>BSBN01000015.1:0-2400000 GCA_027924645.1 Cunninghamia lanceolata
TGAGTTTTTACTTCTTAGTGAGTATGTTAAATTGTTATGTGGATACTATTTTTAAGGGTGTGAGCATGATTTGGAACTTATTCTCTATGCTACCTATACACCTAAGTATAGTGACCTTGTATTTGAGAGTCCTTTAGTGGATTTGTGTATAACAATTTTGGTGTCATGATTGGAATGTTTGACTTCCATTATTACCTTTATTAATTTTCCCAACTTAGTTTGGTGGAGATCATCTCTTTGTTAGTGTTGGTAGCACCAAGTACAACATATATAAGTCACCATACTTCGCTGCAAAAGGAATTCAAAGCATAATGCCGACTATGCCTAGTTGGAAAAGTCATCTTTTATAAGGGACACATCCCCATTATAGTCCTATGTATGTAAATTAGGAAGAGAAGTAAGAAGTAAGACATAGATATAAAAAAGGAAGGAAGAAGAATAGTAAACAAATATACTTCTAACATTGTAATACATGAAGTAAATATATATGGAATGATATATGATTCTGATGCTTAAAGCGAATGTTTAATTTTTGTGTTATGAATTCTATATTCTATTAAGTTACCACGTGATGTTATTTCCTACTACAAACCCTTTGATCATTCTCTTATTGTAATCATTGGGGTATAAATACAACATGCAAGACTCTTGGACTAGAACTTGGGTCTATGACTCCTCTTTCTTGTCAATATCTGGTTTTGTTGCTGAGACCCTGGTAAAATAGTAAAGAATAGATCAAAGCACCAAATAAGAATTGTGGAGTGAAATAAGTTATTAAGAAGAATATTATAGAGAAATAAGAATTTTATTTATGATTTGTGTATATTCTCCTTGGTCTTAACCTCGTGAGAGGGGATCAGAAACCTAGGGGATGATGAATGGAAAGGAGGTGATCTTGAAAAGATCATTTAAAATATGTGACTAATCAAAATAGGATGAACACAAACACCATGGGATACATAAAGGATCAATAGAGTTCCACATCTTAAACACTCATGGCTAAAGGAGATAATAAGAAGTTAGATAAATTAAAGAGAATATCTAATTGACAATGGAGTTGAACATAGAGGAAAAGATATAAGAACAAAACAAGAATGATAAAGATTTTGCAAAATAATGGAAATGGTAAAAGAGATGGAGTTCGAATGTGCCAAAATGGATGCAACTGAAAAGGCTATGGAGGAAGAGTTAGAGCGTACTAGAAGGGCTATGGATGAAAAAGATGCAGAAGGTTGTGAAGAAAGGGATATAAGTGAGTGACACTCCAAAACAACTAAACTCACATCTCGATAAGACATCGTAGATCCAGTATTAAATCAAACACCGCACTTTGAACCTGACTTATCTAATCTTCATATTACATTAGATAAAATATTTGAGAGATTTTGAACCCCATACAAAATTTACAATCTTTGAGATTTGATGTGGAGTATCTAGACCAATTGGTTACGAAAAGTGTGAGAAAATTTTAAGAGATGAGGGATTATATCAAGTGGTACAAGAAGAAAATAATAACATGTTCAACTTGGTTGATAATGCAATTGGAATGAAGGAAGAAGATTGGGAGACCTCATTTTCTAACAATATGTCTTTAAATAATGAAAAGACATCTCCTAAAATGAAATGTCACTTTGAAGAATTGCAACCCCCAGACCTGTGAGCACTAAAATCATGCATGAGCTTCCACGAGGACCCCATGATGACATGTAATCCCAATCACATAAATGAAAACATAAATAAATATGTCCCCTCAGTAGCACTCCTCTTGGTGACATGTGTCAGTTTGTTTTTCCCTTGTAGATTCTTCAATTTCCTAACCATTCTTCTTTTGTCGCATTTTTCCCCTTTCCTACATGTTTAGTCTTAACCCTTTCTTACTAATTCCACATTTTGACACCTATTCTTGAGGTTTTTGATCCTTGGAATCCTTTAGATGACCTAACAAACCAAACCCATGTTTCAGTTTCTTCTTCCCAACTTTCCTCCTTTGTGGGTCTCCCCTATTAATGACCAAAACTCCCTCAGAGATCCTGCTTGAAGTTATCCTCCACCCTATTTCAGATGCTAGATCCCCTTTCAGACTTTAACTTAGTATACACAACATTTTGTTTTTACCCAAGTGTCACCCTCTATGGGTCACCCTAGGGTCATCCAAGGTATCGCAGGGTCGCCCAGTGTGACCCAAGGGTCACCCAGGGTGACCTACCCTAATGAAAGGGGCGACCTTGGGGTGACCCTTGTAGATTTTGAACGCAAGTTTCTCCTTCAAGTTAAGCCTAAAAAGACTCTATATTCACCCATTTTGCATGCAATTTCAAGCTAAACATAGAGGATTCCATAATTAACTCAATCAACACTCCCAATCATACAAATTTATCCCAATCTATTCTTGTTAACTCTTCTTCCTCTCATGCTACTCCATTTCTTCTTTTGTGATAAGATTTCAAGGCTTGTTCACTCTCCAATATATTTAGTCTTCTAATCAATCAAGAAAGTTAACTCTCAATCATGGGAGTCAACTCCTTAATCATCCCCACCCCCCTTATGCTCTCCCAGCCTATAAATACCCCTCTCCTCTAAGCAATAGGGGAGGAAATTTCATTATTGCAATCCATCTTTTTATTAATTTTCTCTCTCCAATTAGCATGGTTATGCCCACTGCAAGACTTAGGTGCCTTTTATTTATTGTTGTTTTTTTTCAAATCCTTCAAAGGCTTCATAGTGTCATTACGCTCACAAATTCTCAAGCCATAGTGATCTTAGATCACATTGAGCTCATTCAAGGATTTCTAAAGCTCATTCTTTTGCTTCCCCTTCCCACTTGCCTCCAAGAGGATGACCCCATTGTTGTAGGAGGATGGAGAGGTTTCCATATAATGTATTCTTTAGGGTAGTGAAGGCTCATACATCTCCATATTCTAGGTTTTTCATGTTTTAGTAGTAATTAAATCACAAATCTTGCTCTTGGAATAGTAATATTGTCATTGTGATTTCCTTGATAGGTTAATTTAGATTTCTTAGATTAGCTTGTTTAAGTAGTTAAATTACAATTTTAGATTAGTTTCATTTCATGTACATTCCAATTATTAGTTTAGTCCAAAATTGATCTTGAAAATACAAAAACATAAAATAATTAAATTAGGTAACTTCATATTAGATTGCATACATCTTTCATTCCTAGATCAATTTAATTCATTTCATTTCAAAAGTTGGGGAAAAGAACAAAAATAATAGTTTGCATACATCATAGCTTGCATACATTGAAAAACCCACAAAATACCAAAAAAATTAGAAAACATCAAAAAGAGAAATAAGTTCACACAAACCCTTGATTTCATCACGATGTCAACACAAAGTCAACACAAGTCAAAACTCCTTGATTTCATCACAACATAAACAAACTCAAGAAAGCATCTAGAAAAACCTTAGTTAACATCACTAAGTCAAAGAGTCAACTCTTGGTCAACTTGAATTTACCCTCTCTATTCAAGAATTTGAATGTGCCTTAGAATCAGAGGTGAGTGGGTGAGGGCAGTCCTAGATGAAATTGAAGAGTTGAACCCAAGACCACAACTCACAAAAGAACAACATCACTTCATCACGGTTATAGACTAAAAATGACAAATTTACAACAAATACAAGCATTCGAAGCTAGATTACAATGTACAAGAACCATAAATGAAGAAAATCATGATCCATCTATGCATTGGAATCTTAGAAACCTAAATAAAAGACAAACAACAAGTGACCCTTTGGGTCATATAGTCATCTCAAAAACTTCCATAGAAAGAACAAGACAAATCCAAAACAACAATAGGCCCTAATCAGGTTAACCATTGTTTGCGAGGTCCTTCTCCCAAGAAAACAAGATAGCCCTTAGGTCTCACCATGCTTGATTGGCTTATGCCATGAGAGCGAGAGTGACTTGGAGGTTACTAGAAGAAAGAAGAGGGTCCATGTTTTATGTCGATGCTAACTCATCCATGCTTTTGCCTGTGTCATATTTCAAAGAGTACATATTTGTGTGTACCTGACATGAAGAGCAAATCCTTCTAGGATGAGTTATTGAGTTTTGACTTCAAAAATTCATTCTTCATCGCTTTTGATCAAAATATCACTTCAAACATCATTTCCATCACAATCACATTCACTTATGCATTCATTTCCATTTCCACACTCATTTCATCCATCCTCTTTGATATCTTTCACTTCGTTCATTCCATTTATTCTAAGGTGTCTATGACACCATTGAAGATGCCACAAATAGAACTAAACCTAGGGAATCTCCCTTCAAGGTAGACTAAAACTCTCTCATTTGACAGGTATGTGCTTCCTGATCCAATGGCACTCATCTCAAACAACTACAATTATGAAGACACATATTATGAAGGTGACAAAAGAGATCCTAGAGGCATTCATTAACATTCAACAACCCTACTTTGGAAAAACATTCAACAATTCAACCTAGAGTGAGAAGGGTGCAATTGAGATCAAAGATTCATCATGTAGACCAACCTTTGATAGGTAATCAAAATACATGTCTAGATTATTAGGTAAGACACTTGGAGAGATATTTGCAAGAAGCCAAGGATGCTCAAGAGGCTTTGTGAATCACTCTTCAAGAGGAACAATGAGAACAAATAGAAAACACATGAGGTGAAACTTTGAGGAATGATGACACACTAAGTGCAATGCCTGTAGACCTTATTACAATGCTAGTTTAAAGAATTGGGACCATTGAAGAAGAACTATCTATTCTAGACAAGAGAGTAAAGTCTCATAACAACAACACAATAGAACAAGACCAAAGGACATCTCACAATCCCCCATACTTGAAATTATACTCATGAAATCAGAGTAATAACATTTTCCCCAATCAAAATCAATTTATGAAAAACCAACAAAGCATTTAAATAAATCACACTGCAACACTTAGTTATCAAAATCCATTGTTGGCAAGAAATGGTAGGACATAGTTTAGAAATCTGAGCCTAAGTCTGTAGTGTCATAAATTGTCACCCCAGACAATTTCACATGATTTTTAGCACCTTCTTGAATGTTGTGTCAATTTTGGGTCTTGATTAAGGATTTTGGCTAAGTCCTCAGACAACCTACCCTTTCAGGAGCTAATTGGCCAGGGCCCTAGTGCCCAAGTGCTAGTGTCCTACCAATTAGGTCCTAAAAAGGTTTGAATTAAGGTATGTCAACCTTATTTACCTTGGGTGATGCATCATGTCATCCTTAGTTCATTTTGGGCCCTCAAAAAGTAATTAGGGATTCACATATAAACAAGTCTTGAACACACATAACTCTCCTAATGACTCTCTATGATAATTGTCTCTAACAAGGATTTGATCTCTTTATCTATCTACAAGCTCTCTATTTCTATAGATTACTATTGTATGCACTAAAATTTTGTAGGTCTTCAAGAAGCTTTTTCCTTCTTTAGCACCTTGTGGATGATACATGTTGCGACATTCTTTAACCTAGGGTTTCATGCTCATGGTAACCCTGTTTCATTACATTTGATTACAACAATCTTTATTAAATATTTTACCTCTACTCATCATGAGCATGCACTCTCTATCACACTTATCATTGTTATTGTGGAGGTGGGAACACCATTCATAGGGCTTGACTTAGGCAAGCCCCTAAAAACACCAACATTTTCCCTCTTTTATGTATGTAGGTTGGGGATGGAAGCTCTAATAGAAATGATTGACAGGAGATGAAAGTACAGGTGATAGAAGTGTCTTAGACTTTGGACAGGCTAAAACCCTAAGAAAATAGCATTTGGGTGCTCTAGTTGTCCTCAGATATAGCCCTAATTTCTATGGTTGTCCTCAACAACCCTTCTCAACTCATTTTAGGTCCTTCTTTCTGGGTTTTCAGTCCCAACAAGTCAGTAACTTCTATTTTAGTATATTTCTTCATAGAAACCCTAGATCTAGCCTATTTGCCTCAATCTTTTTTATTACAACAAAGATATAGAGATCTCACCAACCCAACAAGGCTCTTCTTGAGGGACAACATCCTTAGATCAAAGACGGTTGGTGGCTTGTGTTCTAATGTTTGACCAAAAGATTGAGTTAGTTAGTGTATGATTGACTAGATCTATTTTTAGATCTTACATTTTGGTCAACTTCACACATCTTACATTTTTTACAACTTTCTACTTTTTTGTATCAGATCTAGTTAGTATTGAATTGATTAAACATTTCCATCTACACATCTTGCATTTATACTTCATTGTTGTGTTTAACAAAAACCTCACCTTTTTGGTAAACCCTGCTAGTATTGCACTTAGTGTCATGATTGCAATCTTATTTAAGATCTTTTCTATGTTGATTAGTTGCTAAATCTAATTACAAATTGTAGTATCATATCATACTTGTCATATGTGTTTAATTTAGAAATCAACAATATTCATACATCTATCTTTAGGTTGAGATTTGAAAGCAAAAACATAAACAAAACTATCTAAATGCAAACATGTCCTCTTCTTTTCTTTCATCACTCTCCAAATTTACTCAAATGTTTTGTGAAAGGGATGTTCTTTTCTTGAATATGGTAAGAATAAAGCATTTCCTATGTCATTATATTCCTTTGATCACTCTCCTAAGATTCATCCTACTTATGAGGACATCTTGGTGCAAGAGGATAATACCATCAATACATTTCTTAACACAACTCCACCCTCTCTTCATTACAATGCTCTCCCTTCAAAATATGAAGCATTAGGGATGAAGAGCCTTCCCTCACATTGATTCCCTCATAGATAGATGTTGAGCATACTTTTTCCATGCCTTCTCCTAATTTTTTAAATTCTCATAAATACAATAATGTAAATTCCATCATCATAAATAGAGTTATCCAACCCACTAAGGAGATGTTGGATAAGTGCATTAATGTTCAAAACATTCCCAAAATCATTGTGCATAAGGTGCCTAGTCTGCCTCCTCTCACTAAACTTGTGATTATAGTTTGAGGTGTTCCAAACCCATCTCGACCTCCTACTTACATTCTCAACTTTGTGAAGCAACTTACTCTAAATAAAAAACTTGTTCAAAATGTGTCACAAAAACCTCATTATCATGTAGTTGCTCACACATACAACACCCATTATAACAAGCAAAGTAACCAAGCACCGAGTGTTCCCACTTCTCTTCCATCATCTCAACCTTTTCTTCCCTCATCTCCCCGTCTTTCTCAACATACTACTAGAGAATATGATCGTGTTGAGTAGCTCTGCACTACTCTGGCTAAGATCTCACTCTGGGATTTAATATAGACCTCGACTACATACCATAAAATTCTATAAGAGGCTCTACAGAAGGTATTCATTCCACCTTCTACTAGATTGAATGATGTAGCATCCCTGTTTGATTGTATTCATGCGACAATTCTAGATATTACCTTTCGACAACATGAATTACCTCCCATAGAAGTTCAAAACCAATATGATCTTGCCATGATATTTATCATCATTAATAGAAATGAATAAAGCATACTATGATTGATTATGGATCAAGCCTTAATATTTGTGGCATATTCCTATTACATAAAATCAGTGTATATATGTCTCTCATCAAACTGGATAAACTCAATATTCATGGCTCTGATAATGTTGGTAAACAATCACTAGGTACAATCACATTACCTATTAAGGTTGGACCTATGACCTTTGCCTACACTTATCCATGTCATGCCTAATTCTCTTCCATACAATCGTCTCCTTGGTAGACCATGGATTCATGCCATGGGGGTAGTCCCGTCTACTCTTCACTATACAATGAAGTTTGTTCATAACAACAAGCTCTATATGGTTCACATTGATCCAAACCTGGAAATTTGCTTGCAAGAGGAAGAAAGGCATCAACTTCCTCTTTCAAAATCTCTTAATAATTTGGTTCCTTCTTCCAGAACAGTTGACCCACTATCCTTCACTGCTAACAATAGTGATGAAAAGGATAATGTTGATCCTTTGAGTGCTTTTTTTGGTGACAATTAGGTTTCACTAGATTTTACACCCTCCTTTATTGGAGAGTGCAAAATCCCTCAATCTAAACATGAGATATTGAAGGTAGCTTTGGTTTATTCTACACAACCTATTTCTTCTAAACAATTTGAATCTACTTCTCCTTCTATTCCTGACAATGTGCCTTCTCCTTCTAATGAATGTCTTTGTGATGACTGGGGTTATTTAGATTTCAACCCCCTTGGGTATGCTAAATCTAAAGTTGATCCTCCTCACCATGATTAAAAGAATGATCCTTCTACTTCTTCTTGAACACATGATAACATTCCTCATTTCAAGAAGGATTGTAATGCAGCTTCTCCTCTTGCTGATTTGGAGACACATTATGGGTGTGGATTCAAAATTATTTCTAAACATGGATACAATGCAAATGGTTTATGATGCATAGAACAAGGCATTAAGTATCCTATGAAACCAACACCACATTTGTCTAATGTAGGTTTAGTATGCCAACCTTCTACATTCCCGGTGCCATCTTCTAAAGTTTCTATGTCTCCTTCTTTTCAAAAATCAAACCTTTCTCCCCTACAGAAAGGGTTGCTTCCTACTCCACCCACATCTTATCTTCTATCTCAACAAGAGTGATTTTTGCCAAGTCTACTCAAAGACCACTTGATCACTCTTCCTCCTTTGACACACAAAAGATTTCCACAAGACAATTAATCTAAATTTCCTTTCCGTACATATCATCGAGTGCTTGGTCATTCCACTAATGAATGCTAAGCCTTGCATGAAAAATTCAACAACTCTATGACACATGTGTCATAGAACCACTTCTTTCTTCAACTAACAAGTGATGGTGAGGATCACCCTCTCCCACTTCATTTTCACATAAAACATTCTTTTATGTACGTCATTATGATAGAGTCTCCTTTATTATCACATTTTGGTAGACTCGTGTATTCTTTCATAGTTGTCCTTACCCACATTCTAAGGGGTAGGAGTGATTCATTCTTGATTTTCTATTCACATATGCATCCGTACATGTACCATTCTTTTATGATGAAGGCATTGGAAATATATCATTTGGGCATGTACTTCCAGAAAGCTCTCGTGCATGTTCTGCATATATATCAATCTTTCTACCTTAAAGGCAATTGCTCCCAAATGGAGTTAGCAATCACTTTAAGGTTATACTATGCACTTTACTTTGTTCATGTACCACGTGACTGGTCTTGATATCAAAACACTTGTTGATCATTTTTTTAGTACCTTACCAAAGTTACCCAATAAACATCGTTCTTTTCCTAGCCTATAGTCTCTAATATGGTTAATGTGGAGCTCACCTAGTGATTCGGCAATCCTCACTAGCCTCTAATGTCTTAACTTGACATGGAACTCACCTAGTAATTCAACAGTCCTTACTAGACTATGATGTTTCAATTTGTTGCTTGTCCATGAGACATATAGCATAAAACAACTTACTATCATGTATGCTTCATGCAACCTTTCATTGTTAAGCTCATGGTCACTAGTAATTCAATGGTCCTTACTAGCCTATGATCCATGAGAGCATTTTTCATGACCCCTAGTGACATATCAAGCTAGTGTCTGTGTCATGTTATCTTTTTCTTTCGCATTGATTGCTCCCTTGTCTATCTATATTGTTGATATGATTGTTAGTCATATAACACAAATAAGAGTTTATACACAACAGACCTTTATCATCTTGTAAGCTCATTTGCAAGGTATAAGCACTTGCTTGTTTAGGCTAATAATTGCAATGGTAGCAAGGGAAAACTGTTAGATTTTTCACATAACATAGAAACTAGTACTTTCAACAAATCTAAGGATGTTAGATGTATTCTTGTGATGATCTCCTTGAACAACAAGAGTTACTATTGATGAATATGATTTTGAACTGTACATGGTTCTCACTTGGCCATTGCACACAAGATCCTCATGGCAAGATATTACTGGACTACAATTTTCAAAGACACTACTGAACACAGTAAGCATTGTCATGCATGCCAAATAGCCACACATAAAGAGAGGTATGCTGCACAACCTTTCAACCAGTGATGCAACCTCATCCCTTCACACAATGGAGAATGGATTTCTGATGAAGGGGGGTAACTCATAAAACACACAATAACAAAAATTGTACACAGAAAATAGAATGATATTTTATTTATATGGGCAAAACATTACATTACAGAAGCTCAAATACAATGAGAGGATGAATCCCCTACAAGCTGCAACACATTACAGCTCCCTCTCTCAAGACTCTAGAATCTTCAACCTTCCGTAACCCCAAATCAACTAGGGTTTCTACTTTCTTGCCTTTTCCTGACTCTACATCTTCCCCCTTAACTCTACTTCCCAAAGGGTTCCCAAAAATGGTCATATATACCCCTTTTTCACGGCCACTAGCTTAATTTCAAAATTTGCATCTCCCTCCAAAAATAGATCAACTTCGCAGGGCCATAACTTTCGATCCGACCGTTGGATTTTCAATTATAATACCTTTTTGGAAAGCTCTCGAAAAGACAATGGTGCACAAGCAATATTGATAAGAAGCCTCCTTGGGTTTCACGCCATATTTTGGGCCCATCCAGAGCCTCTAATTGCCTTAAATTTGACTTTGATATTTTAATAGGATTTTTGGAATTTAAAATTTTAATATCTCACAAATGACAAATGATATTGAAGTTATTTCTTCACCATTAGCTTCAATTCACCATTCCAGAGGTATGTGTAAGATTTTGTATCCAACCGTACACAAATGCAAACTGACTAAAAATAGTAACCTTGCCAAATTTAGTGCTTATTGAAAAGAAACAGCATTTTTTTTGGTTGATAGAAGATTGCTCTTACACCCTGGATGCTACTGCATCAAACACCTGAGGTAATTTGAAAAGTGACCTTGTCACTTCTCATGAGTTAGAGGGAAACCAAAACGGTTAACCTCAAGCTCAGATAACCATGATGAATCTTCAAAAGGCCTTCTTTTCCATTTCACCATGTATTCTGTATACTACATGTTTCTTGTACTCTTACCCACATGGCTATCCAGAATGCCCTCTATCTCCTCCTTCTGTGAAGTAGATGCTGGAATGTCCCACTGTGTTCCTTTATCAAGTCCATCATCATGATACTCTATCAAATCTAAAATGTTGAACACTGGTGAAATATTGATGTCATTAGGCAACTCTACCTCAAATGCATTTCCTGAATCATGCTTCTTCAGGATTCTACACGGTCCAAATTTCTTCATTTTCAACTTAGTGTATGTTCCAATTGGGAACCTTTCTTTTCTCAAGTGAACCATGACTTCATCTCCTACTTGGAACTCCTTATATCTCCTCTTCTGATCTGCCTTAGCCTTGTACTAAATATTCATCTTATTAATGTGCTTTCTCACTTCTTCATGCAAATTCTTCAAATGTTCTGCAAAGTCTTCAGCCTTAGCACTTGACTTTTCTCCTTTCTCTAGCTTTCTTAACTCTAAATCATTTCTTGAACTAGTACTCCTATTGACATAATTGTTGTAAGTGAATTCTGCCTATGACAAAATCAAATCCCATCCCTTGGGCTTATCTCCTACTAAGCATCGTAGTAGGTTACCCAAACTCCTATTCACCACTTCTATCTATCCATCAGTCTGTGGATGGTGTGCAAAACTAAACTTCAAATCTGTTTTCAACTTCTTCCACAATGTCCTCTAGAAATAACCAACAAACTTGGTATCTCGATCTAAAACTATGCTCTTAGGTAGAGCATGTAGTCTTACCACTTCCCTAAAAAATAACTCAGCAATATGAACAACATCATTAGTCTTTTTACAAGAATAAAATGGGCCATCTTTGAGAATCTTTCCACCACCACAAAAATGGAAGCATGTCCTCTCTGTGTCCTAGGTAAACCAAGAACAAAATTCATACTAATATCATCCCATGGCTTCTCTGGTACAGGTAATGGCTGATATAGCCCTGTATTCTGACTTGTTCCTTTTTCCATCTGACACACTCTACAACTCTGCACAAATTTCCTCACATCTTGTTGTAATTCTGGCCAGTAATAATGTTCACCAACAATAGCAATGGTCTTATCTTGACCAAAGTGTCCAGCTAATCCTCCACTATGCTTCTCCTCAATCAGGTTCTCTCTCATGGAACTCCTCGAAATGCACAACTGGCTTCCTCTAAACAACATGCCATCTTGGATTATGAAATCCAACCATTTTGTCCTATCTAAAGTAACAGGTTCCAAACAAGCTTTCCAGGCCTCTCCAAAATCTGGATCTTCAGGATACAAACTTTTGAACTCATCAAACCCAACAACCTCTATCATCATTTATGTCAACAAATTTTGCCTTCTACTCAAGGCATCTACAACTTTGTTGGACTTCCCACTCATGTGCTTCAAAACAAAATTATAACTCTACAAAAACTCAACCCATTTTAATTGCCTTTGATTTAACTTTCCTTGACTATTAAGATACTGCAAAGCCTGATTTTCAGTATATAAAACAAACTCTTTTGGCAAAAAATAATGCCTCCATTTCTTCAAAGCCATAACTATTGTATAAAACTCCTAATCATAAACATAATACTTTTTCTTGGCATCATTAAGCTTCTCACTAAAATAGGCAATGGGCTTACCTTCTTGACTCAAAACAACTCCTATACCACTACCACTAGCATCACAATCTAACTGAAATACCTTATTGAAATCTGGAAGTGCCAAAATAGGTTTTTCTGACTTTCTGCTTCAATGTATCAAAGCTCTTATCTGCTCCTTTAGTCCATCTAAATTCTTTTCTATCCCCTCTCATTGTCTCAGTTAGGGGTGCAAAAATGCTACTGAAATTCCTGATAAACTTTCTGTAAAAACTTGCCAAACCATGAAAAGATCTTACCTCAAAAGCACTCCTTGGCATAGGCCATTCAATGAAAGCCCTCACCTTCTCTGGGTCCATCTTAAGACCTTCCTTTGAAACAACAAATCCTAGGTATACCAACTCCTTCTTTGCAAAACTACATTTCTTGTGATTGATCAACAACTTCTCCTCCCTCAGCGTCTCTAAAACTCTGCTGATATGCATCAAATGATCATCCCAAGTCTTACTGAAAATCAAAATGTCATCTAAATAAACAATAACAAAACTTCCCAAAAATTCTTTTAGTACCTTATTCATGAGCCGCATGAATGTTCTCGGTGCATTGGTTAGCCCAAATATCCTGACTAACCACTCATTAAAACCTTCCTTTGTTTTGAAGGCTATCTTCCACTCATCTGCTTCTCTGATTCGAATCTGGTGATACCCACTCTTCAGATAAAACTTTCTGAAGTACTTGGCTCCACTCAAATAATCTATTATGTCATCCATTCTAGGCAATGGAAATCTATACTTGATTGTGATCTTGTTGATGGCTTGGAAATCTGTACACATCTTCCACTCTCCATCTTTCTTCGTGCTAGTATTGTAGGTACCACACATGGACTTAGGTTTTCTCTTATCAATCCCTTCCTCAACAACTCCTGAACTTTATGTTCAAGTCTTCACTCTATACTAGAGTCATTCTATGGGTTGCCTTGTTCGGCAATCTAGCTCCTAGTATCAAATCCATTTGATGACTTATCTTCCTTACTGGTGGTAAACCTTCTGGTACATTATCAGAGATAATGTTATGAAATTCTTCCAACATATCTGAGACTTCTGTTGGTACATCTTCACATTTCTCTTGACTAATCTTAGGAATCAATGCAAAGCAATGGCGCTCATACTTCATACCCTCAAAAAATTTCCTACCATCTACCAAGCAAATTCTGGAAGTACTACATACCTTTTCTTTCACCTCCTTCAAGGGATTCAACTTATGACGAACTGCATCCTTTGTTGGGGAATATGTGTTTACACTGCCATCATGGACAGCGCTCCTATCATACTGCCACAGCCTCCCCAATAACATATGACATGCATCCATCAGTATGATGTCACACAACACCTCATCATCGTAGTCACCAATCTTGAACTTCACTAAACACTACTCATTGACCAAAGCTCTATGGTCCTTCTGCAACCATGCAATTTAGTATGGATGTAAATGCTTTCTTCTTGTCAACCTCAACTTGTCAACCATCTCCTCTGAAACAAGATTATCAGTGCTTCCACTATCAATAATAATATCACAACATTTACCTTCACATTTGCACCTTGTGCAGAATAAACTCTTCCTCTGATTGTGTTCTTTCTCCTCATTTAACCAAGTTCTTCTAACAACTAGGGTTTCTCCCCTTTCAGCATCTTCAGAGCACTCAGATTGCGCATCTTCATTGACATGTGAAACTCGTGCATTACCTTATTGTATTCTATTTGTCCTTCCTTGATGTTGCAGACACTCGTATGCTCGATGCCCTTCTCCACATTGGAAATAGGTTCCTTTGAAACCTCCTCTTCCAGGTCCTTGCCCAGGTCTGTATCTTCCTCTTCCTCTTTACTAACCATTGTTCTGGTCATGAGGGCGGTAGGTATTATCTCCTCTCTAATTTTGATTGGTACTGGCTTCTTCACTTTTCTTTGAATCTTCATGTCGGCCCCCATAGGGTCTTCCACCAGTCCTTCCACCTTGACTTCTTCCCCTTTGTTTGCTGTCAAATCTTTTATTTAGCTTCTCTTCCACCTTCAGGGAAAACTGGTATGCATCTTCCATGGTGGTCATTCTGACCAGGCTCAGCTCCTCTTGAATACTTGGCCTCAACCCATTAATGTAATGGGCTACCTTCTCCTTGCTGGCCTTTGCATGACCGGTTCTGATAGTAATCTTATAAAACTCTTCTCTATACTCCTTAATAGACTTGTTGCCTTGCTTTAATCCTTGCAGCTTCTTCAACAACTCCATCTCATAATCCACAAGAATGAACTGCTTCTTTAGTTTCTCCACCATCTAATCCCATCTGGTGATCGTTCCTTTTCCTCTGAAGATCACCAGTTAGAGAGGAATAGACCTTTAATTTTGCTTTTGCAAACTTGACCCAATCTGGGTCCTCCACATCTTCATACTCAAAATATTCCTCCATGTCATTGATCCAATCAATAAATTATTCTGGATTCAAATCTCTAGAATATGTAGAAACTTTGATCCTGAGCCTCCTTCTAATCTTAGAAATGGCCCTCAACAACCTAACTTTTACAGGATCTTCTGCAGCTTCTTGTTTTTCCTCAGATAGCTCCTCTTCTGCTTCATCCTCACTTTCTTCTCTTGTTCTTGGCTCAAACCCTCTTCACAGCTCCTCTCGCAATGCATCAATTTGTCTTTGTAGAGCTCTAAAATCCTCTTCCATCAAAGCATTCCTCCCAATACGATTTCTTCATGGAGGCATCTTGATCTCCGCAGAAAACCCACAACCTTAGGTCCTGGTGCAAACTGCCTCACTATCAGTGATCTGTCTACACACTCAGGAACCCTTGCTCTGATACCACTTGATGAAGCGTGGTAACTCATAAAACACACAATAACAAAAATTGTACACAGAAAATACAATGATATATTATTAATATGGGAAAAACATTACATTACAGAAGCTCAAATACAATCAGAGGATGAATCCCCTACAGGCTACAACACATTATAGCTCCCTCTCTCAAAACTCTGGAATCTTTAGCCTTCCACAACCCCAAATCAACTAGGGTTTTTTATTTTCCTGTCTTTTCCTGACTCTACACCTTCCCCCTTAACTCTACTACCCCAAGGGTTCCCAAAAATGGTCATATATAGCCCTTTTTAGCAGCCACCAGCTTAATTTCGAAATTTGCATCTCCCTCCAAAAATAGGTCAACTTCGCGGGGCCATAGCTTTCGATCCAACCGTTGGATTTTATATTATAATACATTTTTGAAAAGCTCTCGAAAAGACGATCGTGCACAAGAAGTACTAATAGGTAGACTGCTTGGGTTTCCTACCACATTTCGGGCCCATCCGGAGCCTCTGAGGCCTCAAATTTAACTTTGAATATTTCAATAGGATTTTTAGAATTTAAAATTTTAATATCTCACAAATAACAAATGATATTGAATTTATTTCTTCACCATTAGCTTCAATTCACCATTCTAGAGGTATGTGTAAGATTTTGTATCCAACCATGCACAAATGCAAACTGACTAAAAATAGTAACCTTGCCAAATTTAGCCCTTATTGAAAAGAAACAACATTTTCTTTTTGGTTGATGCAAGATTGCTCTTACACCCTATATGCTCCTGCATCAGACACCCGAGGTAATTTGAAAAGTGACCTTGTCATTTCTCATGAGTTAGAGGGAAACCAAAATGGTTAACCTCGGTCTCAGATAACCATGATGAATCTTCAAAAGGCCTTCCTTTCCATTTCACCAAGTATTCTGTATACTGCATGTTTCTTGTACTCTTACCCACACGGCTATCCAGAATGCCCTCTATCTCCTCCTTCTATGAAGTAGATGCTGGAATGTCCCACTGTGTTCCTTTATCAAGTCCATCATCATGATACTCTGTCAAATCTAAAATGTTGAACACTGGTGAAATATTGATGTCATCAGGCAACTCTACCTCAAATGCATTTCCTGAATCATGCTTCTTTAGGATTCTACACGGTCCAAATTTCTTCATTTTCAACTTAGTGTATGTTCCAATTGGGAACCTTTCTTTTCTCAAGTGAACCATGACTTCATCTCCTACCTGGAACTCCTTATATCTCCTTTTCTAATCTGCCTTAGCCTTGTACTGAATATTCATCGTATTAATGTGCTTTCTCACTTCTTCATGCAAATTCTTCAGATGTTCTGCAAAGTCTTCGGCCTTAGCACCTGTCTTTTCTCCTTTCTCTAGCTTTCTTAACTCTAAAGCATTTCTTGAACTATTGCCATATACAATCTAGAATGGTGATTTACTAGTACTCCTATTGACATAATTGTTGTAAATAAATTCTGCCTGTGGCAAAATCAAATCCCATCCCTTGGGCTTATCTCCTACTAAGCATCGTAGCAGGTTACCCAAACTCCTATTCACCACTTCTATCTATCCATCAGTTTGTGGATGGTGTGTAGAACTGAACATCAAATCTATTTTCAACTTCTTCCAGTCCTCTAGAAATAACCAACAAACTTGGTATCTCGATCTGAAACTATGTTCTTAGGTAGACAATGTAGTCTCACCACTTCCTTGAAAAATAACTCAGCAATATGAATAGCATCATTAGTCTTTTTACGAGGAATAAAATGGGCCATCTTTGAGAATCTGTCCACCACCACAAAAATAGAATCATGTCCTCTCTGTGTCCTAAGTAAACCAAGAAAAAACTCCATACTAATATCATCCCATGGCTTCTCTGGTACAGGTAATGGCTGATATAGCCCTGTATTCTGACTTGTTCCTTTTTCCATCTGACACACTCTGCACCTCTGCACAAATTTCCTCACATCTTGCTGCAATTGTGGCCAGTAATAATGTTCACCAATAATAGTAATGGTCTTATCTCGACCAAAGTGTCTAGCTAATCCTCCACTATGCTTCTCCTTAATCAGGTTCTCTCTCATGGAACTCCTCGGAATGCACAACTGGCTTCTTCTAAATAACATGCCATCTTGGATTATAAAATCCAACCATTTTATCCTATCCAAAGTAACAGGTTCCAGACAAGCTTTCCAGGCCTCTGCAAAATCTGGATCTTCAGGATAAAAACTTTTGAACTCATCAAACCCAACAACCTCTATCATCATTTCTGTCAACAAAGACTTTGTTGGACTTCCCACTCATGTGCTTCAAAACAAAAGTATAACTTTGCAAAAACTCAACCCATCTTAAGTGCCTTTGATTTAACTTTCCTTGACTATTAAGATACTGCAAAGCCTGATGATCAGTATATAAAATAAACTCTTTTGGCAACAAATAATGTCTCCATTTCTTCAAAGCCTTAACTATTGCATAAAACTCCTAATCAGAAACATAATACTTTTTCTTGGCATCATTAAATTTCTAACTAAAATACGCAATGGGCTTACCTTCTTGACTCAAAACAGCTCCTATACCACTACCACTAGCATCACAATCTACCTGAAATACCTTATTGAAATCTGGAAGTGCCAAAATAGGTTTTTCTATGACTTTCTACTTCAATGTATCAAATCTCTTGTCTGCTCCTTTAGTCCATCTAAACTCTTTTCTATCCCCTCATTGTCTCAGTTAGGGGTGCACAAATGCAACTGAAATTCCTAATAAACTTTCTATAAAAACTTGCCAAACCATGAAAAGATCTTACCTCAAAAGCACTCCTTGGCGTAGGCCATTCAATGATAGCCCTCATCTTCTCTGGGTCCATCTTAAGAACTTCCTCTGAGACAACAAATCCCAGGTATACCAACTCCTTTGCAAAACTACATTTCTTGAGATTGATCAACTTCTCCTCCCTCAGCTTCTCTAAAACTCTTCTAATATGCATCAAATGATCATCCCAAGTCTTACTGAAAATCAAAATGTCATCTAAATAAACAATAACAAAACTTCCCAAAAATTCTTTTAGTACCTTGTTCATGAGCCGCATAAATGTGCTCAGTGCATTGGTTAGCCCAAATGGCATGACTAACCACTCATACAAACCTTCCTTTGTTTTGAAGGCTGTCTTCCACTCGTCTCCTTCTCTGATTCGACTCTGGTGATACCCACTCTTCAGATAAAACTTCATGAAGTACTTGGCTCCACTCAAACAATCCATTATGTCATCCATTCTGGGCAATGGAAATCTATACTTGATTGTGATCTTGTTGATGGCTCGTGAATCTGTACACATCCTCCACTCTCCATCTTTCTCTGTGCTAGTACTGCAGGTACCACACATGGACTTAGGCTTTCTCTTATCAATCCCTTCCTCAACAACTCTTGAACTTCTCTGTTCAACTCTTCACTCTCTACTGGAGTCATTCTATGGGCTGCCTTGTTGGGTAAACTAACTCCTAGTATCAAATCCATTTGATGACTTATCTTCCATACTAGTGGTAAACCTTCTGGTACATTATCAAAGATAATGTTTGAAATTCTTCCAACATATCTAAGACTTCTGCTGGTAAATCTTCACATTTCTCTTGACTAATCTTAGGAATCAATGCAAAGCAACGACACTTATGCTTCATACCCTCAAAAAATTTCCTACCATCTACCAAGCAAATTCTGCAAGTACTACATACCTTTTCTTCCACCTCCTTCAAGGGCTTCAACTTATGACAAACTCTAGGGAATATGTGTTTGCATGGCCATCATAAACAGTACTCCTATCATACTGCCACGGCCTCCCCAATAACATATGACATGCATTCATTGGTATGATGCCACACAACACCTCATCATGGTAGTCACCAATCTTGAACTTCACTAGACACTGCTCATTGACCAAAGCTCTATGGTCCTTCTGCAACCATGTAATTTGGTATGGATGCGGATACTTTCTTCTTGTCAACCATCTCCTCTGAAACAAGATTATCAATGCTTCCACTGTCAATAATAATATCACAACACTTACCTTCACATTTGCACCTTGTGCGGAATAAACTCTTCCTCTAATTGGGTTCTTTCTCCTCACTCAACAAAGTTCTTCTGACAACTAGGGTTTCTCCCCTTTTAGCATCTTCAGAGCACTCAGATTGTGCATCTTCATTGACATGTGAAACTCATGCATTACCTTCAGGTCTTCTATTTGCCTTCTTTGATGTTGCGAACACTCGTATGCTCGATGTCCTTCTTCTCCACATTGGAAATAGGTTCCTTTGAAACCTCCTCTTCCAGGTCCTTGCCCAGGTCTACCTCTTCCACTTCCTCTTTGCTCACCATTGTTCTGGTCACGAGGGTGGTAGGTATTATCTCCTCTCTGATTTCGATTGCTACTGGCTTCTTCACATTTCATTGAATCTTCATGTCGGCCCCCATAAGGTCTTCTACCAGTACTTCCACCTTCACCTCTTCCCCTTTGTTTGCTGTCAAATCTTTTATTTAGTTTCTCTTCCACCTTCAGGGAAAACTGGTATGCATCTTCTATGGTGGTCATTCTAACTAGGCTCAGCTCCTCTTGAATACTTGGCCTCAACCCATTAATGTAACGGGCTCCCTTCTCCTTCTTGGCCTCTGCATGACCGGTTCTGATAGTAATCTTATAAAACTCTTCTCTATACTCCTTAATAGACTTGTTGCCTTGCTTCAATCCTTGCAGCTTCTTCAACAACTCCATCTCATAATCCACAAGAATGAACTGCTTCTTCAGTTTCTCCACCATCCATTCCCATCTGGTGATCTTTCCCTTTCCTCTGAAGATCACCAGTTAGAGAGGAATAGACCTTCAATTTTGTTTTTGCAAACTTGACCCGATCTAGGTCTTCCACATCTTCATACTCAAAATATTCCTCCATGTCATTGATCTGATCAATAAGTTGTTCTGGATTCAAATCTCTAGAATATGTAGAAACTTTGATCTTGGGCCTCTTTCCAATCTTAGAAATGGCCCTCAACAACCTAACTTTTGCAGGATCTCCTGCAGCTTCTTGTTCTTCCTCATATAGCTCCTCTCCTACTTCATCCTCACTTTCTTCTCTTGTTCTTGGCTCAAACCCTCTTCGCAGCTCCTCTTTCAATGCATCGATTTGTCTTTGCAGTGCTCTAAAACCCTCTTCCATCAAAGTATTCCTCCCAATACAATTTATTTGTGGAGGCATCTTGATCTCCACAGCAAACCCACAACCTTAGGTCCTGGTGCAAATTGCCTCACGGTCGGCGATCTATCTACACACTCAGGTACCCTTGCTCTAATACCACTTGATCAAGGGGGTAACTCATAAAGCACACAATAATAGAAATTGCACACAAAAAATAGAATGATATTTTATTAATATGGGAAAAACATTACATTACAGAAGCTCAAATACAATCAGAGGATGAATCCCGTACAGGCTACAACACATTACAGCTCCCTCTCTCAAGACTCTGGAATCTTCAGCCTTTCGGAACCCCAAATCAACTAGGGTTTCTATTTTCCCATTTTTTCCTAACTCTACACCTTCCCCCTTAACTCTACTACCCCCCAAGGGTTCCCAAAAATGGTCATATATAGCCCTTTTTGGCGGCCACTAGCTTAATTTCAAAATTTGCATCTCCCTCCAAAAATAGGTCAACTTCACAGGGCCATAATTTTCGATCCGACCATTGGATTTTTAATTATAATACCTTTTCAGAAAGCTCTTGAAAAGACAATACTGCACAAGCAATACTAATAGGTAGACTGCTTGGGTTTCCTGCCATATTTCAGGCCCATCCGGAGCCTCTAAGTGCCTCAATTTTGACTTTGAATATTTCAATAGGATTTTTAGAATTTAAAATTTTAATATCTCACAAATGACAAATGATATTGAAGTTATTTCTTCACATTAGCTTCAATTCACCATTCTAGAGGTATGTGTAAGATTTTGCATCCAACTGTGCACAAATGCAAACTGACTAAAAATAGTAACCTTGCCAAATTTAGCCCTTATTGAAAAGAAACAACATTTTCTTTTTGGTTGATGCAAGATTGCTCTTACACCCTATATGCTCCTGCATCAGACACCTGGGGTAATTTGAAAAGTGACCTTGTCACTTATCATGAGTTAGAGGGAAACCAAAATGGTTAACCTCAGTCTCAGATAACCATGATGAATCTTTAAAAGGCCTTCCTTTCCATTTCACCAATTATTCTGTATACTGCATGTTTCTTTTACTCTTACCCACACGGCTATCCAAAATGCCCTCTATCTCCTCCTTCTATGAAGTAGATGCTGGAATGTCCCACTATGTTCCTTTATCAAGTCCATCATCATGATACTCTGTCAAATCTAAAATGTTGAACACTGGTGAAATATTGATGTCATTAGGCAACTCTACCTCAAATGCATTTCTTGAATCATGCTTCTTCAGGATTCTACACAATCCAAATTTCTTCATTTTCAAATTAGTGTATGTTCCAATTGGGAACCTTTCTTTTCTCAAGTGAACCATGACTTCATCTCCTACCTAGAACTCCTTATATCTCCTCTTCTGATATGCCTTAGCCTTGTACTGAATATTCATCTTATTAATGTGCTTTCTCACTTCTTCATGCAAATTCTTCAGGTGTTCTGCAAAGTCTTCAGCCTTAGCATTTGTCTTTTCTCCTTTTTCTAGGTTTCTTAACTCTGAAGCATTTCTTGGACTATTGCCATATGCAATCTAGAATGGTGATTTACTAGTACTCCTATTGACATAATTGTTGTAAGCAAATTCCGCCTGTGGCAAAATCAAATCCCATCCATTGGGCTTATCTCCTACTAAGCATTGTAGCAGGTTACCCAAACTCCTATTCACCACTTCTATCTGTCCATCAATATGTGGATGGTGTGCAGAACTAAACTTCAAATTTGTAACTTCTTCCACAATGTCCTCCACAAATAACCAACAAACATGGTATCTCGATCTGAAACTATGTTCTTAGGTAGACCATGTAGTCTCACCACTTCCCTGAAAAATAACTCAGCAATATGAACATCATCATTAGTCTTTTTAAAAGGAATAAAATGGGTCATCTTTGAGAATTTGTCCACCACCACAAAAATGGAATCATGTCCTCTCTGTGTCCTAGGTAAACCAAGAACAAAATCCATACTAATATCATCCCATGGCTTCTCTGGTACAAGTAATGGCTGATATAGCCATGTATTCTGACTTGTTCCTTTTTCCATCTGACACACTCTGCAACTCTGCACAAATTTCCTCACATCTTTCTGTAATTGTGGCCAGTAATAATGTTCACCAACAATAGCAATGGTCTTATCTTGACCAAAGTGTCCAGCTAATCCTCCACTATGTTTCTCCTTAATCAAGTTCTCTCTCATGGAACTTATCGAAATGCACAACTAGCTTCCTCTAAACAACATGCCATCTTGGATTATGAAATCCAACCATTTTGTCCTATCCAAAGTAACAGGTTCCAGACAAGATTTCCAGGCCTCTGCAAAATTTGGATCTTCAGGATACAAACTTTTGAACTCATCAAACCCAACAACCTCTATCGTCATTTCTGTCAACAAATTTTGCCTTCTACTCAAGGCATCTACAACTTTGTTGGACTTCCCACTCATGTGCTTCAAGACAAAAGTATAACTCTGCAAAAACTCAACCCATTTTAAGTGCCTTTGATTTAACTTTCCTTGACTATTAAGATACTACAAAGCCTGATGATCAGTATATAAAACAAACTCTTTTGGCAATAAATAATGTCTCCATTTCTTCAAAGCCTTAGCTATTGCATAAATCTCCTAATCATAAGTAGTATACTTTTTCTTGGCAGCATTAAGCTTCTCACTAAAATAGGCAATGGGCTTACCTTCTTAACTCAAACAACTCCTATACCACTACCACTAGCATCACAATCTACCTGAAATACCTTATTGAAATCTGGAAGTGCCAAAATAGGTTTTTCTACGACTTTCTGCTTCAATGTATCAAAGCTCTTGTCTGCTCCTTTAGTCCATCTAAACTCTTTTCTATCCCCTCTCATTGTCTCAGTTAGGGGTGCAAAAATGCTACTGAAATTCCTGATAAACTTTCTATAAAAACTTGCCAAACCATGAAAAGATCTTACATCGAAATTTCTAATTGGCGTAGGCCATTCAATGATAGCCCTCACCTTCTCTGGGTCCATCTTAAGACCTTCCTCTGAGACAACAAATCCTAGGTATACCAACTCCTTCTTTGTAAAACTACATTTCTTGAGATTGATCAACAACTTCTCCTCCCTCAGGTTCTCTAAAACTCTTCTGATATACATCAAATGATCATCCCAAGTCTTACTAAAAATCAAAATGTCATCTAAATAAACAATAACAAAACTTTCCAAAAATTCTTTTAGTACCTCATTCATGAGCTGCATGAATGTGCTTAATGCATTGGTTAGCCCAAATGGCATGACTAACCACTTATACAAACCTTCCTTTGTTTTGAAGGCTATCTTCCACTCGTCTCCTTCTCTGATTTGAATCTGGTGATACCCACTCTTCAGATCAAACTTCATGAAGTACTTGGCTCCACTCAAACAATCCATTATGTCATCCATTTTGGGAAATGGAAATCTATACTTGATTGTGATCTTTTTCTGATAGCTCAAGAATCGGTACACATCCTCCACTCTCCATCTTTCTTCGTGCTAGTACTCTAGGTACTGCACATGGACTTAGGATTTCTCTTATCAATCCCTTCCTCAACAACTCTTGAACTTCTCTATTCAACTCTTCACTCTCTACTAGAGTCGTTCTATGGGCTGCCTTGTTCGGCAAACTAGCTCCTAGTATCAAATCCATTTAATAATTTATCTACCTTACTGGTTTAAAACCTTCTGGTACATTATCAGAGATAATGTACTAAAATTCTTCCAACATATCTAAGACTTCTGTTGGTACATCTTCAGATTTCTCTTAACTAATCTTAGGAATCAATGCAAAGCAATGGTGCTCATGCTTCATACCCTCCAAAAATTTCCTACCATCTACAAAGCAAATTCTGGTAGTACTACATACCTTTTCTTCCACCTCCTTCAAGGGCTTCAACTTAGGGAATATGTGTTTGCACGGCCATCATGGATAGTGCTCCTATCATACTACCACGGCCTCCCCAATAACATATGATATGTATCCATTGGTATGATGTCACACAGCACCTCTTCATGGTAGTCACCAATCTTGAACTTCACTAAACACTGCTCATTGACCAAAGCTCTATGGTCCTTCTGCAACCATGCAATTCGGTATGGATGCGGATGCTTTCTTCTTGTCAACTTCAACTTGTCAACCATCTCCTCTGAAACAAGATTATCAGTGCTTCCACTGTCAATAATAATATCACAACACTTACCTTCACATTTGCACCTTGTGGGGAATAAACTCTTCCTCTGACTAGGTTATTTCTCCTTATTCAACAAAGTTCTTCTGACAACTAGGGTTTCTTCCCTTTCAGCATCTTCAGAGCACTCAGATTGTGCATCTTCATTGACATGTGAAACTCGTGCATTACCTTCAGGTCTTCTATTTGTCCTTCCTTGATGTTGCAAACACTCATATGCTCGATGTCCTTCTTCTCCACATTGGAAATAGGTTCCTCTGAAACCCCCTCTTCTAGGTCTTTGCCCAGGTCTACCTCTTCCTCTTCCTCTTTGCTCACCTTTGTTCTGGTTACGAGGGCAGTAGGTATTATCTCCTCTCTGATTTCGATTGGTGTCAGCTTCTTCACTTTTCTTTGAATCTTCATTTCAGCCCCCATAGGGTCTTCCACCAGTCCTTCCAGCTTGACCTCTCCCCCTTTGTTTGTTCTCAAATCTTTTATTCAGCTTCTCTTCCACCTTCAGGGAAAACTGGTATGCATCTTCTATGGTGGTCATTCTGACCAGGCTCAGCTCCTCTTGAATACTTGGCCTCAACCCATTAATGTAATGGGCTACCTTCTCCTTGTTGGCCTCTACATGGCCGGTTCTGATAGTAATCTTATAAAACTCTTCTCTATACTCCTTAATAGACTTGTTGCCTTGCTTCAATCCTTGCAGCTTCTTCAACAACTCCATCTCATAATCCACAAGAATGAACTGCTTCTTCAGTTTCTCCACCATCCAATCCCATCTGGTGATCTTTCCTTTACCTTTGAAGATCACCAGTTAGAGAGGAATAGACCTTCAATTTTGTTTTGCAAACTTGACCCGATCTGGGTCTTCCACTTCTTCATACTCAAAATATTCCTCCATGTCATTGATCCAATCAATAAGTTGTTCTGGATTCAAATCTCTAGAATCTATAGAAACTTTGACCCTGGGCCTCCTTCCAATCTTAGAAATGGCCCTCAACAACCTAACTTTTACAGGATCTCCTGCAGCTTCTTGTTCTTCCTCAAATAGCTCCTCTTCTTCTTCATCCTCACTTTCTTCTCTTGTTCTTGGCTCAAACCCTCTTCGCAGCTCCTCTTGCAATGCATCGATTTGTCTTTGTAGGGCTCTAAAACCCTCTTCTGTCAAAGTATTCCTCCCAATATGATTTCTTTGTGGAGGCATCTTGATCTCAGCAGCAAACCCACAACCTCAGGTCCTGGTGCAAACTGCCTCACGGTTGGTGATCTGTCTACACACTCAAGAACGCTTGCTCTAATACCACTTGATGAAGGGGGTAACTCATAAAACATACAATAACAAAAATTACAAACAGAAAATAGAATGATATATTATTAACATGGGCAAAACATTACATTATAGAAGCTCAAATACAATCAAAGGATGAATCCCCTACAGGCTGCAACACATTACAGCTCCCTCTCTCAAGAATCTGGAATCTTTAGCCTTCCGTAACCCCAAATCAACTAGGTTTCTATTTCCTACCTTTTCCTGACTCTACACCTTCCCCCTTAACTCTACTACCCCAAGGGTTCCCAAAAATGGTCATATATGGCCCTTTTTGGCGGCCACCAGCTTAATTTCAAAATTTGCATCTCCCTCCAAAAATAGGTCAAATTCGGGGGGCCATAACTTTCTATCCAACTATTGGATTTTCAATTATAATACCTTTTCGAAAAGCTCTCGAAAAGACGATGGTGTACAAGTAGTACTAATAGCTAGACTGCTTGGGTTTCCCACCATATTTTGGGCCCATCCGGAGCCTCTAATTGCCTCAAATTTGACTTTGAATATTTCAATAGGATTTTTGGAATTTAAAATTTTAATATCTCACAAATGACAAATGATATTGAAGTTATTTCTTCACCATTAGCTTCAATTCACCATTCTAGAGGTCTGTGTAAGATTTTGTAGCCAACCGTGTACAAATGCAAACTTACTAAAAATAGTAACCATGCCAAATTTAGCCCTTATTGAAAAGAAACAACATTTTTTTTTGGTTGATGCAAGATTGTTCTTACACCCTGGATGCTCCTGCATCAATTTCATAAGACCAATCAACCCACCTTCCTCAGCTGGCCATAGATATGTCCTAACAGTGACTAATTATTTTACTAGATGGATAGAGGTGTTTAGAAGCAAGACATGTGCCACTGAAGATGTGATCAAGTTTTTGGAGAGTAATATCATCACAAGGTTTGGTGTCCCTTTCTCTCTAGTATGTGATAATGGTCCAGCATTTGCTTCTTTGAAATTCTCTAATTGGACATTTGAGTATGGTATAACATTAAAGTTTTCTTCCAACTACTATCCTCGAGGAAATGGATTAGCAGAATCCACTAACAAGAATTTATTGATCATCAAGAAGTTAGTAGACAAGAACCCTAGAGAATGGCATACCCTGTCGAAATATGCATTGTGGGTAGATAGGATCAAAGTGAAAGTAGCTTTAGGGAATTCTCCTTATCAGCTAGTATACGGAGTGGATCCAATTTTACCAGTGAACCTAAAGATTCCCACACTCCAATTTGCACAAGAATACCTTGGTTTTGATGACCAACTAGAAGTCAAGTTTCTACAGCTCATTCAGCTAGAAGAAAAAAGAGATAGAGCACTAGATCATTTCTCAAAACATCAAGCTATTGTCAAAAGGTGATTTGACAGAAGAGCCAAGGTTAAATCCTTCAGAATATCAGACCTTGTCTTATCTTGGGATAAAGCCCATGAAAAGAAAGGTGACCACGATAAAGTTTGACAAATTATGAACCGGTCCCTTTCAAATATTAGAGATCTTAGGTGATAGAACCTACAAGCTTAAAACCTTAACTAGTGAGGATGTCCCATTTCCAGTCAATGGGCAGTTCCTCAAACGCTATTTCCAAACCTAGATAGGGTAAGGTCAAAACCATGTATTATAATGTAAATATTTGTATAGCTTGTTTGTACAGTTTGCTTGCTTTGTGTGCTTTTCTCTTTGTTTTGTGTGTTGTTGAGTCCATGTTATGGTTAGGGAGTATGGAACACCTTTTTTCTTTAGAAAACTAATAAAATTGTTAGAATTCAAGAAAGGATTACAAATTCCCACATAGGTTGTGATTCCTATCAACTTAAGTACTTTGATCTTGTCTGTGAAATCATATTCATCAATATATAGTAACTCTTATTGTTCAAGGAGATCATCAAAAGAATGCATCTGATAGCCTTGGATTTGTTGAAAGTACTAGTGTCTGTGTTAAGTAAAAATCTAAAGGTTTTCCCTTGCTACCATTGCAATTCTCAACCTAAACAAGCAAGTGCCTATACCTTGCAAATGAGCTTACAAGATGATAAAGGTTTGATGTGTATAAAATTTTATTTGTGTTATATGACTAATAATCATATCAACATATATGTCTTCTTTCCTTTGGGCAATTGATCAAATCTGTACATTCCTCTATCTCTTTTTTAGAATTACTCTATTTTAGTTACATGTTGGGGATAACACATGATAATTGAGACAACTTTTTAGACTAAGGTCTCTTTTCCCTTGTTGACTCAAGATTTTTTTTGTGTGCTTATGTATTAGATCATGTGGGTTATTGAATTTATTGTTGTATGCTTTTTGTCTTCCATGTAATTCTTCACGTATGCTTTATATGTGCTTTACATGTATTTTGCATGTGTTTAACATGTATTCTCTATGTCTGCTTCTGGCATCACATGTTTTCTTCATGTATTACTTGTTTTCTTCATGTATTACATGTTTTCTTCATGCATTACATTTGTGCTTCATGTATTATGTGTTATCTTCATGTATTATGTGTTTTCTTCATATTCTCAATGTATGCTTTGTCTTATCTCATGTTGACAAAATTCTCAAGTGTATGTGAATGTGTGTATGTCTATGATTTATGCCATGTGTTTTGTGAATCATAGAACCCTAAGCTTGGGGGACAACACATCTCTCAAACTTAGTGACATTCTATGAAGAGGTTTTTGGTTTCTCTGTACTTTAGCATGAGCAAGAGCGTAAGTTCCTACTCCTACTAAAGTGGGGACTAAATGTAATGTCATAAATTGACACCTTGGACAAATTCACATGATTTTTATCAGCTTCTTGAATGTTATGTCAATTTTGGGTCTTGATGAAGGATCTTATCTTAGAAGTCCCCAAGAAACCTACCCTTTCGGGAGCTAATTGGCTAGGACCCTAGTGCCCAAGCACTAGTGTCCTACCACTTAGATCGTAAAAAGGTTTGAATTAAGGTGGTCATCCTTAGTTGCCTTGGGTGATGTATCATGTCGGCCTTAGTTCATTTTGGGCCCTCAAAAAGTAATTAGAGATTCATATATAAACAGTACTTGAACACACATAACTCTCCTGACGACTCTCTATAATAATTCTCTAACAAGGATTTGATTTCTTTATCTATCTACAAGCTCTTTATTTTTTTAGAATACTTTTGTATGCACTAACCTTTTGTAGTTGGTCAAGGAATCTTCTTCCTCTTTCGACACCTTGTGGATGATCCATGTTGCAACATTCTTTCACCTAGGTTTTCATGCTCATGGTAACTCTATTCCATTACATTTGATTACAACAATCTTTATTACATGTTTTGAATCTCCTCATCATGAGCACACACTCTCTATCACACTTATCATTGTTGTTGAGGTTGTAACACCATTCACGGGGTTTGAATTAGGCAAGCCCCCTAAATAGCACAAACATTTTCCCTCTTTTATGTGTGCAGTTCAAAGACGGAAGTTCTGACAAAAATGATCGACATAAGGATGAATGTACAGGTGACAGAAGTGTCTCAGATTTTAGATAGGATAAACCCTAGGACACTAGTGCTTGGGCACCGTAGTCCCCTCAGATCAAGCCCTAATTCCTATGGTGGTCCTCGACAGCCTTGCTCATCTCATTTCAGGTCCTTCTTTCTAGGTTTTCAGTCCTGACAGGTCAGTAACTTCTGTTTTAGTATATTTCAACATTAAAACCCTAGATATAGCTTATTTGCCTCAATCTTTTTTATTACAACAAAGGGACAATGCTCTCACCAACCTAGCAAGGCTCTTTTTGAGGGATAGTAGCCTTAGCTCGAAGTTGTTGGTGGCTTGTGTTCCAATGTTTGACCTAAAGATTGACTTAGTGTATGATTGACTAGGTCTATTTTTAGATCTTATAGAGTCAAATCTCTAAAGTTATCTTATACTCTAGACGTGATAGGGATAGAGTAGCAGATAACAACAATAAAGAACATAATTATGTGATAAGATTAGATCATACATATCAAGTCACTCACATCCATGTACACATCATTCATTAGTTATAATCCTTACATCTCCTTAAATATATTTATATTGACATCATATACAAAAGGCAGGTCTACGTCTCTACTCTATATAATATATTTCTTTATATTCACTTCTATATCATCTCCTCTTCTATCTATCTTATTGCATGTCTTTATACATTGTGATTTAATACAGATGTGTCACTTACAAAACATCCTAAATACTATCTTCTATGTCCACCTTTTCCTTTACACTTCACTTACGGTGACTTGTGGTAGGTTCCAATGACTATCATGTACCCTGCCAATTTCATCCCCCCTTTGTGAAATTATGGCCTGTCCTCAAGAAATGCGTTGCTAGTTGTTGGGTAGGATGTTTTTGTAGATCACCTTTAGTTGGCTTAAAGTGGTGTCCCACTTTCAACACTTGTATATATCCATCTATCTAAATATGTGTCATTTCTACTTCTACAAGAGTGGAAGGGATCTGAATTTTCTGGGCAATCTTCTTAGCCTCTACTATTAGACCTATTAGGTGAGCCAATCTTAAGCTAACTACTTCTCTCAGTTTCTTGATCTGTGTTTTGATTTTCTCTCATTGATCTTGTAGTTGTTGCAACTATGTATGAATGTTCACAATTTGTGTCCTTACTGGCCCATTCATATCCTTCAATGGATCATATGTTACCATGGTTTGTACTATTTGGGCCTCTAGTTGATCTATCTAGTCCTTTATTATATTTGTTGTTGTGGGCCAATGTAAGAAATTTTGGTAGAGGATATTTGCTTTTGCTATGGCTTGTTGTATGTTTTTTATTTGTGTCTCTAGTTGAGTATGTGCTACCGCACATTTCTGAATTGCATCCATCATTCTATTTTTAGCCATTTCACGTTTGACCTGCTATTTGACATTTGCCTCCTGGTGCTGCATTTTAGCTTGTAGGCTACTCACTAGTTACTTTAGTTGTTGGGCTAGTGGAAATGTTGTGTCCCTTTATACATTAGGTAGTTGAATCTGGATTGCCTCTATAGCTTCCTATAATTGTTCTATGCTATCCATATGCTACTGGAGAATATCATCCCTTGTGGTATTATGGAATACATTCCCTAGCTACAACTTTTGAATGGGTGATATTCTTGACAAGTTTACTTGGGATCTAAGCAAAGGGAGTTGTAGTAGATGAGGTGTTGCTAGTGGTTGTATTTGTTTCTACTGCACCAAGAAGTCTTTGATGGACTAAATAGGGGAGGTAGAGGAAGATGCCCCATGGGTCTCTGTTTGACCCATTTTTGAGTTGATGAGGGTTGATCAGGTCCCATGTGCTCAAGACTTTGATGTGCATACAGTTGATATTAGAGCTATCCAGTCTTGTGAAGATCATGACTTAAGTTTTGGCATGAGTCTTGTTATATCTGAAGCTGAGTTTTCTCTACAAGACACTAGAGTACATGATAAAATGAGTAAGCTACAAAATTTGAATGAGTACAAGATTGATACAATTCAGAATGGAGTAATAGTTGAACATGAACCTCTTCAACTAGGAGTGCTTGAAAATTTCCTCTTATGTACACAGAAGAGTTCTGAACATGTATACTTCCTTGTTCTTGATGGTAATGAGACACTTCTAGAAGGCCTTGTTGATGATTCAAAGAAGGTGGGTAAATTGCTATCATTTATCATGATCTTTAGGATTCAGTTCACATGGCCTATGTCCCTGATTTATTATAGTTTGATTTCTCTAACTTGGGGCTGAAATATGGTTTCAATAAGATGAAATAGTTGCATACTAAGGTTCTCTTTGAACATGTTACATATGAGGGAACTAAGTTGTATATGAAACCAATAAATGAGATAAGCTTGACAAACATTGACAGTAGCAGATTTAGAAGTTTTGTGAAAAGTGTCAATGCCAAAATCAATGCATAGGTAGGTTGTGGTAATATTTTTTTAGATTGGACCTGAAACAATCTTTAGAAAATAGGATATTTGGCAGAGGTAAATATTGCTTTTTTAATTTCAGAGACCCAAGGCCACCAAATGAAAATTGAAGATATGGTTTTCAATAGAATGGAGCAATTACAAAGCAACCTAATGGATTTGGCACATGGTCTACACCCTGGAGACTTATGGATTCTTTCCATGACTAAGTCAACCATGTGTCCCCAAACATGAGCCACTATTGACACTTACAAATTTGGTAAGTTTCCAGTGCATGACTAACCCTGAATTGACAACAAGGTTTTAGTTTTAAGCCCCATGGCATCCAGTATGCTCTTAACTTCTGGGATTAAAATTTCTCAATCTATGATTTGTCAAGAGAAATCCTTTGGTGCAATGTTTTTATGGGTTATCAGAAGCATGTGTGCCAATTTGTGTTATCCCAAGATGTGTTTTAACAGATTTCTTAATTTGTCGCCACTTCAAGTCTGCTCTAGCGGGTCCCGTAAAAAGGTTCAAATTTCCCAGTTCTGATGACAAAATAGTTGTTGGCTTTCTCTCATATGTTCCTAGCTATGTTTTGTGGTGATCTAAGGTATCCTTGTGTGAAAACAATTTTTTTTCAAAATTAGGCCCCCAGGGGCCTAGTTTACAAAGGAGATCTAAAAAATCTTTTGGTAGTGTGCATTTTGGAGACATGGTTATGTTTCAAATAATTGATTATGGCCCTATGCAAGTTTCCATGGCCTTTGATCATCCTATGTGCCCACAGTGTCGTTGTGTTGTTTGTCAAGAAGTAGAAATTAACTGGTTGCTATTTTTCCTAAGTTGTGAAATGCATTTATTAAAACATTTGTGTTTTAATTAATTAGTGTATATGTTTTAAGTTATAAATATTTAAAGTTCAACATTATTGTTATAATGTTTAACTTTATAAAATCCCTTTTATGAGCATAGTGCAGCAACACATAGCTTGTTTAGTTCTCCTCTGCCAAGGCTGCGATGGTGCAATAGAGACTCCATTGAAATGTTTCTCATGTCTGGAGGCTTTGGGCAGGGATTTGTAGCTATTTTTGAAGTTGTTTATGGTCATTTAACTTCTTTAAACTTGTCTGGGATCATTCTAATGCTTGGAGAGTAGTTTTAATGGTGTTTTGGAAGATTTATTGCTACCAATAACATAAAAATGCCCAGCACCATCAAAAAACAACCCAACAAACATTATCAATGCCACACATCAAATTTGAATGATGGATTAAGTGTTTTAATAGAATATTTGATTTAAATTAAGTGCCAGAGTGGAGATCCATCACATTTTTAAAGTTTGGGGAAGATTTTTAGAGTATTTACAAGATGAATATGGTCATTTCTTTGTCTGGAAACTTGCCTAAACCTTTTCTCATGCATGGACAGTGGTTTAATGTTGTTTTGATCATTTTCTAAATGCTAACAAGATAGAATTCACCCCTATTCATCTAAAAATGACCCAACAATGAGAAGAAATGAATTAGGCAAATATGTAATTTGACTCGATATGGAGTTCCAATGCAAATACATAGTCAATCAAGTAATCAAGAGTTTTATGATTTCTGAGGTGGAAACCAACAAAGAATGAAGAATCAATCCCAGTTCATGTCATGGGAAAGATTGATTAAAGAAATTTGTTTCAAATTCAGCCAATCAGAGAAGAGATACAAGTCCCAATTTACAAAATATTAAATAATGGGTCAAAATATGTAAAAAGTTTTATTTCTAGGCAAGAGGTCGGAATGTTTTGTAATTTTTTTTAAAAGGAGGGCTTTGTAGAGTAGTTGAAGGGGGATTCTGGGCTTTGGATACAAGCTATCCACACATTTGGGAAATAGCTTCTGTAGGAGATGACTGGATTTTGGCTTGCAGAGACATATTTTGTTGTGTAAGTGAATAAAATTCTAAATGACATTTTTATTTCTAGATTGAGTTATATGAAAAACACTTGATGTGTGTGTTGTTTGTGATTGTCTCCTTTGATATGAGCATTTTCCTTTTGAGTGAAGTTGCTAAGGGTTTCTAATCTCATCAATATACACTTTCTATATTGTATATCCAATTTGTTGCATCTATTCAAGGAATGGATTAAAATTGCTTTAGGTCAGATATAAGGTGAAGTGTGTTGTATTAAGGGATTAGTGAAGAAGAATCATAGATAATACTCTTTCTTGGACATATTACTATAAGGCAATAATATCATTGTTATTGGTTGTCTGGATATGAAGTTTTGGTGTCATATGGAAGCATTTTCACTACTGGGTTTGACTCTGTTACCTTGATGAAGCATCAATTTGGAGTAAATTTGCCCAAAGGTCCAGGAAACCTAAGAATTCAAAGACAAATCATTTAGATCAATTTATTTTATGTTTTGTTTTAGTTTAGGTTCTGCATGTTATCAGAGTTAAATAGTGAAGATAATCCAAGAATATTGCCAGCCTGAGGTTAATCTTACACATCTTGGTATTAATATATGAGAATATATCTTCCTAGTTGTAAATGAAAGATACAATTGATGTTGTTATGATAAGGGTTACCCCCCTAGGTTTGGTAGAGCCTGAAGTGCAAGGGAGATAGGTGCAAACAATCTCCCATTCATTGGCCAAGTCTCCCATTGAATTTGATCATAAGAATTGGCAAATCTTTAGAGTTTGATGTATGCAGGTTTGGGAACCAATAGTTAGATTGAGGGTGATGATTAAAATTAGGGTTTGGGTTAGGGTCAAAACCAAGGTTATATTAGAAATAGGGTTTTCTTTACAATTAGGGTTTAGACTAGGGTTAGAATCAAGGTTAGATTAGAATTAGGGCTATGCTTAAAATTAGGATTAGATTAAGGTTTTAATCTAATTAGGGTTATGGTTATGTTTATAAATCTCGTTACATTTAATGTATTATTTATGTATCAAAAAATGGTTAGGGTTATGGTTCTATGTATGCATATGGCTATAGTTATGATTTAAATTAGTGTTAAGGTTAGAATATTTCTATATAAAGATACGATATGCTAAGTGTAATTGTTATCACTGGGAATTACACCCGTATGCAAAGTTGGAAAAGCACTACAATTTCATGTAATATGGGACTAATTTTAGGTTTTGGGTGCCCTAGAATGAAATTAGACCTCCAAATTGTGGGTTGGTTCCCTTAAAATATTCTATTGGAATGTATGATTTTCTATTTTAGAAAAGGATAAGAATGAAACTATAAGGAAATGAAAACTATGAAAATTTGGTGATGCACCTAAAATGGGTAAAAATATGCAATCTGGTTCACAATACAACTTAGAAATTTGACTCACAAAATCCAATCATGGCATAAATATCACAAAAATGTTTCTACGGAAGGCTTGAAAATAGGCTTTCTATGAAGGAAATGGATTTTTCACAACACAAAAGGATTATTTTCATTAACACAACCTAAGACCTGCAACAACACTATGCTTAATACTGCAAGCAAAAAGTGAGACAATAATTTTAAAGGTTTAATGGTTAAAGACAATAAAATTTCATCAAATAACTTCAAACAACTAGCATTAAATAGAAAGGTAAGTATTTGATTCCAAAGAACAAAGGAAATATTGCAAAAAAGAGACAAAAATGGAACCTATAACCTGTTGATCTCTCTATAAAACTATAAAAAAATTGAGCTACAAAACCTTCTTCTCTCAAAGTGTATAAGAGCAAAAAGGCAAGAACTAGCAAAAACAAGCTTTTTCTTTACAATATATAGGCTTTTCTCTCACAAGAGGCATGCAAAAAATATGAACTGCAGCCAGTTAGCTCTAAAAATAATCTTCCACGAGCAACCTCAAAAATATGGGCCCAAAATAGCTCCAATTTGGTCTTCTCCACATACTTGACCAAAAAGTTGACCAAGAACCCTAAAAATACTCCCCAAATCATGCAAAAAGACCCCTAGATGGCTCAGTTAACTCAACAAATCAATTTGCATGATTTTGCTTTAGCAAAATTGATTGTGAGTAAATAATAAAGTAATAAAATAATTACTTTATTATTGGTTATAACTTGTACTTATTTGACTTTACAATTTGTGAAAAATAATAAAGTAATTTGGAAAATATTAATTTATTATTTATTTACAATTAATAAATTTGCAAAATCATGCATGAAAATATAACTCCTTATCACTCCAAATACATATGCCTAAATTGCATGATTTTAGCAAAAAATAGGACCTAGAGACAAATACCATCTCCATATTACTCCTTGTGAGAAAAAACACCATCTTGCATGACAATATGCTCTAGGGGAAAAATACACCCTTATTTCTCCAAATACATATGAATAAGGCACTTTATACTACACTTATAACTCCATATTTGATTCAAAAGAAAACAAATATTCTTCTCTGCCTTATAACTCCAATCATCATATGCAAAAAAAAATAGCCCTCTGCCACATACACCCATCATGTAAATATAATCCTAAGTCTTTTTCCATCTTGCAATGTGTATTTACCATGCCAAAATAGACCTTATCTCTCCAAACCTCCTTCATGCAAAAAATATCCTATTTGACACCTTCTCTACCACCTTGAAATTCAAACTGTATTTTGCCTTCATGCACTTCTTGTTTTGACCTTTTGATAATAATTTTATGAGGCATGAGATCATATCTTTTGGCCCTATTTGGTCATCCTACATGATACATGTGACATGAAGGGAATCTTGTCCTATCTCCAAACAAATGATGGCAAGGAACATCTTTAGACCATGCAATGTTGATCATGGGGAAAAATGAGTGTTTGTTTGGCCACATGATATTCGAACTCCAAGGAAGGAAAGCTTGTTTTGAAATAAATAAGGCATAAGCCTTACCCTTATTACTACCGACCACCATTTGATATGCAAGGCATCCCCGCTGTCGACCACTCCTTATGATCATTGCTAGGAAAGCATCATTAGAATTGTTGACCCCGGTTGACATTTTAGATATAGTAATAATTTGCATTTTAGAAGTCAAAAAAGAAAGATGGGAAAGAAGCTTAGAACAAAACAAGGAAGAACCCTAAACTTGTTATTCACTTTCACTCTTTTCTTTTTGCTGACCACTACTCTGTAACTCCATTGCACTAGGGTTTTGACTGGTTTTCATGGCTTCTATCTCTCAGTTTTTTCCCTGTCTTTCATCATGATTCCTTACATTGAGGAATGGCAAGAGGTGGTAAGCATTGTATCCTTCATCTTTAACTAGTATTTCTTTTTTTTTGTGAGGATTCTTTCATGGCCGCAGCCATTTCTACTCTTTATGTTGCTTCTATAGCATTTATTTGATATATTATTGTTTTCTATGTGTTATTGCTCTTCGTATGTTGGATAAAATGTGAGGAAATATGCAAGAAATGATAAAGACCTATCAACAGGAGGCCACGGCCATTAAAGTCTTACTCGAGCTGCATTCAAAGGTAGCTCTTCTATACTGTCAATATCTTTCTTTCATTGCATATAAGGGAGACAAGAGTCTTGACCTTTCTTTATATGGGTATTTTGAATGCTTTTCTTCTCTATATGGCCGCAGCCATGGTCACTCTCTGTAGTCTATCTTTAACTTCTTGTCATGAATCTCGAAGGTTTTCTTTAGCATACAGAATGAGGGCTTCTCCTAAAATGCATACAAATGCATTTCCCATGCATGACCACCTGTAAACACATGCTATGAGATTTCTTTTGACTGTTTTCTATAAAATAGATGAAGGGTTTCATTCTGCAACAAGGGTTTTGACTAAAAAAATTGTTTCCAAGCATGCCCATACCAACAACACACTATGACATCATTGCTTCTTTGTAGATGTAGAAATTATGTTAGGGTTTCACCATAATATTACATGGGTATTTCTCATTTCTCCTCTTCATGCTACGGTCGACCTGTAAGACTACTTTGTAACTCTTCTTCCTTCACTTGGGCTTATGAGATAAAACTGAGGCTTGATGAAAATGAGGGTTTTTTCAAAATGCATACAAACCCATCTTTCTGGTCACGGCTTGGATAGAACTTTCACTGTATACATCATTTGACTGTATGTGGGAGAGTTCTGGCTAGGGTTTCAAAACACCTTTTAATAGTTTACATATATTTGAACTTCATTGTAATACTGTGGTATCTTCTTTTCTTCTAGGCATGAATATTTTCATTTCTGCACTCCTCTGTCTTCTAATTCTATTAAATGCTTGTTATCACTATACTCCAGAAATGAACAAAACTTGTATTTCTCTCAGCAATCATACTATGGAATATACATGGCATATAATGAATCTTTATTGGTTTACCTCATGTATCTGTATTCCTCCTTTTGTAGCATATTCAGTATGTTATTTATCTTCTTTTTTTGAACATGACATATACATGACATCACTGTATCATTTAGACACATGATGTATGATCAATGAACACCTTGTTGTAAGGTGTGACCCTTCGTCTCCTTGTTCAACGCTACACTACGGTGGTTTGTGACAAGGGCTTAACTGCCTCCCGTGCTTGTTAAGTCAAGTGGTTGTATCAGGCATTAAAAGGTTGATCTTTTGGTGCAATGGCAGCTAACAATTGGTATCAGAGCTGAGGTCATGAGTTCAAACCCCGCACTTGCGCTGGGGGGGATTGTTGCAAGGTGTGACCCTTGGTCTCCTTGTTCAGCGCTGCACTGCGGTGGTTTATGACAAGGGCTTAACCGCCTCCCGTGCTTGTTAAGTCAAATGGTTGTATCAGGCATTAAAAGGTCAATCTTTTGGTGCAATGGAAGTTAACACACCTAACACAGAAATGTGAATGATAATACTTTACTATCACTAGTCAGGGCATTATGTCTTGATATCTTGATCACCTGGTTTGTTGTTTCTAGATTACATTTATTCTCCTATCAGAACTAGTAATACTTGTACATCATTTTTGAGACTGTTGCATTCATTTTTTCTTTTCTTGATATACTTTCATTTGTAGTTGTACTAGTTAAATGATCCTTTCTTGATGTATCTAAATAACATGTCACTTGGTGGCTGCCTATTATATGCTCTCCATGATAAACTTGTATCTTGATTGTTCTGATTACAAACAACAATTCATCTCCAGATTTCATCTATCCTCCTGTATTTGTTTGCCATGGCCTCTTGTCATCTGAATGCTATGATTGTCACCTTTAAATTTCAAGTTGTCCCTCTTTAGTATATACTTGTACATTTTTGAGACTGGCATTTACTTGATTTCATTGCCCTTGTCTATTAGTTGATCTTAGAAGCACAATTGTGTCACTTGCCTTGGCTGTACTTGATCATTGTGAATACCTACAACATAATATTTGCTTACTGTTCCATGCTTATAATCAAATGAATCCTTTGATGTATCTTGTAGCTCATGTGCATAAGTTTGTTTCCTGTAGCACTATTCTGTCAGTCTTTTTTTATCACCAGATGGTAATGTGAACATTTATATGATAGTGAATGAAAAGACATGCATCAGTTTGATTATGTCATTTGTCCTCTTCTTTGAACATCATATGCATAACAATAAAGGCTCCTATAGCATGTTCCTTCCATCTAATATGCAATAGAAATCTACTTAACATATGTGATCATGTCTGTACTTGATGACTGTACTTGGTCATTTTTGTTACTTATCTCTTTCCATTCTTCTGTCATCTCTTAAGTCTGGTTTGTGACAAGAAACAAGACAGCAATTAAGTATTGGATTTAGGACAGACAACTTTGAGGGGGGGGTGAATAAGTTGTTACCAAAATCTCTATTACTTTAAGCCTTCTTATATTTCAACAACATATCAAAGATTAATCAAGGAAACATAATGCAATAATTCAAGAGCAGAAACAAATTCAACACATATAACACCAAGATTTTGACGTGGAAAACCTGGTTAAGGGAAAAACCACGGGGTGATTAACCCAAGATTGTATTCTCTGTTAGAAGAATAAGGATGAATAAAATGGCACTTGCCAATTATGGCTCACTACCTAAGCACACTACTCACAAGAGGCCCACTGCCTACAGGAGACACACTGTCTATAGAATAATATAAATATTACATACTTGAACTTGAGATCAACATCTTCACTATGCTTGAGTCAGTTCCATTTAAGCCCAACACCTCTGCTCTATCTTTCTTTCTTCTTCCTTACCACCTTCTCATGCTACAAGGATGCTTTTGAATGACTTCGCAATTCTTATTTATACAAGACATCAACTTTGGAAAGATCATCAAAGTCAGCACAACATACACTTATTTTATTACAGAGAAAATACAAAAATATAACTTGACTTATTACAAAAGATTCATGCACACTACTATACTATCAGCTACCCATAGATGGGACTTCAATATGCTTTGTGGAACATGCCAAGATTTGCAAAACATCTTCAAGATCATCTGCAATAAGTGCAAGACATCTGGTTAGCCAAGATTAGGAAGAACACCATCACTGGAAGGTAAATCTTCAATTACGAGCTCTATCTTCAATGCGGTCCGCCAACATGAACTGGACACAATCTAGAGACCCCCACAAGCTTGCTTGAATCACCAAGAACATCTGTACCACTTCTGCTTACTGAAATCATTCGTATCTTCATCCAGAACCTCAAGAACACAGTCGATCATTACTGTCACATTAGAAGGATTTCTTATGGACCTCCAAACAATGAACCAATTGAGTTGTCTATTCACATTAGCTTCCCAAACATGCCACCAGATCAGCAGAATAAGATATTGCATTTTTGGATCTCACCGGACCTATTTGTGTCACTCTGTCACCTCTGAACAGTTGCCAGAACTAGTTTTATTCTCATGGCCATAACTCCTCTAAATTTTCATTTGAATCTCTCAAATCCTAGTTGGATCATCTTTAGACACATAGCTACAAACCCTTTGATGCACATTCTCTGATCTTCATCTATCTGGGATATTCACTTCATAGAGCTTCACTATTTACACTGATTTTCTCTATTTCTGATAGGACTAATTTTCTCAGCATACAACTCATCCAATCCTTGACATCAATGCAACAAGAGTATGTTGACATCAATGACAACACCGGTTAGGCCTATACCTGCAACAATCTCCCCCTTTGTCATTGATGGAAACATATAATGTGAAAAACTATTATAACCATCAAGACAAGAACTTCTCCTTACTGACTGACATAGCTCCCCCTATCAATAGTAGCCATTCACATGTCTTCTCTTCCTTTTACTGCTCCCCCTTTGATCAGCAAACACTTTTTGTTTTTCACATGCCTTTTTCTCCCCCTTTGATATCAATGGCAAAGGGCACATACTTGCAACCACTTCTCATACTTCATAATCATACTGACTACTCCCCCTGAGTAGCAGCCTCTTAACATCATTCTAGATCACAAGATATGACTGTGGGATCCACCAGACTGATACACATCAGTGCACCTTAATTCAAAACTGGAGGCGTAATAACCCCTAGCTTATGCCTGAGATACTCAGAAGAGTCCTCAGGTAGAGGTTTAGTAAAAATGTCTGCAATCTGATCCTTTGAGGGCACGAACTCCAATCTGACTTCATTCTTATTCACATGCTCTCTTAAAAAGTGAAACTTGATGGATATATGTTTTGTCTTTGAATGCAACACTAGATTTTTTGATATATTTATTGCACTTGAGTTATCACAAAAAATTATGATAGGTTCCTCATACTCTACTCTAATATCTCTTAGCATTTGCTTCATCAACAATACTTGAGTGCAACTGCCTGCTGCTGCAATATACTATGCTTCTGCAGTGGATAGAGATATTGCCTCTTATTTCTTGCTTAGCCAAGAAACCAACCTTCTTCCCAAAAAGAATGCACCACCACTGGTACTCTTCCTATCATCCACATCTCCTACCCAATCAGTATCTATATATGCATGAAGAGAGAAATCATGATCCTTATGATACCATAATCCATACTCAACTATTCCCTTCAGATATCTGAGAATTCTCTTGATTGCCATGACATGAGATTCTCTAGGATCAGCTTGGAATTTGGCAACAAGACCAACAACATTCATAATATCAGGTCTAGTTTGAGTAAGGTAGAGAAGCTCTCTAATCATTGACCTGTACTTTTTCTGATCAGTCTTAGGGGATTCATCATCTTTACTTAGCTTACATCCAGTTTCCATGGGAATATTCATTTCCTTTGAATCTTCCATCCCAAATCTCTTCAACAATTCTTTCACATGTTTGGTCTGTGATATGAAGAGTCCTATCTTTGTTTGAGTGATTTACAGAACCAAGAAGAAATTCATTTCCCCAAACATAGACATTTCAAATTCACTTTGCATTTGATTTGCAAAAGTCTTGTACATACTATTTTTCCCTCCAAAAATGATATCATCAACAAATACCTCCACAATCAAGATATTTTCATGATCAATCTTAAAATATAGATTATTGTCAGCAGTGCCTTTGTTGAAACCAATCTTCAAAAGATGTTTGTCCAATCTTTCATACCAAGCTCTTGGAGCTTGTTTGATTCCATACAATGCTTTCTTCAATTTGTAGACCATATCACCATGATTAGACAATTGAAATCCATCTAGTTGCTCAATGTATACCTCTTCTTCCAAATCATCATTTAGGAAGGCAGACTTGACATCCATCTGATGTACTTTTAAATCCTTGAAGGCAGCAAAGGTAAGAAATAATTTGACTGCTTCAATTCTAGCCACTAGAGCAAAAGTCTCTTCAAAGTCAATTCCTTCTACTAGAGAATAACCCTTACAGACCAATCTGGAATAGTTTCTTACTACTTCACCTTCTTCATTTAGTTTGTTTTGGAAGACCCACTTAGTCCCAATCACATTTTTGTCCTTAGGTCTAGGGACAAGATCCCAAGTGTTATTCTGTTCAATCTGAATCACTTCTTCCTCCATTGCTTTAGCCCAACTCTCATCATTGCAAGCTTCACTTATTATTTTTGGTTCAATTTTTGAAATCAAATAGTACTTCACTGAATCTTGAGCAATATTTCTTCTTGTTTGAACACCTTTGTTTCTGTCTCCTATAATCTAATCTTCAAAATGATTCAATCTTACATACCTGGGAGTTTTGGGATTCTCTTGCACTTCTGATTCTTGGGCAGGTTCTTCCAAGCATGTCTCTTCCTCTTGTATGTCAGGATTCTCTGGATTAGTCTAAATCTGAACTGGAGTGGGGACTGGTTCTCCTTGATTTGAGACATTATCCTGATCATCTGCTTCATATTCATAATACCTTGAGGGATTTTCCATGCCTTCATCAACCTTCACATTTGTACTTTCTAAAATCTTTCTCAATCTCTTGTCGTAACACCGGTATGCTTTGATTTGAGTAGAATATCCCAAGAACATTCCTTCATCACTTCTAGCATCAAACTTGCCAAGATCTTCATCTCTTTTGATATAGCATTTACTACCAAAGACTTTGAAATACTTCACAGTAGGAGTGATGCCAAACCACAGTTCATAAGGAGTCTTACCAGTATTGCCTCTGATTTGTACTTGATTAAGAGTATAGACAATAGTACTTATAGCTTCTCTCCAATAGATGTGAGGAACATTTGCTTCCATCATCATGGTTCTAGATGCTTCCTAGATGGCCCAGTTCTTTCTCTCCACTACCCCATTCTGCTGTGGAGTCCTTGGAGCGGATAACTGTCTCTTTATCCCATGCTTCTCACAGAATGATATGAACTCACCGGATGTGAATTCTCTACCTCTATCAGACCTAAGGCATTTTATGTTCATGCTAGTTTCATTTTCTACCATAGCCTTGAATATTTTGAACTTCTTAAGTGCTTCAGATTTCTCCTTTAAGAAAGTTACCCACATCATCTGGGAGTGGTCATCAATTAGCAACATGAAATACCTATCTCCTTGTAGACTCCTAATTCTTTGCTGAACCATAGAGATCAATGTGTACCAAGTCTAACAATCCAGTTGAAGATTGTTTCTTACTTTTGAATGTGACTCTGTTTTGTTTTCCCAACTGACATTCTTTGCACAAACTGTTAGTAGGTTTCACCAATCTTGGAAGATCTCTTACAGCGTATGTGTTGCTTATCTTGATGATATTATCAAAATTTACATAACACATTCTCCTATGCCATAACCAACTCTGATCAATTTAAACAAATAAACAACTTTTACCAGTACCAACCAATTGGAAGATGTTACCTTTTGTCTATGTACCGGATGCAATCTCAGCTCCAGAGCTTTCAAAAATCTTGCATTTTCTATTTTTGAATCGGAGATCATAGCCTTTATTCACCAACTGTCCAACACTGAGAAGATTATGCTTCAGACCTTCAACATATAGAACATCACTGGTTTTGTTCTTTCCATCAAAAGAAATAGTTCCTCTACCTTTAATTCTGCCAGTAGAATTATCTCCAAACTTTACAACTCCACCTGCATATCTTTCCAAGCTTAAGAACTTACTCTTGTCGCCAATCATATGGTGAGAGCATCCACTGTCAATAACCCCATCCACTGTCAATAACCCATTCATCTTTTTCTTCAACTTGGGCAGCCAAAACACTTTCTATCATCTTATGATTGACAGATTCAATAGGCATTGGATCTCCTTCTTTGATGGCAATAAACACCTAGTCACTTCCGGATTTGTTTCCTATCTCAGATTCATCATCTGTTACTCCTTCATCATCATCTTCTTGAACATAGTAACACTTTTTCTAAAACCTTGATCTATTAGGGTTTAGCCTTGAAACCTTTCCGGACATCTTGAGGCAAAATGGCCAATCTTATTGCAAGCAAAGCATTTAAAAGGTAATTTTCCTTCATACTTACTAGATCCTCTTGGTAGTCTCTTTGCAATGAGGGCCTCAAGTTGTTCAGCTTCTAATTCATCCTCTTCCAGATCTTTTCTTGCTTTCTCATACTAGGTTGATTTTCTTGAGGAACTTTCACCTGGATCATATCTCTATTTGCCTTTTGTAGAGGCACTAGCTTTGAATGCAGATTTAGTCTTGGGAAGTGCATCACCAAACTTAGCTAACTCAAATGCAGATACCTTACCAACCAATTGATCCCTTGTGATAGTTGTCAAAGATCTGATTTCCTCAATGGCAGCAACTTTGTGTTTATAAGTAGGGGGTAAAGATCCAAGAACTTTAGCAACAATTTCATCTTCATCCATTACTCCACCAACACATCTGATGCCACAAACAAGCTCATTTACTTTTGTCATATAAGAAGTGATATTCTCATCTTCACTCATATTTAAGTTTTCAAACTTTCCTTTCAGACTTTGCAGCTTGGCACACTTAACATATTTGTCTCCTTCATATAGATTTTCAAGCTTTGTCCAAATTTCATAGGTAGTCTTCAATCCCATAACATTTGTCAGCTCTGAATCAAACAAAGCACTCAGTAGGGCTTCTTTAGCTCAAAGATTATTCTCTTCATCTCTGATTTCATATAGAGTTGTGGGGCCATTCCTTGGAGGAACATATTTAGTTGAGGTTATGTTCCAATACTGATATCCCATGCATTGTATGTGACATTCCATGCGGCTTTTCCAGGCAATGAAGTTTGAACCATCAAACCTTGGACTGTCCTTCTTATAGGTCAACATTCTAGATCTCCTCAAGTGGTTAAGCTTCTTCTAGAGGAACTTATCTCTGATACCAATTGTTAGATTTAGGACAGACAACTGAGAGGGGGGTGAATCAGTTGTTACCAAAATCTTTGTTACTTTTAGCCATCTTATATTTCAACAACATATCAAAGATTAATCAAGGAAGCATAATGTAATAATTCAAGAGCATAAACAAATTCAACACATATAACACCAAGATTTTGACATGGAAAACCCGGTTAAGGGAAAAACCACAGGGTGATTAACCCAAGATTGTATTCTTTGTTATAAAAATAAGGATGAATAAAATGACACTTGCTAGTTAGGGCTCATTGCCCGAGCACACTGCTCACAAGAGGCCCACTGCCTACAGGAGACACACTGTCTATAGAATAATATAAATATTACTAGAGATTAGAATCTGCACTATGCTTGAGTCAATTCCATTTAAGCCCAACACCTCTGCTCTGCCTTTCTTTCTTCTTCCTTACCACCTTCTCATCGCTACAAGGATGCTTTTGAATGACTTCTCAATTCTTATTTATACAAGACATCAACTTTGGAAAGATCATCAAAGTTTTCACAACATACACTTATTTTATTACAGAGCAAATACAAAAATATAACTTGACTTATTACAAAAGCTTCATGCGCACTACTATACTGTCGGCTAGCCATTGATGGGACTTCAATCTACTTTGTGGAACATGCTAGGCTTCACAAAACATCTTCAAGATCATCTGCAATAAGTGCAAGACATCCAATTGGCCAAGATTAGGCAGAACACCGTCACTGGAAGGTAAATCTTCAATTACAAGCTCTATCTTCAATGTGGTCAGCCAACACAAACTGGACACAATCTAGAGACCCCCACAAGCTTGTTTGAATCACCAATAACATCCGTACCACTTCTTCTTACTGAAATCATTCACATCTTCATCCAAAATCTCAAGAACACAGTCAGTCATTACTATCACATTAGAAGGATTGCTTGTGGACCTCCAAACAATGAATCAATTGAGTTGTCTATTCACATTAGCTTCCCAAACATGCCAACAGATTTGTAGAATAAGATATTCCATTTTTGGATCTCACCGGACCTATTTGTGTCACTTTGTCACCTCTGAATAGTTGCCAGAACCGGTTTTATTCTCATGGCCATAACTCCTCTAAATTTTCATGAGGATCTCTCAAATCCTGGCTGGATCATCTTTAGACACATAGCTACAAACCCTTTGATGTGCATTCTCTGATCTTCATCTATCTGGGATATTCACTTTATAGAGCTTTACTGTTTACACTAATTTTCTTTGTTTCTAATAGGACTAATTTTCTCAATATCCTCAGCATACAACTCATCCAATTCTTGACATCAATGCAACAAGAGTATGTTGAAATCAATGACAACACTAGTTAGGCCCATACTTGTAACATAAAGTACTCTGATAGTGATATGAAAGATGATAAATACCTTTTATAGCTGCATTTCTATTTTGTGCATTTTGCCAACTTGATTCAGGCATTCTAAATTAATCTGATTTGTTTCAATCAACTGTAATGAATGTCATGATGGCATAGCTTCTTTGTAAGTTGATTAATGATGCATGATGTAACTTGAATGATGCATCATATCCTTTCTGATACTCTTTTTCAAATGAAAAAAGAAAACATGCTAGGTTCAAACCCTTGTGGGAGCCACATTTAATCCACATGTTTATTTGTCTTCAAATCAGCAACATTACTTGTCTTATACCTGCACAGTGAACAAACAAGTTAGCATAAAATATACCTGATGGTATTGACTGATCCTCTTCATGATTTTTTCTGATTTGTAGCACTTATTTGATCTGATCTTTCATATGCAATGCATGATGTGATAAGTAGATATATCTTCTTGATAAAAGCATATGATAATTTTAAACATCTAGAACACTAATAGGGCTATCCCTAAATTTTTTGCAGGTTCAACTAAAGATGGTAGCTGAAGATAAAGACTGAAGACTGGCATCAACAAAACAACCTTCTTGTTTAGAAAATGATGGATGTTTAATTTTATCATGTGTTTATTTCATTTCTTTTATCATCCAGATATATAGCTTGAATGTCTGCAATTGCTCAGTCTAGTTACCCCCATGACTTGTGTGGGACGCATTTGAACACTTCTTTTAAACATATTTAGTTAATTTATCATACGCACTTGATAAATGTGTATTTCTTTTTCAATCAATGCAGAGGATAAAATAACAGATATTGAATGTATGTTTAAAACATGACATGAAATAATAGTTCAATACAAATATCTTTCTTTCTTTCTTTATTTCAAATCTGATTAACTGAATAATCAATCTAACTTATAACTCTTGAAAGATAACACACTATTAAAACAACTATGCTTCATGAACAATTGATACCTTGGCCATCTGTTTCTCTTGTCATGATGACTCATCAGTCTTGATTAGACTGATGGGTCATCCTGTCATCTGAAGTCTATCTCTGTCTTGTCAAGATATCAACTATTTATTAAATGCATAACTTCAAAATTTTCTTTTATCCCTTTTGAGCAATTGTATTTAGGTCAAACTAATTTTAGTGTGAACAAAAAAATTAGTAACATTTTTAGTGGCCTCTCAGGGGTGTTTGCTTGCTAAACAACTTAGAACCTGTAGCCTTTGCAACTCCATTGGGCATAGAGTCCTTTCTGCCCTGAACTTTAAAAAAAATTGCAACTCAAAACTGATTGAAACACAACAGCAGCAACAAAACTGAAAAATTGAAATTAAACTGACTTGCTTAAAACAAAGCCAGTAACATGTGCAGAAGCACTTCTTAGAAAACAAAACAATAACTGAAACTAAATGTGCAAAAGCACTTATTGGAAGCATAAGGTTGCATCTTCTTATAGCACAACTTGAGGTGAATCCCATTAGCTGGGATTGGCAACACCTCACCATCTAACTTAACAAGCTGGAATGCATTGTGTTGCTTGCATTCTGTTATTATGTATGGTCCATCCCACATTGCATCAAATTTTGTATGCTGACCTAGTCTGCTCTTCAACTCATTCCACTTGAAAACTAGATCACCCTCTTTATAAACTCTTGGGACTACTCTCTTATCAAATGTCCTCTTCATTTGGGCCTGGTGTACCTCTAATGTTTTTAAGGCCTCTTTTCTAGTTTCTTCAAGTTCAATCAGTTGTGCAAGCCTGATTTCCATTGGTTGTTCTTCAAGTAACTCTAACTCTTTTATGTAACTAAGAGTTGGCAACTCCATTGTTATTGGTAACTTGGCTTCCTTTCCATATGTAAGCACATAGGGTGAATTACCTTAATCTTTTAGGTGTAATCCTATCAGCCCATAATGCTAACTTTAACTTATCATGCCAAGACCTCTGATTTTCATCAACTATTTTCTTTATGATATTAATTAGATTTTTGTTACTTGATTCGGCCTATCCATTACCTTGAAGGTAATAATTTGATGAAGTATTCAGAAATATGTTATTTTTGACTGACCAATCAGATACTCTTAATCCAATAAATGCTAAAGCATTATCTGAAATAATAGAGTTAGGAGTTCAAAGCCTGGACACTAGATCTTGATAAAAATTCAGGACTGATGTTTCATTAGCATCCTTCAAAGCAACTGCTTCAGTCCATTTAGTGAAATAATCAATAGCAGTCAAAATCCATTTGTGTCCTTGGCTTGAAGGTGGATTAATAGGACCAATGAAGTCCAATCCCCACTTGTCAAATGGTTGTTCCACTTGGATTGGATGCAAGGGCATTGCCGCCAGTCTTTGTTTACCTACAAAAACTGAACACTTTAGACATTTCTTTACCCATTAATGAGCATCCTTGAACATGTTAGGCCAATAGTAACCAACTCTCATAATTTTCAGAGATGTTGTTCTAGCTACAAAATGACCTCCAGAAAGTCCATAAAATTCTTCTAGAATCTTTTGAGTTTGATCTGGTTGTACACACCTCAATACAACATTGTTAAAATCTCTTTTGCACAGAATCCCATCAATTACAGCATAGGGAATTGCCTGTAATCTGTAATATCTTCTTTTAGATCTATCCAGGCCTTGTGGACAATCACCAATGTGCAGATAATGGATCATATCATGCACCCAACTTGTAGGGGGGTCTGGGGTAGCAGTTGTTTCATCATTTTGAAGCACTGACTTAGCTTCTCCTTCAAGTTCCTTGCTGTATTTTTCATTTTCTACAAGCTATTCACACAGTCCTTTGCCTTGGACTAGCTTGGTGACTTTAATTTGGATGTCATATTCCATGACCTTTGTTATCCACCTTGCCTTCTTATCACTTAAATGCTTACTGAGCAAGAATTCTTTCACTGTAGGGTGAGCAACCATTAACTAAATTCTATTATTTCAAAGCATATGTTTGAACTTCTTTAGGCTCCTGATAACAGCCAATACATGCTTTTCAACAAAAGAATATCTTACCTCATAGTCATGTAGAACTTGGCTGAAAAATACCACAGGCTGTTCCATTCCTTCATTGTTCTACTGACAAAGCATAGCTGATATAGTATCCACACTACCAAATGCATATAAAATGAAGTCTTTATCAAAATTTGGATTTATCAAAGTGGGAGTAGCAGCAAGTGCCTCCTTTATTTCTTCAAAGTTTTGTTTTCCTTCTTTGCTCCAGCTAAAAGGAATATTCTTCTTTAGCATTGTTGTAAGAGGTTGTAAAAGTGCCACTATGTTAGGAATAAACCTTCTTACAAAGTTAATTCTTCCCAGAAAGCTCTATAAGCCTTTCTTATGTGCATGGAGAGGTAGTTCCAATATAGTAGTGATTCTTTCAGGATTAATTGATATTCCATCTTTAGACACTATGTGTCCCAACAGTTTACCTTCATGAACATAAAAGATACTCTTTTTTGGGTTTAGTAATACCCCAAATTCTCTACATCTTTCAAAGATTAGTCTTAAATGATGAAAATGACCTTCATCTTTTTTAGAAAAAATAGTTACATCATCTAAGTATACAAGCACAAATTTATTGATCAGACCTTGAAAGACCATGTCCATTGCTCTCTGAAATGTTGCACCTACATTTGACAAGCCAAATGGCATCTTTCTGTATGCTAGTGTGCCCCATTTTGTAGTAAAAGTTGTCTTATACTGATCTTCTTCTTTTACAAGAATTTGGTTATAACCTGAATAACCATCCAATAAAGAGAATCTTTCTAATCTAGAGACAACCTGCAATACATGTTCCATAAATGGTAAATGATAATGATCCTTCAAAGATGCTCTATTTAAATCACGGAAATCAACACATCATCTGATTTCTCCATTCTTTTTCCTAACAGGAACTAAGTTAGAAACCCATGAAGTATGTTTGATAGGAAAAATGATATTATCTTCAATGAGTTTATTGAGTTCAGTCTTCATAAGCACTTACATCTTAGGATTTAGTGGCCTTTGCTTCTGTCTGATAGGTTTTGCCTTGGGTTCAAGTTCTATGGTATGCTGAGCCAACTCTGGGTTGAAACCCTTCAAATCTCCATATTCCCATGCAAATATGTCACTAAACTCTTGACAAAGTTGAATGAATGCTTGTTGTTCCTCCTTTGTACAAATCTTTCCCAGCTTGAGTAACTTCCCATTAAAGATCTTAATAGGTTCATAGTGTTCTTGCTTCACTGATAAACTAGCCTTGTCCTTTCTTACCTGATCATCAGTATTAAAGATAGATTCCAAGGTCACTAAACCCTTAGGTAGCTTTGTTTGATCTTAATTGAAGTATTTGATCATCATATTGCTGCACAAATTTTTGTTGATTACCTACAGAAAATTCAGTTTCTTCCATTAAAAAATTTACAATTCATTCATCATTGTCAAACACTTGCCAGCTGATATTATTATCTAGGACTGATGGTCTAACAACAAATTTGACATACAAAGGAGAATGAACATTCTTCATTTCTATAGGAATATCATATTCAGCTCCCATGGAAGCTAGTTTGTTAGCTTACTTATTATCAGTTCTAGGTACAAATATCAGATTAACTACATCAAATTCTTCTATCATGTCCCAGATTCTATGCTTATATAATTTTAGCAAGTCATTTTTTGTTGCAGCAAGGTTTCTGACTTGTTTAACAACTAATTCACTATCTCCAAAAACCTTTAAACATTTGATTTTTCTTTTTCTTGCCCATTTTAGTCTATGAACTAAAGCTTCATATTCAGCTGAAAGCAAATCTGAAAGATGAATAATATTTCTCATCTGTAGGAGAAACCAAAACAACCCCTCCTCCAGCACCAATCTTGCTTCTAGAACCATCAAAATAAAGTTCCCAAACATCATTTTCAGCTTCACTAGTTTGCTATTTTTCTTCCTTGATCATATTTGGAATGATTGTATTTTTCTCCTATATCATATACACACCAAGGCCTATCTCATCCATCTGCTCAAATGGATCTATTTCATGGTTCTCTGTTACCCACTAATCTAAAACCAGATCGGGAATTCCCTCTAAAGGTGTACTTGGGTCTTGAACAAGAATCAGATCTTCTTGATAAAAAATGGAAAGGTTGGCATTTATGGAACTGAGTGTATAAGGCTCCAAGTGATCTTTGGCTAATGGCTCAAATTTGATTGTAACCTTGGTTCCATATCTTGTTCTGAAGAATAAATGTGTCCAATCAGATGATAAATATCCTCCTAACTTTGTTGTAAAATCTCTGGATAAGCAAATAGTGAAGGTAGGTGGCAGATCAATGATGTGAGGCCTACCTTTTTCACTTCTGTTCATGAGACTATTTATAGTACTATTTCTATTACTTTTATGATTGGGGGACTATTGATCCCAGATTCTTGTTTATTAAACCTAATTGATTTTTAAGAAAACAATTGTGCAATGATAATTAGATGTTGCTTTTAAGAAAATGATGAATGGATAATATTAGAAATGGAACTTTAATGTGATTTCAGTATGATTATATGGTAGAATACTTAGGTATGCTTGTATTTAAATTTGCTTTGGCTATGATATCTTTATGTGTTATTAACTTCAAGATTGAGTGTGCAGGTATTGCTAACGAAACCACAAATACATGAGATCATCCCACACCCTATGTTGTATCCCTTGTGAGCCGATCTAGTTCCAAGAGGAACTAAGATCAACTACGTGTATGGTGGAAATGTTGTAATGTTGTAATATTGTAATGTTGCATGGGGTCAAGGGAATTAGGTCTACCCTCTGAATTACTTGTATTGTGATTTGTGTTGTAAGAAATGTTATTATGAGTCTTGTTTAAGTTTATTTCTTTTAGACCCTCTTCTTGTGTTTTTACTTGACTCTGGGAGTTCTAACTAGATAAAAATCAACACTAGGTTATACCCTATGGGTCTAGGGACCCTTTTGACTAGGATAACCTTGGGATAACCTCCATATGGTCACTTTAACTTCACAGTGAAGTTAAGTGACGAATTTAGGAGCATGGGGATAATGGGATGAGTGGAATCCACACTCAAGCCCACTTCCAAGTCATAGAAGGACTCCATGATCCACCAATAATGGAGTGCTTTATCTCTTTGTGCCTCTCTTTTGGTGGGAGCTCCCCATAAAAAGGGTGGTGTGTCATCCACTTCCTTTTTATTTCTGTTTTACTTATTATATTTTATTCCTCCATGTGTTGGAAAAGGGCTATAGTGGGGGACCTCTTGAGTGGGGTTAATTGTTTTAAGTCCACTAAGGATAATGGAGAAGGAGTGGGTTTAGTTTTTCTTTAATGCCACTTGGGAATAAGGGATAATGGAGGGAATTTGTTTTAAAGAGGAGAGGAGGGAGAAGGTAAGGGGGTTGGATTATTGTGGAAAGAAGGAGAACTTGGAGGAGGAGACTAAGGGTGGAGCTCTTCTTCAACTACTTCCATAATTGGGATTGTAAAGGTTAGTGAGCCAGTTTACTCACCTCTGTATGTTTTGTTCTTGTTTGATGAATGTGGATTTGCAATGGTTGTCTATGTGTTATTTCTGCTATTTTGGGATTGTGTTGGGTGTTTGAAAGAGCTTCTTCCAGTTGGAAGATAATGCTTATCATGTATGGGGAAGGGAAGGTGTGAACCTCCTCGGGTGCATTCTTGTTTTGGTATATGGAAGCCTTGAGGGCATGTTGGTAATTTTGAGCCTAGAGGGCTATAAGGCTTCAGGGCCTATTTGGGATATCCCGGTGATTTTTATTATTTGGATGGCTTGAGGCCATGGGAAAGAATAATTTTGTTGGCTTAAGGCCATGAGATAAGCTATGATAATTGTTGAGAAGAATGACACCTTAGAGTTGAGTGAGTCTACTTCCCTACCCTCCTTGAACTCACCTCAGCTGAGTCTTTGTGTTGTGAGTAAAACCATGGGTGTTGTGTGTTGTTTGTTCTAATGTTGTGAAGTGTTTTTGGTCTATTCTACCCTGGGTGTGTGAATGATCTCCCTAGCTCAGGGGTGACCCTCTTGCAGGTCTATGGTAGGGAGGAGAGCTTGTTGTGGGGTGTATTCTTTCCTTGGTTGTCATATAGGTATATCTTGGAGCATGTTGAGAGGATTGGAGGAGTTTTTCCTTGTTTAGAGAAAATGTTCTATCTTCCCCTTTGTAATGAGAGCTTGGTCTCTTTAAGTTTCTTCCAGGATAAGTTTCTTTTAAAGAGGAGAGATTGCTCCCTTTGAAAGTTGTAAAAAATTGTATTAAGAGAAGGAAGTAATTCCTCCCTTAGAGTGTTTGTGAGTTGTGAAATCTTACAGTGTTTATTCTTGTTTAACAAAATTGTAAAGTTGTGAGATTAGTTGTTGATTTAGTCAAGTGGTTAAAATTTATCTCTCATATTGTTTAGTGGAAATTTTATATTTACTAGATTATATAAGATGCAAATTTGTCTTATGGAAACAAATTATATTTGATTTAAGTATACAATAGAAATTAATGTAAAATGATTTACATGTCTATTAAAATGGTTATTGAAGTGGAAGATTTATTAGTTACCTGTATTTACTCTTAATATTTAATTTTATTTGAAATGGAATGTATACTTGATAGATTAAAATTTAGTTTAAAAAAAATATATAGATTTAAATGGTTATTTACTTTCTGTTTCACTCAAGTATTTGTTAAATTGTAAATTAAAATGTTAGAGAAAATGTGAAATGAATTTGTTAATTTGTGAACTGAAAGGTTGTGGGAAATATGGAACTTCGTTATGAATTAAATATATATTTATATATATGTAGATATATTTTTATTATTAAATGAAGTTGTGAAAATTTGATACACTTGTGTATATATATAAATACATATATATATATATATATATATATGTATATAATATAATTTAAATGAATTTGTGAAAATGTCCTACACTTATATATATATATATATATATATAGTTTAATTTAAATGAAATTGAGAAAATGTGTTATACTTGTATATATATATATATATATAGTATTAATTAGAAATTACAAAATTTGCAAATGAAATAAACTGAGGAAGTTCGCTATAAAACACAGTCGAAACTTGAATGTATAATGGTGGGGGTTTAAACCCCCACTGAATCCTTAATACAATGGGTGTGGGGACGGGCGGAGCCCCACCCACACCCCACGAAGTGGGATGTGGGTGGGGCTTCACCCCTCCCCACACCCCTGCCGTGCCTAAAAACCCCGCACCTAGCCCGCGGATCTCCGTTGTGCTGCCTCCTGTAGCCCCTCCTCCATCGCTGCCTGCGCCGGCCAAACTCACTGCTAGATCCCATGTTCGCCGCTCCTTACGACCCCTCCACACCGCCACCTCCATTCCGCCTCTCCACACCTCGCTCCCCTACGACCAGCGCCATGTCCTTCGCCGCCACCAAAGCCCTTGCCCTCCTGCAAAACACTACAATCACAAACATAAAAACAAGGGTTAGGGTTATTTCTACTACATTGCTATGAGTTGGAATTTTCATAATAATATTGTAATAAAATTATGAGTGGGGTTCCCACTAACATGAAAAAATAAACAATTATATATATATATATATATATATATATATATATATATATATGTATGTATATTTATATATATTATTTGTTATTAAATAAGATTGCTCTAAAAAGGATATTTCATAAGTAAATATATATATATATATATATGTACTCTTCCTAAATACATGGGAATACTATGAGTTGGATTTTATAAAATACTCTAATAAAAATTATGAGTGGAGTTTCCACTAACATGATTCAAAATATATATATATATATATATATATATATATATATATATATATATATATATATATATATATATAATTGGATAATATTAATGGGGCAATTGTTATTTACACTAATAAATATTTACATTAATTCGTTTGTAAAGGAATTGTGACTTCGAGATTAGTATTTTCCAAATGAATTACCAAGGTATTGAAAATGAATTAACGTAATAAATTTAATTAAAAAAATACAAGTAAATAAGGAAATACGTAAATGGGCGAACAAGATACTATTTTAAACAAATTAAAAGAGGAGTAAACAAATAATGTGAGGTAGTATTAAATAGACTGAGAAAACCAATAGAGGCCAACTAATTAACAAACGTAGTGAACATCGTTCAAGCAAATTGTAGGTCCAGCAAGTGAATGTTCACGTGTGTGGAATATTTCGAAAACACATTATCATTGACGTCTTAAACATATGCAACCGAGTACGCTTACGCGTGCAAGGGGAAAATTTCAAGTAGTAAGGGAAATTTTTTTACGGTTTGTATCATGACCACATGTCGCATGTGGACATGACACGCGTGTTTGTGTGTTGTGACCACATGGGAAATGTGGGCATGACAAATGACATAAATATCCTGATAAATAACAAAGTTTGGACAGGCATGCAAAGTAAGGCCTAAATTTTTGAACATTCCAACTATACTAACCTTAGTTCCATCCATTTGTACAACACCTCTAACAACAGGTTCATATTTCAGACCTAACTTATCAGCTAGTTGTTTTGGCATAACTGAGTTGTTGGCTCCTAAGTCTATCATGCAATTATGTACTAAATAGTCACCTACGATCATAGTGACATAGAATGGTGGAGGTTTGCCTACTGGTTTAGGTAGTTCTACTCTTTTTTCTGCCTCATTTGCAAACATAACTTGAGGTTGATGTGTTTTTTGCACTTCATTTGACAAAGGTAACTGAGATAATGCATTTTGTAACAAATCCTTTTGTCTTGGAATATGTAAAGCATCTAAAATAGACATGCTTACTGTTGCCTTTTTCATATTATCCAAAATATTGAAAATAGGACCACTAACCTTTTGCTGCACTTTTGGGACAACAACTTCTGGTTGATCTTTAGCTGGTTGTTTAGTGGTTTCTGGCTGTTCTTTTTCTACAGTTGGCTGCCTTGACAAAATATGCAGATCCTTTGATGTAGAAGCTTGATTCTATTCATTCTAAGTTGTAGAAACTATACTTTTACCTTTATCATCTTGCTATTGTACATTTCTAGCTTGCTATTTACCAGCATCAGCTTGCTGATTTGTAGTTCCAGCATGTTGTTGCAAGTCAACAACTCTCTTTTTTGATCTTGTGTTTGTTGCAATATTAGTAAAAGATTGATTTTGACCTGGCAACTAATTTACACCACAAAATTCATTAGCCTGCCAATTCATCAAAACTACATCAGGATAAACATACTAAGTCTGAGTATCCAGCTAGTTATTCACATCACCTGCTAAATTTTTAGCAGCAACATAGTTATTATGTACCATTAAAGCTTGACTTACTATCCCATTTAGGCAAGTGGCCTGGTTATGAGGCTGATTACATGGGTAGCACCATGCATAATCCTGAACCATGTTATTTTGTATAGGCACTATTTCTTTTGATGTACTAACTACATTTGGATTATATTGCTAATTTGGCCTATTGTTGTAGTTTCTTCTTTGACCCTGATAATTTGCCTGATAACTAGGTCTATTTGCTTGGTAAGGGGCTACTTGGTAAGGTCTATTATTTTTATTTGCTTGAATTTTTAGACTTACTAAATCATTGCTCACAGTCTACAATATTTTTGCTATACTTTGCTAGTTTTCTTTCAATTCCTAGAACTCAGAATGAATGGGATCTGCACTATTTTTTGCATTTGCTTGATAACCAAAAGATGGTATTGATGAAATATGTGGGGCTGAAATTGGAATTAAAGGCTATATATTTGGAAAAATTAGCATTGGAGGCCTAGGTGCTATTTTACCAGCCTGTATTAAACTATTTTACGCTCTTATTGCAATATCAAAAGTAGCTAGTAAAGTTACCCCTCCCATAGATTGTATTATAACAGCAATATCAGAATTTAATGCCCTCAAATAATACAAAAAAACATGTTCTGGTGATGGTTTCACTGTTTCAGGAATTCTATTCCATGTTTTTTGAAATCTGAAATTAAAATCTAACATTTGCTCTTGTGGAGCTCTCTTAATAGTAGTCATTTGTTCAACTAATAATAAATTATCAGATTTATCCTAAAATTGTCTATTCAAAGCAGCGCCTAAATCATCCCAAGATCTAATTAAATTAACTCGTAAGCCTCTAAACCATTGAAGAGCTTTACCTTTTAGTGATGCTTCCAATAGCCTGGTTGCTATGTTCTCCTCAGTAATGTGATGAACAGAACACAAAGAAGCCACATCTCTGATATGTTCAATGGGCATAGTCACATCTTCTCCTGTGAAACTTAGTAAACTCTTCAATGTAGCCATTGGTATGTCATTATGCTGATTTAGATTCAAAGGGCTACCTCCATTAAATGTAACAAAAGGCTGATTTCAAGGTGGTGGTGGATTTCCTCCACCTCCTCCTCCTCTGGGAGGTGGTATTGGTCCTCCACCTCCACCTACTCCGAGTAGAGCCATTGGAGTAGATGCTATTTGAGCTGGTACTTGGACTGAAACTACTTGAGGTATTTCTTGTAACATAGGTTCTTCTTTTATAAACTCAAGAAGAAGAGGTTCCTCTTGGAAAATAGGAATCTGCTCTCTTGGGCTTGCTAGTGGAGAACTATGAAATACTGATGATGAACTTGCAAATAACAGATTCTGGTGTGAAGCAAACTCTAGATCTGTACTTGGCAGATCTGAAACAACTGATAAATCTATTGTGTTGATCAGTTTATCTGCTTTTATTCTCCTCTTTGGTGGAGATAATTGATTATGCCTCTTCTCAGAATCTTTTCTTGATCTTGTTTGATATTTTTTTATAAGTTGCAAGATCTGATCTGTAAAACCAAAGTATTAGAGTCGCCAAGTACTTGATAATGAACCTCTAAAAGGCTGAAATTATGTTGTTCATACCAAAATAATAAAAGGAATAAGTTTTATTGAACTGAGAATCAATTCAATGTCCCACGGGGCATACCAAAAACTATTATCACTAGGACTTGCACCTGTATGTAAAGCTGGAAAAGCACTACAATTCCATGTAACATGGGACTAATTTCAGGTTGTGGTGCCCTATAATGAAATTAGACCTTCAGATTGTGGGTTGGTTCCCTTAAAATATTCTATTGGAATGTATGATTTTCTATTTTGGAAAAGGGTAAGAATGAAACTATAAGGAAATGAAAATTGTGAAAATTTGGTGATACACCTAAAATGGGTAAAAATATGCAATCTGGTTCATAATACAACTCAGAAATCTAACTCACGCAATCCAATCCTAGCATAAATATCACAAAAATATTTCTACGAAAGGTTTGAAAATAGGCTTTCTATGAAGGAAATGGATTTTTCACAACACAAAAGGATTATTTTCATTAACACAACCTAAGACCTACAACAACACTATGCTTAATACTGCAAGCAAAAAGTGAGACAGTAATTTTAAAGGTTTAATGGTTAAACACAGTAAAATTTCATCAAGTCGCTTAAAACAACTAGCATTAAATAGAAAGGTAAGTATTTGATTCCAAAGAACAAAGGAAATATTGCAAAAAAGAGACAAAAATGGAACCTATAACCTGTTGATCTCTCTATAAAACTGTTAAAAATTGAGTTACAAAACATTCTTCTCTCAAAGTGTACAAGAGAAAAAAGGCAAGAACTAGCAAAAACAAGCTTTTGCTTTACAATATATAGGCTTTACTCTCACAAGAGGCATGCAAAAAATATGAACTATAGCTAGCTGCCTCTAAAAATAATCTCCCTCGAGCAACCTCAAAAATCCTCAAAAATAGGGGCCCAAACTACCACAAATTGAGCAAAAATAGCTCCAATTTGGTCTTCTCCATATACTTGACCAAAAAGTTGACCAAGAACCCTAAGAATACTCCCCAAATCATTCAAAAAGACCCCTAGATGGCCCAGTTAACTCAACAAATCAATTTGCATGATTTTTCTTTAGCAAAATTGATTGTGAGTAAATAATAAAGTAATAAAATAATTACTTTATTATTGGTTATAACTTGTACTTATTTGACTTTAAAATTTGTGAAAAATAATAAAGTAATTTGGAAACTATTACTTTATTATTTATTTACAATAAATAAATTTGTAAAATCATGCATGAAAATATAACTCCTTATCACTCCAAATACATATGCCTAAATTGCATGATTTTAGCAAAAAATAGGACCTAGAGATAAATACCATCTCTTTATTACTCCTTGTGAGAAAAAACACCATCTTGCATGACAATATGCTCTAGGGGAAAAATACACCCTTATTTCTCCAAATACATATGAATAAGGCACTTTATACTACACTTATAACTCCATATTTGATTCAAAAGAAAACAAATATTCTTCTCTACCTTATAACTCCAATCATCATATGTAAAAAAAATAGCCCTCTGCCACATACACCCATCATGCAAATATAATCCTAAGTCTTTTTCCATCTTGCAATGTGTATTTACCATGCCAAAATAGACCTTATCCCTCCAAACCTCCTTCATACAAAAAATATCCTATTTGACACCTTCTCTGCCACCTTGAAATTCAAACTGTATTTTGCCTTCATGCACTTCTTGTTTTGACCTTTCGATAATAATTTTATAAGGCATGAGATCATATCTTTTGGCCCTATTCAGTCATCCTGCATGATACATGTGACATGAATGGAATCTTGTCCTATCTCCAAACAAATGATGGCAAGGAACATCTTTAAACCATGCAATGTTGATCATGGGGAAAAATGAGTGTTTGTTTGGCCACATGATATTCAAACTCCAATGAAGGAAAGCTTGTTTTGAAATACATAAGGCATAAGCCTTACCCTTATTACTACTGACCACCATTTGATATGCAAGGCATCCCCACTGTCAGCCACTCCTTATGATCATTGCTAGGAAAGCATCATTAGAATTGTTGACCCCAATCGACATTTTAGATATAGTAATAATTTGCATTTTAGAAGTCAAAAAAGAAAGATGGGAAAGAAGCTTTGAACAAAACAAGGAAGAACCCTAAACTTGTTAGTCACTTTCACTCTTTTCTTTTTGTTGGCCGCCACTCTGCAACTCCATTGCACTAGGGTTTTGACTGGTTTTCATGGCTTCTATCTCTCGACTTTTTCTGTCTTTCATCATGATTCCTTGCATTGAGGAATGTCAAGAGGTGGTAAGCATTGTATCCTTCATCTTTAACTAGTACTTCTTTTTTCTATGAGGCTTCTTTCATGGCCGCGGCCATTTCTGCTCTTTATGTTGCTTCTGTAGCATTTCTTTGATATATTATTGCTTTCTGTATGTTATTGCTCTCCGTATGTTGGATAAAATGTGAGGAAATATACAAGAAATGATAAAGACCTATCAACAGGAGGTCGCGGCCATTAAAGTCTTACTCTTTCCATTCAAAGGTAGCTCTTCTATACTATCAATATCTTTCTTTCATTGCATATAAGGGAGACAAGAGTCTCGACCTTTCTTTATATGGGTATTTTGAATGCTTTTCTTCTCTGTATGGCCGTAGCCATGGTCACTTCCTGTAGTCTATCTTTAACTTCTTGTCATGAATCTCGAAGGTTTTCTTTGGTATACAGAATGAGGGCTTCTCCTAAAATGCATACAAATGCATTTTCCATGCACGGCCACCTATAAATACATGCTATGAGCTTTCTTTTGACTGTTTTCTATACAAATGATGAAGGGTTTCATTATGCGACAAGGGTTTTGATTGAAAAAATTGTTTCTAGGCATGGCCATACCAACAACACACTATAGCATCATTGCTTCTTTCTAAATATAGAAATTATATTAGGGTTTCGCCATAATCTTACATGGGTATTTCTCATTTATCCTCTTCACGGTACGGTCAGGCTGTAAGACTTCTTTGTAACTCTTCTTCCTTCACTTGGGCTTATGAGATGAAACTGAGGCTTGATGAAAATGAGGGTTTCTTCAAAATGCATACAAACCCATCTTTCTAGTCATGGCTTGGATAGAACTTTCACTGTATGCATCATTTGACTATATGTGGGAGAGTTCTGCCTAGGGTTTGAAAACACCTTTTAACAGTTTACATATATTTGAACTTCATTGTAATACTGTGGTATCTTCTTTTCCTCTAGGCATGAATATTTTCATTTATGCACTCCTCAGTCTTCTAATTATGGTAAATGCTTGTTATCACTATACTGACCAGAAATGAAGAAAACTTGTATTTCTCTCATCAGTCATACTATAGAATATACATGGCATATAATGAATCTTTATTGTTTTACCTCCTGTATTTGTATTCCTCCTTCTATAGCATGTTCAGTATGTTATTTATCTTCTTTTTTTGAACATGACATATACATGTCATCATTGTATCATTTAGACAAATGATGTATGATCAATGAACACCTAACACAGAAATGTGAATGATAATACTTGACTATCACCAGTCAGGGCATTATGTCTTGCTATCTTGATCACCTAGTTTGTTGTTTCTATATTTCATTTGTTCTCCTGTCAGAAGTAGTAAAACTTGTACATCATTCTTGAGACTGTTGCATTCATTTTTATTTTCTTGATATACTTTCATTTCTAGCTTTACTAGTTAGATGATCCTTTCTTGATGTATCTAAATAACATGTCACTTGGTGGCTGCCTATCGTATGTTCTCCATGATAAACTTGTATCTTGATTGTTCTAATCACGATCAACAATTCATCTCCAGATTTCATCTATCCTCCTGTATCTGTTTGCCATGGCTTCTTGTCATCTGAATTCTATAATTGTCACCTTTCAAATTTAGGTTGTCCCTCATTAGTATATACCTGTACATTTTTAAGACTAACATTTACTTGATTTCATTGCCCTTGTCTATTAGTTGATCTCAGAAGCACAATTGTATCACTTGCCTTAGCTATACTTGAACATTGTGAATACCTACAACATGATATTTGCTTACTATTCCATGCTTATAATCAGATGAATCCTTTGATGTATCTTGTAGCTCATGTGCATAAGTCTGTTTCCTGTAGCACTATTCTATCACTCTTTTTCCATCACTAGATGGTAATGTGAACATTTATATGATAGTGAATGAAAAGACATGCATCAGTTTGATTATGTCATTTGCCCTCTTCTTTGAACACCATATGCATAAGAATAAAGGCTCATGTAGCCTATTCCTTCCATCTGATATGCAATAGAAATTTGTTTAACATATGTGATCATGTCTGCACTTGATGACTGTACTTGGTCATTTCTATTACTTATCTCTTTCCATTCTTCTGTAATTTCTTAAGTCTGGTTTGTGACAAGAAACAAGACAACAATAAAATACTCTGATAGTGATATGAAAGATGATAAGTACCTTTTATGGCTGCATTTCTGTTTTGTGCATTTTGCCAACTTGATTCAGGCATTCTAAATTAATCTAATTTGTTTCAATCAACTGTAATGAATGTCATGATGACATAGCTTCTTTGTAAGTTGATTAATGATGCATCATGTCCTTTATGATACTCTTTTTCAAAAGAAAAAAGAAAACATGTTGGACTCAAACCCTTGTGGGAGCCACATTTAATCCACATGTTTATTTGTCTTCAAATTAGCAACATTACTTGTCCTATACCTGCACCGTGAACAAACAAGTTAGCATAAAATATACCTGATGGTATTGATTGATCCTCTTCATGATTTTTTCTGATTTGTAGCACTTATCTGATCTAATCTTTCATATGAAATGCATGATGTGATAATTAGATATATCTATTTGATAAAAGCATATGATAACTTTAAACATCCAGAGCACTAACAGGGTTGTCCCCAATTTTTTACAGGTTCAACTGATGATGGGAGTTGAAGATAAAGACTAAAGACTGAAGACCAACATCAACAAAACAACCTTCTTGCTCAGGCAATGATGGATGTTTAATTTTATCATGTATTTATTTCATTTCTTCTATCATCTAGATGTATAGCTTGCATGTCTACAATTGCTCAGTCTAGTTACTCCCATGGCTTGTGTGGAACACATTTGAACACTTCTTTTAAACATAATCAATTAATTTATCATATGAACTTGATAAATGTGTATTTCTTTTTCAATCAATGCATAGGATAAAGTAACAGATATTGAATGTATGTTCAAAACATGACATGAAATAATAGTTCAATACAAATATCTTTCTTTATTTATTTCATATCTAATTAACTAAATAATCAATCTAACTTATAACTCCTGAAAGATAACACAATGTTAAAACAATTGTACTTCATGAATAATTGATACCTTGGCCATCTGTTTCTCTTGTCATGATGACTCATCAATCTTGATTAGACTGATGGGTCATCCTGTCATATGAAGTCTATCTCTATCTTGTCAAGATATTAACTGTTCATTAAATGCATAACTTCAAAATTTTCTTTTATCCCTTCTAAACAACTACATTTAGGTCAAACTAATTTTAGTGTGAAAAAAAAAATTAGTAATAGTAATGTTAGCACAACTTGTTAGAATTAGGTTTAGAGTTACAGTTTGAATGAAGGTCAGATTTAGAATTATGATTTTGTTTAGGGATTGGGTTATGATTAGGTTTATAAATCAATGCTAGATATAGGGTTAGGCTTATAAATCAATGCTAAGTATAGTCTTACAAGTATGGTTCGAATTAGATTTACAATTAGGGTTATATTGACAATTATGATTACTATTAGGGTTTGGGTTAGGATCAAAACCAAGGTTAGATTAAAATTAGGGTTTTGTTTAGGGATATAGTTAGGGTGAGGATTATAAATAGTGTTACATTTAGAATTAGGGTTAGATTGAGGGTTATAATTACAATTAGGGTTTGGGTCAGAATTACGTTTATTCTAAAATTAGGGTTATGATTACAATTAGGGTTTGGATTGAATGGTTAGAATTAGAGTTAGAGTTTGAATTAGGGTTCTAATTAAAATTAGGGTTAGAATAAGGTTTTCATCTAGTTAGGGTTATGGTTATGTTTATAAATATTGTTAGATTTAATGTTTTATTCATGTACCTAATTGTAATTGTAACCCTACACCTAATTATAGCCCTAACCATAACCCAATTAGGTTTACCTAAATAGCTTAATTCTAGAAAATACCTAGTGTATTGTTAATATTATTTCCTACCATGAAACTATTACATCAAGCAAGTTCTTAAATGAGACATTAAACTTTTATGATTATCCCATCATATCTTAGTTTTTTGTTGGTTGAAATAGGTGGGCAATGCTTTGGCCTCAAAGATGCACTTTTTTTACATAAATATTATATTGACATGTGCTTTATCATGACTTTGATTTTCCCATAATTTTAATCACTCCACTTTATAGGCAAGAGAAGGTGGGGAAACCAATAATTTATACATTAGAAATAGGTTATCAATAGATGTTATTGTGATTGTTGATGTTCAAGTCTATACCTGAATGCTAAACCCACATGCAGACCTGCGCCAACATGGAAAATCCTACAAGCGTGGGATGTGGCTTACAAGACAAATTCTAGGATTTTAGAAGACAACTCTTTGTAGGATGTTCAATTAATTTTGCTTCAATTTTATAAGAAAAGAGAAGAAAACTAGAAAAACAAATCATAACTAAAATGGTGATATGCTAGAATTTAGAATCTTTACTAACTTTAGATCTACACATTATTTAACCATTGTTCAAATTATGATAATAAATTACTGTAGCAAAGGGGAATTACAATGCATGAGTTTGAACTAGTAACAAATTATTAATCACCAAACAGACAATTATAGGTGGAATGACAATATAGAACTATGAGAAAGTCTTGTAAGGATAAATATTAGGCATAGAATATCAATTTATCTTCATTGGTGAGATAAGAATAGATTACAAAAGGATAAGAGCACATTTCTCCTAACATTCAATTAGTTCTAAGAAATGTATACAAAGGCTTATGTTTATTACCCCAAAAAATCTCCCTTTTCAATCACATATGAATCCTTTCATATTTGATAAAAAACAAATGTTGATAAAAACCAAGGCATTAATTTAGGAATACTATCATTTGGTTGTTTTAGAGGACTACTAAAAAATAAAAATAAAATAAGACATGAATCACAAATGGACAGTGGAGATCACTCCAAAATCTATGGGTTTCTAAGGATGCCAAGTAAGCCCCAGTTACATTGTTTTGAACCAATGGTGCAATGGAAAGGCATTTCAGAACTGACATTAGCTTAGGAGGACCATGAAGCTGCCAAGTGTCATTGGGAATCTTTTTGTTGACTCGGTCACCAAGCTCATTAAAGAGCTAACACATTTGATCATCCAATAGTACAATGTTATAAAGTTGTCAAATTGATCTAAAATTTATAGCTTGCATGAGCGATTGGATCCTTTAGGTCATGATCGATAGCTTGAAATCTATTATATATTACAAGAAGAATGGGCCTACCAATTCCATCTTGGAAAAATCAAAACCAATGGTGCAAAACAAATTATGTTAGACCTACCATTTCTAAACATTATGCAGTGCTTCCATGTGTCCTCCACAATACACCTTTATTTGCTTTATTCCTTAGATAAAACCTTGGGATGACAAAGCCTACCAAATCATTTAATTCCAACCAATTTAACAATGTGAAAGAGATGTTAGTTCTTCTACTTCAAAATGTTGCAAAAAGATACCAAATGGTATTAACCCTAACATATGGACCCACTAGATACCCCATCCTTTAGTTGGGAAATGAGACTGTGTAATTCCTCAAACTTCTGAAATTTAGAAAAACACATCATATTGCAAGTTCTATTTATTAAAATAAGTAATTATATCCCAATATTGATTATTCATTAATATTAACATTCAAATATGTAGTAAATGAAATAAAGTGTTTAAAACTAAACAATGAGCATGTATTTGTCAAATCAGGACTATTTCTTAGGTAAATGAAACACACAACAGAATATAATCTAAATTATAATGAAGTAAATGAATGATATTGATGCTTAATTTGATCATATAAAGAAGTAAATAACCATGTTTTTTATAAAGATGAACTATGCAAAAATTTATTAATTCTATCTCAAAGCAATTATATAACTAGGAAATGAGTTTTTATCTTATTTAAAATTTGTAGATGTTCCCAACAATCACTTCGAAGTAGATTAGTGGTTCAGCCTCTTCCGGCCCATGAGCAATCTATGAGGAAATCATTCCTTTCACAACACATTGTGCTATTACACTCTTACACAAGTGTCAATTCTAAAAGAACAATGCTCAACACAAGTGTGAACAAAGTCATGGCTAGGACCGTCCCTAGTTATACATTGTACCCTGAGTTAGGACACATTCTACATGCCCCCTTCTTCAATGCTCATAGCCTGCTAACCAAAATATTCTCCTTGGTGATCTCTCAAGTAATAAAATATATGTCTCCTCCATTACATTATTTTTTGGGTTTAAATAATAACCCAAATGGTGGTTCCAACTATCACACCCTTTCATAAATAATATTACAAATAACCTTTTAATTGTAACTTCCCATGAAACACACTCTAATACTTGTGTAATAAGGTTCTTTCAACCTTTATTTTAACTCGAAAGTAACTTCTTTTTTTCCTTTGTTTATACATTTCTTCTTATTTTCTTCTATTTTCTTTTTCATATATATTTATTTTTTACTCTCCAAATTTTTCACAAACTTTATTTATTTAATTCATTTCTCAGGGAAAAAGTCCCATAACAATTCTCCCCTATAGCTTAGCTATTGTCCCCATTAGCTCAAGGAGAATCTATAACAAAGCATGAAAATAATTTAGTTAAATAAATGTGGATGTAGCACTATCAATATCACTATGAATTCATTTCACTTAACTTCATCTATAATTCTATTTTACAATTTTCTACATATTTTCAATAACACTTTCTAATGTAATTTAATCACAAGTAGATTCAACATGATTTTTTTTCTATTCAATAACCTCATCATAAATATATATACTTTTACATTAATAGATCATGAATTTGTAATTAAGGAGTTAATTCAATTCTATATACTAGATCCCCTAATAACTTTTCAATTTGGTCACTCATGTAATACTTAGTAAATAACATAAATATCTCATACTATGCATTCACCCATTATTCACTACTATATAACTTACATACTCATATATTCCAAGATGGTAATCATGCATTCCAGACTACATGACTATCCTCTCTTTCTATATAATATTGCACAAAGAACATGTATAATGGTATTGGTCTGATCAAGTCCAATAACATAACACAATAAAATAAAAGGTAGTACACATAATCCTATAAGGTATTTTTAAAAATAAGGCATTAAAAAATCACTCACATAGATTGATTGTTCAACCACCTAATTATGTCTACTCCTATAAAATAAATGATTATATCATCTAAATTAAAAGTCTTTGGATTGACCATCCAAATCCAAATCCTAAATAATTATCTAAAAATGGATCTTAAAATGGGTTGCCAATTTATCTACTCCCTTGGACCCTTCAAATTACATGTCAGTTACAATTGTGGATTAAAGAAAACAATACATGAATAATAGTGTATAATAACAAAACAACCATGTGATACCAAAGTTCCCAAAAAGGCATCCACTCTAGCTATAAGTCTACAACAACAAAAATATGCATTCAATAATGAGAAACAACCAAATACCATGTGACATTTGAATTAACAATTTTGTAAATATGACTACTACTTCATTAGGACAAGTTCATTTGATGCATTGACATTGGGAATATATGTTTTGTTTTTTCTAATTATCCAACAACAATTCTATTTAAATATCCATGTACATATGTTGTGTAATTTTATTAGGTCATAGTTACAATAAAGAGCTCAAGTATTTTATTCTTTTGACCTTTGACTATGTTTGTGTGCTTGATTTGGTTTGGTTCAAACTTTTTGTTTTGTTTTGTCAAAAATACTAATAAGTCTTTAACAACCTAGGTTTGGTTTGAATTTCTTTAGAGTCTCTAAAATTATTTTTAAAAGAAGCATGTATAGTATATAAAGATTCTTAAAGAAAAATATTCATCTTTGTACCATGAACTACTTTCTCTTTTCAAAATCAAATTTGTATAATTGGTCTATAGTAATATATAATTTGTAATCATAGATCATCTCTCCCCTTGTAAGATTTGACATGTCCCCATGTATGGTCCTAAAAAAATATTTTTGGCTTCACATTCTATATAGAAATATTGTTTTTCTTGAACTATCACATTTAGACATCATATTTTCTAAAGTTTAAGATTTGAAAATGATCTTGGAACCTGTGGGTTATGGGCCCACAATTAAACCTAGCTTATATATATATATATTCTAAATGCGCCTGGTAAACTTTTTAACGTGACCGGTGACGCTGGTATGACACGCCCTCTGGCTCCACGCAAATGCTTTTGCCTGGAGCAATGAACCGGTGAGGCCACAACATGGAGGACCTCATCCCCTAGTAATAACACTTCAAACCCGTGAGCTCATTGGCCCAACGAAGGCGTAAAGCCTGCGAGCTCGTTGGCCCAGCGAGGGTTTCAAATATGGTGGCCACCACTACAACCGAGTGACTTAACCACCCAACCACGTCCTTATCGGCAAACCTAGCTTATATTTTAGGTAATAAAGCTAGATGTCAATTTTTCTAACACTAAGCATATTATAACTACCTTATCCAACTAATTAATTGACTTCACATAGTTTCAAGGAAAACATATACAATAATCATGCATCTTTACATTTTATTCTTCTTTTAATAGGATTATTTGTTTATAGATTTAATTCAAGTCAAGATGTCCTATCTATTAAAAATTATTTTATTGGTTGGTTTGTTAGGTTGTGTTGAATTAGAGATAGTCATAGCTAGTTCTTAGTGCTAATGTTCTTTAAGTAAAATTTCTATATATTTAAAGTGTAGATTAGTTGGTGAAAATAATTTTGTTTTTCAAAGTATAATTTAATTAATATGTATTTTTATCTTTTATATTCACCAAATATAGACCTGTTAACCTTAAAATAAATTTCTAGTTATTAACACTAACTAAAAAATCATTCCATAAAAGAAAACATACACACACTTAGATTTCTCCAATTATAGTTTACTTAAATACATAAATATAAAGTAAAATTAATAGCCAATATAATATACCAAAATATATTACTCTAATCAATCCAGCCAAAAGATATATATTCATATTCATATTAATAGCATAGGAATGTTAAATAATAATTGAACGGGCTATCGCTCAAACAACTTAGTCATGTATAATCTAAGTTTCTTGTATGCTTCCAAGAAAAATCACTAGGTAATTCTCTTGTTCAATTATCACACAATAAAATTATAATATAGATAATTATAAGGTACCATGCCTATAAGTAAGCAAAAATAATTACAACCAATTTAATAGTCAATTTTTTCCTCTAGATACAATATATACTTTTCTTGGCCAATATTTATAGTAGCACAAACAATTCTTTATATTAATACCTATTAAATAAGTTGGTTATAAGTATTTAATATTGGTCTTAATAAATTATCTCTTAAACCCATATCTACATGAATAAAGAAAACAAGGTGAGAATATTTCTTATGGGCAATTTAAGTTTTCTATTGATTTCAGCTAGGAAAGAGGGTCCCAGTCCCTTACAAGTAATAGAAAGGATACATTATATCAAAATTATAGTATAATATAGAATTACCCAGGAAACAAAGCATTAGGCCAAAAAATTAAGTAGAGACTAGAAAGGATAGGAACAACCAAAAAATAGGACACACAATAATAGAAACAGAATTTGCTTCCTACTTTCTTGAAGCAAGATCTCACAATCCCTTTGAAGAGACTTCATAGAATTAGTCCATGAAGGACCACCCATATCCAACTCTTTTTGTTTCTTAACTCTTTTCTTTTGTCCCTACAGACCAGTCCCTTACTAAGACTTCCTCTTGTGCAGTTCGGCCTGAAGTGTCATCACACATGTAATAGCATGCTTCATCATATATCCCTATAACTTGACTATATAAAACATACCTTTCTCCATTTTTTTAATTTGTGCTGAAAAATTTTCATCATATCATACATACTCCCCCAACTATCTTGACAAGTAGTGCAGTTAGCCCTTTTGGTGAGTATATCCTCTAGGTAACCAACTCTCTAATCAAGGTCATGGGTGGCCAAGAAATCCTTATCCTCAAAATGAAGACCAATCTCAAACATCCCTATATCAATAACCAAGTCCTCATAATTATCATCCTCTAGGGAGAGAGTATCAAACTCACTAGTTTCAACAACAGGGTTCATATCCCCCTTATACCCCATATCCATTTTATCAAAAACATCATCCTCATCCATATCAAAGTCCTTCTCAAAACCATCCTCTTATCTTCTTCCTCATCCTCCACATTCACTGCCCTGTGATGATCTATATTCTCAGATAGAGAGTCAGTAATCTCCTTAGTAGCAAAGACATTAGGTTTAGATTTTTTGACCCTTTTTTTACCAGTAGAAATTTTAGTAATACGAGATGACCTCCTAGATATGTGAGATTAGATATATTGCATGGTTTCTTTGGGGTTAGGGTCCTCGAAGATTGCATCCAAATCAACCTTGGCAGAGGAGGATTTAATTGTAACTTTCTTCCTATCAGAAAGGTTAACCCCATCTCCCTATTTCTTCAGAGACAACAGGATAGATTCTAGTGATTCCATGAACTTCTTCAAACTTATTTTATTCTTAACATGAGTGAGAGGTGCAGGGTCAGCATGAGGAGAGGCTTGGATTTTATCAACAATGACATCCAGTTCAACAAAAGAAACATGAGATTTCTTACTAGGGCGAATATCAACCGTAGTGGGTTTAGATTTCACAGTAGCAACCACATTTTTACCTTTCTCCTTAGACTTATGGGAAACCCTAGGGTTCCCAATTGGCATGGCATTATGTTTAGACCCAACATTCATCATAGGAGTAATAATCAAGTTCTACTAGTAAATAAAATTCATCAACCCCTCATGCAAAGGAGGATTCGCCCCTTCCTTAATACCAGATTCCAAAGAAGAAAGCAGAAGAAAAGGAAATCTTACAGTATTACCATGGTGTAGGTGGTCGAGAAAAGGAAAATGGTAGCCGTGAACTTTACCATATCTCCCCTCCAAAGTAAAGTACAACATCAGATGATAGCTAACCATGGCCCACGAGGAAGGTAGCTCCATACAATTAAACCCATTTTGAAACACAACCAAGTTTTTGCCTTCCTCAAAAAACTCTATATGGAATGACTATAATCCCCATTACCAGCTCTCTTAACCTTCATACCTTCAGTACTCAAGCCAGTGGCTTTGGCAATTAAATCTTTAGTGATAGTAAAAGTAATACCTCCAATGGAAACTACTCTATTCTTCCAAAAGTTGAAGAACTGAGCTATAAGGTTTGCATCGTGACTATGCATAGTAGTGATATAGGATGCAATCCCCCCATTCTAAAAAATTTCCCACAACTCAAAATTCCTCTACAAGGTAATTGATTAACTAGTTCCACTCATTTGAGTTTCCCTCCCATATTGAAAAATGAAAACCCTAAGTAGAGGTAGCACTCAATAAAATGAAAAGTCTGAAGAAAGGTAGAGAAAATGAAGGAATGAGAAGCATGATTAAATGTAGATTAATTCGACCTCCATCTAGACTGAAATCATGATCACAATTCATTCATCTGAGATGGATGATATAAACTATGTAAGGCCTTTCATTAGAATGATAATTCTTGCATGCCCGATTATTCATGGAGGTGACACTCCAAAAACTGAGAAGAGTAAGGTAAATGATTAAAAGATTACTAATCATTAAATGGAAATCACATGAACATCTATATCCTATCATGATTAATAATAGTTATCACCACCAAAGGAAGATTGTGGATATTAAAACAAGATTGGTAACATAGCCCGTTGTTGTATTGTCATCTCTATAAATATGATGGACATTTATAGAGTTAAAACATTTTAACATATCCCTTATATCCTAAATGTAATCTTTGATTTTCTAGGGGGGTGAAGAGTTTTTTATAAGGTCAATAATGACCTTAGAGTCCCCTTTCACTTCATGATGAGGGTGGAACATATAATAACAACTTATAGATCTCAAATGGACACGAATAAGATCTCAAGAAAGATTATTTAAGAAAACTACAAACTATTTCATAATTTCATCATTAAGCTTGCCTGTGAAAGGCTACATATCTGAAATACAATTCTCAAGGTCATATACTCTCTTATTACAGAAATATAGGCTATCTTACAATATAAATATATGACTTACAAAGCCTTCTAGAGATATCTTTGGATATCTATTTACCTCCTTATTTGCATGAACAAGACTTTCCAATAACTCCCCCTTCCTACCCCCCTTCCGGAACTACTAAAACTAGGTTATAAATACACATCAACACCACTTAGTGTAATTTCCCCAATGTTGTCTTGCTTTGAAATGTGTAACTCACATTTGGGTGCCAAAATGAACCTAACTTCCCCTTTTTCCTACCCAAGAAAGAATTTTCAAGATTTAAAAATTGAGAAACTAGGTAGCACAACTTCTGAGAGCCATAACTTTTGAACCGGATGTACAATTAACAAACCATTTGATCCATTGGAAAGCTCATGTAAAATTGATGGTGTGAAAAATGTCCCATAGAGGAATATTTTAATTTTCAGCCAATTTATAGGACATTGTAGAACATCTAAGTGCCTCAAAATTGATTTTGAAACTTTTTCTATGAACCTCAAAAACTAAAACTTTAATATATTGAAATCTAGACATGATCCTTAGCTCAAATTTACCAAGAATGTTTATGTTTCTATTCCAAAGCTTTGGGGAAAATTTTGGGCCCAACCACTTTTTCAATATAGGGTTAATAAAAATAGTAAGTCTTGGTATGCTTAGCCTTTTTGGAAACTTTGAAGGTTTTGAATCATTATTCAAGCAAATGGGTATCCGAAAATACAAAAATTGAAAAGAACAAAAAAAATCATCATTTTTAGCTGATACAAGATTGCCCTTACACCACTAGATGCTCCTACATCAGACACCTAGGGTAATTTAAGAAGTGACCTTGTCACATCTTAAGTGTTTGAGGAAAACCCAAACGGTCAATCTCTTCCTTAGACAAATAAGAAGAATCTTCAATGGGCCTTCCTTTCCACTTCACCAGATATTCTTCATATTGCCTATTCCAAGTACTTCTTCCCACATGGCTATCCAATATTTATTCTATTTCCTCCTTTGAAGTAGATGCTGAGATACTCCACTATTCTTCTATTGGTCCATCCTCTGTGCTACCTTCATGATACTCTGTTAAATCAAAAATTTTGAACATATGGGAAATGTTGATTCCACTCGATAGCTCTGCCTCATATGCATTTCGTAGATCATGCTTCTTCAGGATCCTGCATGGTACAAATTTCTTCATTTTCAACTTATTATATGTCCCCATTGGGAACCTTTCTTTCCTTAGGTGAACCATGACTTCATCACCAACCTTGAATATCTTAAACATTTTCTTATGATCTACCTTAGCCTTGTACTGAGAATTCATTTTATTAATATGTTGTCATATCTCTTCATGCAAGCCCTGCAGGTGCTCTGCAAAGTCTTCGGCCTCAGCACTACTCTTCTCTCCTCTATCTATCTTTCTCAACTTAGAAGAAATTCTCAGACTACTCCCATATACAATTTGGAATGGGATTTATCAGTACTCCTATTGATAGAATTGTTATAAGAAAACTTTGCCAGTGGTAATATCAAATCCCATCCCTTGGGATTATCTCCTACTAAGCATCTCGATAGGTTGCCCAAACTTTGATTCACTACCTTTGTCTGTCCATCAATTTGTAAATGATGTCCAATACTAAACTTCAACTCAGTCTTCAACTTCTTCCATAAGGTCCTCCAGAAATACCCAAAAAACTTGGTATTTCTATCTTAAACTATACTCCTTGGTAGACCATGTAGTCTAACCACCTCTTTGAAAAATGACTCTGCAATGTGAACAACATCACTAGTTTTCTGACACGGAATGAAATGTTCTATCTTTGAAAATATTTCAACCTCCACAAATATTGAATCATGCCCTCTCTGTGTCCTTGGTAAACTGAGAACAAAGTCCATGCTGATATCCTCCCATGGTCCCTCTGATACAAGTAATGGTTGATATAGCCCAATATTCTGATTCACTCCTTTGGCCATCTAGCATACTCTACAACTTTTCACAAATTTTTTTCACATCTTGATGCAACTGTGCCCAGTAATAATTCTCACTAACAAGAGCAATGGTCTTATCTCAACCAAAGTGTCCTACCAACCCTCCACTAAGCTTCTCCTTAATCAGGTTTTCTCTCATGGAATTGTTGTGTAGTCTCACAACGCACCCCATTTTTCCCTAGCAAAATGAGGACTCAACTTCTTTTTTCATGCTTGTTTGTATGTTGTCTACTTGAGTGGTAATGGTAAAATGTCATGTCACCTTAGAGCTAAATATGAGCCAAAATTCAAGTTGTAATATAATCTATGTAAAGGTCATGGATGGGTAGAGGGCAAAATCCTAGTCAGGTTTGTCTCTTGAATCATGTGAAAATTTGGTAAAATGAGCAAGCTATGCCCATTTGAAGTTCCAATCAACCAGACATTTCAGTCAACTGGACATGGACACTATTGAAATACCCATGTCATGTTTGGTCTTCATATCAGGTTCTAAATACATTGCAAAAACATCTGGACCCTAGTAGTACTTGTAAAATCTTGTGGTATTCTATGTGTATATTTTCCCTCTCTGAGCCTCTGTTTTAGTCTATGTGGGTGAGGGTTCTTGTGAAATAGTATTTAGGGTTTATTAAATCTTACGATCCATATCAAAAACCTAGTCTTTGGTCATTGAGTAGTCCTTCCTTTTCCCTTGTTGACTAAATGAGCATGTTTCCCGGTTAGTTAGTGATAACTTATGCCTACACACTCATGTTTTAACCAGCCCTCTTTACCTAGTGTCACCGCTTGTAGTCCACACCTTGAAACTTTTATCAAAGAGTTGATTCAATGAGTTAATTAGTTTTATCCTAAGTCTAGTGGTGGGCATGTTTCAAAATCTCTCCTATTTGTCATGATACCTAGCGCATCCCTCTTTTTAAAACAACCTTTTGTGCATGTGTGTATATATTATAACTTAAGTCCTCCATCGCACTAGTCCTTCACATCGCATTTTCTTGTCTAGAGCTTCAATCTGAAATGCAATGTGCGATGGTGTATTTCTTGGGATACGTGTTCACTCCATGGTTCATCATGCTGGGTCTTCATATCACAGTTTGTATTTTGTGAAGAAGAAATGAAATAGTAATATGTGATGAGGGTCCAAGTTGGTGCCATGTGTCGCCATCTCTGTTCATCACAACATGTCTTCGCGTCACAAGTTACTTGAAAGGCAAGTATGATAAAATGAGACATACAATGGCTATTACATTAGGTTGGTAGTAAAAGGGTGACAAGAGGGGTGATCCATGTGGTGTTTCCTCTTCTCATCTCCAGGCTTTTTCACATCGCATTTGGTGTTGTAAAGCTTCAAAGTAAAGGGTGATACGTGTAAGTGTTGCAACAACCGTCGATTGTATTCCAAAGAATTCTAGCATTCTCATCTATGGCTATGATTTGAACCAGAAATGGTTATCTTCCAGCCTTTCCATCTCACTTGTGTGAGCCATCACTCCACCATTAATGGCATTCTAGTGTGTTCAAAGCCATATAATTGATTACCAGATTGTTCCCTCGTCATTCTAAATGCACATTATTCAAGTGCTCGAGCCCGTGGGAATCAAAAGAAGAAAATTTTGAAGCAGGTACAGCCTAAGCTGGGTAAGTAGGATTTCAATCCTCTTTCTATGAATAGTCTAGATTGGATAATTGAAAAGAGATTTGTATGCTTGTGATGAATTGAGAAACCCTAGGTTGAAGAAAATAGTTCTTTGTAAAGTTTGCATGATCGAAATCCATCAAATTCAGTATTTTCAGGTATAATATTGCTAGATTGTAAGAGAAATTCTGGTATTTGAATTCAATTCTAAGCCCTGGTTTCATTTAGGTCAATAAGAATGAGCGAAGCTAGTAAAGCATTAGCGAGAAAACCTAGGGCTAGAAAAAGAAGACCAAAGGCTAGTGAGGTAAAACCTAAGGTTGAAGATGAAAAACCAAAAACAAGAGGGATAAAATGTGATTTTACTAGATTCATGGAAGATGACCTTACAAAATTATTCCATGGAGCCAAGACTGTTGGGAAAAGGGCTACTGGGGAGGGTGTCTCTTCTGACCATCTATAGGATTTTTCCCAAGAAATTGGAGACATTATTGTACCTCAAAGTGGATGGGATTTATTAAAATATGCCCACAGAAGGTTTGATTTCTCGAAACCTATTAACAACTTGTGGAGAACTGATTTGGGCAAGCTCATTGTACCCAATGTGTTTGTGGATGTTAGCTTATTAAAGGAAATTACCAAATGCTATGACCCTATGGATAAGGTCATAAAGAGTGTAGATGGGGCCCACAGAATGTAGATCAATAGAACTTAGGTTATAAGGACTTTTCGATTAGACCCCTCTACCATCATTGCTATTCACTTCAATGCTTTGAAGTAGGAATATGACAAGAACAAACATACATACAAGACTCACAAGCTCCCTAAGCATAGAAGAAGAGATCTGGGCAGAAAGGGGCAGAGGTTTGTTGCGTAGGAGTCAGAACCTTTCAGTTGTGAGGAATTTGAGAATTATTTTAAGAATACTTATTATGCACTATGTTAGCTTTTGGGTAGTAAGTTTGATTTGAATATGCCCATTCCCTTGATGGTAATTGCTATTGATGTCCAGGACAGAGATGCAAATAAAGGTTTTGACTATGCTTCCTTTGTTGCTAACAAAATTCATAAGGAAATATACTGATTTGAGAGCTCCCAATGCTCCTCTAGTTTTCAAGCACTATTCTTTGTTAATGCACATGTTGCTATGGAGTGGAATGAACATTTGGTCCAAGTTTTTGGACCTCTCTACAAAAGACAATGAGGGCAATGATTTTCCAATGCAAACATGGACGCGCCTATAGGACCAACACTACCCTAAGTCAAACTATCTCGCTTTTAAAAACCAATTAGTCTTTTCTATCTTGGATAACTTGGGAGTGAGGCCTATGTAGAGGATTTCTAGAAATGTGATGAGAATCTTGAGGCCTAAGAATTTACAGCCTAATACTATAATTGATCATAATTGGGGAGACTGGTATTTCTTCAACACATGCACAATCTTGAGAGTATATGGTGCTATGGTGCCACCACATTGTCTTTCCTATTTTTGTGTTTGATAGGATTGCCTTCATGGAGATCATGTGGCAACTGGATTCCATGGATAAGGAGCATTTTAGGAATGCTAAGAAGGGATCATTTATCCCAGGGTAGCTTGCATTTTCCCATTTTAGGATTACGTCTAAGGAAGGCATATATAACATTGCAGAAATGCTAAGAGCCTATAGGATGGAGATGGAAAATTTGAGAAGGTGTGACCCTGAGAGATTCATTGATGAAAAAAGAAGGCTTGTGGGTAGGTTTAGTTTTTCCCATCAGTTCCTATATTTAGAAGATGTAATCAGAAATTGAGAACAGGACGAATGCTTGGTGCCATGTGATTGAGGTTGAGGGAAATATAACCAAAAGGAATCCAAGGTATATTAGCCCTTATTCCCATATTCCTAATCTCTTTTAAAGGGATACGAAGATGTTAGAAGATCATCACTAGGGCATGTTCATGGATGAAATCAATAGGGCCAGGGAGGTAGCAAGGATGAAGAAGAGTGAGCACGTGGCTGCGACTAGAGCTAAACCTGTTGGGTCATCTGTGCCTAATCCTTCAAGTCATCCAATGGATATTGAGGGAGAGGAAATTGCTTAGCCTCTTGTGGATTATTCTGTTGATACTGAAATTGGGGTTACTATGGAAGAGCAATCTGTTGTGCATATCCCAGAAGATGAAGACATACAACAAAATTTCCCTTCTCCCCATGTTAATGATGCTATTGACTTTTTTATCCCTGCTGACAAGATTGTTGCCACCACTTATAATGAGGAAACTGATGAGGCTGATGATGATGTTAGGATAATGGCTTGCAGAGAGTTTATGAATGATGAGTCCTTTGTACAAAAAAAGGAGTTTAGGGAATTTGTTGTTCAGGTTAGGGATAAGGAGATATATGACTGAATTGAAAAGGTGAAAGAGGTAGTTGACCTCTCATTGCATAAGGAGGTTGTGAGGTGGGAGGAAGAGAAGATTCAAAATAAAATTGCATTGATTACACTTGTCGAAGGGAGGTAGTTGGTTAAAAGGAGTAATATTCTCTTATTACCTAGTTGGGATCTTTTGTCTGCCATTGCTTTTGATGCTATAAAACATGATGAAGAGGCTCTTGTTTATGAGGAGCAGTTTGACAAAAGGGTGTTCGGCTCAGCTTATAGCCCAGGATTGCATGCAATGGCCATCTAGTCTATGGTTCCTAACATAGTAAAACGGTCAATGGGAGATATTACAAGTGAGGTTATTATAAGAAGAGCATTAGAAGTCACCCCTACACATGCAGCTAAACTCACTGTACATGAGACAATTCTCAGTGTTGATATTGCTGAGATAATGCAAGATAAATATGATCAACTGATGGATAAATTTAACTTGTTGTGCAGGGTGAATATCTTAAATTGAAAGATTCTATCCCTCAGGAGAAAATTGTATTCCCTGTGATAGAGGTTGTTTCATCCACTCCTTCCACATGTGACTTCTATTCCCAAGATAGAGACACTTTATCTCTAATGATTATAGGAGGAAGTGAAATTGGCTAAAGATAATGAATAGAAAGCAAAGGATGAAGTGAAGAAGGTAGTAATTGATATTATTGATGATGTCCTAGGCCATAGGAAATCTTGCATTCTTCATAGGTTAGACAATATCTAGAAAGTTTACAAGGACATCCATGAGGCGTTCAAGAGGCATACTACCATTTAGAATAACTTCAAAAATGTATGGAGTAAATGAAGTGTGAGAGTTGGAGCTCTCACAGAAATATTAAAATGCATGGGAAGTGATTCTGAGGAATCAAATTATTTGTTTCTGAAGATTAAGGCTATTGGCTTATTAAATGACATTTAAATTTTCAAAGCAAGTTAGACTTACAATTTAACAACAAGATGAAGATGTTTAGGGATATTGAAAAGGATGGATTGCCTAGCATTTTAAATGAGGCACAAGAACTAAAAGATTTCAATAGTTGCAAGACTGAGCTTGGAAGTATTGTCCCTAAGATGCTTGCTTTCATTTTTAAAGATGGAGACACTAAGTTGGCAGAATTAAATAATTCTATTGATAAATTGTTCAAAATGGAGGTAACTCTAGATTTGTTTGTAAAAGAAACTAGAGCTATTATGGATGCTCAATTTAGCTTGCACAACTCAGAGGTGTAAAAGTTATATGAGGTTAGGTTGTGAGGCCGATTATTTTCACTTCCCTATTTTGATCGTTTTACATTATAGTTGGTGGCATTATCAGACATTTAGAGACTATTGTTTCCATTATGCAGATTAGATTATACCTCCTAATTTTTAGTTTGGCATTGATTAGACATGTGGTGATTTGATTTGATCATATTTTGATGTTATGATGATGTTAGAATGTGAGATATATTTGATGACTATTATTGATGTGATTTCAAGTTCATGATGTGGATTTATTACTTAATGACTATGAGACATTAGATATAAAAATGCAATTTTAATCTTAATTATGTTTTGAATGATTAATGTTGTATGCAATGACATGAATTTAATTTCAGTTGCTTCGGCTATGATTATCCATGATGTGATTGACGCTTGATCTAGTTGTGCAGGTCATATTCCCAGGTCATGAGAAATTGGAGGTAGTTTTCACACATATGTTACTCCCTGTGAAACCAATCCATTCGCAAGAGGGATGAGGATCATGTTTGATCAGATGATGTTTTCGTACATGCTTGATTTATTAATTTGGCCTAGTTATCCCTTCTTAAATGTATTTATATCATGTGTTGTATATTTATATTTGTTTTACACCATTTGGTATTAATTTTATTTATGGGCCATTTAAAGTGATTTTATGCCTCCCTAGGTGTGCTTTAGTGTCCCAAACTTACCCTAGGTGGTAACCCTAGGGTCTAGGGTCAATTTTGACTAACTAAACCCTAGGGTAACTCACTTTTGGCAACTCTAAACTGGGTTTAGTAAAAGTGACGAAATTTGAAATGGCTAAGGGTGGGAGATGAGTCATGCTTTGGGAAAGACCCATCTCCCTTCCCAAAGTTTTGGGATCCCTTCACCAAGAAGACTTGGGAGGTCTTCAAGACTCCCAAGTGTGTGGGATCTCCCTCCAAGACTCTCACACACGTGTGAGAGAATCTTGGAGGAGATGGCTCTCTTGGAGAATAAGAGGATGCCATGTGGCATCCCTTATCCTCATGGAGGCTTGGAGGGAGTTGTCACCTCTCCACTTGGTCTCTCACACATGTGTAAGAGCACAAGTGGATAAGGTGAGGGTTTGAATGGAATTGGAGGGTGACACTTGTCACCCTAACACTCCTTCTCCCTTGCAAGTGGCATGGGATGAGGAAGGAGAAGGTGACAAGTGTCACCTCATTCCTCAAGGCCAAATTGGAAGGCCTATAATATCTCCTCTTGAAGAGGAGTGTGGGGTTCTTGCTTTTTGGAATTTTTTTCTATTTTTGGAGGTTTTGGGAGTGTTGGATAAATTCTTGGAGGCTTGGAGATTTTGGAGAAGTGTGGGCTCTTCTTCAAAGGAGCTTCCATTTTAGGGATTTTGAAGGTAAGCTCCATGGCTATGGCCATTTCCCTTGTATATTTCATTTAATGTTTGTGCTTGTGAATTTATATTGATTGTTATTTTTCTCTTTTATGTGCGTTGGGAGTTGGTGAGAGCACCTCCATTTGGATGTAAGGCTTAACTTGTATGGGGTGGGGGAGAGTGAACCTCCTTGAGGTCACCTCCTTATTGTTGTGCTATTTATAGCCTTGAGGGCATTCTATGGTGTTGGGAGAAATTTGGATGGCAAGAGTGCCATGATGGTTTTGAGATTTATGGAGTTATGTATATTTTTACTATGGATTAAGGCCTTGAGATTTTAGGATTTTTGGAGTTCTTGGGGTGTCCTCTTGAGTTGAGGGGTCCACTCCCCTATCCCCCTTCAAACTCATTTTCATGAGTTTAGTCTTGTGCAAATCCTTGGGGCTATTTTTGTGTGTTTGGAAATTTCTTGTTGTGGTGTGTTAGTGAAACCGTGTGATTCCTACCTCCCTAGCTCAGGGGTGACCCACTAGTAGGTCTATGGTAGGGAGAAGGGCATTCCTTCATGGCTTGGTTTTCCCCTTTTGGTGTTGTATTATTGTAGGTTTGTTTTTGAAGAAATGGAGCTTTGGAGAAGTCCATTCTTACCTTGCTTGCATTATTTTGGTTGGCTGTTGTGAGCCATGGCCTTAGAGGCCTTATTGTAATTATTGTCAAAATTATTACTCCCCTTTGTGTTTGCCGTTGTAAGAAATTTTAATGTGAAAAGCCCTTATTGTTTGGTTGTAAATTTTTTTGCACTCTCCATATACTTGTTGTGAAAAGAGTTCTATGTGATAATCTTATTGTAGTGGAATAAACAAAATGTTCATTGTGGAGTTGTTGGCGCTTATATGGCTGTGGAATGTGGACAAAAGAAAGTATAGCTTGTTGTTTCCATTCAAAAGAAAAATAAATTATGTGTTGCAGTTGATTTTCATTGTATGCCTAAACAGAAATGGGAAATTAATAATGTTGTTTAGTTGTTATTTATATACATGAAAAGCAAAGGGAAAAAAAATATAGTTGCTGTAATTTGTTCCAAGAAACAGAAGTTAGTTAAACTCTATATGTTTTTATTTGGTTCTTAGTAATTTTTTTTTCCTCATAATGTTGTTGCTTTAAAGGGAATAATATGGCTGTTTATTTTATTATTGTTGTAAAGAAAAAAAGATGGAGAGAACTTTATTTCAAAAGAAATAATAGTATTCTTCCTATTTGGAATTTTGCAAAGAAAGAAAAATATACATTGGTTATTTTAGGCTACAAATTTGGTTTTATTTTATTTCCTTAATATGATTGTGAAAATATATATAAATGAATTAATATATATATATGAAACATATATATATTTCTGCCAAAAAAAACATATTAATTTACTATGCAAACTCTGAATATATCACTATATATATAATACATATGATTTAATGTTATTAAACAATACTTATTTTATATTGAATAAAGGAGAAAATTGAATAGAAGTTAATGGAGAATTGAATGGCAGTTTTGTGTTTAGGGTTTGAGATTTTTTTTTTTTTAAAGAAACCAAAAAAAATAGTGAATAGAGGGTCAATGGCCTCAACCACCGCCCCCCTATCCTTCACTAAAAACTATGGTGTGGGGAGCGGGCCGTGCCTCCCCCCTTTCCACACCACACCACCCCCTTTATCACCGTGTAACATTGTTAATGGCTGTTGGCCCAAGACTGCATTCGGCCCTTTTTCTTTTTAGGCTCCTTAAAACCTGCGACGAGTATGCCAATGACGGCTCTGCCATTTACGGCACCCCAAACCACTTACCGCCATTCAGCCCTCTCTCAGCCTGAGTTCTCCACACAGTATCTGCATCTAAAACAAATGATATATATATATATATCAAAACCTCTACCTATTATCTTTCTATGTATTAGAATGATGGATAATTTCAATTTAAAACCACAAGAATATATATATAACAAAAAGAAAAGGGAATGAAATCCTACTGTGTTTATTTAACAAAAAAATATACCTATGTGAGTTGCTTCCATGGCTTCCAAGCCATTATTGATGAAACCCAAACTAGCAACCTGCAATAAACAATGGAGGCAAAACAAAAACAAAGAGAAGAAGAGGAAAACAAAACAATAGAGGAGAAAAACAAAAGAATGAGTTAGGGTTATTTTGCCATAAGGAAACAAGAAAATATGATTAGGGCTTCTCTTGTAGGAAACTAATAAAATAATGGAATTAGGTTGAGTGGAGGATGTGAGGATATTAGAATTGTTATTTTTTTTAAATCCTTTTAATTCCTCCATGTGCATGGGAAATTATATTTCCCCCTCTTTTGCCTTTGGGTCGTGTTTGATTTGTTTGACTTTCCTTATATTTCTTTTTTTTTGGTACGTAAATATAAGTTTGTATTGATCCGAAGAGAGTATGAACATGCAGGTGCCTATAAGCCATTTACCTGCCATAACCAGATGACAAAAAGATTCCTAAACCCATCCTTGGAACTATATGGTTTACAATGCTTGACAAGTCAGCACTAAGCTTACTGAACTGATAATGGTGACCATGCTTAACAAAATTAGACTCTAGGCTTACTGGTCTTAGGATTGACTATACTATTAGCAAACCTATTTGGGACAAAGCCTACCGAACTGAAGATTATCTAAGCAAGATTTCAAAAGAGGCCAAGCTCAACAGCCATGGTGTGGAGCCTATCAATCCATACCTCTTCCCCGGACTCCACATTCTCTTGCAGCATGTTCTGTAGGAATCCGTAGACCTGGATGACACAATCCTGATGCTCGATCAGCACCATTCCTTTCAAGTCTAAGATGAAGGGTAGAATCTTCATCACCTCTAGAGGATCCTTGATTGAGGCAATGTCTTTTGGGTGGGGAATGCCCACCACTAGAATGACCGCCTCCAAAATGGAATCGAGGCCCCGAAGGAATTTTGGCTTAAATACTTTCACCAAGATAGATTTCACCGTCACTGTAGACACCCCAGCATCCAGAATTGAGGCAAGGAAATGGGAAGAAATGTGGGAATCAACCCTATAGAATTCATCCGCTACCAAAAATTCTATCCCCAAGATTATTTTGACTGCCGGAAGGAGGCCCTCATGCCTTCACAGTATGCATTTTAACCTTAAGTCTGTAACCGGTCCTTTGAATGCCATCTACCTGACTGAACTCTCTAGCTATAGAGGTGTAGAAATCCCCAAATTTATCAACCCATGCACCGAGATCTTCGCAATGAAGCCCGAGCCCTTCTCCATACTGACTGTTACTGCCACCACCGAGACCAACAGAGGATCACTCGGAACTGAGAAATAGGAATGAAAATATGTCTTTCTGTCTACGTCTATGAGAGATCACATTCATTTAACTGAGACTAGTAATCAATGCAATGAAGGGTAGCTCAGAGAGGAGCGTGCGACGGTTCAAGTCGGAGGCTCGTGAGGATAGTGAGGGAGGAAATACCTCCGAGGCATGAGAGCCTCAATGAATATTGATAAAGCATGGCCATGATTACTTCGTATGGCAACGACCCATCCAAGTGTTCTTGGATTGGGTGCCCACCCTGCCACCCTATCATTTCTTCAGCTAGAAAGGAATTTGACTCTGAATCCATCTGCCCCCTGATTAGAGAGAAAGTCTGCTTCTAAATTGGCCTCTCTATAGATATGATTAACAGTGGTCAGCTCACACCGATCCATCAAAGCCAAGGCTAATTCCAATTTTGTGGCCAATTTCCAGTTTAGGAGTTTCCCTGTGCGTAGCCCATTGATCACCAAAAGGGAGTCCCCCTCAATGGCTACCTGAAAAAGATTTAGCTCATGGCAGAGCTTCAAACCTAAGATTAAGGCCTCCAATTCTGCTTCATTGTTGGTTCCTTTTGCTAGTGGCTCTGCAAGACTACCAATTATTTTCCCTTCCCAATTTCTAATGATGCAGCCAGCTCCTGATTTACCAGGATTCCCTCGTGAAGCTCCATCGAAGTTTAATTTGAACCACTCAGGGTCCAAGGGAGACCATTTGGCTAGTTTTCTTTTGAGCTTTGATTGTTGTCCTCCTTCCAAGCTGAGAGTCAGCAGTATAAGGCCCTACCAGCCTTGTCTGATCTTGGCATCCCAGACTGAGAAGCTCTTTTGTGTTACATTGCCCAGTGATGAGTTGAAAACCTCAACTATACTACTCTCGAGTTTGTTTAGAAGCGAAGGGAGAGGCATTTCTTTATCCTAGAAGAATCTCCTGTTTCTTTCTTTCCAAAGCTCCCAAATCAGCAATGAAGGACTAATTTCCCACAGCTTGTGATACACCGCTGTGGTGTGTAAATTGGGCCAGCTGGAGAGCCAATCAGACAATCTCGCTGGCATAGCTAATTTCCAGAAAAGTTTGTTCATTAGCCAATTCCAACAAGTGTTCGCATAAGGGCAACTAAGGAAGAGATGATCTCCGTCCTCTGAATGTTCTTTACACAAACAGCATCTTGATGGGCCCTGAAATCCGATTTTGGCTGACCTATCTGCTGTTAGGGCTCTACCTTGTGAGGCTATCCATAAGAAGACCCCTGCTTTTGGCAGACAGTTGGGGTTCCAACACAACTCTCTTGGGATTGCCAGGGCTTCCTCTTGACAGTCTGATAGTTTGTTGTATCCTTCTTTAACACTGTAAACTCCATTTGGGGCACCTACCCATCTGAGGATGTCCGAGCCCTGCCGAAAGCTGATCTGTCTTTCAGCCATGGTTTTGTCGAATAATTCCAATTTTGCCTGACTTAACCTGAGATTATGTGGACTCTTCCATTTGGCTGTCAGAAGGCCGTTGTGAAAGGATGGAGTCAAAAAATCTCTTACCTTATCCCCCCATGCCTGGGTTGTTATAGTTTTGATGTTTGCCAATCTTACCTCATTGGCCAGTTTGGGTAGTCCTTGCCAAGAGTCATCCCAGAAGTTAGCAAAATCCCCACTCCTAATCTCCCATGAAAGATGATCTGAAATGAGATTTCTGCAGCTACGGATGAAATTCCAAATTCTGGAACCTGAGGGAAGCTCCCTGGAAGTGAAAATGTTGTCTACCCCTTCATCCAAATACTTTGCTCGCACAATCTGAGCCCACTTAAGGTCTGGGTTGGAGAAAATTGTCCAAACTAATTTGGCTCCCAAGGCTTTGTTTTGGAGCAAAAGATTTTTGATACCCAATCCATTCCTTTGTTTAGATTCATAAATTTGTTTCCACTTAACAAGAGGGTATTTGAAATGTTAAGACGATCCTTGCCAAAAAAAGTTCTTCATCTTCTTATTCAACTCTTTGCTGGCTTTGCTTGACAAAGGGAGACAGGACAAGAGGTAGGTAAACAGGGCAGAAATGACTGACTTGAGTTTCATTAACCTGCTTGCCCAAGACAGCCAACTATTTTTCCAAGAGGCTGCCTTGTTGCTGACTTTCTCCAGTAGACTGTTCCATACATTGCCTGGGCGAAGACCCCTATCCAACGGGACCCCAAATAAGCGCAGGGGAGAGATCCTTTCATGAACCCAAGGATCCTCAAAATCTGAGCTTCCAATCTCGCAGAAGTGTTGAAGAAGAATACTTTTGATTTTTCAAGACTAACTTCTTGTCCTGAGGCAAGAGTGTACTTTTGGAGGATTGTCTTGAAACTTTGAGCCTCCCTAATTTGGGCGTTCCCAAATAGCATGGTGTCATCAGCAAATTGCTGATGGGTAATATGTGGAGTGCCACATGTGACTTGAACTCCCTCGATCTCTCTGAGGTTCCAAGCTCTGGAAAGTGATTTGCCAAGCGCTTCAGCCATTAAAATGAAAAGGAAGGGGGATAGTGGGTCTCCCTGTCTTAACCCACGAGAGACATTGAAGAAGCCCTCCGGAGTTCCATTCATGAGAACTGAGAATCTCGAGCTTGCCACCCAGGAGAAGATCCAATCTAGCCAATTCTTGGTGAAGTTGAATCCTTCCAGAACTTTAAACAGAAAATGCCAATTGACCCGATCATAAGCCTTTTTTATGTCAAGTTTTAGTAGCATTGCCTGCTTTCGCGTGGCTTGAATTGAGTGGATGGCCTCTTGAGAAATAATTACCCCATCCAAGATGGACCTTCTTGAGACGAACCCCATCTACTCCTCTGAAATCAGATCTAGTAGAAGTATTTTTAGCCTATTTGCCATTGTTTTAGCTAGAATCTTGTAAAAAGTGCTGCACAAAGAGATTGGCCTGAAGTCGTCCAAAAGTTCAGGCTTCTCTTTCTTTGGGATTAGAGCTAAAAAAGTGTTATTAACTTCTTTTAAGAGTTGTCCAGAGGTCCTAGATTCCTCTAAGGCCTTGATAATGTCAGTGCTGATTATGTCCCAGCATTTCTAAAAGAAACTGGCAAGAAAACCATCAGGTCCAGGCACTTTATCTAGATGGAGCTGGAAGAGCGCAAACTTCACTTCCTCCTCCGAGAATTTTCTGTTCAACATATCATTTTGTTCATCATTTACTAGCTTGGGTATATATCCCACAAGCTCTTCTTGGGCTGTGAGCAGGGAACCTTCTGGTTCATGCAAGAGATTCTGAAAATGCTCCACCGCAACTTGTTTGGCCTCTTCCACATCCTCCACAAGTCTTCCATTAATGTCTCTAACCCTGGAAATTCTGTTTACTTCCCTTCTTGCCTTTGTAGTGTTATGGAAGTATTTTGTATTTCTATCCCCAGCAGATAACCAGACTTCCCGAGATTTTTGTCGCCAGAACACTTCTTCTTTGGTGAGAATATCATTCATTTTTTCCATCAGCAATTTTTCTTGCAAGTAGCTGTGGTTATCCATTCCTTCTCTGATAATCTTCTCCAAGAGGGCTTTTAGTTCTGATTCACATTGCCTCTTCTCCTTAAAGATGTTATTGAAGTTATTTTTATTCCATGATTTTAGATTCTGTTTAATAACCTTCAACTTGACTGCAATACTAAACATTTTGGAACCTACTGGCTGCGTTTCATTCCACCATCGTTTGATTAGATCCAGAAAATCCTTGTACTAAAACCACATATTTTCAAATTTAAAGGGGCTCCTGACTGATCCCTTTTCCCCCAATAATTCGAAGTGAATGGGGTAGTGATCTGACCCTGGTAATGGAAGCAGCTGACAGTCAAGATTAAAGGATAGACTGCTAAAGTCTCCTTTGAAGAGGAACCTATCCAATTTCTCAGCTATGTTGCAGAATCCTAGCCTTCTGTTTGTCCAGGTGAACTGCCCACCTCCCATTTGAATGTCACAAAGCTCATTTCTATCCACAAAACTTTCGAAGTCCAGCTGAGACTGAAGTTTCCTCCCTACTCCCCCCTTCTTGTCACTTTCTTTCAAAATTGCATTGAAATCCCCGCCTAAAATGTAAAATTCAAACCCTGGAAGTTTGCAAACTTTGTCTAATTCATTCCAAACATTTCTTTTAGGAATGTAGTTGTTAGGCCCATACACATTTACTAGAAGAAAACTTAGATTGGAGGCTAGGCTCCTTACCTTGCAAGCTTGCCAGTACTTGCTTGAGGCAACCACTTCAATCAAGACTGTTTGCGGTTTCCAGAGAGTGAGCAGTCCACCTGAGGCTCCTTCCACATTAACTCCACAAAGCTTCCACTTCCTCAATTTTAGACTGAGAGTTGCTCTTTCTTGTTCTCCTAACTTAGATTCTTGAATCAAACAAATGTCCAGTTGCTGCGAGTTCAGATGCTGTCGCAACAGACATCTTTTGTTAGGGGCGTTTAAGCCCCTAACATTCCAAGTTATGATTTTCATTGATGTTCAGGAAGGGTGTTTCCCTTCCCTACTTTCAATAAAGTTTGGATTTTCAATTGCCCTGAAGCCTCCCCATCCCACTTGAGTTTTTCCTTATTCGGAATCCTACCTTTCCCTTTGTGTTCACCGCAATCTGGCAGTGTTTTAGTAGGTTCCTTGGATCTCAGCCCTAACTCCCCTTGTTCTATGAGGTTATTCATGGCTTTACTTGGATCTTCCTTATCAATTAAGAAGCCTTCCTTTCCCATCAGCTTGAGATCTTGTTCTGGCAGCCAATCTTCACCTTCAAAATTATTGATGTCAAACTCCCCTCTTTTGGCCGCATTGGCAATGTCTACCAATTCTTTGCCCACATTTATCAGGGAATCAAGATCCTCCTTACGCACTGTATTACCAATCAGCTCAATTGCCTGCGACAATTTTTGGTCAATGGATCTAGCACTCTGAGCATCATCAAGCCTTTGGGTTGATTTAGATTCCTCTTGAGGCTCCCCTTTAGGAGGGAGAGGAAGACCTTCTTCGATGCAATCTTTGTCCTCCATGAGTTGTTTATTGGAGGGGGTTATGGATTACTTTCTGCATCTAGACACCTAAACCTGACGAAATCTTAATTTCGCTCAGGATTCTACGATTTGGACTGCTCTCAATACCTACCCAAACCACTGTACCTGACCCTTCTGGATTGCCCCTTTCCTCTGCGCACAAAAAGGATCCCATGCCGTTACCAATTTCTTCCAAAACCCTGGAGTCCCAATATTCAAGGGGGAGGTTAGGTAAAATATACCAATCATGGATTTTTTCCAAACGGTGTGAAGTAGGATCGAACCCGGCCTTCCATCAGCTGATGTAAAAGCCGCAGCCATCAAGAATCCATATCCCTTCTTCGATTTGAGCCCTGATGGCTTCCGAAGGACAAATAACCACAGAATAATCATTTGTCATCCTTTTGAATTCCAATTCCATTCCCCATTTGTCATACCACCATGTCTCCAGACTTTGCCAATTTAAATCTTTCCCATGCCATTTCATTATTAATGCAGTATTTTCCAATTTCAAAACAAGATCCTGAAGATGATTAGCATTGAGGGTAATTGAGATTTCCTCTTCTCTAGCATCTTCCCTCCTTCCGTGATGTTGATTTTTGGGCTGCAAATTGAGCCTCTAGAAATCCCTGCGCCGACCATTACCTCTAGGGTTTCTTCTTCCCCTGTATTGTTTATAGTTCTGTTGTCGTTGATTCCAGTGCCTTGGGCCACGAAGATTGCCGTTTTGTTGCCGTTCTCCTCTCAGAGGGAGCCGATCATTGTGCCATCTTTGCAAGTTTTCCTCCTGCTGCAAAAAATTCTGACCACCGCCAATGACTCCACCATTCCTGTTCACCGGTTCGAACTCCCTTTGAGGAAAACATCTCCCATCTCTTCACTCCATGAAGCATGCTTTCATCCCTCTCTCTCGCCATTCTAGAAGAGGTCTCTCTACAAATTGACATTCTGCGAATTGTCACTCTTCATACCATCGCGCCATTTTTTTCCTTGACTTTCCGTATATTTCATTTAAGTGGGTTTAAAATATTTATTTTGGGGATTGGATTTTATTCCATGTGGATTTTAAATATGGGAATGGTTTGTCTTCATTTTAATGGGATGCTTTATCCCTTAGTTAATTATTTATCTTTGGGGCATTTATTTTAAATTCTAGTGCATGTTAGTTTAATGTTGTGGGAAACCTCTTATTGAATTTAATTTTATTTTAACTAATTTTATCTTAGGGGGAATATTTTAATCTATCCTTTTTAATTATTTCAACTTGAGTTAATCAATAAATGCAATTGAGGAAATTACATTTATTAACGGACTCAAGTATTGAGTTTATTTTGGTCATTTATTTTAATTTAGAATTTTATAACCTTGTTGATTGGTCAAGCTTATTTGACCTTGGAAATTTATTTAGTTTTCTTTAAGATTATTTATTTTAATTTTTGCACTAATTTTCTTCTTGGAGTTTTTCTTTTTTAAATATTTATTTCAATTATTGATAACGCGTTATGCTGTCAAAATTTTACTAGATTTTAGGGTTTTATTTTTATGACTTTTTGGTGACTTTCATTTATTCACTCCACTTCATCATGCGACCATCATACCTTTGGATGTATTTTTAGTTTTGATTTTACTATTGGATTAGAGTTAAGGTTTGATTTCGATCGGTCAAAATCATCTCTTTTGCCTAGGAAACTTAGGGTTTGAATTTAAACTGTTCTAACCCTAGAAGCGGTGCACAACGCACCGCATAACCCCCTAGTCAGCTATCATCATGCAGGGGATTGCATAGGTAGACACACTTCCCTGATTTACGAGTGACATATTTATGCCTTATGCGTATTGCCACCGAGCACGCAGATGCATGTGAGGGGGTTTCTAGGGACACGTGGAAAAGTTTTTGATATTTCGTGTCATGACCACATGACAAATGTGGACATGACACGTGTGTTGTGTGTCATGATCACATGGGAAATGTGGGCATGACATTTGGTATCAAAGCCCAAGTTTAAACATTGGGCTTGTTTTGGGCACATTATTAGTCCACAACTTTGATTAATTTGTAATTACCTCATTTTTGTAGGATGCCTCCCCAATGAGTTCGGCGAGCATGTTCATGCCACACTACGTCCACCGAGGTGCACAGTGATTCTTCAGCTGAGGGTTAGGCATATCTAGCCCCATAGATAACACAGGCACCACTGACACCATCGACTCTACCTATACCAGATATTGGGCCACAGATATTGCAAGCACTATAGGCAGTGTTAGATAGACTACCACCAGCTGCAGTTGAGTCACACATAGAGCCACGTGTTGAGCCACGCGTTGATCCGTGAGAGGAGCCATGCATAGAGCCACTAGTAGAGTCCCATGTAGAGCTACGTGTCGAGCCTCGTGTCGAGCTGTGAGAGGCACCACGTGTGGAGCCTTATATTGAGATACCAAATATGATAGCAAAGGAGGTTGGATCAACCTATAGGACCCGTAGAAGGAGCCCTCCACGTCATGCTAGGCATGAGGAGGTAGTGCGAGTGGAGAAGATTATTCATAGGCCTTATGATTATTATGTGGATGAGCTTATCAGAGGGCACAGAGACTAAGGAGACCCCATCAGGGATTTGTTGAGGCTGAATCCTCTTACTTTCACTTGGACCACAGAGGGAGCTGAAGCTAAGGCTTGGCTCATCAATCTAGACAGATGCTTCACGTTTCGTCCTTATGAGGGAAATACAAAGGCACGTGTGGCAATCCACCTATTGCGAGATGTAGTAGCTACTTGGTGGCACACTGAGGAGTGCAAGCACCATCTATCTTTGGACACACTCACATGGGAGACTTTCATTGAGTGCTTCAATGTGCGATATTTATCAGATCACTACAGGCAATGTCGCATAGATGAGTTTCATGACCTTCAGCAGAGAGGGCTTACTGTTGCTCAGTATGAGGGTAGATCCACTAAGTTGTCTTGATATGTGGAGTATCTCCATGATGAGAAACTCCTGGTTCATAAGTTTATCAGAGGATTGAACCATAGCATAGCAGGGCCTATACACATGGCAAACCCCTAGAAATTTAGTGATGCTGTCGAGAAGGCATACATAGCTGAGGAGATACAGGGACGAGGATAGAGTTCACGCCCTCAGTTTCAAGATCATGGGAAATAGCAGCATCAGCAGAGTTATTGTAGACCACCACTGCCACCTCAGAGAGGAGGATTTAGTTCCACATCCTTACCTCCTAGGCCCACACAGCAGCAGCAGCTGCAGCAGCAGAAGAGATCCAAGCCATAACAGAGGGCACATGGGGGGCATAATAGAGGTTGGAAGAAATAGGGCCCACGTAGAGATCAGAGGCAGCAAGGACCACCTGCGGGACCTACGAGGTCACAACAGTCATACATGGGTTCACAGGGGTCCACAAGTAGATCTGGACAACAGCAGTCGGGTAGGACTCAGACTGGACAGGTACAGGCTCGAGGCCCATGCTATGTGTGTGGTGGAGCGGGACATCTAGCTAGAGAGTGTCCACAGGGCTTTACAGTAGGGTGACAGCATCGTGCAGGAGGCTTAGAGCAGACGATTGGAAATGTGGGCAGGTCCCACCGTATGTTTGTAGCGGTTGATAACTGCAGGCTATATTTTAGGCATCAGTGATTGAGACATCAGGTATGATAGGGGGTGTCCCCATTTCTATTCTTTTTGACTCTGGTGCTACTAACTCTTTCTTATCTCCATCGTTAGTGGAGCATTGCAGGCTGGTGGCCTCTAGGCAGGGCGATAGGTGGGTGGTTGAGTTGGCCTCAGGGGCCAAGATGACAGTAGATGCCTTAGTCCATGACTATGAGATATCTTTGGGACCCTTTACTACAGTATGTGACCTTAGAGTTATGACATTAGGATCCTACGATATGGTTTTGGGTATGGACTGGCTTGTGGCTCATAGAGCCAAGCTAGATTGTCGTTGAAAGGTGATTAGATGCTTAAATGATCATGGTACATTAGTTGAGATAGTGGGCATTCAAAAGCCCATAGCAGTTCGTATGATATCCGCTCAGCAACTTAAGCACTACTTGTGGAAGGGATGCTAGATGTTTGCTATTAAAGTTAGTGACAGATCAAAGGATGAGCCTAAGGCATCATTAGATGACCATCCCATCCTGAGAGAGTTTGCCGATGTTTTTCCAGCAGAGTTACCGGGATGCCACCCCGTCGTGAAGTAGACTTTTATATTGATTTATTGCCGGGGGCTGAGCCAATGTCTTGTGCACCCTACAAGATGACCACTCATGAGCTCATAGAGCTCAAGTTGTAGCTTGAGGACTTGCTCGAGAAGGGGCACATCCGACTGAGCATTTCACCTTGGGGTGCTCCTGTCATCTTCGTGAAGAAGAAGGATGGGTCTCTTCGATTATGCATGGATTATAGGCAATTGAATAAGGTGACGGTGAAGAACCATTATCCTCTACCCAGTATTGACGATCTCTTTGATCAAATGCAGGGAGCCAAGGTGTTCTCTAAGATTGACCTAAAGTCTAGCTACCATCAGTTGCTTATCACAGAGGCGGACATCCATAAGACTGCCTTCCGAACTCACTATGGCCACTATGAGTTCACTGTGGTCCCCTTCGGATTTGACAAACACCCCTGCAGTGTTCATGAGTCTCATGAATGGGGTGTTATGTACCTATTTAGATCAGTTCGTGATTATCTTCCTTGATGACATTTTGATCTATTCACAGACTGAGGAGGAGCATGAGGAGCACCTACGTCAGGTTTTACAGTGTTTGAGGGAGTAGAATCTTTATGGGAACCTGGCGAAGTGTACATTTTCCATGACAGAGGTACAGTACTTGGGGTACATCCTATCTGGTGATGAAATTTCTGTAGATTCATCGAAAATCATGGCTATCAAAGATTGGCCAACACCCACTAGTGTGATAGAGGTCAGGATTTTCATGGGGTTAGCTATTACTACCGTAGATTTGTTGAGGGTTTCTCTCAGATAGCACACCCTATAGCTTCCCTTCAGTGGAAAGGGAAGAGTTTTACTTGGACTAAGCAGTGTGAGAGGGCCTTTGGAGTCCTCAAGGAGTGTCTTACCAGTGCTCCCATTTTGGCGGTTCCTGATCCAGCAACAAATTTTATGGTTTGCATAGATGCATCACTTGAAGGTTTGGGAGTCGTGCTTATGCAGGGTGGTAGAGCGATTGCCTATGAGTCGCGAAAGCTCAAGATCCATGAGGTGAACTACCCCACTCATGATTTGGAGCTCGCAGTAGTGTTTCATGCTCTAGTCCATTAGAGACATTTCTTATTGGGTCATCACTTTGAGCTTCATTCAGATCATCACAGCATTCAATACATATTTACACAGCTGAATCTGAATGCCTGTCAGCGGCATTGGATGGAGTTTCTCTTTGAGTACGACTTTGATGTCCACTATATCAAGGGGAAGGAGAACGTGGTTGCCGACGCATTGAGTCGGAGGTGCCATAAGATCCTGACCTTGACTCTGAGTGTGGACTTGAGAGGACGCATTATTCAGCAGCTGCTTGAGGATGAGTGGTTTCTTGAGGTGCAGTAGGAGATCCAATCACAGAGGGCCCTAGTGGGAAAGTTTGCAAGATACTCACTTGAGGCAAATGGGTTACTTCGTCATTGACAACACATCTATGTACACCACGCAGGTGACTTATGTACTATAGTGTTATTAGAGGCTCATAGAGCACCATATGCAGTACATCTGGGGGTGAAGAAGATGCATGCTGATCTATGACAGATGTACCATTGGGCAAGTATGAGGTGAGGTATTGCAGAGTTTGTTTCTCGATGCCTTGAGTGCTAGAGGGTCAAGGCTGAGCATCAGCATCCAGCGGGTCTTTTATACCCTCACGAGATACTTAAGTGGAAATGGAACACCATTTCCATGGATTTCATTGTTGGCCTTCCTATGTCTTTCCATCGCCATGATGCCATCATGGTGACAGTTGACAAGTTGACCAAGGTGGTGCATTTCTCACCTGTACACACGACGTACAATGCACCAGCAGTGGCAAGAGTATTCTTAGATGACATTGTGAGATTACATGGAGTACCTCGTCACATCATTTTTTATAGGGATTCAGTGTTCACTTCAACCTTTTGGAAGGCCTTGCAGCAGGCGTTGGGCACACAGCTCAACTTTAGCTCCACTTACCACAATGAGATAGATGGACAGACAAAGTGGGTGAATCAGGTGTTGGAGGATATGCTCCATATTTATGTTATGGACCATCAGTCTAGATGGGAGGAGTATCTATATCTAGTTGAGTTTGCCTACAATAATGGGCATCACAGCTCGTTGGGTATGCCTCATTTTTAGGCTTCATATGGCAGACCATGCAGACACCATTGAGTTGGGATCAGATAGAGGACAGAGTAGCCATTGGTCCAGAGTTGGTTTAGGATATGGAGTAGCAGGTCACACTGATTAGGCAGAGACTTCAGGAGGCATAGGATAGACAAAAGAAGTATGCCGATGCTAAGAGACTTGATCGGAGCTTCTCAATTGGTGACAGAGCATTCCATGGAGTGTGGCCACACAAGAGTCCAATCCATTATGGAAAGGGCTCTAAGATCGCACCACATTTTGTAGGACCTTTTGAGATCTTAGAGCGGATAGGACCTGTAGCATACCATCTAGCATTGCCACCTAGCTTGTCACGTATCCATGATGTCTTTCATATTTCTGTATTAAGGTGATATATATCCGATTTATCTCATGTATTCGACTGGAGTGCTCTACAGGTAGAGGTGGATGGGCAGTTGGCTTTGGATCCAATTCACATATTGGCTCATCGGATGCTGGGCCTTTGAGGTCAAGAGTTGGACCAGGTTAGGGTCCAATGGGATCATTATGATGACATCACAGCGACTTGGGAAGATGCAGCTAGTTTGAGGGCACTCTATCCTCACCTTTTTGACAAATTCTAGGAGGAAATTTAGTCTTAGGGGAGAGGATGTGAGACCGATTATTTTCACTTCCCTATTTTGATCATTTTACATTATAGTTGGTGACATTATCAGACTTAGAGACTATTGTTTCCATTATGCAGATTAGATTATATCCCTGATTTTTGGTTTGGCATTGATTAGACATGTGGTGATTTAATTTGATCATATTTTGATGTTATAATGATGGTAGACATGTGAGATATATTTGATGATGATTATTGATGTGATTTCAAGTTCATTATGTGGATTTATTATTTGATGATGACTATGAGACATTAGATAGAAAAAAGTAGTTTTAATCTTAATTATGTTGTGAATGATTAATGTTGTATGCAATGACATGAATGTAATTTCAGTTGCTTCGGCTATGATTATCCATGATGTGATTGAGGCTTGATCTAGTTGTGCAAGTCATATTCCCAAGCCACAGGAAATTAGAGGTAGTTTTCACACATATGTTATTCCCTGTGAAACTGATCCATTCCCAAGAGGGATGAGGATCACATTTGATTGGATGATGTTTTCGTACATGCTTGATTTATCAATTTGGCCTAGTTATCCCTTCTTAAATTGATTTATATCATGTGTTGTATATTTATATTTGTTTTACACCATTTGGTATTATTTTTATTTATGGGTCATTTAAAGTGATTTTATGCCTTCCTAGGTGTGCTTTAGTGTCCCAAACATGCCCTAGGTGGTAACCCTATGGTCTAGGGTCAATTTTGACTAACTAAACCCTAGGGTAACTCACTTTTGGTCACTCTAAACTGGGGTTTAGTAAAAGTGACGAAATTTGAAATGGCTAAGGGTGGGAGATGAGTCATGCTTTAGGATAGACCCATCTCCCTTCCCAAAGTTTTGGGATCCCTTCACCAAGAAGACTTGGGAGGTCTTCAAAACTCCCAAGTGTGTGGGATCTCCCTCCAAGACTCACACACACGTGTGAGAGCATCTTTGAGGGAGATGACTCTATTAGAGAATAAGAGGATGTCATGTGGCATCCCTTATCCTCATGGAGGCTTGGGGGGAGCTGCCACCTCTCCACTTGGTCTCTCACACGTGTGAGAGCACAAGTGGATAAGGTGAGGGTTTGAATGGAATTGGAGGGTGACACTTATCACCCTCACACTCCTCCCTTGCAAGTGGCATGGGATGAGGAAGGAGAAGGTGACAAGTGTCACCTTCTCATTCCTCAAGGCCAAATTGGAAGGCCTATAATATCTCCTCTTGAAGAGGAGTGTGGGGTTATTACTTTTTAGAATTTCTTTCTCTTTTTGGAGGTTTTGGGAGTGTTGGATAAATTATTGGAGGCTTATAGATTTTGGAGAAGTGTGGGCTCTTTTTCAAAGGAGCTTCCATTTTAGGGATTTTGAAGGTAAGATCCATGGATATGGCCATTTCCCTTGTATATTTCATTTAATGTTTGTGCTTGTGAATTTATGTTGATTGTTATTTTTCTCTTTTATGTGGGTTGGGAGTTGGTGAGAGCACCTCCATTTGGAGGTAAGGTTCAACTTGTATGGGGTGGGGGAGAGTGAACATGCTCGAGGTCACCTCCTTATTGTTGTGTTGTTTAAAGCCTTAAGGGCATTCTATGGTGTTGGGAGAAATTTGGATGGCAAGAGTGCCATGATGGTTTTGAGATTTATGGAGTTATGTATATTTTTACTATGGCTTGAGGTCTTGAGATTTTGGGATTTTTGGAGTTCTTGGGGTGTCCTCTTGAGTTGAGGGGTCGACTCCCTAGCCCCCTTCAAACCCATTTTTGTGAGTTTAGTCTTGTGCAAATCCTTGGGGCTATTTTTGTGTGTTTAGAAATTTCTTGTTGTGGTGTGTTAGTGAAACTGTGTGATTCCTACCTCCCTAACTCGGGGGTGACCCACTAGTAGGTCTATGGTAGGGAGGAGGGCATTCCTTCGTGGCTTGGTTTTCCCCTTTTGGTGTTGTATTATTGCAGGTTTGTTTTTGAAGAAATGGATCTTTGGAGAAGTTCATTCTTACCTTGCTTGCATTATTTTGGTTAGCTGTTGTGAGCCATGGTCTTAGAGGCCTTATTGTAATTATTGTCAAAATTATTACTCCCCTTTGTGTTTACTGTTGTAAGAAATTTTAATGTGAAATGCCCTTATTGTTTGGTTGTAAATTTTTTTGCACTCTCCATATACTTGTGAAAAGAGTTCTATGTGATAATCTTATTGTAATGGAATAAACAATATGTTCATTGTGGAGTTGTTGGTGCTTATATGGCTATGGAATGTGAACAAAAGAAAGTATAGCTTGTTGTTTCCATTCAAAAGAAAAATAAATTATGTGTTGCAGTTGATTTTCATTGTATGCCTAAATAGAAATGGGAAATTAATAATGATGTTTAGTTGTTATTTGTATGCATGAAAAGCAAAGGAAAAAAATATATAGTTGCTATAATTTGTTCCAGGAAACAGAAGTTAGTTAAACTCTAAATGTTTTTATTTGGTTCTTAGTAAATTTGTTTTCCTCATAATGTTGTTGCTTTAAAGGGAATAATATGGCTGTTTATTTTGTTATTGTTGTAAAGAAAAAGAGATGGAGAGAAATTTATTGCAAAAGAAATAATAGTATTCTTCCTATTTGGAATTTTGCAAAGAAAGAAAAATATACACTGGTTATTTTAGGCTACAAATCTGGTTTTTTTTTATTTCCTTAATATGATTGTGAATATATATATATATATATATATATATGATTTAATGTTGTCAAATTGGTTTTAAATAAATTTTAAATACCAAACAATACTTATTTTATACTGAATAAAGGAGAAAACTGAATAGAAGTTAATGGAGAATTGAATCGCAGTTTTGTGTTTAGGGTTTGAGATTTTTTTTTTTAAAGAAACAAAAAAAAAAGTGAACAGAGGGACGATGGCCTTAGCCACCACCCCCTGTCCTTCGCTAAAAACTGTGGTGTGGGGAGGGGGTCGTGCCTCCCCCCACACCCAAGGGTGTGGGGGGAGGCACGACCCCCTCCCCACACCACACCACCCCCCTTATCATCGTGCAGCACCATTAATGGCTGTCGGCCCAAGACTGTATTCGTCCCTTTTTCTTTTTGGGCTCCTTAAAACTTGCGACGGGTATACCAATGGTGGCTCTACCATTTACCGCACCCCAAACCACTTACCACCATTCGGCCCTCTCTCGGAAAAACCTCTACCTATTATCTTTTTGTGTATCAGAACGATGGACAATTTCAGTTTTAAACCACAAGAATATATATATATAACAAAAAGAAAGGGGAATGAAACCCTGTCGCATTTATTTAACAAAAAAATATACCTATGTGAGTTGCTTCCATGGCTTCCAAGCCATTATTGATGAAACCCAAACCAGCAACCTGCAATAAACAATGGAGGCAAAACAAAAACAAAGAGAAGAAGAGGAAAACAAAACAATAGAGGAGAAAAATAAAAGAATGAGTTAGGGTTATTTTGCCATAAGGAAACAATAAAATATGATTAGGGCTTCTCTTGTAGGAAACTAATAAAATAATGGAATTAGGTTGAGTGGAGGATGTGAGGATATTAGAATTGTTATTTTTTTAAAATCCTTTTAATTCCTCCATGTGCACGGGAAATTATATTTCCCCCTCTTTTGCCTTTGGGTCATGTTTGATTTGTTTGACTTTCCTTATATTTCATTTAAGTGGGTTTTAAATATTTATTTTGGGGATTGGATTTTATTCCATGTGGATTTTAATTGTGGGAATGGTTTGTCTTCTTTTTGATGGGATGCTTTATCCCTTAGTTAATTATTTATCTTTGGGGCATTTATTTTAAATTCTAGTGCGTGTTAGTTTAATGTTGTGGGAAACCTCTTATTGAATTTAATTTTATTTTAACCAATTTTGTCTTAGGGGGAATGTTTTAATCTATCCTTTTTAATTATTTCAACTTGAGTTAATCAATAAATGCAATTGATGAAATTACATTTATTAACGGACTCAAGTATTGAGTTTATTTTGGTCATTTATTTTAATTTAGAATTTTATAACCTTGTTGATTGGTCAAGCTTATTTGACCTTGGAAATTTATTTAGTTTTCTTTAAGATTATTTATTTTAATTTTTGCACTAATTTTCTTCTTGGAGTTTTTCTTTTTTAAATATTTATTTCAATTATTGATAACGCGTTATGCTGTCAAAATTTTCCTAGATTTTAGGGTTTTATTTTTATGACTTTTTGGTGACTTTCATTTATTCACTCCACTTCATCATGCGACCATCATACCTTTGGATGCATTTTTATTTTTGATTTTATTATTGCATTAGAGTTAAGGTTTAATTTTGATTCGTTCGGAATCACCTCTTTCGCCTAGGACACTTAGGGTTTGAATTTAAACTGTTCTAACCCTAGAAGCGATGCACATCGTGCCACATAACCCCCTAGTCGGCTATCATCATGCAAGGGATTGCATAGGTAGATGCACTTCCCTGATTTACGATTGACATGTTTACGCCTTATGCGTATTGCCACCAAGCATGCAGACGCATGTCAGGGGGTTTCTAGGGACACGCGAAAAAGTTTTTGATATTCAGTATCATGACCACATGACAAATGTGGACATGACACATGTGTTGTGTATCGTGACCGCATGGGAAATGTGGGCATGACACAGGTGGCCATCAGAGAAACAATATGGCATGTGGCTTGAGAAATTTATTGAGTAAGCTTTGTGAGCAATATTGTCTACAGTTGTACTCTCCACTTTGAGAACTGGTCGTGCTCCTTGACGTAGTGGGATGTGTTTGTCCTTTCTTATTTTTTGGTGTTGAGCCCCATGTTATTGGAATATGGGTATCATGACAGATGGAATATTTGTTCATTGGGCAATAGCTTCCTCTAAGCGGTGTGCCTTTTTGACAAGCATGGTATCTTTTCTATCATGTGGTAACTATTTTTGTCTCACATGGTGTTCCTATCATATGAGTTTGTATGGTCATTTCCATTGTAATTGTTTTCTAATATCATTATGGAGTAGGATGTGTGTGAGTGTCCTGAGGCTTGTTGCTCCTTTGGGTTATAAAAAGGAATTCAGGACCACTTGCATTGGGTTGTTGATCTTGTGGAGAATTGTGTAGAGACATAAAAAATAGAAGTTTTTTCTTTTCCTTGGGTTTTCTGAATTTAAATTGCATATTTCTGTAAGGTTGTTTGATAGTACCGACATTTTTTGAAGAAGTTTAGCAAATTTCTAAAACTTATTGTCACCTGATGTATGGTTTATACAAGTATGAAATGAATGAATCAAATATTACTCACTTTTGTCTCCATGAAAATTCTTATGGATGTATCTTTCTTATTTAGGCTCTTGTTCAAAGAATAAGTTAAATTTACCTTGATGAGAAGATAAAGTTGTGTGAATGAATACGATGTTATCATAAGGATAATTGGTCAGAAAATTTTGAGTATAATGTTGTAATCTAATGTTATAAAGCTCTTTGATGTTCAGGATTGAGTGTTGTTACCAACTTTTCAATTATATTTGGTTTTGACTCCATACCCCTAGGTTGAGGCACCCATCTATTGTTTCTGTGTTGTCTTTAGCTCCATGAATCAGACTAACCCAAATACTTTTGAATCTTCAAATTAACTACAAGTGTTTGTTAAATAGATAATTTAATTTGTTTTGTGGTTTAAGGGATGTTAAGAGCTTGAATGGTTTAATCTAGGTCTTCATATTTTACATAATCTTCAAGCAAGTCTGCATAGAACATATCTGATATTTTAGTCTTTGTAATAAATTGGCATAGCAGATTATTAAATATTGTCAAGGATTCCCCTCCCAAGTTTTGTAGAGCTTAAAGTGTAGAGGGAAAGTTATTGTAAATTTCACCTATGTGTTGGCCAGCCCCTCATGGTAGCTGAATATTGAAAGTGGCTAAATCATAGGCTATTTCATGAGATAAGGTTGGGAATTAAATAAAAACCAATAGAAATGGTGACTCTACTGGGGAGAGCTGAGAACTATGACTTATCCAGAGTATTATAACCCCTTGTTTATAGTTACTATAAACTCCTGTGGTGGTTTAGCGTTGAAGCTCTATAGTCTTGAATCCTTTGTTCATATCTATGTGTCTTGGCCTTTAGCCTGTCATAGGTCTTATTAAGGTTCTTTTTGTCTGCAAGCTTTCAAAGAAGTGACTAATTATTTTCATATTCCCATAGTTTGGGTGGCAACTATGAGTCTCATGTGACGATGTGAAGATTATCAAAAGAAGAGCAAGTAGAGGAAAATTGTAGAAAATATGAGAAAGACCAAAGGACATATGAAGAATCACCCTGACCAGAAGCTCAAAGGTGAATTACCACAAAATACCCATCAATCTTGGAAAAAGAAGAAGGGTCATACTGGTAAGTTTGATATCTGCCCTCATCCATTAGGATCTAGGCATCTCCTTTCCAGTAGTAGTGAAAATTTACAGAAATCATATGAATATGGTATGCCTGAAATAAATGAAGATAATTCTATTTTGGAGGATTTTGTTGAAAAGGAACAAGCTCATTCATGTCTCCTTGCTAACAATTTTTTTAATCCCATAGTGTCAAGCCCATCCAACACTACTAATTACGATCTGTTGGGTAATCTTGTTAGTAGGTCACCCACACTTGCTTTCCACATGAATGTTGTAAATCTCCTAGATAGTGCCTTGGAGACTTTTATTTGAGATACTACATTACCTAGTGAAGAAGAATTGATGAAAGAAATCAATGAGTTTCATAAAGAAACTTAGAGAGTAAGAGAGCAGAATATGAGAAGGGCCAAGGAAAGAGAGGAAAAGATTAGAAGTTCTATGGATGAGAGGGAAAGGATGAAGATACGGCTAGACTGATTGAAGTTAGTGAGTCTAGAAGAGCCTGAGCCTGTACCTGTCTTACACACTGACCCTATAGTTTCTCAAATACACAGAAAAAATAATGTGATTGTCCAATTAAAAACTATCCCTAAAAGTATTTGGACCAGCTCTATTGTTACTACCAATGTTACAGTTCCCCCTAAGCCCTCTATTCAGTGTGATTATAAAGGAAAAAGCCCTTAAAGGGAGTAAGTATTAATGACATTGGGTCACCTCAAAACCTTCCTTCATCTAAGGGATCTAACTAATTAGATCTTAAATTGAAGAGGGAGAATGAACAACTATAGAAGGAATTGGAAAGAGTAGATTTATTGGTTGCGAATGCTAAGATGCAGAAGAAGATTCAATTTTTGAAGTCTTCTATATCTCACAACTTTTCTATTCAATACAATCCCAACTCTCATATACATGTGCAGTCTAGAGGTCAGAACATGAGACAACAAGGAAGTCTAGGTGTTGGGGGAAGTGGTACAAATAGATAGCATGAAAGTTAGAAAGATCAGTTTCGTAGAAGACCCCTGCAAATGGAAAGATATCAGAAAGTGTGTTTTGATGGGATACTCGGTTATCATAATCCTCTTCCAAATGATGTTAGAAATGTACTAGCTAAGTTTACTAGAAATAATGCATTGTCGGGAGAAGATCATTTAAGGGTCTTCCTGAACTTACCGAATGATTATGAGATTGAGAATGAAGATGTTATCATGAAACTATTTATATAGTCACTAGTTGAGGATGCTAGGGACTGGTATAGGGGATTGCCAGAGTCCAGTATCAGGTCTTGGGAAGAGTTCAAAAAATATTCAGAGAGCAATATGGTGACAAGATAGATCCCCATTTCATGTTGAATGAGTTTAACAATATCCCTAAAGGAAATAATGAAACAATTTTTTATTTTAATACAAGGTTACAAAAGGTAATGTTTAGGCTTCTTGTTGGTCTAACACCAAGTGAACAGGTCTGCCTTGTCCTATATTGTAATGTATTTGATTCAAAGTTGAGTTATTCTTTAAGAGATAAGGATCCTTAGACATTAAGAGAAGCTTTTAAAACTACTCTACACATTGAAAGTAATAGAAGGGCATCAGGGAAAGTAGTAAAAAGGGATGATGTAAAACTGCTGAAGAACCCTAGAGGTCAGGAGAAGCTCCAATATAAGAAGATAAAATGGATAAGGTCATGAGCATCCTTAAGGATTTGAATTATAATATTGCTAGGCAAGAAAAGGGTCTGTGAATGAGAAGCCATATTTTCAAAGAAATGAAAGGCCACCAAGATTACATGATCAACTGTATAATACAAATTAGCATGATGGTAAGCCTATCCTCAACAATCAGAGGAATCTACAGAATAGGGATCCTCCTGATCCGCTAAGGAAGACTTCTACAAATATTTTAAATGATACCCCTTGGTGTACAACTTTCTAGTTACCCCATTCACCATTTCAATGTTTAGTAGCACAATCTATAGAAGAGGACCAAAACACGTGATGATTGTGACCTACCTCATGAACAAAAAGGGGTGATTAATATGTTATTTTCTGATGGTGAGTTTTATTCTGATGAAGAGACAAGTGAAGTCGATGGTGACAATCAAAGGTATATAGAAAGTACATGTCAACAATAGGTATTTTCTGATGAAGATGATGAAGAAAGTTGTGTTGTACATGCTCTTGAAACTGAAGATGTGACCTTGAGAAGGCCATCAGAAGAAGAAATCAAAAAATTAACCGTTGTTGTCATTTCCCACTTCAAAAGCAATTACCATTTCAGGAATAGAGTTGTAAACAGTAATCAGGGCAAGGCTAGAAGTGTCTTCATTAAGGAGAGTTGAGAAGATAAGAAAAAGGAAGAGCCCAAGCCAAGAAATACCAAGGTATGGGGAAAGAAGTCTGATGGGATACATGTTGGTGAACCATTGATTTCCCCATCAACTCTCAGCAAGCCCCAGAGGTTGAAATATGATGGAGAAAAGAATAAGAATGTAACTCAAGAAGAAGGAACTTTGGAGGCAAGTAAGGGACAGTCCCATGATAATCTTGTAGTTACACATGATTTGGCCAAATATGCCCTAGTCAATATGTTCCAACTATTGTCACAGGTAAAGGTTTTTGTCCCACTCCTTGAGTTAATGAGGATTGCAAAACATAAAGACAAGGTGGTATCTTTTATTAATGGTGTGGTACCACTTTGCAATGAGAAGAAGATGGATATTCATCCTGAAGGGATCAAGGTAAAGACAAAAGAAAAGGAGGTTGGGGGGAGTAGCAATGAAAATCCTCAAATATTTCTGGGTGCCACCCTGAATGCATGTCGAAATTAGGTGGACCCTTTTTATGTAACCCTTATCATCAATAACAAAATGGTAAAGAATTATATGATTGATTTAGGGGCATCTTCCAACATCATGCAAGTTACTATTATGTGGTTGTTAGGCTTGAAGATTACTAAGGCCTATGGGACTTGTTATGCAATCGATAATGGGGAGGTTCTAGTTATTGGGATCATAAAAGAAATACCCTATAGGTTGGTGGCATATCCTAGTAAAGAATTTGTAATGAGTGCAATTGTGGTAGACATACCTCCAACATATGGAATGCTTTTGTCTAGAAAGTGGTATGTCACCATTAGAGGGAGCATGCAATGTGACATGTCTTTTTCCACTATCCCTATTGATGGTAAGGATGTTAGAATCCTTAGGGAGCCTTGCACTCCATTTATGGTTGTGGAAGATGAACTTGATGAATGAATTAACTTTGTTGATGTAGATATGGACAATTTCAAGGTAGAAGAGTTGCAGGAATAAGGAGAGGTCAAGAAACCTTTACCCTTGGAAAAGTAAGTGAAGGAGCATATATCCAATGATGAGTTGTGGAATATGTATTTTGACAATGCTTGTTCTAGGGAAGGATTTAGTACAGGTGTTATTCTTATCTCATCCAGTGGTGAAACATTTAAGTTCTCATTTTCATTAATGTTTGCACAAATAATGTGGTCGAATATGAAGCTTTATTACTTGGGATGAAAGTAACACTCAAACATGGCATAAAAAAGTTGAGGGTCGTGGGTGACTCAAAATTGGTTGTGACCCAGGTAAGGTCAGTATTCATGTCTAAAATAGCATATTAAAGCAATACAAAAACATTGTTTGGGACACAGTAGAATTGTTTGATGCTTTCAACATTGAATGGGTGGAAAGAAACAAGAATGTTATGGCAGATTTATTGGCCAGCATAAAGTTAAGGCCTAATGATATGACCTTTACAGGTATCTCAAAAGTTGAGATGTAAATGAGGCCTTCTGTCCCTAATAATATTCAGAATAGGTAGATGTTTAATATTGATGAGGATATATTGAAATTCATGTAGTGTGTAGACCAATATGAAAATCAGGAGATAGACTTCGGAGCATTTGTGGAAGAAAAGGATGGGAAAGAGACAATATTTGGATGTGAAGTGATCCAACTTAAAAATAACAAAATTCCTAGAGGTCTTGTGGCTTTAGAAAGGGTTTTTGGCAGCCCTGATAGGAGTACTATTAAGCAAAATTCTGCACATCTAGATGACTTAGAGGAAATAAATCTAGGAACTAAGAACGCTCCAAAAAAGGTATATATAGGGAAGAAGATGAAGCATCAGGTTAAAGAAATGTTGATTGCTTTACTGAGATAATATAGACGTGTTTTATTTTTCTTATGATGACCTAAAGGCATACAGAGAGGACTTGTTTAAGCATGAGATACCTCTCAAACCAAATGCAAAACCCTTTAGAAAGAAGCAAAGACCGATAAACCCAACATTGGCACTTAAAATGCAAAAGGAATTGACAAAGTTAAGAGAGGGCGAGATCATAAAGCCAATCAGGCATTTAACTTGGGTGTCAAATCTAGTGTATGTTAGAAACAAGAATGGTGATAGTAGACTTTGTGTAGACATTATAAATTTAAACATGTAATCATTGAAAGACAACTACCCATTGCCAAACATGGAGGCAATGTTGCAAAAGGTCACTGGTTGTGAATTGTTATCTTTGATGGATGGTTTCTTAGGTTACAACCAGGTAAAATTCAAGGAATCTAAATAGTTCAAGACAACATTCACAACTCCTTGGGGAACTTATGTTTATGTCAGGATGTGTTTTAGCCTGACTAATGCTAGTGCTACGTTCCAAAGAGCTATGAATGTAGCTTTCTCTAACCTCATCAATATCATTATGGTGGTATATTAGGATGACCTAACTACATTCTCCAAGAAGGAGGAGGGTCATTGTATGTATCTAAAAAAAATCTTTATTAGAGCATTAGAATATGGAATATCCCTTAATCCAAAGAAGTGTGCTTTTAGAGTTACTAAAGGGAAGTTGCTAGGACATATTGTATCTAAAGGAGTAAGGATTGATCCTAAGAGGGTGGCTGCTATTGATAGAATAACACAACCAAAAAATGCCAAGGGCATTCAGTCATTTTTTGGACAAGTTAATTTCTTGAGGAGATTTGTGACAAACTTTGCTGAGATTACAAGACCTATCTCTAAGATGCTAAAGAAAGGGGAAATGATAACTTGGAGTGATGAACCATGCAATGCTTTTAAAGGTATAAAACAAGCTATCAAGGAAGCTCCTGTATTGAAATCCCTTGATTTCTCAAAGCCATTTTAGCTTTTTGCTTTTGCTTCCTTTCATACGATTGATGTAGTCTTGTTGTAGAAGAATGAAGAAGGCTATGAATAGCCTATTGACTTCTTTAGTAAATCATTGCAAGTAGCTAAGTTAAAATATGATATATCTAACAAGCAGGCATATGCTCTGGGAAAGGTAGTAAAAAAATTTAGACCATATTTATTTGGTGCAACCATTGTTGCATATGTACCTTTAGCTATTGTTAAGGATATTTTTACACAATAGGAGGTCACTAGGAGGAGATGCAGATGGATAAAAAGGATTTAGGAATTCAACATTGATGTGCAAATTACTAAATTAGTTAGAGGACAAGGATTGGCCAAGTTGATGGCAGAGACAAATCTAGAGGCAAATCAAGTAAATAATGTTAAATATGTTGATGTATCTCCTATTTGTGATATGAGAACTACAAGATGGTATAGGAACATTGTATATTACCTGCAAAATATGTCATGCTCTGAAGATATGACTGATAATCAAAAGAGAACATTGAAACTACAAAATGTCAAGTATATTATAATTGAAAATGAGTTGTGGTGGAGAAATATTGACAGAGTGTTATTGAAATGCATTAATGGAGAACAAGCTTTGGAGGTTTTGACTGAAATGCATAATGGTGCTTATGGTGGCCATTATATGGCAAAAACAACCACACATAAGGTATTAAGGGCTAGATTTTTATGGCCCACATTGTTCAAGGATGCACATAGATTGGTAAAGACTTTTGATGCTTGCCAACAATTTTAAGGGAAATCAAAGTTCTCAGGAAATTTGCCTCTCAGACCAGTCACAGTGTAGGCTCCATTTCAATAGTGGGGGATTGATTTTATAGGGGAGATTGCAGAAAAATCTAGTGGTGGACACTCTTGGATCTTGGTAGACACAAATTATTTCACAAAATGGGTTGAAGCCATTCCAACAAGGAGGGCTACTAGCAAGGTGGTGATTGACTTCTTACTGAACAATATTTTGATTAGATTTGGAGTACCAGAAAGGATAGTGTCAAACAATGCTATGTGTTTTAGATTAGAAGAATTCTTAGGTTTCTGCAACAAGTATAGGATACAAACTTCTTACTCAACCCCCTATCATCCACAAGGCAATGGATAGGCCAAATCCAGCAATACAAGTTTAATGAAGATCATAAAGAGGCTAATAGAGAAGAATAAGAAGGCCTGGGATTTGAAGTTAAGGTAGACTCTTTGGGCTAATAGGATGACAGTCAAGAAACCAACAAGGTAGCCTCCATTTAATTTGGTCTATGGTATGGAAGCTAGAATGCCAACAAATAACTTGTTACAAGTATATAATCTCATCTAAGAGTATGACAATAATGCCATGAATGGCATGCAACACATAATTGATGTTCTTACAGAGTTGGATGAGGCTAGGAGAGATACACAACAAAGAAATCAAAAGTTGTAGTTGCGGGTCAAGAAATTGTACAACAGAAAGTCTTCTCAAAGAAAGTGTGAAAATAGAGACTTGGTTTTAATGTGGAATTCTAGCGCTGAGGATAAATTACTTAATCAATAGCTCTCATGGGTAAGACTCATATTTTTTGTAGTCTTTGATAGGAGAACTTTTGGCATTGCTAGTGTATGGACAATTCCTTAAGCCATACTTTTTTTAAGGTATGCTGCTCTCCATGTATATTGTATTATGTGTATATATTTTGTAAATATTGTCCATCCCTTTTCCCTTTCTGTGGTGGTCTATTTTTCTGCATCTATTCTGATCTGCTTCACCAAGAGATTTTCTAGGATCTCACCCTATTCTTCTAAACAAGCATCCCTGAACACAAGCCACTGGTAGTACTTGTAAAATCTTGTGGTATTTGGTGTGTGGATTTTCCCTCTCTAAGCCCCTTCTTTAGTCTATGTGGGTGAGTGTTCTTGTGAAACAGTGTTTAGGGTTTATTAAATCTTGCGAGCCATATCAAAACCCTGGTCTTTGGTCATTGAGTAGTCCTTCCTTTTCCCTTGTTGACTGGATGAGCATGTTTCCCAGTTGATTAGTGATAACTTATGCCTACACACTCAAGTTTTTAACCGGCCCTCTTTACCTAGTGTCACCGCTTGTAGCCCACACCTTAAAAATTTTATCAAAGGGATGATTCAATGAGTTAATTAGTTTTATCCTAAGTCTAGTTCTATGCATGTTTCAAAATCTCTCCTCTTTGTCATGATACCTAGTGCAGACCTCTTTTTAAAACAACCTTTTGCACATGCGCGTATATATTATAACTTAAGTCCTCCATTGCACAAGTCCTTTGCATCGCATTTGATTGTCTAGCACTTCACCCTAAAATATGATGTGTGATGGTGTATTTCAAGGGATAGGTGTTTTCTCCATGATTCATCATGCTAGGTCTTCATATCGCAGTTTGTATTTTGTGAAGAAGAAAGGAAATGATGATATACGATGAGGGTCCAAGTTGGTGCTGTGTGTCTTTATCTCTGCTCATCGCCACATGTCTTCATGTCACAAGTTACTTGAAAGGGAAGTATGATGAAATGTGACATGCGATGGCTATTACATTAGGTTGGTGATAAAGGGGTGACAAGAGGGGTGATCCACGAGACATTTCCTCCACTCATCGCCAGGCTTTTTCACATTGCATTTGGTGCTATAAAGCTTCAAAGTAAAGGGTGATATGTGCAAGTGTTGCGACATCTGTTGATTGTATCCCAAAGCATTCTCATCTACGACTATGATTTGAACCAAAAATGGTTATCTTCTAGCCTTTCCATCTCGCTCACATGAGCCATCACTCCACCATTAATGGTGTTCTAGTGTATTCAAGGCCATATAATTGATTACCATATTGTTCCCTCGTCATTCTGTATGTGCATTATTCAAGTGCTCGAGATTGTGGGAATCAAAAGTAGGAAAATTTGAAGTAGGTACACCCTGAGTTGGGTAAGTAGGATTTCAATCCTCTTTCTATGAACAGTCTAGATTGGATAATTGAAAGAGATTTGTATGCTTGTGATGAATTGAGAAACCCTAGTTTGAAGAGAATAGTTTGTAAAGTTTGCATGATCAAAATCTATAAAATTTAGTATTTTTGGGTAGAATATTGCCAGATTGTAGGAGAAAGTCTAGTATTTGAATTCAATTCCAAGCCCTAATTTCATTTAGGTCAGTAAGAATGAGCCAAGCTAGTAAAGCATCAACAAGAAAATATAGGGTCAGAAAAGCAAGACCAAAGGCGTGTGAGGTAAAACGAGAGGTTGAAGATGAAAATCAAAAAACAAGAGGGATAAAACATGATTTTACTAGATTCATGGAAGATGACCTTATGAAATTTTTCCCTGGAGCCAAGACTGTTGGGAAAAGGGCTATTGGGGAGGGTGTCTTATCTGACCATCTACAAGATTTTGCCTGGTCAATTGGAGACATTATTGTACGTCAAAGTAGATGGGATTTATTCAAATATGCCTACAGAAGGTCTGATTTCCCCAAACCTATTAACAACCTATGGAGAACTGATTTGGGCAAGCTCATTGTCCCCAATGTGGTTGTGGATGTCAGCTTATTAAAGGAAATTGCCAAATGTTATGACCCTATGGATAAGGTCATAAAGAGTGTAGATGGGGCCCACAGAATGGAGATCAATAAAAATTAGGTTATAAGGACTTTTGTATCAGACCTGTCTACCACTGGTGTTATTCACTTCAATGCTTTCAAGCAGTAATATGAAAAGAGCACATATTCATATAGGACTCACAAGCTCCCTAAGCATAGAAGAAGAGATCTAGGCAAAAAGGGGCAGAGGTTTGCTGCGCAGGAGTCAAAACCTTTCAGTTGTGATGAATTTGAGAATTATTTTAAGATTACTTATTATGCACTGTCACATTTAGGGCAGGAAGTTTGATTTGAATATGCCCATTCCCTTGATGGTAATGGTTGTCAATGTCTAGGATAGAGATGCAAACAAATGTTTTAACTATGCTTCCTTTGTTTCTAGCTAAATTCATAAGGAATTGACTAATTTGAGAGCTCCCAATGCTCCTCTAGATTTCAAGCACTATTCTTTGTTAATGCACATGTTGCTATAGAGTGGAATGAATATTTGGTCCATATTTTTGGACCTCTCTACAAAAGACAATGAGGGCAATGGTTTGCCAGTGCAAACATGGACACGCCTGTGGGACCAACACTACCCTGAGTCAAACTATATCATTTTTAAAAACTAATTATTCTTTGTTATCTTGGATAGCTTGGGAGTGAGGCCTATATAAAGGATTTCTAGAAATGTGATGGGAATCATGAGGACTAATAAATTTAGGCCTGATACTATAATTTATCATAATTGGTGAGACTGGTATTTCTTCAACACGTGCACTATCTTCAGAGTATATGGTGCTATGGTGCCACCCCATTGTCTTCATATTTTTGTGTCTGATAGGCTTGTCTTCATGGAGATCATGTTTCAACTAGATTCCATGGATAAGGAGAATTTTAGAAATGATAAGAAGGGATCATTTATCCCAGGGCAGCTTGCATTTTCTCATTTTAGGATGATGTCTAAGGAAGGCATAGCTAACTTTGCAAAAATGCTAAGGGCCTATAGGATGGAGATGGAAAAGGTGAGAAGGTCTGACCCTAAGGGATTCATTAATGAAGCAAGAAGGCATGTGGGTAGGTCTGGTTTTTCCCATCAATTCCTATATTTAGAAGATGTAATCAGAAATTCAACATCATGTGCAGAAATTAAGAACATGAAGAATGCTTGGCACCATTTGATTGGGGATGAGGAAAACATAACCAAAAGGAATCCAAGGTATATTATCCCTTATGACCATATTCTTAATCTCTTTCAAAGGGCTATGAAGATGTTAGAAGATCATGAACATGGCATGTTCATGGATGAAACCAATAGGGCCAGGGCAGCAGCAAGGATGAAGAAGAGTGAGTACATGGTTGTGACTAGAGATAAACATGTTGGGTCATCTATGTCTAATCCTTCTAGTCATCCAATGGATATTGAGGGAGAGGAAATTGCACAGCCTCTTGTGGATTATTCTACCAATACTAAAATTGGGGTTAGTATGGAAGAGAAATTTGTTGAGCATATCCCAGAAGATGAAGACATAAAATAAATTTTCCCTTCTCCCTGCTAACAGGATTGTTGCCACCACTTATAATGAGGAAGCCAATGAGGCTGATGATGATGTTAGGATAATGGCTTACAAAGAGTTTATGAATGAGGAGTCCTTTGTGCAAACAAAGGAATTCAGGGAATTTGTTGTTTAGGTTAGGGATAAGGAGATATATGAGAGAATTGAAAAGATGAAAGAGGGAGTTGACCCCTCATTGCATGAGGAGGTTGTGAGTAAGGAGGAAGAGAAGATTCAAAATGATATTGCATTGATTACACCTATCGAAGGTAGGTAGTTGGTTAAAAGGAGTAATATTCTCTTATTACCTGGTTGGGATCTTTTGTTTGCCATTGCTTTTAATGCAATAAAACATGATGAAAAGACTCTTGTTTCTAAGGAGCAGTCTCACAAAATAGTGTTTGGCTCAGCTTATAGCTTAGGATTGCATGTAATGGCTATCTAGTCTATGGCTCCTAATATCGGAAAACTAAGGGTGGTCAAGTCAGTGGGAGATATTACAGAGGAGGTTATTATAAGAAGAGCATCAGAATCACCCCTACACATGCAACTAAACTCACTGTACATGCGGTAATGCTCAGTGTTGATACCACTGAGATAATGTAGGATAAATATGATCAGCTGCTAGATAAATTTAACTTGTTGTAGGGTGAATATCTTAAATTGAAATCTTCTGTCCCTCAGGAGAAAATTGTATTCCCTTCAATAGAGGTTGTTCCTTGCACTCCTTCCACATGTGACTTGTCTGTCCTAGATAGAGACACTTTGTCTCTAAGGATTAAAGGAGGAACTAAACTTGGTAAAAGATAATGAACAGAAAGCAAAGGATGAAGTGAAGATGGTAGTAATTGATATTATTGATGATGTCCTAGGTCGTAGGATATCTTGCATTCTTTATAGGTTAGATAATGTCTGGAAAGTTTATAGGGACATCCATGAGGCATTCAAGAAGCATACTGCCATTTAGGATAACTTCTAAAATGTATGGAGTAAATGGAGTGTGAGAGTTGGAGCTCTTACAGAAATATTAAAATGCATGGGATATGATTTTGAGGAATCAAATAATTTGTCTCTGATGATTAAGGCTATTGTCTTATTAAATGACATTTCTACTTTTCAAAGCAAGTTAGACTTACAATTTAATAGCAAGATGAAGATGTTTAGGGATATTGAAAAGGATGGAGTGCCTAGCATTTTGAATGAGACATAGGAACTGAAAGATTTCAGCAGTTGGAAGACTGAGTTTGGAAGTATTGTCCCTATGATGTTTGCTTTCATTTTTAAAGATGGAGACCCTGATTTGGTAGAATTAAATAATTCTATTGATAAATTGTTTAAAATGGAGGTAACTCTAGATTTTTTTGTAAAACAAGCCAAAGCTATTATGGATGCTCAGTTTAGCTTGCACAACTTAGAGGTGCAAAATTTATATGAGGTCAGGTGGCCATAAGAGGAAGAATATGGTGTGTGGCTTGAGAAATTTATTGATTAAGCTTTGTGTGGAATATGGTCTACAGTTGTCCTCTCCACTTTGAGAACTGGTTGTGCTTCTTGACATAGTGGAATGTGTTTGTCCTTTCTTATTTTGTGGTACTGAGCCCCAGGTTATTGGAATATGGGTATCGTGACGGATGGAATATTTGTCCATTGGCCAGTAGCTTCCTCTAATCGGCATGCCTTTTTGACAAGCATGGTATCTTCTCTATCATGTGGTAACTATTTTTGTCTCACATGGTGTGCCTATCCTATGACTTGGTGTGGTCCTCCATTGTAATTGTTTTTAATATCATAATGGAGTAGGACGCATGTGATTGGCCTGAGGCTTGTTGCTCCTTTGGGTTATAAAAAGGAATTCAGGGCCACTTGCATTGGGTTGTTGATCCTGTGGATAATTGTATAGAGAGACATAGAGAATAGAAGTTTTTGCTTTTTCTTGGGTTTTCTAAATTTGAACTGCATATTTCTATAAGGTTGTTTGATAGTACCAACATTTTTTTGAATCAGTGTAACAAATTTCTGAAACTTATTGTCACCTAATGTATGGTTTATACAAGTATGATATGAATGAATCAAAGATTATTCACTTTTGTCTCCATGAAAATTCTTATGGATGTATCTTTCTGATTTAGGCTCTTGTTTAACAAATAAGTTAAATTTTCCTTGATGAGAAGATAAACTTGTGTGAATGAATGCGAGGTTATCGTAAGTATAATTTGGTCAGGAAATTCTAAGTATAATATTGTAATGCAATTTTATAAAGCTCTTTGATGTTCTGGATTGAATGTTGTTACCAACTTTTTTGTTATATTTGGTTTTGACTCTGTAACCCTAGGTTAAGGCACCCATCTATTGTTTCTATGTTTTGTCTTTAGCTCCATGAATCAGACTAACCCAAATACTTTTGAATCTTCAAATTAACTGCAAGTGTTTGTTAAATCAATATTTTACTTTGTTTTGTGGTTTGATGGATGTAAGAGCTTGAATGATTTAAGCTAGGTCTTCATATTTTACATAATCCTCAAGCAAGTCTGCATACAACATATCTTTTGTTTTAGTATTTGTAATAAATTGGCATAGGATATTATTAAATACTGTCAGGGATTCTCCTCCTTGGTTTTGCAAAGCTTAAAGTGTAGAGGGAAAGTTATTGTAAGTTTCACCTATGTGTTGGCCAGCTCCTCATGGTAGATGAATATTGAAAGTGGCTAAATCATAGGCTATTTCATGAGATAAGGTTGGGAATTAAATAAAAACCAACAAACCCAAAACTTAACTTAAATATAGCTCACTTGTTCGACTGGACTAGACCTATGCGCACCCAAAATATCCATGTCTAGATCATGTTGAGACTGTCATATTTACCCTAGTGAGTCATAAATATTCCTATAGGACAGGATATTTCAACCAGATATGATCAAGAGAGTAAATTTTTGGTCTAGTCCAAATATCCAATTCAAGCCATCAAATTTATCTCAACCCATGTAGATGTTCCATTAGACTGGTATTTTGCACCAAACATGTTTCCATGTCCATGTCCAGGTCCAGGTCCATATCCTATCCAACAATTAGAAGCCAAGTGCACAACCTGTTGACTTTTCAATGAGACATTTTTATCAAGACATTTCGCAATGGACATTCCCAAATGTCTTGATCTTTACAACCAAATATGAAGATTCAGTCATTCATTATTGTGGTCACTAAAGTTTGAGTATGATGGTAATGACGTCCCATCAGAGTTACCACTATGATTTCCACCTAACTTTGGTCAAAGTCATCAAGACATTTCAACCAGACATTTGCACCAAACATTTCGAATAGGATATTTAGAATCCAAATGTCCATCTGATCTCTAGCTTTTATTTCCCATACCACAAGTTGCTTTTTGCCATTGGGATTTAAATTTTAAAATATAAGCTCTTCCCTAGCTGTCATCTTTACCCACGCCAAAATAGTAAATTCTCACCAAACTTTAGTGAACATTCAATGCACTCCACACTTAGCGAATTTCACGAAGATTAAAGTGAATTTTAATGCATTTGTAAATCACAAAAGCATTTTAAGAGAACTAAAGACCAGAGTTGCAGAAAATTACCTGAGAAAGTGAATTTGCAGAGATTAGGGTGAGTCAGGCAATTAGAAAACGAAAAGCATGATAGTGAATGAGAATTCTCTACACAGCATAACCAAGGTGATATCTCGTTTGTCAGGTACGTATATGACAAAACATCCCTTTCTTGGTGGTTACAATAATTATTTCTTTACCGAAGGATTAATCTCATTTAACTAAGGTAAATTCAGGGTTTCATCTTGTTATAAATAATCTCAAATTACTTTGTAGAGCTCAGATTAATTTACATGCCCTAAATTCTAAATGTAGGAACAAATTTTAGATGTTTACATCATGCAGGACAAGATGCTGAAAAGACAAAAGAAATGTGATGAAAAGTTTAAAGTGCCAATGTTTTCCACTCCTAGTAGGGTATGGAGTAAGTATGGTCATGCCTTAGACACCCACTGTGGAAAGGTTGATTTGGAAGCTTTAAGAATGAGAATCCAGGCATGTGAAGATGAGCCCACTCTTAACAACATTGTTAAGAGTGGGATGTATCACGCGGCAGGATTTATATATGCTAAAGATGCCCTGGAGCTAGTATTTCAATGTGCTCAGAAGTATAATCCTCTCAATAGGAGGGTGGAGCACCAAGGGCAATTTTATGCAGACTTCTCAGTCAAATGAATTGCAAATACCTTTAGGTTTCCATGAAGCTAGAATGTCTTTGAGATAGACCTGAATGCTCTATCAATAGAGTATAACTCCAATGTATTAGGGTGACACAAGATTATGCACACTTCCTGGATGGATCCAATGACAAGACCAAAGGCAGTTTCCAAGATGCCACAGAATTTATATAGGTACGACTTCAAACTAGAAGTTCAATACATGATAACCCTATTGAGACAAATGATAGGGAAGGAAGACTCATGAGGATTTGAGCTACGGATGTATGGCCTCATCAAAATTGTAAATGATTATAGAAAAGAAGTCCATTGGGCACAACTAATTAGTGACTCCCTGCATGTAGGGATGGTTGGATGGAAGAAGAAGAGGAGAAGGTTCCTGATGACCTCTTATGTGGTATACTCTTGCGCATACCAGGCCTGATTCGATGGAATATACACAGTCGAGAAGATTGGTAGTAAGCACAAAGAATAGTTGGTATGGGAGTGTTACCCACAACTAGAGAAGAAATAGTTCATTGTGCACTACTGGAGGGTGAATGATTATTTTATCATGTGGTTGATCTGGTTAATGGATGGGAAACAAGCCAAAAGAATCTCAAGGGATGCCCAAGGGGTAATCACAACACATGGGTCCTAGTTTATTGAGTTCCTGACATTCACATATATCAAGATGGAAGGATTTGAGGGAAACCCTTTTGTGTTGCCTCAATATCCAATAGATAGGGTTCTGCTTTTGGAAATCACTAGGTAGATAATCCCCTATGAGGCATATGTCCAAAATCACTTCCAAGGGACCATCAAATTTCCATTGGACATTAGCTGGTACAGGTGTAGGGAGTTTAAAGACTCCAAACTATCATAGGTTGAACTACAGATGCTCAACATGCAGCCATTTCACCTCACACGTACCTTTGATCCTTACAATAGGATGGAAATGTATGTTAATAAGAAACTACAACATGTTCCTCATTTGGAGGATTACTGGGTAGATTGCAATGACGGTGAGGATGTCAGGAAAAGGGGATACCAGAGGTTGACCCTAAATCAAATCCAGACATTGGGATGTTTGGAGGTTCCCCAACAAGTGAAGTTTGATGAGGGTTAGATTCTTGACCTGGAATATAATGAGAAACAAATATACAAGGATACCCTGCCTCTCCTAGACTTGAATCAGTCAAATGAGACATCAATTGATTTCATTACTAGGAAGGTCATGATCACCACCCAAACAGGAAGATAAATGAGCTAAAAACCAAAGGTGTAAGCCTAACATATGATAAGAAAAGGAAAAGGAAAGACTGAGGGGATGTTGATTATGATGATTTCCTCATCGTTAAGAGGCAAGGCATGGAGGCCAAATTTGCATAGCGAGGAACATCAACATATGGTGAGGCCCTTACTATAGAAGGTATCACGGTGGCCACTAGACCATTGCTGCCAAGGGAGCAGCCAGCACATGCTATCCCTCTTATAACCATGGCACCAGAAGAGCACCATACCACATATATACTAGAGGGTGTGGTTATTCCAAAGAAGAAGAGGGGGATGCCAACAACGCCTATGAGAGGTGCTATTGCAAATCTAGTTGACACCGAGGTAGAGGCATCAGGACTAACATAGATGGAACGAATGTTCACATCTAGTCAACCTCATCAAGAAGTACCATCGCCACCAGCTGCACTCCAAGCACATTTAGCACAGCAGGTGGTAGTGTATCAGGTTCATACTGGTGGCCAAGTCATGGAGCTTCAAAGGGGCCAAATAGTTGAGTAGATCATCCATGTGAAACAGGAGTTGGCTAAGGAAGTGAAAGCACAGGAACAAGCCTGAGCTCAAGAATTACAACTGCCATTGAGTCAAGTAGTGGACTTAACTAATGATGAGGTAACTCATGTAGTGACAAATGATCTAGGATCCTCTTTGCTTGCACATCAACCATCAACACCACAAGATGAGCCCAAACAAGTGGAGACCGAGGTGGAAGAGATAGAAGATCTAGGTGCAGCAAAAGGTCCAGAAGTAGAGGAGATATCTGATACAGAGGGGTCTGGATCACGAAATGTGCTAGTGGACCAAGAAAATGTTCCAAGTACAGGGGCTATGCCATAGGAAGAAGTGGAACCATCTCAACAAGAAGTGACTGATAAATCATTTGAGGATATCATCCTTTTGGAGGATCAAAGTGAAGTTCTTCAAGGCATTGAACACCTAGAATACTAAGAGGGGGGTGAATCCGTATTCTCTTAAACCATTTACTCTTCAAACATTTAATCCATTTAGCATAAGCAATTGTAATGAAGGAGATTAAACATAAAATGAACAACCACAACTCATAACACATGGACACCAAGATTTTTACATGGAAAACCCAAGAAGGGAAAAACCACAGTGAGGATTAGCTCACAATATAAAGTAGTATCAACACCGAATTACAAAAGGCTCACTATCAAAGGGCTCACTGCCAAAGGGCTCCCTGCTCAGGGCTCACTGCCCAGAAGAAAGAAAGAAAAGCTCACTACCAAAGGACTCACTGTCTAAAACAAAGAGATAGAAGAGAAGGCTCACTGCCAGGGATGAACTGATATATTTGCATCTAACATATGCATGGAGTATAGTTCCAATGAAGCTCAATATTCACCACAACACAAACATTACCTTTGTAACAACACTAAAAAATAGTAGACTCCTTTTTCTCACTACATCTGGTAGCCTAACACATGAAAGCTCTTGCTGCACTGATCAAATTTGCATCACAAACATCATATCTAACACCCATTCCACCAGTCATGAATCCTTGACACTTATATATACCATCATCAACCTTGAAAACATTCTCCAAGGTTGGCAACACATCTTAACCCATAAAATTCAAATTAGGTTTGGACCAAAACATTCCCATGGAGTAAAGGAATGAATGCATACCACATCACACCTTAGCATGGACCTAAATCCATACATACATGCTTCATCACGCTTTCACAATCACTAAACCACAACCGTAATTAGTGTAAACAACCATGTCAACCAAACTCATGTTAACACTATGAAATTTTAAGTGCACACTTCCTCAAAACTAAAAGATGACATGCGGACCAGGAACCAAGCTTGAACATGATGTAGAAACATCCACAAGCACCTGAAAACCAACAAAATCCTTTGCAACATCTTTCACCTGAAGAAAGTTCACACCGGAGCACTTAGATTACTCTGTCATCAACTGTAACTCAAGAAACAAACTTACAGAGCACCAAACCGTGAACCACTTGAACTTAAGAAATATATATACCTTATAAGCATAAATACAAAACCACAAAGCTAGAAACAAATCTGCAAAGCAAAGTAGTTTCTCCTAGATACCTCTTCACAACCCAGAAACATAGTCCACACATTGGTGAACACAAATTTCTCTGCACAATGAATTGGAGCATAAAATATGGAACATAGCATCTCTGAACATCTCTGAACAACATATTCAAACCACAAAAGAAGATCTTCAATAAGGAATAAATGCAGAGAAAAACTCGATCACAACTCTGTTAAAGCCAAAACACATCTTCAACACATTGTTTCCTTTATTAATCAAATTTTCTCAAAAACACTTGGGAACCAACCATCAGAATCATATTCTTAACATTTTCATCACTTCAACAAAGTACCCAAATTACCTTCATCAATAGGTCATGTCCTCATCTCTACACAACCTTATCTCTGATCTCTGCTCAACATAAACTACTCATACTCTTGACACAATTGACACCAATGACAACACAAGCTTGTTGACATCAATGACAACATTGATTAGCACATACTTTCAAAATCACTCCTTTTTCATTGATGGCAACATATAATGTGAAAAACCATCAAGTCACAAATCTTGCAACCAACTTCTTTTCTTTCTTACTCTCCCCCTTTCTTTTACACATCTTACTCTCTCTTTCTGATCACTAGTTCTTTTTTTTTCACATTGCTCTCTCTCCCCCTTTGACATCAATGGAAAAGGGCAACACACCTCTTCTTGCACTCTTATCAGGTCACATGATCTTTTTTTTTCACTTCTATGAATACTCCCCCTTAGGTGTGCACACCAAACTGCATCAACTCTTACTCCCCCTAACTGAAACAATCATCATGACCACTACCTACTCCCCTTGATAGGTAGCCTCCAACACCAGTCCAGAAAAGAATGAATCTTGAAATCCACTAGACTAATGCACCTCCTTATGCATCTAGTTCAAAGAAGGAGGGAGAATAACCCCTAACTTCTCCTGGAGATACTCAAATGTATCCTTAGGAAGAGCCTTAGTGAATATGTCAGCAACTTGATCCTTTGTAGGCACATACTCAAGCTTCACTTCATTCTTTACAACCTTCTCTCTAAGAAAGTGATACCTAATTGAAATATGTTTTTCCCTTGAATGCATCACCGGATTCTTTGAAATGTTAATAGCACTTGTATTATCATAGAAAATATAAATTGGCTCATAATACACAACTTTGGTATCCTTCAAGGTTTGTCAACATCAACTATGGAATATAGACCATGCGGTTATGCAAAAAGAAGGAGAAAACCATTATGGTCTCAGGCAAGCATGTTTCAAGCCTATCTTAGGGCTCAGAAAAGCTTTTTCCCAAATCAAATGGTTAGCAACATAAGTTATACGAGAATTTAGGAGTCAGAAAATGTTTGGTTTAGGGTCTCTTCTGGAAGGCAATTTTTCCATGATCAAAGAGATCATCAGCAAGGAAGAGAGGGTTTCAGATCCCAACCTATTAGGTTTTGAGGTCCATCCCATTTTCAAGAAAGTTTCAAGCTTCCTTTGGAGCCTACGAAAATTTGGAGAAGGAAGGATTTGCAGAAGGAAACTCCATCAAAAAAGGAGATTAAGGACATAGAAATCCATATTCATGACAATTGGATTTTGCCTCATATTAAGGATTTGAAACAAACGGCTATTTTAGGTAAGATCTGGAACTTTAAACTAGAGAAACATGTTTTGGAGGAATGGATTAATCAGAACTGGGAAGGGGTCACGAATTTATTTTTTCTAGACAAGGACTCGGATTTTTTTGTAGCCATTTTTTCTTCTATGGTGGTTAGAGATAATATTTTAAAAACAAAATCTTGGTTCTTTAACAGAAGAGGGTTTTTCTTACAACCCTGGGAGCCTAGCTTTGATCCTAAAGGAATCAAAGGAGAATTTTTCCCCTTTTGGGTTAGTCTTCATAATCTTCCTTTGGAATATAGAGATTTGAGAATCATTAGATTAATGGCTAAGAAATTAGGGTTTTTTGTGAATCATGACATGTTAACTTTTAAGAACCCTCTCCTACTTGTTTGTTTCTGTATTGTCATGAATAATTTTTTCCCTTTGCCCAAGTGGGTGGTCTTGAAAACCTCTAAATGTTCTTGGGTTTAGGAAGTGGTTTTTGAAGATCCTCAAACTATCATTAAGTTTGATGAAATGGGAGATATTGGGGCATGTGAGGTTTCAGAAAAAGTGAGATCTGAGGTTCCACGTACAAGTTCTAAAGAAGGTTTTATAGAAAGGTCATTTATTTATAATCTAAGTGGAATTCAGGAGAATGGTTCTAAGAAGGAAAGGCATAATGATGTTTTGGTTGTACAAGTAGCAGAAAATTTGTCTAGATATAAGGATCTAGAAGAAGGTGAGATTCATGTTGTAAAAGGGGACATTTTAACAGATGATTTGGAATTACTGTCAAACTCTAAAATCAAATGATAATCTCTTCTTCTCTTCAAGATATTTTAGGGGCTAATGAAATTCCAAATAATAATATAGAAGAGTTATCTTTTGATAGCTTGCTTGGTCGGGATTCTGATCAAGTGTCTGATAAAGTTTCCCCTCAGAAGGATCATTTTTCTTCAGGAGTAGAGGATCATAGTTTTGATTTTAATATTCTTCTTGGTGTTTCTGAGGTACCTGAAAATCAAATGTTAATCTCTTCTTCTCTTCAAGATATTGCAGGGGCTAATGAGATTCCAATTAATAATATAGAAGAGTTATCTTTTGATAGATTGGTTGGTGGAGATTCTGATCAAGTGTCTGATAAAGTTTCCCCTTAGAAGGATCATTTTTCTTCAGGAGTAGAGGATCATCATTTTGATTTTAATATTCCTCCTGGTGTTTTTGAGGTACCTGAAGGTCCTTTTACTAGTTTATTATCCAGTTTGAACGATTGTAATGGAGATTTTGAGTTATCTTTTGAAGCTGCCCTAGAAAATAAACCTGTTGAGGGTTCTTCTCCAGATTCATTCCCCAAGAAGGAATCCAAGAAGTTGGTTGAGGATATTTTGTTAGAAGTAGGCATGGATCTAATTGAAGAAATTGCAGATGAAGTTATGCGTGAGGATTCTTTTCCAATGATCTCTGGGATGATCTCTATTTCTCAAACTCCTTTGGCAGGGGAATCTACTCCTCTTCCTTCTCCAAGTAACAAATCTTCTAGAAGAAAGGGTAAGGTGAAGAAAACTCAAGAGGAAATATAGGTAGGGATATAATCCACACTTGATAAAGTTATTCGCACGAGGAGATCTTGTCACTCTCCTCAAAAACAATGAGGATTCTATCTTGGAATGTTAGGGGCATTAATGCCTCTAACAAGAGACTCTTAATCAAGCATCAATTAGAAGTTGTTGGAGCTAGTTTAGTGTTGATTCAAGAAACTAAATTTCCTAATTCTCAGGTGGAAACAATCTTCTCTAGTTGGAAAAAGTGGGGTTTTCTTCATTATCCTACTTTTGGAGCTTCAGGAGGACTTGCAGTGTTATGGAATAAGTCTCAGCTAGAAATTTTAGATTGTTTTAAATCTCAAAATTGGTTGATGTTTAAAGTTAGATGGGGGAAACTAAATATTTGGGTTTTTAATATTTATGGGTCTATTTCTACCTAGGAAAAAAGAGCTTTGTGGTATAGCTTGAATGAAGTTATGGATATTTTGAAGGAGGAAAAGGTTATCCTAGGTAGAGATTTTAATGCTATTTAACATTTGGAAGAAAGAAGTGGTGGTATCATCCCTCCATCAAGGGTTATGATTGATTTTTCTGACTTCATTAATAGAAATTGTTTTTTTGATCCCTTCCCTTCAAATGGTAAGTTTACTTGGACTAACAAAAGGAAAGACTTTTGTCACATAGCAGAAAGACTAGACAGATTCCTGGTGTCCCCAGACTGGTTGCAAGATAATTTTAGTTTTCATTATTCAATTCTTCCCCTGTCAGGGTCAGATCATTATCCTATCCTTCTGGAGCTCATTCCTTCATCTAATTCCTTTGAGGGTAGAAAATCTTTCAAATTTGAAGCTATGTGGTTCAGAGACTCCAATTTTTTGTCTTTATTAAAAGATTGGTGGAATTCAGCTCCTTTTTTTGAAGGTTCAAGAATGTTCTAGATTTGTAAAAAGTTGAACTGGCTTAAATCAAAGATTTTGCTTTGGAATAAGGAACATTTTCGTAATATTTTTTCTCAAAATAATGAGTTGATGTCTCACCTTTAAGCTATTAATGATCAAATTATCAGTCAAGGAATGAATCAAGAGCTTTTTGAGAAAGAAAAACTGTGTAAGGGAAAATTGGAGGAGATTTTGGCAAGGGAAGAAGTATATTGGCAACAAAAATCCAGAGAAATTTGGCTCAGGGAGGGGGACAGGAATACTAAGTCATCGTCAACAAAATTGTATAAGGTCAATTAAATCAAGTGAGGGTGTTGTCCTTTCAGATATTCTTCAAATTAGAGAGGAAGCTATTAATTTTTTCTCAAAACTATTGTCCAAGCAGAATGATCCTCTTGATCCAGCTATTGAAAATAAGAATTTTGGATTGTATTCCAAATTTGATAGCAAAAGAAGATAATGACCTCTTATTAAGGGAATTTTCTTTAGATGAAGTCAAAAGTGTGGTTTTTTCTTTAAATATAGATAAAGCTCCAGGTCCAGATGGCTTCACACCTCTTTTCTTTTAGAAATGCTGGGATTTCATTGGGAAGGATGTTTGGTTAGCTTTAGAAGAAGCTAGGAGGAATAGATCTATTCTTAAGGAGATGAATGTTACTTGTATTGTGTTGATTCCTAAATCTATCTCTCCAATCTCTTTCTCTGATTCCAAGCCGATCTCGCTTTGCAATACTTTATACAAGATTTTCACAAAAGCTATTTCCTTGACGCTTGCTTTATTTATCCCAAAATTTATTTTAGAAGAATAGGGAAGCTTTGTTCCGGGTAGAGAAACTTCTGATGGAGCCATTGTGGCTCATGAAATTCTTCACTCTATTCATTCTAGCAGATTACAAGCAATGATTTTGAAATTAGATATGATGAAGGCTTATGACAAGGTTTCTTGGGATTTTTTAATGAAGGCTATGGCTAAATTTGGGTTTGCTCCAAAATGGTGTAAGTGGATCTATTCGTGTATCTTAGGTGTGAAGTTTTCTATGCTGGTAAATGGTTCCTCTTCTAGCTTTTTTCAATCTAGCCAAGGCATTAGATAAGGTGACCCAATTTCACCTTTTTTGTTCATTATCATGGCAGAAGCCTTTAGTAGGTTATTTTTGAATCAAAATATTAGAGGTTTTTGGAAAGGCCTCACTATTCCAAGGGTCCCCTTTGCTTTCACCCATACTCTTTTTGTAGATGATACTCTTCTATATGGAGTTCCTTCTATGTCATAGGCCAAATGTATAAAGAAGGCAGTCTCTCTTTATTGCCAAGTTTCAGGAGATTTTTTTCATTAACTCAAATGCTGTTATACAGACTCGTATTGCTTCATTTCTTGGTTGCAACATTGATTCTTTGCCGTCTAAGTATTTGGGTGTTCCTTTATTCAGTGGTTTCCATAAAATGTTTTTTAAAGTTTGGTTATTCAGAAAATTCAAAAGAGAACTACTTATTGGAAGGGCAAATGGCTTACATTGGCAGGGAGAATAGCTCTCATAAAATTAGTATTGACAGTTATTCCTATTTACATGATGACTATGTTGAAAATGCCTAAGGGGGTAATTTCTGAGATTGAAAGGTTTCTAAGGGATTTCCTTTGGAAAGGTAATGAGGCTAAGGAAAGGAAAATAGCTTTATTTTCTTGGGATAGAATCTACTCTTCAATTCGTTTTGGAGGTTCAGGCATTCATAATTTGGAGCTACATAATTTGGCCTTAGGAGCTAAATTGGCTTGGAGGCTCTTTACTAAACCTGAAGCAATGTGGTGTAGACTAATGAATCTTAAATACCTTGATTCTCCTCTTCCTGAAAGAATATTTACTCTCTCTAATCCCCCTGTTGGGTCTAAAATTTGGAATTTTCTTGTTGCTTGTAGAAAGGTTATTCTTCCTCACCTTTCATGGGTAATTCATAGGGGTAATAAGGCTTCCTTTTGGCTTGATTCATGGAATGGTCTGCCTCCTCTTTGTAGCCACCCAGGCTTGAATCAAGCCAAAGCTGTCCTTTCCAATTTGTGGGGCTCTAAGGTTAATGATTATTTTTTCTTGATTCAATTTTTTTTCCTCCTAAAGTCAAATGGAAAGACTTTGGTAACTATGACTTCCCTTCAGATCAAAAGGCACTTCTTTCTTCTTTATTAAAGAAAAGGAATTTTTTTTTTCAAATAGAGTTGATGCTCTCATTTGGTCTTTCTCTAAATCTGGTCAATATTCAGTTAAAGAAGGCTATAATTCCTTATTGAATCCTTTTAGTAACCAAAAACACAATTGGCCTTTCTTTCTGTACTGGAATAAGGCTTGTTTACCCAAAGCTAGGGCCTTTGCTTGGCTTGCTTTCAATAATAGAATCTTGACAAGTCAAAGATTGGTGAAGTTGGGAATCTCAGGTCCCTTTAATTGCCTTTTTTGTGATTCAGTTGAGGAAAGCACTGATCATATGTTTGTAACTTGTCCTTTTGCTTCCTCTTGTTGGTATTGGGCCTGCCAAAAACTATGTTGGTTTTCTCCCTTGCCAAATAATTTAAAATCTTTGTTTCTTAGCTAGCCAGTTCTTTTTAAAGATTCAACATTTTCTTCTCTTTGGCTTGTTACTCCTATTATCATCTGGTCTATCTAGTTAGAGAGGAACAAGAGATTTTTTCATAAAGAACAAAGATCATTAGATGAGATTCAGGGCATTATTGAAAAATTTGTTTGTGAATCAGTTGTAGCTCATCTTAACTCCCCAGGTAACTCTAAGTTGTCTTTTTCAAGCTGGGATTCTCTTATGGTTAAAAATTGGGAGTTCTTAAGTCCACCTCCTTCCAATTTTTTTTCTGTTACTCTTAAAGTGGACAGAAGTAAGGTTACCTGGTCTCCTCGAGTGGAAAGACAAATTAAGCTAAATTTTGATGGAGCCTCTAGGGGGAATCCTGGCCCATCGACTATTGGTTGTGTACTCATAAATTCCAATGGAGATATCTTGGTTGCACTTTCTTCATGTATTCAGGAAGGGACAAATAATCAGGCAGAAATTTTGGCTATAGTGGAAGGCTTAAGGTTAGCAATCAGTCGAGGTTTTTCTAATATTTGTGTGGAAGGGGATTCTCTTGTTATAATTAATGCTCTTAAATCAAGGTCTTCTTTTAATTGGTTTTTGAACTATCTTCTTTCAGAGGCTTGGAGATTGTTGGATTCTTTTGCTAACTTTGAGATTGTCCACTGCTATAGAGAAGCTAATGGACTTGCAGATGGGTTAGCTAATCTTGCTTTAGATAATAATTAGAAAAATATGGTATTAGATTCTAACTCCATTTGTAATTTCATGGCTATCTCTTCTATAGCCTCTAAAGAAAGCTTATCCCATTCGTAATTTTGAATTGGTGGGAGTTCTTAAGTATGAGGATGGTCATGCTGAGGTCATGGTTCCAATTTTAGTGATATGATTGTTTTTGTTATTTATCGGTGGCCTAGTACGACATGATCTATCTGTTTGGTGCATTGCTAAATTTAGCATCAAATGATTGTTCTTCTTTTTGGGACTGTCGTTCATGTGTGAAGGGATTATAATATGTACATTATTCTTTGTTACCTACATTCACTTGTGAATTTATTGCATGAGACTTTGGATGGTTTACTGGCATTTATTTCTTGCTTGAGTCATGGCTACATATTATGTCATTCTCCTTATTTGTTTGCATCATGCTCTTACTTCTTGTTTGAGTTGGAATTTGGTTTCAGTTTCCTTGTAGAGTGCTTTTTCATGGGGTCTATTCAGCATAGTAAGAAGCTTTACTTTCCAATTCAGAAATGGGAAAAACCATTTTAGGGCCTCCTTCAACCAGATGATTTCTCTGAAGTCTTCAAGTTTTATGACAATGAGGTACAGAATGCTATCATATCGGTTTGTGGTCATGAAATGTTGGGTTTCTCTAGGCTTATTTATCCATCACAGGTAGTTTATCACTTTCTATCTAATGCTATGGACCTTACTCAGAATGCAAACATGGTTAAAAATTTGGGTTTGCTTTTTGTTCATGAGTTTTTCTTTTTTGTTGATAAATTTAATTTTTCCCTGGAAGATTATGATTTGTTCTTAGGTACTACTCCTATTGGTGGTCTTTTTATGCATAAGGATTTGAGGTGCTCCTCGGCTACCAAATGCATTTACAATGCCATTCTTCATGGCATTCAGAACAACTGCCAAATTACAGTGCAGAATAGTTTACTTTGCCATTCAGAGGAGCTTGGTTCAGATTTTTTAGAGTCCATAAGGGAAGTTTTCAATGCCCTTTCACTCCTAGTTCACTTTGTTCCTCCTCTTCCACCACCTCCTCCTATTGAAGATAATGATGAAGAAGTGAAACGTGTTCAAGGTTTCATTGTGGCAGTCCTTAATGCTGTGGCCTGAAGTGTTTTTCAAAGTTCATTTTTTGGATTGTTATTAGTTTTTGGGATTAATATTGTAATATCTATATTAGCCTTAAAATGGCTATGATACGTCTATAATTGGTCTATCATTTTGTATAAGTTTATATCAGTGGATAGACTGGTTAGTTTTTTTAGGTAATGGTAGTCTTTGTTAGGCTACGCTATTAGTGGTTTTGAGGTTTTTTCATGCTGTTGATCCCCATGCTTGGGTTGATACTATAAGTTTTTGTTATCCGTTTGGGTTATAACCAAAGGTTTTCTTACTAGTTCTTTCCTATCGATATGCCCTTTTTGAACCAGTTTTTTGTAATTAATCTTTATATATATAATATATTTTAGTGGCTTACCACTTTTGCCAAAAAAAAAAGAACACCTGTGTGTAACATGATGCTACAATAATATACTCTGCCTCTCTAGTAGATAAAGACACTGAATCTTGTTTCTTACTTAGCTAAGACACCAATCTGCATCCAAGAAAGAATGCACCACCACTTGTACTTTTCTTTCATCTACACAACCAACCCAATCTGCATCTGTATAAGTACTGAGAATAAAGTTGGTATCTTTTGGATACCACAAGCCATGATCTAGAGTGCCCTTTAAATATATTAGAATCCTCTTCACTGCCATAACATGTAACTCTCTAGGATCTTGAAATCTAGCCACTAGACAGACTACGTGCATAATATCTAGTCTAGTAACAGTTAGATATAGTAATCCTCTAATCATTGATCTGTACTTGCTTTGATCAACCTTAGGAGATTCATCATTCTTGCTGAACTTACAACCAATACCCATAGGAGTACAAAGCAATTTAGAATCTTCCATTCCAAACTTATTTAACAACTCTTTTACATACTTTAACTGAGAAATGAAAATACCCTTATCTGTCTGATTAATCTATAATCCAAGGAAAAAAATCATTTCCCCACACATTGACATTTCAAATTCTTTCTGCATTTCATTTGCAAAACTCTTACACATACCTTCATTTCCACCAAAGATTATATCATCTAAATACACTTCCATAGTTAGAATTTGATCTCCACTTACTTTGATGTACATATTGCTATTTTTGGTACCTATATTGAATCCTTGCTATAATAAGTACTTGTCTAGCCTTGCATACCAATCTCTAGAGGCTTGCTTCAATCCATATAGTGCCTTCTTCAACCTACAAACCATATATGGCTTATCTGACAACTAAAATCCTTCTATTTTCTCTATGTACACTTGCTCTTCCAACTCACCATTCAAGAAAGTAAACTTCACATCCATTTGATATACTTTGAAATCCTTATGTGCTGCAAAAGCCAAAAACATCCTAATGGGCTCCATTCTTACCACTGGAGCATAAGTTTCCTCATAGTATATTCCTTCCACTTGTGAGTAGACTTTACATACAAGTCTTTCCTTGTTACTTACCACTTCTCCATTCTCATTCAATTTGTTCCAGAAAACCCACTTAGTTCCAATTACATTTTTTTCTGGTCTTGGGACATGTTCCCAAGTCTAATTCTTCTCAATCTACATTAGTTCTTCTTCCATAGCCTTGATCCAATACTCATCCTTGCATGCCTCAACCACTATTTTAGGTTCAACTTTAGAAAGTAAACATAGATTTACCTATTCTGTAGTAGCTCTCCTTCTTGTCAATACACCTTTTCTCTTATCAACAATGATCTGGTCTTCAGTGTGATATCTATGCACATACTTGGGAGTTTTAGGGATTCTTTCTAGAGATTCTTGAACATGTACTTCCTTTTCTTTAGATTTTTCTTCTTCACTACTTGAAGACTCATCTGATTCATATCCATTCACCTCTAAGTTCATCTGTAGATCCCAAACACCTCCAATCAACATGAAAACTACTCTATACTGGAAAACAAGTGTGTTCTATCAAGACAAACTTCTATTACTCATTACTTTCAAGCCAATAATCAAAATCAAACAAACTTTTAGATGTAGATGTATCCAATGATTACTAACCATATGCTAAAACTGCAGAGTAATATCTTCAATAGCAGACCAATGTGAACCAATTACTGGAACACTGTAGCTTGATTTTACCAAACAGATACTTAGCCAAAATTTATAACATGTCTTCTTACTTGATCAAATTTTCTTGCATAGTAGACTTCTTATGGAGGATAAGATCCTCTTGCAAGATTACCAAGCAAGCTAATCTACACAACTCTACCTTTATTCTTTGTAGTCATAGTCTCTGTCCTAGCTTAAACCTTTGTTGCTAACAATAAGGCTCCCCCTGAGCCAAAGCTATAATCTTAGTTCCTAAAGGGAACATCTACACCAAAAGCTGGTATAGGTACCTCCTTAGCCTATGCTACATCCTTCTTAATCCAAATCTTAATCATCTCCTTCTTAGTCTCTGTTGGATCAACCTTTTGTACTGGTTCATTCTTCTCTACCAGATTATCCTTCCTCATGCTTCTGCTTCTACATAACTTAGAGGTATATCTAGATCTATTGCAATTGTAGTATACAACATTTCTCTGGCCAGTATTCCTTCCATTCATTATGGATCATCATTGGTTAGCTTTATGCCCAAATTTCTTGCATGTAGAATAGTAGCTACTAAAAGATTTAACTATCCTGTCCTTGCCATAGACATTTCTCATTTGACTTATGCACTCATTAGCTCTATGTCCCATCTTATTGCATTCAAAACACCTAGTAGAGTTCTAACTCACTTTACTTCTGCATATAGAAGCTCTATAACCAACTTTGTTGTATGTGAAGCATTAACCAGAGAAGGATGGAACATTTTGATTCCTTCTACTTCTACATTCTATTGCTTTTTGTCCATACTTATTGCATAAATGACAAAAACCATTGAAACATGGATACCTTTGAGAATTTGATTGTCTAACCAGAGGTCTTCTAGCTTTATTCTTTTGATTTTAGATTTTCTTGCCATTGTTCCTCTGATTTGAAGTATGATCTAATTTTGAACTTTTGCCTTTTTCAAATCCTAAACCCTCTTTATCATTGGGACTTTTCTGTCTTGCAATCATCTCATCAAGCCTTGCAAAACTTATCTTGAATTTTTCTTCATACTTATTTGCCTTCTCCAGATTTGATTTCAGATTCAAAACTTTTTGTTTAAGCCTTATACATTCATCAAATTTGCCTTTCACCATTAAGTTCAGATATTCCTCAATCCTTGCCTTTTCTTCAACTTGCACCTTCAAACCATTCATAGATTAATTTGTTAGCCTCAATTTTTCACTGACCTCCTTATGTCTCTCTTTGAACTTATTGACTTGTTCTCTTAATTTTCTGATACATCCATCTGCTTCTTTGACATTCTCCTTCAAATCTTTGATTTCTTCTTCAGTCCTCTCTAGGTCTTCAAGAGCAACCATGAGTTCTTCATTATTGATAGACATGCACTCATCTTCTAAAAATTCAACAATAGGAATCTCCTCTAGAGGAGAATGAAATCTTCTAACACCCATGTGTTCAAATTCCAAGATCTTCCTTGAGCAGTTAAGTTTCTTCCAAAGGACTTGGCTCTGATACCAATTGTTGAACACCCAGAATATTGAGAGGGGGGTGAATTATTATTCTCTTAAACCATTTAGTCTTCAAACATTTAATCCATTTAGCATATGCAATTGTAATGAAGGAGATTAAACATAAAACAAACAACCACAACTCATAACAAATGAACACTAGGATTTGTATGTGGAAAACCCAAGAAGGGAAAAACCATGGTGAGGATTAGCTCACAACATAAAGTAGTATCAACACCAAATTACAAAAGGCTCACTGCCAAGGGCCTCACTACCCAGAAGAAAGAAAGAAAGAAAGGTTTACTGCCAAAGGACTCACTATCCAGAAGAAAGAGATAGAAGAGAAGGCTCACTACTAGGGATGAACTTATATAATTGTATCTAACCTATGCATGGAGTATAGTTCCAATGAATCTCAATATTCACCACAACACAAACATCAAATTTGTAGCAACATTGAAAAATAGTAGACACCTTTTGTTCACTACATCCAGTAGCCTAACACATGAAATATCTCATTGTAATGATCAAATTCACGTCACAAACATCATATCCAATGCCCATTCCACTAGTCATGAAACCTTAACGCTTATTTATACCATCATCAACCTTGAAAATATTTTCCAAGGTTGGAAACACATATTAACCCATAAAATTCAAATTGTGTCTGGACCAAAACATTCACATGAAGGAAAGAAATGAATGTGTACCACATCACACCTTAGCATGGACCTAAATCCATACATACATACTTCATCATGCTTTCACAAACACTAAAGCCCAACTACAATTAGTGTAAACAACCAAGTCAACCAAACATGTTTTAACACTATGAACTTTTAAGTGCACGCTTCCTCAAAACTAAAAGATGACATGCAGACCCCACACCAAGCTTGAACATGATCTAGAAACATCCACAAGCATCTGAAAACCAACAAAATCCTTTGCAATATCTTTCACCTGCAGAAAGTTCACACCAGAGCACTTAGATTACTCTGTCATCAACTGCAACTCAAGAAACAAACTTGTGGAGCACCAAACCATGAACCACTTGAACTAAAGAAAGATATGACCTTATAAGCTTAAATTTAGAACTGCAAAGTGAGAAACAAATCTACGGAGAAAAATATTTTTTCCAAAGATATGACCTTATAAGATTAAATTTAGAACTGCAAAGTGAGAAACAAATCTACGGAGCAAAACAGTTTTTCCCAGACACCTCTTCACAACCTAGAAACATAGTCCACACACTGGTGAACACAACTTTCTCTGCACAATGAACCGGAGCACAAAATCTAGAACATAGCATCTATGAACAACATATTCAAACCACAAAAGTAGATCTTTAATAAGAATAAATGTGGAGCAAAACTTGATCACAACTTTGTTAAGTCAGAACACATCTTCAACACATTATTTCCTTTATTAATCAAATTTTCTCAAAAGCACTTGGAAACCAACCATCAGTATCATATTGTTAACATCTTCATCACTTCTTCAAAGTAACCAAATCACCTTTAGCAATAGCTCATATTCTTATCTCTACACAACCTTATCTCTGATCTCTACTCAACACAAACTACTCATACTCTTGACATGGTTGACACCAATGACAACACAAGCTTGTTGACATCAATGACAACACTGATTAGCACATACTTGCAACACAAGATGTGCTTGGAGTAGGAGATATGAAATAGGCTGAAGAACAAGTAGAAAATGAACATGATGAGAAAGTGCAACATTCACTGACACTTGGTGTGGATCAACAAGGTCAAGGAGAGGAAGAAACACACCAAGAGGTGGAGAGTCATGAGCATGAGAAAATGGAGGTTGATACAGAGGCTCCCCAATAGGAGATCCTACAAAAAGAGATTCCACAGGATGAAATGACATAATAGGGGGAAGGTCCGAACAAGGACACAAAGTTAGTGGTAAAGGATACTCACATTGATCAGTATGGTCAAGAATGACCTGCACCAGATATACCAAAATGGTTGGCTTTGGAGGTAATTTAACATCCTATTAATTTGATCCCTTTTGATTTTAAATCATTATTTTCTATGGAGGGAATAAATCCCAAGAGAAAGGCAAGGGTAGCATCTGGCATCAAAAGGGATGCAACAAGTTGTAGGACAACCAATCTGGTTGTGCCTACAGTCGATAAGAGGAAGGATGAGATCACAACAAGTGAATGTTAGATCACTGCTCTAGACCTACGACATGTCATTGCTAAGTAGGAAATTGATGAGCTCATGGGTAATGCAAAAGCCACAACAGCTAGAATCCGCAAGGATAAACTGAAGAAGGAGCTGAAGGGGCACATTTCCCATTTCCAACAGTTCATAAAGGGGTTATTGGCCCTAGGAGTACAAATAAGAGAGGTCCTAAACAATTTGACACTGGTGACACAAGATGAAATAAGTGACCTGGATGCAAAGAAGCATTAGGTGCAAGTGATGCAAGGATGGTTTCAAAAATTCCTCAAAGATGGGGAGGAGGTGATCCAAACTGTGTTATCAAACTGGGACACCTTGGTATTCATCAAGAGTAAGGAAATGTTTTTTAAAAAGGACTATGCAACAAGGCTTGATCAAAATGATCAAGATCTTGGTAAACTAAAGGTTATCTACAAGTTACGTGACAAGGTTATGTTGAGCCAGAGTATGATGACGGTCCAAATGATGCCTAAGATATCCATATGGATAAAGGACCTAAAGTTCGAGGCTAACATTTTGAAAGGGTGCAGCACAAAGCCATGGATGTAGGCACCAAGGCACATGACCTCCTCGTAGATGAAATAGAGATTTTGGAGGAACTTCTAGGGACCCTGATGGATGAAAAGGAAATGTATGAAGAGCGAGCCTCTATAGAAGTGTTTAAGGCTAGGTATGAGCCTGTTTTGAAGGATTGTATTGGGTATTTTTTAGAGAAGACTATAGATGAAGTGATGGATCTGTCTGTGAAGATAAAGGCATACAAAGAGAAGCTAGATGTCTAAACAAACAAGAGAATATCAATAGGTGATCATCTCCAAATGCAAGAATATGCCTAGACCAAAGCGTAAAATTTTAATAAGGTTGATATAGATAAAACTACCACAGCATATGATCAGTCTAAAGCCCTAGATTCCAGAGAAGTGATGGTTGAGGAGGATATAGCTTCAGACATAGAGTAGTCTAATGCTTAAGGGATCAATTTTGTTATCAAATGATATCAGTGTGAATAGTGCTTATCAAGATAAATATCCTGATGATTAGTGATACACACACAGTGGAAAATACAATAAGAATATTCGAGAGGATGCACTTCGAAGATACTGGGGAATATACCAATTTCCAGTTGTGATCCAATCATGATTACCAACTAGAAATCACGTGCCTTAGTTTGTGACCATGGATATTTCTGAGGGAGATCTTAACTGTTACTTTTTGTAACTGATTCCATATCCTTGTTCTATAAAAGGATCCAGATCATTTGTAAATAGGGAGATTGAATTGATGAAATTTGTTGAGCACTAAGTTTGTATTTTGGCAACTTTGTGACTTACCTCATGATTCTTTCTCAATCAGTGAAATATTTGTATATCTTTTGGACACATAATGAACTTGAAGAAGCAAATTACATTTAAATTGAAAATTTTGAGTAATCTTAGTTGATTTTTTTGGTATGGAATGTCAATTGTTGTATCCCTCAAGAGTTCTTTTGAATGATTCCTTGTTGTTGTCAACATTTCCTCTAAAGATTTGCATCTATTATATGTAGCTATGGAATTCCACATGAAGTATAATTATATTAACTTAATTTCATGGATGTGTCTGAATATTCATGCATGATCACTGAAAAATATTAATTTCTTAGAACTCTTTCCTCTCAACCTTATCTTTTGTCTTTTATTTTACAAATCGTGGTAAATAGTTGCAAATAATGATAATTCTGAGCAAATAATCATAAATATGAATTCCATGCTTTAAAGATCTTTAAATGAATTTAAGGTTTATGTGTAAAGGTCAGTTAAAGGATATAAGTTCAAAAGAATTGATCAAAATTAGGGATAGTTTCAGAAGAACTGATCAAAGTTATGTTCAATTCATTACAATCTACTTGAATCTTGATTATTTACTTTAGAATTTGACATAAACTATTGAGGATATGTATAGATTGTGCAAGAAATACATGATATTTGTGAAATTTAACTAGATCCAAAAAAAATGACTCAAAGTTACGTAAGGCCCCAAAATGGAAACAACAAAACACAACAAACCCTAAGTGAAAACTACATAGTCAAGACTTGACAACCAGAGACTTGGGACTTCAAATCTTTAGATATCTTGAATCCTTTCAAGATAGATAGGGGTTTATTGTGTAAACTTTTATATATGTGAGTGTGACTAAAAGCCACATCAACAAGAACATAGAATGTACAACTAGCTTCCTCTAAACAACATACCATCTTGGATTATATAATCCAACCATCTCGTCCTATCCATGATAACAGGCTCCAAACAAGCCTTTCAGGCCTCTGTAAAGTCTAGATCTTTAGGGTACAAATTCTTCAGTTCATTGAACCCAACAACCTCTATCTTCATCTCTGTCAACAAAATTTGTCTTCTACTTTAGACATTTGTAACTCTATTGGACTTCCCACTCATGTGCTTCAAAATAAAAGTATAACTCTACAAAAACTCAACCCATTTAAGTGCCTCTGATTTAACTTTCCTTGACTATTAATATACTACAAAGCCTGATGATTAGTATATAAAACAAACTCTTTTGGAAACAAATAATGTCTCCATTTCTTCAAATGATGAACTATAGCATAAAACTCTTGATCATAAACATGATACTTTTTCTTGGCATCATTAAGCTTCTCACTAAAATAGGCAATAGGATTACCTTCTTGACTCAAAATAAATCCTATAGCACTACCACTAGCATCACAATCTACCTCTATAACACTCCTTGGGTAGTCCATTCAATGATAGCCCTCACCTTCTTTGGATCCATTTTAAGACCTTAGATTAGATAACAAATCTTAGGTACATTAACTCCTTCACAAAACTACATTTCTTCAGATTAATCAACAACTTTTCTTCCCTCAACTTCTCAAAAAAAATTTGAATATGCATCAAGTGCTCCTCCAAGGTCTTACTAAAAATCAAAATATCATCTAAATAAATCATGAAAAATTTACCCAAAAACTCTTTCAGTACCTAGTTCATGAGTAGCATAAATGTGCTCGGTGCATTGGTTAGCCCAAATGGTATGACTAATCATTTATACAGGCCCTCCTTATTCTTGAAGGTTGTCTTCCATTAATCTCCTTCTCTAATTTGGATCTGGTGATATCGACTCTTTAGATCAATCATCATAAAGTACCTGGCTCCACTCAAGAAATCCATAATATCATTCATCCTTAGTAATGGGAATCTGTACTTGATTGTAATTTTATTGATGTCTCGAGAATCTGTACATGTTCTCCTCTCTCCATCACTCTTTAGTACTAGTACTGTAGGTATCACACATGGACTTAGGCTCTCCCTTATCAGTCCTTTCCTTAACATCTTATTAACTTTTCTATTCAGCTCTTCATTCTCTGTAGGAGTCATTCTATAGGTTTTGTTATTCAGCAAACTAGCTCCTAGTATCAAATCCATTCAGTGACTTATCCTCCTCATTAGTGGTAAACCTTCTGGTACATTATCAGAGACAATGTATTGAAATTATTCCAATATATCTGAGACTTTTGTTGGTACATCTTCACATTTCTCCTAGTTGATCTTAGGAATCAACATAAAGTAATGGCACTCATGATTCATACCATCCAAAAATTTCCTACCATCTACCAAGTAAATCCTGGCAGTACTACATACCTTTTCTTCCACCTCCTTCAAGGGCTTCAACTTATGACAAACTCCATCCTTTGTCAGGGAATAGGTGTTTAGATGGTCATCATGGACAACACACCTATCATACTGCCACGGCCCTCCCAATAGCATATGACATGCATCCATCAGTATGATGTCACACTGAAAGGAAGCAAGGTACATGAAACACACTTCCTACACCAATCTAATGAGGGGAAAAGTATGCAAATTCATTTTAATCCTTACAATTGCAGCAATATTAAACCTATAACATAAAGATTACAGCAGCAACACAACACATAAAGAAGGTGACATAAGATATACCGTGGGGAAAACCTTTTCAGGTAAAAAACCCCACACTCTAAAACTTGCACAATGTATTATCAAAATAATGGTGTGTTTACAATACACTTGCAATGAAAGTTCTTCCAAGAGTCTTCAAATCTCATTTCTAGAGTGATTTCGGTAGCATAATAGTACCTATACAAACACTATGCAACTACACCTCCAAAACAATGCATTATATAGAGTTACAAGGCAATATTGAGAAGCCTCTAGAGATAGGCATCCATCTTGGCCACATGGCCATTTTCCCACATCAAAGGACACTTGTCCAAGCTACAAATATCTCTCTTACCTCTGTCATAACATGGCATATTTGACTTCCCAAAGATAGAGCGCTCCATGCTAAAATAGACTATGACAGATGCTCTTACGCATCTTACAGCTATCATAGATTTTCCCAACATAACAACCTTAAATGTTGTAAGAGAATCCATCATACAAGACTAAATATAACATATTCCTCTTACAACATGTCATAGCCCAACTTGGGCACCCAAAGATGCCTTTCTCTAATGCAGAGATACTTTATGACACTTGTCTTCACTTGTCCCGAGAATCTCTATACTTGGCTCTTACATGTCATAGATTTTGTCATACACAATAACACCTATATCATACCACAAGATGCTAACACATGGCATATTAGTGCCACCTCAAATGCGATGCCCAAATCCACATGTGTTTGACTTCACCACTCAAAGCATATTACAAGTAGGATGACATATCACAATGCCACCTCAAACTAAAAGCCAAAACTGAATGTGCAAGTAAAATACAAATTGAGAAAATAACTAAATAAATAATTAATAAATCAATGCTAAGAATTGCAAGGTTGAGACACCTTAATTCCCAACACACACAACACCTCATCATGGTAGTCTACAATCTTTAACTTGACTAAATATTGTTTATTGACCAAAGCTCTATGATCCTTCTACAACCATGCAATCTAATATGGATGTGGATGCCTTCTCCTTGTCAACTTCAACTTGTTAACTATCTCCTTTGAGACAAGATTATCAGTGCTTCTGATGTTAATAATAATATCACAACACTTACCTTCACACTTGCACCTTGTGCAGAATAAAATCTTCCTCTAATCTGGTTCTTTCTCCTCATTTAACAAGGTTCTTCTAAAAACTAGGGTTTCTCCCCTTTCAACATCTTCAAAATTCTTAGATTGCACATCTTCATCTACATGTGCAACTTGTGCACTACCATCAAGTTTTCTATTTGTCATTCCTTGATGTTAGGGACACTTGTAGGCTCAATGTCCTTCTTCTCCATGTTGGAAATAGGTTCTTCTAAAACCTCCTCTTACAGGTCCTTGTCTAGGTCTTCCTCTTCCTCTTCCTCTTTGCTCACCATTATTTTGGTCACAAGGATGGTAGGTATTATTTCCTTTCTAATTTTGATTGCTACTTGTTTCTTCACTTTTCTTTTGATCTTCATTTCAGCCTCCATAGGATCTTCCACCAGTCCTTCTGCCATGACCTCTCCATCTTTGATTTCTTTCGAATCTTGTATTCAGCTTCTCTTCCACCTTTAGGGAAAACTAGTATGCATCTTCTATGCTGGTCATTCTGACCAGGCTTAGCTCCTCTTGAATACTTAGCCTCAACTCATTAATATAATGGGCCACCTTCTCCTTGTTGGCCTCTGCATGGCCTATTTTGATTTAATATTATTAAATTCCTCTATATACTCCTTAATAGACTCATTACCCTGTTTCAATCCTTGTAGCTTCTTCAACAACTCCAACTCATAATCTACAGGAATGAAGTGCTTCTTTATTTTATCTACCATCTGATCCCATTTGATAATATTTCCTTTTCCTCTTCTATTTCTCCCTAACTGGACCTCCTTCTACCAAGTACTGGCATGGCCCTTCAAATTCATTTTTACAAACTTGACCCGTTCTGGATCCTCCACATCTTCATACTCAAAATATTCCTCCATATCATTTATCCAATCAAAAAGCTCTTCCAAATTTATATCTCCAAAATAGGTAGAAACTTTAGTCCTAGGCCTCTTTCCAATCTTTGAAATGGCCCTCAATAACCTAATTTACGCATGATCTCTTGCATCATCTTGTTCTTCCTCAGATAACTCTTCTTCTTGATCTTCATCTTCACTTTCTTCTCTTATTCTTGGCTCAAACCCTATTTGTAGCTCCTCTTGCAATGCATCAATTTGCCTATGTATGGCTCTAAAACCCTCTTCTATCAAAGAATTTCTCCCACCATGGTTTCTTCATGGAGGCATTTTGATTTCTACAACAAACCCACAACCTCAGGTCCTGGTGCAAACTGCTTCACGGTCAGTGATCTATCTACACACTCAGGAACCCTTTCTCTGAGACCACTTGATAAGGGTGGATTACACCAAAAAACTATATAACAATAATTTATAGATTTCAAATAGACACAAATAAGATCTCAAGAAAGATTAGTTAAGAAAACTGTAAACTATTTCATAATTTCTTCATTAAGCTTGTATGTAAAAGGCTACGAATCTGAAATACAATTCCTAGGGTCATATGCCCTCTTATTATAGCAATATGAGTTGTCTTACAATAGAAATATATGACTTATAGAGGCTTATATATCTATCTTCTGATAGCTACTGACCTTCTTATTTGCATGAACAAGACTTGCCAATAACTCCCCCTTCCTACCCCCTTCCGGAACTGTTAAAAATAGGCTATAAATATGCATCAACACCACTTAGTGTAATTTCCCCAATGTTAGCCCTTGATTTGAAACGTGTAACTCCCATTTAGGTGACAAAATGAACCCAGCTATCCCTTTCCCAACCCAAGAAAGAATTTTCAAAATTTAAAAATTGAGAAACCAAGTAACAAAATTTCTGGGAGCCATAACTTTTGAACCAGGTGTCTGATTGACAAACTGTTTGATGTGTTGGAAATCTTGTGGAAAAATAAAGGTGCAAAAAATGTCTCGTTAAGGGATTTTTTTATTTTTAGCCAATTTTCAGGATGTTGCGGAACCTCTAAGTGCCTCAAAATTGATTTTGAAACTTTTTCCATGAACCTAAAAAACTAAAACTTTAATATCTTGAAATCCATACATGATCTTCAACTAAAATTTACCAAGAATGTTTATGTTTCTATTCCAAAACTTTGGGGTAAATTTCAGGCCCAATTGCTTCTCCAATATAGGGTTACTAAAAATAGTAATTCCTAGTATTCGTAGCCTTTTTGGAAACTTTGAAGATTCTGAATCATTATTCAAGAAAATGGGTATCCAAAGATATAGGAATTGAAAAGAACAGAAAATAAAATCATCTTTTTTTTGGGTGATGCAAGATTTCCATTACACCACTGGATGCTCCTGCATCACTTCAATATGTTGAAAATTGTATGATTGATCTCTTCTAATTCCCCACCACAAGGAATAGACCTCATCTTGGTTATTAGTTTTCCAACCAATATGCTTAGTATAAGTTTCAATCAAGATCGCTTTAGCATCTCTAAGTATACCTTCCATAGCTGAGGGGCATGGATTCCCCTTTGAACACCCATCAAAATTTAATTTTACCTAGCCAGGAGAAGGACATTTCCACCTAGAATGACTTTTCAAGAAGCTTTTTTTTCCAATCAATATTATTCAGATCATGAGAGATTACCCAATTTTTACAAATTCTCAACTCCAGATCTGAAGTGGGGAGCTTAAACTTTCCAATTTTAGCAACATTGATATTTTCTTGAATAGCGCCATAATTTTTTTTAAAGACTTGCTAAGCATTAGAAATAGAATCCTTGAATATTATATTATTCCTTTCCCTCCATAGTCCCCAGGAAATATTAAGAGCAGTTTGATCCTAAATTTCCTTAATGACACGATGAGTATAGGGGAAGTTTTTCCAAGCCTCCTTAAATAAATTAATATCAACAGTCATAACCCAAAAAACTTCAATTTTTTTAATAGTCATCTCCCATATATTAGTAGAAAAGTTGCAATGAAACAACAAATGGTTCACCAACTCTTTTTTAGCCAAAAAAAGTTTACATTTGTTAGGAAATTTGAATCCTCTCCTTCTAAGATTATCAATAGTGAGAATCTTGTTATGATTTTCCAACCACCCAAAGAAATTGACTTTAGGTATAATTCTATAATTCCACACAATATTCTAATTGGAGTTATTAATTTGATGAGTATTTGCAATCATACTATAGGATGAAGCAATAGTGAAGGAACCTGAAGAGTTAAGGGGCCATATAATTTCATCCTCTCTAAAGTCCTTGCAAAAATTACAACTTCCCAAAAAACTATGAAATTGGGCAAGTAGAGGCCCTCCATCATTCATAAAGATAGAAAAATTCTTCCAGTGAGTAATGTAACCTTCAAAAGAAACATAATTGTCCAAGAAATAACCAAAAAACCTCACCATACTATCTTTAAGAAAAACAAATTAAGGATGAGAAGATAGAGGAATATCATCCTTCCATATATCCTCCCAAAAGTGAACCCTATTTTTGCTTCTAATTCTCCATCGAATACCTTCCTTAAGAATCCCCCTAATCTTCCTGAGAGCATTCCATATAATAGAACCATTAGGAAGATTTGAGTTGTGGAGAAAGAAGATATGATCATGATTTTGGAAATACTTAGCTTTGATAATAAAGCCCCAGTCCTTATCATCATTCAAGAGTCCCTAGCCAATTTTTGCTAACAGAGCTTTATTGAAGTGATGAAGTCTCATGATCCCTAATCCACCATTACGTTTAGTTTTGCAAACAGTCTCCTAGGCAACAAGGGCTAACCTTTGCTTTTCTTCTACACCTGTCCAAAGAAACTTCTTTTGGATTTGTTCAACTTTTCAGTAATAAAAGTAGGGATCTTAACAAGGGAAATCTATAGTAAATTGCAATATTCTGCAAAGAAGCTTTGAGCAATTGAAACTTACCAACATGAATCAAAATTTTACCTTTCTAGCCATCCCAATTTCTCTTAATTCTTTCCACAGTGCCAAACCAATAATAATTTGAGAGTTTTTTAGTAGTAAGAGGGAGCCCTAAGTAGGTAGTAGGGAGAGTATATTTACTGCATCTGACTATCTTATTTTGGAGAGCCTCTTCAGTATTGAAAAAATAAAGTTTGCTTTTGTCATAGTTGATGTGTTGACCAGATACTTTATCATATTGATTAAGCAAGAGTTTCCAATGTTTAGCTTTAACAACAAAAAAGGTACCAAACATGATGGTGTCATCAACAAATTGTTGATAGGAATCAGAGGGGATAGAGAAAGAGCCTTAACACCAATGAAGGTCCAGGAATTGATCAGCTTAGTGATATTTCTACCAAGAACTTCAACCACCAAGATAAGAAGATATGGGGAGATAGGATCTCCCTACCTCAAACCTCTACTGCTATTCAAAACCCTTGGAATCTCATTTACCATTACAAAGTACTTAGTGGTAGTGATGCATTGCTTGATCAAGTTCGGAAACTTGCCTTGAAATCCAAATTTTTGAAGAACCACAAACAGAAAGGACCAAGAGACTCTATCATAAGCCTTTGAGATGTCAATTTTAAGAACTATTCCTATTTTATGTTGTTATCCATGGAATGAATGATTTCATGAGTAGCCATAATAGTATCCAAAATCTACCTACCTAGAACACAACCTTTCTAATTTTGTGAAATAAGATCTTCAAGAAAAGATTTTGTATGACTGATAATGAGCTTAGAGAAAACCTTATAGTAGTATTACAAAGGCTTATAGGTCTATAATCAACAAGAGTAAGAGACTCTCCTTTTTTAGGAAATAAAATAATAAAAGTAGAATTGAACTATTTTAGGAGTTGACTTGATTTAAAGAAATCTTTAGCAGCAACAATAATATCTTTGTTGACAATATCCCAATACCCTTGGAAAAAAGCAGGAGGGAACCCATCAGGCCCAAGTGCTTTAAAAGCCCGAAAGAAAAAACAACCATTCTCACTTCCTCTTCAGTAATATCTTTGACAAGTTTAGCATTATCATTCTCAGAAAAAACTGTAGAAATAACTTCAAGCAATTGAGGAAGAAGATTAGGATTACCTCCAAGATCATGAAGAAGATTTCTGAAGAAAGAAGTAGCTTTATCTCCAATAAGGTCATCATCAGAAATGATAATGCCATCCTCTTGAACAATTTTGTTGACGAGGTTTATTTTCCTATGTTTTAGAGTGGATTGATGGAAGAATATTGTGTTTCTTTCACCCTCAGTCAGCCTTTGAATCTTGGACTTCTATTTCCAAAAAGTCACCTCTATCAATATGAGCCTATGTCATTCTTCTCTATAGTTTTTTTCCTATTGATAGGTTTCATAATCCATGTTTCCTCTAAAATCTTGGATTTCCTTCAACTTTAGAGAGATATGTTCCTGTTTCTGAAATATGTTCCCAAAGGTAAACGTGTTCCAACCTTTCACCTTTTCTTTGATAAACCTGATTTTCTGAGCAAGTCTAAACATTGCAGTACCCTTAAAAGGGGTATTCCACCATTGTTCAACAAGACCTCTGAAGTCAAGATGTGAAACCCACAAAATCTCATAGCAAAAAGGATAAGTAGCTTTCAGGGGGTTAATATCCCATTCGATTAAGAGAGGATTATGATCTAAACTAATCCTAGGAAGAGCAGAAAAAATGAAATTGGAAAGGATATTTCACGAGTTGGAGAGAAGCAACCTATCGAGTTTAACCTGTATGAAGTTCTTTCCCATTCTTCTATTGGACCAAGTGAAGAGAGTACCATCAAGTTCAACATCAACAAGACTAGTAGTGGAGAGAAAATCTACCAAATCTATCATGCTTTTAGAATAATCCTCCAAGCCTCCTAATTTCTCAGAAGGATAAAGAGGGGTATTGAAATCTCCAACAAGCATCCAGTTAGCATCAGGCCATCTTCTCATAGAATTAGTTAAAGAACCCCAAGTACATTTCTTGGAAGATTTAGAGTTAGGGGCACAAACATTCACTAATAGCCATTGATCATTAGTTTTTTTATGTATTAAGGAAATAATAAGACAATTTTTGTAGTTTTGAACCAAAGTACCCATAAGAATAGTGGGGTTCCACATAGTAACCACACCCCCTAAAGCACCTTTTGAGGGGCTTAAAGCAAAATCAGCACCAGACCAAATGAAATTAGCTATAGAATAATGTAGCCTCGTGTATCATCAAAATGTCAACGTTATTCTCCAACACACAATTTTTTAGAAGAAATTGTTTATGAGGGCTATTTAATCCTCTGATATTCCATGAAATAGTTTTAATGAGAAAAATAATCTCTAGAAAACATAGCCAAAACTACAACTGTTAAAACCATTTTATTAAGGCAACAAGTGCCTAGAGAGGCCAAAGAAGCCTCAAAATCATATAAGCTCATTTCCTTGAAGACTTCCTAGAGACCGAGAGGTTCTCTAGGGTTCTTTGTTTTCTTGTAGCAATCTCTTTTGCAACGATCTAGTGTCTCTTTATGTCTGGTGTCTCTTTTTTAAGGTAGTTTAAGTTTCTAAAATACACATTATCCTATGTATTAGATTTTCTAAATTTGTAGTTTTCTTATATCTTCTTACGGTTTGGTTTTAGTTACTAGTAAATAATTTTTCACTAATTTAACATTTTATTTCATTATTTCTCTCTTTTTTTATAACTTTTAAATTTTAAATTTTACTTTTCATAAAAAAAATCTTATTAATATGAATATAAAATAATTATAGTGATATCATGATTAACCCTTATCTATATACACTTTAATTTATAACTATATGATATAGTATTTATCATAATATAATTGAAATAGTTATTTATTTAAAATATGTAATAAACAATAATTAAATAATGTTCAAAAATAAAACAACTATTAAGTAATAATAAAATTACTTTAGGTAATTATGGTAAAGGCAATAATAAAATAAAATAATTTAAGTAATTAAAATAGCTTTATAACTTCTCTTATCTTATGTGTTGAAGATAATATAACATTGTTATTTCTTTTAGCTAAACATATATCTACTAAAGTTCTCATAGATTAATATATTAAACACATTTATTTTCATCTCAACTTAATACTATTTTATATATCATATATTACATCTAGTAAATTCAATTAATATTATATGAGGCATAAATATGTAATATAAAGTTTATATAGATATATTTTAAGAAATATATATAACTCAAACCCTAAAATTATAGAATAACAAACAATGTGATTAGACCTACATTCCTATTAATAATATTGTATCAATTTTAATATTAATTTTATTATTATCATTTTGACATATATCTATCCATTCTAATAAAAACATGACCTATACTTGTTTTAAAGTCTAACTTAAAACTTATACTATAGAAACATCTAATAATAATCATATTAAATTCAATTTATATTAAGTATATATAAAATCATATACACCTATGTCAATATTTATATTAAAAGGGTGAAGTTCCTAATTTTATTATTGTTCTAGGATATATGTTTTACCTAACTTTATTAATTTAACTCAAGTGGTTTTAAACCATTTCACCATACACTTTTTCACTTATTTAACCCCATAGTTTTCTACCATTTTAGTTATATAATATTTTTTATAACCATATGTATACTAATAATACATATTAATTTTAATCTCATATTCATTTAGTGTTGGTTTTATTATTTATTATTTACTTTAAATTCTCTATTGATATAAGATATACATTATCATTTTTAGTTCAATATCAAATGTACTTTAAGTTTAGATCTCTATATCTTATACTTTAATTTAACATTTATAATCCTTTTCTTTTCTATTTTCCACATTCAACTCTGATACCAAATGTAATTCCTCAAACTCATGTAATTCCTCAAACTCCCCAAATTTTAAAATACATAGTATATTGTTTTCTATTTATTAAAATAACTAATTATATCCCAAGATTGATTATTAATTAATATTAACATTTATATATGAAGTAAATGAAATAAAAATTTTAAAACTAAACAATGAGCATGTGTTTATCAAACAATTATATAACTAGGAAATGAGTACTTTTTTAAAATCTACATATGTTCCCAACAATCACTTTGGAGAAGATTAGTGGTTCAGCCTCTTCCAGCCCGTGAGCAATCTAGGAGGAAACAATTCCTTTCGAAACATAGCGTGCTATTATGCTCTTACACAAGTGTTGGTTCTAAAAGAACAATGCTCAACACAAGTGTGAACCAAGCCCTGGCCAAGATTGTCCCAGGTTGTACACTATACTCCAAGTTAGGTCACACTCTGTTTGCCCCCTTCTCCAATGCTCACAACCTTCTCACCACGATCTTCTCCTTGTCCATCTCTCTAGTAATAAAATCTATGTCTCCTCCATTACATTATTTTTTTAGGTCTACATAATAACCCAAAGGGTGGTTCTAACTATCACACCCTTTCATAAATAATCTTAAAAATAACCTTTTAATTGTAACTTCTCATAAAACACACTCCAATATGATTGTAATAAGGTTCCTTTAACCTTTATTTTAACTTGAAAGTAACTTCAATTTTTCCTTTCTCTTTACATTTCTTCTTATTTTCTTCTATTTTCTTTTTCATATATATATATTTCACAAAATTGATTTATTTAATTCATTTCTCAGAGAAAAAGTCCCATAATAGATTGGCTACTTGTTGATTCATTTGCTGTAACGAAAGGCGCAATGTTATAACATTGTCAAAATTGACAATGTTTATACTTGCACAGTGAATCCATGTGGAATCCTTGAATCATAAAATCAATGGCTCCACTTGAAACTTCATTTTGCATTGAACAAGCTTAGCATTTGAACCTTGCCCAGTGCTGACCTAGAACAAGCCACCAATAGCACAATGTTATAAACTTGTCAAAGCTAACAACACTTATACATTGTCAATATTTATGAATGGCCTTACTTCTTCAAAAAAAAACTTTTTTACAAGCCAATCATAAAAAAAAATATAATAAAGAACAAACTATGACCAAAACTAACAGATTGGTAGAAAAATTCTGATCTGGAAACAAAATGGAAAGTGAAGCTCTATAGTTCTTGGCAACCTCTCAAGGGATCTTTGCTTGCAAGGAAGAATCTGATTTCTAACCTCCAGGCATAGAGATACAAAATTTTTAAATTTGAAAACAAAAAGCTAAAAATTAAATCTTTTCAAGGGCAATCTGTAAAGACACCCATTCATCCTCTAAAGGTTATCCCTTCCTATTGAGATCTTCAAAGGATCTATCCATCTCTATGATCTCCTTGTGGGAGATGCTCTGTAGCTTCTCAATCATAGTCTTCACCTGATATTCCAATTGATCCAAAGGTCAAAAGATTGCTTCAACTTCCATAATGCTTGGTGATTGTTTCTAGCCCTCAAAAGATATTCTTGTAAGCATTGCCTTATATTCTTCTCCTCCCATTACATCATTATCATCCTAAAAAGGAGATGGCAATCCCTGTTATACCAAGGAATTGATATTTCCTCTCATTTCCTTTACAACCTACTCTAAAATAACCATGTCCTACACTTTAGGGAGGATTTATTTCTACTCTTTACTGTAAGGAAATGATGGCATCTCAGAACGTATTTCTAAGAACAGTGGTGTCTTCGACAGATTTAAATACTTTTCATTTGCTTCAAAAACACGCACAACTATGCCACAAAGGGGAAACAGACATAGAACATTTCCAACATTGACCCTTAGAGGAAAGCACAAGCAAACATTAACTAGTTTCAACAGCAGAGACATTAAACATGAAAAACAGAACAAGAACATAGATTTACGTGGGGAAAACCCTTACGGGTAAAAAACCCCACACACCAAATCACCGAGCCATTGTATCATTCAACAACCAAATAGTTACAATACATTTACAGGCTCATAGCCTTTACAGGAGATTAACATCTTGTTCCTTCTGAAGAATAGATGACAAAATAACCTTGCACAAGGTTCTCCAGCACTCTAATCAGCATACTGTTATCATGCCATAAATAGCACACAGTATTCACTCTCTCGGCCAAAATCCCTTTCACTTAAACTCTGTTTTCACTTTCTCCTCAGTCCCTTCTCATACAGTTAACATGCTGCATTCAACATACTGTATAGGACTTCACAGAAGAAGAAGAACATAGCTCACCTGATTGAACTCTCCCCTTAGAACTCTATCGATTTCAAATTGCTTTTAGCAATCTAATCGAAACAACCATCTGAGCAACCAACCATTTCAGTTACGCTCACCAATTGTCCAAACTACCGTTTCGCATTCGTGAGATTAGTCCCACATGCATCTGCTCAAGTCAGACACCCAAGTTTATATACCTCACCACATGTAAGATAACCGTCGGCACTTTTGCCGACAACATCAAGCAGTACACCATTCACCGACCATCAGAAAGACCTTGACCTTCAGTATAACTTCATCCCTCTTTGCTGACAATGTTTCCCCTGTCGATGCTAAGTCTTCACCAACCCTCCATCGAAGTGACAGGTAAGATCGGGAAGACTTCTCAATGCTAGGCCAACAAACATTCTCACGCCGACCACACCATCGTCAAGACATAGATCATCGGTGACACTTCTTCTATCTGCGCCGATAGCAAACTTCATAGCGATGACTAGGCCTTCATCAGAGTAACACAGCATATCAGAGACAGCATTCCAATTCATGCCGATGTCACATGTCTTACCGATGCCAAACCTCCATCGGAGTGACCCAACACTGTCAGAGCTACTGCCACCAGCTTTGCCGACGGTCAACCTCATGCTGATATCTCACTACCATCGGTGAGACCAAAGAGATTGGAGACACTACCACAGGCTCCACCGATGGCCACCCTCATGCCGATGGACTTCTTTGTTGAACCATTGAACCTGCCCACGAAGTTCAAGCCTTCATCGAAGAGATACAATATCATCAGAGTAAAAACTTCAACTAAGCCTGATGGCTAGAGTCAGGCCAATGAACCACTGAACCAATGAGCCAATGAACCGATGATGTACCAAGGAACCATTGAACCTATAATTTGAGTCACTAGTACTCAACATTCTCCCACTTAACGAAGGAATTACAGGAAACCATCAATGCTCCATATCACAGAACCAAAGCTGATACTGCCACTAGTCCACTATACTGACAAGCTCCACAGAAGCTCTAACAAAACCAACTTCAAAGCTTTCAGAACATAGCCATGAAAAACATCCTCCAGAAATAAGATAAACCATCAGCTAGAACATCAATCAGTAAGCTGACTGTACCCATCCAACTAAACATAAAACCCAACTGACTGAAAATAGCACACACAGCTAGTGCTAAAACATCCAATCACTCATACCTTAAAGGTATGAACATTAGTAGACTCATGCCACCTACATATACACCCATCAACTGCAAATACAAGCTCCATGTGTCAACCAGTCAAAAGACCAAACACATCCAAGAACTCCCACTGCATAGGTAAAGCAAATCTGAAAAAGATCATGGCATACAAGTCTACCATTAGCATCACTTAGAAAATGTAAACATCATGTTGTACCAAGGAAACATCCACCATGATATGCAAAAATTGTAAATCAATAACCTGTACATCTCACCACCAGTCCAAAAATCTCTCAAGTTCTTCACACCCAACAATGAAAAAGATAACAGAACTGTCATGCTATCACCCAAGAATATAAGTGAAGGCACATGACCACAAACAAGTGATCACTTTAGCTCCAAACAAAACATCAAACCAATGTAATGTGAAACACACCATCAAAAAAATAATTGAGACCAAGAGAAACACTGCACATCATATACCTGTAGACAAACCTTCTACATACACCTCTGCATGCCAACTATGTCAAGTATGATCTCCTTCTTAAAACCCCAAAGAGAACAGCATAACAACACCCAAACAAACATTCGATCTCAAGAGATCAAATTTAGCATATCTAACATGTATCTAACATGGATGTAAGCCTCTCAAACCAAAGAAGATCAAACTAATGCATTTCCCTTTCCAGGAAATCAGCCCATAAACCGTCTCCTAACAATCCTCATCAATGAATGATGTCTCACAATGAATCCTCCAGAACCATCTATGAGCAATTCAAGATCCATGTCTATGAAAGAAAGCATAAAATACCTAAGAGAAACAATGGACAATATCTCTCAAGTAATAAACTACCGAGTAGATAAGAATGCTCCTCCAAGATATACAAGCCATCATGACTCCTCCAAGAGCAATCTCCTCATAGGTCTCTGTTGAACTCACGTCCAACCAAGGTAAAGACTCCTTGGACTTCCTGCTGCAAACTCTGAATAAGCATAACATACTCAATCTCACCTTATTCTCCATGTATCCATGAGTACCTTTGAACAATCACCTCATGCTAAACTCCAACTGCAATAATACACCACTATGAAGTAATCAAGCAAAAGATAAATGTACCCAAACATAGAGAAGTTACCAGACCACTGTTAAAGCTCCAATCATCTGAATCAGAAACTTATCATGACATCATGATCTTATCATCTCCCTTAGGAGATTCCATGCTTCGGGTGAACTTAATCAAAGTCTCAAGAGCAAGCATATCATGTCAAAACTCAAATGCTTAAACAAGAGTATATCATGACATGAACAATAAAACTCTAAGCCAACATCACCTGTCAAGCACCAACAACACCTCAGCCAAGGATTTCATGAATCCTCCATGACTCCAAGATGTTACACATCCTCAAATAGTGTCCTTGCAAATGTGAAAGAAACCTTCTGCAACACTAAAGAAGACCATTCACCACTAAGTGATGAATCTACATTCATTGCTATAGCTCCCACTAAACTGTGGCAACCGGGCTTTCCAAGCAACATGACCAAACATCTCCTAATCTGAAAATCCACCAAGTCCACACATTAATGTGTCCATCTGACAATAATTCCAAGTGGCACCAAGATCTCCAAACCAAGGAAATAACTATCACTGTCATTACACAAACCTGTGAGTCCAAGTTATTCATGACACCATGATACACATACTACAGGTCTCCATAACCAACTATTTAGATACTCTACAACATCTGTTCCTCTCTTTCCAAAATAGTCACACTAATGTACAAGTGACCACAGACAAGGCTAGCTACTGCATAACTCGTAGATCCTTACACTGAAACATGCAAACCCACTATTGCACTAGAAACTCCAAAACTGAGATTTCAAGAAATAGATAACAATGTAGACAACATGACTTGAACACCAGATTACATTACAAATCTGATTTGCCAAACATGTCCACAACCTGAGCACCATAGTCAAGAAACCAGAAGCATTACCACAGAAATACTGAGTGACATATCACTTACCAGTACTCCCATGCAGAGAAAGCATTTCACCTCCTCACACCATGCATAGAGCATGCATGCAAAACTGCAAATATATCATCCAGCAACACCTCAAAAGCTAGGGTCTAGAAAATAGCTTAACTGCAGCTTAATAAAACCACAAGTTTTTCTCTTGACCGTGTAAAACCTGCAAAACCACTGTGTTTGTAAAACACCCATGCACATCCATACCCACTTCACATCTAGAAAACCCAAAAGTCTGCAACACAAACTCCATAATAGTTAAACTAGAATAATGGATCATCATTAATATGCATAACCATAGATTTTAAGGAAGAACTATGAAACCCTCAAATCCAAGGAACATGAATCTGATCCATGCAAGTACAACACATCCTTAAAAGGAAACAGTAGTTCAAGAATTTCAAGCCCACTTGTAGACCAATTCCTCAACCACCAACATGCACATGCATCCGAGAGAATCAGGCTATTGTAGAAGCTCCCAGATCTTCCAATCATCAACTCCATAGCCTACATGCAATCAGGGTAACAAAAAAGTATGCCTTCCAATACCAGGAACAAAACACCCAGCATAAGCACAATACTCCATGGCTGAGCAGTAACACAAACTTCTTCATATCATCAGAAAGCCTCTCACACAGACACCCAATATGAAAGTTACTACAGCAACACAACCACAAAGCAAACCCCATGCAACAGGATTAAATACTATCAACTAAGAGCCTCAGGCCACATCATGACCAGCTCCAGTCTCTTCATTTTCACCATCCTTCAAGCACTACTAAAACAAAAAACATCACTACCAGACTTCACTCAAAATAAGGATCAAAAACACCATACGATTCCTTTAGATTTCCTCAAGTCTATCACACTAAGAAATCATCACAGAAGGAATACCCAAACCTTATACACTAGGAACTCTTGCATGCAAAACACATCCAGCACACAAATGTACCTATGTGAGCAACAAAGCAAATCCCAGAAGAAGGCTCTGATACCACTTGTAAGGAAATGATGGCATCTCAGAACGTATTTCTAAGAATAGTGGTGTCTTCGACAGATTTAAATACTTTTCATCTGCTTCAAAAACACGCACAACTATGCCACAAAGCAGAAACAAACATAGAACATTTCCAACATTGACCCTTAGAGGAAAGCACAAGTGAACATTAACTAGTTTCAACAGTAGAGACATTAAACATGAAAGACAGAACAAGAACACAGATTTACGTGGGGAAAACCCTTACAGGTAAAAAACCCCACACTCCAAATCACCGAGCCATTGTATCATTCAGCAACCAAATAGTTACAATACATTTACAGGCTCATAGCCTTTACAGGAGATTAACATCTTGTTCCTTCTGAAGAATAGATGACAAAATAACCCTACACAAGGTTCTTTGAACCTGCCCAAGAAGTTTAAGCCTTCATCGAAGAGATACAATATCATCAGAGTAAAAACTTCAACTAAGCCCGATGGCTAGAGTCAGGCCAATGAACCACTGAACCAATGAGCCAATGAATCGATGATGTACCAAGGAACCATTGAACCTGTAATTTGAGTCACTAGTACTCAACATTTACCTCATTCACCTTGGCAGTTGTGACATACCTATTATCAACCCCTATAGATAGGAGCACCTCAGCATATAAATTGTATAGTTTCTCAACCAAGGCTTGAGCTTGGGAGACTTTAGAAGCAAATGAAAAAAGTGTTTGATCCACCTCATCTTTGACTTGTGCTATTAACTTCTGAGTGGATGAAATAAACTTGAGTGTTGACTTAAGTTTAGTAGTACTAGAAATTATTCGAATCCAATAAGAGACATGCAAATATTTTACTAACTAGATCACATCTGGTGCATGACTCACCATCTATACCTCCATCTATGGCTACTAAAGGTGTAATTCTTTGGCATCAAGTTGATCTTGGAGTGACCCTATTGAGCTTCTCAACTCTATCAATATAGTGTGAAGTTGTGTCAACTCCATAATTCTATTCTTTTCTTGCTCCTTTACCTTCTGGATCTTTTGTCTATAACCTCTATGGTTAAATTTGCTTTACCAAACTCTACTTTCAAAGCAACTTGCTAAGATTTTTTGGCTTGAAAAATCTCTAGTGTGACTCAAGCTTGAAGCTCTGAGATTAGTTTTCTCACTTCTTTCTCTTGGGCCTTCACCTCAGCTGATAGTTGATTTTCTATTGTATCACATGTAGATAATGAGTATAAAAGAACAAACTAAAACAATACTATCCTATTCTACCCATAATTTAATACAACCTCAATATTGAGCATAAAAGGAATGCATACAAAGAAGAGAACCTAAACTAGTTAACTAGGTCATGCAAACCTTGCTTGTTTTAGATGTTCTTCTTTGAGGTTTGATTGTTGATTGCTTCTCAAATTGATAGCATAACTTTGCATTTCATGGAGATGGAATCTTGAAAATGGCTTGGGTTGATGGCTATTTATATTTTTTTTGTATGGTGGTTGAAGGGACAGGATTGATTTAAGGGATCAATAGTTGAGGATGATTAGGAGGCTAGGATTGATGAGAGCTTGTCAAGTGGTAAGATTGGATTTGGGGATGAGGGTTGTCGTTGGATCAATGAAAGATCAAGGGTGGGGGATATTATTGGAAGAAGGGGATGGATGAGATCAAAGCAGGACAAAAGGTCCTTTTGTACAAAGGACTTTTCCATACCTTTGTAAGAGACCCATGTGGTCATGTACAAAATGCCATACCTTTGTACACTTGGGAGAATGTGAGAGATTTGAATAGGTTGATTAAAGTTTAGGAATGTGCAACATTGTGATTAAGTCAACCAAGTGGATTAGGGAACTTAATCAAATGTGCACAAAATAAGGAATTAGATAAATAGAAGTATTTATTTAATTCATGGGAAGTGAAAAGGGGTATTCTAGATAACTAGAAATATTTATCTAATGTTGGACTATAGAAGATAGGAGATAAATGGGTAAATACTCATTTATGTTAGCGATAAGTACAGATGAAGCTATAGATAAATAGTGAAAAGTACATGAATAGTGATTTTAATAATAAAATGTTATTTAATCACCATTGGAAATAGAATTGGATGATTAATTGAATAAATGGGGATTTATCCAATTAAGTGGTTAAATGATATCCTGATTAGGATTGAATAGTGTCAAGATGATGAGGGGATGATTTTAGGTGTCTACACTTTTCCCCTCTTTGAGATGGTGTTGTGAAGTAGCACCATTTCAAAGAAAGACAAAATGTAGCACTGGGTTGGATAAAAGAAAAAAATGGTAGGAAGAGGGATGATGATGCCCCAACCAATCGAAGTGAGAGTGAAAAGGACTGGTAGTAGGGATGATGATAGAGATGATGCCCCCTTAAGAGGGTAGGTGGGTTCAAAAAACATGGGTGTGCTCTTGAAAGGATGAAGATAGATGGATTAGAATGGTGACAGTGGAATTTAAATAAAAATGGATGGGGAGGATAGAAGAGATTGGAAGTAGGGGATTGGAGGAAAAGGGGATGCGGGATGAATGATTGGATAGGCATGTGGAATTAGATGGAGAAGGATGCAAATAGATGGGGTTATAGAATTGTGTTATGTTGTATTGTATTGGGAGAAATCTTATTGATATGGCATGAGATTTTATGTACCAAGGTATAAGGAACTAGGGTGACAAGGTGTCCCATATGTAAAAGGATACCCCAGCACATCACAAGGTGTTTTACATCCTTGAGGGGTGTTGTGATGAGACAACTGATAAGGTCACAAGCAACCCTGTGCCACATAGCACCATGATATGGAAGACCATGATACTATTGTGGCAGATAGGTTACAGGGACTGATACAGAGGCAATATAAAAATGATAATGCACACACACAAGAAAGCACACATGCACAAAAAGATACAAAGACAAACATAATACTGCCCCTAGTCAAGCTTAAAAAGTTGTAGATTGATGGATTGATGATGTTGGATTGTGTTTTTGATGATAAGAACAACATGAGGATTGGGAATAATATATCCCAATAATGATGATTGATATTAGATCAAAGGCTTGCAGTGAAGTTGGGAACAAGGCCATGGATGTGATTGGAGGATTGTACATGGATTCTTAGTGAGGGATGATGTTCTTGTGATTTTGGATGTTAGGGAGATTTTGATATTTGGTAGATTAGGATCACTAGGGGTGGAATGCATTGGTTTGTATGTAGGTAGCCTCTACCTAGAGACCAATGACAAGGGAAAGTTAAGTCTATCGACAAAGGATATTGGTGATGATTAGATGAGGTGATGAAGTGATTGGATGATGGAGGGATAGGTTGAGTGACTAGCCATGTGAGTTGTTGGCAGTGTGAACTGTGGATATAGTAAAACCACACAACAAAAGGAATCGAGGGATGATAGGAGAGTGTGGGGATTATGGGTAGAGGATATAGAATAGGATGGAGGGATGGGATAGATGAAGAGAGAATTTAGGATAAGTGGATAGAAGGTTGTGAATGTGATCTCCAAGAGCTACGTCGCATAGGAAGAAGATGGCCCACTCAAGATGTGTCTCTCATGACAAGACATTTGGATGCATGGGTTTGATGCATTTTTGTAGGAAATGCTTGGAAGGGATGTGTAACAAGATCTATCCAAAGCATGTTTTGGATATTTTTCCCTTGTCTTGATCAAGATCATAAGTAGGGAGAGGAAATATGATGGGAAGACGATAGGATAGATAAAGAGATAGTGGATGGGAAGGATGGGAGATGATAGGATAAGTAGGGAGATAGTGGATGGGGAGACAATGGGATAGATAGGCTAGGAAAGACTTCCCCCCAAGTGTAGGGTGCAAATGGATGGGTAATTATGCATGATTCCCACGAGGGGTTTTCATCATGGTACTTGCCCAAGGTGCCACAAGGAGTGGTTTTCACTATTGGATGATTTTTTTCTCTTTATTATTTTTTTTTTAATTATTTTTTTTATATTTTTCTATTGTTTTAGATTTTTTGGATATTTGGATGGGATGGGTGGGTGTAGGATAGAGGAAGGGATTTGGAGGAAGATGGGGATTTCAGATGGTTGTTGCACATGGAGCATGGAAAATGTTGTTACGTGTATGGATGTTGGTAGATGATCACATAAGATGGAGATGGAGTGAATTTTGTAGATGGAAGATATGGATGGTGAATGGATAGATGGATAAAGGATGGATGGAAGGTGGGTGGATTATGTGAAAGCATGGATCATAGGGATGTTATGGGGTAGATATGTGGCATAGAGGATATAAGGTGGGGGATGGGGGTATGCGGGAATATCATGGGATTAAGGGGAATCAAGACCAATGTTTGCACACACTATGATGGATATTGAAGCTTATTTTTGTGATGGGGAGTGGGGAGTAGTGGAGAATGGGATTAGGATGGGATGTTATGGGATTGCTGATTTAGGGATTTAAGGACCTAAATGGACTTAGGATTTTTAGAATGTTTTGATTGGGAGAAATATTTTTGGAAATTGGAGATGGAGTGGGATTTGGATGTGCTACTTGGATTTATTGTTTTGTGCTTGGGGACCCACACCATTTTTCTTAAATTCACTTTTGGAGGTGTAGGATTTTGCAGCCTTTTAGATGAGTTTTTCTTGGATTTTATGTATCAATTCCCTTGGCATGATAGTTCTCAGGTGTTTTAGGATTGTTTGCTTTTTGTAGGGAGAAAATGATGATTTTTCAATCCCATGGCTGTGGTGATAGCTTCTTGTTTAGACAATGTGTGTATTCATTGGTCATGATTAGGGATTTTGGGGGATAGGAATTTGGGGTGTTTAGGGATATGGAATTTATGGACAAGGGTGTGGAGGATGGGAGGATTAGGGGATATTGAGGATGGGGGTATTATGAGTTGGAATGAGGGGAGGGAGAGTTGATTTAGGGATGGGTGGACATTTGGATTTATGGATGGGACAATATGGGGGATAGATGGTCACATATTTTTTTTTGTATTTGTATGATGATGGAGGAGCGATAGCGGCATATGGTTTGGAGGTGTGATGAGATGCACCTAATTTAGGCTTGGGAGAATGGATTTTAGGAGGCATGAAGGTGGTACCAACATTTTTGGATTGTTTACCTTGGGATGTATAACCAATGACATGCATGTGTAGATGGATTTTGACATAGATGGGGTCCAATATGCCTTGCTTATGAAGGCCTAAGCATTTGCCTTGACAATTCATGTTTTGTAGCATGCGATGTGCGATGGGATGTGTGTTGTTTTAGAAACAAGATGTGAGTCCATTATTAGATGGGGGAGGATGGGTGGTGGATATAAGTTGTTCCTCTCCTATGAGAGAATCACCACGGATGAAGGTAGTGTAACCTGCTATGTCGTAAAAATTTTCCCTAGGACTTTTTACCTCCTAGTTTGGCTCCTAGGTCCCCATGCATGTTTAAAACTTATCTCGAAACAATTTCCCTTGAAACCCATGTCAAATGGGGCTTAGGGGTCCACATTTAATGCTAATAAAGACTTAAAATCATACCCTAGACTTGGGCACCCGTGCCCTAATCCAAGCCTATTTTGCCAGGACCTAAATTTAAGTTGTTAGCATAAGACCTTTAAAAAGTTTTCCCTTTGTCATCCTTTTCAATTTGAATTACGAAAGTTTAGCATGAATGCATATATAAACATGTTTAGGGCTTCATTTTACACATAGATGGATAATGTAAACTTGCGATATTGAGCTAAGGGATTTCAAGGCATTTATTGTGTTGCAGAGCAGAATTCTATTACTATTGTGTTTGCTTGTTGCAGGTTTGGCTTCATCAATCCATCTCCTCATGGTGTGAAAGATCTTCATTCTCCATGAGGGCTTCACCTCCAAGGTGACATCTATTTGTGTTTCAATCAATCTATTTCATCATTTGATTTTGCCTCTGTCCACCAAGGACACATACTCTCTCTAACAATGGTGTTGGAAGGCTTAATGTCATTCCAAGGCTTGACCAAGGCAAGCTCCTAAACACTACAACCCCCAAACCCCTCTCTTTGTGATTGCAGGTTACAGATGTGGGATTGTGCGATGTGGAGTTGTAGAGAATCTAAGCAAAGGATAGTGATTTAGGATCTAAGAAGAAAGTGCAGAAAACCTAACCTGCTAGACTATGGTGCCTGCCCTGTAGTCCTCCTGACTGGCATCTCTAGAAACTCTAAAGCAGGTTGCAGTCTTAAACACCTCACCATTCCAGATCTACATCTAGAAATTGCCCTGTTGGACTAGGACGCCCGCCCCAGTGTCCCCAAAGTTTTAGCCTCTGGAAATCTGAATCCTATTATGTCTCTAACCTATATTTGATGTCTTCATGTGCAATCATTTGTCATATCTTGTTTGTCTGTATTTAATTTCATATAATTAGGGCTTGAGGCTTAATTGAACTAGGGTTTGACATATCTAGCAATTTAATCAATCTTTCCATATCCTTCCTAAGTGACATCAACCTATAGGTGAGTCCTCTCCATCTGTAGTGACTTATCTTGATTGTTGTCCTTTGAATGTTATTGTCAAAGTAGGGTTTGATTGAATTTACCTAAACACACATTTCAACCTTATCTTCTTTTCATACATAACATTTTGGTGAACCAATGTTTTTACTAAACTTGCATCTTTCTGAGTGTTGTAATCATTCATTGCATTCATTCATATCATATTTATCATCTTCCATTGGAAAATTTTACATGCATTTGAAAAAAAATGAAAAAACAAGCATTCTAGGCTTGCTTTAAGACATAGTTTTGCATATTTTGCATTGCATACCATAAAAAGATTTAATTTTCTGATTTTCAGATATGATATTTACTACAACAATTCATCATTAATTCATATTAAATATTGCATTTACAAGCTTCATTTGCTAGGGTTTCTCTTAAAAAGTTGTATTTTTCATATAACTAGTCTTAGCAAAAACTAGGCTTTGTAGACAAAATTCCATTTTTAGAATTTTCTACTCCTTTTCAAAATTCATTCAAGTCTGATTTTGAATTGTAGTTTTGGATTATAGTGCATATTTTTGCATCCTGTCTTTGAAACTTTCACTTTTTGCATTTACACATTGTGTATTTCAACAAAAACAACTATCTTCATCTTTTTTATTGTGCATTGATCATTATAGGACTTTGGCATCCTTCTTGCATCAGATATAAGCTATTTCACACACTATACCTGATTAGATTCCACTCATATATCATTTTCCATAGTCTCATAACATCTTTTGTGCATTTACATTGAAAAAAGTGAAAAAAAAAATTGAGCATTTTAGGTTCATAAACAAGCATAGATTTGTGTTGCTCTATTTCATTTGTCATAAATATCTTTCATTTTAGATATAGCCATGATTTAAAGCATATTTCCATTGCTCATTTAAATTTTTTGCATCATTTCATACTTTAATTTGAAAATTTTACATGTTTACAATTACACAATGTGTATTTCAACATAAGCAATTTAACCTCTCTCTAATATTTCTTTGCAAGAAATCTTAAAAGTGGTCTATATTACCTTTTGTGCAGAACTCTTTAAATCTTAATCACTCTATTTGTAAGGACACTAGTGTGTTTTTGTTCTTGGTAACAAGTTTCAAAAACCCAGTTTCCTCAAACTAGTGTTGTGGTGTACAAAAGTCTCTCATATTGGTTATATTTGATAAATGAAAAGAACTTATTATGCATTGCTATTCCAAGACATTCTATTATGTCATCTTCATATCATTTCTCTTTGGTATCTTTACATGCATATAAAAAAGACTTTGAAAATTTCTACAAATTCCTTAATATGAATCCTCATGTTCTCACTCATATACAATCCATGTATCATAGGGATATATTTAAGTGCTCTTCATTTGAAATCCTTGATTTTGTATCTAATTTTGATAATTTAATAGCTCTCATGAATACTTACCCTTTAGTATTAGAAGATCTAACTGAATACATCTCCATGAAGACTCGTGAGAAAGATGAGTGTGAAATTTTTTCTTCTATTAATGCCTTGGAACTAATATCTAAAGTATATGGTGATGATAATGATTCCATGAGTTATCCTATTCCACCTCTAGTTGAATGTTCAAACACCTTGGGCATCCCTAAGGAAGTGAAGACCTTTGTGTTGGCAAGAGACACTATGTGGCTTCATGAGTGTTGTCATTGATGGCAACAAAGTCCATCCCACTCATCCGCAGCACATAGCGTGTCTATACCGAAAGACAGAGTGAAGAGTGTTTTGGTCTGGTAAACAAGAATAGAGCATACAGCAAGGTCCGACAATCAGGTCCAGATCTCTCAGAGGAAGTATCTCAGTAAAGTGCGGACTTGGGGAAGTCAAGAGGAGTACCATGACTAATACATTCCAGAGATTGACCCTTCGGTGATGAAAGAGTGAAAAGATATGAACACCTAAGTGTTGGGTTCCTGTTTGGCAAAGTAGACTGAGGAAGAACTGACCGATAGAACATCAGACCTTAATCTGGATGAGATATTGATGGTGATCAAGTTTCTTAAGGGATCATTCATGATTGGCCGACATGATTGATGACTTCTATAAGTATCTCTTTGATACACATCACTTGGTAAGCAAGGATTCAGCCGACAGACCAGAGTTTGGGAAAATATTGAGTATTCTGGATGACGACTAGAAAGATGTTGAAATCCTTGGTACGGATATATATATACCAGATGGATTTCAATGTGAGGGTGTGTGGTATGTGATTGTGTGTGAAGAAAGGTAGAGATAGGTGTGGAAGTTACAATACAAGTCTGGTATGTGACAGAACAACAGCACTAAAGGAGTGGAATAATGAAGTGTAGTAGATCAATTTATTGAGCCTAACCGGAACTGAACCTCAGCATATGTGGATGCCTCTAATCAATTCAAACACTTGGTTACTTTCTTTATACCTTGTAGACAATGAGTCTCTTGTAAGCAATGAGCCTCTTGTGAGCAGTGTGCTCGGGTAGTGAGCCCTAATTGGCAAGTGTCATTTTGTACTTCTTATTCTTCTAACAAAGAATACAATCTTGGGTTAGTCACCCCGTGGTTTTTTTCCCTTAACAGGGTTTTCCATGTCAAAAATATTGTGTTATGTGTGTTGAGTTTATTTCTGCTTCCATGGTTATGTATGCTTATATGTTTTGATATTGCACTAATTGTTAAAGAAGAAAAGAAAGTCAAATAATTAAGATAACTGATTCACCTCCCCTCTCAGTTATCAACTGGTATCAAAGCTAAGTTCCTCCTAACAGAGCCTAACAGCTTGAGGAAGATCTGGGAATCTCAATGGATATGTATGGTATGAGGGAACAACTTCAGTCTACCCTAGATGGTCTTGAACAATCTCACTCTGAAGTTAATAACTTGAGGGAAAGACTCAAACAAGCTGATGATTTCATAAATGAACTCAAAGAAAACTAAGTATCTCAATGAAGAAAAGAAAGGAACTACTTCAACAATTAGCAAGTCAAAGTGAAGCTAATGATACTAATGAAGATCTGAATGAGAAAACCAAGTTATGTGAGAAGTTATCAAAAGAGGTCATTATGGTAAGACATGAAATGGAATCAGGAGTTATGAAATTCACCCAAGAAATTGAAGAGAAAAGAAAAAGTGAAGATAATCTAAAACAATCTCTCAAGTAGAAGTCAGAAGACTGCCATAAAATGGATAGAATAATCAGGCATCTAGAATCTGATCTTGAAGAAGCTAGAGACAATGAAGAACAACTTGAGAATCAGATAGACACTCTTAAAAGGGATCTTCAAACAGCAAATGAATACAAAGAGAAATTCAAGATAAGCTCTGCTCAACTTGAAGTTCTTGAAAGCCAAAAGAGGGTAGATGACAAGCAAGGCTTGGGGTATGAGAGAGGGGAAAGCTCCAGATCCAGTCAAAAGAACTCTGGATCAGGAAATCCAAGGAACAGGCCTAGAAGACCTTCAGTAAGGCAACCAAATGCTCAAAGATATCCATCCTTCAATGGATACTGCCAAAATTGCAATAACTTTGGTCATAAAGCAAATCAGTGTAGAAGAAGAATGAATCAGACTAATTCATCCTTCTCCGAAAAGTGTTTTAACTGCAAAAGGTATGGTCACAAATCTCAAGAATATAGAAATATGCAAATGAACAATTCATTAAATGGTAGATGCTTTGCATGCAATAGAATGGGACATATGGCTAATCAATGTAGATCAAGAGGATATTAGTCAAATCTACAAAGAAATGTTGTTTGCTACAATTGCAATAGATCTGGTCATATTGCCAAATTCTGTAGCAGTAAGAATCAAGATAAAAGGGGTCTGGTGCATCATAATCAAAATCAAGACAAAGGAAAAGGAAAAGTGAATGCGGATGAAGTTCAAAGGGAGATGAACAAGATTTGGGTAAAGAGAAGTACAAAAAATGTTGGGGATGGATCTGCACTAGAATCTGGTGCTGATATTCCTTCCAAAAACTAAATAGATGAGCTCTGGGTCAAGGGGAGTCAAAAAGGAAAACAAATTCCCCCAGCCAGTCAATTGGTGCCTGAAATTGGCACATGGAAAGTTGTGGATTAAAGGGTTCTCAGAGAAAACATCTAAATAAGCCTTGGTAAAGATTTGGAAGATCCGCAAGAAGTTTTGAAGAGGTTAATTATCCAAGATTGATCCGGTTTAACAGTCATCTGGTAAGAGCAGGATTTTCACAGTTAGATCTGGTATGATTCAAAATTGAGGTATCTTGATCTGCGGATAAATGGAATGATTGGAGAAAGGTAGATAGATTGTTAATATTCACTGAGAATAACTCTCAGTGCATCTCAATGATCTGAAAAGATCTCTCAGGACAAGGAGAACAAGGCAACCAGAATAACTTAAGTTGTGCATTTATTGCAAAATGGAATTAGGGTTTGCGCAGAAATAAAAGGGTTCTTTTCTTCATCATTTGCACAATTGCATTCGAGAAGAAGGAAGAAAGAGCTCTACAACAAGATTGCTTCAACTCTCTCTCAAGGATCAACCGCAGAATTTGACTCAACCAATAATCTTTTTGGCTCTTATCGTGAACCCTAGAAGCGTAAAAGGTATTTTCCTCTCTTGAATATCTCTCTCTGAATCCTTTGAAAGATGGCTACTCCAAATGTTGTCAAAATCACTGATAGACTGCACCCTAAGTTCAAGAAACATCCTTACAAATCCCTAGAAGTTGATCCCCTAGGCACATTCTCTAGCATTCTGCATGGGGTTCTGCATGTAGAAGATGTTAGGGTTTACATACATGCAAACATTGAAGAATTTGGGGAATCCAAGTTGATGGATATCTACCACAAGGAACTGATAGATGAATCACTTAAACTTAAACCCCAATACAAGGCCATCCAAGATAAGCATTTCTGACATTGCATCCATTTCCCCTGTTTTGCAGAAGATGAATGGGTTCGGTATGTTCTAAGCAAAATACATGACAACTTCATGTGGTTGATGAGGCCATTCAAGATAACCAAGGATGCAATTAGGGCGGTAACTGGATTGCACTCATCCGGTGGGTTGCCTGCTCTCAAATCAGTTAAAAATCAAACTGTAAGTGAGGCCACCAGATCAAAATTTGACAAGAGGGCAATGACAATAGAAGACATCATAGATCCGGATATCAAATTTGCCTCTATGATAATCAGTTACAAAATCTATCACTCCAGCAGGGAGAATTCTGTACCCGGAACTGCAATTTATACTGCTTATCAGATGCTAAGAGAAAATGCTAACTATGATCTTTGTGAGCTTCTCCCAAACCAACTGTTAGAGAATTTACAAAAAATTAAGAAGGATAAAAAGAATTCATTTAAGTATGGTGGCTTGATACTTTGTCTATTCTTCTACTATATGAATGAGCTACCCAGAACTAGTGGCTGGATATGGCAAAATAACAGACCTGTTGCCATACAAATTAGAGATTATATGTATGGGCTTGGTGATGCCAAGGCACAAAATACAACACTGTGGGGTTACTTCAAAAACTTCCAAAGCATGATGCAGGCTAGAGAGAGAATCTCCCAATCTCTAGTTGAAAAATACAAAGATACAGTGTGCTTCATGGTCGACACTGATCAATGCCTAATGGAGGCAGTGGAACTGAGAATAGTGTGGATTATACCAATGGGCTATGAGGTGGATGAGAAAATTCTAGAACTACATGTCTAACATCTACTAAGTCAGCCTAAGGACCCTAAGATAGAAAGGTTTGGAACCTTTCAAGAGTTGAGTGTAAAAGTTCATGTTGAACTGAGATAGCCTAAGATCAAGAGAAAAATGAGAAGGGAAGTAGAAGAAGTCACCAAGAGATATGGAATATCTAAGGAGGCAATTGGTGCCAATAGAGAGAAGATGGAAAGGGCAAAGAAAGAAAGGCAAGAAACAGAAAAAGAAAGTGCTCTAATGCAAGCCCCCTCCCGGACCAGATCCTCCAAAAGCTCTGCACCAGCCACCTCTAAGAGTCAAAAAGCCTCAAAATCGGAAGTCAGGACATCCGGAAAGGGAGAGAAGAGAACTAAGACAAAGGCCACAAGGTCTTACACCAGTCAAAAGGATGATGAAGAGACAGAATCAGATGAGGAGATCAAGAAAATGAAAAAGAAAAAGAAAACTTCTGTGGAATCATCTGCCGGAAAGAATAAGGAAGAAGAGAAGGCAGAAAAATGTGTTGAAAAGCCTACTCTTTCCATTAACAATGTCATCAAGGCAGTCACTGTGGATGGAAATCTGAAACCAATGACAGAATTCTATGATGAATGTAGTGAAGCTGACCAAAAGAGCCTGCAAGATGCTACAGTTAGGTATCTAAACATCTACAATAAAGCATTCATTGAAATCATATCTCTAATTCCCAAAATCCTTGAAAAGGAACTTGAAATGACAAAGAATAATGCTAAGGCAAAGGACCTAGAGATCCAGGAATAGATAGCTATTCAGCTCTACCCCTCCATCACTACAAAATAAATGAACATGATCTTCAAAGACTGCAAGGATGAGTTCTGGAGCAAAGCAAGAATGAACCAACTTATGCTTGGAGAGACTGACCAAGTGGCAAAAGAAATAGAAGATATCCTCTGGAATGCATTTGAAAGATTCAATCTTCCTGTTATAGAGGACTTAGGTGATGAACCTTCTGCCATGGATGACGAAGGACTGAGTACATCAAAAGAAGAATCTACTGTAAAAAATGTAAAAGAGCCAAAGGACATAGGTGAGGAGAGCACTCAGGACTTGGATTCCTCTGCTCTGGAAGAGGAAGTTCCTAAAGAAGTAAACATCTCTCTTCTAGATCCCCCTGCTGACTCCGGAACTAAAGGAGAAGAAAGAAAAGATGAGAAAATTAGTCAAGAAGAAGAGGTCAAGGGAAGAGAAGAAGAACAAACAGAGAAGATCTCTGTTGACACCTCTGAGGCTGCAGAAGGAAAGAAGACTCTATCTCCAGCAAGAGACACTGCAGAAACAGTAAAAGATTTCTTGACCAAAGAAATGATGGAGATTGATGAACTGGAACTATTTCAAGGACCATTCAATTTTGACTCCCTCTCCCTGGTTCAGACAATGAAAATGGCATCCTTTGTCCAAGCAAAGGCAAAAGAATAACTTCTAAAGTCTCACATGGAAGACTGTGAGCTGATAGAGATTGCATCTGGTGTGTTGGAGAAGATCATGCCATCCTTCCACAAGGATCTTTCGGCCTCTTCATCTGATAATCTGAAATCTATTGTTAATTCTATCAGTACACATTTTGACTCTTTGGAGAAAGCAGCAGAAGAGAAAGTCTGGAAAGAGTTTTTGGATAAGAGATTCTCCGAGATACAAGGACTTATAACAAATGATAGGAGAAATTTAGATATTGGGATAAAGATCTTAGAAAATGCTCTTAAAGATGGTGGAGATCTATACAGATTTTGTCTATCCTGGTCCACCGTGACAACAAATATTACCAAGAAGGTGGAAGAACAAGAGAGTAAACTGTTAAGTTTATCTCAAAATTTTGATCCTATCACCTCATCCATAATGAATCAAGAATGCCAGGCTATTGCCACTATGAATGAGATAGAGAGGCTTGAGAAGGAGAAGAAGAATAGAATAAGCAGAATGAGTGATCTAAGAGGGATAATTATCCCTAAGTTAGAAGCCATACATGAGGCTCTAACTGATGCTCAGACTACACCCCGGACCAGTGATCCGATAGATTTAAAAAGGGCAGAAGCTTTTGCATTTATATTGAGTGGCCACATTTCAATTTTGGATAGGATGAAGCAGAGTTGGGCGACAGAAGTTGTACAGTTGAAGAATACTTTTGCAGATATACTTAAGTATATGTAAGTATAACTTGTATATATACTTATGCGGATATGTATAGGCTGATTTTTTAAAAATTTTGGTGTGCAGATTTTACCCTTTGCCATTGATGTCAAAGGGGGAGTGAAGAATAGTGAAAAATGTGGAATCCAGCTAAGGGGGAGCTCCAGTAAAAGTACATAAGATAAAGCATCAGCAAAGGGGGAGTTTGTTATGACACTTAGTCATTTTTCACTAAGTGTTGCCATCAATGCCAAAGGGGGAGATTGTTGGAAAGAGACACTATGTAGCTTCATGAGTGTTGTCATTGATGGCAACAAAGTCCATCCCACTCATCTGCAGCACATAGCATGTCTATACTGGTAGACAGAGTGAAGAATGTTTTGGTCTGGTAAACAAGAACAGAGCATATAGCAAGGTTCGACAATCAGGTCTGGATCTCTCAGAGGAAGTATCTCAGTAAAGTGAAGACTTGGGGAAGTCAAGAGGAGTACCATGACTAATACATTCTAGAGATTGAGCCTCCGTTGATGAAAGAGTGAAAAGATATGAACACCTAAGTGTTGGGTTCCTGTTTGACAGAGTAGACTGAGGAAGAACTGACCGACAGAACATCAAACCTTAATCCGGATGAGATATTGATGGTGATCAAGTTTCTTAAGGGATCATTCATGATTGGCCAACATGATTGATGACTTCTATAAGTATCTCTTTGATACGCATCACTTGGTAAGCAAGGATTCAGTCGATAGACCAGAGTTTGGGAAAATATTGAGTATTCCAGATGCCGACTAGAAAGATGTTGAAATCCTTGGTGCGGATATATATATACCAGATGGATTTTGATGTGAGGGTGTGTGGTATGTGATAGTGTGTGAAGAAAGGCAGAGATAGGTGTGGAAGTTACAATACAAGTCCGGTATGTGATAGAACAGCAGCACTAAAGGAGTGGAAGAATGAAGTGCAGTAGATCAGTTTATTGAGCCTAACCGGAACTAAACCTCAGCATATGTGGATGCCTCTGATCAATTCAAACACTTGGTTACTTTCTTTATACCTTGTAGACAATGAGTCTCTTGTAGGCAGTGAGCCTCTTGTGAGCAGTGTTCTCAGGCAGTGAGCCCTAATTGGCAAGTGCCATTTTATACTTCTTATTCTTCTAACAGAGAATACAATCTTGGGTTAGTCACCCCATGGTTTTTTTCCCTTAACAAGGTTTTCCATGTCAAAAATATTATGTTATGTGTGTTGATTTTATTTCTGCTTCCATGGTTATGTATGCTTATATGTTTTGATATTGCACTAATTGTTAAAGAAGAAAAGAAAGTCAAATAATTAAGATAACTGATTCACCCCCACTCTCAGTTATCAACACTTTGATCTTCCTTCTTTGGATGAGTGTTTAAGAACCTTGGATATCTCTAAGGATGCGAAGACCTTAGGTAGCTCTCCTTTGGTTGCAAGTTCTATTCCATTGGACATCACTAAAGATCAAACCATCAACAATTTCTTTTCTCTTTGTTACAATGCCCTCCCTTTAAAAGATGAAGTATTGGTGGATAAAGAAAGGTCCCTCACATTAAATTCTATAGGGATGAATGACAAGCTTAATCAAAATCAAAGTAATGTTAATTCAATTAACTTTAATAGGTTTCTTCCACCCACTAAGGGGTTACTTGAAAAGTGTATTCCTAAGATGATTGTGCAAGGGGCACCTAATGCACCTTCTTGCCTAAAACGAGTGATGATGGTTCAAGGTGATCACAAACCACCTCGACCCCCAGATTACATTCTAAATTATGCAAGATAAATCACTCAAAGAAATCAAGGTGTTCAAAATGTGTCACAACAACCACATTACAATACGATTGCTCACACATACAACACCCGTAATAACAAGCAAAGAAAGCAAGCACTATTAGAATGCACAAGACAACTAAGAGGGGGGTGAATCAATTCTGTAATAAAACCTTAAACCCTCAAAGCAATTTCAATCATAAACCTCTTAACATGCATTAGCAGAATGTAAACATATGAAGAATCAATGCAAACAAATGCAAACACATAATAACACAAGATTTACGTGGAAAACATAATAAGGGAAAAACCATGGTGAGGATTAGCTCACATATATATAAATAACAACACTAAAAATCAATAGGCTCACTACCAAGGGCTTACTACCCAGAAGGAAGGCTCACTGCCAAAGAAACCTGGGGGTGCTACCACAATAATGGGTTACACTTTCTGGGACATCCTAATTTTTGCTCAAATCACATATTTTTAGAAAATATAATGATTTAAACCTTGAAAGGTTCCATTTAAAGGATTTTAATTGAAAAGGGTTTGATCAAACCCCCTTAGATTCAAACCCCCTTGGATAGAACCGCGCTAGTTTTAAACCATACTTATCATGTAATCTCCTCTACACCTATCAAAATTGATGCAAAGACACTAGATGAAACAATGACTCAACAATAGGTCATCAAAGGGTGATACAAAACATGAAGCATGTAGGGGAAATACTGATGTTCCAATAACCAGTCTTCTAGGCATTCAACTTCCTAAGCCAAAGTACTCATCATAGGACAGGATATCAGATGAGTTTCTTTCTTGAGGGCAGACATTCACAATGTTTCAAGACAACCTAAACAACCTTCCCAAACCAGTGATTGGGGTCCTACATGCAGGAAAATGGTACTTGCTTCACAAACTTCCTACACTCCTAGTAGCCCTGTTCCAGGGAACAGTGATAAATAGCTTTTGATAGAGGCCTTATTTCCACTAACCATGACCTGTTCAGGATACCCTTTTGGGAGACTCATCACATATGTCAAAATGGATAAAGGGTCCTTTGGAACATGTGCCTCCAAATTGGAGTGGCAATTCTGGCCAAAGCCCCAATTAGGTCTATTTTGCAAAGAGATTGCCTCTAAATGACTTCACAGAATAGATAAAATGAATGGAACATGTTTGTCAGGTCTCAAATCAAGAGATTCAATAGGTGTCATGCTTTACAGTTGACTGTACGGTCTTTAGAGACTTGGGTTACTTCTAATGGCTTAACACATGGTTTTGTCAAGCTGAATCTAACAACACTCAACGAAAACTAGTTTCCTCTCCCTGCAAATGTTCTAAATAGTGAAAACAACATTTCACAGGTCCATTCCACTGATTATATGGTGACGAGAAATAGTGGAATGGTCCATTCTTCATCGTTTTGTTCAAAACCCTAAATCAGGGTTCTAACGACCAATTTCAGGAGAACAAATATAGCTTCATTCAAAATGAATGTCAAGGCTCCAAACCAACTTCAAAACAAAGTAAACATCCTACTCTATCAATCCAACTTACAATGGGCTTATGACAATTCCGTACCAGAGCAGTGTACAGTCTTTAACAGTAGAGGAATACCAGAAATTGTAGGAAAACTAAGTTTTTATATTTTCTCCTTTGAAAAATCTTCACACTGCCTTGCTTCGACCATGATTAGGCTTATATAGCATCTAACAGTTCTCCCAACTGATCCCAACTACCTTTTGAATCAGTTGGACATTGGGAACCACTTGGAAACCACTTGGGACATTTGTATTTTGTTTACAACTTAGGCAATCTCTTCACAAGACTACTTCAAACTCCCCTAAAACAGTTCCTACATACCATGAATGGCTTTCAAACATGAATGACATGAACTTTACTTCATCTTTACACTTGTGGAGGATTTGACTACAGTTGACCAACTAGGTCTTGACTATCTACATACAAACAATTGACACCAAGGCCTTATTACATGTTTCAAGGTGATCACAAGACCTTATTACATTCCAACAAAATGGTCCTCAAGACCTTATTACACTTTAAACCAAAACATAGCAAGAGAAAACTCATACTAGGCCTCTTGGACCTATAGGTGCCCCTGCACCAAAAATACTGATAAAAAAACACTTTTGATCTACCTTTTGGGGGATCAAATGAATTCATTTAAAATTTATGTTTTGTAAGTATGTTGTCCTTATTATAAGCTTCCCAAAAAGTATAATTGTAAATATATTTAATTTGATTATTATATTTATTTTTTATTTCTTGTGAATGTAGGTTTTTCACCGAACATCAAGTTTTTTGTTCTACACACATGGAAAATTAGTAAATTAGAGAAAAAAATTTTGAAAAATATCTATGCCCTAGGTATTGATGTCCTTGTTTCAAAAAATAAAAATAAAATTGAATTTTGATACATACAAAAAAAGTTATGTTTTATGGAATACACCTATGTCTAAATTATAATTGGTTTGACTTCAAAAATTAATTAAAAAAATATTCAACAAAACATTATGAAACCAAATGCATGCCCTATATATCGGTGTTACCAATCTAAATTCAAAAGAATTAGAATTTTATCCTTTGTAGAAAAAATGTTATGTGCTACAAAATACACATCACTTTAAAAAAGTGTTGTTTACTATTAAAAACTAGTTATCAAAGGAGATGCAATTTTTTTTACAATTTAACTCCAAATTTGAAAAAATATATATTTAGAATCTAAAAACAAAATCTCACAAATCACTAGTTTGCATCATCTTCAAATTCCTAACAGTTTAGCAGCTATAGGTGTCAAAAAGTGAAGATTTAGTTCAAAATGTTGATTTTAATGTCAAGTTTGGCCAAAAAGTGTAACCCATTATTGTGGGATGACCAAAGGATCACTGCTAAGGGCTCACTGCCTAGAAGAAAGAAGAAAGAAGAAGATTGTTATAGAGAGATTCACTATCTCAAAGCAATAGGAGAGATCCACCACTACCACTCCTTGCCATCTGCAACCTTTGGCTCACTACCTCCAGCAACTTCTAGGACACTAAAATGTAGACACCTTTTGCTCATTGCATTCCAGAGTCATAAGAATTTAAGCTTGCACACAACTCACTACTCTTGATTCATATTCGCATTCTCTTCTCTACATTACTCCACTCAACTTCATCTTGCATTTATACAGTCTACAACCAAGACCTATCTCAATTAGGTTGGTCCTAATGAATAGTGTCTACCTCAAATGTGTAACACCAATTAGGTCAGCACTAAAGATTTCCACGGTGGAAAGAAGTGAAAGTGGACCATGTCAAGGGTTAACTAGGACCCAAATCTGTATCATCAAGCTTCTCATCACATCCACAATCTACGAGGTACCTCTATACATGGCGCAAGTAAGCTAGGTCAGCCAAACCTGAGCTAATGACCACATCCACACTTCTCCAAGTCCAAAAACATCATGTAGACCACAAAGAACCACTCTACAGCATCCACACACCTTTCCATAACATTCAACACCATCAGAATATCTTGCAACACTTCTGCAACCTCCTAAAACAAAGAATGTCTTCAGTCTGCACATCAGGATACACTACCTTTGAATACCAACACAATAATTGAACTTGCAGAGCAACCCATCACTAGATACTTCAAGGGAAGGTAGATGTAGACTATATAAGCACATCCCCAGATCCATAGGACAAGAAACCTCAATGCTAAGAAATGCAAAGCAATCTCATTTCTCCCAGACGATCTTCTACATAGACAAACACTCTATAAAACACATCTTTCACTTCCGCATGATCCAAAACCTGAAACTCTATATATAACACCTCTTACCACCTCTAATCAACACTTCCAAACTGCACAAGCAAATCTTCAACTAAGAAGAAATGTGGAGCATAACACTGAGAGCACCTCTATCACACTGCACACCTTTTTATCAAATTTTCTCAAAAGCACTTGGAAACCTTGAGTGAACCATCTGCTAGAGGTTGACATCAATAACAACACAAGAAAGTTCCAACAATCTCCCCCTTTGTCATTAATGGCAACACCAACTCTTTGAAAAACCATCAAGACCTAAAGCAATCAATCAATAGCTCAGTAGTACTCCCCCTAACTAAAGCAACTCTTATTCTTCACACACTTCCCTGTACTATGGTATTTCAACCACTCTACTCTCTCCCCCTTTGACATCAATGGCAAAGGGCAATAACTGCAACACCAGCAAGTACCTGCTCTATTTTCATTGTTCTCACTTTTCTGTACTCTCCCCCTTAAGGTCATAGGATATGCTCCATCTAACTGTAACAATCAATAGTATTACTACCTACTCCCCCTAAAAGGTAGCCTTCAACGTCAGTCCAGGACCAAAAAATGTATCTTGAAATGCTTCCTAGACAAATGCACACACTTATGCATCTAGTTAAAATAAGGTGGGGAAATAACCCCTAACTTCTGCTAGAGACACTTAAAAGTATCCTTAGGAAGAGCCTTTGTAAAGATGTCTACAATTTGATCCTTAGTATGCACATACTCCAATTTCACCTCATTCTCTACAACCTTCTCTCTTAGAAAGTGATACTGGATTGAGATATGCTTTATCCTTGAATGCATTACCAAATTCTTTGAAATGTTGATAGCACTTGTATTATCACATAAGATAGGAACAGGTTCATCATATGACACTTTGATATCCTTCAATGTCTACTTCATCCATAACACTTATGTGTAGCAAGATGCTACTGCAATGTACTCCACCTCTATAGTAGATAATGACATTGAGTCCTGCTTCTTACTTAACCATGAGACAAATCTTCTTCCCACAAAGAAAGCATCACCACTTGTACTCCTTCTATCATCTATACATCCAACCCAATCTGCATCTGTATATGCACTCAAGGAGAAACTAGTATCCTTGGGATACCATAGGCCAAACTCCTGAGTGCCTTTCAAGTATCTAAATATCCTCTTCACTGCTAAAGCATGTGACTCTCTGGGATCTGCTTGAAATCTAGCCACAAGGCAAATTGCATGCATGATATCCAGTCTAGTAGTAGTCAGGTATAATAGGCCACCAATCATTGATATGTACTTGCTTTGATCAACCTAAGAAGATTCATCATCTTTTCTTAACTTACAACCAGTAGTCATGGGAGTACATACTAGTTTGGAGTCTTCCATTCCAAACTTCTTCAACATTTCCTTAGCATACTTTGACTGTGAAATGAAAATACCTTTTTTTGATTGACTGATTTGTAATCCAAGGAATAAGTTCATTTCTCCACACATTGACATTTCAAATTCTTTCTGCATCTCTTCTACAAATCTCTTGCACATACCTTCATTTGCTCTAAAGATTATATCATCAACATATACTTCAACAATCAGAATTTGATCTTCTTCAACTTTGAAATAAAAATTATTATCTGCAATGCCCTTTTTGAAGTGTTGTTGTAACAGGTACCTATCCAACCTTGCATACCAAGCTCTAGGAGCATGTTTGAGTCCATACAATTCCTTCTTCAATCTAAAGACCATATTTGGATAATCTGATAACTGAAAGCCTTCCAATTGTCCAATGTATACTTCCTCTTCCAATTCTCCATTCAAGAATACAGATTTCACATCCATCTAATAGACTTTGAAGTCCTTATGAGCTTCAAAGGCCAAGAACATTCTAATGGCCTCCAATCTTACCACCAGAGCAAATGTTTTCTCATAATCTATTCCTTCTACTTGTGAGTAGCCTTTACACACAAGTCTAGCCTTATTTCTGACTACTTCTCCATTCTCATTCAACTTGTTCCAGAAGACACATTTAGTTCCTATCACATTTTTGTCTGCTGGTCTTGGGACAACTTCCCAAGTCTGATTCTTCTAAATCTACATCAATTCTTCTTTCATAGTCTTGATCCAATGCTCATCTTTACTCGCTTCAGTCACTATTTTGGGTTCTATTTTGGACAGCAAACACAAATTTACCTATTCATCTGCCATAGCAATTTTCCTTCTTATTAAAACACCTTTGTTCTTATCTCCAATAATTTGATTTTTAGAATGATTCTTATGCACATACTTGGGAGTCTTAGGTACCATTTCCAGAGCATCTTCTTCATTAAATTGCATTTCCTTTTCTTCTTCTATGTCTTCTTCTCTGCAAGGGGACCCATCAAATTCATATCCTTCTATCAGTACTAATCTTTGACGTGGTTGTTCATCCACTTTGACATTTGCACTTTCAACTAACTTTATTAGCCTCTTGTTGTATAACCTGTACACCTTGCTCTTTATAGAGTATCCAATAAAAATTCCTTCATCTGATCTTAAATCAAACTTTCCCAAATTTTCTTCGTCTCTCCTAATGTAGCACTTGCATCCAAACACTCTAAAATATTTCATAGTAGTTCTTCCATACCATAGCTCATATGGAGTCTTTGAACTGTTGACCCTTGCTTGCGCTCTGCTTTGTATGTAGACTACATTGTGAATAGATTCTCTCCAATAGATATTCAGTAAATTTGCTTTTTTTAACATTGTCCTTGCTACTTCCTAAACTATCTTGTTCTTTCTTTCCACCACTTCATTCTGCTTAGGATTCCTAGGGGCTAACAAATGCCTCTTTATACTATGATATTCACAAAAGCAGTTAAACTCGTTGGAGATGAACTCACCACCTCTGTCAGACCTCAAACACTTGATTTTCAAATCAATTTCACTTTCAACCATAACCTTGAATGATTTAAACCTATCTAGGGCTTCTAATTTGTCTTTGAGAAAAGTTACCCGAGACAATCTAGAGTAATCATCAATCAAGAACATGAAATACATGTCACCTTGAAAACTTCCTACTCTTGTCGGTCCGAATAGATCTATATGCATCAACTCCATAGGTCCAATGGTAGAATACTCTTTGATCTTAAAATTCTTCCTTGTTTTCTTCCCAATCTGACATTCCTTATAGGTTGCATTGATAGGCTTTGTAATCCTTGGTAGATCCCTCACAGCTTGAGTAGAGTTGATCCTCACTAGATTATCAAAATTGTTGTGAGACATTATTCTATGCCATAACCAACTTTCATTAACCTGAATCATGAAGCACATACCATTAGGACCTTTGAGCTAATATATATTTCCTTTTGTCCTTGTTCTTGTAGCAACCAAAGTTCTAGAATTTTCTTTTATGATTTCACAACCACCGTCCTTAAATACAAGGTTATATCCCCTGCTACACATTTGTCCTACACTTAGAAGATTATACCAGAGACCCTTGACATAGAGAATATCATCTGTATTGTGCTTTCCATCAAAACTGATTGAAACTTTTCCACATATCCATGTGTTGAGAGCATCAGCGCCATATCTTTGGCAAGGGCTTAAAATTTGTCTATTAAAGCTCCCCCTAAGACAAAGCTATCTACTTAGTTTCTAGAGGAAACATCTGCACCAAATACTAGCACAGCCTCATCATTTACCTTATTTTCTTCTTTCTTTTTCCAGACCTTGTCCATTTCTTTCTTTATCTCTACCAAATCCACATTCTTCACTGGATCACTCTTCTTTACCAAATCAACCTTCACATTCTTACTTCAGCAAAATTTAGCAATATGACCTAATTTTTTGCATTCATAACATCTAACATTTTGAACAAGCTTACTTCCATTCATTATGGATCTGCATTGATTAGCCTTATGCCCAAATCTACTGCATGTATAACAGTAACCATTGAAAGATAAAACCAGCATACCCTTATTGTAACCATTCATCATCTAATTTCTACATTCACTAGCCTTATGACATTTTCTTTGACATGTAAAATATTGCCTAGAGAATGATTGAACATTTTGATTCATCCCGATTCTACATTCCATGGCCTTATGTCTAAATTTATTGCAAGAGTAATAGTGGCTAGAGCACCTTTGTCCAACTAGTTGTCTAATAGGTGGCCTCTTGAAGTTCTTCTTTTGGTTCCAAACCTGTCTATTATTACTTTTCTTGACTGCAACCTTCTTTTGGTTATTTTTCTTCTTCTCAACATTGTTTGCCTTTCAAATTTCACCCTTTTCAAATCCCAATCCTTATTTATCCTTAGAAGCCTTTTGATTTGCATTCATTTCATCAAGCAGTATGGAGCTCTTCTTGAGTTTTTGCCTTTTCCAACTCTGTCTTTAAGACCACTATTTCTTGTTCAAGCCTTGAGCATTCTTCAGATTTTCCTTTTAGTTTCTCATTTAAGCATTCTTCAATTATTTTTCCTTCCTCAATTTGTATTTTTAGATTGGTGATTGTCTCATTTGATTGATTGATCTATTCATTTACTTCCTTGTATCTTTCTTTGAATTTCTTGCTTTTCTCTCTCAACTTCTTGATGCATTCATCTGCTTCCTTAATATTTTCTTCCAGATCTCTGTTCTTACATTGAACTTTCTCCAAATCTTCAAGGGTTGATTCAAGCTCTCCATTCATGTCAACTATGTAGTCTTCTTCAGTAAATTCAATAGCAGGGATTTCTTCTGGAGAGATGGGATATCTTCTAAGTGCCATGTGTTCACACTTCAAGATTATCCTGAAGCAGTTAAGCTGCTTCCAAGGAACCAGTCTCTAATACCAATTGTTAGAATGCACAGGACAACTGAGATGGGGGGTGAATCAATTGTGTATTAAAACCTTAAACCCTCAAAGCAATTTCAATCATAAACCTCTTAACATGCATTAGCAGAATGTAAACATATGAAGCATCAATGCAAACACATCCAAACACATAAAACACCAGATTTAGGTGGAAAAATCAATAAGGGAAAAACCACGGTGAGGATTAGCTCACATATATATGAATAACAACATCGAAATTCATTAGGCTCACTGCCTAGAAGAAAGGCTCACTGCCAAGGGCTCACTACCCAGAAGAGAGACAAAAGAGAAAGATTGTTATAGAGAGATTCACTATCTCAAAGCAATACGAGAGATCCACCATTGCCGCTCCTTGTCATCCGCAACCTTTGGCTCACTGCCTCCAGCAACTTTTGGCACACTAAATGTAGACACCTTCTGCTCATTGCATTCCAGAGTCATAAGCATTTAAGCTTGCACACAAATCACTAAGCTTGATTTACATTTGCATTCTCTTCTCTACATTTTTCCACTCAACTTCATCTTGAATTTATACGGTCTACAACCAAGACCTATCTCAATTAGGTCGGTCCTAATGAAGCGTGTGCACCTCAAATGTGCAACATCAATTAGGTCAGCACTAAACACTTCTGTGGTGAAAAGAAGTGAAAGTGGACCATGTCAAGGGTTAACTAGGACCCAAATTTGTATCACCAATCTACTCATCACATCCACAATCCATGAGTACCTCTGCACATGGCGCAACTAAGCCAGGTTGTCCAAACCTGAGCTAATTATCACATCCATGCTTCTCCAAGTCTAAAAACATCATGTGGACCACAAAGAACCACTCTATAGCATCCACACACCTTTCCATAACATTCAACACCATCAGAATATCTTGCAACACTTCCACAACCACCTGAAACAAGGATTGTCTTCAGTTTGCACATCACGATCCACTACCTCTGAACACCAACACAATAACTAAACTTGCGGAGTAACCCATCACTATATACTTCAAGGAAAGGTAGATGTAGATTATATAAGCACATCCCTAGATACGCAGGACAAGAAACCTCAATGCGGAGAAATATGTTCGAAGCAATCTCTTTCTCCCAGATAGTATTCTACACAGACAAACACTCTATAAAACACATCTTTCACTTATGCATGATCAAGAACATAAAACTCTAGATATTGTTTAGTGGAAAAAGAGGGGTTTTAATTTCAAGGCTAAATCCTCCTTTCACACCTTACATTCAAGGGCAGAAATTGACTCAGGCCACAACCTTTTGCAAGAGGGCTCTATTGACCCATTTTCCTCTGTCCAGAGTCAAATAGTTTACCTTCAAATATCCTAGATATCCCTTGTAATACGGTCCTACAGCCTTAAATCCTCCAAATCCTCATGCTTTACCTTTCAAAAATCCTTGAAAATCTCATCTAGAGAATCCTTGCAAAAAGCCCAGAAAAACCCAGAAATCTTTAATCTTCAAATGTCGTCCATCATAGAAATTTCCCATCTTCATACTTAGTCATTTTGGTATGGATATCCTGATGATGTCATCTAGATCTTAGCTAACATCCTAGATATTATCTTAATATCCCAAACCTTAGCCAAGGTCCCAATATCCCCCTCATATTGGAACTTGGTTAATATCCAGATGTTTTCTCAACTTCTGGATCTTAACTAATATCCGGGTCCTTTGCGAATGTGCAGACCCTTGTGAATATGACGATGACATCATCCAGATATTTCCTAATATCTAGATCCTTCTTGATATCCATGACCCTTGAAAATGTCCTAATGATGTCATCCGAACCCCCTCCCCAAAGAAATGCATATGACGATGATGTCATTCAAACATTTCGCCTTCGGATATTATCCTGCATTGATAAAGCATCCTGATGACATCATCTAGATCTCCTCTTCAACAAAGTTCTTTATGTTGATGACATCATCAGGATATTCAAAGGGTGGCACATAAAGAAATATCTAGATATTAAGTTAGCACTTTAATATTAAAGGTTAATATCCATGCGGATGATATCCGCTCCATGCTGCAAAGGAAAATTTGACAGGTGCATCTAGATATCGCATAGCCCACGGACCACCTAAAGCTAACTTCACGTCCCCTCTGCGTGGCTACGATGTGATGACACGTGGACATCCAAATGCCAATTGACTATAACTTTGACCACAGATATCTCCCTCATACTGAGGAATGTCTACATGATCCAAAAGGCAAAATTGCTTAGAATTTCCCCCTCTTTCATTTGGCAGGCTTCTGGGGTGATATCCTCACTCTCAAAATATGATCTGGATATGATGTGCACATCTGGATATCAAGATAGTTGTCAAATGAAGATGGATATGCAGGCTTGGCCAACAGGACGTCTCAGCGACCGACTTAAAGTGTTGCAGAGGTACATATTTCACATTGAATCAAGTTGGTGAGCTCTATAGATGAAGTTCAGAAGGATGGCATAGTTCTTCAATGCAAAGGGACTTCAATGGATTGGAGGAAGATCTTTTTGTGATCTACGATGACTTTTAGGCTTTCATATTCAATGTCTTGTCCTATCTTGCGTATCTGCAACCATTTATAGGGTCACGGATCTGCCAGAGGCACGGCCTCTGTCCTCTTTACCATTGGTTCCTGGCTCTAAATTTATGGTGGCATTGGTGGTCTCAGATCCCATGCATCTGCTTCAGTGCCCTCTACACAAGAATTTTTTATATAAGAATTGTAATCTTCAATAAGAGGAGTTAGTAATTCTGGTCTGTTATGCTGCCAAATTCTTTGTAGTTAGACCTTTTAGTGCAATTGCAGAATTATTAGAATTTGACTCACTGTGCCTACAGCTTGGCCTCTGCTATCTTCTGGTTAATCCACCCATGAATGTAATTGGCTATACTGTGTCTTTTTCTACTATGAATTATTTTTCATTGTAATAGTTTTTGGCCTTCATGATCAATATATTCACAATATCTTGCCTCTCTTATGCTCTGATTTATGTGTTTTACTTAGAGTTATGATCTATTCTATGAGTAAAATAGCTCCTCTATAGGTTGGATCTTCATCTCGAAGCCTCGATTAGTCCTATAAGTCTAAGTGAACCTTCTATTGTGATTGAGATCATTGTTGTGTCTATGCCAGGCTTACTACCACTCATTAACTCTGGTGCATCACCTCTATTTTCATTCAGCTTCCGCCTAATCCTTTTCCCCTATAGTATTAGCATTAGGTTTAGATATTTTTCTCTAAGCATTAGGCTTAGAATAAGGAACCAACCTTCTTTGGAGGTCTAATCTCAACTTGCAAGGTCCCACACCTTGAGATCATTCCCATTGTGTCATTAGAGTGCTTGGACTCTCTCCAAGCTGGGTGTAATTCTATGTGATAATAGGCTCTACTACAGATTTAGTGTCCCTTAGAATGAAGAAGAAACTTGGAATTTATTAATTAATTGATCAATTAAAGCCCAATTATGCTTAAAACCCTAATTTCATAAAATCATAAACAAACAGACGAAACATGACAAATGCTCACAGACAGAGATAGAATATTTAGAGTAAATACATACCAAGCTTCAAGATTCTAGATGCGGGAAAGTCGGGGACTAATGAGCAGGCACCCAAGTCCAAGGTACTAGTTTCTGTCAGGATCTCTAAAAGTTGTCCATAACCTATTTCTGTTGTTCTGGGGATTTCTGTGTCTCAGGATCCAGAGGACTAATGAACAAGCACCCAAGTCCAAGTCCTACTTTTTTGCTTTGATCTATAATTCTGACACTTTGCTATGTTTCCCTGCAACTCCACTTCTTCCACTTTTGCATCTGCAACCTGCAATCACATAAAAGGGGGTCAGGAGTTGTGGTGTTTAGATGCTTGCCTTGGTCAAGCCCTGAAGAGACATTCAAGTCTTCCAAACACTGTTGTCAGATAAGAGTGTGTACCCCTGGGAGATAGAGGTAAAAACCAATTGATAAATGATTGAAAACATAAATAACTGTCACATCGGAGGTGTACCTCACATATAGATGAAAATCCTTTAACACATGAGAAGATGAAGCCAAATCTACATAACAAACATAATAACAAGACAAGTTTGCTTTGCAACAATGAATGCTTTGAATTCTCTCAAATCATAAGTGTGCCAAAAGTTCATAATCATCTTCTAGTTTACAAATGAATCCCAAAACATGCTTATATATGCAACTAAACAACTTTGCGCTTTAATTTCATAATTCAAACTTGATATGTCAGCAACAGACACTTATAATGGTCACATAACTGACATTTAAAATTTGGTACCCCACTAAATAGGGTAGGACTAGGGCATGGGCACCCAAGTCCTTAGCCCCTATTTAGGTCAGGGTTAAGCTCACAAGAGTCCTCTAGGCCCCATTTAACATGGGTTTTCAGGGATTTCCATCGGGAGTTAAAATGAACATGCATGATTACACTAAATATGAGACATTTTATGATGTAACAGATATAACACCTCATAGCACCTCTAATCAACACTTCCAAACCGCACAAGCATATCTTCAACTAAGAAGAAATGCGGAGCATAACACTAAGAGCACCTATGTCACACTGCACACCTTTTTATCAAATTTTCTCAAAAGCACTTGGAAATCAAGTGAACCATCTACCGGAGGTTGACATGAATGACAACACCAACAAGTTTCCAACAAGCACTACATGTGCTTGTCTCTCTTCCATCTTCTCAACCTATGCTTCCCCCCAACCTCATCTTACTCATAAAGATGGTCAAGATTATGATCTTTTTGAATAGCTTTGTGCTACTCCTGCTAAGATCTCTCATTAGGAACTCATACAAACATCGCCTACATACCACAGAATGCTCCAAGAAGCTTTATAGAAGGTGATTGTACCACCTTTCATTAAGCTGGATGATGTAGCAGCTCTGTTAGATTGTATGCATGCGACAAAAATAGATATTCTATTTCAACAACATGAAATACCGTCAAGTAAAGCAGAAGATGAATATGATCCACTTGTAATATTTCTCACAATAGATAAAAATTTGATAAAGTGAGTTATGATTGACAATGGATCAGCTCTTAGTGTTTTTGGCATTGACTTACTGTGCAAAATCAAGATTGACACATATTTAATCAAACCATGTAGGATTAGCATTTGTGGCTTTGATAATGTTGGTAGACAATACCTGGGTACCATAACTTCACCTATAAAGGTTGGACCCATGACATTATCTACCCTTTTTCATGTCATGGTTGGTTCACTTTCATATAATATGATTCTCGGTAGACCGTGCATTCATGCCATGGGGATAGTTTCGTCTACCCTCCATCGATCAATAAAGTTTATTTATCAAAACAAGCTCCACACCGTTGAAGTTGATCCTGAACCAAATAATTGTTTACATTTTGAAACGCAAAAACACATTAACAATCATAAGAGTCTAAACAACTTATGAGTTGATTCATCAATATCTCTTGCCATAGATAATGTTGTGCAAGACTCTAAACCATCGACTGCAATTTTTGGTGTTGATTGGGGTTCACTAAATTTTACAACTTCCTTTATGGAGGAATATAAACTTAACAACTCTAATCCTGACACATCAAAATTTGAATTGATCTCATCCAAAGTATCTCTAGTAGAAAACAGAGATAATACTCTTACTTATACTATAGATTATGAGACCTATGAGGCATCACCATCTTCTAAAGAGATTGACTCTCTCTATGGTCGTGGATTTCAAATTTTGTACAAAAATTGTGACGACATAGACAATGGTTGTGGTGTAAACCAATAAGGAATCATAGTACCTTTACAAGTTGTTGGACTTAACTACACGGTCGGTATTGGATACCATTCTTTGAAGCCCACCAAAGCCTACCACCATCATAAACTTAATGTTAATACAATATCAACAAGACCAAAACTTAAGGAAATACATCTTGTGCTGATAGACATGGATTTTCCATGAGGAAATATCCCATTGAATCAGGTAAGTATTTCTCCACCCTTTAGCCAGACTCGATGTCACACCTATTCTAGTTGCTCTCAAGGGTGGCCTCCTCCTAGATATATATGTTGTTAGCATTGTGTTGTGTTTCCCCGTGTTTTGTTATGTTTTGTTTAGGTCTCTTTGGATGACCCATGATACTCTTGTAAGGTCAAGGATACAAGGAGACCACCTCTATTGTGACCATTCTTCTATTTGTTTCATCATTCTTATACTTCTCCTCTCCTCTTTTTATTGTTGTGTGTTGTGTCTTGGGGGAATAGCATTGCAGAGGGTGTTTTGGGGGCATCCTCCTATGTGGTGTTCCTAAGGCACATTGTCTCCTTTCTCATTTTTATTGTTTCCCTTCTTCTGTGTTTCTACCTAGTCAGCAGATGATGAAAATAAACATATACTGATACAGACCATGTGTCCCTTCACCAAGTAAGAAAAAATGGACCTAGTCCATATATGAAGATGGGGTTGATATATATATATATGACGCATAACTACTAGAATCACTCCGTGTGATGCATAATGTTGTCTTATCTCTTCTAACAAACCTTTGCAATACAGTTGCTTCATGCACTTTGGACTATTTTGTATCTCACCTTGTTTTACACTCGGTCCTGAGATACCTACAGTATAAGACCAACGACTATACTCGGATCCAAACCTATAAGTGTAGCCTTGGTTTCTTGAAGTGATCTAATACATGCACAGCTTTCATGATTTGATTTGGTTAATATCTTAGAGTAAGATGTTCTAACCTTATCTCTTCTTGATTATCTTAGCATATCTTATCAATGTGTTTGTGGGAACATTCAGCAATCGTGGCACATGTCACCTTTGGGGGCATGGGCTTAGCAAGAGCCCTTGTTCCCTTTCATGTTTTCACTCTACCTTAATGTGTTTGATTTTGATAAGTAGTATCAACCACCTTAAGGTGGGGGTATATATAATGGTATCCATCTAATTATTTTGGTACTAACAAAGCATGTTTACAAACATTGATCTATTACGTATACCTCATGTTCACTGTAATGCATCTCTGTGATGCGGGTGGGGTTGTATACTTTGAGCACATGCTTTCTTTTCATTGTAAGGTGTCTCCGTGATGCGGGTGGGGTTACATTTTGAAAGCCCTTCTGTGGAAGGTGGGATGGTATATCCCTTGAGCTAGTGCACATCCTTTTATAAAAATTCCTCTGCAGAGGTGGGGTTGGATCTCGAGCTATCCTTCCTTAAGCATGTCTTTGGTAGTTGTAGCATAAGCTCAACCGTCAGGTATGTTTGCAATGTGTTTTAGATGGTGGGACTTAGCAATAAGCTCCTTCCATCACTTGTGTTTCTCTATATAAGACGTATAGTGTGTATATGGCATGATATGCGGCACTCATATATTTTGTGTGTTTTCCTTGTGTGTTTATTGTGTCTTTCCTTGAGTGTGGTCTAAAGGCACGTGACAATGAGTCCCCTCCACATTTAGGTCTTTGTTTGGCATGTTTTCTAATGTAGGAGCATCCATGGTCAATGGCAATCTTGCATCACCAAAAATATTGTTATTTTAATTTGGTTTGTTTTCAATAAGGTTTATGGGCTTGGGAAATAATATTTTTAATTTGCAACAAATGTAATTTCCCTTGGGTGCAATTGTAAATGTAATTTTGGTGGGATTTGACTGATTTTGTCATAAGTGGGGCTGCCAAGAATCTTGGAATTGATGGCATCTATTATTGTAACCATCATAGTTGTAAGGAATCTTGTAAGTGGTCTTTATGGCCAAGATGGTAGACCTAACTCCTAGAATTTTATTTTAGTAATTTCAAAATTTGTAACTCCAAAAATGGGGGTCGCAATTATGAGACCCAGTCTCGTTAAAATGAGCATAAATTTCTCATATATTATTGAAATTAAGAAATTAAACATGTTCTGGAAATATGGAAAGGAGAGGCACCAAACCCAGAAATCACTTTAGTAAATTCTAAAAAATGAGGATGCAGTGAAAGGAATAAGTAACGGGTTCTTTTGGAGCTGGGAAAAGAAAATTGAAGAGAGACCCAGATGATGGGAAATGAGTCCAAGATGCTAAAATTTTATTTGTTGTAAGTGTTGCATGTATGATTCCAAGAAGCTCATAAGCTTCATGTTGATGTAATGAAATTTCTTAATGAAATAAAATAAGTGTTACGGATTTCTGATTTCTCTTCCATTTTATGTTGTTTCATTTCATTTGTAGCCTTCTTGCATAGGCTTTTGTGTTAGTATTTGTTGTAGATTTGAAAGGGAGTTTTCCCTCTGCATCATTTTCCCTGGGTGTGGTCTAAAGGCATGTGGTGATGAGCCCCCTCCACATTCAAGTCTTTGTTTTGCATGTTTTGGCGGTATAAATGTGTGTGGTGATGAGCCCCCTCCGCCCCTTAGGATTTTATTTCATATATAAAATGTTATATCAATGTATTTATCACGTTTTGTGTGACTGCTCTCATGTCTTCATTTTGTATTATGTGTTTCCACTATATTCTCCATGTTTTGCATGCTTCTTATTGTCTTCATTGTGTCTTGTGTGTCTTCAATGTGTCTTCAATGTGTTTTCTAGTGCTTACTTAAGACTGGGGGCTAGAAATAGTCCTCCAATATTTGTGTATGCCTTAGCTTCATGTGCCTGGAATGTTTGATGTGTTTTCGATCGTACTTTAATGCATGTATGGGTCATAATATCATACATACATTAGAGTGGGGGCTAAATTTTATGTTGTAAAAAGTTTCCCTAGGACTTTTTACATCCTAGTTTACCTCCTAGGTCCCCTTAATTTAATCATGCATGTTTAAAACTCATCCCAGAGCAATTTCCCCTAAAACCCATGTCAAATGGGGCTTAGGGGTCCACATTTAATGCTAATCAAGACTTAAAGTCATACCTTGGACTTGGACACATGTGTCCTAGTCCGGGCCTATTTTTTTGAGACCTAAATCTAAGTTGTCAACATAGGACCTTTAAAAAGGTTTCCCTTTGTCAGCCTTTTCAATTTGAATTACGAAAGTTTAGTGGGAATGCATATATAAACATGTTTAGGGCTTCATTTTGCACTGAGATGGATAATGCAAACTTGTGATATTTAGCTAAGGGATTTCAAGGCATTCATTGTGTTGCAGAGAAGAATTGTGTTGTTATTGTGTTTGTTTGTTGCACATTTGGCTTCATCAATCCATCTCCTCATGGTGTAAAATATCTTCATTCTCCGTGAGGGCTTCACATCCAAGGTGACATCTATTTGTGTTTCAATCAATCTATTTCATCATTTGATTTTTTCTCTATCCACCAAGGACACGCACTCTATCTAACAACAATGTTCGAAGGCTTGAATGTCATTCTGAGGCTTGACCAAGGCAAGCTCCTAAACACCACAACCCCCAAACCCCTCTCTTTGTGATTGTAGGTTACAGATGTGAGATTGTGAGAAGTGGAGTTGCAGAGAAGCTGAACAAAGGATAGAGATTTGGGATCTAAGAAGAATGTGCATAAAACCTAACCTACTAGACTAGGGTACCCGCCCCGTAGTCCTCTCGACTGGCATCTCCAGAAACTCTAAAGCAAGTTGCAGTCTTACACACCTCACTATTCCAGATCTACAGAAAAACTGCCCTATTGGACTAGGACACCCACCCCAGTGTCCCTGAAGTTTCTACCTCTAGAAATCTAAATCTTGGTATGTTTCTAACCTATATTTAGTGCCTTCCTGTGTGATCATTTGTCGTGTCTTGTTCGTTTGTATCTGATTTCATACAATTATAGTTTCAGGCTTAATTGAACTAGTGTTTGACATATCTATCAATTTAATCAATCTTTCCATATCATTCCTAGGTGACATCAACCTATAGCTGAGTCCTCTTCATCTGTAGTGACTTATCTTGATTGTTGTCCTTTGAATGTTATTATGAAACGAGGGTTTGATTGAATTTACCTAAACACACATTTCAACCTTATCTTCTTTTCATACATAACACAACCAAGGAGATACAATAACAAATTTGGGATGGAGTCTATAGGCAATGGTAAAGGATGAATAGTGGATGATGGGGTTCAATAGGAGATGGTGTGGGATTAGGGAAGGGATGAGTTGGGATGCTTTGATCTTGATTAGGATGGGGGTTGGATGTTTCCACATACTTTGGACTAGGCTCTTGACATAGATAGGTTTGCATGGATTGTGTGGTGGGGTGGAGTGTTTAGCTTCATTTGGCATTTGAATAGACTCCTCAAATTAGGTGGATGGAGAAGTGGGAGATACTTGGGATAGGACCTTGGATAGGAAGGATGAAGGGGATGATGTATTTTTATGGGTGTTAGATGAGTGATGACATCATCAACAACACACTTGGGTGATTTTGGAGAAGTGGGGTGGCATGAATCCACAGGTTTTGTTTGACAATTTTTCTTAATGTCCTTTCCTAGGAGTCCTTGGAGAAAAATTGAAAAGGATGGTTTAAATTTAGGAGGAGAATTGGATGGTGGATTGGATGGTGACATAGATAGTGGGGTTTGTGGATAAGGAGATGATAGATTTGGTTGATAAGGGCATGAAGGATGTGGATAAGAGGTGGAGGTGATGGGGACCTCATATGAAGAAGGATGTTGGGATATAGATGGGGGATAGAATTGATTTCCCTTGTCAAGGGTGCCATAAGGATGACCATAAGATGTGTAATTAAGCACTATCTTTTGCTATCCAATGCACGGTCACAAGTTGATTTCATGATTATGGATAGGCAAGGGTGGTTTAGGGAAAGCTTGCTTGCAATGATTTCTTCAAGGTTTTGGATTTCATCTTGGTCAACAAGACTATCATCATCATTGAAATTGGATGGATTCATGAATGGAATTGGATTTGGGATGATGTGATGTAAGATAACTTGATGATTTTTATTTTGGATTAGAGGGGGTTTTGATTGATTTGGATTAATTGGGATTTGAATTGATCAAGGTCAACAATATATGACAATTGATACTAGGATTGATTTGATTTGATTTGATTAATCAAGGCCAACGATGTATGACACTTGATCCTCGTTGGATTTGGATTGATTGGGATTGATTTTGAGTAGGCCTAAGGCCCTTTGATGATAGTATTGATTGGATTTGATGGGAATTGACTAGGGGTTAGGTCTGGCACCCTTGGATGATTGTTTGGATGATGATTTGGATAAAAAAAAATTAAGTTTGGATGAAATTGGATGGGGTTGAAAGAGGTTAAGTCCTTAACCAGCTTTTTATTTTCAAAGGATGATTTTTATTAAGGATGAGGGATTGCATTTTGAATTGAGATGGATAGAGGAATAATAAATAATTGATAATTGGATAAGGGATGAGTGGATTGGGTGAAGATTAGGATGGAATGGGATTAGAAGGAATTAGATTAGGATAGAGGTATTGGATTTGAATGATAATAATGGACGAGATTGGGATGATAGGTTTGATTAGGAGAGGTAGAATAGATAGATTAGGGATGAATGAAATTGGATTAGGGATGATATCGAATGAATGGATAAGTGGATGAGGTGATCAGGATTAGGTGATGAAATGATTAGGCTTCAGGATAGTGGATTATGATGTGGGTTATGATGGAAACAATGGATTGGATTAATCTCAATTGTGTGATTAATATTAGGATTGATTAATGAATAGGATGATTAGGGATAATAGATTAGATTAGGAGTGGATGAGGAAATTGGATTAGGATAAGTGGATTATGATGTGGATTTTCAAAGGAAATGGATTGGATGAATGATAGATTATAGATTAAGAATTGGATTAGAAAGTGATTAGAATGATGGTGGATAGGATTAAGCTCAAAGATGGGATTTGGTTAAGCTGAAATGATGAGATTGATTAGGAAATTGATGGTGATAAAAGAGGTGGATTAGGTGGATAGAATGGATTAGGATATGGACCTTGATTGGATTTGACTAATTTATTGAGATTAGGGTCCTAAATGATGGATTAGGTTTGGATTAAGGTGGATTAAGATTATGTGGATGGAGATGATTAGGATAATTGGATGAATAATTAGGAGGAAATTGGACTTGGATGACTTGGAGAAGGAAGAGGTGGATGATTTGGATTTGGATTAATATGGGTGATTAAGAGGTGATTAGGAATGGTTTGATGCTTGACCTTAGGCAACTTTACAAATAAAATTTTACATACAATCATGCACAACTTTAAAAGGATTTGGATTAAGAGAGTGCAGGGGTTTTGACAATGAAGACACACCAAGATCATGAACACCATAAATTTATCAAGTGAGAGTGTTGATCCTTGTGGACCCACAAATATACATTTTATCAAGCATTGGATAGATAGGGCATGCAAGGTCATGTACTACCATTTTACCCCTTACCTTTGAGGTGAACATTCCTTTCCTAAGGTGATTTATATCTCCCCCTTATGAAAGTATGTTGTGAGTGACTTCTCAGGCCTTTTCAATGTCGATACACCACAAGGAAGAGTGGTTGAAAAGTCTTATGCTAGGATGAACAAGCCTTCTAGGGGTATCCTTGAAACACTCAAGGTGTGTGAACCCTATGTCCATGAAATGAAGGATGTTGTCAAGGCATGGTTTGAGAGGGTAACCCACTCTCCACCATCACATTGCAAGGTATAAAGATCTTGCAAGCGATCCCTAAGCGACAATGTCCCCCAATGGGAAAGTCTTTTGATTCTCTTCCAAAATTGTATACCTCACTGGAACATGAGAGTTGAGATCATCCCCTTGGTGATTAAATCCAAGGTAGCCCCCTAGAGGAAAGAAATTTTATCTCCAAGATAACCTGAAGCACAAGGAGAGAGCATACACACTTAAGATATTGGGATTTAAAAAATGATAACAAGATTAGATCAAATCAAGGGTTTTGATCTCCAAGATCACCAAATGGCATGAGGAGAGAGAATACACCTTGAATTGACCCCAAACAAAGCATACAAGATTCTTTAAGCCCATTAGTAAATGAATTGTTATTAAAGATTTAGTGCAAAAAGAGATATATCCTTTGACCTATGTGCTAAAAACATAAGTTAATAGTTGGATTTATGTCTTGAACCAATGATAATTGCACCAGGAGATGTTAGAAAACCAACAACATGCATATGATAGTAAGATTCAGGGGTTAGATGCCGGAAACTCCAGGAAGAATAAGCATATTTTCACCAGAGCAAAACCACTGAAAGATAGTACAAGGCCACTAAACGATATATAGGATCATTGAAATAGAGATGAGGGTGAAAAATATACCTTATAGGGCCACTAAAATAGGTGACATGGCTGCCAATCTAGAACAGAACCGTTGAAAGGTGTGCAGGTCACTGAATGATTGATTCTGCAAGAAAATGAATAGTTTTTGCATAAACATAGATGGTTAAGAAAAGTTTAGTAGCCTAACACCTTGAAAACACACACCTTATTAGAAAATAGAATGGTGAAAATGATATAAAATGATAGAAATCAGTTTTTGACATGAAAAGTAGAACTACCCATGCATAATATAGAACTACCAAAATGGATAGCAGATCCACCCAAACAAGAACAAAGCTAGTAAAATAGAGTTAGAGTAGGAAATGGGAGTCAAGGCTGCAAACATAAGAAGTAGGGTCATTGAAACAAGGTATAGGGCCACTAAATTGGGACAAAAATGTTTAAACAGAGCCTACAAGTCCAAAAACACTTACAAACACCAAGATTGATTAGTAGAAAGAGACGTGGGTCCCACAGAGCATGCCAAATGTATCACATGTAGAGAATGAGAATAAAATAGAAAACTAAAACAATATTATCCTATTCTACCCATAAATCTAATCAAACCTCAAGATTGACCATAAAAGGAATGCATACAATGAAAGGAAGCTAAACTAGTTAACTACTGTGCAAAAAAAACCCTACTTTTTTTAGATGTCCTCCTTTGGTGTTTGATTGTTGATCACTCCTCAAATTTATAGAATAACTTTGAATTTCATGGAATCTTCAAAATGGCTTGGTTTGATGGCTATTTATAGAATTTTTTGATGGTGGATGAAGAGCTAGGATTGATTTGAGTGATCAATGGTCGAAGATGATTGAGAGGCTAGGATTGATGAGAGCTTGTAAAGTGGTAAGATTGGATTGGGGGATGAGGGTTGTCCTTGGATCAAGGAAAGATCAAGGGTGGGGATAGTCTTGGAAGAAGGGGATGGATGAGATCAAAGGAGGGCAAAAGGACCTTTTATATAGAGGACTTCTCCATACCTTTTTAAGAGACCCATGTGGTCATGTATGAAAGGCCATACTTTTGTACACTTGGGAGGATGTGAAGGATTTGAATAGGTTGATTAAGGTTTAGGAATGTGCAACCTTGTGATTAAGTTGACTAAGTGGATTAGGGAACTTAATCAAAAGTGTACAAAATATTATTTTTTTTTTTTAAAATGCGCCTGGTAAACTTTTTAACGTGACCGGTGACGCTGGTGCGACACGCCCTCCGGCTCCACGCGAATGCTTTTGCCCGGAGCAATGAACCGGTGAGGCCACAACTGGGGGACCTCATCCCCTAGGGAGAACACTTCAAACCTGCGAGCTCATTGGCCCAGCGAAGGCGTAAAGCCTTGCGAGCTCGTTGGCCCAGCGGGGGTTTGAACTCTAGTGGCCGCCACTACATCCTGAGCGACTTAACCACCGAACCATGCCATCATCGGCTGTACAAAATATTAATTAAATAAATATAAATATTTATTTAATTCATGGAATGGGAAAAGGAGTATTAGATAAATAAAAATATGTATCTAATGTTGGACTAAGAAGATAGGTGAAAAATGATTAAATAATCATTTATGTTTAAAGGGATAGGTATGGATGAAGGTACAAATGAATAGTGAAAAGTACATTAATGGTGATTTTAATAATAAAATATTATTTAATCACTGTCAGAAGGGGAATTGGATGATATATTGAATAAATGGGGATTTATCCAATTAAGTGGTTAAATGATATCTTGATTAGGGTTGAATAGTGTCAAGATGATGAGGGGATGATTTTTGGTGTCTACAACTATATCCTTGGTGCACATCAATTCTAGATCCCTTTCTTCAACCTTCTTGCTCATCTTGATAAAATCTGCAGTAATAGATTTCTGAGTTTATTCCATTAGTTCCACTTTGTCCTATGAGTGAGCTTGAGCTAAATTCATCCCTACCACATGCACTAAGTAGTCTTTAGGATGCATTTGACCTTATGACTTATTGATGTTGAGCATCATGTGGGAAATCATCAATGCCTAGTGTGCCAGATTATACAGAGATCACATGCAAGGGTGTGTAGAGCTTTGTCTTCTTTCCTCATTTTAGCTTTAATTCTAGCCTTGTGTGCTTGTCATGTAGTCTCATTTGTTGTTTAAAATGGGCTGGTGTTTGAATAATACCACTAGAAAATGGAAATCCTTACAGAAGTCCATATGGTATGGTGGCCTACTATTGAGCATGAGTGATCACAGCTCTAGGTGGTAGTGGGGAAGGCACTATGAGTGTGGAAGGGGAGAAAGGAGGTAAACTAAAAATATGAAGAATGAATGGGGTAAGGTGCTATGAAGCTTGTGAAAGGGAAGTGGTGAGCATTCATTAAGGTTGTGTAGAAGGGAAAGAAACTGATAGAGTCATTGGGATAGTTTTATGTACTGAGGGAACAATGGATATGGGTAATGCTAAGGCAGAAGGGAGAATACACTAAGTACTAGAAGAGGGAGGAGGAATACTTACCTATGTGACCACAGGGGCTATAGGCATTGTGTCTTCTCTACTTAGTGACACTATAGTCACTATATTTGTCTCCTCCTCATCAAGATCTTTTCTAGCATTAGCTTTATCTTCTTTCCTATAGGTTCCTCTGTTAATGCAAGACCCAAAATTTGCTCCACCATGATAGATGTTGTATGAATTTGTGTTTCTCTGCCACCTATTAAGGGTGCTACTACAGTGGTAGAGGGAGTAATCTCAATTGTGAGTCCTGGTATTATTTGAACACACAAAGGTAGAACCTACTTTGATATCTCTTTATCTTTTGAATTCCTTGTTCATACATTATTTATGCATCTTGATGAGCTTGCACAAGTTTCACCCTAAGGCGCGTAGATGTAAAATCTATTTGGGATGAATAAGTAGAGGTTTGTGAGGATTGTTCTTCTACCTAAAATAGTGGAGGGGGCCATTGTCCATGACTTGGCTCTGGTCTGAGTAGTTCTTTGACAAAGTCACTATACACTCAAAATCATGACTCTGATTTCCTGGGGTTGTCGAGTCAAATTTTGGCATGCACATGGACCCTTTCCCTCCTTGCCACAGGGCAATCCATCACATCACTCTCGCTCATGTGGAATTAGCCAGTCAAGAGGAGGTAAGACACAGCGGGGGTCTGGCTCATTGGAGAGCTAGAATTTGCAGAGAGGGGTCGGCAAGTACTGCGGCCTTTTGTTGTTGTGTACTTAGTTGTATGTTTCATTTGATTGTTATTATAGTTGAGATAACCCTATGACCCAAAGGGTCAGTAGTTTCTCTTCTTCTATTTGGATTTCTCAGATTCCACCTCTGTGTGGGTAAGCAATTGTTCTCGTTGATGTCCTCTTGTCTTTGTAAGTGTTGAACAAGTTCTTGTTGTACCTAGCATTGTCTAGTTTCTTCTAACAATAAGAGGACGAATGGGTCTCCTTGTGGTAGAACAAATGTTTCTTGTTGTGGTCTTGGATGGATCTCTTAGATCTCATCTCGAATAACCCTCACCCACTCTCCTCTCACTCCTAAGCACACTCGCGAATTAGGATAGAGGTCAATGCATGATTACTAACCTTAACCAGATCTAGGGATTTTGACCTAGGGTTTGACTTGTGCTTTGACTTTGTTTTAACCTCGTGATGGGATTGAGGGTTTGATAGGATTCTTTAACTATGGTTGCCCTGTGATGGAATCAAGAGGGTTTGCAATTTTGTCTATACTAGGGTTTCTATATGCATGCAAGCTAAATGATATGCAAAACATTTTTTTTTTGGTATTTTTTAATATTTTGGAAATGAAAGTGCTTGTAATCTATGAAAGGGAAATATGTATGCAATTCTATATGCCTTTTCTAATGCAAAATTAACCTATGTTCTTTGTGTTTTTGATATTTTAAAGTAATCTAATCTAAAGAAAAGGAAAAATTCTTTTTCTAAGAATCTAGATCTAGAAATATGAAAGCAACTAATCTAACATGCAAGATCTAATTATCAAGGAAAAAGCAATGTTTTACTATTCCCGAGAGCAAATTTAGTTTTCTAATTACTATTAATTGAACAAAAACAATGAAGGAACCTAAGAGAAATGAAGATTTGTGGACTCCACTACCCTCAGCAATCCTTGTAATTGGCAACCTCCAATCCTTTTGTGGCAACGGGTGATCCTCTTGACAACAAAAGACACAAAGAAGCAAAAAGAAGCTTTGATGAAGCTTGTATAAGCTCAATGAGAGCTTGGATTGAGCACAATGGCATAGAATGAAGCACCGTGATGCTACTTGGTTGAACAAATAAAGAAAAAGGTACCTTCATCCTAGAAGAGCATTTGAATGCTAAGTTGGAGAGCAAAACTGGAAAGAGTTGTGTGCACAATGAATTTGCCTCCCTTTGTGCTTGAGGGAGGTGTGTATTTATAGGTTTAGAAGAAGGGATTGATTGAAGAGTTAACTCATTTGATTCATGAGTTAACAAAGATGATTGGGGAGTTAACAAGGTTGATTACTGAGTGAACTCAGCTAATTGAAGAGTGATGAAGCAAAGATAACTTATCACTGAAGAGAAAATGGAGGTGAGGGAATGCATGAGATTGATTGAAGAGTTAATTTGAGATAAAATAGAGATAATTATGCATGTGTGGGTGCATGAAATAGTTAACTCTATATTAGGAATTAAAAACCATGCAAACTGGAAGAAAAAGGGCAAAAACAGAGCAAAAACGAGTGAGAAACTCAAGTTTTTCTATGGCTGCAAAAATGGCAGGGTCGCCCCTTTTGCTAGTAGGGTCACCCCTAGGAAACCATGGCTCACCTGGGGGAGATCCAGGTTGGAAAGGATTAGAAGCATAAAAACAAGCTAGGAGATACAAGAAGAGAAGAAAAGGAGGGGTTCTGCTTCAAGAAACAGGTCAGTCATGTGGAAGAATCGAAATCTCCACTTGTGTCTACAAGATCTCCCAGGGGAGATCTAGAAATAATAGAGGGATATTTGGATTGGTTAGGTGAAACTAAAAACTGAAAGAGGGAGATGGATAAGGAGACCTCTAGAAGGCTTCTAGGAGGTGCACTAGATGAAAAACCTAGGGGAGAGGTGAAAACTCACCTACAAGACACTCGCAGGGCTTAGGAACGAGGTCGAAAGCCCAGAAAATGCAAGTTGACAAGTGTCGCAACAAGTGTCAAAAAGCATCACAAACAGGGAGAGAGGGAAATTGACAAGGAAGAAACAACACAAGACAAGAAAGGAGGACACGTCATCAAGAGGCTCACTACTTAAAGGACATTATTTCATGCTTACATGTACGTGACAAGGATTTGAATCATCATAAGGGTCCTCGTGGAGGTTGTGCATGATTTATGTGCTTACATATTTGCCCCCTCAGGGACGGTAATCTACATGAAAGGTAGGTACCGTTCCCAAACTAGGCTTTACCTATTGTCTATTTTCCCGCAATTTGTACCTGCAATAATTAGTATTAGTCTAGCATTTAAATCTATCAAAATGAATAATGAAAACTAAAATGACGAACTTACCATGGATCATTTGAGTTTGACTAGTTGCTTGCCTTTGTCAGTTTGGACCTATAGGGATGAGAACACACAAAATAATGCACAAAACGGATGCATAAAAGCAAGGAACTAATCTAAAAATGCATAAATGAACTAATCTAAGGTCAAACAAAGCAAGTCAAATTGTGAGATCAGAGCAAAATGGCAACAGAATCATTCATGTGAGCAGTCGCTGGAAAGATATCATTGAGGAGATTACGAAGATGGCCGCCTCTTCTTTATCCACAAAGAATCAAGTATGCAATTAGTGAAAAATTCTTCTCTAAACCCTAGCTTGAATTTTGTGAAAAATCTCATAAAATTATCTATTTTTGGTGATTTTCTTTGTTGCATTGTGTTCGTCTCATCATTTAGAACAAGATTAGTTTTTTGTTTTTTGAAATCAGTCAAAAAATGAGGTTTTTAGAGCAGTTTTTGGTCTGGGGATCCTCCTTTAGGGTCACCCCTTTTGCCAGGTAGGGTCACCTGGGGGAGATCCTGGAAAACAGCAGGGTCACCCAGGGGAGATCTGGAAAAACACCTAGGTCACCCTGGGGAGATCTAGAAAAACACCTGGGTCGCCTGGGGGCAACCCTATTGGACTAATTTTTGAGTGCATTTGATGTTGTTTAACACTTGTTTCACTCTAATCTGACATGATTTGGTCACTGTATTTACCTGTTTATTACAATTTTGAAGGTTTATGCACTTTTTTTGTGTAAGGTTTTCTGCAGTTTTTACAATTTTTAGGGTTTTTACGAGTTTACGAGATTTAATCTAAAATTCTCTTCTGATTTTGTAGAACATGCGTATCCAATGGAATTCCTGCTGAGAGCAGGGATGGCTCTCAGGGATGTTTGCTTCATTGAGTATTGAGGATCATGATATATTGAAGAGGGCAAGCCTAGCTAGAGTTTTCCTTGTACCTTTGATTCATCCTCTATCTCGCATATGCTATGGCATTTTGACTTACTGGGATGCCGACAAAAACATATTTAGGTTCCCATAGATTTCTGGAGAGTGGACTATCACTCTATATGATGTGTATCACATACTTGGGGTTCCTATGAAGGGATGACCTTTATCTCTTCCAGTTAGCAAATCCTATGAGGACAAGGCTTCCTGGGCTGTATTTATGGGGGTCAATCACCCTGGGGATTAGATAGGAGTTCAGCTTACCTTCGTGCCACGACTTTGCATCCCATTCTTGAGGAGGTTCTTGATTGGATTGATTGCTTTGAGTCTATCGGGAGACAAGGCCTTGGCTCATCTAAGATGGTGTTGGGCACCCATCATTCGTGAGATTGAGGAGGGCATAGTTTATGCTTGGGGTCCTGACATTTTGGCCATGGTTTATAGAGATTTCTATTAGATTTCACGGTGAGGGGCTCTATCCTTTAGCCACTCTTCTTTGATTATGGCATGGATATTTGAGCACATGAGGTCCTACAAGAAGCTCATTCCACTTCCAGATAGGTGGCCACTGAGAGCGGCTAGGTGGATGCATGTTGGTCACTTCGATGCTACTTTACCCATTGTTGCTACTCTTACAAATGAGGATATGATCTTTGATCCTTATCACGATATGGAGGGAGCTTTGGCCCGAGATGGTGAGATCAGAGAGTATTGTCGCGAGGTATCCGAGATCACATACCGCAATGGTTTGGTTGAGGTTCATCGAGTTGATCATGTCTTACAGCAGTTTGGTGGGGATGTCCTTGAGGACTTGCCCCTAGTGTCTACTTGTTACAAGACCGTTCAGGAAATGGGTGAGATTAGACAGAGAAACATCATTTGGACTCCTTTGACTCCAGGCCTCTTCATTACTAGGGTCTCTAGAGGAGGATGAAGGGGAGGGAGAGGGACTCCTTCCTGATCTCTAATTGTGATTGTTGACTCAGAGTCCACTGATGAGGACTATGTTCTAGATAGTAATGATTCATCAGATGAGGCCCTCCCCGAGGATGAGGATTTTGATGACATTGATGATTCAGATGATGTTCTCGATATCCCCAAAGGTCCTCCTATTGTTCCTCAACCTCCTCATTCAAATGAGGTGATGCGTTAGTTTGACCCTGATTGACAACTTGGTGATCCACGTAAGTTTGACCTATTTGCTTTTTATGTACCTTTGTCATTTCTCTTTTTATGTGGAACTAAATTGGTCCTCTTTCAATTTGCTATTTCAAGCAATGTCAAAGAGTGGAGGGACTTTGTTCATGAGGTCAATGTTGGATTAGCTTCTCCCTTCACTAGGCTAACTCGTGATCATCTTTTGGATGATCTCAGTGTGCCCTCTGCTGCGAGGTGACATACTGACATTTTTGCTCATGTCTACCATGGGTGCCAGATAACTATAGAGTTGAAGACCCAGGTACTCCGAGAGATGGCTCGCCTTAATTTTGGACGGCGTGATGCTAGCATGGCGAGGCCTTCACAATCACATGCTCACAGCAGAGCACCTCACTCTCATAGGTCTCATGGAGTGATGAGTGGTACTCGTAGACAGAGGAGTCGAATTCCTAAGGGTTCCGTTGGAGGAAACCACCCTTTACTTCCTTTCTTGAACTCGTGCCCCCTTGCATGGGGAGCCTCTACTTTTCTTGAGAGCATTTTGTCTTAGCTCTTTGATACTCTTATATATGTAAACTTCAGATGTATCTTACGAAAGTTTATCCTTTTATGTTTTTTCTCCCATCGAATTAGTACTCATCTTTTGTGCATGTTTGGAGTTTTTTGGGAATTTTTTGATTATGTTTGACCTTTTCAACTCTTTTAGCAATGCAATCATGATAACAATGACATATTTTTGTAATTTTTGGCATATATATGAGATGCAGTTCATGATATGATAATACAAGAACATAAGAAATGTTGTAAATGAAACTTTTACATCTACTAAATGTCATGAGATATGACATTTGAATTTATTGCTTTGAGACTCTTTTTCTAATTTTTGGCATGAATGCAATTTGGAACAAACAATGTGACTGCTCTTAGATATGATTTTCAATTTAGGGGATTGTGAGTTGTCCTAATATAAGAGATCTATCCAAGGCTGTGAGATGGGATTCAGGAAAACTCAAGTGGGGAGTGGAAATGAATATGGAGCATTTCTGATTTCTAGACTTTGCTAAAGGCTAAACATTGATCCTTATCTAGATAAGACAAGCTGACAAGTTTTCAACTTCAGACAAGTAGCAAGTTTTATAGGTGTTTGCTAGACTTAGATCATAGATGGCAAGCAAGATAGACCTAGGGTAAAGGATAAAAGGGAAAGAATAAGGGTTCCTAGATAGAAGATGATCCTAGAGACTACTAGACTCTTCAGTTTTGCTCCGCTAGTGCATGTGTGTGCTTTGTACCTCTCTTTCTCAGTTAGAATGTCACCCTTGAAGCTTCAAGCTTAGACTAATCTCTACCCAAGAGTACGGACATTCAGCAATCTTCTCTCTTTCACTCTTTGTTTGTATCTCTCTTTTTTTTATTTTCACTTTTTTTGTATTTTTCCTCACTTTACTTTTCACATTTTTTTGGATTTTTGACTTTTCAAGAAATGAATGATTTTGGGACTTTTGCTATGCAATGCTTTGATCTCTCAAATCTTGCTTTTTGACACTCTTATTTTGATCACTCATGTTTTTTATTCACTCGAATTTTAGATTGCTTCCTTCAGAGTTTTGATCTTCCTGATGTTTTTGGCCAAGAAAGATAAGGGGTTGAGTGCCACCTAAAGTTTTTGTAATATGGTTGGACTTCTCTACTACTAGGGAAGAATTGGGAAGGTCTACTTGCAAGCTTCCTTTGAACACTGTAGGTTTGAATACTGACTTTGTTTAGACCTAACATCTTGACTCATTAAGATTGGGATCAGTGTAAAGCTAAGAGCTAGGTTTTGATTAGAATCACTGGGAATGAAGGGGGATAATGGTGATTTGTGAAATGGGAAATCTCTAGGTCTTGGAAGGATGACGTATATCTAGACAACATTAGACTCCTTACTAAAAAGAAAATAGTACAAGAGCAAGTCAATGACTGTAATGCAAGATGAACAGAATGATATAGAAATGCAAGAAACAAATTGTTTTTGACATTTTGATGATTTTTATAATTTTTTCATATTTTTATGTTTTATGATTTTTTTAGTTTTTTAGACATAATTTTCTTGAGGTGAAAGGCATTGACTGTTTCGCCAAATTCCTCTCCCTCCATTGTGCATAAGAGATAGGCACCATTTCCAACGTCTTCTTTGACCATGTAAGGGCCTATCCAATTGGGTCTAAATTTTTGTCCTTCACCAGCTCTTTTATTGATTAAATTGTCTATCCTAAGCACTAGGTCTCCCACTTGAAAGGGTCTTGGGATGACCTTTTTGTTATATTTCTTTTTCATTCTTGCTAGATAAGAATCATGTCTTTGAACGGCTCTCAAGCGTGTTTCATCTGTCATTTCTAATTTGGATAACCTTACTGCTCTATATTCTTGATTGTCCAATAATCCTTGTAATGACACTCTTAGGCTAGGCAGTTCCAATTCCAATGGTAATACTGCCTCTGACCCAAAAGTGAGGGCATAAGGGGTGGTTCTAATTGGAGTCCTAATGCTTGTTATGTATGACCACAGTGTTGGGTACAACTGTAAATTCCAATCTCTCTTAGAATCTTTCACAATTTTTACCAATATTGACTTCAAAGTATTGTTGGTAGCCTCTGCTTATCCATTTCCTTCAGGGTAATAGACTGGGGGAGAGTTGTGATTGATGTGAAATCTCTCACATAGCTCCCTTACTTGTGGATTTTTGAATGACAAGGCATTTCCAGTTACTATCACTTCAGGAATTCCAAACTGGCAAATGATTTGGTTCAATATAAATTTAGCAATTACGGTGCCTGACACTGTGGTGAGAGGCATGGCCTCTACCCATTTTGTGAAATATTCTGTCACGGTAATGATGAACAGATGTCCATCCGTTGATGGGGGAGATCTATTCCCCACCAAATCTAATCCCCAGGTGGAAAAGGGCCAAAGGGTAACAATTGGTTGTAAATCTCTTGTTGGTGTATGGTGAACGTGAGCATAGGCCTGACATGTCAGACACCTCTTTACGAACTTAATCACATCCCCTTGTAAATAGGGCCAGAAGTATCCCATTCTGTGTATTTTTATTGTCGTGGCATGGCCACCAAAATGTCCTCCACAGATTCCACTGTGACACTCTTCTAATATTGTGTGTGCTTCTTCTTTGTCAATGCATTGAAGCAACATTCTGTCTAGGGCCCTTCGATAGAGCACATCGTCTATTAAAACATATCTCATGGTGAGGACTCGTAATCATCTTTTCCCCAAAGGGGTCATGTTTTCTGGGTAATTCTTGTTTGTGAGATAGTTCACAATATCTTTGTACCAATATGAGGTTGCATACTTCTTGAGATCGACCTCACAAATCTCTTCATCAGGGAAATCTTCATTCACAGGTTCCTCTTGGGGAACTGGGTTATCTACTAACCAATCCTCTATTATCTATCCCTTGGCTACTTTTTGGTTGACATAGGTTAGCTCAAATTCACTCAACAAGGTTATGAATCGGCCATCTCTTCTTAAGAGCATGGGTTGATTTAAGAAAGTCCTCAGTTGCTCCAATTATATCATGACTTTAGTTTCCTGATTCAACATGTAGTGTCATAGCCTTCGGGTTGCAAAGACTATGGTAAGACATTCTTTTTCAGCTTGGGTATAGTTCTTCTCATATTCCAACAAGGTTCAACTTATGAAATAGATGTCTCTTTCTCTTCCACCCTCATCCTCTTGAGCTAGCATGCATGTTACAGAGATGTCAGTTGCTCTGAAGTATAAGATGAAGGGTTTGTCATGTTTAGGTGGCATCAACGTGGGTGGAGTTAACAAGAATTTCTTTACTTACTCAAATGTGTTTTGACAGTCCACGATCCATGTTATGCCAACTTGTTTTTTCAATAGCTGATTGATTGGATGAATTTTGAAAGTCATGTCTAGTATGAACCATCAGATCACGCCCAACTATCCCAAAAAGGCTCTTACTACTCTCTCACTTGTGGGTGAGGTTGCATTCAAGACCGCTTTGACCTTAACTGGGTCGACATCTGTGCCTCTTTGTGAGACAATAAATCCCAACAACTTTCCTGATGTGACTCTGAAAACACATTTTTTGGGGTTCAACCTTACTTTATACTCTCGAAGCCTATTGAAGATTTTGTGAAGGTCTTCCACATGTTTTGACCTTTGTTCTGATTTAGCCAGAAGGTCATCAACGTATGTTTTGACTATCTTGTGGATGTAATCGTGAAAGATATGTGTAATCGCCCTCTAGTAGGTAGCTCATGCGTTCTTCAATCCAAATGGCATGACTACATAGCAGAAAGTTCCCCAGGGGGTAGTGAATGTTGTTTTGTTTTGGCCAACTTCTGTGATTTTAATCTGGTTGTATCTTGAAAATCCATCCATGAGGGAAAGGGCCTCGTATCCCGCCATTGAATCGACAATTTGATTGATGGATGGTAAAGGAAAATCATCCTTAGGGAAAGCTTGGTTGATATCTCTAAAATTGAGACATATCTAAATTTTTCCATTTTTCTTCAGAACTGGGACAATGTTTGACACCCAATTCCAATAATCCACTGGTTTGATGAAACTAGCATTTAACAAATTTTTTAGTTCTTCCTTCACCATTTCAGCTACTTGTGTCTTTATGGGCCTTGGTTTTTGTTTCACAGGTTTTGCATCTAGTTTTGTTACTAAATTATGCACCACAACCTTGGGATCTGGTGCAATGCACCTAGAATAGTCATTTAATCATTTTTTTTTTTGTAATTTTTTTTTGTTAAAAGAAAAATGGAGTTTTAAAATGTAATAAATCCTTCAATAGGCATGTTCATGTAGTGGAGGTTGAAAAAATAGGCTATTACCTTTAGTGGTCTGCAGTTTACTTTAAAGTTATGACAGTCTATTTTTAGGAAAAATAGTATTTTATAGAAAAAGCAGTCAGTTGGCTATTTTAAGCCTCTTCCCATGATGGGAATATGAGATAAGGTTATAAACAAGTGAAATTCATTGTAAAAAGGTAGAGTGGTCGAATGATGGTTTTTTTTGTTGAAGTTTGAAGAGAAAGGAATGAAGATTATTACTGTTTTGCTGTCCCATTTCTATTTTTTCTGAATTTTGTTGTTCCCTCTTATTTTCCTTGGCCGTTGATTACTGTTAAAAAATTCTCATGCTTAGGATGTTGAAGTGTATGGTCTCATCTTTGACTTGACCCAGGTTGGAGAAGATTTGATGGAGGTTAAAGCATTTTCCTAACATTTTCTTTGGGGCTACTCTTTTCCATAGTTTTATGATTGTTTTAATGATGTTCCCAAGAATTGTACTGGGCCATACTGCTCTGTCATGAGCTCAAATGCCTAAAAATTTCAAAAGCATGGAGTTACCTTTCATTTAAGTCTGATGGGAGGAGTTAAGATCATAGTAGAGACATTTTATGATTCTTTTTGTGCAAGTAGGTCTGAACTAGGTTTTAGAAGGGTTTTGTAAGGTTTTATGAAATCGATGTTTCTTGACTCCCCACACTTGTATCTTAGATGGAAATGAATGTAATAAGTTTGGTTTACATGTTTGTCAAGTGGGTTTTGTGCAGGGGCAGTGGAGTAGGTGCAGAGAAGCAGATTTGTGTTCATGAAGTCCAATAACACTATGTGTTTGACAGTCCTAGCATAGGTAGAGTTTGCTTTTAAAGGCAAGGTAGTTTGTGTGGTGACTAGAACCTTGAAACTAGTTAAGATTATCATTATACAACATCTCCAGCACCTGGGAACAAGAATTTGTGGAGTGGGTTATCATCTTCATGTATTTGTTGTGTTGAGGGAGACCTAATTAGGCTTAGGACAGCAAGGATAGTCCAAATTTGAGTCATATGTTCCAAAGCAACCTATGCTGCATGTTTGGTAGGTTGAAGAACAAGATAATGGGTATCTAAAAACTATCTCTTTTCATGGTTTTGACCTTTCTCCTGCAAGTTATGCTTTGAAAACCTCATAGATAGGGCTACAAGGAAGTGAGTTGGTTTATGAAGGAAATGGTACAAGGAGGTACCTTCTAAGCAATCTGTTAGTTTTGTGAGCTTAGGACAGTCAAACCTAGTTGGTCTAGGGTCCCTAGAAAGTTTGGAAAGGTTCCCATGTGTATGAACCTATAAATGGTATCATTGTACTGTGTTGAAGCAATGGAGTGGGAGTGGACAGTCATGTCCTGTTTGATGTCAAGTGATGTAATTTGGTCCACTGAGTCCTAGTAGAGTGTTTTCCCTACCATCCACTGCATCCTCTTCCTCCTGTGTTGTTGTTATCCTTTTTGGTCCTTGTGTAGTGAGCTCTGCATCAGGATCTAACCCTGGCATGTCTGAATATGCCCATGCGAATATGTCAGAATATTCAATGAGGAACTCTGTGTACTCCTCCAATTCCTCGTTGTTTAGTTCTCCTCCTAGTTTTAACATCCTAGGTTTTTCAGGTGTTCCAACATTGACATCGATGGTATCTCTAGTTAGCAATGGATGTCCTTCCTCAAACTTTTGAGGGGCAGGTGGTAAATCTGAGTTCGCTTCAATCTGAAGGATTTCTTTCTCATTCCCAAAATAGTCTTCTAGATGAGGGAGGAGGATGTATCCTTTTTTTTGGTGCACTCTTGGAAGTCCATTATAAGCATGTAGATATTCCAATATGGCTTCGTCATTCTCAGTATAATCTCAGGTTGGTCTCTCTCCTTAACCCATGGCATAATTCAAGATATTCGGTAATTCTTCGCTTTCCAATAATGGTTCTCCGTGTACTAAGAAAATATATTCTAAATTTTGCAACTGAGCATGTGGAAAAAATAATGCGGCTGAGGTGGCCATTGAGTCTGCCACCTAATTTTCTTCCCTAGGTATGGCTTTGATGGAGAAGAAATCAAAAAACTGAACCAACTTCTTGATGGTTTCTTTATAAGGTCGCAATCGTTCTGATTTTGTTTCATAATTTTTGGCAACCTGATTAATTATCAACTGAGAATCTCCAATGGTAGAGATTTTCTTGACTCCCATTCTCATGGCTAGCATGATTCCTAGGGACAGGGCTTCGTACTCAGCGATGTTGTTGGTGCAAAAGAAGTCTAGTATGAAGGCGAAGGGGAGAATGTTTCCTTTGGGAGATGTTAAGACTTTCCCCAATCCTGCCCCTGTTTTGCAACTAGCTCTGTCAAAATGTAGGGTCCACAAGCTTTCATAGTTTTCTAAATGAGATGTTTCTCCAAACTCATAAGTGGAAGTTCTTTTTTCTTCTTTTTCATCTCCTTCTTCGATGATTTCTATTGTTCCAACCAAGAGGTTTTTGATATCCCATTCATTGATACATGGAATGGCTGTTAAGCCAAATGATGCATGGGATTTAGCAGTATGAGGATCAAAGGGGAATTCCCTAAGATCGTCCATTCTTTGATAGGATATGTTGTGAGTGCTTGTACTTGTTGGAATGTCCTGAGTTTCCTCTTTCTATTTTTCTTGCATTTTCATCTTTTTGTCTTTTTCTTCCTGTTCCTTTTTGTAGATACTGAAAGGATCAGGGTCTACTTTGATGACGGTGACCTTTCCTAGATGATGGCAATGTATTTCTTGGAATAGAGTGGAGGTAATGGCCTTCGTGGCATGAATCCAAGGCCTCACAAGGATCATGTTGTAATTGGTTTCTTGATTGATAATATAGAAGTCCGTAGAGATGGTTTTTCCCATCAAAGTGAGTGGTAGGCTAATTTTCCCGACTATTTGGATGTCATGACTGTCATAAATCCTTAATGTGGTAGTTTGTTGTTTGATTCCTATTTTTCTATATCCCATCCTTCGTAGAAAAGACATTGGAAAAAGGTTGACTGTCGATCCTTCGTCCACCACTACTCTTTTTATAGTGACTTCTTCAGCTTGAATTTGTATGTATAGGGGTGAATCCTTTTTCTTACTTCCTTCACTTTGGGGTAGTTTGGAAACATCAAATATAAGAGGAGGTGATTCCTCCTATGTGGAACATCCTACTTCTAGCACTTCTAGAAATATCTTACGATGTGAGCTAAAGGCCCTCAACAAATTTATCACTTGTGAGAAGACATTTTCCATTTGATCTATATGTTCCTCTTCATGGATCATGAACACTTCTCTTTCTAGTTCTATGTTATTGGAATGGTTTTGATTTGCCTTCCCTTTCTCAATTTGAGGTTCCTTCTCCTTTCTCTGGGATTGTAGAAGTTTAAGGAAGTTCTTTTGTTGATCCAGAGTAAGTTTGGAGATAGCTTTGTTGTATCCATAACAAGTCTTTGTTTCATGACCCTTTGTCCCGTGGAACCAGCAATAGGTATTAGGGTCCTATGAAGGTCAGTTTGATCGTTGATTCCCTTTTTGTCACCATTTTTCATTACTAGGATTGCTTTTATGATATTGATATCTTTCTCCTAAGGCACATTAGTTGTAGTCTTTTCAGTTCCTTTGGATGTTCAAAGTTTTCCATTGGTATCATAAGTCTTCTGACCGCTATCGATGGTGGCTTGGTCAATCCTCAAGGCACTTTCTAATGCCTCTTCATAAGATTTGTCTGGTAATTTTTTAACATCTTCTCTTATGTCCTTGTTAAGAGCATGCAAAAAGAGATCGCACAATTCTCAATGGTCCATGTTCAGACCACTAGTTGAAGAATAAAGGACTTGTCTCCATCGAGTGATGAAGTGGGCTACAAATTTGTTTGGCTCTTGTTTCATTGTGAGGAATTCTCTGATCCCTATTTTGACGAGTTTGTTCATGTTGAATGCCATGACAAACTCTTCGATTAGCTATCTAAATGAATGGATTGAAGCTTCTGGGAGATGATAATACCAATCTAGAGTGATGCCTTCAAGAGTTTTTAGGAAGATCTTTTCTACAACCCCATCCCATGGGAGGAGTTATCTAATGGTCATGGTGTAGGCTTTGATGTGGGAATTTGGATCTCCTTCCCCTTTGAACTTTGGGAGATCCGACAATGGTCATGGTAGTTGCATATTTCTTATGTTTTGGTCCAAAGGCTCTTTCAAATATTCGAGATACATTCCTAAAAAGGTACTTTGAGATTGTGGGGACAATAACAACCCTGTGGGTGGGTTTTGATAACCCATTGTTGGATTCATTAATTTTTTTTTAATAGGAGGATTCCCATTTAGACAAGTGTCGTTGCTAGTGTTCTACGAATAGTAATTGAGGTAGGGGAATTTTGTGATGCCCCCTAGTCCTGTTCATGGGACTTTTGTCTTCTTTCAGGAGTAGCTTGCTCTACTTCCAAGATTTTGATTCTTTGTACTAGCGTTTTGATCAAGTCTGCAGGAGTAGCAGCTCTAGGTGTTTCTTCATTTCTAGGATGTTCTCTTCAAATATTTTTGTGGTAATGTGCTTCCTTGCATGCGGCATTTTCCTTTTATTCTTCTTGTAAGGCAATCCTTAATGCTTCTTCAGCGTCTTTGGTTTCTTGCAGATGTTTTTCTAACCGTTTAACCTCCTCATCAAGATGGGTATTCGATGTGCTTGTGGAATGTTGTTTGGGTCGATGTATCTCCGACCTTATCCTTCTAGCTTTATGTGGTGCATTTGGTATGGCTGGGTTGTTTTCCTAAGCTGGGTTGTTGAAAGATAGAGAATGCCTAGATTCTCTTTGATCTGGTTCATAATAAGAATCCTCATAATCATAACAGTTGGTGATTGGTGCATCAAGATGCAACAGTACATACCTATCAAATGAGGGAGTTTCTGGTTCTCTTGAGGGAATGTTCCCTTGGATTAATTCAGGTTCCATCATATTCAGGGGTGCCATGGACACCATAGAATAAATGGAACGGATGATGGCGTAAGTGATAGAAGCTGAAGCAGCAAAAGCAGCTATGAAGAATGGTGTGAAAATGTTTTAAAGTTTCTGTTAACTATTTTGAGATGTTTGAAATGGGATAGAAAATATCATAACCAAGAGGCTCTGCCCTTCATGTTGGGTTCACCAAAATATGTACGCTCAAAATCGTGGATCTAGTTGCCTGGGGTTGTCGGGTCAGATTTCAGCATACACACAGACCCTTTCCCTCCTTGCCACAGGGCAATCCGCCACATCACTCTCACTCACGTGGAATTAGCCAATCGAGAGGAGGTGAGACACAGCAGGGGTCTGGCTCGTTGGAGTACTGGACTTCATGGAGAGGGGTCGGCAAGTACTGTGGCCTTTGTTGTAGTGTGCTTAGTTGTATATTTCGTTTCATTGTTGTTGTAGTTGAGATAACCCTATGACCTGAAGGGTCACTAGTTTCTCTTTTTCTATTTAGATTTCTTAGATTCCACCTCTGTGTGGGTAAGAAATTGTTCTTGTTGATGTCCTCTTGTCTTTGTAAGTGTTGAATGAGTTCTTGTTGTACCTGGTGTTGTCTAGTTTCTTCTAACAATAAGAGGACGAATGGGTCTCCTTGTGGTAGAACAAATGTTTCTTGTTGTGGTCTTGGATGGATCTCTTGGATCTCATCTCGGATAGCCCTCACCCACTCTCCTCTCACCCCTAAGCACATTCGTGAATCAGGATAGAGGTCAATGCGTGATTACTAACCTTAACCAGGTCTAGGGATTTTGACCTAGGGTTTAGTTGACCTAGGGTTTGACTTGTGTTTTGACTTTGTTTTTACCTCATGATGGGATCGAGGGTTTGATTGGATTGTTTAACTATGGTTACCTCATGATGGAATCAAGGGTTTGCAATTTTATCTATACTAGGGTTTCTATATGCATGCAAGCTAAATGATATGCAAAACTTTTTTTTTTGGTATTTTTTAGTATTTTGGAAATCAAAGTGCTTTTAATCTATGAAAGGGAAATATGTATGCAATTCTATATGCCTTTTCTAATGCAAAACTAACCTATGTTTTTTGTGTTTTCGATGATTTTGAAGTAATCTAATCTAAAGAAAAGGAAAAATACTTTTTTCTAAGAATCTAGATCTAGAAATATGAAAGAAACTAATCTAACATGCAAGATCTAATTATCAAGGTAAAAGCAATGTTTTACTATTCCCAAGAGCAAATTTGGTTTTCTAATTACTATTAATTGAACAAAAACAATGAAGGAACCTAAGAGAAATGAAGATTTGTGGATTCCACTACCCTCAGCAATCCTTGTAATTGGCAACCTCAAATCCTTTTGTGGCAACGGCTGATCCTCTTGACAACAAAAGATACAAAGTAAAAAGAATCTTTGATGAAGCTTGTATAAGCTCAATGAGAGTTTGGATTGAGAACAATGGCATAGAATGTGTTGGTTTTTTCTTCTGAATCAGCATTAGGGTTTGCCACTTCTAATGCACAGGCAGATTCAGCCAACTAAATACAGGAGGTTGCGTGAGCTGCCTCCCCTTCACTTCTGGTTCTGCCGCACCAAGGGGGGTATCCCTATAACTCAAGATGTAACCTTGACTAGCTCAAAGATAGAAAGATCTAACTTGACAACAACAGGCAGAATACTCTCATGTATGGACCAAGATTTGTATGATAGATCACAAGGCTGGCAACATTCTTGGACATGATGTCTGGTTGGGTATGAGAGCATGCAGGGGGATCCTAATCCTACTCCTACAACTAACAGGTGGAAGTATGAAATGGTTTGAAATGGATTTTGGATGCAAAGCTGGACATGGTGTATAACCTCAACACAGAGCTAGATTGGTGCCTATCCAGGGCTTGGAGTCGGTAGACATACACCTGTGAATGATCAGCATGAATAGCTAAAACTAGATTTCAGGGGGATATATGTGATATCTGCTTTACAGATATCTCCCAATACAGAGTGTTAAGTTATCTCTACTTATGGCATCCCTACTACAGTATACCCTTCCCAATGTTCAACCTGAAAACAGTTTAATCTACCCCTTGAGCAGAAGTTAAAAGATCAGACATTCAACATAGGAATTCTATGCTCTAGAATCTAAACATTACCCAAATATCCAGATTCAGAAGAAGAATACATGCAATGCTGGAGACAGAATTAACACAACACATGCTAAGATAGCATTACTCATATAAGATTAACCATGAAATCAGTGGATTCATGCCAAATCGTACAACAGGAGATACATAAACTCACAAGTTTAAGCTGTACAGAGCAACCAGATCAGCTGGTTTTGGATTACAGAGCCAAAAATCCTCAACTTTCAACAACGACAAATGAGTAACACTTCCTGCTTATAACAGCCAGGTAGTGTACCAAAGCAATTAATTACATGGTTGACCAAAAATCCCGCCATATACACAGTATCAGCAAAATGGCGCTCAAACACATTACCAGATTGGCGCCCAAACATGAATGCAGCAGGTAGGGGAGGAGACAGGAAGATATCTCGAGCCCTGTGCCACTGCCCGCTGATGTACACCTTCAATCAGGTACCAGATCCGCCCATACCTCTGCAACCTTCACCATTAATGGCGCACCAACCCGCGGCCTCAGGAAAACGTCAAACAGTCAATCGCAACCATTTCCCGCCGAGATTCATCATCATGATATTTTGAATATGCAGGATATCAATTATCCCACATGCACCCCGCAGCAACCTCATTAACACTTTATATACTAGGTCATGAGCATATATGATGTCGGCACTTTTGCTCCTGACGACACTAGTATAAGACTTCATCATCATCACCCTCCAGCAGCATGATATCCTGTTGCTTGAAATATCACCCTGACGTCAGCATCATATTGCAATATAACTGCATGATAATCGCCTTCATCCGCACAACCGGATCCATCGGAGGAACATCCTCCTGCTGAGCTTATACCAAAAGTCTGGCCGATGAACATCCTGATGACGTCATCATCATATCCTGCTGACGTCATCATCATATCTGCCTACTGTGCACCTCCTTATATCCGGATGACGTCATCATCATGTTTGCAAATATCGGGAGATCTCCACAAGATGATCAGTGTTAGAGATATGACCTCCCCGGACCTTGATGACGTCATCATCATATCGACATCAGGATGATATTCGGAAGACAACCGGATATTTGGAAATATCATCCTGATGCACAAATATCATGTTGCACTGTAGCTCCACTATAAGATCGGGGCGATAGACGAATATGATGATGCCCGAAAAGATCACCCCGACTAGATAATGCATGAAGCCGGCAGGCGGATATCTCCCTGATATCAGCATCATCATGACGCTGGAACAAACATACACCCGGGTGATATGAAAATATCACCCCCTCCTTCAGAAATATCATGATGCAGATAGGCAGAGAAATAGATATCACCCTGACATAAGAATGACGTCAGCATCATCAGGATGATAAAACAACGAACATGAAGTGATACAACATCATCAGGATGATATTGACTAAGATCATCCTGACGTTCAAAATATGATGACCCCAGTGAATATCGGGTCACACTTAGAACTTCTTCAACAACATCATCAGGATGATCATAACCAAGATCACCCGATGATAGAAATATCACCCCGGTGAAATATCATGAAGGCAGAAAATATGATGACCCCCGCAAGCAACACGGTGATAACCGGAAATATGATGATGATGATGACCTCCTCTTCGAAGAAAATATGATGCTGCAGCTGAAAAATGCTGAGGAGGTCCAACACTTAGAACATTTTTTGGATACTTAGGGAGAGTGCCTGCATGAAAATTGCTCAAAAAACTGCCAGTCAATTCAGGCACTAACAGAATGAAGCAGCATGACACTGCTTGGTTGAACAAATAAAGTAAAAGGCACCTTCATTCTGTAAGAGCATTTGAATGCTAAGTTGGAGAGCAAAACTCGCAAGAGCTGTATGCACAATGAATTTGCCTCCCTTTGTGCTTTAGGGAGGGGTATATTTATAGTTTTAGAAGAAGGGATTTATTGAAGAGTTAACTCATTTGATTGATGAGTTAACAAAGATGATTGGGGAGTTAACAAGGTTGATTACCGAGTGAACTCAGTTGATTGCAGAGTGATGAAGCAAAGATAGCTTATCGCTGAAGTGAAAATGGAGGTGAGGGAATACATGAGATTGATTGAAGAGTTAATTTGAGATCAAATAGAGATAATTATACATGCGTGGGTGCATGAAATAGTCAACTCTATATTAGGGATCAAAAACCATGCAAACTGGAAGAAAAATAGGTGAAAATGGAGGAAAAACGAGTGAGAAACTTTAGTTTTTCCACAGCTATAAAAATGGCAGGGTCACCCCTTTTGCCAATAGGGTCACCCCTGGGTGACCATGGGTCGCCCGGGGGAGATCTGGGCTAGATAGGATCAGAAGCAAAAAAATAGGCTGGGAGATGCAAGAAGAGAAGAAAAGGAGGGGTTCTTCTTCAAGAAATAGGTCAGCCATGTGGAAGAATCCAAATCTCCACTTGTGTTTATAGGATCTCCTAGAGAAGATCTGGAAATAATAGGGGGAGATTTGGATTGGTTAGGCAAAACTAAAAACCAAAAGCGAGAGATGGACAAGGAGACCTCTAGAAGGCTTCTAGGAGGTGCACTACATGAAAAACATAGGGGAGAGGTGAAAACTCACCTATAAGACACTCACATGGCTTAGGACCAAGGTCGAAAGCCCAAAAAATGCAAGTCAACAAGTGTCGCAACAAGTGTCAAAAAGCATCGCAAATGGGGAGAGAGGGAAATCGACAAGGAAGAAACAACACAAGACAAGAAAGGAGGACACGTCATCAAGAGGCTCGTTGCTTAAAGGACATTATTTCACACTTACATGTACATGACAATGATTTGAATCATCATAAGGGTCCTCGTGGAGGTTGTGCGTTATTTTTGTGCTTACAATCCCTTTCAAATTTTGATTCATATGACTCTGTAGCTTCTTCCTCTTCTCCTTGAACCTCAGACCCTTCACCTACTTAAATGTTACTCATATCATAGTTTTAGGTAGGTGAGACATGCTCCTTATACTATACTTTCTCTCGTGTCTCATCTATATCCACTTGTTCAAAGGACCTTCTAGGCTCAACTATTTCTTTCCTATACTTCCAATAGGCTTTGATTTTATCCTCACTTTAACCTTTCCTTTTGAGGGCCTATCTGAGACATTATGTCATGATCTTGGAGGGATCATAGACATGTACCACTTTGTAGAAAGTTTCCCAAGGTGGGAGTGATTTAGATGGGAGTTAATGAGCTTCCACATACATATCCAACATATCATTTTGAGGAGACTTTTTCCTTCAATGGTCAATTGGCTTTGATGAACAAATACCTCATTTTTTTTAGCATAGCAACCTAATTCACCATGTATCCCTTTCGATCATATGACCAACAATCCTCTATGAGATCCAGCCCCAAATATATTAATTTTAATGTCAAGAGATTCTCATCTCTTCTTTTATTTACAGTTATTTCCCTAAGAGAAGGAAATATCATAAATTGCTTATTTCTTCCTTCCGACTCCAAACTCAAAATCAGTTACATCAAGCTGATGAGAAAAATCAATAGCCAAGATCTAGTTCGTGAGGATTTTTGGGAGTCTTAAAGGATCCACTTTGAAACCATGAATCTAGATCATAGAGTAGTGGGAACTAAAGAACCAATCACATGGAATGTGGTTATTCCTCTCTGACTATGAGTTGTATTCTACATCGGCAATGTGCTATTGGATCGGTGTATTCCACGTCTGGAAGTGATATCTTCAAGGTTAAGGTTGATGAGTGCTAGGGTAAGAAAATTCTTGGCAAATTCATAATAGTCAGAGATTTTGGAGAGGAGATGTGTCCAGGATGACATTGGAATAATCTTTTGGGCATCGACTTACAGGTCAACAATAGAGAGTTGCATAAATGGCTAAAAATACCTATATTTTTGATAGAAAATCAAATGGAGAAAGAAGGATGAGTACTCAAAGAATTGTTGGGTGCCAAAATGAACTAGTTGGTAACACATTCTGTCAACTGTTACTTCTACAAAATCAAGCCTTAAGGCTTGCCTTCAAGTGATGGTTTTGAGCTTGAAAAGGGCTCCCAATTGGAAGTTGTGTACACTCCTCTCATCATCTAGGCCAAAAATGAAATCCATTATTAAACAAGCATCCTGGACATCTTACGTAAACCATGGCAAGGCTATTAGAATGGGAGGTAACTTTGTGTTACTCTCATCTAGATGGAGTTTCTTGTTCACGAAACCAAGTTGGTTTTGCCCAGTATCCCATGTTCTTTGTAACCTTTGGTAACTATTGGAGAAGGTTTCCTCATCAAATTCTAACCGTAATATTTCTCTCATGGTAGGGGTAGTGACTACCACATGAAGATTCTCCCCTTGAATTATTTGTGTCTTCATGTCAAAGCATTTGATATAGGCTTCGATGGTTTCATAATATGCGTGAACCATTGGGACCATATACTGAGCCAAAGTAGAGCTCCAAATTCTAATCCAAAAGCTCTCTCTTTCTCTCACTCTAACCTTATTGGTCGCATGCATGTGCTTCCTGCCTTAGGCTTTTGTTAGCCTTAGATAATACTGTATCAAACACATGATCAATACGGTAAAAAAAAAGAGATGAGTCTACACACTTCCCTTTCCAAACTTCTCTTACATTGGGAACATATGTTCTTGGATGTGCTAGAGCAGCAGCATAGGGTTTGCTATCTCCTAATTTAGGACGAGGATCTTGTGGTGGCCTAGACGATGAACTTTTCTTTTTAGGCATAGTGATATTTGAAATCTCCTATAAATCAACCCTCTCTTGCATAAGGACTAACTTGTAATAAAAAAAATCGTAATGAGAAGAGGTGAGTATGATCTTCGTAGAGAATATAATAGAGTTTCTTTGCATGTTTATCCCCCTAGATTTATAGATTAAATTGCTCATGAGAGATTTACATTCTTGATAGGCACATTAATGGGACCTCCCTTGAGCATCAATTGACACGTACAATATTTCTTAATTCAATTGTAACTCCTAATTTACTACATCATTGCTTCATTTACGGTCATCCTCTACATTAAATACCCTATCAATGGGTAGTTAACCTCTCTTTCATGAGATTTTCTTTGATGCCTAGATAGATGAGATCATTAAGAGGCAATTATACTTGACAAATAGACACACATCCTTATTCAAACTTAATCAATGAACTGGCATGATCTAAATTTTGCACATTGAATGCACTTATTTCAAATAAAAGAGGCAGTAAAACACACCAATCCATCTAAACAACAAAATAGATTGAAAGCAAATCAAATCTATCTATGTATAGAGGTTTGGCTTATTTTAATTATGATGCTTCAAGCAGATCCCATTAACCAGGATCTCTAAAAATTCTCCTGCCTCATAACTAAATCAAAAGCATTATTCTATTTGTAGGCTACAATTTTATATGTACCACTTCATAGGGAGTCAAATTTTGAATGATGTCCTGGATTTGTTACTCTCTCCTCCCATTTCAATACTAAATCACCCACTTTAAAAACTGGATTAGAAGAACACTTATCAAACCATCGTTTAACTATCAATTGGTGTTTTACCATTGAGTCAAGTGCACATTCCCTTTTTTCTTTAAGCTCTATTAATTATGCAATCCAGATCCCTATGGCGTCATTTTCTCCAATTTCAAACTATTTGGCTAGTTGAAGCGTAGGAATCTTAGTTGAGATTGGTAACATCATGTCTCTCCCATATACCAAATTATAAGGAGACATGCCTATAATTTTCTTTAGAGTAATCATGTCTTCACATAATGCTATCTTTAGATTCTTACACCATTCCTTTCGATGCTTTGAACCAATGTGCTTAGTCAACCAAATTAATTTTATTTGTTGCTTCAACTAAGCCATTTCCCTATGGATAATAATTTGAAGAAGTTATCAAGAAGATTCCATTCTTTTAAGATGAATTCAAAAATCTTATACCCAAGGAATGCTTTCACATTGTCTGATATGATGACCTCCATGGGGTGCCAAACCTAGTGATAATTTCTTCTTAAAAATTGAGTACTACCTTTTCTTTTGCTTCTTTTAAAGCTATTTCTTCATTCCATCTTGTAAAATAATTAGTAGTTATTAAGATTCATTTAGGCACTACATTTGAAATTGGACTTGATCATTCTTATAAAATCCAATCCCCACTACGAGAATGGCTCTTCTACTAGAATTGGGTTAAGTGGGAGAGTAGCATTCCTTCTTTTCCTAAATAAAAATAACATTGTTGACATTACCTCACCATCTTATAGCAATCTGTAAACATTGAAGGCCAATAATACACTACACAAATTATTTTAGTTGTTGTTGTCCTTGCTAAAATGTGTCCACCTGACATCCCATAATGAATCTTAGATAGGATTTTGTCAACCTCTTAATTTTTTACACATCTTAAGAGAATCCCATTAAAGTTTCTTTCAAAAATAATTCCATTAATTAAGGAAAAGTTGACCCCTTGAAGTCTATAAAATCTCCTTTACAAAGGAGGGAATTGGCTTTGATATAGCTAGGTTTCCATGAAGGAGATCCTATCTCTCATCCATGATACTAATTGACTTTCTTCATGAACAAGGACCATTCCACGTGCTTGATCATCCTCTTTTTGTAGATCACAATATTGAGTGATATGTTCAAAGAGGGCCCTCCCTTTTACCAGATTAGTAGGTTTCACATCTATATCATATTCAAGAATTTTGGTAATCCAGTTATCTCTTTTGTTAGTGATTTCTCCTTCCCTGATATATTCACGAACACTAGGATGAACTACATAGGCTATGACTTTATTACTTGATATTACTTGTCTGATTTTTTTCTATCCTTTAACCAAAGAATAAGCTTGATTCTCAACAAAATTGTACTTGATTTCATAGTCCTTCAATGTTCTAGAATTGAAATCAATTGGGTGTTATCTGTGAGGCCTACTTTTACCTCACCTGTATTATTTTGCTTATAGTACTCTTTCAATGGATTTATGATAGTCATGTGGATATTGGGGACTGTTGATCCCGCACTTGGACCTTATTACCTTATCTTATACTTGATTAGATATATGGTTTATGCTTTATGGATGGTTAGATGACATGTTAGATTTCCATTTGATGATATGATGTTAGAAGCTAATATGTCATTTGATGCTATTGATATGTGCATAAATGTTGAGACTGATGTTAGCTCTTACCTTATGTGATCTTGATTATACTTGTGAGTGATGGATGATATGAGAGACATTATATTATCATGTGATTATTTTGATATTGTATGTGATATTGTGACCATGTGTGTGTGATGCATGTTGTTCATTTGCTTCGGCTATTTTATCATGTGCTATTAATGGGTTTGTGGAAGTGTGCAAGTTACTTTCCATACCCATAGAAAATCAGAGATTGGACAACAACCATATGGTATTCCCTGTTCAGCCGACCTAGTCCTAAGTAGGACTAAGGTCACATGTGTTTGAGAATGTTGATCTTTGTTATATTTGATTTATGACATTTTGTATGGTTTATACCTTTTCAATTTATCTTTTGATGTGTTGTAAAAAGTGTAATGTTGAGTTTGCACAATTTTTAAGTGCTAAATGTTTGAAGCCACTTTTAAGTGATTTTATGTGTTTCTAAGTGTTGCTAATGGTCAAATATTGACCCTAGGTCATACCCCTAGGGTCTAGGACCATTCCTAGCATGTTTAAACTTGATTTGGACCTTGTATGGTCACCCAAACTTGACCCTGAAGTCAAGTGACGAGTTTGCGAAGTGTGAGGGGTGGTTGGAAGGTCACCATCTCACTTAACCCCAACCTCACCCACTTGGGTAAGGTTACCCTTGTTCCCATGCTTTAGAAGCTTCTCACATGTGTGAGACCTCTTCCCTATGCTCTCACACATGTGTGAGAGCACTTGTGGGGAAGAGTATAGCTTAGATGAATGAGAAGGTGACAAGTGTCACCTCCTCATTCATAAGAATCTTCCCTTGTGTGCTCACATCTCCCTATGCTCTCACACATGTGTGACAACACTTGTCAGAGAATGTGTAGCTTTGTGGAATGGGGTTGTGACAAGCGTCACCTCCACATTCTTGTGGGGTTGTGAGGAGGGTTATGTGGATGGAGGAGAGGGTGATTAGTATCACCTTCTCATCCATTAGGGTTTGAGAGCCTTGTCTTTATATCTCTCTCATTTTGATGAGATGATGGTTCTTCAAAATGAGAGAAGGTTCTTCTTTTCATTTCTTTTGGGAAATTTTATTCTTGTGTTGGGAGAGTGAAGGACCTGGAGATTTTTGGGAGAACTTGAGAAATCTCTTCACCAAACACACTCCATCCTTGAAGCTTGAGAGGTATTTCTCAAGGATTCAAGCCATTTTCTTATTCTTTTACTTATGCAATATGTTTATGCATGTTGTGTGCTTATGGTTTTATGTGTTGTGGGTCTTATGGGTTGTTAGGGTGGGCTCTCCTTGTGAGAGAGCTCACCTTAGTATTGGGTGAGAGAGGATGTGAACCTCCTCAGTTTCCCCTCTTTGTTATGGTATTTGATTTGTGGCCAAGGGCCTTTATTTGGAGTTTTGAGGAGTTTGGGTTATGGCATGAGTGCCTTGGTTTTGTAAAATGAGAAGTATGGCAAGAGGCCAAGTGATTCATGAGTATTCTTGTGTCATAAGAGTGTGGTTCTCCTTGAGTAGAGTGAGTCTACTCTCTCACCCTTCAAATCCATTTCTAAGATGGGTTAGTTTTGTGTTAAGCCTTGGGTTGGGTGTTGTGTGCTTGATATGAGTGTTTGCTTAAGTTGTGGTTTGAAACTTGGTTGTTGGAAGGCCTCCTAGCTTGGGGGTGGCCTATTATAGGCCTAGGTTGGGAGGTGAGCTTCCCATGGGTGTGGCTATCTTGTTTGTATGTTTTGTAGGTTTCTATGGAGGCTATGGACAAGTTGAACTTGGAGAATAATCATGGCTTTAGTGGCATATTGTAGTTTGTGAAACTAAAGGCAATGAGATGCCCTACCCTTAATTTGGTGGTTGTATTAGCTTGTTCTTAGTTGAGAGTTTGAGCTCTCCTTTTGTTTGTAATCTCCTACTTCATGTAAAACTTTGTATTTATTAAATGACCATTGGCTTTAATACATGTATTCCCTTTTTATGTTATGAAAGAAAATGGTTACTATATCTCTCTCTCTCCCACACACACAATATTGTTATTGTGCTTTGTATGTGAAAAGGATATGAAGAAAGAAAATAAGTGTGGTAGGCCTATTTGTGAAATAAAAAGAAAATATGCTATCATGTCAAGCTTATAATGAAAGAGTAACAAAAGATTAATACATGTGTTTAGTTAAGTTCTAAGATTCCCTTGTGTGTGTGTCTTTATATATGTGTGTGTGTGTGTGTGTCTTTATATAAGAAAAAAAAATTAGTGTTGCTATTTTTTTCTATGTGCCACTATTTTATGACAGTAACTTTATTTTTTTTACCAATGAACTTAGTTAGTATGTTAGAACCTTTTATATATATATATATATATATAAGAAACTTACATTTTTTAAAAAGTTGAGTGACTACAGGCGGGAGCGCCCCCCCCCCCCCAACCTTTCGCTTAAGTGTTTAAAACTTGCAATGTAAAACAATCGCCAACCGATTTAGGGCTCGGCCCTATGCGTGATTTAAAACACATTTCTTCTCTGACCTAAAAATATATAGTGCGCCCTGCATGAGTTTATATCTAGTTTTCATTAGTTATTATTGTTATTATTTCTTCAGGCAGGTATATATATAAGGGCCTTTGTTTCCTTCTATTTCAGCAAGAACATATATATATAATATTACATATGTATATATATATATATATATATATATATATATATATGTATGTATGTATATATGTATATATATATATGTATATATATGTATTTTTAAGAACTGAATTTCTTTCCTTACTAAAATAATGTTTTGCTTATAATATTAAAAAAAAAATTATTTAAACAAATAAAAGGGAGACCTCTCTGTGTAAAATAACTTCTTTTTTAAAATAACCAGAGAGTTGGACTTAAAGGAAAAATGAAAACTTTGAAGTTATAAGAAAACTTTTAAAACTTGAGTTTGGAAACCTGTGCAATATAAAAATGGAGAAAATGGGTTTGATCTTTGTTAAACAAAAATAAAAGTTAGCAACCTGCAACAAATTGGAACATGTTAGAAAATAGAGCATTGAGCAACCTATAGAATGTTATCTTTTCATAAATAAATAATAGGCTAATTTTTGCTTGAGATGATACCTCCCACTTGGGGAGGTACCATCTTTTCTCCTTGGCTTCCTCAACCCGCACAAACCTATCAAAAACAAAATAACTTGATTTGAGAACAAATAGGAAGTTGGAGTGTTTTTATAATAATGCTCTAGGGTTTGATGCCTTATGCATTAGGTGTGTTTTATTTAATTTAAGTATCTAGTTTATGTATTAATCCCACTTAGTGTGATAGGCCATTTTGTCTTTTAGTGTGTGGGTGCGACTTTTAAATAATTCATTTAGTTATTACAAATTGTCCTAGTGTATTTAATTTATTTGTTCCTTTATTCCTTGTTGCAAAGTGAAATAGAATGCTCATAGCTTTTAATTTATATGAGGTTGATAAAGCTAGTAAAGCGGGCTATTTATTTAAATGTATTTCAAACTATAGTTTTAGTTGGAATTATTTTACTTCGAAATTTTTTGGGTAGGGAGATATGATTAAATTTTGCATTTAATTTATTTAATGTTGGAAAAAGGTTAAGTAGGAATTTTATGTTAATCTAATTTTTGCATCCTCCTATAGTTGATGAGGTGGCATTATGCTGCCGAAATCACTATAGGAGTTATCCTATTTTTATTCCATAATGCCCCGTTATGCTGCCGAAATTATTCTAGGTTTAATTGAGTAAATTCCTTTATTAGATCGTTTAATTTATTTTGTTTTATTTAAAATGTTAGATTAATATTGTAGTGAGGTCTTGAGTGGACCTATGGTTAGATTTTGTCACATAATGAAATTGAAATTCATTTCATTTAATAACCCTAGGGTTAGGATTCTAAAACAGAATCTAACCCTCTCAGTGTCGCTCTTGCGACATACACCCCCTTTGTGGCTTACATGAATTAGGGATGGCGAAGTGCGTGTCGCACCATCCCATGTGATTGACCTTCCCCGCCTTTAGGCATTGCGCATGATGCAAGTTGTTGAGACGACTTCGTGATGTGCATGTGTCACTAAGAGCGCATGTTGTGTGTGTGTCACCAAGCACGCATGTTGCACGTGAGGGGGTTTGTAGAGTTGGGAAGGAAAAAATTTTATAATTTGTGTCATGACCACATGGCAAATGTGGACATGACATGTGGTTATCGTGTCATAACCACATGGCTAATGTGGGCATGACATTATCTCCTACCTAACTCATCATTTTGTGTCAAAATTGTCGCTACATTGTGATTTCCTCTATACACATACATGATAAAGTCTTTTGAAAAATCAAGATTTATTACTTGACTAGAGCAGTAGATATTTCTTAATTGATCTTTCGAAAGGATTTCCTCCCTTCAAGAGTCCATTTAAACTCCTTATCCTTTTTAATCATGGGGGTAATAGGTTGAATTAGACCTACAAAATCTAAGATGAACCTCCCTACAAAATTTAATCTTTCTTAAGAAATATTGAAAAACCTTCTTATTCGCCAATAAGGGTATATCCATGATATCTTTGACTCTATCAAGATCTATAGAAATCCCTTCTTTTGGGATTATATGTCCTAGAATCTTACCTTGGGGAACCCTGAAAATACATTTTTTAGGATTCAAAGAAACTCAAAATTCTTAGCACCTTTGAAACATTTTTTTCAAATGTTCAAAACTGTCCTCTTTTGCTTTAGAGAATATTATAAGATCATCTAGATAAACCAAGATTGTCTTATTTATCAACTCACCAAACGCAATATCCATGGCACACTAAAAAGTTTCTCTACCATTTGATAGGCCGAAAGGTATTTTTGCATAAGCAAATGTACCCCATTTGGCAGTAAATGTAGTCTTATACAAATCTTCTTCATTTAGCCAATTTTTTTTATATCCAGAAAACATTTTTGACCCTACTACTTTTCAAAGTATTTTCTCCATTGAAGGACTTGTGGGTAGTGATCTTTGAGAGAAGCCTTGTTTAAGTCTCTAAAATAAACACACAACCTTATTTTGGCATTCTTCTTTCTAACTAGAACCAAATTCAACACCCATTTTGCATGTTTTATGGGAAAGATGATTCTAGAATCTATCATATTATAAAGCTCTTACCTCATAAGAGGATCAATATTTGGATTAACCAGCATCTATTTCTATCACATAGGTTTTGATTTGGGTGTCATCTCAATAGTGTGTTGAACTATATCCCTAGTGTAGCCTCTTAGGTCTTCATAATTCTAGGCCATAACCCCATCATACTTGCTACAAAAGGAGACTAGTTTATCTCTTTCTTCTTGAGTAGTGATCTTTCCAACCGTTATCATCTTATCAGGGCTAACTTTAATTCATGTATAGTTACCTTTATTCACAGTCAATTTACTCTTATCTACTTTTGCATCATCTGGATTAAACAAAATTTCTAGATTGATTAAACCCTTCAAAATTTTGTTGGACTTTAGCTGCATCACTTGTCCTTTGTAATCATCCTCCATCTTAGTTTGAAGCTAGCTAGTAAACTCTCCAAATCTTTCAAATACTTGCCAATGATCTCTATTATCAGGAACGCAAGCCTTATAATTAATTTAACTGAATCTTTATTCACTAAAAGATCACTCCTTAGGTTGAATTATGACCCAATCTGAGCCATTCAGTCTGCTTCTATATTTTGGGATCTTGGGATCACTTCGATATTCAAGGCTCCAAATCCTTGTAATAAATCGTAGACCCTATGGTGATATGAACTCATATTAACATTGTTAGCAACCATAATTCCTCTGACCTGTCTAATGACCAATTCTGAATCGCCAAATACATGCAATTGTTTTATCTTTAAGTCTTTAGCTAAGAGAATACCATGCACTAGGGCTTCATATTTTTCTTCATTGTTGGTGCATCTAAATTGAAAGAAGAAATCTTTCAAGACCTTCTTCCCTTCTAGTGAGAGTAGGCACATGCCTGGTCCTAAACTATTTGCACATCTTGCACCATCAAAATATAATTTTCATATTTGTAAATTGTTATCTAGACTATCACTAGTCTGCATAGGAGGTTAGGTCACTTCAAGAATGATCTATTCCTCATCATATATTACATATGTTCTTAGGCTAGTAGAATAAAAATTACCATAAGGGTCTAACTTCATAGATTCAAACATAAATGCCTCTTCTTGGTTAGTCCTGTCACTTAGCACAATTTCTTGATCAATAATATCCATATCATATCTCTCATCTCTTGTGAGCATGGTATGAGTTGGTTCAAAGTTTATCATTACTTCATGAGTAATGTGTTCTTTATGAAGTGGTTCTGATGAAATCTTCATTTTGGAGCGATATTTTTTCTTGAGGATAAGATGGGACCAATTGAGAGAGATATCTGCCAATTTTGGCCATAAAATCCCTAGATAGATATAACCCAAAGACTGGTGGGATATCAATTATCACCACTTTTTGAGGCACAATAATGTTTGGGTGTGCATATAAAGTAAGAGGCATCTCTTTAACAACTCCCACTATTTGCACTCTTTTCCCATCCAACTGCAAAACTATTTTCTCCATAGGTTCATATTTTATTTCAAGGGAATCTGCTATGCTCTTAGGCATGTCAAAGTGGTGCTTGCATCAGAGTCTATCATAGAATTACACAATAATTTTTACCAACAATTAGTGTCAATTAAAATGGCATAGGATTGGTTTTACTTACCTTTTCACCAACATTAAGAAGAGCAGTAGACTTTTAATTTTGCAGCATCCTTTGAGATTCCATTAGTTTTCCTCTAATGTTGGTAGCTAGCCAAACTACCGAGATCAATTTTTCTTGCTTCTTCAATGTTTCTTGAAGCAAAGAATTTTGTTCAGGGATAGACAACACCTCCCATAATGAGATGTTAGTTGGTGCTTTCTTCAATTTCTCCAACGCGTTGAGTGGCCCAATTACTTGTGTGTTTAGAACATTTCCTTGATATTTTAGCCTTTTAACTTGAAGTGTAGAGGTCCGTGATTTTGTGTTGGGGGAGTGTCATTTTCTCACCTTTGTATTACTAGATTAAAATTCCACACAATAGGAGTCCTTTGGAAAGTTAGCTCTAAGCATAGTCTTGCATCTAGATTCTCCACCATTCATCTTTTTGATCGAGTATAGTAATAGGATTGCACTTTTTCAGCCTTGGAGGTGGATGGTTCATTTGTAAAAATGACTTCTTCCTCTTCTACCTAGGAAAATAATGCATGCTTTGAAGCGGTTTCCTCCTCTTGTTCAAGAGACATCCCTTGCATCTACATTACTAGTACAATATTTTGTATTCCCGATGACTGATATAGGGATTTCCCTACTTGAGCCTCTCCTTGTATGCCTTGTCATATTTTCTCTGCTATCTTTTGCTATAAATTTTCCCTCAGATAGGCTTTAGGTGCATAAGCATCATTACAAGGAAATCACCATGCATTTGAATCATGAACAATAATTTTTTTCCCTTGGATAAGGTTTCTTATTGGGTTAGGTGTCATTTTACATAGTGAGGATGGTACCGACACAATTTGGTTCAACACCTATTACTGGGAAGGACCTACCCCTTGTGGGTTTTGATACTTATTTGGTTGGTACTAAGGTCTTAGCCCTTGAAAATTTTGATAAGATGGTCTAGTATATGAAGACTGCTATCTTTTGAGGTTAATGATTTCATTTGAAAAACTATGAAGGATACTCTTTATATCATCCATCTCTAACATAGTCTAGGGAGTTGGAACTGTAGCTATTGGTACTTGAGAAGAAGGATAGATATATATGGAAGGGGAAGCTTAATTTATTGTTGATATGAGGGGCTCACTTTCTAAATTAAATCTTCTTGCAATGTAATTGATAATTTTGGGAACATGGGCATAGGAGGCCTAGGAGGGAGGTTTCTTGCATCTATTAAACTATTTTCTGCCCTAACCACCAAATCATATTCTATTGGGAGGTTGTGTCCTCCTAAAGACTCAATCATAATAGTAATATCTGAATTGAAATCTTTAAGATAAAAAATAATTGCCATACCTACCAGTGGTTGTGTTGCACCAGGGATCCTTTGGCAGGTCTTGTGAAATTAGGTGTTGAAATCAATGACTACTTCTTGTGGTGCCCACTTAATTGTTATTAACTTCTACAATAGTGAAGATATATCTCCCTCTTCATCGAATCTTTCAAAAAATACAATTGCAATCTCATCTAATGTGGCAATTGAATTGGATGGAAGAGACCAATACCAGTTAAGTACTTTTCCTTTGAAAGAAGCTGCGAGTAATGTCAAGGCAACATCCTTTTCTATAACCTGGTGAACTGTAAATATGTCTGCTACATCTTGAATGTGTTCGATGGGAATTTTAAAGTCTTCACCCATGTATTTTGGAAGAGTGTTAAGAGCATTAGCTAGAATAGGGTCCCACGTAGACAAAGGAACTAGAGGAATCAAAGGGCTACCACTATTCTAGATAAAAAAAGTTTTGGGGAGCACCAGGTGTGCCCATTTGAGAAGGTGGCGATGGCGGATTTGATTGGGCTAACCTTCTTCTACGAGTGATTATCAATGGAGAAACCAAGAGACTTGGTTTAGATGTTGAAAGTGATCTTGTAACTGGTCTTTCACTCATACAACATGAATTTAGGATATCATTTTAATTTTCTAATCAGGCAAATCTAGCTTTCAGGCCCACCAGGTATGCCAAGAACTATTGATGTTCAAGTCTGCACATGAATGGTACAGCTGCAGCAGACCTACACCGACATGGGAAATCCTACAAGCATGGGATGTGGCTTACAAGATAGCCTATGGGATATTATAAGTCATCTCTTCATAGGATGGTCAATGAATTTTGATTCAATTTTATGAGAAAAGAGAAGAAAAATAGAAAAATAAATCCTAACTAAAATGGTGATACACCAGAATTTAGATCCTTTATTGGTCACTTTAGATCTACACAATATTTAACCATTGTTCAAATTATATAATAAATTACTAAAGCAAAGGGGCATTACAATGCATGGTTTTTAACCAGTAAAAAATTAAATATTAATCACAAAATAGGAAAATATAGGTAGAATGACAATATAGAACTATGAGAAAATCTTATAAAGATGAATACCAAGCACAAAATATAAATTTCTCTTTATTGGTGAGCTAAAGAAATATTACAAAACACTAAGAGCACAATTCATTCAATGTTCAATCAATTCTAAGAAATGCATACAAAGGCTTATGTCTATTACCCAAAAAATTCCTCCCTTTCAATCATATATGAATCCTTTTATATTTGATTAAAAAAATAAAGCTGATAAAAATCAAGGAATTAATTCAAGAATACTAACATTTGACTACTTCAGAGGACTACTAAAAAAGAAAAGTAAATTGAGACATGCTACAAATGGATAATGGAGATCGCTCCAAAATCTATGGGATCTAAAGAATGCCAAGTAAGCTCCAGTTAATTTGTTTTGAACCAATGGCATAATGGAAAGGTGTGTCAAAACTAGTAGTAGCTTAGGAGGATCATGAAACTGCCAAGTGTCATTGGTTCATCTCTTTGTTGACTCAATCATCAGGCCCATCGATGAGCTGACTCATTTGATCATCCAATAGTGCAATGTTATAAAGTTGGCAAATTGACAACATTTATAGCTTGCACAAGCTATTGGATCCTTTTATTCATGATTGGCAACTTGGAATCTATGATATATTGCAAGAAGAATAGGGCCCGCCAATTCCATCTTTGTGAAATTGAACCAATGGCACAATAGAAAAAATGTGTTAGACCTACCATTTCCAAACATTGTCCAGTGTTTCCATGTGTCTTCCACAATACACCTTTCCTTGAATAAAACCATGGGCCCACAAAGCCTGTTGATTCATATAATTCCAACCAATGGCACAACATGAAAGAGATATTAGTTTTATTAGTTAAAAATGTTGTGAAAAGATACCAAATGCCATTCACCCTGACATTTAGACCCACTAGCGGGCCCATCCATTAGATAGGAAATGAGATTGGCCACTTGTTAATTCATTTGCTCCAGTGAATGGAGTAATAAATTATAACATTGTCAACACTAACAATGTTTGTAACTTGCACAATGAAGCCACGTGGAATCCTTGAATCACAAAATCAACAGCTCCACTTGAATCTTCATTTTGTATTGAGCTCTTAGTGGATGGGACTCACCCGGTGCTAACCTGGAACAAGCCACTAATAGCATAATGTTATAAACTTGTCAGGGTTGACAATTTTTGTACATTCAAAATCTTTACGTGTGGACTTACTTCTTCAAAACAAAACACTATTTTACAAGTTGGTCATTACAAAATACAATGAAGAATGAACTGCGACCAAAATTGAATGCTTGGTCTGATGTGAAAAGAAAATGAAGAGCAAAGCTATATTATTATCATGCATGAGAAAATAGTTTGAAGACATGCAATCAAAATGTTGAAACAATAAAGTGGTTAAAAAGGACAAGTAATGTCTAAAACTTTCAATACATATGGTTACATCAATCCTCTCATGCAACAAATAGGTTTCCAAACCAATTGTATGGTTTTTCTATCATACTCATGTCTGGACCAAAATAAGAACTTTGTAGTAGGGCATGAGCATTCAAAAGGGAATTATGAAAATGAGATTTTCATTAGATGTTGTAGTTGCCACTGCCCTAGTATAAATTTATATAAAATGTATAAGCATATAGAAGGCACACCAACTATTTCACAAAATCACTAAAAAAGATGTAATCTCATGGAATAGAATAATTGCAAGATATGCACAAAATGAATTTATTTAAAAGGCCTTGTAAATCTATAAGCTAATGCACTTGATATGTGTAGATTTGGACTCCACAACCTTTTCCAATATCCTTTCAACCTATGCTAAAAGGGGAGATTTACAAGAGAGAATTGACATACATCAAAATATATTGAAAGTAAAATTTTTGTAGATGGTGTAGTTGCAAGTGCCTTGGTGGATATGTATGCAAAATGTTGAAGCATAGACAATGCATCTGAACTATTTGACAAGATACTTTGAAAAAATATGATCTCATGGGCCGTACAATGATTATAGCATATGCACGAAATGGTGTTCTTGAGGAGGCTTCAAGGATTTTCAAGAAAATGTCTCAAAAAAATGTAATCACATGAAATGCAATGATTGTAGGATATGAATAAAATGGGTTTTTTGAAAAGGATTTAAAAACTTTCAATCAAATGCAATTAGCATGCATAAAGAAAATCTCCACAACCTTTGGCAATATCCTTCTAGTTTATGGTAAAATTGGAGCTTTGGAATAGGGCATGCACATCCATTAGAGCATACTCAAAAGTGAATACCTATGAATATTATGGTTTCAAGTGCATTGGTGGACATATATGCAAAATGTAAAAATGTACAAAAGTCATGTGAACTATTTTAAAAAATTCCTCAAAAATGTGGTCTCATGGACTACAATAATTACAACATATGTATCAAGACATGGTTCAAAACGAGGTGCAATGCTTCCCCCATAATAGATTCATCACTCTATAAGTTTTTCTATGGAAGGAATGTTCTCTAGTTTTCAGAGAAACAATGATGCATTTGATGATGATGTTGTGAATTTCATTGATAAACTGTATGTTTGGCATCAGAAAAGTCAATCCATAAATTCTTTGGAAGAACAAAGCAAGAACTCAGCCATGTACGTTATATCATATTTTATTGATTTAATATTTTGTTGTATTAACACCATTATGTTTTCTTAACTAAAAGAGGGGTAAGAAATTTATTCAATCCAAAATAGAGCAATACATAGCAAGAGCATTACACATTCCTATCTATCTCCACTAATTGATCTAACTTTTGAGCCAAATCTAGGGGTAATTGGCCCCTTTCCACAATATTCCAATCCTGCAAATGATCAGAAGCCCATTTAGCCAAACAATTTGCAACCCCATTCCATTCTCAGGGAATGTGACAAAAAGAAATAGAATCTAAGGAAGTACACAAATTAAGAATCTGCTTTATAATAATGGCCAAATGCCAACTGACATCCTCTAACTACTACCTCTTCAACAAAGTTACCACCACCTGAGAATCTGACTCACAAATGATCCATCTCCACCCAAGAGCACAACCCCGCTCAACAACATATAAAATGGCAAGGGCCTCCATCACATTGTTAGTATACCAACCCTTATAAATAGAAAAAATAAACTCCACAGTCCCAAAATTGCTACGCCTAACACCACCAATACCAGTGTGGCCAGGATTTCCACGAGAAGAACCGTCCGTGTTGATTTTCAACACACCCTGAGGAGGAGCACACCGACGCCCCTCCCTATTTATCTTTCTAAGAGGATGGCGACATCTATTTCTCATAATCTGTCCAGCACTCTGAGAAGCACCCCTCTAAATAGGAAGATTGAGACGAGTGCAATAGGCAATCTCATCAGGATCCACACCCTTAGCCAAGTCACACTTAGCTGAAATAGTTTCTCCCAACGAATGAAGAATCTTCCACCACAAATGTTGGACAATCAGCTTCATATCTTGAAAAATCCTATGATTCCTCTCTAGCCAAATATGCCAAATAATAAAAGTCGGTCCAAGAGCCCAAGAAACTTGAAGAAAAGAGGTCTTAACAGGGGCCTTCCCCCGCCGGGCAAAGAACTCTTCCAAAGAAGAGACATGGCAGCAAGTCTGGTTCCACACAGCCCACCAAAGGTGCCAAAGCCTCCTAGAAAAGGAACATTGGAAGAAGAGATGAGAAACACTCTCTTCACAATTACAGTATAAGACACACATTGAGGGACCCTGGAAACCCCTCTTGTACAAGTTATCCCAAGTAAGACATCGGTTCTGGACCACCAACCACATAAAAAATTGCACTTGGGCCAAGAAAATTTGTTCCACACATACTTCCACCAAGGAACTTCAATGTCCCCAACCACCTGTCGAACCAACTCCCCATAACCTGTTGAAACAGAGTACTTACCAGATAAATCCCTATTACTCCAAGCCAAAACATCCTGCCCTGCCATGGAATTGCATTCATGAGAATCAAGAATCTAGGCCAACTCCTGTCTATCCTCCTCTGACCCTCCTAGCGGCCAATCTGAGGAATGCTTCCATCTAAGAATAGAAGCTATACCAATATTCCAAATAGACTTATAATGCTCAACCTTATTCCAACTGGCAGTCGTAAAATGATCACAAAGAGACTGGAGGCGAGGGTAAACAGAAAGAATAGGAGGATGACCATCCCAAGAATCCCACCAAAAGAGAGCTTGAGAGCCTGTATGACATATCCAAAAAAGCCCCTTCTTAACCAACTAAGCCCCCGATTTGAGAGTATTCCAAATCATAGATCCCCTTCCTTCCATAGGGAAACGGGGAATATCATAAGTGTTAACATCCTTAAGATACTTGAGGGTAAGAATATGGGCCCAAAGTTGATGCTGACTAGTACACCACTGCCAAAATAACTTGGTTGCGAGAGCTTGCCCATTCAAAATAGTAGAATGCAATCCAAGGCCCCCCTGTTTCTGTGGCCTGCACACCGTATCCCACTTAACAAGACTCCACTTAGCTGACTGGGTAAGTGCAAGAAAATGAGTTCACTTTTTGGCCAAAAAGTGGAAGTGTTTTTCTTATTTTTCAAATTTGGTCGTATTTGGAGTGACAATTTGAAGCACTTGCACATAAAATATTAAGATGATGTAAAAATAAGAAATGTAGGATTTTGTTTCTAGTTTTCAAATATGTATTTTTTTCTAATACCTAGATGATGCAAGTTGGAATTTTATTGGATGTACAAAAAGTGGATTTTTCAAAGTCCCCTGTTTTTTACAAAAGCATGCATGTGTACGACCAACATAATTTGACCTAAATTAATGTATTTTTCTAATTCCTTTTGTGGAAAGATTCTCAAGATGTTGAATTTTGGTCAAGATATTTTTTTGTAATTTTTTGATAAATATTTTTTTTATTAATTTTTTAATGGCCCTAATTAGTGTTTTTTAAAACCCCTTGTGTACAGCCAACATAATTTGAGCTAAACTAATCAATTCACCATTTTTTTTTCATAATGTAGAGAATGATGTCTAGTTTGGTCAGACATAAATTTTTTTTCAAGAAACTTTCAAAATCAAAAGTTATTAAAAAAATAGTAACCTATGTTATTTCAAGTTTATGAGTTAGTTTGTTTGGAAAATAAATAATAAATATAAAATTATGTTTAATAGTAGAAAAAATTACATATTTGAAAACTAGACTTTCAGATCTATAATGGGTTTTAATTTCATTAAAATATTCTCAAAAAAAAGTCGTCAGCCATAGTGGTGAAACTAGTTTTTTCTCTTGATATTTTCATGGTCTCCTAGTTACAGGTCCAAAGCTAAGGCTTAGGTTTCCAAGCCTAAAACCAATGCAAATTGGTGGGTTTGAAATTTAAAATTTTAGAAACGGGTACCCGTTTCTAAAAAATAAAAAAATTAGCCATAGGCATGTAAAAAAACAAAAAAAAATACTTTTTTAAAAAATGGGTACCCGTTTTGTTTCGGGTGCCCAATCCTAAATGGGTACCCATTCCAAGCGGCATTTTTCATCTGCGAGAGACTTCCACGAAATGTATACTCAACTTCTTGCTTTAACCCAACTGCAAGTTACCACTCCAAATAAATTATCGTGAGAAAGCATCAAATTCCCTCAGGAAATACAAAGGAGCCACCTGAACAAAACACTTGTAAATAGGAAGAGCCTAGATAACAGACTTCAAAAGAGTCACTCTAGCAGCAGTAGAAAGTCAACGATGAGTCCAATGATTGAATTTACTATGCAACCTATCAAGCAAATTTTGCCAAGAAGACCTAGGTTGCCTACCAACAACAAGAGGAATTCCCAGATAGACAAAGGGAAGAGACCCAATCTGAAACCTCAAAATATTAGCAATCCGTTGTTGAATAGCTTGAGGAGTATTAAAGAAGAAAATAGAAGACTTGTGCTCATTGATTTTCTAACCCGAAGCAGCAAGATAAATATCCAAAGCTTGCCTAAAAGAAGCAGCCTCCTAAAGGCGAGCCCTCCCCATAAGAGAAGTGTCATCCACAAACTGAAGATGAGAGAGCTGAGGAAGCCCATTGCCCCAACACCAACCTTGAATCCTGCCCTAAGGAACCCATGACTTTAGAAATCTATCCAGACCCTCAGCCATAATAATAAACAGATAATGGGAGAGAGGATCTCCTTGACGAAGGCCCCTGGAAGCCTCAAAAAGCTCAGAAGGCTCCCCATTCATAAGAACAAAAAAAGAGGAAGAGGTAACACAACTCATTATCCAACTGACCCAATCTGGACTAAAACCAAAGCTCAAGAGAATTCTCTGCAAGAAACACCACTTAACTCTATCATAGGCTTTGGCCATAGCCAACTTAATGAACATAGACTTCTCCTTAGAAGTCGCCATAGAGTGAATGACTTCAAAGGCAATCACCACCCCATCCAGGATCTGTCTACCAGCCACAAAACCTCCTTGCTCCTTAGAGATTATAAAAGGAAGACAAACTTTGAGTCTCTCTGCAATCAATTTAGTAATGATTTTGTACACCACATTACAAAGAGCAATGGACCGAAAGAATTCAAGTTGATCAGCACCATCCTTCTTAGGAATGAGGACTAGAAAAGTAGAATTCAAGGCACGAAGCATCTACTTATTGCGGAGAGATTCCTGGACAACCTCTAGCAAATCCAAACTTATAATGTCTCAAAACTCCTGAAAAAATTCAACATGAAAATCATCCGAACCAGGAGCTTTACCTTTATTCATTCCAAAAACAACCTCTTCCAATTCAGGCAAAGAAATCAGGCGAATGAGGGAGTCATTCATCTCCCTGGAGATCAGGGAGGGAATGCAAGAAAGGATCATATTCTCCTCATCTTTAGCAGGGGGTGAATCCTCTGAAAAAAAAATTAGAGTAAAACTATCTAGCCTCTCGAGACAAAGCCTACACAGAAGAAATGATGATCCCATCTGCATTGACCAAAGAGGATATACAACTTCTATTGCGACGAGCTTGCACAAAATGATGAAAGAAAGCAGTATTCATGTCCCCTTCCTAAAGCCAGTCATCCCAAGCCTTTTGCTTCCAGAAAATCTCCTCCCAAAGCTCCCATTCCTCCATAACTCTCACAGCCTGGGATTCTGCAAGACCCAAAGCATCCGAGAAACTAAAATCCCAAATTTGGCAAGTAATCATATCAAGGCGTGCCTGGACATTCCTCTTCATCACCTTAAAATTACCAAAACTCGTCCTATTACATCTCTTAAGGTGAAATTTAACATACTGAAGTTTCTTAACAAAGGTGTACATAGTTGTACCATAAGTAGGGCTGCCGTCACACCACCACTTGGCCATAAGATCATGCAATGAGGACTCCCAAAGCCACATCAGCTAAAACTTAAAGGGAGAATTCTTGGGAGTAGAAAAATAAGTTGTTGAAAGTTTAATTGGCCAATGATCAGATCCTCTCAAATCAAGAATTTTAGAACCAGTAATCAATCTACTACCCACCCAAAAATAGGAAACAAGAAATCTATCCAACCTTTCCAAAATTGCTTCCTCTCCACTCTGTCTATTGTTCCAAGTGAAAACCCCATTAGAAGGCTTGACATCAATTAAAACAAGTAGATCCACATTCTCCTGAAAAATATCAGAAGTAGGCCCAAGCCGAGGCAACCTAGCTCTTTTCTCCTCCAAGCTCAACACATAATTAAAATCACCAGCTAAGATCCAAGGAAGAAATGGAGCACATGATCTAACATACCTTATATGAGCCCAAAGCCAGATTTTTCCACGAATATCAATTGGGGCATAAACATTAGTAACCAGAATGGTCTCACATGTTTCCAAAGAAGAGGCAACCATAGAAATAGTAGAGTGACTGGAAACCCACCAAAGTGGAACAGTCTTCCTTAGATCCCAAAAAAGAGCCAAACCCCAGAACTCCCCTAAGATCTAATGCACTGACACTGCCCAAAATACTAGATGCTAGAAGTACACTGAAGCATACCATCAACTAAAAGTTTAGTCTCCTGAACACAAAAAATGTTTAGAGAATGGACAACAACAAGATCATGAATAGCCTTTTGACGGGAGGTGCTATTCAACCCCCTTACATTCCATGAGAGCACAATCATGGGGGGGATGGAGAGAAGTGAGTATCAATGGGATTAACAGACCCAGACTCCACCAACAAATTTCCAATATGCTTAATCTTCTCAACATCCTTCTTGCGGCCACTTTTAGAAGAGTGCTCAGACAATCCCTTCGTAAGTGTGCGTTGTTGCACTCCCAGGGCTAGAGAGGACCCCTTGCACTTGCTAGAAACTATCCCCTCCTTTGCCAAATCTACTAAAACAATATCATCATCATCCTGCATGGGCTCATTCAGAGATACCAGATGATCCTATATACCCTGTGAAAAAGGAATATCCCGATTGGATCCCTGTCATTGCTCCACAGTACAACCCATACCAATAGCATCAGAAGGCACATCTGGCGGGATTCCTTCCTCCAAGGTTCAAGTGTCCAACACCTCAAACTGATTAAAATCCTCTTCATTTTGCCTGTCCTTGAATGATCTCTTCAGACCATGGTCCTTAGCCCGAGGCTTAACCGACACAAAGCCATCTCTATCCGATTCACCCTCCAAAATGGGAGATTTCCCATTGACCTCTTTAACAACTTTTGGATCCGTAGGGGAGGAATTGGAAGGAGGAGCCTTATTAATCCTAGGACATTACTTCTGAAGATGTCCATACTCATGACAAATCTGACAATGAAAAGGGAGGGATTCATAATCAAGCTGTTGAATCCAAGACGAAGACCCAAGACAAATTTCTCAGGAATCCGGCAAGCGATTATTCAAATCAACCTCCACACAAATTTGAGCAAAAGAAATAACCTTTCTTTCAAGGGTTTGTTGAGCAACTACAACAGGCTTACCAAGAAGAGCAGCAATCCTTATAAGAATATCTTCTCTCCAAAACTCTAGGGGAAGCCTCGGCAGACAGACCTAGACAGGAACCCTCGACGGTAATTCTTCAGAAGAATTAAAACCCATATGCCAGGGTTTGATAAACACTCCAACATGATTATAAAAGTAGGGTCCTCCCTCAAAAACCTGATTCCTATCAGCCATATTGGAAAAAATAACCATAAAATAACTGTTTGCAGCCACCATTAGCTCCATGTCGCCCTCAACTTGCCACATATGCCTGATCTAGGCATCCAAAGCCTACAGAGGAATGCGGATCCCCAGAAATTTATAGATTAAAGCATGTCTGCTCCAATAAGAGACATCTTCAGCCACTGATTCCTGAGAAATAACCAAGACCAGATGATCCTGACTCCTAGGCAAACAGCCATTCACTTTCTTCACTTTAGGGGCATCCCCCACAAAAAAAGACTCAGAGTGCTTAGTTTTCAACCCCGAAGAAGATCCATTATGAAACGCATCACGATCAGCCACCACCAGACTAGTCGATATCTGATGCTCCGCCATAAACCCAACAACAGAAGCCTCTGAACCCAATCAAAAGAGCCCCAGCACCTTCTCTGACAAAACAAACCCCACACTACACAGCATAAGAACCCGAACAGCAGAAACAAATGGAAAACAACCCCCTGAGCACCGCAAACGCCCCACACCACTGCCAGAATGCCAAGGGAGAGCACAGAAAGGACATGCAAAGGCATGCACATAGCCTCACAGGCCGCGCACAGCCTCACACTCGTAGCTGAGAATGGTATGCTCCATCCTCACACCTTCCATTAACACCATTATGTTCAAGAAAACATTATGTATGGGTTTCTTAGTGGTTTTGTGTGGATGCATGCCTTCATCAGGTGAAGATCAACCTAGGTGATCATAGTCCAATTTAGCCCAATCTATTAGAGTGAATCCATTGGCATGCATCATCAACCCATTGTGTAGATTAGGAGAGATGGCTTTTAACATTAGTTGGGTCAAATTTTAAGCCAAACAACAATATTTTTCTATGGTCCAATATAATATGAAGTGTGTATAAATACCTTATTTACATAATTGTTGTAGCATTAGAAGAAAATTATAAATAAGGCTAGATTACTCTTACAACTTTTGGGAACATTCTCTATCTTAAGATTATATATGTAGAATCTTTGTAGAGTCAAAATAAAATTTTCAAGTGCTCTTTATAATTTTGTGAGATTTCATGTTAGAATTGAAAACAAAATTTCTAAATGTAATCTAAGGATTTTGTATAAATGATTATTGTATTGTCAAAATAAATTATTCAATATGATCAAGGTTTGATATAAAACCCTCCAAAAAAAACCTAGTGGGAAAGACTTTGGCAAAACAACAAAGTAGTGTGAGTTCATCCATGAAAAGATTTGCTTTATATGTATTGTCAACAACGAACAAACAAGCATCTAATAATAAGAGAGTGTATGAATGTTTTGCCAAAGTTTTTTAAACCTAGTAGTAGAAAGTTGAAGCACTATACAACACTAAATGAGACAAAACAAAAGGCTTCCTTGGGGAAAGGTTGATAGTTTAATTTTTTTTAACACTAATAGTTTTTAACATTTATAAATACAATTAAATTGATTGAATTCATTTTAAATTATTCAAATTTTATATTTTATGTTTTGACAAATTTAAAATACAAGGTTTGACATTATATAAAAATTGGAATAGAGATCAAAAAAAGAAAACATTATCCTAAAACATAACGACTAATGGTTTTGACACCTAGATTTGGAGTTTGGCTTGTGACATATTTAAATTAGTGAATATTCTTATCATCTATTTTGTTCACATCAACTATTAAAGTTTTGTAGATTGTTAATTTTCCTTGTGTGCTTGTGAAAAATTCTATATCTTGATCCTCAATAAATGAAACTATGTTGGTCTATCTTTCCTTTACTTCTAAACCTATAGGTCTCAATCTCTTTTGAAAAGTTCTTTATAGACTTCCTTATTTATAATTGTCCTTAACTTTGGTTGCATTATTGTCTTGCCACTTCAACATACAATTTTTACCCTTCATGTTATGGTTGATAAATATTTTCCTTTCTAAAGAAGCAACTCATACATATCATATGTTGTTATAACCATTACTTAAGCATTCTCTTAACTTTTTTTCTAAACCTATTTAGGATAGACAACAAAAGATGTCATTTTATTATAATAAATAATCGTTATACAATCTTACATGTTTACAAAATGGTTGTCCTAGCTTGGTATGTTACATGCTACCAGATGAATACATGGGATAGGACAAAAAACTATCAAATTTTTCAAATGCCATGAACCCTACATTTTGTGAGTTGTTTTTTAAAATATGAACCATGTCTTTTTATATTTGTTTTTTATGTTTATATTATTTTCCCTCGCTATAATGCACATAAATGATTCCAAATATAAATAATCCTTTAGACATCTTATCCTATAGAACTCAAGTAAGTTAATCTTGTAACCAAAAAATTGCTTTACTTTCATTTCTATATCAACTTGCATACAAATGACTACTAACTATCAAATCTGCATAATTTCAATCTAAACCATGTTCCTCGATGACTAGTATGAAAACATCACTTTCCAACAAGTTCTAAAATTCAAAAATATTATTATTATTGTTCTACATAACAATAGTAGAATTGACAACTTCTACAAATTATCCTTACAACTTCCACAAAACCACCTTACCACAATTTAACAATAATCAAATTATAGTATGACTTTTCTTTATGATATAGATAACCATATTATTATTGCTATTATGTGAACCAATCACCATACAACACCCATTTCAATATAAGAATAGAATATTTTATTTATGATCATGAGCTGATACTAAAACCAACACACACTACAGATATCTATGAACTTAGGATGTAGAACAAATATTGAAAGAGGAGGAGCTCTGCATTGTGGAGGGAAGGTCTTAGACTCTCTCAAGTAAATAAGTGGTGTGTAGACTCTAATGTAATCCGTTGTTTACTGTCAAGTGTTGTAGAGATGGGTAGGCAAACGAGGAGTGGCAATGAGGTTGAGAGGAACTTTCCTATGAATTGAGACTTCATATTTCTCAGACATATCTAAACCTTGGGGGTTTTGGCCACAGGGAATTGACCAGTGAAATGAATGAATAAAGCTTGCAAGTGCAAAATGAACCATACGAAGCCCTAGATTATAGCCCAGACACATTCTTCGACCTGCACCAAATGGTATTATTCGAAAGTCTCTTCCATCAAGATTAACAGGATTATCCACAAAGCGATCTGGATCAAACTCCAATGGCTTCTCCCATATATTTGGATCTCTTGCTATGGCCCACACATTCACCATGACGTGTGAATTGGGGGGAATGAAATGCCCCATTATTACCCTTGAAGAATTTGGAGATGCATGAGGAAGCATAAGCGGCGTTGGAGGATGCAGTCGAAGAGTTTCCGTCACAACTGCTTCTAAATATTTTAGTTAGGGAAGATGAGATTCTGTTATTCTCTCTTCCAATCCCACACATGCGTCCACTTCGTCTCTCACTTTCTTCATCAGATGAGGATGGCGGATTAGCTCCGACATTGCCCATTCCATTGTGCGGGTAGCTGTATCAGTTCCTGCTGCAAACATGTTCTGCATTTTCAAGATCATAGAAACAATAAGGTTTTTAACATGTATAATCTTAGAAATTCAGAACATTGAACAGATTCTAGGAGAAAATATCACAGAGACTACTGTAACTTAGTATTGTACTATAAAAAATTAATGGTTGCAGGGCATACTAGTATAATGGCTTTGATATTAGACTCGGAAAGCTGTCTCCCCTCTCCGGCAGAATCAGATTTGACTTGATGGAGAATCTGTAGGAAGTCCTTGTTGCCATCGTCCTCTCTGGACAGAGGCATACGCCTCTGTTCTTCAATCTTGGTCTCCAGAAATTCATCAAGGCGGTTGTGCAGGCTCTTAATTTCATCAAGAGAACCGCCCAAACCAATCCGCGCTAAGAAAGGAATGAAATTCCCAATTCTAAAACGAGCAGCCGCGGTTAAGCAATACTGGATTAACTCTCTGAAATGCACTGCCTCTGCATTGTTCTCGTCAAAAAGTCTCAGCTTGAGCGTCATCTGTCCAATGACATTACAAGTAAAGACATTAACAAAGTCTCCCACATTTACTGCAGTAGCTCGCTGTTTAAAGATGGAGGCGAGCAATAGCGCCATTTCTTCTTCTCGGAACCTCTGCCACTTGTCCAGACATTTGGGGGTCAAGAGGTTGAAAATACAGAGCTTTCTTAGCATAGGCCACTGGGAAGACATGGTGATATCGCTCCTATCGTACAAAAGAATATTTGCCGCTCCGCTATTTTGCGGTCTGCTAGAGAAATCAGAATCAAATGTCTTCAGAATGGCAATTGCAGATTCCTGAGAGGAAGCAATAACGGCAGGGGTAGTGCCTAATTTGAGATACATAAGGCCGCCATAGCGCCTGGAAAGATGATAAAGAGAGTAGTGGGGATTCGAACCGAGGTCCAGCAGGTTACCCAAAATAGGCAGCCCTCGCGGCCCTGCTGGCAGCTTTTCCTTTGCCTTTCCTCCATTCAATAAATACAGACAAGCTACCACCGCCATGATTGCTACTGAAACTGAGAATGAGGAGGGGAATGAAGAAATATCCAAATCCACAATATCCATATTCATTTGCATTTTTGGAGAAAGGGATTCAGAAAACAAGAATTTCAGATAACATTCCTACTGTGAGCAATGTTTAAGAGAAAACAAAACTTCTCCACACAGCAGATGCAAACTCTCCCGCATGCATGTTCTCGAGTCAGGAAAAAATGCCCTAAATAAAACTTTCCAAGATCCGGCTTTATGTTGGACATGTCCTCTAGCATCTAAGACGTAGTGTTTGACTTCTTTACACGCACTTATGGCGCCTTTGACACGTGTTGACTTAAGAATAATTAAACAAATGCAAGCAAAGCAATTTTATGAGAGGAGCTTTAGGATCTATTTTAATGGAGCAGGAGGTTATAAAGACGAATGCAAGCAGTTATGTGAAAGGAGTTGTAGGATCTATTTTAAAGGATAACATTAAAATCATTCTCATTTCTTTAAGATTCAAAAGGACAACATTAGCTTTAAAAATTGATTATAGGGGAAAGGGGCCTTTTGCCGCCCACGCCTTAATAACCGCTATGTTTTTAGTCATTTGACGCTCCAATTAAATTTTTAAAAAGAACCAATACATGTAAAATACCAACCTAATAAATTAATACAAATGCACCAATACATGTTCACAACTCCAATAAATTAACCATCGTTGCGCATGTATGGGGCGACATGTTGAAATGACACTTTTTTGACCCATGTGCACATAACACATCGTACAGTGAAATGTATAACTGTCCAGAAGTTGAAAGAATAGCTTTAAGCTCTTCGGTCACATATGGAGAAACCAAAAAAAAATGGTCGAAATCCGATATGTCTAGTTATGAACTTGACATGCGCGAAGTTAGGGTGAGCGGCGATTGGCCCCTTTCCCCTAGAGAAAAGATTTAGCTATAACATTAGCCTTAAAAATTGATTATAGAGAAGAGATTTTGCTTAACAATTGATTATAGAGAAAAGATTTAGCTAAAAACATATAAACACTATGCTTAATTTGAATATTTTATTTATAAGTATTTGTATATAAATAATCTTAAACTATGGAAGGGAAAACACTCTGAGACTTAAAAATAGGTTAAAATATGTCATATCTTTTACTTGATCTACAATTGTTTGCCTAAGATTAAATAAATATTTTATTGACATGAATTCTGCGTTGTTCTTAAATATCATCCACTTCAATAGTCAAAGGTCAATTTTGGCCAATAAAAATAGGACAAATGTTTACCACTTTTTGTTGTGAATGAGGTGTAAAGTTCAGTCAAAGGTCAAATTTGGCCAATAAAAATAGGACAAATATTTACTACTTTTTGTTGTGAATGAGGTGTAAAATTCCTGTTGATTGTTTGACCATTCAAATGGATGATATTTAAGTAGAGTGTGAATTTTGTCATATTGATCAGTAGAATGAAAAACCCACCAAAACATGGCAATTCATATGGGATCAATCCTTAGTTTGTTTGAGATTAAATAAATATTTCGTTATGAAGTTTGTCATATTGATAAGTGGAATGAAACACCGGCCAAAACATGGCAATTCATGTGGGATCAATCCTTCCTTTTAACTTTACTCAGGTTCTTTTTTGTCGTCTTGACTGATGAGTATGATACTTCGATGCCAAGTTATCTGTGATTTAGTTAGGAATGAGCCAAAATAAAACTTTATATAGTCTTAAATGGTTTGGATAAGGCATAACTTGTATCACTCCAACAGGGTATTAGACTTGATATATTTGTTTTTAGGTCTCTGGCCAGAGCATCTATGCATAGGATGGTATCCATTCGCCTGCCCCTCGAAGGTAGAATCATTCCAAGGTTCTCATTCATTATCAATCTCTGTATTTTCCATTAACATGACGTCAGTAAGGTTGTGGCCAAGGTGGGAGCCTAAATCAGAGTCAAGTTTACTGTAGCCTAAGTCATAGTCCAGCAGGCTACCAAAAACTAATTGGTAGCAGTCGTTGCCCTGAGAGCAGCTTTGCTTTCTCCATTAAATAAAGAAAGACAAGTTAGTAGTGATATGACTGCTAGAATTATTGATACTAAGAATGAAGAAGAGAATGAAATAAGCTTCAAAATATCCATGTTCATCTGCATCTAGATCTTACTGCTAGCATTGCTGGAATATATATGGAAACAAGGTTAATCAAAGACCAGAACATTGAATTGAGTAAGGAGCGTGACCTACAACAATGCCCTCTCAATGAATGATGTTTTTTTTTTCTTTTTACAATGCAAAATCTTTTTACTGTGTTATTTTTGTTTCTCTCTTCCACAAACGTTCGACTAGTGAGACCTTCCATCCATCTAGAGCCACTTAGCCCCCACCGTCAAACTTCACCATAAACAGCCGGCACGTTATCATGTTAACTGTTTGCAAATTTTTCGACCCCTGTTTATTTCGAAGGATCTATTTGACCTGCTTGTCTAACATATTCAACTGTTTTGAATCCTTTTTTTTTCAATTTGATCAACTTGTATGCATCAGTCGCTAAGTTTTCAACAGCCCATACGTTTACAATGTACCGGTTGTTTAAGCTCTTTCCACCGTCAACCCATATCAATATTACTTGCTGCCCCTTCATGCTTGGGACTTGAGTTGCTTCTACTTGCATCTAGATTATATCCTTTATCATGTTTTATCAGTATTTCATCTGTTAATATTATTACATGACTATATTATCTTACTAGGAAGGCTATTTTACTGGGGCAACACTTTATTGATAAAAATCATAGTAAAAATTTTCCAACTATTATAATCATAAATAAATAATTAATTATTTTCTCACTCTTATTTCTATTTTTAATATTTGCTCTCCACTTAAAATTGTAATGGTGAAATTTGTATATTCATACCAACTTATATTTGTTTTTTAACCAATTTTGAGAGAATGATATAATACATTTACATATCAACAAATGATGCACCCTTTTGTGAATTTAGACTCATTCTCCCATAATGTTACTCATCCTCACTGTAATAATAGAAATCACATACCTTGCAACTTCCTTATTGTTAGAGTGAATAATTTATCAATTAACTATAGGTTAAGTGTACTTAGTTTGATGAGGTTAGACAACATCTTGTCTAATTGAATGTGCAACCTTTTTTTAGGCCTTTAGAGGATACCTAGTTGTTTGTTAAACCTCATGTACATACCTTTTGAGGTTGGAAGACTTTCCATATCACCTCAAAGGTCACTTTTGTAGTCATCCGACACTTCTCACAAAGGTTGATGACTTGATCAAAAGGTAGTTGGTGTGCACATTCCAAGTGATCCAAAGGTTGACACCTACACGACACTTGTCTACATGCATGTGCCAGATCATAGGGCACTTGTCAATCCACATGAAATGTGGATTGTCACATCCATAGCTATATAATAGGACATTTCTATGTAAATTATTGAGATGAATATATGTTTATGCTATTAATAGGTTTATCAATATCGTTGATTTCTCATCTCTATTTGTTTGATTTCCATATTGTGAGAGTGAATATCAAGTTCTGCAGAGTATCCTTGGCTATTCCAACATGGTATCAAAGCCATATTGCAGACACACTCTCCATTTTGAGGGGATCAAGAGGTGAGCTGAACATCGATACATCCTAGAGTGAAACCAGTCTCACAAGCAAAATTGAAAACGTAATTTTTTTTAGAAAAATTGATTTTGTTGTGTAATTTTGTGAAATTTTTTGTTTCAAAATGCAATTTTTTTGCAAATTAAAGATTTGCAGGCAATTTTCTCTGGTTTGGACATATTTTTTGGAGATTATTTTTTGTATTTCTAGATTGAAAGCAAATTTTTTGAACAAGTTTATTATATTTTCTGCATGCATCTCTATTCGTTTTTCTGAGGAATCAAGTGTAGAGGTAGAGAGGCGATTTTGTCTGAGGAATCAGGCGATATTATGGAGTTTATAAAGCCCACGGCCTTGTTTGTAGAGGCCACGACCTGTTGTAAGAACAATGACCTGCAAGTAGAAGGCTCACAGTGTAAAGTACCAAATTCCATCACATACATAATCGAAGTAAAAGTAACTACAATTACACTATCAAGGAAAAGAGAGAGAGATTTACTAATAATTGTCAAACACAAGATTTCATTCATTGATATGGTAAGCAATAATGTTATAATTCATCATACTGAAGTACAATTACAAAGCTCCATGAAATAATATGTACAAGTTTCAATAATGGCTTATGCCTTACAAAATGTTTCAATTCAATGAAGTAATACATGTCACCATATACAAGTAGAATCCAATACATAGATCAATCCTCGACCACCATTAAACATCTCATCATCTGCTATGTCAAAGGACAAGAACATGGTTTGGGTGCTTTTCCGCCCAACCATGAAGCTTATGCTTCCCCGGTATTCGTAAGACTTGAAGAATGATCGACCCTGCATGAAGGGCCTAGCAACCTGTAAATAATTGGTAGGGTGAAATCTGGTGCGTGCCTATTAACCTACATGCATCCCTAACTTGAATGCAACATCATATTAACAGGATATGGCAAAGAATAAAATAAATAACTAGGCATAACAATTCGTCTATTTCAATGGTTCATTTATCTATTTAAACGTCACAATTTAACTTTGGCCAAAGTATAAAACCCTATAACAGTGTGTAGGCCTTTAAAAAGAATACCTACTTCTCTGTTTTGCCTATATTTGGCACCCATCCCGAAAGGTAACTTTTCAAAAAGTACAAAATCATAGAAAAACAAAATAACCATTCTCCTTCCAAAACATATTTCACGGCAAAATAATAACAATTCATTTCTTTCGTACAATAATACAGGAATAAATAATTCATTTCTATTATGAATTCAGCAACTATTTTTTTTCACATGTACTCAGTTTTCTTAGCATGTTGCACAGTATAATTCATACAAGTATAGTTGTTTTAGTTCATGATTTTGATTTGTTTCTTCATTGTTTTGCAAATAAAATACAAAAAAAATTAGTCATATAGTAAAATGGATACTTTCAACATGTATGCTCTTAAGTAGTGAGTATATATATAACATTAAAAAATGTCCCCTTAGGGGCTTTTCCCTCCTAAGGTTTAGCTCTTGGGTCTTTAATCTATATTTAGGACATCTTGTATTATATTTTGGCATCCCGATGAAATGAACCCTAAGTTTCATGGGACCTAGGGGGATCCCTTGAGCTTAGCCCTGCCCAAAATAGGGAGGGAGGACTTGGGCACTCGCACCCTAGTCCTGCCCTATTTTGGGTTAGGCCCAAATTCAAAGTGTCAGTTTGTGATCGTTATTTGGTCCCTAGGCCGACATGGTAAGTCTGAATTACGAAATTCTTGGCAGGAATGCTTGTAGTTGCATATATAAGTATGTTTAGGCATTCATTTGATAACTAGATGATTACTAGCTAGCAATTGTGATCTTTTGGCATTCTAAAGGTGATTCAAGGCATTCATTGTGTAGCAAGTGCAGATATTGTGTTGTTTATGTATTTGTATTTGTAGATTTGAGCATCCATCTCCTCATGGCATGAAAAGTTTCTTCCTTCCATGAGACCTTCACTACAAGGTGATATCATTTGTGTTTTCAAGCATTCATCATTTGATTTTTGCCTCTACCTCACAAGGGCACGCTCTCTCTCTCTGACAACGGTGTTCGGAAGACTTGAATGTCTCTTCGAGGCTTGACTGAGGCAAGCCTCTAAACACCACAACCCCCTCCCCATTTTTATGTGATTGCAAGTTACAGGTTGAAGAAGCAAGAAAAGTGGAGTTGCAGGAGAGTGTGGCAAAGTGTCGTATTTGCAGATCAAAGTTGAAAATATGGCCCTAGACTCGAGTGCTCGCTCATTAGTCCTCCAGATTCTACAACGGAGAAATCTTTGAGACAATAGGAATAGGTTGTAGATCAAGTTCCCAGATCCTGACAAAAATTAGGGCATTGGACTAGGGCACCTGCTCATTAGTCCCCGACTGTTCCACTTTCTGAACTTCAAAAACTAGTACACATTTATTTGTCATTTTACATCTTCATGTAGCAGGATTTTCAGTAACTTACCCATTTGCTTTCGTATTTGTGTAATTAGGGTTTTGAGCACAATTGAGCATAATTTGAGTATAATTGGTAATCAAATCACACAAATCCAATCTTCCCAACATTCTATAGTGATCAAGGGCCTAATAGTGGATTCTCAATCGACCCAAGGTCCTTGAATGTTAATGGTGAAAGGAGGAGAGACACAAACAAGCCAAACCAACCATCTAATCAACCCTATCCAAATTTCTACATTACAATAAATATATATAAAGAGGTATATATATACATTTATACATATACTCATATTAGTAGCATTCAACTCTATAAGAGAAGTAAAAGAAAAGATTCACTGTTCCTTATTAGTTTCAAGATGTTAACTTGTTCGCTATCAGTTTTAATGAAAATTTAGTCCAATAGAAGTTCATAAACACCCTTACAGCAGAGGGTTCATAAAAAGAGTTGTAACAGTAAAATGAAATTAGTCCCCAAAGAGTTTAGCCAGCAGTATTTTAGTTGCTACAAATGGACAACAGTATAGTTTTGCTAAAAAGAGTGTTTTATCAGCATGTCATTCAATTTCAAGAAGATCTACAGCAGTAGCAGTGATTTCATAAGAATATACAGAGTGTATTCCTAAGAAGACTGCAGGGCATTCCTCATAAGTATGTATATATAGGTGTGTGTATACATATACATACCCGTATATAGCATATCTACAGTATACATAAAGTGTTGAAAACCAAATACAATCAAGATCTGGTCCTTTTTATCATGCCAACATAGCAATAGATTACCAATATGCAATGAAAGGCAAGGAACTCTTTAAGTTTTTTATGAAGGTTTATGATTCAGAGAGAAAGAACTCATGGGGCGTAGCCCCTACTGGTTGTGTCAGGCGTGGGAAGGCCTAAATGACCTCACACAGCCTCTACAAAAGGGGTTGTGGCCTACCATTTAGGCAGCGCCACAGTCTCTATAAAATAAATTAAAGACTTTTAAAACAAAAACAACTTTCTTCTGGGCCCTTAATTTCATTCAAGAAGCAGATTGGAATGTTTATAAGTTTTTCAATCACAAAGAACAAACACAGATCTCTCAAGCTTATTTCATATATAATTGCCAATTTATAATGAAAGCAAATGCAATTTAGAGGAACCTGATTAAAGCTTGCAAATGCTTTCAAGCCTGGTTATCCTCCAAACTCCTACACCCTTCTTTTCCTCTGTATTCTATGTGCTCTCTTTTTGCCTCTCCTTCTTTTTAATCTTTTTCAAACTCTATTTTTGCCTCTAATTTTTAGGGCACAATATTCATGCCTTTTCTTTTTTATTCTTTTGTCTAACTTTAGTTTATACTCCCCTTTTCCCATGGTCGTGTCCATTATCATGCAAAACTCTTTTTAATAACTTCAAATATTAATATGCAATGCATGTCCATTTTAATATATATATCTGTATGTGTGGTTATATATATATATATATATATATATATATATATATATATATATATATATATATATATATATATATATATATATATATATATATATATATATATATATATATATAATTTAACAAACTATTATGACGATGATGGCATGGTTCAGTGGTTAAGTCGCTCGGTTGTAGTGGCGGCCACCAGAGTTCAAACCCCTGCTGGGCCAACGAGCTCACAAGGCTTTACTCCTTCGCTGGGCCAATGAGCTCACGGGTTTGAAGTGTTCTTCCTAGGGGATGAGGTCCCCCAGTTGTGGCCTCACCGGTTCATTGCTCCGGGCAAAAGCATTCGAGTGGAGCCGGAGGGCGTGTCGCACCAGTGTCACCGGTCACGTTAAAAAGTTTACCAGGCGCATTATCTTTAAAAAAAAAATTAACAAACTATTATATTCATACGAAAAGGATAAAGAGATTTTCATAGTGAAATCAATATGACATAAAATACAAGGTATACATAATTTAATTACCGTTAAATTCAAAAACAAGTACTCATGTAATCAATTCGGGTTCAGTCATCGAACAAACCATACATATGAAGCATTTGCAAGGAAAGACAACAGTCACATTCATTTATTCTTATACAAAGAACACCAAGAAGATAGTCAAACAATGCAAAATAATTATGCAATATGATTTCTACGTGAGTGTGTGATAGGGCACCAGTCATAACCCATCCAATTGTTGACAAACGGCTAGGTCCCCTCTACTTGAAACATGTTATTGTCTTCGATAATATCTGCAACCAATCCCACTCATTTTCCATGATCAATAGGTTAGTTTTGTAAAATCATCTACTCGTTCGAAGCGACATAAAATAATTGAATCATAAGTTCAATAGTGTATCATCATTATATTTATCTAAAATCAAACATCAAGTAGAATTCAATAGTTTTCCATGCATTAAACGTAAATGAAATCAATTCCAAAAGTTCAAGACATGACACATGGCCTCAAGAGAAGGCTCGTGACTTGTTTGGAAGGCACGTAACCTGTCCAAGGGTGTGCCCTTCTACACAAAAGGCCATGTTGTTTTGGGTACTCGACAAGCCGATCTTGTGGCCTCTTGTTGGCTAACTCAACCTCTTAGTTAGCCTTCACCATTTATTGGCTCACCTCAACAAAATCTATGCTCAAGGATCAACATTATTCCCTGTTGACTATCATGGTTTATGTGGGCATTTTTAACTACCTCAATCATGGTCTCCGTTGCTTGAGAGATTCTCACCCAGGTCACGGTCTTCATTGATGCTTTCAAGGTGGTCATTGTTTGAAGTCAACTCCAAATCTACCACACGAGGTCATAGAGGTCTTCCCTTTACCTCAACAGTTTCATATTTCTCAGTCACCATTTTCAATCTCTAGGTGCCTCTCTTCACCAACAATATCCACTTGTTTGAGAAGAAAAAGAGATCTATTTTTTGTGGCCTCATTTCAGGGTTGACTTGGCCTCTTCAACCCCACACAAGTCATCTCAAGACTTCTTTTCCATGGTGCGAGCCCATTTCGGGTAGGATGAGATCAATTCTCTATAGTTGGGATGCCCTCATAGTCCTATTCAGACTCCTCCTCTATATACCTAGGGCACGACTCAAGGCTTTGGTTTTTAAGTGATAGCATAGCAATATAAAAGGCAAATTTTAAAGGGGGGTCTCTACATATTTGGAAAAATTACTTTGATTGTAATGTTTATTTTGTCCAAAACTATATTTTTGGAAAATAAACCTATAGAGCATTTTAATTAGAGTGTGATTTTTCTTTTTAAAAAAAGAAAAATTTTGATTATCTTTGTACCCAATTTGGGCATGATCGCACTATTTCTATAAAGTTCCATTTACAACCCAAAATTGGATTCACCTTTGTTCCCACACTCATTATAAAGTTCCAAATGGGGGAAAATATCATAGTTTCATGGGGGTTGTCTTCTTTCTTGCAATGGCTAACCTATTAACTCCTTTTAATTACCATTCATGGAAACATGCAATGGATTTACAACTTAAGCAAAAGGGTTTACATATAGCAGCTACAAGATTGGAACCTAAACCTACCATGGCTTCTGAAAAGAGGAAGTGGTTTAATAAACTTGATGAAGCTTATGGCACTATTTGTATGGACATTTATTCAGACCTATTATTTCATGTTAATGATGCTAAAACACCTAATGAAGTCTTAACAACATTAGAAACATTATTTGGCAAGCAAGATATAATGCAAGGTCATCATTTGGAAAATGAATTAATATGTCTCAATCCTAGAGATTTTGTGATAATTCAAGGTTTCCTCACCAAGCTAAACTCATTAAGATCCCAATTGAAGATATGTAAAAATGACAAAGAAGATGATTAAGTGATCCTAAGTATCTTATCAAAGTTAGGCCCAAATTATTCAGTGTTTGTTTCTACTTTTTATGCCACACAATGCTCATTAGGAAGGCACTTCACTATGCCTTCACTTGCTGAGTTTTCTATTTCTCTAACACAAGAGCAAGATAAATTAATTCAAATGGTCACACTAAAGTCTTCATTAACTCACACTCTTGTTGCTAGTGGTGAAAAGGATTCAACTCCTAAAATAAAGAAAGAAAACAAGGACCTACCTAAGGGATCAAAATCAAAACCTCAAATTGAAGAAACTACCCCATCCAAAAGGAAAAAGTCTAAGTAAAGGCCCACTTGTAGTTATTGTAACAAACTTGGGCATGAAGAGCTGTTGTTTTGAAAAGGAAAGAGATAACCTCAAACTCTGAATAGTTGAGCTAGAACTTCCTACTAAGAATAATCAAATCAACTCCTCATGTGGCTCTTCCTCTACATCATCTTCAAATGTGAATAAGAACAAAGGAATAGAATCGGTTGCCTCTACTAATATTGCATCACCTAAGTGGCTTCTAGATTTAGGGGCTTCCCATCACATGGAAAATTCAAAAGATATGTTTTGCACCTATGAACCAGGTTCATATCCACCTATTCTCATAGGAAATAATGCCTACATGATATCATTTGGAAAAGACACTATAGAAATTGGTGAAGGCACAATCAATGATGTTTTGTATGTACCTTCTTTATCCAATAATCTCCTTTCCATTTATCAAATCACTTATAGTGGGATAGGGAGAATAGTTGAATTCACAACTAATTCAGTGATCATAAGGGAGTTGCAGAGTAGAGACATTGTTGTAATGGGAAAAGAAGATCATGGGTCCCACTTATACTCTTTCTATTACTTTGGTTCTTCACATATTGAAGACTTGCATGATGGTCTTCATGCATTACACTTGGATAAGGAGATTCAATAGGGATATTTGAACCTTGGAATTGTTGCCTCCATATCAGTTCCTCCTAAGATCACGTCTCCTTGTGAACCTACATCTTTGGTTCCCACAGACTTTAATCAGTAAGCTACTTCCATCAGTCTTCTAGCACCATTTTTTCGGATGAGTACTTGACAGACATTGCATGTTTGTTTGATTATTCTCACTATGCATATTTGGTAGACACTTTTAATAACAACCATCTAGATGCTATTGTGCATCCATCTTCCCCCTTGGCATCAATTCTTATGGAGTAGGTTTCAAAGGATTTTAGTACTATCATAGAGGCCCATCATCACTTTGTGAAGGCTTCATACTTATCTTTGAATTTTGTGCAACATCCAAAGACTTATCATCTTCTTCTTCCATGAAAAGATTCATTGCACCTATTTGTAGTTCTCTTTCTTCCTAAGAGAAGAAACATTGTTCAACATTCACATAGCAGCTTCAAAATACTTCATCGAGCATCTACAAGCACTACAACATATCTCATGGGAAGCTTCCAAGCCTCTCTCTGTATCTCCTATTTTGGGGAAATTTATTGTGCGCATGTGATAGAAGTTGTCCTAGGGGGGTAATGATATAAGTCCTTCACTTGTTTTTCTTTTCCATGCATCTTGTTTCTCCTTTTAGAGAGGAGTTTGTTCCCACAAGGTTTTCTCCTTTACTCCACTTTATGACAAACTTTGTACATGGGTACCTAACATAGCCTAGTATTAGGGACCCATATTTATGTATCATTTGCACTTTTGTGATCTCCCCAAGTATCACTTAAGGGGGATGTTAGAGTGAATAATTTATCAATTCACTATAACTTAAGTGTACTTAGGTTGATGAGGTTAGACAACATCTTGTCTAACTGAATGTATAGCCTTTTTTTAGGCCTTTAGAGGTTACCTAGTTGTTTGGTAAACCTCATGCACATACCTTTTAAGGTTGGAAGACTTTCCATCTCACCTCAAAGGTCACTTTTGTATTCATTCAACACTTGTCACCAAGGTTGATGACTTGGTCAAAAGGTTGTTGCTTTGCACATTCTAAGTGATCCAAAGGTTGACACCTATAGGACACTTGTCTACATGCATGTGCCACATCATGGGGAACTTTTCAATCCACATGAAAGGTGGATTGTCTCATTCATGCCTATATAATAGGGTATTTATATGTAAATTATTGAGATGAATATATGTTTATGCTCTTAATAGGTTCATCAATATATTTGATTTCTCATCTCTATTTATTGTATTTCAATATTGTGAGAGTGAATATCAAGTTCTGCAGAGTATCCTTGGTTATTCCTACACTTATTACAATTTGGCACTCATTTTAATTCCCATTTATTAGTATGTTTTAGGTACCCTATCTCTATACAATCTCCATATCTAATTCTTATATCCTCGTTGTTATTTCTCATTTCTAGCTACACACCTCCACATTTTACAACACATGATCTCCTAAGTCCTTTCTTAATTTCCCACCTTTTTCACTTTCCTCTTCCTCTCTCTAGATCACTTCACTTATTACCCCACTTTTACCTCCTTCGGCTCCCGCCCCCTAGATATTGAATACTCAATCTCTTTCACTCAACCTATTATTGATTTATCCCTCTATAGATGACTCTATTCCATTTTCTTCTTCTCCTTCCCTTTCTTTCCACTCTCCTTATCATTATAATCTTTCTATATCTTCTAGGGATAGTTCCCTTTCTCCTAATTCTTTTACTCTTTAATCTCCTTCCATTTATTTATCTCCTTCCTTTATTTCCATTTCTCCCCTTTTTTTTCCTATTCCTACCTTTTCCTTCTCATCATATTCCCCTTCCTTTTATGCTAATTGGCATTATAATATGTTGTTTGATTTGTATCCATATCATAGTTCTTGTATTAATGAAATGCATTCTCATGCTTACTTAAAATGTTATAGTTGTAATAGTTGAAAGAACTTAAAAGAGAAATTAGATTCTTTTTAGAGCCTCTATAGTAAATTAGTATAAATTAATATTTTTCATCGTAATCTAACCATAATTGACTAACACTAGAGTTGGGACTGATGAAAGACAATATACTAGACACAATAAGACAAGAAATGAAAACAAACACTTGCAAAATTATGAGTAAATGGAAAAAATAGTGGAAAAGGGGGTTCACAGTTACATATAGACATATTTGACAATGATATTAAATACTTCAAATTCTAAGTAGAAGCTATGGCTAAATATTGGAGGATTTTTTGAGATAGGGTAAATGTAATAAAAAGACACCCTTGATGTAGTTTCGCAATATGGTCGATGATAAGATTGAGGAGCATTCATGGAGAGCCCTGCAATGATTGCAAATCGACATGGGAGATACCCTCACACAATGGAGTCAAGATTTTTTCCAGGGAGAAATCCATACAGGAGACAAAACTACAAAGCTTCTGCAAGCCAGCAATTTACCGACTCTTTTTACCCTCAAAAGGAGATATGATTTCTTTAAAATGGAAAAATAAAGAAAGATATTAATAGGAGAAATCTACGGCAAGCAAAATCACCCCTACAGCCACAAGATGAAATGTTTAGACTAAGAAATACATGACCTTAAAGGACAAGGCCTTCTTATAACAACCAAAAAGTTTCCAATAAGAACACTCAAGGAAGCAATAGATTCTGAAGATGCCTTAGAAACAGGAGACAACAATTTATGACAAGCTACAAACAACCTCCAAAGCAAGGGATGAAGAATAAGGAAAACATGGCAAAACAAAGGATGCACTCTTTCAGGCCAAAATGGAAGCCTGAGGAAGACCCCTCAAAAAGGACCCACTGGAGATACACATCCAAATTCCAGAGGAGATCTTCATGAAAAGAAAGGAACTCAAGTCAACAACTTTAATAGGTAAAGTACTCCTTAACCATTTTTCCTTGATTTATAGGAATGGATGTCTAAATACTAGCCCCCAATTGAGGAAATGGTAGAGGTGGGGAAAGTTTTTTCACAATTATATTCACCAATCATGATGATAGCGACAAGGTTCTGCAAGACAACACATGGTTTTTCCAAGGCATGGGATTATATGTTCAACAATGGCTACCTAACTTTAACCCAACAAAAGAGGATCTAAATATCATCCCTTACTATATTCAAATCTCAAATCTCCCTCTGGAATACAAAAATATAACTATACTCAGAATGATAGGCAACTCCTTAGGCAAATGCCAAAAAATAGAGATACTCTAGATCCACTGTTGGTTAGGCACAGTCAAGATGTGCATTATACAAATGAGAACTACCTGAAGTATTGAAACTTAAATCCCCGAATGGCTCATGGGAGAAAAGAATCTTTTATGAAGGTTTAGAATGACATTGAAACAACCAAAATCACCCAGACCAAGTTGAAATATTTCCCATGCCTCTTGAAAATAAAGAAACATGAATTGAAGAAAACATTACTCAGAAAGAGGGAGTAATAAGAGATCGACAAAACATGTGCCTAGAGAATGCAACTAACAAGTCTGAAGATAGGACCAATAATGAGAACACAATGCTAGCCATGGGTCTAGGTAAGGATCAACAGTTCATAACACTGGAGGGAAGTATAGAAACACCTGAATAGATGTCCCTTCAAGGTGAAAATGATTTGGACAAGCTGATAGATCTATAAGTTTTAATATCGCCTCCTCCAATAGTGGAAATGAAGGAAAATGAAGTTGAAAAAAGGCCTATGGTAGTCTCTGAAGAGGAGATTAAAAGAGAAAAACCCCTTTTATTTAATGAAAGAACAGAAGAAGTCTCAGAATTAGAAAATAATAGTCTGAATGAGATCCTAAAAGAAGTGATAGACAAAGTTATCAATGACATTTATGATGACATAGACAAAGAAGTTCTATGGGAGAAAATAGAGGAGGAAGATCAACCCATTCTAGGTATTTCTCAAACAGCTTGTGACAAAAAACTTGAGAAAGGCACACCTCTCTCTTCACATAAGAGTATAAGATCCAAGAACAACAAGATGGAAGTAGAAAATCATGGTAGGAATTCATACTACAATTGAGAATCCTCTGAGAAAGAGGAGAGTGGAATGCTCTCCTCAAGCCTAATGAGAGTCCTTACATGGAATGTTAGGGGCTTAAATTCCTCTAACAAAAGATGCCTCATCAAAAATCAAATTGATGGGGCAAATGAAAGCATAATTCTTCTTCAAGAGACAAAATTTTACACAAACCAAGCTCAAAAAGTTTTTGGACAATGGCACGGCTAAGATGTAGTGACCCATCCAACAAATGGGGCTTCAGGGGGTTTGGCGATCTTATGGTGTAAACACCTCAATCACATGGAGAACATTTCATCAAGAGAAAATTGGATCCTTGGTAAGTTTCCCAACTGCCTAAATTCAAATGATTTATGTATATTTTTTGTATGTGGACCAATGGGGACTAGTCAAAAGTCCAACCTATGGAAACACTTTAGTCATCTTCTCAGGCTATTAAAAAATGACAAGTTAAATTTTGGAGGAGATTTCGATGCCCTGGCAGTGGAGGATGAAAAAGTAGGAGGAATTTCACAACCTTCCAAATACCTTGAGGACTTCAAGGAATTTATAAGTTACAACAATCTTCTAGACTACATCCCCAAGAGTGGGAAATACAAATGGACTAACAAAAGAAAGGACTTCTTTTAGATAGTAGAAAGACTAGACAGATTCCTTATTACAAACGCATGCCTACAAGAAAAGTGGGAAATCACATCAAACGTTCTTCCTTGGAGAGGATTAGATCATTATCGTGTGAGCCTCACTATTGGAGAGGACGCTTGTTCACAACAAAAATATTTTAAATTTGAAGACATGTGGCTTAGAGACCCTAATTTTCTCCCTTAATTACAAATTTGTTGGAATTCATCCCCTTTTATATAGGAATCAAGAACGTTCCAATTGGTTCATAAATTAAAATTTTTGAGATCTAACTTATTAATTGGAATCGACTAAACTTCAAAAACAAATTATAGGAAAAGAATAGAATAAAAAATGATCTACTTAACATCTCCTCCCATATTATCAAGGTTGGGATGAATGAAGAAAGATACATTCCAGAAAAATCCCCAAGGGGGGAGCTGGAGGAAATATTATTAAGCGAAGAAATTTTTTGGTGATAGAAATCAAGAGAAACATGGCTAAAAGAAGGAGATAGAGACATAAACCCAATTTGTGACCCCTTCACCCACACACTCTTCGCAGATGACACAATTCTCTTTGGTAAATCCATGGTAGCGAAATACAAGGCCATAAAACAGTCTCAAAATATTGCAAGGCCTCAAGACAGGTGATTAATCCAAGGAAATCTAAGGTATTCTTATTTCAAAATTGAATCCCTTCCAAACAAGTATTTGGGCATCCCTCTATTCACAGGTAGATGCAAGAAGAATTTATGGAAAAATATAGTGCAAAGCTTACAGCATAAAATAGGGTCTTGGAAAGGAAAATAGTTAACCCTAGTTGGAAGACTAATAATGATAAAAGCAATGTTGACAACAATCCCAGGTTATATGATGTCAATTTTGAAGATTCCTAAAGGTATTCTATCAGATATGGAGAAGATCATCAAACAATTCCTATGGTAGGGGAATGTAGATAAAAATAGAATATTCCTAATCACATGGGATAAAGTTTGCAAACCAAAAATCAAGGGGGGAGTTGGCACTTTGAACATGGGACATCAAAATTAGGCTCTAGGAACCAAATTAGATTGTAATATGTATACCAAACCTCAGGCTAGATGGGTCAAACTATTGCAGCACAAATATCTAGACAATATGGATAGGAAAAGAGTATTCACAATAGAGAATCCTCCAAAAGGTTCAAGCATGTGGAATTTCCTCACATAAAGCAGGAAGGTGCTATTACTTCATCTCACATGGATTATTCATAATGGTGCCAAAGAAAAATTTTGGGATGATTGAAGGAATGGTTGGCCAAGATTAACAACGAGAACAAACCTCAAGGAGGCTCAAGAATGTCTCAAACATCAATGGGGCGAGATAGTTCAAAATTATTGGGAACCAACTCAAGAAGGAAACTCAAAAGAAGTGCAATGGAAAAGCTTCAAAAATTGTAATTTTCTAGTAAATCAAAAAAGACTTCTTCAAGAAATCTTAGAAAAATGAGTAATTTTCTTCTCAAATCAAGAAGATGAGATCATATTGACAGTGGACAACTTCAGATCTTACAGTTTAAAAAAAGGTTATAAATGTTTATCTTCTTCATCAAAGGCAAACTGGCCACATAACTTGTGTTGGAATGATGCCACATTACCAAAGGTAGGAGCCTTCACATGGTTAGCTCTTCATAACAGGATCCTAACCAAGGATAAATTAAAAAATTAAACTTAGGTTCAAGTTTTAAATCTGTATTATGTGGAGAACAATAAGAAGACTTAGATCATTGTTGTACCCAATCAAAAAAAACTGCTTCATTAAGGCATTTTGAGCAAGTCTAGAAAATTTTCTATCAAAAAAGTCAAAAAGTCAAAATTTCTAAAAATAGACGTCAAATTAGATTTTCTAGGTTTCTTGAGATACGGATGCTGGCAAAATTTTCTAAAAATAGAATCTTCGATTCAGGGGTCGTGCCTAATTCTGATTGGTTGATTTTGCTTCTGATCAGCGTGGTCCAGACAGAATCTGTAAAAGGTCAAGTTTTCTCTACTGGGTCAATTCTACTTTTTTAGAAGGCGAAGCTCAAGCCCTGAAGACATCAATAGAGAAATTTCATCTACCAGAGCTTGATTTCAAGTTTTCAATGTTGTTCCGATGACACAGAACTGACGAACAATCATCGATTTGATGACGAACACAAAACGGAGCAGGGTCAATCCGTAGTGAGGTGAAAATTTGAAAATCATCAAATTTGACTAAGTCTGGGAAATCCAAATGCCCCAGGAGGCTGGGGGCGCCCAGTTTCACCAGTGTTAGAATTTTTTTGCATTTTTCAAGAAAATGTGAGAAATGTCTCCATCGGTCAATTCTGGGGTGAATAAAAGTAGTCATTTTGGTCAACATTTTCTAAAAAGATGGGAATCACATCAAATATACCCAGGTTATCCAGTTCATCCTTCATCCAGTGGCAGTCGTCTAACAAAATCATCAAAATTAGTAACGGGAAGCAGTTGTCGGCACGTGAAACAGAGCAAACTGCAAGCAAAAGTTGAAAATCATGGAAATTGACTAAGGCATAGATTTTTAGGCACCCCTGGAGGATGGGGGCACCCATCTTTTCTAGTGTTAGAAATTTTTTTATGTTTTTTGAGAAACGTCAAAAAGTTTTCGTCAGCCCGCTTCCAGGTGGATAAAAGCAGTCAAACTCGGTCAAAAGGCCCGTAAAAGCAAGAGATTCATCTCAGATATGCTCAAGCTATCCAGTCTACCCTTATCCTAATGCTCGTCCCTGGAATCCTGAAATTGACTAAGTCTGATGTCCTGAAGCCCTAAAAATTTGACTAAGTCTGAAATCTGGTGGATCCTCAAAAATTTAGAATTTGCATGTCAAATCCCATGGATCTGAGACCTATCTCAAACATCCTAAAAGTATATTTCAAAATATTTAAAGTATAGGAAATTCAATATCTAAACATATACTTTACATATACTTAATATATTTTGAAATATACGCCAGGCGGGACCTACGAAATCTGGCGGAATTAAAGATTTGTGGCAGAAATTGAAAAATTCCAAAAAAATTCTAAGGCATGGAATCTCAGGCGCCCCAGGAGGCTAGGGGTGCCCATCTTCTCCAAACTTAGTTTATTTTTCATTTTTTTCCAAGAACAAAGAAAAGTTGCAAATCTTTAAAAATGAAATTTTAAAATTTTGAAAAAATGGCTAAGGCATGAAAAACCAGGCGCCCCTGGAGGCTAGGGGGGCCCAACTTTTCTAGAGATAGAATTTTTTTTCGTGTTTGAAAGTGTTTTCCGATAGTCGTTTCCAGAACTTCATCCGGCGACAATTTCCAGAAGTCATATTCATAGTTGAATGACGTCAGATCGTCTGTTTGAAGCTGGGGATGGAATCAGAATTGATAAAACTTCAAGATGCCATGATTAGACAGCTTTTTTAGTCAATGGTGACAGTTTGCCATCTTGTTGAAGTCAGAGACAGGCCATTTTGGAGTCAAAACGAGTGCAGAAGTGTCGAAAACGAAGGGAAAATTGGCTAACACTTTTGCAAACTCGTATGTTTGATGACATCATCAAAGAAGATATTTTTAGTCATCTTACACATGAAGCCATAGGCAACTATAAAATAGGGATTCTTCCTATTCGAAGACATCCACTTGGATTTGTGCTTTAAAAGTTGTTTTCTTCATGGATAAGACTCAAGCTTTATTCTTTCACCAAGAAAGCTGATTTTTTTCCCTAAAGATCTATAAAAACAAACATTTGGCTTCTTTTATTCATTATCTTTTACAGGTTGCATCTAGAGGAAGAAGATATATTTTTCTCTCCACGAAGATTCAAAGACCCAATCAAAGTGTTTTTTCAGTGTTCTTCATATTTTCGGGATGAGGAAGCAAGGAGGCACGCTTTTTCAAGGTCTTTTTTTTCTAGGGGATTATTTTTCATAAACAGGACCGAAGCTTTTTTAATTTTCATTGAGATGGGTCCATCCAGAATTTCATCCTCTTGAAAATTAGGAAATTTTCTTTTTTCAAGAATCTACTTTTTTTCCTGCTTTTTCAAGAAATCCTCCGCTTTTTCAAAATCTGACGATCTAGGTAGCTTCAAAACAGAATTGCCTACAAAACCCATGTGCCATCTTTTTAGCTCACATTCTATTTTTTAGAAGAAATCAGCAAGTAATTTTCAGCCTTTTGTCCAAGATTTTTCTGGCATAGGCGTGTGCACAGTCATTTTTCAACTCTTTCAATATGCAGTACTCTCCAACAGAGATCAGGCCTAAAATGGCATTGGTTCATGATTACCTGAGAACTTTCAAAACAGACTTGCATAAAGTACTTCTAGTGTTTCAATTTATATCCTTTGGAAGATGCAGGAAATAGCGCCATTAGGAATTTGAATCATTCCGGGTTACTTGCAACTACTTCGTTCCCCACCACAATGCAAAGTATCGAATTCATAATTGCTTGCGTAAAGCATTACAATTTAGTTACAAGAGAGATCTAATCAGCAGATGGATGCATGCTCTGCAGTCTCAGGCCATATGACATCGAGAAGTGTTTTCCAATACCAATCTGGACGAAGAACGTGGTTGTTTCAGTTGAAGAATGTAAGAGAGTGTGGCACAATGATAAAGAAAAGTATCAGAAAAAGTTTGCTTAGAGGTGGTTGAAAGAAAAGTAGGATGTTTTGCCAAAGTAGAAGATAAAGTAGCCCTCAAGGCTAAGAATAGGCAACCGCAGCAATATATTTATATCAATGAATGACATCACCAAAAAAGCAAGAATGTTGATGAGGATGCAACTCAAAAGAAAGTAGCTTTAAATCTTATGCTTTTTGTTTTAAAGCATGTGCTTTCATCCAAAGCTTATCCATTCTTTATTTAGAAAGAAATCACTTTGTATTAGTTGGAATTTTCTTTGCTTTAAAGCGTTTGTTAGTTGTATCTTTGTCTTAGAATAGAAATAAAGCTTGCAAGTTGGCAAGTTAGTTAGGGTTAATCAAGGAGATTTTAGGGTTCCCTACTTCTTTGATTTAGTATAAATAAGGGTAGCCTTGCCCATTGTAAGAGAGTGACTTTTGTGATAGCAAATTTGCTATGCCTATTCTAGCCTACAGATCTTATTATTCCAAGTGTTTGTTCACTCTGTGTAATCTGTTTCCAGCGTTTGATCGCATACTGTATGCATGCCTTTTGCTACAGTATTGATGTCCTGGAGTTGTATCAACTTTATGATATTGGAATGGAAGTCTCATGCCTACCTTTGCTCTGATATTCTCTCTCACTAATCATCAAGTTTTGTCGTCAGATGTGTGGCTTGATTAAGTTTTATTTCATCTTTCATCATTAAAGTACATTGAGTCTTGTGATGTAAATCTGGGAGAAATTTACTTAAGTTTTTGTGTTAAAACAATCATTCCTTGTCCACTTTTAATCCCTTTGCTCTAAATTTACTTAGGAGATTAAAAGTGTCATTAGTTTAAGCCTAGTTGTAGTGGAGGTTTTAAAAAGGAAAAAACCTCTTCTACAGCATTTAGAGTTTAATAACCTTGTGCTCGTAGCTAAGAATCAAAAAGAAGATAGGTGAAGTTTAATTTATTTATCTTTTCAACGAACCTTAGCAAAAAGGGAACTCCCCCTCACAATAGGAGAATAATTTATCTATTCATAGTTGTCCGTTTTGCAACTCGCATTCTAGAGGTGCAAATTGAAATGCCAACAATCATATTATTTTAAAATGTCCATTTAGTCTTGGATGCTGGCAATGGATATTCAATCGCTTATAATTAGATCTCTCCCATATCAAATTCTCTACTCAGCTTCTTTAAAATTTGTCCAATCTTATACTTGGATTCAACCTTTGCATGCCTGTGGGAAGTCATCCCATCCATGGTCATATGGAAAATATGGAAAGAAATAAATTTATGTATATTTAAGAAAATTACCACACCTATCAACAAGGTGATCGAGAAAATAGAAAAATCTATCTCAGACTTGTGGTTCTTTCAAAAGCGAGAAAAAACTCAACTTCCAATATGAAATTCCCAAATTGGGACAACTTAGTTCTAAACAAATGGAAGTCTTTGAAAATGCCTTCCAGCAATGATTAGGTTTAGAATTCTCACATCAAGATCGACAAAAGTAAGGTAAAATAGAAACCCCCATCTCCACCTTTCATCAAACTAAATTTTGATGGTGTTTGTAGGGGTAATCCAAGTATCTCATGAATGAGCTGCATTATTCAAGATTGGCATGGATAGGTGATAATGTTTAAAACTGCTAAAACACCTAAAGGAACCAACAATGCGACAGAGGGGCTAGTAATTCTTCAAGGTCTATAACTTGCAATTGAAAATAATTTGATGTATAGATAGAAGGTGATTCACTCATCATCATCAATGCATTAAAATCTAGAAAGACCTCTAACCAAAAAATAAACTACATAATTCAACAAGTCTTGGTTATGCTAGAGGAACTCGTCTCTTTTTAGATCTCCCATTGCTACAGGGAAGCCAATATGGTGGCAGCCTGGCTAGCAAACCATGCAATAGATCAAAGATTTGACTTGAAAACTTTTGACCCACATCATAAAAACATCACTTTGGAATTGAAAAAGTTGATAGAGGTGGACAATCAACTAGTCACCTAATGACTTCATTCATCCCACCTCAACAGAATATCTAGTTCGGGCTTGACCCCCAAAGTAACAATTTCCTTACAGATCTAGCTTTAAAGATTTTATTAATGATACATTTCATCTCATGGCCATAGAGTCCCTCTTCTCAATGATTACTCTCTAATTTATGGCCCCTCACTTCATCCTACTTAGTTGACATTTCTAGATCAGCAATTCATTACCAAGATATACTTGCTCAGTTATTTTTACTTCAAGTCTTTCTCCAATGAATATAATCCTCGAAAGATGAGCCCAAATACATCATAAAGAATTAATTGCCTAGCATATATTCTATACCCCTTATTCAATGCTCTATGCCCTTCAAAGTAGAAGGATTTTGTTGGCATTGGCATTGTTTGTCATTGATGTCAAAGATTGAGATGTTGGCAGAGTTGTGTTTGGTCTTCAAGCTAAGATGTGTTCATGCTATTTCCTCATTTGATGTTGATATGTTGGTCATCTCTCATGCTTCATCTCTCATGTTGGTTAGGTGATGATATGGTTTAGGCTGATTGATGAATGGGTGAGGTATTTGTTTCATTACTTCCATCTTGTAATGTTTGGTGCAATTTATAATTCTTCATAGTTCAGAGGTCATTCATGGCTCAAAGGTTATTAGTGACTTGGTTATGAAGATGATCATGCTTAAGAAGACTCGATGTTAACATTGTGTGTTTAGAAATGTACTTGTAACCGGTGAGGTTGCTTGTCAGATATCTCCATCATTAGAGCATTCAGTCTATATCTCCTCTATAATGCCAAGAATTGTGTCAAGGTGCAGGTTGTATGAACAAAGTGGCAGGTTGAGATCAAACAAGGTATATATATTGAGTTGATAGCATTGATGCTATGAAGTTAATAAGATACTTTGCTTACTTATTCAGAGATAATGCACAAAGAGTTTGATGCAGTCAAAAGTATGATGTTCATGTTTCCATGTTATTAGATGATGTTGAATGCATAATCATTCAATGCAGAGAAGCTAGCTATTGACAATGTGTTTTTGGATCTATTTATTGTATTAGTGGGGGTTTGTTTCAGGAGATTAGAGTTGACACATTGATGAGTGTTTCAAATCAAATGATTCATCTTGGTCAGAGGAACTATATGATAAGAGCAGAGATTAAGGTTTAAGAATATTTCAAATATTCTTAAGAATTAGGGTTTTAACAATGAATGAAAACCTAATCCTAATAAGCTCCATGAGATTTAAACCCTATTCTACCCATCACTATTAAGAATCACTTTATGTTATATTTTAAAGGTGATCAGTGTTAAGAAGTCAACATTCACTTAAATCATAAAGTGAAGGGGTTGTGTACATGGGGAAATTGGCCACCCGACCTAGAGAAACCTGTCATCCCAGTTGATATGTATACGATGGGCACCAAAAAGAATTATCAAAGGCTTAGATTAAAAGTGACAAGAGTGCGAAAAAGAAGATCAAAAGATAGGATTTAAAGTGCTTTCTAAAGATGAATGGTTACTTCTTGAGGATAAGTTTGATGGGTAGCTGTTTATAAGTAGACATAACTGTTCATATTTAGTTTTAAAAAAAAAAGGACAAAGAGGGCTAGGGAATTTTGTAAAGGGCTATGTATGATAGATATATTCATGAGACTTAGTCTATGTGAGACTAGAGACATATACCTACACTTTGATATGAAAAATGGTGAAGAATAGAGGAGAAATGCATATTATTGAAGTGTAGTAAAGAAAGGCAGAGAGATACCTACATGCATATATGTAATTGATGAAACATTGAGTAGATATGAAGGCATATTGAGGAGTTTGAAGTTAAATGAAAACTAGTGTCCTTTGGGAGACAATGAACTTAAAAGGTGGTAGAGAAAAGAATTGGTGATCAATCACAAGTTCAGACTATTTTCTGTGTGATATGAGATGTAGGGTTTGTTTGTGTATTATAGAGGCAAGATGCAAGCAGTATGTTTTTGAAAGATTGAGGAATAGGTCTACATGCTTTGCATCATTGATTATTGATCTCATACTTAAAGTCCTAATTTGGACATTGTACTATGTTTGAATGATGTATCCAAGACATAAGGTTTTGAAGTTTCTTTCAAAAAAGACTAATATGTTCTGCAGGGGATAGAAGCTATGTTTTGTATTTATCATTGTGTTTGAAGAATGTGTTGAATTGGAGACAAAAGGAGACATAAGTGATTTGCAGAGAGATTGAAGTATTTTCATGTTATCATTATCAAGTGAATTTGTATTTGTTGATGAATAAGTCATTCAGAGCATTGTAGTGAATCAGAGTAACCCCCTAAATTGAGTTTTCTTTCATGTGTTCACTTTGCCAGTGAGGCACTTGTATCAGCCAGTGAGATTTTCTTGGTCAGTGAGACCTATTTGTAGCCAATGAGGCTTGAAAATAACTAGTGAGGTTTTTGGTTAAACCAGTGAGGCATTTTTGAGTGGTTTTTCTTCCCCTTGAGGGTTTTCCACTCATGAGATTTATTGTGTCATAGTCTCAATTGATGTTTGATTCATTTGACTCTCCCACTTGAACATCAAGTCGTATTTGTTGTTTAGTATTTGATTTCTTACTTTGGTAAAGTACACTATCAGCATCATTACTTTCTATTGTCAAGTTTGAAAAGAAGTAAATGAAATTTTTTTGTCTACAACACTAATTCACCCCCCCTCTCAGTGTTGTCTATACTCTAACAAGTGGTATCAAAGCATAGGTTCCCTATTGAAGTATAACTGGCTTGGGTAGGTCCTGATAGTGGAGTACTATAGGTAAGTGTAAAAGAAATAGAGAAAAGAAAGATGTCAAGCAAAAGGTTGAACAGTAAACCCTTGTCAAGTCATGTGGTGAGTTGTTGCATGAGCCATCCCTAAAAATTGACACAAAGTGTGATAGAGAAAATGACTTTATTGTTGAGATTGATGACACAAAAGGAGACCTCTTTGTGGATGAAGATGGGTAGGAGTTCGATGAAAATGATTGTGAGGTTGATATTGAAGGAGAACTCATATGTGCTCTAAGTGAGATCAAGAAATTCAAAAAGGAGAACCGAAGATTAGAGTTGGAGCTTCAACATGAAAAGGACTCTAAGGACAAAGTTGTTTCAGACCTTAAAGAGGAAAGAAATCTGATTATAGATTTAAGGAGTCAAGTTGATGAATCAGACAAATTGATTATTAGTCTGAAGATAGAGGTTGAGGAAGCTAAGAGGATAGCTAATGTAACAAAGTCTGATTTGGAAGCTAAAATAGTTGAATGCCAAAATCTTGAAGGAGAAATAGTCTCTTTAAGGAAATATCTTAAGGATATTAGGAAGCAGTTGGAAAAAAAATTTGAAATTTGAAGAGAGCACAAGCAAGTTGCATGAAATGTTGGGCAAACAAACCACTATAAGGACACAATAGGCTTAGGATATGAGGAAGGATAGTCTTCTAAGGCAAGAAAGACACCTAGGAAGGACATAGATTTGAGTGATCATGCTGCTCCTGAAGGTGAAGGAGGAAGGACAATCAAGTCTACAAGATCTCTATCTACCAGGCACTCAATGAGGTACAATTATTCTCAATTTCATGGTTATTGTTATTGCTGCCATGTTTATGGACATAGAGCAAGAGATATTACAAAAAATTATAAAATTTATGAGAGACATGATCTTGTCAAGAATGTAAATAGGATTTTTTATAATATGCCTAGAAGAAATTATCCTTTCTTTGGTCTAGACAACAACATCATATGTTTTAAGTGCAACACTCCTGGGCATAAAGCATATTCTTGTAGAAATGGATTTATGGAACCACTTAAATATGTCATGAAGAAAAATACTTTGAGTAAAAGGAAGTTGTAGGAAACAAGGAGCAAGTGGAAAAGGAGCATCCCAAGAAGACAAGCATTTAGAAGGTTTGGAGAAGAAAGCAAAACTAGGAGAAGGATGAGTCTAATCTTGTGCATGCCGCACAAGAGACATCATAAACTACTTGAGACATAGCATAGAGTGAGGGGGAGTTGTCTAATGTTCTATCTCTTACTCCAAGGAGTTTCAAGAGGTTTGTTGCTCTATGAAGTCAGGTTGATAGATTATTGATGTCTGTATACCAGTGATAGAAGCTTAAGTGCATGCCTTTGTGATTCATGTTGTTGTGTTTCATCATGCTTCAAAGCCTTCAAGGATACTTCATTCACATTTTGTATGGTGTCTAGTAAGTAGCCTTGAAATGTTAAAATGGTGAGTAGAAGATAGTTGTTTGATTATGCTATGCCTTTGTGAGAACTACTCTATTGCTTTGAGATTAGTTTTTGAGATGTTGCAAATGTTTTAGTGGGAAATGATTTTAAACAGTCTTGTGAACATTCACATTCCTATGCTTGGACATCTAGTTCTTGAGCTATGTGTCAGCAAATTGGATTTTCCCAGTGGATACTTGATTTCTATTGACAGTGTTTACTCAGATCATCTACAAGTCTACATGCTCTTCTCTTGTCTCAAACAATACTTTCATTTCAATGTCTTGGAGAATTTTAGAGGTAAATATCCCACTATCATTACAATGTTATCCATTATGTTCATGATAGGACCTATGAGGAGAATATGTTCAATGTTTTCCACTAAATGACTTGTCCCTTTGGATGTGGAACAGTGGTTTCTTAGCTATATGGACAAATTAAATTCAATTATTTGCATGTCACTCATGATCGGTCAGTATACTTGGTAACTGATAAGATAAAGAATCTTAAGAACATGCCTTTTTGGAGGTGCTAAGACAATTCAATCAGTACAGTTTTGTATGATGTCCTCATCAACTATCTATCACATTGTATAAGGAGGTGCTTATCTCTATCAAGACATATAATTTGTATGGGAATGTTCTGGTTTTTAGTTCAAGATATATACAGTTGGCATGAAGTTCAATCATTAGACTTTAGGTCTGCATAATATTTCAGTTTTAGGCTCTCAACTATGAAACAAGATCTCAAACACTGTATAAGAGGACCGTGGAAGATTTTTAGTGCAATGATTGCCCAATTGCAAGCCTAGAATAGTTGGAAGATCAGGAGAACATGTCAAACATCTTGATGATAATTTCTCTCAACCAAGAATCATTACCAAGAGTTTTGATATAGTTGCAGGACTGTGATCTTGTTAAAATGGTGACTTTGTGACTATGTCTGATAATGATGACATTTGCAGTGATTCTTCCTTGAACAATATTAACTTTAAAGGCAGTGCTTGTTACAGAGTTTGTGTGTAAGTCTTGGACAGTTTTGTGGGAGCAAACTCTGAGAAGGTTTTCACAATAATGATGGAGTTCAAGAAGATAGCATATGCAGTATGCCTCTGTTTGAATGAAGATAAGTATTTTTGAATGGTTCAAATTTAAAGCCTAATAGTCTAGGAGGTTTGTGGTTGCCTTTCAATAGACATTTTATTTAATTAGAAATGATGGAGTGTTTTCCTTGAATAAGTATGAAGATAGATTAAGTGTTCTCAGTTGATGGCATCTTATTGTATTGCTACTGGTTCAGTTTTCATGAGACATGAGGTACAAGGTAATAAGACTTATTATGGTTTATAGACTTGATTATGCAAAGATTTGTGCAATGTAGATGCAGAGATAGAATTCATTTGTGTTGCTGACAAGTCTCTTGTATGTAGACCATGTGTAGATGTAACAGGTTTTTAAAATGGTTTTGTAGTGCATTGTTTTCACAAGGATAGTCTTTGGAAATAAGCATGATGTTTTAAGACAGGGTCAAGGATAATGACCTTAGGAAGATAATGGTGTCATAACTACTGCTCTATGTAATGTATCAGTTCAGTGCAAAAGTTCAATGATGTCAAAGGTAGATACCTCTCATGATCATTCATCAGGAGTTGGGTTGAGTTAGAAAGTGTTAGTTCATGCAGTTGCAGACAAGTTGATTGTCATGCTCTCAAAGTGTTTCTTCATGTTAATTGCCATACTCTCAATCAAAATCACAAGATGTTCTTGTTAACCTTACCTTCAATCAGAGTCATCATGTTTCAAGATATCATGTGGAATTGATCAGGAGTTGGTTGTTGTAGTATTTTGTTTGATGTCTTTGAGTGTGGACAAGTATTTCATTTTTGACAACGATAGTAACAATGATGTTACAGCCTGTTGTTTGCCCTTCCACATTGATGTCTTATCTTTAAGGATTCTTGTAGCAAAGTGATGTTAAAAGTAACGGTTGTAGGTGCTTGCAAAGGAATGATATTAAGTTTGTAGATGTCTTAAATCAGAGGAGTAATGCTCTACTTCAGTTGAAGTGTTTATTTGATGATCCTTGTTGTGCCTTGAGAGTCTTTATCTTTCCTTGATAGTACTGCTTTGACATGTAAGTAATATTGATTATTTGGTTTATGACAGTGACTGAAACTAGTGAGCAAATAATATTTCAATGACAGAGGACATAGTGCAATTCTTTGTATGGTTCTTCATTATGAGGTGAGCATTTGATAGTTGCTTCAATGCCAATGACAATCATCTTGACAATAAATATTGTAACACATGGTTTACCTGTGGTGCTATGATACATTTGGACTATTTGACAGTGGAAGTTGTAAAGTACAATAATCTCTGTGAATGGTTGGTAAAGTTATGATGTTGCTGTAGTTCTTTGACAGTGATTATTCTCTCTGATAGTGCAGTGGTAAGATGGTCCTTCACTTCATCTTTAGTAGACAGTGGTTTTTGACATGAGCATTATATGTAATATTGATAGATGTTTTTAAGTTGGAAATTATGGTCTCTTCCTGCAGTAGTTCTTTGGCAATTCAAATATAAGATGACAGTGAGTGAGTTCAATCATGACCAAAAATAAAAAGTACAGATTTAAGATTATAATAAATTTATGATCTTTTTTATGTGACTGTGGTAAGAAGTAGTCACTTCATGAGGGCACAAAAGACTTGAGTCACTATAGTCAGAAGGAGAGGATCATTGGTTCAAGAGTTACAACATGTAACAGTGTACATGACTTTGCTAATTTTATGAATTCTCTATGATTATGTATGATTCAATGGTGTGGTATGTCTATATTGCAATTTGGGACAGTAGTCTTTTTGCTTGATATTGGTTATTTGGTCAAGGTGATTGGTTTTTTCGTTGTATCCATCTTAAAATAATGCTTTCTTCCATATTAGAGGTAGAGATTTGTTGAATCAGATAACAGTATCATGATGATAGGGGGAGTAAGTCAGTTGGTTATAAGAGTGTCTATGCTGACATTATGTAGAACTTTGATTGTTACTATTTCTATGAAGAGCTCGTTTGCAGAATCTTAGAATGGATACTCTATTTGTGTTTTGATGTTTCTTCAATTAGTTCACTTCAAGGGAAGTTAGTGTTCTTTCTCATTATTGTCAAAGGGAACATGGAAAAGAGGAAGTACAATGTTAGTTTGACATCAATGCCAAAGGGGGAGTTTGTTGGCATTGGCATTATTTGTCATTCATGTCAAAGATTGAGATGTTGGCAAAGTTGTGTTTGGTCTTTAGGCCAGGATGTGTTCATGCTATCTCCTCATTTGATGTTGATATGTTGGTCATCTCTCATGCTTCATCTCTCATGTTGGTCAAGTGATGATATGGTTTTGTCTGATTGATGAATGGGTTAGTGATAGGGAGGACTCTAGGCTGCCTGCTCTGCATCCTGTAGGTGTACAAGACTGTTTGACAACACTAGCCTTCCTACCAATTCAAAGTGCTAAAAGACATACTCTTTGCAAAGATGGAAAACTCTACTTCTCTGCTTGGTGTGGGACACATACATTGTCCTCACTGCTTCCAAGGTACTGCCTCAATGGCACATAACTTTCTGAGCCTGTTGCCCACCCTTCTCACTCTGTTCAAGGGTCTAGACTGCTTGGTGCTCCTTTCTTTCTCTCTACTTTTCCACCCCTGCAAATCTATTTTTCCTACTTGTTTATCTAACCGGACTCCTCACTGAGCTCGCCTAGAACAAGCATGCATTTCCTCTAGCCGGCAATCCGACCACCCCACAAAAGAAAAATAAACAAAGAGCATGGCTCTGTTTGATGACCTCCATACTGTACAATGGGATTTGAGGAGTCATCAAAATAGAGTCATGGTTTCCAAAACAAAACAAAATTGTAGAAACAGAAAGACTAATCTACTTCAGAATGGTAAACTAAAAATAGAAAAGAAAATACACAGATGATCGAACTGCTGTACTTTATTTCTATTCAAAAATTCTGATTACATCAAAATGCTTCACACACCAAAATTCACTTCTTTGATTCTTCTTCTACTGAACTCCTCTACAGAAAGAATGCTACATTTTATATCTCTGCTCATGTCCGTTACAGGATGGTTCAACTACCAGACGGTTCATATTCTAACTGCCCAGCATCGCTGACATCCAACTGTCCAAACCATTTCGCATTCGTGAGAACCTTTAGTCCCACATATATCCGTCGACTGACACATCAATTGCATATATGCATGAACACACGGTAAGTTTACCGTCGGCACTTTTGTTGCCGATGACCCTAGCCTGTCAACCACTAATGAACCGTCGGAGTGACTTCTTCCTTCTTCACCGATAAGGTTCCTCCTGCCGATGCCAACCCCTTGCCAACTTCCATCGGAGTGACAGTTGACATTGGAGCGACATTCCTAGGCTTGCCTGATAGAGATCCACACGCCGACGCCTGACTCCAAGGTAAGTCCCATCGGAGTAACCAACATCATCGGCAAAACTTCTCTTCGCTAGACCGACAGTTGTTCTCACACCGACGCCCAAGCCAAAGACATCCATCGGAGAAGCAATGTATTATCGGCCACATATTATTCCCTTCTTTCGATATATCATCTCACCCCGATGACCTTTGTACCCCGTAGACTCCCATCGGCAAGAGCTACCAACGTCGACAAAATTTTCTTTCCACTCACCGATCTTAATTCTTACACCGATACACACTTTGATCTGTTGACCATCGGTGAGACTTAGTCTATCGGTCGGCGCTCTTCAAGTCATTCCGACACTTTACCATATGCCGATGTGCTTCCTCCATTCCTCTCTGTCGGTGTGACAATACATCGCCGGTGCAAGAAAAGAAACTTGTGCCAATGCCTTATATCACCGCGATACATACTCCTTCGCTGAACCATTGAACCTCAATAGCGGTTCAATCGCAAGGTTCAATCAGTGAGGTTCAACCTCCATATAACCATCGGCCAGACTTGTGTCTTCGGCCTAACCAAAATATCTCCTCCCGATATGTATCTCACCCCGATCAATATTCCATTCATTGAACCATTGAACCTCAATAGCGGGGTTCAATCTCAAGGTTCAACTGTGGGGTTCAACTAACAGGTTCAACGGCGCGGTTCAACCGCGAGGTTCAACCGTTGAACAAATACCGAGCACCTTCAACATGAACTTGCACTCGACTCAAAAACTGATTAAAAACAAAATGCTTCTCCCGCCACTGCATTTTCAGAAAACTTGAAGAAAACTCAAAAAACAAAACTACATGCTTCAAACTCAAAATTGAAAAATCAAAAACTATGTACGGCTGCATTGAGCCTTGGTGCTCCTGCACCATACTCCCCCTGTGCGGAAGAAGTCAAGTCACCTCCGGTGACAATGAGGCAAAATCAATGCCCCTCTTTTTGAATTCTGACTCTGCAACCCAGGTAGCTTCTACTTCAGGCAACTGCTTCCATTTGACCAAATGCTCCATGTAGACGCCATGTCAGGTTTGCTTCTGTACTCTAGAATCCAGTATTCGTTCTGCCTGTAGTTTGGGTTGTAATGGCAAAGTCACATCTATTGCTGTCTGTCCCTTCTCTGAAATGGATCCATTTGCTGCTGACTGAGGACCCCTGTATTGCACCAGGTCTTGGACATTAAACACTGGTGAGATTGCCAAATCTTCTGGCAATTCAATTCTGTAGGCATTGTTTCCATACTTATTCAGGATTTTGCAAGGACCAATTCTCCTCATCTGTAGTTTAGTTGGTATTCCTTTTTGCATTCTGGCTTTGTTCAAGTGCACCATAACTAGATCACCAACCTCAAACTGAATATCCCTTCTGTGGGCATCTACTCTGTCCTTGATCTTCTGTGTGTTCTCTGTCAAGGTTTTCTTCACCTGCTCATGTACTTATTTCATGGATTGTGCAAAATCCTCTGCATGTCCACTTCTGTTCTCCATGTTTCCCATATTTCTAAGCTCACATATACCTCTGGGATGCATTCCATAGACTATTTTGAATGGACTCTTACCAGTAGTCCTATTCACATGTCATTATAGGCAAATTCTGCCTAATGAATGACAAGATCCCAACTCTGTCCATATTCTTTGGTTATACACCTTAACAGATTGCCCAATGTCCTGTTTACCACCTCTGTCTGACCATCTGTCTGTGGGTGATATGCTGAACTGAATGACAAATTTGTTCCCAATCTCTGCCACAATATTTTCCAGAAATGCCCCATGAATTTAGCATCTCTGTTAGACACAATACTTGCTGGAAGTCCATGAATTCTAATCACTTCTCTAAAAAACAAGTGTGCTATATGACTCGCATCATGAGTCACTTTGCAAGGAATGAAATGACTCATCTTGCTAAACCTGTCCACAACTACATATATGCTGTCATAACCAGTCTTAGTCTTAGGCAAACCAACTACAAAATCCATACTTACACATTCCCATGGCCTGGAAGGAATGGGTAAGGGTTGGTACAGTCCTGCATTTGAAGTGGTTCCCTTGGCCTTCTGACATACGATACACTGCTCTACATACCTTCTGATGTCTCTGTGCATCCTTGGCCAATAATAGAACCTTTGGACTAGCTCCAGTGTCTTATTCAGACCAAAATGGCCACTCAGACTACCATTGTGCTTCTCCTGTATGAGATTTTCTCTCATAGATCCTCTTGGCACACATAATTGTCCACCTTTGAATAGCAATCCCTGCTGTAAGGTGAAATCTACAAATTCACTGTGAAAGTGATTCTCAAAATCTTGACATACCTTGTATGCCTCAGCAAAATCTTCATCATCTTGGTAAAGATTCTTGAAATCTTCAACTCCAATGCTCTTCAATTGCACTTCCTATACTGTGAGCAATCTTCTACTCAAAGCATCTGCAACTCTGTTCAGCTGCCCCTTCTTATGCTTAATTGTAAAGGTATAAGATTGCAGGTACTCCATCCATTTGATATGCCTGCTGCTTAACTTATCCTATGAGTTTAGAAAACTCAGAGCTTGGTTATCTGTGTAGACAACAAATTCTTTAGGCAGGAGATAATGTCTCCACTTCCTCAATGCTTGGACTAGAGCATACAACTCTAAGTCATACGAAGAGTACTTACTCTTTGCTTCATTCAGCCTCTCACTGAAAAAGGCTACAAATCTGTTTTCCTGATTTAGCACTGCTCCTACAGCTATATTACTTGCATCACATTCAATAGTAAATAGCTTATCAAAACTAGGCAACAACAAAATAGGTTGTGTTGCTACCTCTTTCTTCAACCTTTCAAAACTTCTATCTGTAGCTGGTGTCCATCTGAATTTTGCTTTCATTCCCCCCTTGATTGTATCCAACATGGGTGCACATATTCCACTGAAATTTCTGATAAACTTTCTATAAAACTGGGCTAAGCCATGAAAACTTCTCACCTCTGTGGCTGCTCTGGGAGTAGGCCAGCTCAATATGGCTTCTACTTTGGACTTGTCCATCTTCAACTCTCCCTGGGACACCACAAAACCAAGGTATACCAATTCTTGCTTCATGAATTCACACTTCTCCAGATTTATGGTTGGTTGTTCGTCATGTAATTTTTGCAAAATAGTATTTACATGTTCTAGATGTTCTTCCTTGGTCTGACTAAAAATTAGAATATCATCTAGAAAAACAACAACAAATTTACCAATGTAATCCTTTAGGACTTCATTCATGAGTCTCATAAAGGTACTGGGTGCATTTGATAGACCAAATGGCATAACAAGCCATTCATACAGTCCTTCTGTGGTCTTGAAGGCTGTCTTCTACTCGTCTCCTTCCTTGATTCTTATTTGGTGGTAACCACTCTTCAGGTCTATCTTGGTGAAATACTTTGCTTTTCCAATACAGTCCATGAGATCTTCAATTCTGGGAATTGGGAATCTATACCTTATAGTTATCTTGTTTATGGCTCTGGCATCTGTGCATAATCTCCATGATCCTCCTTTCTTGGGTGCTAATACTGTGGGCACAGCACAAGGACTAATACTCTTCCTGATCAATCCTTGATCTAGCAACTCCTGCACTTGCCTGGAAATCTCTTTGTGCTGATCTGGAGTCATCTTGTAAGGTGCCTTGTTTGGCAAAGATGCCCCTGGAATCAGGACTATCTGATGGCTTATTGCTCTCTGTGGAGGCAATGTGGCTGGTGTACCATCACTGATTATGCCTTTATACTTCTCCAGTATAGGCTGCATTTCTTTGGGAATCTCTGTCTTCTTATCCTGATGTCCTTCTTTTGGTTTTACTATGATGGCATAACCAATACCATCTTCCTTAAGAGTATTCAGAAACTCTTTTCCACTCACAACCAAGATATTAGGACTCTTTGTCTGAACTGCATCTTCATCTTCCAATGACTAAATTTTATAGGTGACACCATCCTTCTGAAAAGAATAGGCATTCTTCTCACCATCATGTACTGCTTTTCGGTCATACTGCCATGGTCTACCCAATAAGAGATGGCATGCATCCATGGGTAGTATATCACATAATACCTTATCCTTATAGCCACCTATACTAAACTCTACCCAACTTTGTTCATTCACTACCACATGTTGACCCTTATTCAACCATGTGACTCTATATGGGTTTGCATGAGTAATTCTTTTCAAATTTAGTTTTCTAACTGCCTCATCAGAAATAATATTATCAGTAGATCCTGAGTCTATGATAATTTTACATACCTTATTCAAAATCTTGCACTTGATTCTGAATAGTGCTCTCCTCTGGCTTGGTTCAGACTTTACTGGTTCCTTCATCAAGGTTCTCCTTATCATCAGGTTCTCTCCATCTTCTAAGTTCAAATTGACCTCAGGTAACTGGCTGCTGGATGCATTTTCTTGGACATAGTGATTCCTCTTATCACCTCCTTGAGAAGAGGATGTGGCCTTTTCTGGGCACCTATATGCCGGATGACCTAGATTGCCACAGTTGTAACACTTCATGTTGGTGAAATAGGATCCTCTGCCTGATCCTCCTAACCTTCCTTTGTTAGATCCTCTTCCTCTATGGTTTCCTCTACCACTTGACTCCCCACTCTGCTTTGTGAGTTTGGATTCTGCTTGGGATCTATTGTCAGCATTCCTTCCACCAAAACCTCCTCTGTGTCCTCTGTTATCTCTGCCTCTTCCTCTTCCTCTACTATTTGAGTCTTGTTTCCTCTTGTTCTTTTCCTCCACTTTCAGTGCCAGCTGATAGCATTTTTGCACTGTTGTAGGACACAACAAACTGATTTCTTCTTGTATATTCCACTTCAGACCGTTAAGGTACCTTGCTACCTTTATGCTTTCATCCTCCATTACTTTGGACCTTAAGCATAGCTTTTGGAATTCTTCAGTGTATGCACTGACATCTAATTCCTTTTGTCTCAGATTTTGTCTCTTCTTGTGCAGCTGTATTTCATAATCTTCTGGCATATATGCTTCTTTAATTTTAGCTACCATTCCCTTCCAAGTAGCTATGGGCTTCTTATCTTCTTTTGCTCTTTCAGTCTACACAAATTTCCACCAGGTTAAGGCAGCTCCCCTGAGTCTGGATTTGGCCACCTTTACTTTCTGTGCCTCACTTACACCATCACATTCAAAGTGATTTTCAAGTCCTTCTATCCACTCCATGACCAAATCTGGGTCCATTTTCCCACTGAAAAGTGGTACTCCTTCCAATGTTTTACCACTCATTGCTTTCAAAGCTTTCAAGAATGGTTCTTCTTCCAACTTAGGATCAGGTGTGGGCTCTTCATCTTCTACAGATACACCTTTTCCCTTATCCTCAGAATATTTAACTCGCTGGCTGACTTCTTCAGTCTTTTGCAACATTACACCTAGCTTACTCTCCATTTCTGCTAGTCTTTCTTGTAGGAGTCTATTCTCCTCCTCTTGATCTTCAACTTTCTTTGCTAACTCTGCATTAGTCACCATTTTCTTGGATGAACTAACAGACTCACTTAAACTTGGTGATGACATACAACTCTTCTATTCCTATCTAGGAATAACCCAAATCTTACTGCTCTGATACCAATTTGATAGGGAGGACTCTAGGCTGCTTGCTCTGCATCCTGTAGGTGTACAAGACTGTTTGACAACACTAGCCTTCCTACCAATTCAAAGTGCTAAAAGACATACTCTTTGCAGAGATGGAAAACTCTACTTCTCTGCTTGGTGTGGGACACATACATTGTCCTCACTGCTTCCAATGTACTGCCTCAATGGCACATAACTTTTTGAGCCCGTTGCCCACCCTTCTCACTCTGTTCAAGGGTCTGGACTGCTTGGTGCTCACTTTCTTTCTCTCTACTTTTCCACCCCTACAAATCTATTTTTCCTACTTGTTTATCTAACCGGACTCCTCACTGAGCTCGCCTAGAACAAGCATGCATTTCCTCTAGCTGGCAATCCGACCACCCCACAAAAGAAAAACAAACAAAGAGCATGGCTCTGTTTGATGACCTCCATACTGTACAATGGGATTTGAGGAGTCATCAAAACAGAGTCATGGTTTGCAAAAGAAAACAAAACTGCAGAAACAGAAAGACTAATCTACTTCAGAATGGTAAACTGAAAATAGAAAAGAAAATACACAGATGATCGAACTGCTGTACTTTATTTCTATTTAAAAATTCTGATTACATCAAAATGCTTCACACACCAAAATTCACTTCTTCGATTCTTCTTCTGCTGAACTCCTCTACAGAAAGAATGCTACATTTTATATCTCTGCTCATGTCTGTTACAGGATGGTTCAACTACCAGACGGTTCATATTCTAACTGCCGAGCATCGCTGACATCCAACTGTCCAAACCGTTTCACATTCGTGAGAACCTTTAGTCCCACATACATCCGTTGATTGGCACATCAATTGCATATATGCATGAACACACGGGAAGTTTACCGTCGGCACTTTTGCTGCCGATGACCCTGGCCTGTCAACCACTAACGAACCGTCGGAGTGACTTCTTCCTTCTTCACCAATAAGGTTCCTCCTGCCGATGCCAACCCCTCGCCAACTTCCATCGAAGCAACATTCCTAGGCTTGCCCGATAGAGATCCACACATTGACGCTTGACTCCAAGGTAAGTCCCATCGGAGTAACCAACATCATCGGCAAAACTTCTCTTCGCTGGACCGACAATTGTTCTCACGCCGATGCCCAAGCCAAAGACATCCATTGGAGAAGCAATGTATTATCGGCCACATATTATTCCCTTCTTCCGATATATCATCTCACCCCGATGACCTTTGTACCCCGTAGACTCCCATCGGCAAGAGCTACCAACGTCGATGAAATTTTCTTTCCACTCACCGATCTTAATTCTTACACCGATGCACACTTTGATCTGTTAACCATCGGTGAGACTTAGTCTATCGGCCAGCGCTCTTCAAGTCATTCCGACACTTTACCATATGCCGATGTGCTTCCTCCATTCCTCTCTGTCGGTGTGACAATACATTGTTGGTGCAAGAAAAGAAACTTGTGCCGATGCCTTATATCACCGCGATACATACTCCTTCGCTGAACCATTGAACCTCAATAGCGGTTCAATCGCAAGGTTCAATCAGTGAGGTTCAATCTCCATATAACCATCGGCCAAACCTATGTCTTCGGCCTAACTGAAATATCTCCTCCCGATATGTATCTCACCCTGATCAATATTCCATTCGTTGAACCATTGAACCTCAATAGCGGGGTTCAATCTCAAGGTTCAACCGCAGGGTTCAACTAACAGGTTCAACGGCGCGGTTCAACCGCGAGGTTCAACCGTTGAACAAATACCGAATACCTTCAACATGAACTTGCACTTGGCTCAAAAACCGATTAAAAACAAAATGCTTCTCCCACCACTGCATTTTTAGAAAACTCAAAGAAAACTCGAAAAACAAAACTACATGCTGCAAACTCAAAATTGAAAAATCAAAAACTATGTATGGCTGCATTGAGCCTTGGTGCTCCTGCACCAATTAGGTATTTTTTTAATTACTTCCATCTTGTAATGTTTGGTGCAAGTCATCATTCTTCACAGTTCAGAGGTCATTCATGGCTCAAAGGTTATCAATGACTTGGTTATGATGATGATCATGCTTAAGAAGACTTAGTGTTAACATTGTATGTTTGGAAATGTACTTGTAACTGGTGAGGTTGCTTGTCAGATGTCTCCATCATCAGAGCATTCATTCTCTATCTTCTCTATCATGCCAAGAAGTGTGTCAAGGTGCGGGTTGTATGAACAAAGTGGCAGGTTGAGATCAAACAAGGTATATATTGAGTTGATAACCTTGATGCTATGAAGTTAATAAGATGCTTTGCCTACTTATTCAAAGATAATGCACAAAGAGTTTGATGCAGTCAAAAGTATGATGTTCATGTTTCCATGTTGTTAGATGATGTTGAATACATAATCATTCAATGCAGAGAATCTAGCTATTGACAAAGTGTTTTTGGATCTATTTATTGTGTTAGTGAGGGTTTGTTTTAGGTGATTAGAGTTGACACATTGATGAGTGTTTTAGATCAAATGATTCATCTTAGTTAGAGGAACTATATGATAAGAGCAGAGATTAAGGTTTAAGAATATTTCAAATATTCTTAAGAATTAGGATTTTGACAATGAATGAAAACCTAATCCTAATAAGCTCCTTTAGATTTAAACCCTATTCTACCCGTCACTATTAAGAATAACTTTATGTTCTATTTTAAAGGTGACCGATGTTAAGAATTCAACATTCACTTAAGTCATAAAGTGAAGGGGTCGTGTACATGGGGAAACCCCCCCCCACCCCCGACCTGGAGAATCTGGTCATCCCGGTTGATATGTATACAATGGGTGCCAAAAAGGATTATCGAATGCTTAGATTAAAAGTGATAAGAGCATGAAAAAGAAGATCAAAAGATAGGATTTAAATTGCTTTTTGAAGATGAACGGTTACTTCTTGAGGATAAGTTTGACAGGTAGTTGTTTATAAGTAGACATAACTATTCATATTTAGTTTTAAAAAAACCTTACAAAGAGGGCTAGGGAATTTTGTAAAGGGCTGTGTATGATAGATATATTCATGAGACTTAGTCTATGTGAGACTAGAGACATATACCTACACTCTGATATGAAAAATGGTGAAGAATAGAGGAGAAATGCATATTATTGAAGTGTAGTAAAGAAAGGCAGAGAGATACCTAAATGTAGATATGTAATTGATGAAACATTGAGTAGATATGAAGGCATATTGAGGAGTTTGAAGTTAAATGAAAACCAATGTCCTTTGGGAGACAATGAACTTCAAAGGTGGTAGAGAAAGTAATTGGTGATCAATCACAAGTTCATACTATTTTCTGTGTGATATGAGATGCAGGGTTTGTTTGTGTATGGCAGAGGCAAGATGCAAGCAGTATGTTTTTGAAAGATTAAGGAATAGGTCTACATGCTTTGCATCATTGATTATTGATCTCATATTAAAAGTCTTGATTTGGAGATTGTATTATGTTTGAATGATGTATCCAGGACATAAGGTTTTGAAGTTGCTTTCATAAAATACTAATATGTTCTACAGGTGATAGAAGCTATGATTTTGTATTTATCATTGTGTTGAAGAATGTGTTGAATTGGAGAAAAAAGGAGACATAAGTGATTTGCAGAGAGATTGAAGTATTTTCATGTTATCATTGTCAAGTGAATTTGTATGTGTGTTGATGAAGATTAAGTCATTCAAAGCATTGTAGTGAATCAGAATAACCCCCTGAATTGAGTTTTATTTCATGTGTTCACTTTGCCAATGAGGCACTTGTATCAACCAATGAGGCTTGCTTGGTCAATGAGACCTGTTTGTAGCCAGTGAGGCTTGAATGTAACCAGTGAGTTTTTTGGTTAAGCCAGTGAGGCATTTCTGAGTGGTTTTTCTTCCCCTTGAGGGTTTTCCACTCATGAAATTTATTGTGTCATAGTCTCAATTGATGTGTGATTCATTTGACTCTCTCACTTGAACATTCGGTCTTATTTGTTATTCAGTATTTGATTTCTTACTTTGGTAAAGTACACTGTTAGCATCATTACTTTCTATTGTCATGTTTGAAAAGAAGTAAATGAATTGTTTTTGTCTACAACACTGATTCACCCCCCTCTTAGTGTTGTCTGTACTCCAACAGATTTTTCATCTGATTCATGGCAACCTACCTTCACTTATTTCTACTTTAATACATAATATTGGTAGTATAGAAGAGGCGACACTAATTTATGGACAGATTTGATGTTACTCCTTTTCCCTCGGGGAAAAAGTGTTATTAATTGGTTTTCTCTAACAAGACAAAGCATTTCTCTCATCAACTTTCATCATTCACCCTTGGGAGATGGTTGTTCATCCAACTTCCTTCGTGTTCTTTTGGCGATTCTACATTCCTTTTCAGCCTCAAATCATCCATGGACAATGATAAAATCAACAGGTGCTTATTCTTCATAGTGAGGCCCTGGGAACTAGAAATTCAAGGCAAGGTAAATATCCTCCAACTCTACAAGGTTTTTGATATTATCTACACTATGGTCCATTTCACAATTCACAATATATATGGGCAAAGAATGTTGTTGAGCTCTCTAGATATGGTGATATATTGGTCAGAGGTGCCCTCCACTCTCTTGTCTATTATAATGTACCTAGTTCAAGATGGCCACTTCATTGATGCTATAGCATTTGGTTTGGTTTTCAACTACTTGGTTGATTAAAATAGATGGCACACAGCTCTGGAAGGCTATGATTTTCATAAAGGGGATGCCATGGTCAGGGGCCTCCTTCCAATGGACTTATTGCAAACATCTCTAGCTACAGAGTGTGCATATTAAGCAATGCAAAAGGGATTAATGTGTGGTTGTATGGGAGGACTAGATAGGGCACTAAAGTGGCATAAGGTTCATTTATCATAGGACATGGTGGATAACATCAGAGAGGTTTTCAAGGACATCCATTTTCTATGCATTCACGTGCTAGACTGGGCTCTACACCTGCCCAAAGCACTAAAATTAGAGGAAGACACCGCTCTCTCGACAGAGGTGGAGGACCCATCAGATTCTTCTAGATCCCTCTCATAGGTGACCCAGATGCGGTATGGGAGGAGGATTAATGATGTCTATTTTTATTTTTCTTTTCCTAGTTTTTCTCTCAACGCTGGCACATAGTTATGTTTTTTTTACTAATGGCCAATACATTGAAGATGGTCACTTTTTTTTTTTGATGATTATACTATAATTTTGGCACTATTTATGCGGGTCTTATAGCCTAAACTCCATGTTACTACTTTTTTTCTTAATTTAGTATGGGTGGTTACCACCTTTTTTAAAAAATAAAAATAAAAAAGACACCCAAGGGGGTGGCCTTGAGCTTGGCCTAAAACTAGCTAGAACTAGTCATAGAAGTCTTTGATTGTCTATTAAATAATCCTTTCTACTACCATCTATTAAGAAATAGAACATAAACTAGGATAAAATAAAAAAATGCTACTAACCTAATCAATGCAAAAGATGAATATAACTAATAAATTGGAAGGGTTTATTGGTAATGCAGATAAAGTATAACTAGCAAACTATGACACCTATTAGAAGCTACTTGTAAAATTGTCAAGATGTCTAATGCAAGTCGATGTTGTCAAGAAGACACCTAGGGGTGGTCTTGACCTAGGGGCCAACTAAGACTTGTACATGTGGAAAATGTTAAAATTTGTTATGGACATTTGTTGTGTTATTTTAATCAATTTTCTCTTTGGCCACCTCTATTATATTTACATAGATTCTTCCAATAATGACATGCAAACACAAAATTCAATATGGAAACCCTACCAAACAAAATGTTTAAAGATAATTCTTCCTTGGTTAGTCCCCTTGTGGGTATTCATAAACATGTTGGACACATGATATGATAATGGCTAAAATATGAAAATTAAATATATTCTATGAAGTCATGCAAATCTAAAGCATAGAAATGTGAACCCTAATTGGATACGAAAAAAGGAATTAAGGAACTAGGAGATGGGAAATGGATTAGGGATTCTAGGGACCTCCATTTCCTATCTAAGAAAAATCAAGCGTTATTTCATCCCACAAAATCAACCAAGACACACTCACACATCCTAAACAATGTTGAAATGACATTTGAACCTCAAGTAATGTCTAACTAGGAGGTTGAATGATAAGTTGAGTCGATATCTCAACCTAATCTTATAAGACACTTCTCATTTCCTCTATAAGCATGAAATCTAAGACAAAAGAAAGTATAAATAACAAGGGACATAAAATACCAACAAACCAAGAGTATAGGCATTTAAGGTAGACCATCTAGAATAAATTTCTTATAGGATTTTTGTAAATAGTCAACAACTACTCAATATCCTAGGCTCACTCATGTTAGATGAAACTACCTCAACCAACTTGTATGTTCTCCAATCTAAGTTGGAAAAGAGGAAAGGTAAGAATTTGGACAATAGTGAAATTATGTTAGAACCAAGAGACTAGAGGTTAAAGGCAAGTCTAGAGAAGTGGAGGAAAATATAAAGAAGGTTACTTTCATTGATAAACTCAACTTTCTCAACCATGAGTGGCAGGAAATAAGTGGACTAAAGAAGCTTGTTGATTAGTAGTTGTTTTCTCTATTCTAGTCTTCTGCTATTCTAGTGTTGGTTCTTGTGTTTTTTGTTGGTCTTGTTGGTGTTTGTTGTTTTGTTGTTATTTGGTTCTAATGCTTGGTAGTCTCATCTCTTATAAGACTCTCTTCTCTTACCTTTATGGCTACTTTATGTAATGGGTCTTGGCCCTTTCTCATGTTTTATCAATATCAAAAACTAAATTAATTGATTAGTTAACTAATTTGATTGTTGAGGGGAATATGGGATTGACTAAATCGACATGGAGTGAAATGTGGATGAGGATAATTAGAATTATTTATTTATTTTAATTAGATATATGTGCATGGATTAATTAGGAGCTAATTAATTAATAATGATTAATCAATTAATTAAATATGGAGTGATATTAGGAGGGATGAGATTAACAAATTAATGTAATGTAATTAATTAATTGACAAGGTGAATTAACATGATGAAGTTGACAAATCAATGGGGTAACTAGTTGAGCAAATGATAATATGATGAGAATGACTTGACAATAAAATTAATAGATGAAATGAGACTAGGATGATGATGAAGTTAGTTGTTGGGGTATAAATAGGATGACAAAATTAGTGTCGCAAAATCTAGTTGTCTATATTTTCCACTTTTTGAAAGAATGCTATGACTAAAACAAATAGTGGCTTTTCAAATAAAGTAGAAGAAGAAGCCAAATGATGGATGTATGACTATGACCCAAATGGAATAATGGTTAGGTATATGTCCCCTTAAGAGGACATGTAAGGATGAAAGAGATGTATGAACACTTGAAATACAATGGAAGAAGCTTGGGCTAGAATGGATAGGTTAAAATCAAAGGTGATGGGCAAAAAATGACAATGAACATTAGGTATGAATAGTTATTGAAGAAGAAATGTTAAAGAAACAAGATGAATGTGAATGATGTGATGATGATAACTATGAAGCTAAAGAACAAATTTTCAAATGTTTGAGCAACTTGGTTTATTGTAGCATATGATAGGATGTCGCATGATATGGAAAAACCATGATGACACAATTGTTAGATGTTGTGGGACTAAGCCAAAAGAAGAAGTCACAAGAAAACATATGATATATGGCACCATGATATGAAAGACCATGATTTTGTTTCTATAAAATGCCCCAAGGAGTAACAATCGAGGAAATTAAAACAAGAAAACACACAAGCAAGTAAGTAGACATAAACAAAAAAGAAAGCAAATAAGATTTTTCCCCTACTAGTCAAGATAAAAATTGAAGATTGATTTATGATGATGATAGCATTGTTGATTTGGGACTGACATATGTTAAGAACAATGTAAGAATTGGGAACTAATATATCTCAATAATGATGTGATGACTTGTGTAAAACTAAACAAGGCTTGTAGTAAGGCTATGAGAAAAACCTATGGATTCTTTTTTATGTGTGTTGAACTACTCGACTAGATTTATGTAGATTATTCATCTTTGTTATTGTGTTTAGATGGTTAGGATCTTTGTATTTTGGATTGGCCACATGAATTATATTGAGTTTGATTTTGGGTAGTCTTTTGCTTTTTTAGCTTGGTGGTAGTGTTGCCCTAAAACCAATGATAAGGGAAAACCAATCTGGGTGGCAAGAATGAAGGATAGATTGGATGGATGGAATGGTCAAGGGATTTTAGAATGGAAGGAGAGAATGGATGTGAGGTTTCATGATGGACGGTTGAAGGATTTAGGATGGGATCGATGAGGGATGAATTGATGGACGGATTCAAGATGTGATCTCGAAGGACTATGTTGCATTGTTGGCAAGAGACACTATATGGATTCATGGTTGTTGTCATTGATGGCAACAAAGGTCATCCCACATATCTGCAAGTCATAGTGTACCTCCACCGGAAGTCAGAATGAAGATTATTGTGGTCCGGTGAACAAGAACAGAGCATGTGGCAAGGTCCAGCATATGTGGATGCTTCCAATCAGTTCAAGTATTGTATAACATTCTTTTGTAGACAATGTGTCTCCTTGTAGGCAGTGTGCCTCTTTGTGAGCAGTGTGCTCGGGCAGTGAGCCCTAATTAGCAAGTGCCATTTTGTAATTCCTTATTCTTCTAACAGAGAATAATCTTTGGGTTAATCACCCCATGGTTTTCTCCCTTAACAGGGTTTCCACATCAAAAATACTGTGTCATGTGTTTCTCATTTCATGGTAATGTTTGTTTGTTTGCTTCAATGCTGCATTGATTAATAAGAAAGTTCAAAAGAAGAAATAATTAGGATAACTGATTCACCCCCCCTCTCAGTTATCAACATGCATAAGCATAGCATACCCCCATAGGTGCACCCGCCTAGGTCTAGCAGAACCTAAAGTGCAGGGTGTAATAAACCATATAGGGTCACTCAGTTTTGTTGGCCAAAACCTTGCTAATCTAACCATAGGACTTGGCATACCCTTAGGATTAGCAAGCTACAATTTTGGGAACCAACAAGTCGATTCCCATTGAAGGAACTAAAGGTAGCGATCACATTAATACAAAGGCAAACATTAGTATGCAAATTATTGCAAATAAGGAGTGATCAACAATAAAGAAAGACTGACGAACTCAAATAAGACTAAAGGAGTTTAGAAAAGGTGCAATGGTCAAGTAAGAGGATTGATATCCTCTAATACTTAAGAAATCGTTGATTAGTAAACAGCAAACAAGTAAAACAAAAAGGTATGACCGTTGGGAATGGTAATGCCTATTAAAGGGATATAAAATGGTCATCAGATGAGAATATCAAGGGGTATCAAGGAGAAATAGATAAAACAAAATAAATTATGAGTCTAAAATATATATCAGATCAAAACAGCAAAAAAAGAAATAAAAGGGGATATTTGAAAGGGAAGAGGGAATAAAAAAGAATAATTTTTAAGTTGATACATCACTAATTATAACAATAGAATTATGAAGAGAAAAAAGACATTCAAATCTAAAATCAAGACATATAGGAAAAGCATTAAATTGGAAGAATGGTCCATTAATCCAATTGTGGTATGATATTCATATGGGAGTATAATCTATAATTTAAATGGTTTATACTTGTTATTATCATATGGTAGCATATTCATAAGTTATTATTGATGTGATTTTTATTACTTCATTTTGCACACACCTAAATCATGATGGAGAAGAAGAATTGCAAAGGGAAATGATGAGAGGGCTCTCTTCTACGTACACCACCTGGGAGGGGACAAGATAAGCCTACATGGGCCAGAGGGGTATTGCCTTTAGCAGTAAGGATACTACCTCTGGGCTTAGAGAGTGGCTACTAGGACACCTTCATAACCTCACACTCCTATCATGGTATAAAAATAGAGGGAGATCAATCATGGGGAAATGGGAAAAGATGGCAAGATGAGGATAAAAGACTTCATATGAATGGCATGCATCACATGAGTTTGAGGCAACCTCATATGAATGGCATGTGCCACATGAGGCTGAGGTGGTCTTTTATGAATGGCGTGCCACATTAGATCGAGGGCACCTTATATGAATGGCATGCACCACATAAGGACAAGGACACCTCATATGAATGGCATGCACCACATGAGGACTAGGGAGGAATGGTATATCCACCCTGAGACCTAGGAAGACTAATACACCCATCAAGTCACTCTCTTCCATGCTCCCCAATGGTTGATCATCCCAAGGTAAGGTTTAATTGAGTTAACTAATTTGCCATGGACTTACTAATGTGGGGATTAAGTTAGTCCAAGGTACTCTCTAAATCCATTGTTTGCTTGGGAAATTGATATTTTAGGATAAAATTAGTATAATTTTTATTAGGAACATTACATAAACTAGGATTTATCTTGCTTACAACATTTGATCAGTAAGTTGTAACCCTAACTTGTGATTCTAGGGAAATATTTGGGGAAATACCAAAAAGGGGACATTACACATAATCATATATCAAACATCATCATGTGTTTGCATAACCAACAACAATAATCAAAACAAGAATATCCATCAAAAGCAAACATCTTGCCCATTTTGTAAAAGTTCTTTGAAGTTGCAGAAGGTTTGTTGATGGAAGAGGAACCTGATGTAATACAAGTATTGCATACTTTCTCTGAGGAGGATGAAGTGAAACAAACCTCTCAGGACTAGAATTATAAACCAAAAGTCAAATATATCATGGAGGACAATGATGAATCCAATTTCATCTTTTCATCATTTGAAGGGTGGTTCAAAGAGCCTACATTAAATGCAATCAAAGAAGAAGATAAAGATATTTTTCTCTCAAGGTTTTTCAACTTCATATTCAAAAAATTTCATAAGCACAAATGATGAATAATCTTAGTTATTATAAGTGCAAAAGATAAAGCTCAGTCACTAGGGGTTAATATTTTTGTTTGAGACATCAAAGAAAAATCACAATTAGACGAACGATTTTCTAAACATAATTCATCTTTAAAGGCATTTGTCATATCATAATTTGTTGAGAAGGATTCTTTACCAAATTATGATAGTTTTCTACAACACCTTGAATGTAGATCTTTAGTAGAGGACACAATGGAATTCCTCTTGAGGTTTGACACATCCTCGATGGATCTAATACATGTTACTAAAGAAGAAGGTGAATGTGAAGAAGTAGCTTGTGGATTGGTAATAATTCTTACATTTAATTTAACTATAACATTCATGTTTAGGTGTTAATCTATCCAATCCGTGTGTACTTGTCCTACTCAACCTCTATTTTTAGCTGAATAGCGCAAGTGTGTAGTTGAAGTTTTTGATTTTAGTTAAAAAACATAAAATTCTTGCCTTGTGATTGAAAGTATTTTTCATTCTTTTGCATGTCACAAACCCAAAAAGGTCACATATTTATGTTTCATTTAGCATAAATGTGAAAACACCTTTAGAAACATTATAAATTTTGTAGATTGCAACTACACATTGTATAATTTTTAGGTAAGTTTTTAGTTTATGGGGAGCTTCCACTTATAATTAGAAGAGTGGTTTTACAACACATCTATTCCATTTTATGTCACACAAAAAGGTGGGAATTCAAATGCTAGCATATCTTGTTCAGGATTAACTATAAAATGGCTCAAGATTCCTTGTACTTATGCAATGTCTAGTCTTGTGTAAAACATAGCATACATAAGGCTCCCAACCGCACTAACATATGGTGCAACGCTCATGTATTCCATATTTGCAAATGTTGAAGAACATTTCTAAACTAAAAGCTTTGTTCCTACATAAATAACAACACCCGTTTGGTTTATTGTTAGCCATTCAAAAATGTTGCAAAATAGAGTCAGCATACTTTCTTTGACTTAGCTAAAGTTTTTTATTAGCTCTATCTAATAACAAGTCATTACTAAATAACAAGTCATCAATATACAAAGTGATAATAATAAACTCATCATCAACTATTTTTAATAAACACAATTATTAGATTTAGACCTAATAAATCTCAACCGTAAATCATAAGAATTAAAATTTTGGAACCACATTCTATGTGAGATTGGGACCATAGAGGTATTTCTTCAACTGATAAACCAACCTTTCCTTACCCTTTTTAATGTAGTGCTCTAGTTGTGACATGTAGGTTTATTCCTCTAATTTATGATGTAGGAAAGTTGTCTTCACATTCATTTACTCAACCTTAAGGTCAAATGCAACAACATACAATAACATGAATCTAATGGATGTTATATTAGAAATAGGAGAAAAAATCTCACCAAAATCAATTCCCTCAACCTATGAATATCCTTTTACAACTAACCACACTTTGTACTTTATTTTCAACGCTACCATTTGAATTGAACTTCTTCTTGGAGACCCATTTGCATCCAACTAGTTTTCAACCCTCAGGTAGCTAAACCAAATCTCATGTATTATTCTTTTTCAATGCAACCATTTGCCCTTGCATGGCCAACTTCTAGGATTCACTATCGTTCATTTGGATTACCTCCTTCAAAATTCTAGGCTCATTAGTGTCAATACTCAAATAAAAATGCATCTAAAATTAGGTTGGCTATACCTTTCTAACTGTCATATTTTCCAAGTGGACCTCTTTAAACGTTGGGGTTAAGCTTCTTCCTCCTCAAATCTCAAATATCTGTCAATATCCTCCTAATTTGGTAAATTGTGAACTCTTAGTTCATCATCTAGTTAACCTTTCCTATCTTTGATTGTTGCACAACTGACTTAGCATCATCCTTCAATTTCTCAACTATGAAACTAGATTAGATCTCCCTGAAGATTGCATTTTTATTGTGCATGGTCTCTCCAATTATAGGATTCCTGAGCTTGCATCCATTCATACCTTCACTATAACTAATTAGGATACACTTAATACAGGTGTAGTCTTGTTGATAACTAAGAAGGAGGGGTGAATCAGTTATCCTTATCTTTCTTTCAATTCAAACATTCAGATCCACTTAGTTATTCATTAGCATAGTAATTAATCATCCATGAAAGCATAAAGCATAAACATCAACACATTGAACACCAAGATTTTGACGTGGAAAACCCGGTTAAGGGAAAAACCACGGGGTGATTAACCCAAGGATTATTCTCTGTTAGAAGAATAAGAAAAAGATGGCGCCTGCAAATTAGGGCTCACAGCCTGAGCACACTACTCACAAAGAGGCACACTGCCTACAAGAGACACACTGTCTACAAAGTGATAAGAATCACAATCTTGAACTGGAGAATGACATCTTTACCATGTCTGGATCAGTTCCATTTAAGCCCAAAAACACTTGCTCTGCCTTTCGCACTTCTCTTCACTATGCCACACACATCCACACCACATAACACTTCAAACTAAATTCACAAACCCTTATTTATACAAGGCATCGACTTAGGAACAATCATCTAAGTCGGCAAACAATCATAATAACAATCGCAAGGTGTGTAGAACATCCGGTCGGCCTGTTACAGGAAGAACACCAACAACCGGTAGTCATAACATCAAATCCAACTCTAAATTTAATGCGGACCGCCAACACAAACTGGACATGATCCAATGATCATCATAACCTTCCCTGAATCATCAAGAACATCCGCACTTCATCAGCTTACCAGAATTCTTCTCTTCATCATCTGGAATTTCAAGAACACAGTCTATCACCACTGTCATAATGCAAAAGGTACTTCCAGACCTCCAAATAATACACAAATTGAGATGACACATCACAAGGACATCCTAAACACTCCTTCCAATCCATAGATTAGGATAATACAATTCCGGACCTCACCGGACCTTTCTGTGATCCTCTGTCACCTCTGAACACTTGCCAGAACCAGTTCCACACAAACAGCCACAACTTCTTTAGATCTTCATGCGGACCTCTAAAATCTTAACTGAAGCATCTCAAGACTCATATCTACAAACCCTTTAATCCGCATCCTCTGGTTCTCAACCCATTGAGTGCTTTTGCCTTCTTCTCATCATTGTTCTTCACTGTTCCAGATAGAGACTAACTTTCTCAATATCCTCAACACACAGCTCATTCAATCCTTCTTACCAATGCAATATGAGTATGTTGACATCAATGACAACACTGAATAACCTCATACTTGCAACAATCTCCCCCTTTGTCATTGATGGCAACATATGATGTGAAAAACCATTAAGACAAGAACTTCTCCTTTCTGTCTCAGCTCCCCCTATCAGCAACAACTCTTCACATGTCTTCTCTTCCTTTACTGCTCCCCCTTTGATCAACTACTACTTGTTTTTCACATGTCTTCTCTCCCCCTTTGACATCAATGGCAAAGGGCTCATACTTGCGATTCCAACACATCAGAATCATACTAGTTGCTCCCCCTTAGTAGCAGCTCCACATCATCAATCTGGATCACAAGATATGACTGTGATATCCACCAGACTGATGCACAACAGTGCATCCTAATGCATAGCCAAGAAACCAACCTTTTTCCCAAAAAGAATGCTCCTCCACTTGTACTCTTCCTATCATCCACATCACCTGCCCAATCTGCATCTGTATATGCATGAAGAGAGAAGTAATGATCTCTGGGATATCATAGACCATACTCAACTATTCCTTTCAAGTACCTAAAAATTATTTTGATTGCCATAACATGAGATTCTCTAGGATCAGCCTGGAATCTTGCCACAAGACCAACTTCCTGCATTATATCCGGTCTAGTCTGAGTGAGATATAATAATCAACCAATCATTGATCTGTACTTTGTCTGATCTATCTTAGGAGAGTCATCATCTTTACTCAACTTACATCTGATAGCCATAGGAGTGTTCATTGGCTTTGAATCTTCCATTCCAAATTTCTTCAATAGTTCTTTCACATACTTGGTCTAAGAGATAAAGATTCCTTTCTTTGTCTGAGTAATTTGCAGACCCAAGAAGAAATTCATTTCATCAAGCATTGACATTTCAAACTCACTTTTCATTTGGTTTGCAAAAGTTTTACACATACTGTCTCTTCCTCCAAAAATGATATCATCTACAAATACTTCAACAATCAAGATGTTTTCATGATCAATTTTGAAATATAGATTACTATCAGCAGTACCTTTGTTGAAACCAATCTTCAAAAGATGATTGTCCAGCCTTTCATACCATGCTCTTGGAGCTTGCTTTAGACCATACAGTGCCTTCTTCAGTTTACAGACCATATCACCATGCTCAGATAACTGAAATCCATCCGGTTGTTCATGTACACCTCTTCTTCTAGATTTGACATCCATCTGATACACTTTGAAATCTTTGAAGGCAGCAAATGCAAGAAATAGTCTGACTGCTTCAATTCTTGCCACCGGAGCAAAAGTTTCATCAAAATCAATCCCTTCAATTTGAGAGTAGCCTTTGCAGACTAATCTAGCTTTATTTTTGATTACTTCACCATCTTCATTTAGTTTGTTCCGGAAGACCCATTTGGTTCCAATCACATTCTTATTAATAGGTCTAGAAACAAGATCCCAAGTGTGATTTTTCTCAATTTGCATCAACTCTTCTTCTGGTCCAATTTTTCATCATTGCAGGCTTCATTTATTGTCTTGGGTTCAATCTTTGAAATCAAACAACATTCATCCTGATTTTGAGCAACATTCCTTCTAGCTTGCACACCTTTGCTTCTGTCACCTATGATCTGGTCTTCAGAGTGGTTCGGTCTTACATACCTTGGAATTTTGGGAGTATCTTGCACTGTTGCTTCTTGATCAAGCTCATTTAGACCTATCTCTTCTTCCTGATTTACCGGATTAGTCTGACTCTGACTTACCGGAGAGGGTTGAGCTTCTTGAACATGAACACCATCTTGATCATCTTCATCAATCTCATAGAATCTTGAGGGCTTCTCAATTCCTTCATCAACTTTCACATTTGTACTTTCTATCATCTTTCTCAGTCTCTTATTGTAACACCGGTATGCTTTGCTTTGAGTGGAGTAAACCAAGAAAATTCCTTCATCACTTCTAGCATCAAACTTTCCTAGATCTTCATCTCTTTTAATATAACACTTGCTACCAAATACTCTGAAATATCTCACAGTAGGAGTGATGCCAAACCAAACTTCATAGGGAGTCTTATCGGTATTGTTTCTGATTTGAACTCGATTGAGAGTGTAGACTGCAATGCTGATAGCTTCTCTCCAAAACATCTGAGGAACATTTGCTTCCAACATCATTGTTCTGGCAGCTTCCTGGATGGTCCGGTTCTTTCTCTCAACTACTCCATTCTGCTGTGGAGTCCTAGGAGCAGAAAACTGTCTCTTTATACCATGCTTCTCACAAAAGTCAATGAACTCACTGGATGTAAATTCACCACCTCTATCAGACCTTAGACACTTTAGTTTTAATCCGATTTGATTCTCTACCATAGCTTTGAAGATTTTGAACTTTTCAAAGGCTTCTGACTTCTCTTTTAGAAAGGTGACCCACATTATCCGGGAGTAATCATCAATTAGTAACATGAAGTATCTATCACCTTGCATACTCTTGACTCTAGTCGGACCACATAGATCAGTATGAACTAGTTCCAATAATCTGGTAGAGGACTGATCTTTGCTTTTGAATGAAACTCTACTCTGTTTACCTAGCTGACATTCTTTGCACAAACCATTTGTAGGTTTTACCAACTTTGGAAGATCTCTGACAGCCTGAGTATTGCTTATCCTAATGATGTTATCAAAATTAACATGACACATCCTTCTATGCCATAACCAGCTCTGATCAACTTGAACAAACAGACAACTCTTATCAGTACCAACCAAGTGAAAGATATTACCTTTAGTTTGAGTACCGGATGCAATCTTTGTTCTGGATTTTTCTAGGATTTTGCATTTTCCATCTTTGAATCGAAGATCATAACCTTTGTCCACCAACTGTCCAACACTGAGAAGATTGTGCTTCAGACCTTCAACATACAACACATTACCAATTTTGTTTCTTCCATTAAAAGAAATGGTTCCTCTTCCTTTGATTCTACCAGCTGAGTTATCACCAAACTTTACCACTCCTCCTTCATATCTTTCCATCTCTAAAAACTTGTTCTTGTCACCAATCATATGGTGAGAGCATCCACTGTCAATAACCCAGTCATCCTTTTCTTGAACTTGGGTAGCCAAAGCTCTTTCTTCAACCTTATGATTGATAGATATTGGATCTTCTTCCTTGATAGCAATAAGCACCCATTCATTTCTGGATTTGTCTCCTATCTCTGATTCATCATCTGTTACTCCTTCATTATCAACTTCTTCATGAACATAATAACAATTCTTTTGAAACCTTTGTCTGTTAGAATCTGACCTTGTAGATCTTTCCGGACATCTTGAGGCAAAGTGACCAATCTTATTGTAGTTAAAGCATTTAAAAGGTAATTTTCCTTCATACTTACTAGATCCTCTTGGCATTCTTTTTGCAATGAGGGCTTCAAGTTGAGCTGTTTCTGCTTCTTCCTCTTCCATATCTTTCCTTGCTTGTTCATACCATGACAGCTTCCTTGAAGAGTTCTCTCCCGGATCATATCTCTGTTTGCCTTTCACATAGGCACTGGCTTTGAATGCAGATTCAGTCTTGGGGTGATCATCTCCAAACTTGGTCATTTCAAAAGCAGCCAGTTTGCCAGCCAATTGCTCTCTTGTGACAGTTGTATGGGCTCTGAATTCATCAATGGCAGCAACCTTGATTTTGTGGGCATCAGGAAGAGATCTTAGAATTTTGCAAACAATCTCATTTTCATCCAAAGTTCCACCAGCATTCATGATCCCACACACTAGCTCATTTACCCTTGGCATAAAGGTAGTGATATTTTCATCATCTCTCATCTTCAATCTTTCAAATTTCCCTTTGAGACTTTGTAATCTTGCACTCTTAACAAACTCATCTCCTTCATGCAGAAGTTCCAGTTTAACCAAGATCTCATAAGCAGTGGGAAGGTCAATGACATTTGAGAGTTCTGAGTCATTCAAGGCGCTTAGAAGAGCTTCTCTGGTCTGCAGATTGTTTTTAGCATCTATGATTTCATTCAGAGTTGTCGGACCACCCTACGAAGGTACATAGGGTTTTGTAACCATGGATAAGTACGCCTTTCCCATACACTCCAAGTGACATTTCATTCGGCCTTTCCAGAGAGTGAAGTTGGTTCCATCAAACTTCGAACTGTCCTTCTTATAAGACGACAACCTGGATCCCCTCAAGCGGTTAAGCTCTCTTCAGAGGAACTTGGATCTGATACCAATTGTTGATAACTGAGAGGGGGGTGAATCAGTTATCCTTATCTTTCTTTCAATTCAAACATTCAGATCCACTTAGTTATTCATTAGCATAGTAATTAATCATCCATGAAAGCATAAAGCATAAACATCAACACATTGAACACCAAGATTTTGACGTGGAAAACCCGGTTAAGGGAAAAACCACGGGGTGATTAACCCAAGGATTATTCTCTGTTAGAAGAATAAGAAAAAGATGGCACCTGTAAATTAGGGCTCACAGCCCGAGCACACTGCTCACAAAGAGGCACACTGCCTACAAGAGACACATTGTCTACAAAGTGATAAGAATCACAATCTTGAACTAGAGAATGACATCTTTACCATGTCTGGATCAGTTCCATTTAAGCCCAAAAACACTTGCTCTACCTTTTGCACTTCTCTTCGCTATGCCACACACATCCACACCACAACACACTTCAAACTAAATTCACAAATCCTTATTTATACAAGGCATCGACTTAGGAACAATCATCTAAGTCGGCAAACAATCATAATAACAATCGCAAGGTGTGTAGAACATCCAGTCGGCCTGTTACAGGAAGAACACCAACAACCGGTAGTCATAACATCAAATCCAACTCTAACTTCAATGCAGACCACCAACACAAACTGGACATGATCCAATGATCATCATAACCTTCCCTGAATCATCAAGAACATCCGCACTTCATCAGCTTACCGGAATTCTTCTCTTCATCATCCGAAACTTCAAGAACACAGTCTGTCGCCACTGTCATAATGCAAAAGGTACTTTTGGACCTCCAAATAATACACAAACCAAGATGACACATCACAAGGATATCCCAAACACTCCTTCCAATCCACAGATTAGGATAATACAATTCCAAACCTCACCGGACCTTTCTGTGATCCTCTATCACCTCTGAACACCTGTCGGAACCGATTCCACACAAACAGCCACAACTTCTTCAGATCTTCATGTGGACCTCTGAAATCTTAACTGAAGCATCTCAAGACTCATATCTACAAACCCTTTAATCTGCATCCTCTGGTTCTCAACCCATTGAGTACTTTTGCCTTCTTCTCATCACTGTTCTTTACTGTTCCAGATAGAGACTAATTTTCTCAATATCCTCAACACACAGCTCATTCAATCCTTCTTACCAATGCAATATGAGTATGTTGACATCAATGACAACACTGAATAACCTCATACTTGCAACAAGTCTAAATTAGACATCTTTTCTTTGGGCACATGAGCATATGTCTCACAACCAAACATGTGGATATGTGAGGGATTTTTGCTTATCCAAACCTTCTATGGGGTTTTATCAACAAGCAAGAATGTGGGAGACATGTTAATCATGTAACATGCAATGCTAACCTAATCTACCTAGAAATTTTGATCTAAACTAGCACTAGTGAGAATACTCCTAGACCTCTCCTTCAATGCCATGTTCATTCTCTCTACAACTCTATTATGGTGAGGGTTGTATGGAGTTGTCTTATGTCACATGATTTCATTCAACTTACAAAATGCACCGAACTCTCCCAAACAATACATGCCACCATTTCTTGTTCTCAAAACCTTGATCTTTACACCCATCTAGTTCTCTATAGGAGTCTTAAAATCTTTGAATTTATACAAGACCTTGGAATTGTTCTTTAGAAAATAGATAAAAAAATTCCTTCTAGAAGTCATCAATAAAAAGTAACATAATGCAAAGGTTTTCCAAGTGAAGGTACATCTATAGGACCAAAAACATCACTATGAATCAAATCTAAAACACCATCAAATATAGAAGATCTCAAATGCAACTAAACATGATTTTATTTCCCATATATGAAATGTTCACATAAATAAAAATCTAGATTACAATTAGTTAAACCCTCAACAAAGTTTTTTTTTTGTAAGGCCCTTGGACACTTTTCACCAATGTGGTCCATATGCTTATGCCACATCATGGTTTTCTTGGTAATAATATTATTGCTCTCTAAGGTAAGAACAATCTTAGGAACCCATATAGTGCATCCAGAAGATCCATAAATAGATTTCTTTGTAGCAAGTTCTAGAGACAAAGTTGAATAAGTTGTAGATCTCTTTATTGCAAGTATAATAGAACTATTACACTGGATATATATTCTCACATTAAGGTAAAAATAGTTCCAAAACAAAACCCTTAGCAAGCACCATGGCACCATGAACCATCTTACACCCTTGTTTGTTAAAAAACACTTGCACCCCTACATCCTTCATATTGCTTACAAACAACAAGTTTCATGTCAAACCTAGGATGTGCAAAACTCTAAAGATGCCTTTTATCCTCCTACAACTAAAACAAATCTTGAATTAACTACAACTAATAATACTGACGAATGTATTATCACCAAGGTATATCTTTCCACCATCAACCTTATTTACTAAAAAACCTACTCCCTATGAGGAGTCATGTGAAAATAATCATTGGAGTTGATCATCCATGCATTCTCACATGCATGTGTATCTAGGACTACAACAAAAGCATCAAAGTCATCTATTTGCATCATTATTCAATCCAAATGTATTTTCTTTCTTCTTCTCTTTATAGTCCTTTTGAATGTGGTATTTCTTACTATAGTTCCAACATTTCACCTTGGATTTTCCAAGAGACATAGATCTCTTACAAGACTTAGATCTTCATTTCTCTTGCTTCTTTTCCTTCTTCTTGCCTTTTTATTTTGATCTACCATGAACAAAAAGGGGATCTTTGATGATGTATTGAGTTTTCCAACTCATCTCCTCTAAAATAATAGCAATTACCACCTCTTCAAGTGTTAACTTAGTGGCAATGCTTCTAATCATCATAACTAGGTTATCCCACAAATCTAGCAAAGAACATATAAGTGTGATACTTTGACCCTTCATTCATCTACACACCAATTTAACTAGGTAACTGGAGTGTTGAACATGTACATGTGTTCAAAAATAAAGTCACCATAACCATCTTCAATTAATATAACTCACTGTGGATTTGGCTTGATAGATTTTTCATAAAGTTAACCACAAATAACTCAAGGTGTCTTCTTCCAAAACATTTAGGAGCACTAAACCTACCAAATATAGTTGAATGAGGCTCCTCACTTTTTGTCCAACACATCCCAATCTACTTGTTGCATGGTTCTATGTTTGCTTCTAGAGATTGGACCCCATATATCCTAGTCCACCAAAAATCCTCCATTTTGAGCTTCCACAACTTGAAGTTCATGCCATTAAACTTTCTATCTCCACATAAGACGTGTTCACCATTTTCTCTACAAACAATATTTATTCTACACAAAGCTCCCACTCAAACCAAGATTATTTTGTACAAAAAAATCCTTCTAACCCTAACACCCAATAGTCAAGATGATCAATCTCAAATACCAAATGAAAGGGATCTAGGTAAAACTTCCATAATTAATCTAAGAGGAGAGATGTGTAAATAGAAAAGATACAATTATAACCACAAAAAGAATGAATACACAAGCACAACAAAGCATATATCTTGGGAAAACCCTTTTGAGAAAAAAAAACACAATCTCCAAATCTTGAACCAATTGTATTATCAACAACACAAAGAGGGTTACAATACAAATCTAAGCTTAAGCCTTCATAGGAGATTATACAAACATACATATTTAGAGATATTTTAGGAGTATAATAATTCCTAGAAAACTAAACTATGAAACCTCCATCTCAAGAACCCAATAAATAGGAGAAGCAATAGATGAAACCATTAAATGGTAATTAGGAAAGCATGAGCTAAAACCACCCAAAATGTGGTGCCCAAGTCTCTAGTTAAAATCTAACACTCGAATCCCAAGATGAGTCCATAGGCTAAAATTAGAATATTCCTTACACTTGTCATGGGCTCATAATAATCCACTCACCAACTTCGGCACTCCAATTTGGATCCATTATCTCCATTCAAATATGTCATATGACATGTCATAAATTATATCATAAGTTGGCGAACAAGTGTGGCTCCCTCTTACAACTCTATTATGCATAATAGATGCTCTTAGATTTGTGATGTGGGAGGACTAACTTTTGGAGGCCATAAATTCATATCTTGGAAGCTAATTGAACCATTTTTAAAATTGAAGGTCTCAAATAGATCCATGTTGCCATAACTAGCTTGCTCCAATTAATGCCCATTTCAATATTTTTGGGGCCAAAATCAACCTCTATAGCTTTGAAATTCATTTTTGTGTTCTATAGCCCAAAGATGCACTTTTTTATTCTTAACATTGGGATGCAAGGTTGAGACATCTCTCCTAATAATAGAATAATTTAACGTATCACTGGCATTTGTTAGTAAACAAGCACAATCACCATTTGCAACATCATGTAATAAAGAATATAAATCATTATCATCAATCAAAAAAGCATTATATAAATCCTCATTAGATAAATCATCAAGAGACAAGGAGGAGAAAACATCATCATGTGAATTAGAAACCCTAGATATATCCATAGAAGTTGGGGCTAAAGCATCAGATGTAGTTATCATAGAACCAAAAATAATGTGCATGTTAGAAAACATGTTATATTATCAACACAAAATAAAGCATAATTAACATTAATAGTTTTATCATGAACAAAAAAGGAATCATCCTCATCATGAGAGGAACAATCATGAATATGCAAAGGCACATCGCTAGTCATAGAAGAATTGCAAGAATCATAAAACTAATCACTAGGATAATCATCATAAATTAGGTATTCCCACATCAACAAGCACATCACTAGGCTCCTCAAAGAAAGATGTAGCAAGAGAAACACTAGAGAAGAGTCCATAGATGCAAGAGAAGAATAATCATGAGATGTAGAAATAATATTCTCACAGGCACCACAACATCACATGAAGCAAAACCTTTAAATTTAACATGAAAAGGTAGGGCTAAGTCCTCACCATCTTTTTCCACACAAAGTGGATAATTATCATGAATCATGGTGACAAATGTAGAAAAGTCATTTGAAATGGATGGTAAAGTGTTAATAAGCTACATGAGAGATGAAAAGTGAAATGCAATATGAGTTAATGCATGCATACACCATGGATCATCCTCCACATAGTAAAAAAAGAGATAATGTCCTCTACGATCCACAAGTAAGATGAAACAAACAATGAAAACATGTTAGGATCCTTGATATATGAATGAACATATGCTAGCAAGAGGAGCTAAGCCCAAGCCATAACAAAAGATCTATAAATGAAGTGAAACCAAAAGATAGGATTTATGGATCTAAGAGACTAAATAATGAAATTTAGAACCCTCATGAATATAGAATAGTAATGTACAAGTGAGGGTGGATCCAAAAATTAATCAAATTAGAAATAGAATGTATAGCAACCAAAGGTATTGGAATTGAAATTTAGAGATAGAAGAAGGTCAAAACCTTAGGCTAAATCTATAGGGGTCTAGATTTTGGGTTCACTATTTTATGCAAGGAAAAATATATGCCTCACATAAAATATTCTATTTGTTATGTCATAAAAAGTTTCCCTATGACTTTTTACTTCCTAGTTTAGCTCCTAGGTCCCCTCATTTACATTATGCATGTTTAAAACTTATCCCAAAGCAATTTCCCTTGAAACCCATGTTAAATGGGGCCTAGGGGTTCGTTCTAAATGCTTAATCAAGACCCAAATTGGCCTTGGACTTGGGCACCCATGCCCAAGTCCACGCTAATTTTTTGAGACCTAAATTTAAGGATGTCAGCTTAAGACCTTTAAAAAGGTTCCCTTTGTCGACCTTTTCAATTTAAATTATGAAAGTTAGCGGGAATGCATATATAAGTAAGTTTATGACTTTATTTTACACCTAGATGGATAATGCAAACCTGTGATATTGATCTAAGGGATTTCAAAGCATTCATTGTGTTGCAGAGTAGAATTGTGTTGTTCTTGTGTTTGTTTGTTATAGATTTGGTTTCATCAATCCATCTCCTCATGGTGTAAAAGATCTTCATCTCCATGAGAGCTTCACCTCTAATGTGACATCTATTTGTGTTTTAATCAATCTATTTCATCATTTGATTTGACCTCTATAATCCAAGGACACATACTCTATCTAACAACGGTGTTGGAAGACTTGAATGTCATTTCAAGGCTTGACTGAGGCAAGTGCCTAAACACCACAACTACCAAACCGCTTGCTTTGTGATTGTAGGTTACAGGTGCAGGATTTGGTAAAGTGCAAGTGTAGAGAAGCTATTTAAAGGATAAGGATTCAGGATCTAAAGGAATTTTTCTGATATTCTACCTTACTAGACTAGGGTTCCTACTTCGTAGTCCTCATGACTAGAATTTCTAGAAACTCGGGAGCTAAACATCATCTGACATTGCTTACTATTCCAAATCTACAGAAAAGTTGCCCTATTGGACTTGGGTGCCCACCCTATTGTTCACAAAGTTTTCGTCTCTAAAAATTTGACTTCTGGTATGTTTTTGATCCTTCATTAGTGCCTTCCTATGCAGTCATCTGTAGCATTTTGTTCATCTATACCTGATTTCATTACAATTAGGGTTTGAAGCTTATTAGATCTAGGGTTTGACAAATCTATCAATATAATCTATCTTTCCATATCATTCCTAAGTACACCAACTTATAGCTGAGTCCTCTCCATCTGTAGTGACTTGGCTTAGTTGTTGTCCTTGAATGTTAATGTGAAAGAAGGGCTTGATTTGATAGATCTTAACACTATCTTCCATCTTCCTACTTTTCGCATATAACATTTTGGTGAACCCATGTTTTTACTAAACTTACATATTGTTGAGTGGTGTAGTCAGTTCTTGCATTTATTCATATCATATTTATCATCTTGCATTGAAAATTTTTGCATACATTTGAAAAAAAAATTAAAAACAAGAATTCTAGGCTTGCATCAAGCATAGTTTTGCATATTTTGTGTTACATATCATAAAAAGATCTAATTCTCTAATTTTTTTGCATCATATCTAATATTTATTATAGTAATTCATCATTACTTCATATCAAATCTTTCATTTAAAAGCTTCATTTGCTAAGGTTTTGCTTTAAAAGTTGCATTTTTCAAATAACCTAGTCTTTGCAAAAACTAAGGTTTGTAGTCAAAATTTCATTTTCAGATTTTGCTACGCCTTTTTGACATTCATTCAAATCTGATTTTGAAGTGTAGTGTTGGATCATAGTGCATACTTTTTCATCCTATCATTGAAACTTTCATCTCTTGCAATTACACATTGTGTATTTCAACATCAAGAGCTTTATACACTTTCTTTAAACAAACTTTTAAATCTTTCATCTTGCCTTGTTGGGTAGCACTATTTCCATCATAATTACTTGGGCTATTGTTAAATTTATGTGTTTTGCTCTTTAAACCTAATTTCCTTAATCTATTAATCATGGATGCATCTTGTTATTCATCCTTGGAGGCTTTGTTTGCATACATCATAGATGTTGACAATTTTTACAAATTCACTGATAAGCATCCTCAAGTCATACAATAGATAGCATACATTTATGATATTGACATTTCCATGAGTTCCACATATGAAATTCTATGTTACATATCTGATTTTGAAATCTTCACAACTCTCATGGGTATTTACCCTTCGATCTTGGAAAATCTCACTAATTTCATCTCCATGAAAGATCATGAAGAAGGTAATGATGAATACATTCCTCCTACTCTTCCTACATTTCATGAATATATAATGGACATCATCTCTAAGACATATGAAGCTGACATAGCCCTGGGTGACTCATCTAATAATTTAGAGTCTTTTCCAAACATAACCCCACCTTGTGAGGATATTTTGGCGCAAGAAGAAGAAATCATTAAGACATTCCTTAACACTACTATGTCATCTCTTCATGCCAATTCTCTCCCTAGCCAAGATGATGCATTAGATGATGCAAGCTCTCTTTATGAACAACTCCTTCAACCTATTGATACTGAAAATTCATCAACTGATCTTCAAACACTTCTTACCTACATCTTAAATAAAGAAACAGATTACCCACCCTTACCCGAACACTTACGTACCTTAGAAATTTCTAATAATTTGAAGAACATAAATAAACATACTGTTCCTAATGACCAAGGTACTCCAACACAACCTAAACTAGTTGAAATGGGCATTTTCCTAGCTCCTTCATCACCCCACTTGACTGAAATGGGAATTTGTGAGGCTCCTTCTCTACCATCTTTGCATATTGCAAGAGAAACCTTTCAAGAAAGGGGTGTTCCATTACCAATTCCTATGGCTCCTCCGTCACACATTCAGGACAATATGGATAACATAATTCAACAAGAAGGAAAAATAAAGGATAGAACTTTAACAATAAATATAAAGATCAAGATCAGAGATAACAGGTAAGTATTTCTAACCCTTTTAGCCACCTTTGTCGTAGCATACTTTTGCTCACTTATATGGCCTCCTCTTATGTGTTGTGTTCCCCCGTGATGTACTATGTGTTGTTTAGGTCTCTTGGGATGACCCTTGATACTCATGTAAGGTCAAGGATACCAGGAGATTGCCTTTGTTGTGACCATGTTGTTATGTCGTAAAATGTTTCCCTGTGACTTTTTACCTCCTAGTTTAGCTCCTAGGTCCCCTTAATTTCATTATGCATGTTTTATAATTATCCTGGAGCAATTTCCCTCAAAATCTATGTCAAATGGGGCCTAGGGTTTCATTTTAAAGCTTAATCAAGACTTAAAAAGTGCCTTGGTACTTGGGCGCCCACACCCAGGTCTAGGTTGATTTGACGGGACCTAAATTTTAGGATGTCGGCATAGAACCTTTAAAAAGGTTTCCCTTTGTCAACCTTTTCAATTTAAATTACGAACATTAGAAGGAATGCATATATAAGTGATTATATCTCTTCATTTTACAACTAGATGGATAATGCAAACTTGTGATATTGAGCTAAGGAATTTCAACATTTATTGTGTTGCAGAGCAGAATTGTGTTGTTATTGTGTTTGTTTGTTGCAGATTTGGCTTCATCAATCCATCTCGTCATGGTGTGAAAGATCTTTATCTCCATGAGGGCTTCACCTCTAAGGTGACATCTATTTATGTTTCAATCAATCTATTTCATCATTTGATTTGGCCGCTGTCCTCCAAGGATGCACACTCTATCTAACAATGGTGTTGGAAGACTTGAATGTTATTCTGGGGCTTGACCGAGGCAAGCTCCTAAACACCACAACCCCCAAACCCCTCTCTTTGTGATTGCAGGTTACAAGTGCAGAATTTGGTAAAGTGCGATTATAGAGAAGCTATTCAAAGGATAACAATTTAGGATTTGAAGGAAATTTATTAATATTCTACCCTTGGACTAGGGCACCCACCCCGTAGTCCTCCCATCTAGAATTTCTAGAAACTTAGGAGTTGAACATCATATGACATTGCTTACTGTTCCAAATCTACAAAAAAGTTGCTCTATTGGACTTGGGCGCCCGCCTCGTTGTCTGCAAAGTTTTTGTCTCTAAAAATCTAACTTTTGGTATGTTTATGATCCTTCCTTAGTGCCTTCTTGTGCAGTCATCTGTAGCATTTTGTTCATCTATACCTGATTTCATTACAATTAGGGCTTGAGGCTTATTAGATCTAAGGTTTGATAAATCTATCAATCTAATCTATCTTTCCATATCATTCCTGAGTACATCAACCTGCAGTTGATTCCTCTCCATCTGTAGTGACTTGGCTTGGTTGTTGTCCTTAATTGTTAACATGAAAGGAGAGATTGATTTGATAGATCTTAACACTATCTTCCATCTTCCCACTTTTCGCATATAACACTATTTAAATGGTATAAATTATGCTAGAAATTCAGAGGACAATACTCTAGTGAGGGATTGAGTGTATTGTATCTAGTAATTGCCAAACAAGTACTATGCAACAAGAATAATTACTGAAACTAAATAGAAAAGGATTTTATTTAAAATTGAGAGATATACAATATATAGAAAACTTTGTGGAAGAGATACATGCCATGAACTCCATTTCATTGATTCAAATTAAACCAATATATACACTTTGCCAAATGAAACTAAAAACTTAGTAAAGTAGCTAAACTATGGTTTCCATTGGAAATAATAAAGTCACTACACCTATGTCCTCCTTGGAAGTTGAAATAGACAACCAAATAAGGACAAATTAGCTAACAATTGTAAAAAACTAGGGAAATATTTATTTTTGGTACCCCAACATGGTGGGGTCATAACTCCTACCCCACTTATCAAAACTTGAAGTTGTTCAATGTGTTGTAAATATCTCCAAAATACCTAATAAGGGATGCAAAGAGGCTTAGCCAAAGGTGACACACCTCTCTGACCATTTGAGGTCCATAAAAACTTTAGAGGATCCAAAATATAGATTAGGAAGATATAGACAATATAAAAAAATGATTTTTGATATTCCTAGATTCGACCCTACAAATTCCATCGAATTGCTTCTAGATCTTAGTTGGATCAGTCATCCTCCTTTGAGAAGTAATGGGCCACATTGTGTCAAGGTTCTATAACAAATGAGAAAACTTCCTCCCAACCTAGTCCCTAGTGAACCATTTATCTTGATGATGAAATTGTCTTGCCTTTACCACACAATAGAGAGGAATCTACAAGTGTTTTAGTTTCTTGAAAAAAACCTCAGTGAATTGATTTGATTTTATTGGGGCAATTGTGTTTGGATTCACTTTGCACTATGAATGTGTTTGGAAATTGACAATGTCTAGAACCATAGGTAAGTATGGCCATAGTAACTAGGCATTGAATACTGGATGTAGTCCAAGAAAATAGGGGAAATTGAACTCAGAGGAATTATCACCGATCTTTTTGAGGATGGCGTATGGTCCATATCAAAGGGGTCAAAGTTTATTGTTTGGTCCTTGCAGACACTCCTTTTGTAGGTGAATCCAAACTGTCACAAACCTAAAACTAGTGAGAAGTATGATGTTTATTGTGTCATTCCTTGTACTTTTGATTGGTATGCTATAGTATCTCACAAACCTATTGTTAAATGTGTGGATTTTCTCAAAAAATGTCGGTGCCTTATCTACCTTCTTCTAGGCATGCATTGATGTCTCATTCAAGATGATGAGCAAGGCTATATCAATGGGTGCTAATGGTTGGTACCCAAGGCAAACTTCAAATGGACTATGTCCTGTGGAGTTATGCATTACATGGTTGTAGATTTCATCCCATGTGTGGGGATGATTTGAATGATACATCTATAGACTATGAATGATCATATAATTCATTGCCTTAGTTTTCCCATCTATGTGAGGGTGAAAAGTAGTAGACTTCATCAACCTAGTGTCCATCATGGCCCGTAGTGTTAACCAAAATTTGTTGAGGAATCTACTATCCCTATCAAAAATGATACTCTGGGGAAAACTAAAATGTACCCAAACATTCTCAAATAAAATTTTGGTTGTGTTTATTGGAGTATAGGCCCAGATCTCTAGATCAATGGAATGTACGTGTTCAACAAGCAAAGCTAACTAATAAACAAATTCTTGAGAGAGAGAGAGAGAGAAAATGAGAATAACATTGTGTATTGTATTCAAGTCAATTGAAAAAAGATTTACAATAGGTGTTATATATATAGGAAGAAGGAAGCGTAACTTCCACCTCGAATCATGGAGATAACTACCACTAGTCTAGTGGATAAGAAAAGAATACAACTGTCACTTGGCTAATAAAGTTGTAGTTAACTCATGAAGACAAAAAACACCTAATAAAGCTAAATATGCATGTGTAGGAATAATCTAAATAAATAAATAGAATAATAATATTATACACTAACACCCCCCTCAAGCATAGCTTGGGTGGGTAGAAGAAATGGGTCCTAGAAATAAGGCTTGATGAGGTACCTATGTACAAAAAAATCTCTCAAAAAGTGGAGAAAAGGAGAAAACTCATAGGAAAAAAACTCTACCCAAAAGAGAGAAAAGAAAGTGAAAAGAGATAGAAGGCCCCCTAAAGATGATGTTACTACTGAAGTAGACCACACCCCAGGAAGAGCTCATAAATGAATGAACTTTCTCTCAGTAAAAGGCTTGGTGAAGACATCAATAACCTACTCTGAAGACTGGAAAAATATCAAGTCAATGATTTTCCCACAAATAACCTCTCAAATAAAATGCATGAGAATCTCTGTGTTTAGTCCACTAATGTTGGACTGGATTCTTGCATATTTGGATGGTGCTCTAGTTGTCATAATAGATGACTGTGGGTTTCCTAAATGGAATGTCAAACTCAGTGAGAATGTCCTGAAGCTAAATAGCCTCAGTGGCTATGTTGACAGTTCCCCTGTACTCTGCCTCTATGGATGATAAGCAATAACATTTTTCTTTTTTCTAGACCAACTGATAAGACTAGAACCTAGTGAGAAACTATAACCTGAAGTGGACTTGTGATTCTAAGTATCACTATCCCAATATGAATCTGTGTATCTAATCAAGTCAACTATTGTGCTAACTTTGTAATAAATCTTGAATCTGAGAGTGCCCTGCATGTAGTGAAGGATCCTCTTAGCTACTTTCTAATGCAACTCATGAGGCTTCTGCATGTATCTCGAAACCATGCCTACAGTATATAAAATACCAGGCTTGGTATGAGTCAAATAGATGAGACTACCAACAAGTTGTCGATACAAAGTTGCATTGACCAATGGTGTAGTACAATCAGCCTCAAGATTGACTCCAGATAGAAAGGGAGTAAGAGATGGCTTACAATCAGTCATGTGAAATTGAGCAAGTAGGTCAATAGTATGCTTGGGTTGTGCAAGAGTGATCCCTAAGTCAGATTGTGAAATCTCAATTGCAAGAAAGTAATGCAATAAACCCAAGTCTGTCATGTCAAATCTGTCCTATAGAGGTGACTTCACTATTGTAATAGCCGATGAAGAGCTCTTGGTAATCAAAAGATCATCAACATAAAGAACCAGTACCAATAAAGAATCATCTTATCGCAAGACATATACATTAGGATCCGAATGGCACCGAGTGAAACCTGAAGCTAGGAGGAAGGAATCCATCTTGGTGTACCAAGCTTGAGGGGCTTGTTTGAGGCCATAGATGGATTTCTTGAGTTAGCATACTAAGGATGAATCCTAAATGAACCCTGGTGTAATGTCTACCCTAGTGTTCATTTGATTGTGCATGTTAGATTATTGCAGTGCTTCAACTTCACTATTTTCACTATGTTTGTTATAGTTGTGATTGTCGTATTACTCTTGTATTGTGAAATGTTGTTGTTTATGCATCATGTTCTTGAATCATGCTAGTCATAGATGATTATAGTAGATGTGATTATTTTATATCATGTGTGATTAAACCACATTGGAGTGGATTATGTTGCTTTCGCTGTTATATGTAGAGCAGGTACGCCTAATGGTTGACTTAAGTGTGTAAGTAATTATAGGTATTAACTAATGTGGGAAATATGGAGAAGGTTGATATGGGATGATAAGCCATCTCACCCATATCCTTGTGTTTTGCAAACCCATAACGTGTGCTTGAAGTCATTTACGTGTGTTTTCTTAGCATTCTTGCACTTTATTTTAAATTATTTTGAAAAATGTGTTTTCTATGTTTTCAGATTATTTTAATTATTTCAGATTGAAAATTATTATTTCTACATAGAGAAAACATTTATTGCATCATAATATGCTTGAGGAATAAATTTGAGTGTTTTTTGTTTAATTTTGAAATTTAATATTTTTCATCAAAAGATACAATTGCATTAAATTGGAAAACTGAGTGCTTGGTATGACATGTTTGGACTTTTCGGAATGAGGTTGAAGCAAATACCAATTACCTATTTGGAATAATTGAGTTGATTTGACTAACTATTCACCTATTAATTTAAGTGAATTGTTTAAGAGTATTTAGTGAAATTAGAAAAAGAATTAAAAGAAATGAAACTAGGGCTTTTGTATAAAAGGGAAAAAGAGACTTATTTTTCCATGGATGAAAAGGAAGGATTGCTTGCTTGCTTGAATGGAATTCTGTGTACCTGTTGCTTGGAGAAAGATTGCTTGCTAAACCCTCTTGGATTTGTAGATTTCAATTCATAGTTGAAAGTTATTCTCCTTATTTAACTAATTTATGCTTGCTCTTCCTTCGCCATGCTACTTCAAGAGGTTTTCTCATGGCTTATTTGATAGGAACGAGATGTTAGAATGAGTTTATAGTTGCTTTGTATTTATTTCCATATGTTTTATGTTTTAGAAACATGAAAAAACAAACAAAACTCTGCCAAAGTTTTCCTAGAATCATCCAACTCAATTTTATTGGATATTTGGAATGTTGTTTCCATTTTCTATAAAGGGTTTTTCTTCATTTTTCAATAAACCTTGTAGAATAAAAGAAAATATTCCAAGTTTCCATAGGGAGCTTTAATGGAGGATTTAGGGCCTTATGGTTATTTCATGCATTTTGAAAATATGAAAATAGTTTTTTATGCATTTCCTTGATGAATTATTTTGTGGAATGAGTTGCCTCCCAATTGAAATGAAATTTTATGTCTTTTGAACCTATGTTGTATTTTTTGAATTTTGTCACCTCAATTTTTGTGCCATGCCTAATTGGTCAAATTAGTGCATTGGATGTGTAGGAAGAGGTATAGAGGTAGGAGAGGAGTGGCTCTCACCATGCACCGTGATTTGAAGTGGTCATTGGAATTAGCAAGTGGAGAGTTTAATCAACTTAAACCATAATCACATTGGGTAATAAAATTTGATAATAAGATCTCTATGACAAAATGGGGATGCATTCCTTGATCTAGTTTTGGTCGTAAAGAGCATGTCACAAGGAGGTTAATGCCCTCGATAAATACCTTCGATAAATGCTACTCTAAATCTATGTACAAAATGGGGATGCATCCCTTGATCCGGTTTCAATCGTATTAACACTCCTTGTCCTAGCCTACTATATCTCTCTTCCTTTTCTTATTGTCGGAGTTATACTCCACGTGTATTATGACCCTAGTTTTGCATGTGCATAGAAATAACTAATTCATGCTTGAATGTGCCTATGATGGACAATGATTTATGCCTTGTTTGGTGTGCATTAAAGGTGTGATTATTTCCCTTATGCTTTAATGTTGTGATGTCATTCTATTATGCTTATTGGCAAGTGTGCCACATGTTATGTGTATGTCATGTATTCTCTATATGCATTGATTGGTGTGTATGTCATATGTTTCTATGTATTCCCTACATTGTGTGAGATGTTTTTAGTGGTTTCACCATGATCACCTTCTCCGTAGCTCAGGGGTTGCCTAGAGTTGTGTAGACTCTATTGTGCTCAATGATGGCAATATGGTTGGGAGGAAAGCAATTGGTCCTTCATGATGACCAAATGGGGATGCATTCCTTTATCTAGTTTTGGTCGTAAAGAGCATGTCACGAGGAGGTTAATGCACTCGAGAAATCCCCTCGATGAATGCTACTCTAAATCTATGTGCAAAATGGGGATGCATCCCTTGATCTGGTTTCAATCATATTAACACTCCTTGTCCTAGCCTACTATATCTCTCTTCCTTTTCTTATTGTCAGAGTTATACTCCACGTGTCCTGTGACCCTAGTATTGCATGTGAATAGAGATAATTAATTCATGCTTGAATGTGCCTATGATAGACTATGATTTATGCCTTGTTTGGTGTGCATTGAAGGTGTGATTATATCCCTTATGCTTTAATGTTGTGATGTCATTCTATTATGCTTATTGGCAAGTGTGCCACATGTTACGTGTATGCCATGTATTCTCTATATGCATTGGATTAACAGTTGTATCATGTGTGTTATGTGCATTGATTGGTGTGTATGTCATATGTTTCTATGTATGCCCTAGATTGTGTGAGATGTTTTTAGTAGGTTCACCATGATCACCTTCTCCGTAGCTCAGGGGTTGCCTAAAGTTGTGTAGACTCTATTGTGCTCAATGATGGCAATATGGTTGGGAGGAGAGCAATTGGTCCTTCGTGATGACCAAATGGGGATGCATTCCTTGATCTAGTTTTGGTCCTAAAGAGCATGTCATGAGGAGGTTAATTCCCTCGATAAATACCCTTAATGAATGCTACTATAAATCTATGTGCAAAATGGGGATGCATCCCTTGATCCGGTTTCAATCATATTAACACTCCTTGTCCTAGCCTACTATATCTCTCTTCCTTTTCTTATTGTCAGAGTTATACTCCATGTGTCTTGTGACCCTAGTATTGCATGTACATAGAGATAACTAATTCATGCTTGAATGTGCCTATGATAGACTATGATTTATGCCTTGTTTGGTGTGCATTGAAGGTGTGATTATATCCCTTATGCTTTAATGTTGTGATGTCATTCTATTATGCTTATTGGCAAGTGTGTCACATGTTACGTGTATTCCATGTATTCTCTATATGCATTGGATTAACAGTTATGTCATGTGTGTTATGTGCATTTATTGGTGTGTATGTGACCCTAGTATTGCATGTGCATAGAGATAACTAATTCATGCTTGAATATACCTATGATGGACTATGATTTATGCCTTGTTTAGTGTGCATTGAAGGTGTGATTATATCCCTTATGCTTTAATGTTGTGATGTCATTCTATTATGCTTATTGACAAGTGTGCCACATGTTACGTGTATGCCATGTATTCTCTATATGCATTGGATTAACAATTGTGTCATGTGTGTTATGTGCATTGATTGATGTTTTTAGTGGGTTCACCATGATCACCTTCTCCGTAGCTCAAGGGTTGCCTAGAGCTGCGTAGACTCTATTGTGCTCAATGATGGCAATATGGTTGGGAGGAGAGAAATTGGTCCTTCGTGATGATCTTCAAGTACTATTCGCTCAAAATCATGACTTTGGTTGCTTGGGGCTATCAGGTTGGATTTTGGCACGCACATGGACCCTTCCCTCCTTGCCACAGGGTGATCTGCCATGTCACTCTCACTCACGTGGAAGTAGCCAGTCGAGAGGAGGCAAGACACTATGGGGGTCTGGCTCATTGGAGAGTTGGACTTCATGGAGAGGGGTCGGCGAGTTTTGTGGCCTTTGTTGTTGCGTGTTAAGTTGAATGTTTTGTTTGATTATAGTTGTAGTTGAGATAACCCTATGACCCGAAGGGTCACTGGTTTCTCTTCTCCTATTGGGGTTTCTTAGATTCCACCTCTATGTGCATAATTAGTTTCTTTCATTTATGTCCTCTTGTTTTTCTATGTGTTGAACGAGTTCTTGTTGTATTTGGAGTTGTCTAGCTTCTTCTAACAATAAGAGGATGAATGGGTCTCCTTGTGGTAGAACAAATGTTTATTGTTGTGGTCTTTGATTGATCTCCCTGATCTCGTCATAGATGGCCCTCACCCACTCTGCTCTCACTCCTAGGAACATTCGTGAGCCAAGATGGAGGTAGACGTGTGATTACTAACCTTAACTAGATTTAGGGTTTTGACCTAGGGTTTGACTATGTTTTGACTTATTTTTACCTCGTGATGGTATCGAGGGTTTGATTGGATCATTTAACCATGATTACCTCATGATGGTATCGAGGGTTTGCAAGTTTGTCTATTCTAAGGTTTCTATATGCATGCAAATCTAAATGATATGCAAAATGTTTTTTTGTGCTTTTTTGGTATTTTGGAAATGAAAAAGTGCTTTTAATCTATGAAAGGGAAATATGTATGCAATTTAATATGATTTTCCTAATGCAATATTAACCTATGTTTTTTAGTTTTTGATAGTTTACAAGTAATCTAATCTAAGAAAAAGAAATTGCTTATTCTAATAATCTAGATCTAGAAATATGAAAACAACTAATCTAACATGCAAGATCTAATTATCAAGGAAAAAGCAATGTTTTATTGTTCCCAAGAGCAAATTTAGTTTTCTAATTACTATTAATTGAACAAAACAATAAAGGAACTTGTGAGAAATAAAGATTTGTGTGACTCCACTACCCTCAAAAATCCTTGATATTGGCAACCTCGAGTCCTTTTGTAGTAGCAGGAGATCCTCTTGATGACAAAATGACACAAAGAAGCAAAAAGAAGCTTTGATGAAGCTTGAATGAGCTCAATGAGAGATTTGGTTGAGCACAATGGTATAGAATGAAGTAGCATAATGATGCTTGGTTGAACAAATAAAGAAAAAGGCACCTTCATCCTGTGGGAGCATTTGAATGCTAAGTTGGAGAGCAAAAACAAGCAAGAGTTGTGTGCACAATGAATTTGCCTCCCTTTGTGCTTGAGGGAGGGGGCTATTTATAGGTTTGAGGAATGGGATTGATTGAGAAGTTAACTCATTTGATTGATGAGTTAACAAGGATGATTGGGGAGTTAAAAAGGTTGATTACCCGGTGAACTCAACTAACTATGGAGTGATAAATCAATTATAGCATATCATTGAAGAGGAAATGGAGGTGAGGGAATGCATGAGATTGATTGAAGATTTAATTTGAGATCAAATTGAGCTAATTATGCATGTGTGGGTGCAGGAAATAGTCAACTCCATATTAGGCATCAAAAATCATGCAAATTGGAAGAAAAATGGGCGAAAACGGAGCTAAAACGAGTGAGAAACTCAAGTTTTTCAGTGACTGTGAAAATGGTAGGGTCACACCTTTTTCTAGTAGGGTCACCCGGGGGCGACCCTAGGTCACTCGAGGGAGATCCAGGCTGGACAAGGTTTTCTAAAGAAAAATAGGTTGGGAGTTTAAAGAAGAGAAGAAAAGGAGGGGTTCTACCTCTGGAAACAATTCAATCATGTGCAAGAATACAAATATCCACTTGCACCTGCAGGATCTCTCAGGGGAGATCTGGAAATAATGGGGGGAGATTTGGATAGGTTGAGAGGAACTAAACACTGAAAGCAGGAGATGGATAGGGGGACCTCTAGAAGGCGTCTAGGGGTGCATAGGATGAAAAACATAGGGGAAAGGTGAAAACTCACCTACAAGACACTCATAAGGCTTAGGAGCAAGGTCGAAAGATTAAAAAATGCAAGTCAACAAATGTTGCAACCAGTGTCAAAAAGCGTCGCAAATGGGGAGAGAGAGAGAAATTGACAAAGAAGAAACAACACAAGACAAGAAAGAGGACACGTCATCAAGAGGTTTGTTGCTTAAAGGACATTATTTCATGCTTACATGTACGTGCCCAGGATTTGAATCATCATAGGAGTCCTCATGGAGGCTGTGCGTGATTTTTGTGCTTACAGGTACTAGATTGTTTCCTTATTCTATTTACAAGTGGATTATTATGTGCTTCGTGTCTTATTGTGCCTTGGAGAGCGTGTTAGATTTTGGGTGGTTTATGCACTTGTATTTATTATATAGTAAAAAGAGAGAGAGATGACTGCAAGCATGTAATTACACTAGATCAAACCCTTCTTTCACTACAACATTCAAGGACAAAACTGAGCTAATTCACTACAAGATGGAAGAAGACTTAGCTATTGATTTTGTGTTCTTGTTTGTCAAGGAAAGATGAGATTCAACCAAGCCTTTTATCAAACCCTAGGTTAAGTATGAGTAAAACCCTAGATATGAGATAATCAACTTGAAATGGACAAACGACAATAGTAACCTAGAATCTAAAAGTACAGAGATGATTAGTGAGGTGTCAAAACCTGTCTCTTGAAAGCAAAGGTGTTGGAGGACAAATTTGGTAACTACCCAAGTCCAAAAGTGAGAATCTTCTAAAGGTCAAAACTAAGAATATGCTAAAAGTGATGTTCAAAAACCAAATCTAGAACTTGGAAGCCCAATAGACTAGGGTATCAACCACCCAAGTCTTTTTGGAAAGATATTTCAAAATTGTTTTCAGATCTTGAAAACTCAATTCCTGCACTATCTTCCTGTAGCTCCATTTTTCCTGAAACCTATACCTGCAACCTGCACATGAGATGACCAGAGAGGGGTTTGGAGGTTGTGGTGTTTAGAGACTTGCATTAGTCAAATCTTGAGTTAGCATTCAAGATTTCCCAACACCATTGTTAGAGAGAGTGTGTCCTTGCAGGATAGAGGCTAAAGATAATCCAAATGATGAAATGATTCAAATAACAATGATGTCACATAAGAGGTGAAGTCCTTAGGAGGACGAAACTCTTCAACTCATAAGGAGATGGATGATGATGCCAAATCTACAACAAACGAACAAATACAAACACAAATCTGCAATAATAACACAATGAATGCCTTGAATGCTCTTAGCTCCAATATCATAAGTTTAGAATATCCATCTTAACTCAAAATGAAGTCAAAAACTCACTTAAATATATGCTTTCGCACTAACATTCATGAAATTAAATCACAAAAGATGACAAAGAGGAACATTTTTAAAGGTCCCAGGCTGACATACCATTAATTCACCCTAACCAATCACAGAGGACTTGGGCAGTTGGCACCCAAGCCCAAGGGCCCAATTTAGGTCAGGAGTAAGTTAAATGAATGGCCCAAGGTTCCAAATTCACATGGGTGGACTGGGCTCTTTTTCTTTGGGATGCTCAATTGTAATGCATAGTGAAGCAAATAGGACCTAGGAGCTAAACTAGGAGGTAAAAAGGCATGTGTCCACTTTTACTCCATAACAATATTATTTCATAATTGTATATTGTAATCTTTGGATGTAATCTTTTATTTTTCTACACCTCAGTTTGTGAGGACGTTGGCATATTTTGATAGAGTTTCCCATGTTAGAATCTTGCTATGTTAGCATGTTAGATTCAATTTATATGATGTTGTATTGATGATTATGGTTATGTTAGTGTTGGATCGTATTCATCTCACATTGGTGGTGAGGATCCTATCATCACTTTTAGCATGTGTCAATGTTGGTGTCAAACATGCATAGCCTTTTGTATTGCTTTTGTCCTTTTTGGCATGTGGACATTTTTCATTCATCACCTTATTGTTTTTGTTTAAAATGAACCCTATTTGATGGTAAATCATGTTTTGAAGAATTAGAGGAACATTGGTTCAATTCTAGGTTGAATTGCTCAAATCTGGGCCATTTTAGTGTTTTCTATTTTTGGGGGGCCTAGGTTCTGGAGGACCATAGTTCTGGACGCTAGTGTCCCAGGACTACAACATTGGGCACTAGAGTCCTGGGAAATGAGCTCCTCCTTGGGGCTTTGTACTCTATCAAGATGTCCTGTTATGTCGTTCCACCCTTTTGTGAAGGTTGTTGTCAAAAGATTCTCTTTTGGCCACCTGACACTATTCATGGTGTCATTTCCATGATGTAATATGCACTCTTAGATTATTCCCTCTTTTACTTTGGGAAATGTGCCTTTGCATGAGTTTAACTAGTGACCATTCTAGTTGGTTGAGGAATCATACCTCCTAGTTGGACCATCCTATGGGTGAGTGTTACCCTTGTGTTTGGGATGTTTGGTGTAGGCATGGAATGGACTTGAGTGGGTGTCGCCCTCATCTTACTCCATGTCTTTGCGAGAGATCGAGGCCATGGACATGTATCTGATCCTCATCATGGAGTGAGCTCCACCTCTTGCTTGGTCACAGTGGTGAGTTGTCACACGATGAGTGAAGTATTTTGCTTGTGCAATGGTGATGTCATATTTGGTGTTGTCATCCTTGTTTCAATACCTTGTGTGCACACGAGTGCAATGTGACATGTGAATGTTGCACTTGTAAACCTAAAAAAATTGTTGGTTTAGTGTTTCTTTGGCTAATGCCTTGGTGAAAATCTAGGGAATTAAACCTAGTGGTTGCTCCATGTAGATCTCCTCCTCAAGGTCTCTGTGAAGAAAAGCACTCTTCAAATCCATTTGATGCACATCCCAACCATGTTTTATAGCAATGGAAAGTGTAAGTTGGATCGAAGTCATTTTGGCCATGGGTGCAGAGGTCATTTTGTAGTTTATGCTAGTAACTTATGAAAACCCCTTGGCACCAATCATGCCTTAAAATTTTCAAATGACCCATCTACTACAAATTTGGTCTAATATATTCACATACATCAAACCATCTTCCTACTCTTAGGAAGTTAAATCAAGTCCCAAGTGTGATTTTTGATTAAGGAATCATATTCTTCATGCATAGCAATATCCCACTCAAGTATGTTTGATGCCTCTCAGAATGTATATGGATCAAAGGATGAAGCATAAAAGGCATGTGGCCCACTCTAATAGTCTGATTGAGTACATTTGCCATCTACTGTATCCTCTACCCAAGTGCCTACGCTCTAGAGTGTCTGCCTAGTCTAAAGAGGGTCAGATGTAGGTGAGTCAGGTGTTGAATCCTCATCCTCAAAAACATGTATAGAAGAGGATGGAGATGACTCCCCATCACTATCCTTATTGCTAGAACTAGAAGAAGAAGAAGAAGACCTTGCATTTGGAATTTGTTGTAGATGGTCTGAGTCGTCAAAAGAATCATCAAATCCAAGTGAATCCAAAGTAGAAGGAGAAATGTCAAGTATAGAGTCGACAGTACTCTCTTGAAACTTAACACTCCTCTCAATGAACAACTGATGCGTGATTGGGTGGAGTAGATGATAACCTTTGACACCATGTAGATAACCTACAAAGATGCAAGGTTTGGATTGAGGTTCTATTTCCTTGCAATTCTACTTCACTATGCGTGCCATGGCTAAAGATTTGAAGACTGTGAGGTGCTCAACTGGTGGTTTTTGACCTATCCAAGCTTTAAAGGGAGTGATTCCCTTTAAGGCTTTATGAGGAACTCAATTCTAAATGTAACAAGCATAGTTGATTGTTTACACCCAATACTGTGGTGTAAGGCCTTTGGAATGTATCATGTAGTTAGCCATTTCTTTTAAGGATTTGTTTGTTCATTCTACAACACCATTCTATTGAGGAGTATAAGGAGTTGTGCACTACAAGTCTATCCCCTCTACTATAAAAAACTACTTAAACCTATTGTTGACATACTCACCCACATTGTCAGTCTAAAGAACCTTTATGACTTTTCCTAACTATTTTTCAGCAAGAGCCTTGAAGTCTTGAAAGTTTTCGAAGACTTCATATTTCTACTAAAAGTAGACCCATGTGTATGAAGTGAGAACATACTTTGCCTTAGTGAAAGATGGATGGGGAAATACCCTTAATATATCATTGCAAACAAGCTCCAAAGCCTATGTAGCCCTCCAATATTTTCCTTTGTCAAAATTCTCTTTGGGATGCTTCCCAAGGGTGCAGCCCACACAAAGACCCTTAGAAAATCTAACTCTAGGCAATCTTGTGACCATATCCTACTAACTTAGTTGATCAAGGTAATAGTAGTTAAGGTGGTTGAATCGTTCATGCCATAATTTGCTAACTCCATTTGAATGAGTAAGCAATGTTGTAGGAGAAACATCAAGTGTAAAGTGAGAGGTGTATAACCTAGCTTGGTGATCTGCCCTTCCCAAAGCTACTAGATTGTTGCCATGAAACTCTCTAATCTTAATTGAGTTTGGAGAGAAATGAACTCTCATGCCCCTCTCTATGTGGGTAATCTAATACATTGATAGGTGAATAGTTGAAAGAGAAGGTACACTTACAACATTTATGAATGTTCCACCTTCAATTTCAACAAACCATCTCCCTACAACTGGTGTTGAAGTGTCAACACCCAAAGTTATAGAAGACATGCTATAAGGCTCTAAGGAAGAAAATTCAACCTATGAAGAACCCATGTGGTTCAAGGCACTAGAGTTAATGATCCAAGACAGAGCTGATAAAGATGCAACTACAACTAGAGCCTTGTCGTTAGATTTCTCTTTACCTTTTTCCTCTGCCTTAGTAGATTCTTGGGTTGATGAAGATTGTTTGATAGATTCAGGGACCTTTATGTTGTTCTTCTCGAGAAGATGTGAGAGGTGGTCAATTTGCTTCTTCATAAATTTGTGCTCATTGTGCCCAAGTTTCTTGTAACTTTTTATTTCTTAGGTTTCCCTTGGTTTGAAAAGTTTTGAGTGCTATCTTTGGAGGACTTAGTTTTCTAATCTTTCTTGGTCTCCTTGTCCCTTTGATTATTTTGCTTCTCCCCTTTGTTGTTTTAAGCCTATTGTTTCTCATTCACAACAATGAGGGCTTGAGGTTTTGAAGACTTTAGTATGTCCATCTGTATTAACTTGTCTTTCTCCCTAGTCAAGTTGGCAATAAAGTCATCTAGAGAAGGCATTTTCCACACAGCTCCAAGAGCACTTTTGTGGAGTAGAAGGTAGAGACAAAAATAGAATAATTAGGACCTAATTTGGAGAGTACAAAAAGAACAAATTGTTCATCCTTTTTGTCTATTCCACATTATTTTAACTGCAACCTTAGTAATTTAAACTTCATGAAAAAGTCCTCTAGGACCGTCAAAGGTACTTGGGCTCAAACTTATGATTGTATTCTCTAACTTGTGACTTCTCATTTCATCCAGCTTCCCAAAGAGTTTTTCTAATGCAATCCAAACTTCATTAGGTATTTTGAATGCTTCTATATGAAAGAGGAGTTTGAGAGACAAAGTAAGACAAAAAACTAAAAGCTTGATCACATTTGTTATACCACTTTACTTTAGCATCATCGATAGTTGGTTCAGTCTCAATGCCCATTGTTACCCTATATAGACCTTTATTCTTTAGCACAAGTTGTAATTTAATTTTCCAATCATGATAGTTGAAGGGTGTTAGAGGCATCATTGATTGTAGTGAATCCATTGCTTAAAGTAAATATTGTAAAAATAGAAGGGAAATAGAAAATACAAAAGGCAAGTAGGAAGTGCACAAGGATGCAGCACAAAACACCCTCCTTTAGTCTAATATTTTGAACCTCCCCAAATTTTGGCACTTAATGATTTAGTGCTATTTACAATGCAAGTCCAATAGATTGAAAATGTAAAATATGAACTTTTGAAGAAAATAACACTCAATTTCGAGTTACCGATCAAAATTTATTACAATATTACATTTCTAGTAATAATGGCCTATTAAAAAATGCTTTTGATGTAGTTTCCACAATATCCACTCGCTGCATGCAAAACCTAACAGATACCCACAAATTTGTTTGACGTTGCGAATAAAACCTAAAAAGCATTTTTCTTCCCGATGTGGAGAAGATGCAAATCTAATGCAAATTCAAATACATTTTTCTTCTTGACGTGGAGAAGATGGAAATCTGATGCAAATTCAAACTCAGCCTCCAAGGAAAGTAATCATGCCCTACTATTTTGATCTCTTTTTGAAAAATCCACTTACTTCCTACAAAAACTAACAAATACCTAGAATTTTTTTTACACTACAAACAAAACCCAGAAAGTATTTTCCTTCACAACATATAGAAGATGCAAATTTGATACAAAGAAATGCCTCCACCAACAAAAAATGGCTACCAAACACAAGTAATTTTGTAAATGATAAACCCAAGATTTTATAAATAGTTAACATCAAATAAAATGGCATTCATATACCAAAATAATGCTCTAATACCATATTGGAGTATAGGCTATGATCTCTAGATCAAACGAATGTACTTGTTCAACGAGCAAAGCTAACTAATGAATAAATTGTTGAGAGAGAGCAAATGAGAATAACAATGTATATTATATTCAACTTAATTAAAAAAAGATTTACAATAGGTGTTATATACAGGAGGAAGGAAGTGTAACTTTCACCTCGAATCATGGAGATAACTACCACTAGTCTAGTGGAGAAAAAAAGAATGCAACTACCACTTGGCTAATAAAGTGTTGGTTAACTCATGAAGACTAAAGAACACTTAAGCAAGTTAAATGTGCATGTGTAGGAATAAAAACAACTAAGGAAGCTAAATATGCATGTGTAGGAATAATCCAAATAAATAAATAAACGAAATAATAATATTCTACACTAACAATGTTTACTACCGAAACCCCCTTCTTACAAGCTACCATTATGGCCATCTTCAAGAATCTATCTACCACCACGTATACCTAGTCATGTCTATATTTTGTCATAAGAAGGATTGACATGAAATCCATAGAAAGTAAGTACCAAGGCTTGTCTAAAACTATAAGAGGTGTGTACATTCCTTGTTCTCAATTTGTTAGTTTTACAATGGCACAAGTTATGCAAGATTGAATGTATTAGATGCCATCATGATGAAGTGTTTACCAATAGAAGAACTTTTGTAGTAAAACAAATATCTTATCTATCCTAAAGTGTCCTAAAACATGATTATAATGTGCTTCCCAAATCATCTTTTATCACTCCTTGGTAGGGACATGGATGTGCCCCATGTGATAGAGAATTATAGCTTGCAAGTAATAATCAATGAACTATTTTCCATCTACCAGTTTTTGGTAGATATCAAATAAATTGGGATAAATACTATATAATTGAGGCCACTCTCCTATTTGATATCTATAGGAGTCCAACACTACTACCAAGGCTACAATTGGAGGTTGATTCAAACAATTTGTAACTTTATTAGTGCTCTCCTTCTTGTGGTGAATGTTGAGATGAAATTGTTGGAGGTAGATGGACCACCTTTGATGTTTATCATTCAGCAAATTCCCTTGTGTTTGTATAATTTGGAGAGGCTTGTAATTTGTGTGAATGATAATCTCTTTTCCCAAGGTATAGTGTTTTCATTGTTTGCAAGCCTAAATAATGGCATGCAACTCCTTGTCATGTGTAGGATACTTGTGAACTATAATAGAGAAGGTCTCATTGTGGTAAAAAATTGGAAGCCATGACAAGTGTGAGAATCTAAGCATAAACCTTTAATAAAAATTATCCAACTCCAAATAACTATAAATTTCTATAAGATTTCTAGGTGGCGGCCAATCTCTGATGACTTGTATCTTATTAGGTCAACATGAACACCATCTCTATCCACAATGTATCCTAGGCATTGAATCCTCTCCATACCAAAGGATCACTTGTCTTTGTTATCATAGATCTTGTGTTGTTACAAATTTAAGATATTGTGATAAAGCGTGTTTGCGTATGCTTCTTTTTCACTGTAAGGCATCTTCGTGATGTAGGTGGGGTTGTATGTTTTTGAAATCCCTTCTACAAAAGGCGGGATTGTGTATTCCCTTGAGTGGTTACACATCCTTTTAAAAAGTACTCTGCAAAGGCAGGGTTGGATCTTGAGTTATTCACTCTTAAGCGTGTCTTTGGCGGTTGTAGTAGCATAGCTCAACCATCAAGTGTGCTTGGCATGTCTTAGATGGTAGCACATAGTGATGAGCTCCCCCAATCACCCATGTCTTATGTGTTTAAGATATATAGTGTGTCAATGACATACTCTACGGTGCTTATGTATTCGATGTGTTTTTCATGTGTCTTCCTTGTGTGTCTTGCACGTTTTTTTGGTAGCGTGTAGGGATGAGCTCCCCCCATGCCATGTGTTTTACATGTTTTGCGGTGGCACATAGCGATGATCTCCCCCCGCTATGTGTTTTGTGTGCTTTTGATGTCAACACGTAGTGATGAGCTCCCCCCATCACCTAGTTAGGTTTATATAATTGTTTAATCATGTTTTCTCTTCGTGTATGCCTTGTGTACTATGTGACTGCATTCGTGCCTTCTCTATGTATTACATGCCCTTTTACTGTCTTCTTCATGTATTATGTGCTTCCTTACTATATTCATTGTGTCTTGTGTGACTGTCATGTGTTTTATTATGTTTGCCTAAGCTTCAGGCTAGAAATGGCTCTCCAAATTTAAGGTGTGTATTCACTCTATTATTTGATGTGTTTGATGTACTTTGATTGTACTTTAATGCATGTACTAATCATAAGATCATACACACATTAAAGTGGGGGACAAATGTTATGGAGTAAAAAGTGGACACGTCTTTTTACCTCCTTGTTTAGCTCCTAGGTCCCCGTGAATACATTATACATTCTAAATATTCATTCCGATGCAAAATTGCCTAAAACCAATGTAAATTGAGAACAAGGGGCCCATGCTTAATCTTATCCTAGACCTAAAAAAGGCTCAAAGACTTGGGCGACACTGCCTAAGTCTTCCCTGATTGGTCGGGGCAAATTTAAATGTATGTCGCTTAGGACATTTAAAAAAGTTTATCCTTGTACGCTCTTTTGTTTTAATTTGACGAATGTTAGTGGGAAAGCATATATAAGTGTGTTTTTGAATTCATTATGAACCTAGATGGAGATAGATAACTTGAAGCATTGGAGTAAAGAGCATTCAAAGCATTCATTGTGATTCTAGAGCAGATTTGTGTTGTCATTGTGTGTATTGTTGCAGGTTTGAAGTTATCATCTATCTCTCCTTATGAGTTGAAGAGCTTTCATCCTCCTAAGGGTTTCATCACATAGGTAATATCATTATTGTTCATCATCATTTGATTCATCATATTATTATTGTGTTTAGCCTCTTTCCTACAAGGGCACGCTCTCTTTATCTATCAATGGTGTTGGGAAGCTTGAATGCTATCCCAGGATTTGAGTGAGGCAAGTCCTTAAACACCATAACCCCCAAACCCCTTCTATTCTTCTTGTGTGTAGGTTACAAGTGTGAGATCCAGAAAATATGAAGATACAAGAAGAGTGAGCAAGGACTAGGGTTTCAAGATTTAATAGTATTTTAGGAGTGTTCTTAATGAGTGCCAGGTAGCACCCATGAAATACATCTTTTTACCTCTCTTTTTCTCCTTTCTAATTCCATCTTCTTGATGACTGCGCCTGAATAGGCTAGCAAGATTGTTTTAAATAATGATTAATAGGAGATGAATTACTTAAGATCATGTTTTCTGATTAAAGGACTAATGTGCATGGAATTGATGGAAATATGCAGAAAAACTTCTCTTTTTGAATCAATAGGTGCAGGTGTTTGGGTTGGCAATTTTGTGCATCTCCGGAGGTAATCCTAATGATCTCTGGAGACAATATCAGAATACCATGACATTAGAAGTTTTGGAGTAAAGAGGAAAAGCATCTCTAGAGCTAGACTAAAGTCTAGAGCATCTCCAAAGCTAAGCAAGAAGGCCACAATTATATCTCTGGAGCTGCAGACAGAGACATACATCTTGTGTGCCTCTTTAGAACAGAGAAGATTTCCAGCACAGCTGTCAGTCAGACACTTTTAGTGGTGATCGTGATACCCCTGATATTACTCAAATCATCACCTGAGTGATTAAGGGCAATCTGTAGTTAACTGCTAGGAGTTTTTATCTCTTTTTAGTTTTTGCATGAGTTATTGATAAAACTAATTTAATATCCATATTTTCAGGGCCTCGCTGCCCAAATGTATTAAGAGTGAAACTTAGATTTAGAGTGGACTTCTGTTCCACTCAATCTATTTTTATTGCATGGTTATTTCCCATAGTTAGACAACTAGTGTAATAAAGACATGGATGTCGTCTCATAGAAGAACTAGTAGATAAGATAAGTGATATCTCATCACTAATTTTATATATACTTACAGAAGAAATAGAAAAATGACAACAATTATTATTCTGATTTCTGTAATCTCATTTTTGATATCAATATTTCTAAATACAGAGCTAATGGAATTGGACAGAGTTGAATTGTGATATTATTCTTTTGTGTTGATTTCTTACTTTAGTCTTCAGCCCTAAGGGTGTGGAGCAAGGGCCCACTCTCACTACCAAGGCAGAAGGCTAGTACCATTATTTTGTTATTTCAGATTTTGCTTTAAAAGATACCTACTATTTTCATAGATAGATGCATGTTTCAATCTATAGATTTGCTTTAAGTAATTCACTGTTCAATTATGTTTTCAACATTCTTTGAATTCATTTAATAGTAGATAGATCAGTTTCTTTAAATCAGTAAAAGTCATTAGAATTAGGCAGATAAAACTAGTAACTATAGGATTCCTAATTGCAGATAGCCAAGGACACAACCCTAGATTTGACATCTAAAATATGATTAAATGATGAGGTACAATGACCCTTGTCAGTTCCTCTGTGCAAGACTTGGGCAGTGGTGTCGTAGTCTTTCTGCCCTTGCTAACTCCAAATCTGGCATCAGGGCGCTCTCTGTAACATTTCTTTAGTTTACAATTTTTGAAGATTCAACCTTTCAGAACTTGGGCAGTCCTGAAATAGTCCTCTAACATCTCTACTTTTGGGGCATAGGTTCTAACATCTTCTTAATTCTCCCTATGCAATTGATTTCTAGAGATTTGATGTACATCTTCTATTCTAATCAGATCATCATAGAACTAGGTTTTAGTGCATTATTGACCTAGGGTTTGATAAAAAAAAGGCTTGATTAAATATGATCTTTCTATAACACTCTTGAGTACAAGATCTATAGTTGAATCCACCTCCACTTGGTAGTGATTTGGCTCGGTCTTGTCCTTGAATGTTATTGTGAAAGAGGGTTTGATCTAGTGTGCATGCTAGTTGTCATCATTCATCTTTTTCACACTTAACATTTTGGTGAACTCATAGCTCCGAGCATTTGTATCTTATCGATAGTTAAAATCAGATCTTGCATTGATTTATAGCATATTTTTCATTATTCATTTGAAAATCTTACATGATCTTGGGAAAAGTACATATTTGGGCCTTAAAAAATTGCATTTTAGTTAAATCTTGCATTAGGGTTTCAAAAATTCTCTTGCATGATCATGTTAGTGACAACAAACATCCATTAAATCTAATTTGATATGATATTCTTACATCATTTCATATCCTAGATTTCAAAATTCTTATATTTGTAATTACACATTGTGTATTTCAACATAAGAATATAACATCTCTCTCACATTTTGCAATACATCTTAATGAGATCTATATTTTCCTTCGTGTACAACACTTTAACATTGGGATCACTTGGTTTGTAGTGACACTCATGTGTTCCTGATATTTGCAGAAAGACTCAAAAACCTAGTTTCCTCAAACTCGTGCATTGTTGTACAAAAGTGTCACATATATGGCATCCAGTCAAAACAAGGGTGATATGGCTCCTCCCCGATCTAATAAGAAAAGGAAGGCTCCTAAACCCGTCATAGCATTCACACCACATGAGGTCACTATTAGAGATATTGATGGCCCTCTTTACATCACAGCAAGAATAAGTGGGAATCCTACAAGAGCAGTTCTTATTGATCCTAATTGTATGACAAATGTGATAACCGTTTAGAATTCTGATACATGCATGATCTAGCACAAGATACTTATGATCCTACAGATATAATGATAAAAGCACATAATGGTTACTTTCTTTCAGTAATTGGAAAGATAACACTTTTAATTAAGGTGGTCAAAAAAGCCTTGGAAGCGTTATTTGTTATATTCTCACTTCAGATCTCTTTTGTGTGAAGTTAGAACATCCTTGGCTAAAATCCATGAAAGCAGTTCTTTCCACTGTTCATAAGTGTTTAAAGTTCCCTCATAAAGGTCAAGTGCATGTTATTCACCATAGTGGGCAGAAACCATTAGCCACTCGTAGAAATTTCAATTTAGATTATTTTTGGCCACAACCTATCGAAGCAAATCAACCATGACAGGATTAATTCTTCCTAGTATATCAAAAGTACAAAGCAAAGAAAATAGTTGAATTATCATATGGTAAGAACACTCTTGGACCCTCTCGATCCTCTAAGGCTACAATTCCTCTTATTCAACAAATAGAGAGTGAAAAGGATCCTAAGATGAAAGATTCACCTCGACTGAAAGGAAAAGGAATTTTTGCCAAGGTTCCTCCTCTGCCATCCTTACAAGGATCAGGAGATAACCTTCAAGAGTAAAACTATCCATCACAAAATCAGCAAATTAATTTTGTACTGGCTTCCTCTTCAGAAATGTCGAAGAATGTGAAAAATCATGAATCCTTAGTGGTAGACAAAGAAGCTCCCTTGGAAAATATCACTAACAAGACAAGAATAAATAGGAATACAAAGGAAAGAAGAATAAAGCGACAAGCATTATCTCAAAAGATGTTTCTGCAAGAAGAGAACATCCCATCGAAAGAAATGGATACAAAGGAAGAAGAGCTAAAGGAAGAAGTTTCAAATTGGGCCATAGTACCCTATGTATCTCCTATTTCATATCAAGATTGAGATTGGTAGGAAGATGATTTTCTCAAAGACAACTACTAGCACGGTTGCATTTTATCATAGGTAAGTTTTCTCATTCATTCAACCACCTTTGATGTAGCACCTCTTTGAGTTGCTCTCATAGGTGGCCTCCTCTTATGTGTTGTTTAGGTCTCCTTGGATGACCCTTGACACTCTTGTAAGGTCAAGGATATAAGGAGATCACCTTTGTTGTGATACTTCTATTTGTTTCTCTATTCTTCTATTCTCCTGTCTCTTGTTACAATTGTTGAGTGTGGTGCCTTGGGGCATAATGTTGTGGAAGTTGTCTTGGGGGCATCTTCCCATGTTGTAAACCTAAGTCATTTTTATCTCCTCTCTCATTTTTCATGATTTTATTCTTTCATGGCTCTACTAGTTGGCAGATGATGGGGAGCCTCAGTCAGTAAGACTTACTCCCTCTTCACTCGGGCCGACAATCAGTTCAACCATCGCCAAACTCTCGTTGTTGTGACCTTTACCATCTATGAACACTTACAACCTATTGTCGATACACCGATACACTAACTTAGTATATGCTTGGCGTGACTTGCTATTACCGGTGGACTAAAGTTTCTATACCCTGATTCACCATTATGACCAATCACCATTTGTATCTGATGAAAGATACATTCTTAATATACATGCCCCACATGCTTTCTCAACATACATTCTCAATATACCTTTCGAACCACACTCGTCGACAAGACCTAGATCATCGGCGAACTCCTTGTTTGTTCTCCCAATATGCCAATATGTGTTATCTTTAGTGAGACCCTACGCGTCGGTAAGCACGCACAACTTTTGGCTGATGTGCTTTATCACCCCGATCTGAATCTTAGGCCGTGACTTTCGTTCAGCAGCTCGAACCTCCCTTCGGCTAGACTATCCTTGTCTCTCTGAGCGAGGAAAGCTTTTCTGATGGCCTCTGTCTCACTGATAATAGCTCCAACTCCTCCAATCAAACCCTAGCACATGGAGATACTAGGCGTTCTACTGTGCACAATCCAATTTGGTCCTCTGCGCCGCCGAACAGGAAAACAAAACAGGAAATAAAAATAGATATATGTACAACGAAGCCATTACACTTATTTCAACAGAAATCTTATTATTGGAATGCTTCATATCAATTTTTTGCAACAGTGGAAGTATAGAAAGGAAAAGAAATCTACAGCTATGCAATTTGTATTTACAGAGAATGAAAAATAGATTGACGACACAGAATAGTTTGATTTCTCCTTCACAATGCTCGATTACATTCACACAATTGCATTCAATTACAATGTCATATCCTAAGTTGGTTCATTTCCCTGGGTTTATAAGCTTGCCAGAGGAACACCAACCCTATTCTAAGCGGTTGGGAGATTGATTCCAAGCAGCTGGGAGAAAACTAACTGATTCCAAGCGACTAGGAGAAACCAACCGTCTAAAACTAACAACTTGACAAAAGTGACCTAAGTCACGAGGGACTACAAATAGAAAGGAAAATGCATTGGTCCAATGAACCTTATTACAACACAAAACCTATTTTAAAACAAAACATGAACTTAAATGCCTCACGGAGGCCACCTTGTGTGAGATGCTCCTATATCATACACCCCACCTAGAAAAGAACTCATGTCCCATGAGTTGATCCTTTGTCTTGCACCACCGTTATTCGTTGCTACCTCATGCCTTCCCCATGAGCTCTGGACTGCAACTGGCTTCCATGGAATCAAAAACGCATGCCTAGCATTGTAGGCTCTACTCACACCTTGCCATGAGTGAGTGCTTGCAATCAAACTTAGATGTTGCATGCCATAATTGCTTACTATCATAACTGCCTGAACACCTACAGTCAAAATCTTGTTTGATGCTTCTTGTACTACTGCTATGGTAGAATATGTTTGCCTTTCAACTCTTATTGGCTCTAGAGGACAAACAATGGTCCCTACTATGATAGCATCTTCTTCTTTCCAAACAACTTGTGGCTGCTTGCAGACCTACTCTTTGACCTTCTGTTGATCCATCTCAGATGTTACCATCTGATCTCCATCATTCAAAACTAAAATCACCTTCAAACTGTGATCTTTGGTAACCTCACTCCTTGAGGTATCCTCAACTTGCCTTATCTCTTCTTCATGCATCTTCACAAACTCTTTCTTACCCACCAAAATGATTTTGGCTGCCTTCTTTGCTTCAGCATCCTCCTGCAATGGTGTCATCACAAAAGTCTTTCCATCCTTTTTGATGGTGTATGTGTTAGCATATCCATCATATAATGCTTACCTATCAAATTGCCACAGCCTACCTAAAAGTAGGTGACAACACTCCATGGGCAAAATGTCACATAAAATTCTCTCCTTATATGCTCCAATCTAAAAATCAACATATGCCTGTTCATCTACCAAAAGTGATTGACTATCACTTACCCAAGATGCTTTGTAAGGAGTTTGACAAGGAATCTTTTCTATGTTCAATTTATCCACCATTTCCCTAGACACTATATTATCTGTTGAACCAGAATCTATGACTACCTTGCATATTTTACCTTTGCTTTTGCAATTGATCCTGAAAAGTGCTCTCCTTTGTGATGGTTTAGTCTCCACTGGTTCTTTGAGTAGTGTCCTCTTGATCATCAGATTTTCTCCCACTTCTGATGTCAAAATCACTTTAGGAGATGTTACACTCCCTACATCCTCTTGAGTCAGTGTGGTTCTTCTCTCATTTCCATGAGAAGTTGAGGCCTTCTCTGGACACTTATAAGTCGGGTGCCCTATCTAATTACAGTTATAACATCTCATATTGGAGAACTTGGATCCTCTGCCTGATTCATTTGTCCTATCTCTTTCATTTGGTCTCCTTCCTCGGTAGCCTCCTCTGCTACTTGAGTCTCCAACTTGCTCTTCTTGGCTAGACTCACCACTAGGCCTCTGGTTAGGACTTCTGCCTCCAAAATTGCCTTTAAAATTTCTGTCACCTCTTCCTCTACTCTGCTGCTCACCTTTCCTCTTCAGCTTCTCTTCAACTCTTAATGCTACTTGAAAGCATTTTTCCACGGTTTTAGGGGTAAACAAACTTATCTCATCTCGAATATTGACCCTCAGACCATTTAAATACCTTGCTACCTTATCTTTTTCATCCTCCATGTACCCACAACGAAGAGTGTACTTGTGAAACTCCTCGATGTAGCAGCCATATCCATATCTTTTTGCTTAAGGTTCTGCATTTTCCTGTAAATCTGCACCTCGTAGTCAGATGAAAGGAACTGGGACTTGATCTTCTCCAGCATTCTGCCCCACGAAGAGATTATACTTTTCCCATTCTTTACCCTTTCTCCTTGGGTGTAATTCCACCATGTAAGGGCAGCACCTTTGAGTTTAGTTTTTGCAAACTTAACCCTCTTACTTTGAGGAACTTCTTTGTACTCAAAGTAGTTGTTTAGAGCCTCAATCCACACCATAACTTGATCAACATTCATCTTTCCACTGAATATGGGGATATCTATCCAAGCCTCTGAAGAGTCCTTGCCAATAATCTTAATGGCTTCCAAAAATTACTTTTGTTCAGCCGGTATCTTTGCCTCTTCTTGTTTCTCTTCTTCTTCCTCTTTCTCCTCTTCTTCATCTATCCTTTTTCCTATCTTCATTGCCTTTGATTCAGCTTGGAGTGCTTCCCTGACTCCAGTTTTGATCATCTCTTCCATTTCTTTAAATTTCTTGACCACTTCGGTGGTCAACCCCTTTGGAGGCATATTGCTAGCCTCTCCTTCACTCTCTCTATCTGACATAAACATTCACAGACAGCACCCAAACCCCAACACTCCTGCAAATCCTCAATTTGACTACAACACAATACTCAATCAGATGTCCATCCTACACACTGCTACAGACCCATTCCTCTCATCTAATGGCATATCCTAGAGATGCACTACCACTCTCTCACAGTGGCCTCACTCTGCACCCTCTTCCAGCCAAACCTTTATTGGCGAATGGTCTTGACAGACCTCATCATCGTCTGCCCACACACTACAGGAATCTTGTTCCTCCTCACAACTAGATGGCACGAGCATCTGTTTTGGTCCAACTCTTCATCTACCTTCTCAGTGACAGAAATCAAATACACAACACCTCCGCCCAGACCTTTCGCAGGATCTGATACCAATATGATGGGGAGCCTTAGTCAGTAAGACTTACTACCTCTTCGCTCAGGCCAACAGTCAGTTCAACCATCGCCAAACTCTCATCGCTGTGACCTTTACCATCGGTGAACACTTACAACCTGTTGCTGATACGCTGATACACTAACTTAGTATATGCTTGGCGTGACTTGCTATTACCGGTGGACTAAATTTTCTATACCCTGATTCATCATTATGACCGATCACCGTTTGTATCCGATGAAAGATACATTCTCAATATACATTCCCCACATGCTTTCTCAACATACATTCTCAATATACCTTTCGAACCACACTCGTCGGCAAGACCTAGATCATCGGTGAACTCCTTGTTTGTTCTCCCAATATTTCAATATGTGTTATCTTCGGTGAGACCCTACGCGTTGGCAAGCATGCACAACTTCTGGCCGATGTGCTTTGTCACCCCGATCTGAATCTTAGGCTGCGATTTTCGTTTAGCAACTTGAACCTCCCTTCGGCCAGACTATCCTTGTCGCTCTGAGTGAGGAAAGCTTTTTCGATGGCCTATGTCTCACCGATAACAGCTCCAACTCCTCCAATCAAACCCTAGCACATGGAGATGCTAGGCGATCTACTATGCACACTCCAATTCGGTCCTCTGCACCGCTGAACAAGAAATAAAAATAGATATCTATACAACTAAGCCATTCCACTGATTTCGACAGAAATCTTATCAGTGGAATGCTTCATATCGACATTTTGCAACAACGGAACTATAGAAAGGAAAAGAAATCTACAGCTATGCAATTTGTATTTACAGAGAACGGAAAAAAGATTGACAACACAGAATAGTTTGATTTCTCCTTCACAATGCTCGATTACATTCGCACAATTACATTCAATTACAATATCATATCCTGAGTTGGTTCATTTCCCTAGGTTTATAAGCTCGCCAAAGGAACGCCGACCCTATTCCAAGTGGTTGGGAGACTAATTCTAAGCGGCTAGGAGAAAACTAACTGATTCCAAGCGGCTGGGAGAAACCAACCGTCTAAAACTAACAACCTGACAAAAGTGACCTAAGTCACGAGGGACTACAAACAGAAAGGAAAATGCATTGGTCCAATGGACCTTATTACAACACAAAACCTATTTTAAAACAAAACATGAACTTAAATGCCTCACAGAGGCCACCTTGTGTGAGATGCTCCTACATCAGCAGATGACGATAATAAATAAAAACTGATAAGGATCGTGTGTCCCTACAACAAGAAAACAAAAATGGACCTAGTCCATTTATGAAGATGGGGTTAATTTGATACTCATGCTTGACTAGTAGAATCACATTGTGTTGTGATGTGAACATGTATCATGTTGTGAATTTTTTGTAACAAGCCTTTGCACTACTCTAAATCTGCTTCTAGGCACTTTAGAATGTTTTGTATCTCACCTTGTAGCTACACTCAGTTCTGTGATACCTGAAGTATGACCTCACAACTATACTCAGTTCTGAACCCACAAGTGTAGCCTTGGTTTATTAAGTGGTATGTTGCCTTATTTATGTTTCAATTGTTCACAAGATGATTTGGTTGTTATCTTAGCTTAATTTTTCTACCGAAGCTTGTTAATTGTTACCATATAATATTAATGCATTTCTATTGTGATTGTTGGAAATAATTCAATGATTGCAAGCACATGTCACTTTGGGGCATGGGCTTTGCGAAAGCTCTTGTTCCCTCACATTTTTTTTAACCTTACCTTAAACGTGTTTTTTAAACCATTTAAGGTGGGGGCATATATTGTGGTAAATGCTTGGATATTTTAGATATTGTGATAAAGTGTGTTTCTGTATGCTTCCTTTTCATTGTAAGGCATCTCCGTGATGTAGGTGGGGTTGTATACTTTGTTTTGTGTGTTGTGTATGCTTCCTTTTCACTGTAAGGCATCTCTATGATGCATGTGGGGTTGTATACTTTTTTCACATGCTTCCGTTTCACTGTAAGGCATCTCTACAATGCAGGTGGGGCTGTATGTTTTTAAAAGCCCTTCTGTGGAAGGTGGGATTGTGTATTCCCTTGGGTGGTTGCAAATCCTTTTGAAAAGTCCTCTATGGAGGCGTGGTTGGATCTTGAGTTATTCACCCTTAAGCGTGTCTTTGGTGGTTTTGGTCGCGTAGCTCAACCGTCAGGTGTGTTTGGCATGTCTTAGATGGCGACTCGTAGTGATTGTTAGAAATGAAGGTGCAAACCACACAACAGAAATTTGATTCAAACCTTATTTATGTCCTCTAAACAATGTAGAATCAATGGAGATTGCAATAGAAATAAAACCCACTACAAAGAAATAACATGCATTAAGAATTGAACACACAACATAGTATGTAACGTGGAGAAAACCCTTTCAAGTAAAAAATTCCACCAAGAAAAGATGCTCCAAATTATATTATCTTCAAATATAAAATTACAATACATGCACTTCCTCTTCTTCTTTAATCTTCAATCCAATGACGCATGTTACTCTCAACTCTACTAAAAACATAGTACAAATATCCTTATAAAAGAGGGTTGCTTCCTAGGACAAGAAAACCAACATAATATCGATCATCATATCTGTGACCTAATGATGAATGGTCCATGTTTACAATGATAAAATATAAATAAAATTTGTCTTGCAGATGAGTTAGCGTCAAGGACTGGATATAAACACGTGATTGAAACAAGATCACTATTGGTGAAACCTTTCATCCCTTATGGGTGATTTACAAACAATAATAGGAATAATAAATTACATAGGATTTACAAGGTTGATGGCACCTTAATCCTAACATTCTCACACTTAACATCATACATTGTAAATACCCATAGGAAAACCATAAATAATTAGGCACTAGAAGCAAGGCCCATGGCCTTTCTGCACCAAACAAATTTCTTTGTTCTCACAAGCTTGGTAAAAGCATTTGCAACATTCTCTTGAGTGTTTACCTTAATCATCTCAATTTGTCCATTTACAACCATTTCTCGAATAAAGTGATACTGTACATCAAAATGCTTAGGTTGAGCATGATACATAGGATTCTTGGCCAAGCAAATAGCACTCTAGCTATCACAGCCAATCTGAATGATCTTGCAATCAAAACCAATACCTATACACAATCGTCTCAACCAAACTCCCTCCTTAGAGACATGGGTAGTAGACATATACTCTACTTTAGTTGGACAAAGCAACTGTGGGATGCCTTTTGCTCATCCAACTCACTGCTCTGCCAAACAAGTAAACACATAGCCACTAGTGGACCTTTGACTATCCAAGTCACCTACCCAATCTACATCAACAAATCCCTATATGTCCAAAGTTTTGTCAACACTATCAATACCAGAATAAATCAAATAGTAATCAGGAGTACCTGCTAGATATCTAAACACCCTATTCGCATAATTCCAATGATGTCTACTAGTGTTAGACATAAATATGCACAAAGCTCCCACTGCTTGGGCAATATCTGGTCTAGTGCAAACCATTGCATACATCAAACTCCCTTCAACACTAGCATATGACACATTAGACATATCCTCTAAATCATCCTCATTCTTTGGACACATATCTGATGAAAGATTAGTACCAATGGGTAAAAGAACTTTAATTGGGTTACAGTCCTGCATACTAAATCTTTGCAAAATGGTATTCACATACTTACTCTGAGACAACCAAATATTTATGTTACCTCTATCCCTCTTGATCTCCATACCCAGAATATACTTGGCTACTCCAAGATCCTTCATATCGAATGCACTTGAAAGTTGAACTTTCAATTCATTGATCATACCCTTAGTATTGTTGAAAATCATGTCATCAACATACAATGCAATGATCAAAATAGAATCATCAATACATTGAATGTACACACAGTCATCCTCCTCACTTCTAACAAAACCCAATTTCAACACAAATGAGTCAAACTTTTGGTACCACATTCTGAGGGATTGTTTTAGACCATAAAGAGACCTCTTCAATCTGCAAACCCAATGTTCTTTCCCTTTTACCTCAAAACCTATAGGCTATTGCATATAAATTTCTTCCTCAAGATCTCCATGCAAAAATGTAGTCTTAACATCTATTTGCTCTATTTCCCAATCAAAAGTTACAGCAATGGATAAGAGAAATATGATAGAAGTTAATTTAGCAATAGGAGAGAATAGTTCACCAAAATCAATTCCCTCTCTTTTGGAGTAGCCCTTGGCTACCATTCTAGCCTTGTACTTATCCAATGAACCGTCTACTCCAAACTTCTTCTTGAGACCCACTTACATCCTATGGACTTTCTTCCTTTGGGCAAATGAACAAGAACCTAGGTGTTGCAAGAGTCTAAAGCCATCATCTCCTCCTACATGGCTAAATGCCAAGACTCACTATCATCTACATGAATAGATTCCCTATAGGATCTAGGCTCATCGTCTGTACTCAATAAAGCAAATACACAATAGAAATCTAGTGGGCTATACCTATCAACTGGGTTTCATTGTCTTGTGGATCTTCTTAGAGGTGGAGTAACAGACTCTTCAGATTCTTCTGCATGCTCATCTATACCAACTTCTTCTATCACAACAGATTCTTCCTCATCAAACTTTCACTCGAGTCTTCTACTTCTTCACCCCCCAATCCATCATTATGTTCTTCTTGAGGTGCATCTTCATGCTCTGATTCAAAGTGCACTCTCTTCACCTTTTCTTCTTTTTCCTTTGGTTGTTCAGGTTCTGAAATAACACTAAGTTCCCTAAAAATAACATCTCTAGAATAGATAATCTTTCAGGTTAATGGATTCTAAAGCTTATAACCTTTTACATTATCACCATATCTAATGAAAGTACACTTTTCAACTTTTGGATCCAAATTAGTTCATTTTTCTTTAGGCACATGAACATAAGCCTCACAACTAAATACCCTTAAATGTGAAGCAGAAGGTTTCTTACATGTACACACTTCATAAGGAGTTGAAATAAGAGCCTTATATAGAGATCTGTTAACTAAGTAGTTCGTAGTACAAACAACTTATTCTGAAAAGTATTTGTTCAACTGTGATTCACTCAACATACTTCTGGCTCTTTCCATTATTGTCCGATTCATCCTTTCTGCCACTCCATTCTGTTGTGGTGTATATGGAGTTGTCTTCTTTCCAACAATACCTACATGCTTACAGAATTCATCAAATTCCTTAGAACAATATTCCCCTCCATTGTTAGATCTCAAAACCTTTATCTTATAATCTAATTGTTTTTCAACTAAAGCTTTAAATTCCTTAAACTTAACTTGAAAACTTCATATTTCTGATGCATAAAATAAATCCAGGTAAACCTTGAGACATCATCAATGAAGGAAACAAAATATCTAGATTTTCCAATTGATTCAACATCCATTGGACCAAAAACATTTGAATGAATAAGTTCCAATTTATCATTAGATTTATTACTGCCTGAAGGAAATGGAGATCTATTTTGTTATCCAAACACACAATGTTCACAAAATTTAAAAATCTCATCAGAATAGGATAAACCATCTAACAATTTTTTATTTAAGATAGTCTTTAAACTAGACTGACTTATGTGGCCCAATATACAATGCCACAACATACATGTATTTTTTAGTATTAGCCTCAGATGCATAAGAGGCATTACAAATAATAGTGGCTGCTAGCTTAAACAGAGTTCCCAATCTTTTCCCCTTCGCTACCACCAAGTTTCCTCTCACCAATTTGTAGCCATACTTATTAAATGTCACATGCATTCCCAAATTATTCAAATTTGAAACAGAAATCAAATTTATAGCCAATCTAGGAAAATATAAAACACCAGGGAGGGTTTTAATTATCCCATCACTAAAACACAACATTACCTTCCCTTGTCCAACAATAGGATATGTAGAGTTGTCCCCAAGGCACACATTTCCTCCATCATACTCTTCATATGTGGAAAACTATTCTTTATGTGGTCATGTGGTATGAGCATCCCGAGTCAACCAACCAATGATCATGAGAAACAACATTACATGTAGAAAGTAAAACCTCATCACCTGCATTCAAAGACTTATCAGTAGCAGAATCCCATTGTTTCTTCAGGTTTCTACATTCCTTTTTCACATGTCCTCTCTTTCCATAGTTCCAACACTTAACTATGTTCTTCTTTCTAGGAGTCTTAGAATGGCCCTTAGACTTTTGTTTAGATCCCTTCTAATCTCCTTTTGGTCCTCTTTTGATAGACCTTCCCCTAACACTGAGAGCATCCCCTAAACTATCTAAACTTTTCTTCCTCAATTTTTGTGACAGCAGAATTAAAACAAGAACATCCAACTTTAGATCTGAGGATAGCAGTGATAGAAAAAACTAACATTCTCCCACGACTCAGGTAAAGAATAGAGAAGCAATATACATTTATCTTCCTCATTCACCTCAACATCTATAGATACTAGTTGACTCAATAACAAATTAAACAAATTCAAATGCTTTGCAACCAATTCACCCTCTTTGATTTTCATGGAAAATAACTTACACTTTAAATAAAACTTATTTACCATACTCCTGTCTTGGTAGATCTCACCCAGATGCTTCCACAAGCTATGTGTAGACTTCTCACTTGCAACATTCAATAGAATAAAATCTACAAGACATAGCCAGATGGTTCCCTGTGCCTTCTTATCTAATCTTTCTCGTTCATCTAGAGTAATATCATCAGGGTTCTTCTCCTTAGTTACAACCAACCACTAGTTTCTTTCCTCTAGCAAATCCTCCATTTTTAACTTCCACAATTCATACCCCGTGCCAATTGAGAGGTAGAAGCAACAATGGATGCAACCATGATATCTACACAAGATCTGCAAACAAATAACAACCAAATCTCCCACTGTAGCTAAAAAACCCTCACACTACCACCCAAGAATCAAAATTGGCCAGGCTCTGATACCAAATGTTAGAAATGAAGGTGCATACCACACAACAGAAATATGCTTCAAACCTTATTTATGTCCTCTAAACAATGTAGAATCAATGGAGATTGCAATAGAAATAAAACCCACTACATAGAAATGACATGCATTAAAATTAAACACATAACATTGTATGTAACATGGAGAAAACCTTTTTAAGTAAAAAAATCCACCAAGAAAAGAGGCTCCAACTTGTATTATCTTCAAATATGAGATTACAATACACGCACTTCCTCTTCTTCTTTAGTATTCAATCTAATGGCGCCTGTTACTCTGAACTCTGCTAAAAATGTAGTACAAATATCCTTATAAAAGGGGGTTTTGCCTTCTAGGGCAAGAAATCTGACATAATATTGACCATAAGATTTGTGACCTAATGATGAATGGTCTATATTTACAATGATAAAATATAAATAAAATTTGGCTCGCGGATGAATTAGCATCAGTGATCAGATATAAACATGTGGCTGAAACAAGATCACTGAGCTAGTGAAACTTTTCATCCCTTTTGGGTGATTTACAAAAAATAATAGCAATAATAAATTACATAGGATTTACAAGGTTGATGGCACCTTAATCCTAATAGTGATGAGCTCTCCATCGCCTGTGTTTTATGTGTTTAAGACGATAGTGTGTCGATGACATACTCTAAGGCGTCGTGTATTCTATGTGTTTTCTGTGTGTATTCCTTGCATGTCTTGAATGTTTTAATGACAGAGCATAGTGATGAGCTCCCCCCATGCCATGTGTTTTGTGTGTTTTGTGGCAACGCATAGAGATGAGCTCCCCTCATGCTGTGTTTTGTGTGCTTTTGATGGCGGTGTATAGCGATGAGCTCCCCCCATTGCCTAGTTAGGCTTATATAATTGTTTAATCATGTTTTCTCTTCATGTATGCCTTGTGTACTACGTGACTGCATTCATGCCTTCTATGTGTATTGCATGCCTTTTGACAGTCTTCTTCATGTATTACGTGCTTCCTTACTATATTCACTGTGTCTTGTATGACTGTCATGTGTTTTCTTATGTTTACCTAAGCTTGTGAGCTAGAAATGGCTCTCCAAACTTAGGGTGCATATTCACTCTATTATCTAATGTGTTTGATGTGCTTTGACCCTACTTTAATGCATGTATTGATTATAAGATCATACACACATTAAAGTGGGGGCTAAATGTTATGGAGTAAAAAGTGGACACATATCTTTTTACCTCCTTGTTTAGCTCCTAGGTCCTTGTGAATACATTATACATTCTAAATATTCATCCCAATGCAAAATTGCTCAAAACCAATGTAAATTGGGAACAAGGGGTCCATGCTTAATCTTATCCTAGACCTAAAGGGGACTCAAAGACTTGGGTGCCACTGCCCAAGTCTTCCCTGATTGGTCGGGGAAAATTTAAATGTATGTCGGCTTAGGACATTTAAAAAAGTTTCTCCTTGTACGCTCTTTTGTTTTAATTTAATGAATGTTAGCAGGAAAGCATATGTAAGTGTGTTTTTTAATTCATTATGAACCTATATGGAGATAAATAGCTTGAAGCATTAGAGTAAAGAGCATTCAAAACATTCATTATGATTCTAGAGCAGATTTGTGTTGTCATTGTGTGTTGTTGCAGGTTTGAAGTTATCATCTATCTCTCCTTATGAGTTGAAGAGCTTTCATCCTCCTAAGGGTTTCATCACATAGGTGATATCATTATTGTTCATCATCATTTGATTCATCATATTGTTATTGTCTTTAGCTGAGCTTCCCTACAAGGACATGCTCTCTTTATCTATTAATGGTGTTGGGAAGCTTGAATGCTATCCCAGGATTTGATTCAGGCAAGTCCCTAAACACCATAACCCCCAAACCCCTTCTCTTCTTCCTGTGTGTAGGTTACAGGTGCGAGATCTAGAAAATATGAAGATACAAGAAGAGTGAGAAAGGACTAGGGTTTCAGGATTCAATAGTATTTTAGGAGTATTCCTTTGTGTAAGACTTGGGCGGTGGTGTCATAGTCTTTCTGCCCCTACTAACTCTAGATCTAGCATCAAGGCAGTCTCTATAGCATTTCTCTAGTTTACAGTTTCTAAAGATTCAACCTTTTAGGACTTGGGTAGTCCTGAAATAGTCCTTCAACATCTCTGCTTCCAAGACACAGGTTCTGACATCTTCTTGATTCTCCCTATGCAATTGGTGTCTAGAGATTTGTTGTACATCTTATGTTATAATCAGATCATCATAGAACTAGGGTTTAGTGCATTATTGACCTAGGGTTTGATAAAAAGGGCTTGATTAAATCTGATCCTTCTATAGCACTCTTGAGTACAAGATCTGTAGCTAAATCCACCTCCACTTGGTAGTGATTTGGGTCGGTCTTGTCTTTGAATGTTATTGTGAAAGAGGGTTTGATCTAGTGTGCATGCTAGTTGTCATCATTCATCTTTTTCACACTTAACATGTCCAAACAACGCATCACAGATACGTAGAGGTGCCACATCATAAATTACTTCATCTCTAAATGGTTAAATGGAATAGGATAGTTGACACTATCTACTTACATGGATATTGCACCCTAATCTCACCCACCCCATGAAGTATGGTTTCAATTGAGATGTTGTTTACAAGTTTAATTTCTTTATGGTCATAGTAGAGGTCAAATTCTTATCACTCCCACTATAAATAATAAAGTGCAAGGCCTTCTCATTTACCCATATTTTTTAGTGGAATAAGCATTCCTCGTCTGCATGGGGAAATACTTTGGTAGTAGCAACCATTGCATATAGACTTGTTTTAATTATGTGATCACAAGCCTTCTACTCAAAAGGATCCATATGTATAAAATCAACTTCTATCTCCACATATTATGTTTCTATGATCAAGGTCTTGGTGGCTTAACAATCCTTGGTGTTATGTTAATGAGTCTTATGGACTTCACACCACATACAAGTGTTTCTTTACATCTTTTTGGTGCTCTTCTATTCTATTGTTGCTTGTGATGGGAATTCCTTCGTTTTTTGCTTTCTTGTGAATTTGTAACTACTTTCTCCCTCTGACTTGGTGTTTGCAAAAGATTCCTTCCTTTCTTTATATTTGAATTTTTCTTCAATCTTTACTACATATTTGAAAGAGATCCCGAAAGCCTCAATATTTAGAAAGGCCATCTTAGTTTGAATATATTGGTGAAAGCCATTGTAGTACTTCAAAAACTCTTTGTATCTTGGGTGTCAAGCTTTGTTGATAACATGTGGAAGGTATTGGTGTAGTCCCATATTGACTAGTCTTTTTTATTGAAGTAGCTTCCATTGCATATATTTCTCTTCATATGTATCTTTAGAGAAATACTCCTTGATATATTCCACAAATTCTTCCCATGTGGGTTATTATTCATCATTAAATGTCAAATTTGTTGGGAAAGGTGTGTTGTACATATAGCATAACATAAAATAATAATATTAATAATGTAAAATAAATATTAATTTTGGTGCATCTTAGAGATGTGGGAATCATAATGGGTTAGACATTATTGAGACACTTATGTTGTATGTGACAATGGGAAAATTATTTAATATTAGGAAAACTTAGTACCAAATATCTAATTTGGGGGTCATGATTTAGTGAGCTCATGGTTTTGAGGCACATGATTATGTATTACCACTTAGTAGTTTTATGCAAGCTTGTATTTATAAAAGCAAGTGCATGAATAGTTGTTGAGGTTGCCTTGTTGGCTAAGGTTGGATTGAGCATTTCTTGTAGATTGCATATGTGATTGGAGGAAGAATGGATTAGGATGTGTGGCTACATGTTTTTCATTTTCTTGATCACATGGAAGAATACAACTAGGGTGCTTGTCTTTAGAAGCCTTGCATGGAGACTCTAAAAGTGTAGTGTAATCTTGTTCATGGAGATAATATATTGAATTTTGTGGTTGCTTTTGGAGGTTGGGTTTTCCCCTTGAGAGGGTTTTCCTAGGGTACATATGGTGTTCTTGATGGTATGCTTTGTTATTCTTTTTCATGGTGGTTCTTGAATACTTGTTTTACACAATTTTTATCTCATGAGAGTTATGTGGAAATGGTTTATATTGATGCAAATTTCCTTTCATTTGGTATCTGAGCCTAGTTGTCAAGTTATAAGAGGAAACATTTTCTTGGTTGTTAACCCTTGGTGTGAGTGGAATCTTGTGCATAGTTGAATACATGGCTTTGTAGGAAAAAGAAAGGCACTTTTCAAGGTATCAAATATGTTGTGAATTTGGGTTGTTATAGATCTAGGATTTGTGTGTGGATTCAACAAATGGGTTTTTGTTTGGGCTTTTTTTATGAGAGTTTTGAGGGTGAATTTGTGTAGGTGACCTCCTAGGAAAATAGACCTCACCATTATGTCCACAAAGAAAAAAATCTATGGATCCATGATATAAAACTTGATATGCTTTGGGCAAAAAAAATTAGGCCATTTCTAAGGGCATGGAAGAAACTTCGTTGGTCAAAATCCATACAAGTTGTATAGATTCCATATGGTTGTACAATCTTGTACGGTATGTATGCATCACAACTTCATCATTTGATAGATCTAGTATAGTCATTAGGAAATATTCAACTACCACCGGAATAGTGCCTTGTTCATTTTCAATTTGCCTAAAAGGAGTAGATATTTTTTGGGAGGCATAATTTTCACTCAGGGAATCAGATTTTTGACTTCTTATAATTGATAGAAATCTCCTTCTAAGTGATGTGGAGTGGTATTAGTGGTTTTTGTAGATTTGTTGTTTGTGATATAAAATTCTAGTTGGAAGTTGGTTTCACTCTCATTGATTTGATAGATCATCTTGTGTCCATGGTGTTTATTATGGACTCCTTATAGGCAAAAGAGAGAATATTATGAGCACTTCATAGTGGATCAATTTTGGTGTTGATATGTGATTTGTTCACTTACATTTTTATAGAGTTGTTTTTTTATGTTCCCTAATTATGGTTCTTTGTGGATTTGTGATATCAAATCTAGAGGCGATTTGGAGTTTGAGTCACGGATGTTCTACATGCTTATCGTTGGTTGTCTCTATTTGACATATGTAATGAAGAAAAAGTGAATAAATCATTTTTTGCATTACATTACATTACATAGGTGTTGGAATGTAAAACATGAACTTACTGAAAACAAAAGTATGAATTCTAGAAATAAGTTATAGAGCAAGAAAGAGGAAGAAAAGAAGAACCTGCCACCGAAGGATGGAAGTCTCGGTCTAGGATGCTAGCACGTCAAGGGGACATCTGTGCATCACGATGTCATCCATATGACATCAAAAATAATAAAATTCCATACTATATGATATGGTCTAGGTTTGTAATTTTACCTAGTCTGCACACAGGACAAGAATGAAAACCCAACAACACAATACACAAGGGAATCAAATAAATAATGCATTTAAATAAAATATAATGAAAGATAATGAAGATAATAGAATGACAAGATAAAATGAGAGAAATGAACAAACTCTCATGTATTTGAATCTTCTTCTTTAACCTGCACAACACAAAACAAGAAAAATAGTTGAGGTTGTTTGGAGGTTTGCCTCAGTCAAACCCTTGCTTTGGTCTTTCAACCTCCACAACAACCAAGATAGACAAATAAAAATGTGTGTGTGTTCTAATGTCTAGATCTAAGAACAATGACTAAAGGAAATCTAGTAGGATGCGAGAAACCCACAGTGCTCAGGGGCACATAAAAAATAAATGCTTGTAACAAAATAATAAGAATAATATCATGTTGAAGTGGCTTGAAGAAGCCAAGGAGTGCAAGAGAGTTGAAAGTAGAGTGTTGTAGCAAGCTATAGAAATTTGTAGCATGCAAGAAGTTGCAACAAGAAAACCAAGAGAGAGCCAAGAGTCATGTAATAACAAAAATATATATTCAAAAATGAGAAGAGGGAAAAGGAAGGAGGCAACGAACCGTTTGGAATATCCTTGAGATGTTACCACCGACATGCGAAAAGCAACAAGTGGGAAACTACTTAGAAACAACCACAAAACACAAAATTGTCACAAGATGCTAGTGTGTTGTGTAGATGTCTACATGACGTGCTAGTGTCCGAACAGTTTGGGCTCAAAATGATAAGACACTAGAACATCACATGACTAACATAAAAGTGACAACAAATTTGATGAAAAGACAACACTGAACATAAGGCCTAAGCACCATGGGAAGGAAAAAGGCTAATGCAAGGGCTAAAATGAGCCTATAATCAAACTAAGGGAATGAACACTAAAGAAAGGCCAAAATATAGCATGAAATTGCAAGGGTATGCAATTTTTAATGTTACAACATGGTTATTGATACAATATTAAACTTGTATGTTGCATTGTGAGATCTACGAGTTGTGTAGTTTTGTAGGCTATATATACTTATAGGTTGCATAGATAACTTGAATTTAGGTCATTTATACCCATAGATCTTTGAGTATTGATGAATATTCTATTGGTTGGCCTTGTTTCGATCACTTGGTGCAATGGTATGTTTGTCATTATGAGGTAGAGAGATGTCATTACCTGAGATTGTTGTATTTTGGGACCCATTTTTGTTGATTTAGTGAGACTTTGATGTAGGTACATTGGGTGGTGATCATGGTGTCATGGAGGTTCCTATATGCATGGAACTTTGGCACAACATGGTTGTTTGTGCAGATACATTATTAGTTTTGATGGATTGATTCCTAGTTTGTAGGTGTTGCTTTACCTTCCTGGTTTGGAGATTAAGGTTCTTCTTTATCCTTTGCAGTTGTTGGTGTTATAGTTGAGTTTTCTAATTATGTGAGGGCCATGGATGATCTTTAGTTATGATATGGTTATCATAATGTCATGTGTAGCTCGGTATCATAGTCTAGTGGGAGATTGGTAGTGATGTGGATTTGTCACTTGATTATGGACGATCTTCTACAGTGGTTATTGATGTTATGGAGGAGATATTAGATTCTATTTCTTACATGCAGTGAGAGTTCTTTGACATCTTAAGTTCTATTGACAAGAGACACTTATCTTCATGTGATTTGGAGATGTTGGCATCTTGTTACCATGGAAGATTCTTGGAGTCTTTGGCCGAGTTATCAATTAGGAATTGTCATTTTGATAATTAATCCTTGGTTTAGAGGATGGATTTTATTATGCCAAGGTGGACTCTTGATTGTACTTTAGAGTTTTGGCATGACACATGTGCTCTTGGGAGAAAATATTTAGAGACATGATCTTCTTTTGAGGAGATGTAGATCATGACATAATGGAGAGTTTTTGGATTCTGTACTAATCATGCAATTAGAGATTTGGAAGTGATTTGTGGCAGTCTTCTAGTATTGAGTGCAGTGTTGATTTTGACTTGGAGATTTTGGGTATTATAGTGTTGCAATTAGACTTTAGTTGACATGGGATGATCAGTTGGGTGCTCATAAATATTAGATAGACTTGGGTGAGGCTAGAGATCTCTTATTTCTTAGAGATTATGTGTTGAGATGATTATTCTTTAATGAGGTTTCAATAAGAAAATTAAGGAACCTACATTTGGAGTTGGATGTGAGTTCAACATGGACTTGATGAGGAGATTGTTCATGGAGAGAGTGATTGTGGCTTGGTGTATCCTAGGATGAACTATCTCATTCCCCACTCTTGGTCCTCTTGATGGTGAATCATCTGATAGGTCTTATTTGAGGATTACTTTGCATGGTTTCTTTTTGCCTTGTCTCCTTATGAATATGAGCTTGTTATGAAGATAATTTTGAGGAGTGTAGAGGATGGTTTTGGGCATATTACCTTGTTGTGGGAATGGTTGTTTAATATTCCTTTACTTTAAGAGGCTTACATCTTGGTTTTTTTAATTAATATATGGCATGCTTGACCTTTGGGTTGAATGGTTGGATGTTGAAGAGGATTTTCTATTTGGGGTTTTGTGAAGGAGATCTTACTTGTCATAGTTTTTAGCACATTGGTGTTGGTAAAAGGACATGCTACATGGTTTTGACTTGTAGGTTTTCTCTCTTTATGGTCTATTGTTTCTTCCTAAAGATTCATGTTCACGTGACATAGGAGTCGAGGTTTACATGGAGCTATTGTGATTACTATGTTTGTGGTCATTTACTGTTATTGCACTTCATTGCTTTTTAGTAATAGTATGGATGTTATTTAATCTCTTTCTTCTATGAGGTGGAGAACTTGGGAGAGTTATGGAGACTAGTGGTGAGAGAGTATGCAACAATTTAGTTTGTAGGTTTGCATGTCATTGTCATGTTCTTTGGTACTAGATGATATTAATGACATTAGCCATACCCTTCTTGTGAGTGTTATTGGTCGACTTTTGGATGATTTGGTCATTTTTAGATTTGACATTGACCATACTATGGGAGTTCCAAGATGCATATGCATCCTTTATTGGATGTTCTCATTATATTGTAATGCTAAAGGTCTTTTATTTTTTATCACATGTTTATATGTGTTGTGATAAAAAATTCAAGACCTTTAGTATTGCAATATAAGGACATGTGAACATAGATTGGGTTGGATATGTTAGGGAAAAAGGTCTCCCTGTGATGATTAGTATAACTTGTGTTTGAGGTATGGTTAGTTGGATGTGTTAGCAACTAGTTGTGGTTGCTATTTCAACTGTGTTGGTGAGTTCTTAGCAACTACTAAGGACTATTTATTACCATTGGATTTAGTGTTTGTGATCAAATATCAAGTTGAGGTAGGATTCATGCTTCTATGTGACATTTAGTGTGACATATCTTTTGGATAGGATATAATCTTTTGTGCTTTGACATGATGGAGGATGAGAGAGTTCTTGTATGAGATGGTTGTCACCTTGGTTGTTGTTGCAGGTATCTTGATGGAGCACATGGAGCACTTGGATGTTTTGATGACACATGTTGGCTATAGGGATTGTTCCCTTGACGTTTGAGTTTTCTTTTGACCCCTTATGCAATGTATACAAGTGGAAGAATGTTGGGGCAGGTGTGTTGTACACCTTTCATAATATAAAATAATAATGCTAATAAATATTAATTGTGGCGCATCTTAGAGATGTGGACATCACAATGGGTTAGACATTCTTGGGGACACTTTATGTTGTATGTAAGATTGGAAAAATGTTTAATATTGGAAAAACTTAGTACCAAATATCTAATTTGGGGATAATGGTTTAGTGAGCTCATGGTTTTGAGGCACATGGTTTATGTAATACCACTTAATGGTTTTGTACAAGATTGTCTTTATAAAAGTAAGCACATGAGTAATTGTTGAGGTTGGCTTGCATAATCTTTGGCTTATTGGCTAAGTTTGGATTTAGCATCTCTTGTAGGTTGCATATGCAATTAGAGGAAGCATGGATTAGGATACGTGGCTACATGGTTCTCATTTTCTTGATCACATGGAGGAATGTAACTAGGGTGCTCGATGCTTCATAAGCCTTGCATGGAAACTTTCTAGGTGTGTTGTAATCTTGTTCATGGAGATAATACATTGAGTTTTGTGGGTGCTTTTGGAGGTTGGGTTTTTCTCTTAAGAGGGCTTTCTCGGGGTATGCTTTATTATTCTTTTGCATGGTAGTTTATGAATACTTGATTTGCATATTATTCTTTCATGAGGGTTATGTAGAAATGGTTTATATTGTTACAAATTTACTTTCAAAATTATTGACCATAAGAGGTTCCCTTGCAATTCTTCCTTCATAGTAACTTAGTTTCCCATGGTTGTTGCACATGAGGCATGGTTTTGAGGAGAGAAAATATTATTTTCTTGGAATTTTGAGAAGTACTTTACAAAAAATACTTTTCCAACTTGGATATCTAGTCATCAACAACATCTACATCAATTTTCCCTTAAAAAGTTTAGATATCAAAATTTACCCAAACCTTGAAAGGGGTGCGACCACTAAATGACCTCTTTGTTTGTTCTATGTTAGGGTGTAGGTTATCCTGATTTGTTGGAGGAGATGATTAAACCGGTTCATCATCTTTGTGTGTTGTCTTTACAAAGCCACCTTAATCAACACCTTAAAGGGATCCGAGGAGTCAGCCTGCTCTTCAATCTTCTATAATCATGTGTGTCTTAGAGGAAGGTAATTGAATGGATCTCTTGTCTTCAATCCAAGTTTTTAATACTCTAATTGCGTGTGACATGGCATTTAGGAGCAAACACGATTGATAGAATTAATCCAATTTTTTCTAAAAATTTAGAGGATAATACACTAGTGAAGGATTGAGTGTATTGTATCTAGTAATTGCCAAACTAGTATTATGCAACAAGAATAATTGTTGAAGCTAAACATAAATGGTTTTTAATTCAAAATTGAGAGCTTATACAATATATGCAAAGTCTATGGAAGATTTGCATGCTATGAACTCCATCTCATTTATTTAAATTCAACCAATATGCACACTTTGCAAGATGAAACTAAAAACTTAGTAAAACAACTAAACTATGGTTCCCATTGAAAACCAAAGCGATACTACACCTATGTCCTCCTTGGAAGTTGAAATGGACAACCAGATGAGGACAAATTAGCTACAAAATTAAAGAAAAACTAGGAAGGACCCCAATTTAGTGGGATTATGACTCCTACCTCGCTTACAAAACTTAAAGTTGTTGGATGTGTTGGAGAGATCTCCAAAAGTATTAAGAAAAGATACAAAGATGCTTAGTTGAAGGCAACATGCCTCTCCAACCATATGAGGGATAGAAACACTTTAAGGGCCTCTAAAATACGAATAATGAAGATGTAGAAAATATCTAAAAAATAGATTTTTGATATTCTCTAGATTTGACCATGCAAATGTCGTCTAAATGCTCTTGGATCTTAGTCAGATCATTAAATTAATTAAATTACAATAAAATAAATCTACCTAGAATAAATACAGGGCTAAAAACACATGCTTGAGTGGATCTAAAAATGGAATGAAATAACAAATAATAAATGTGTACTTTGATGTTGATGAAGAGGAGACCAATTTGACTATGACAAAAGGGTGCTACTAAAATTCTAATATTAGATTTGAGACAAATAAATTAAGACAACTAAGATTTGGAAGTATGAAGTTGTTTGTGTACTTGGATCACTTTTATGCTTATGGATTTGAACCTAGCACATGAAAGTGAACTTCACCCATAGATTTGAACTAACTAATTGTGGATCTTTTGTACTTGCAAACAAAGATTTGCCTTGATGTCTAGACTTGTAATAAAATAATTGTGATGTTGGCAAACACTATTGGAATATTATTATGTAAGAATCTTCTCCTTATGACAAGCCTTTGGATCCAATTCAGTGATTATTAATAAAAAGGAAGACAACATGCAATGAGTGCATCAAGCACCATCCAAAATAATGGTCATTTTGAATATGAAACTTTGAACTTAAATTAAAAAAGTGATGCAAAGACCTGGTGCAAGAACTAATGTTTTGGAACTCAATGCAATGTAATTGAAATATGTTGAGGTAATGTGATGTCACAACATAGGCAAGAGTAATTCTAGAGTAATCAATGATTATAAAGTAATAAGTGATGGATGACTAACATATAATTGATGATTAATGTATAATCAAAATGGCTTAGGGTGATGCCCTTTTATACTTAACACACAAATTTGAAAGTTTTAGTGTAGGAGTTGACACATAACAAATAGTTGTGAAGGGGTTGACCTGGGCCCATAATTAAATTCAAATTTAAAACTTTAGGGATCATATCCAGAGTGTGGAAGTGAACTAGCTCAAATTCGTGGGTGTAGAAATGAACCAAAGAGAGAAATAGGTAATCTAAGAGATGATAAATATTCAAGGATCGATCTATCTTTTTTCTTAATGGTTAATTAAAAATGGATAAAAAGGTATTAAATCAATCAAAATCACACGTTAAGAAAAATATTTAGAACACGTCATAGAAAGTAACATAAAACAAATGATAAAAATAAAGGATATGCACTTTTCACCATTTCAATTATAAACCCTGTATTATATTCTCCTAATTTTTTATTACAATTAATATATCATACTCATAAATTGTTTCCCATAAAAGAATACATGAAAATGTATGAATGAATCAGAGATTTTAATGACGTCCATGAGACCAAGTAGTCTAAGGGACCAAGAGCCTCAACGCTAAGATGTTTCCAAACTCTTTTTGATGTCAAATCTTCTACTACAGATCATGATATTTTTTTATAGTTTTGCTAAGCCTCGTTTCCTCAAATAAGGCAATTAGGTTGTTCACTTTTAGGTTATTTTCATACTAGATATGAATATCATTGTAGGTTGCACACTCTATGATGAAGTGCAATTCTATAGATCCACCACCCCCTTGCTACACAATAGGCATGCTCTCACTTCCCATTCTTACTTAGGTATAATCCATCTATTGGTCTCACACCTAAGATGATGCAATCTAGTGCTCAATTGGACAATTAATAATTTTTCTTTCCCCTTAATTGTAGCTCGCACGTATGCCTTTTAGTCATGTTGCCATGTGGGGTTAAGCTCTTTGACATAGTATGCTTTCTTTTGATCAATTTGCTTTGTCCACATGATAGTCCTAAATTTTTATCACATATTTTTTAAATTTCCTCATTGGTGTTTGGACACTCTTGCAATTTAATGTCCCATTTACTCATGCTTTTGTTGTTCTATTCATCCATGTCCTCTTCCTTCAACTTAGTTCATCCTCTACAACCATTCTAGGCTAGCGATGATTATCCATATTTTGAATCTTTTTTAGATAACTTTATGCTTGACTTATTGCCAATGCCTCCATTGGGAAAGTTCTTGCTTCAGACCAAATAATCTCATATGGAATTGAACTTCTGATTTTAACACTACCTATGATTAAATGCTTTTGGATTGTTTCTAACTACCTCATTTTGTGATTTGACATACTTCACCCTATACTTCACACCCATAAAGGACTATAGACATGACAAGAAAGTCGAAAAGGATTTTCTTGGTTTTCTAGTCCCATAATTCAACATTCTTGCACCATTTCGTAGTATGAAGCTTCTCAACCCCTATAGCCTTTTTGCTTGCAAGTATCCTAATCGAGCTTCTTGTGGAAATCAACCCGAAGGTACTTGTATTATTCCACTATTTCCAACAGGCTTCCTTCAAAAAGAAAGAAAATTTGTTTACTTTTTCTTCTTAATGAAAAGATCATGAATTTGGTTTTGATGGTGCTCGCTTACATCATGACCTTCTAGCAAAAGAGTTTTAAGGCCCTTAGACGCTCTCTCAAACCATGAGCTATTTTACCAATTAGGATAAAATTGTTGACATATAAGAGTAACTTCACCACATATCTAACAAGTTAGATGCCTCCAACCAACAACTTTGTTAACCACCCTTCAAGTTTATCAATATATAATCCAAACAAAGTGGGAGATAGAGAGCATCCTTGTTTGACACTAATGTTGCTTCCAACACATTCTAACATTCCATCTATTGTTCTAATTTAAGCCTTGACCTGCTCATAAAGCCTATGAACTATTGCTCTAAATTCATTTGGAATTCCAAGTTCCTCCATCCTATTCCAAATTTTGTCCCTGAGCATCATGTTAAAAGATTTCTAAAAATCAACAAAGCAACATAAAGCTTCTTCTCCTTGTCTGTCCCATATTTTTTAACCAAGTGCCTAAGGGTGATGCAATGATCAATAGTGGAGTGTCTCAACCTAAACCTACCTATCCTTTTACTCATTTTCCCTCTTTTTCTGCCCATTGCTAATTTTATGCTCTATCATGCTCATAAAACACTTTCCTAGAAGAGGGTTGACCACACTAGTATGATAATTAGACAGATTATTAATATCTCCACTTTATAGAGAGGAATAATGACACTAGTCATCCACTCCATTGGGAAGCCATCTTGGGTGATGCCATTGAATTTTTTTTTGATGTGTGGTGCAAGGGTCTCTACTCCCCGCTTAAAAAATGAGCCTACGACCCATCTATATCTTGCACTTTACCCCTTGTCGGAACTTTTATGCCCCGCTTGATATCTTCCACAAAGAAGAGCTCAGTTGTTGTGCTAATTATGGGAGGGGTGTGTTTATCTTGGACCAACTCATAGAGAAGCTTCACATATTCTAACAATTGGGCATCAGTGATAGTGTTTTCTATTTTTTTGTAGTTCCCTCCAAAAGCCTCGGGGGTTGTGTTTTCCAAGAGAAATTAATTTTTTCTTTCTTGTGTCCACATATCTTTCTTTTTTGGATTGTATCAATTTCTCACAAGCCTTCTTATTTTCTTTGCTCATCGCAAACTCTTTCAAAGATCTTTTTGCCATCTTGCATTCTTCGTCATACCATGGATTTTCTAGAAAAAGTACTTGTAGATCCTCTTGTAGGCCTAGATCTTTTGCAAGCACTTAAGGCTTTATGAATTAATAGGATCAACATATTTTTGCTTATAGGGTCACTTGTCTCATTAGTGGTACTATTTCCTATATTACTCTTTTCTTTCTAGAAAAGTTGTTCAAAGATTGTTGTGAAGAGTTCTCAATTCTCTTGATTCATGAGGATTTTACCTTGAAGTCGAACCTTCTTTTGTTTGTGATGGGACTATTGCCTTTGTTCTCTATTTGTGAGAATGCCAAGATTTACAAATAATAGGTTATGATCTCGGCTCAATATGGTAGTCTCCTATATCTAACTCCATCGACCTTGAAATAGGGCAAATGCTTTTAACAATGTTTAGAACCAAATAGTGTATAGATCTTAGTGAGAATAATATCATTGATGTCCAATGGTTAGAATATGCTAAAATGTTGTGTGAAATAGATCAGGATAAAACCCCTTCTCCGATAATTAACACTAGTGTCAAACTCTTCTCCACAAAGGATATCAAAGAAGGAACTAAAAAGTTGGCAATGAGCAAAGCCACAGATATAGATGGTTTATAGGTGAAATACTTGAAATGGGGCTTGGAAGCCTTAACACCTCACATCAAAAGGATCTTCAACAGGGTCATTCAACATGGTTTCCCAACAAACTGGACAACGAGCATGGTCATTCCTCTTCTCAAGAGCAGGGACGTCAACAACCCATCAAACTATCAGACCATTGATTAATACCCTATTCCGAAAGCTCTTTGGAAGCATGGTGGAATGAAGAATCAACCTTTGGGCAAAGGAGGGTATGAGGGTGAAAGGGCAAGCATGTTTTAGACTAAAGCACTCTATAATTGACCATTGCATCATCCTCAGACATATGATAAAAAAAATCTTTGGGATAAACAAGGTGATGAGGTTTTTTGCTATTTTGTTAATTTCATAAAGACATTTGACACGATACTTAGAATCAAACTTTGGGGTAGAATGGAAGAGCTGGGAATACCAAAAAAATATAGGGTAATGGTCCACATGCTCTGTGATCATGTTCAAGCCAAAATTAGAACAAAGGATGGTTTATTAGAATGTTTTGTAAGCAGCATCAGAGCCAAACAAGGGTGTGTACTCTCCCCCACTTTGTTTGGGTTATACATAGACAAGTTAGAGGAGTGGTTAGATAGGTTGAGGGTGGAGCTGTTCACTCGGCCACCTATGCGGTCAAGTTACTGCTATATGTAGATGATCTTACTTTAATGGAAAAAATAACAAGTAGTCTTCAAGCACACCTAAGAGTCCTAGAGCTATTATGCCAAGAGGTGGAATATGCAAGTGAACATTAGCAAAACCAAGGTCATGATCTTTACTTTATGAAGAACTAGGAAGCAAATAAATTTTGAGTTTGAAGGAAGCTCCTTACAAGTGGTAAATGAATACAAGTATTTGGGCATATATTTTTGCAACAATATCAACTAGGAGACTTTTAGGACAAAAATAATACAAGGGGAATGGAAAGCTCTTTACATGCTTCAAAATAGATGCAAATCAATTGAATTATGGGACTGGGAATCAAAGAAGAGTTTATTTGGGTTGCTTGTTATACCTGTGGTTCTTTATGGTTGTGAAGTTTGGGGCAACAACATGTTGACTTCAAAATGGAGACAAATTGAAAGATTACAGAAGCACCTAATTACAAGCAATTTCAAAATAAAAAGCACGATCCCATATGAGAACATCTTAGTCAAAGATGGAGCCTTTCTAGTTGAAGCGGTGGTGCTAATTCAACTCTTAGGATATTTTAAGAGAATTGAGAACATGGAGGGATACTACTAGCCCAAAATTGTAGCAGAGGAAAAGTTAGCTAAAAGGAAGAGCATGTGGATGAAGTAAAATGTCAAGTGGATGAATAAATGAGGCATTAATATGTAGGAGTGCCCAAACACAAGTGTGGAAATCAAAAGGTATGTAGGAGGGAAAGTCAAAACAAACATATGGACAAAACAACTCAAATGAAAAAGAGAATACTATGTCAAACAATTTAATACCACATGTGACCACAAGCAAAAACACCATATAGGAGTGAACATAAAGTGAAAAGCTAAAATGCTAATAGCCCAACTAAGAATTAACTCACACCATCTTAGGTGCGAAATAGGAAGGTGGAAAACACCTAAAGAGGAGTGGGCGGATGGGGTTTGTCATTTCTGCTCGTCGGGATTAGTGGAGACAAAATGACACTACATCATGGAGTGTAAGGCATATGAGGACATCCAACTCAAAGACACATATATTCTAAAAGTGGGATCTTTAATGGCCTTGTTTGAAGAGGAGAGGATAGCAAAAATGATAGATTACATGATCAAAATCCATAGTAGAAGAACCACGATCAGAAAAGAAATAGAGGACAGCGAAAGTAATTATACGGTCTCATTAGTGCTTTTGTTTTGAGTTGTTCAATTTTGATTCCAAATCCTATAGACTGAACTACTTGATCTCGTGGACGTAATTAGCCGATAGGCTTTTAATATGTGAGCATTATAGTGCTCAGAATTGTCTCACGCCGTAAAAAAATTTCACGCCGGGAAATTTTCTAAACTTTTCGGTTGTTCCTATCGGCGTATTCCTTGAACCTCCTATGGGTGCAAGTGCTAGTTAAAAACTTTCCTTTCATTTCATTTGCATTAAAAACAGAACTATTTATAGCTAAGTGTTTTTCTCTCCATGTTCCAAATGCGTTTGAAACTCGCCATTTATTTATACACGCTCTAGTTAAAACGCTTGCTTCTCCCAATACTGAAAGCGGGACATTCTCATCAATCTGCAAGTCCTCGCGGGTTGATGTTTGAATCTCCACTGCAATGCAGCCAACAAATGATAAATTAAAGTTCCACTGCATTGTAACCTGCAAATGATAAATGGAGGAACAAATATTGTTAAGCAGGATATGATGTGAAGAAAGAAAAGTTAAATGAGAGCTATGATGCTACGTTTGCTTCTCGTTAGGAGAGCGTCCCTCTCACCATCCAAGCTTTTGGCTCACGACTTCTCCTACTGCACAGGTACCCATTTTCAAACTAACTGATTTTTAACTTCGTATTTATTTTAAGCCTGTTTTGATCATTCCCACACAATTTTTATAGCGAGCAATGCCGTGGAGGCACAAGAAGAATCCATTGCTTCAGAAACAGTATCCCAAGATTCTGCTTTGGACAATCTGCTGAACATACCATGGTTTTCTTTACCACCCAAAAATTTACCAAAGGATTATCACAAAATATACTCTGCCCTCTACAGAAAACGACAGGAAACTACCTCACTTCGGCGCAAGGAGCTTTCCCTGGAGAGGAAGAAGAGAAGGGTCATAAAAACTATGCAGGAACACCGGTTTGGGGAACTGATAAAGACTTATGGAAAGAGGACAGGTGGAGAGGTTAGTCTTGAGATATTGGGACAACTGGGCAGGGAAAGTGGTTTGAGAGAATACAATGCCATGATACAAGTTTGTGTCAACAAGGCCAAAGAGACCGCAGACGAAGAGGGTTCATTGAAGCAACTGTATACAGCCTTTACAGTCTTTGAGAGAATAAGGAAACAGGGAATGGTACCAGACAGATCCAGCTACATGCCCCTATTTGATTATGCTGCAAATAAAGGGATGGTGGAAGAGTTTCAGTGTCTTGCTCAGCAGATGGAAGAGGACGGTGTGGATATTCTGGAGATTGATTACTTTGAAATGGTGTTGTGGATTAAGGATGGAAATAGAGATGAGGTTTTGGGTCTTTGCAATCAAGTTTTGCATTATGGGAATGATAGGAGATCTGCTTTGGCTGGTAGGTACTTTACTGAAATGATAAGCTCATTTTGTTTCCGTTTAGTTTATTGATCCCACTTGGTTTTCTTTTCCTTTTCTAGGCATATTGGTTATTTTCAAATAAAGGACAGTTACACGTGTTTTTTAACTTCTTCTGCAATCCTAAAACTCATTTCACGTTTCAAACGTAGCCTTCTTCTGAAGCTCGAACTTCTCTGGAAAGCCCTACCTATTGACCAAATCTGTCAGCTTCTGGTGAAAACATTAACTGTAATTCAGCCTTGTGTTGCTACCGAAACTCCGTTTTCGAGTCTAACTCATAATTAGTCCAAGTATTTAGAAAATCACGATGAACATATGGGTTTAAAATATAGATAATTGTAGCAAATGGCAAAGAAGGTAAATGTTATATTTTAGGTCCTGGTCTAGCTAGCACACCAACCTGGCATATGATACTCCCCTGTGGGAACAGGAGGAATTTTTCACTCGACTTTACATATATTGATGAAATTTTGTTCCCCTGGGTTTTGACCTTGTGACCAAGCTCAGGAGTAACCAGGCTTTGCCAATCTGCCTAATCAAGACCATTAATGCAAATGCCAAATCCATTGGACAAGGATGTTGGCACTAATGCTGTTAATGGTAATGAAGTAGATCATGTTGCAGGCTTTGATTTTGAATATGTTTATATTTTCATTTGAGAAATACAGGTCCTCTGGTCTAGACCATGCAAACAATAGAGTTGACACCACTCTCTAAATATTGTGCTATAGTATAATACATAGTTTAAAAAACTTGTGAGTTATTTGCGGACTCCCAAGTCAAAAGTGCTTGGCGAATTACTCGCCATAATCTAATGGTGCCCTGTCTTGAGACTTGTTGGACCAACTTTCTTTTGCTAAATTCTTCACTAAGATAGATCTCAAATCAAGGCACCATTAGATTCTTGTTGAACCGTCAAATGTTTGGAAGACAACCTTCAAAGCCAAGGAAGGACTGTTTGAATGGTTGGTTATGCCCATCAGCTTGACCAATGCTCCAGGGACATTCATGCGTATGATGATTGGCATCATTTGTTTGTTCACTACTTCATTTCTTGTCTATCTTGATGACATTATCATTTTAAACAAAACATGGAAAGAACATCTGCACTATACTCAACAGATGCTCAACACTTTGTGGCAACACAAGTTGTATGCAACAAAGAGAGTTGTTCCTTTTCCACCAAGGGGATACAATATCTTGTGAATCCGCTAGGATCTATGTCATTCATGAGTGGTGTACATAAAAGGCCCTCATAGAACATCATAGCTTCTTGGGGTTGGAAAATATCTAAGGAAATTTGTACTTGGTTGATCACTTGACCATTGGATTAAGTTATCAAAGGTGGCGCCAAAGCAACCTTAAATTGGTCAGTTGCACAGCTGAAAGCATTTGAGGAATTGAAATGCAAGTTTTGTTCTGCTTTAGAGCTCATGTTAACTGATCTTAAATAACCATTTGAGATTTAGATTGATGCATCTGAGTATGCACATGGAGCAGCCCTCACACAATTTGGCCACCCAGTTGCTTACCACATCAAATTATCTATTCAAATGATATTATGATTCAAGATGAAATCTTAGTCTCTATTAAGACACCACAATTGATGTGTGTTGATGACTTCAACACTTAGAAGTATGGACTTGATCATAAAGGCATTGGTGCTCTTGATTGAAAGAGGTCACTTGATTGTAAGGGCATGACCGACTTCAAGTTGAAATCAATGAAGGGCTTGACTAACCTAATAGGAGAGGACTACCCTATGGACAAGTTCTTCTCCCCCCTTGGCCTCTTGACATTTTCATGAGTGCCTAAAGCCCTTCTATGTCGTCATAGGGAAATAATTAAAGAAAGGTTGAGCAGTTCATTGTCACTCATACCTCGTCCTTCTTTTGTTGTCTTGGTTCCTAAAGGGACTGTTGTCAATCGAGTTGCTAAAGTTCGGTGGGCACTGCAACCTCCTTCAATGTCATAGCGAGCAAGTATCTCACATATGACCGAGATGGCATGTAAGCAATGGAAACTCGACATATTGTAAAAAGAGGCCATATTGCACACAAATTACAAACCATTGCAGTTCTCATAGATGCAGAAGAAACTTTAGCGAGAGCAGCGACAAAGATGGTTTTCATATCTTTAGCAATTCCATTTGAATATCAAACACAAGAAGGGAAGTGTCATCTAGCCACAGTAGACCCACAATCCAAACTCTTCTCTAGGTGCTTAATGCATGTGGACAAAATTATGCAAATCAGCTTCACACTCTGTATAAATCTATCAAGCATTTTAGAGCGGCGATTCAATTCCAGATTGCTATGTGCAGGATGGACTCTTGCATATCTAGGACACTTGTGTGTTCTGAACAAGGGAGAGTTCTAGAAATTAATACGAGAGTCTCACTTCAGCAAGATTGTAGGGCATTATAGAGTTGAAAAGAAACTTGCGATTTGGAACAATATTTCTTTTGGCAATATCTTAGTTTAGGTATTCTAAAATACATAAAGTCCTATACTGCCTATGCCATAGCCAAGTTGGCTAACAAAAAGCAAGGAATATTTTATTATTTTCTGGTTGTGAACAAGCCTTGGGAATTAGTTTCTATGCTTTTTTCTTGTCAAGTTTACCTAGTGCTAAGCATTGCAATGATTGTGTGTATGTAGTAGTCGATAGGTTCTTGAAGATGGCAATTCTTGTGCCATGGGAAACGAGTATCTCAGCTCTAGAACAACTTAATTGTACTTTGAAACTGTACAGGTTCTCTTTGGGTTAATCCACCACCATATCTAATAGAGACACAAGATTATTGAGCTATTTTTGGAAATCACTTTGGTCATTGAATAGAGACAAATAGAGACACAAAGCTGATAAAGTTTACTGCATTCCATCCTTGATTTGATGGACAAACACAAGTGGTAAATAGGATGATCATGCATCTTCTCTTGTGTAAAATTCCAAGAAACATTGCACTTGGGATTAAAGCTGCTTCCTTTCATTTAGCATAGTTACAATAGAGATTTTCACAGCTCTACTCAACACAATTCTTTCTAGGTTAACTTGGGTTTCCACCATTGATGTAATTTATCATACACCACCATTTATAACAGCAACTCTTTTAACTCAAAAGGAACTTGACAAAGCTGTTAAGTTTGCCGAGCCCATTCAGCACATTAAGCAACAATTGCAAACAATTATGTAGAATTCTAATGCTAATCACAAGCAACACCATGAACATCAATCGAGTGCCACATGCCTTCAAGGTTGGTGATACAGTATAGCTTCATTTGCAGAAGGAAAGACTCAGGTGACCTTACTGCAAGACCTGTCCTCTTTGATGTGGCTTGTCAGAATTTTTGTGCCATTACTTTCCACCTAAATGTTGTATATGGGATCAACAATTATATAATAATAAAGACACAAATTTCTTCACTATTGTCAAAGTTGTATATGGCATCAACACTTATGCACCATATACCAGATTGACATTCCCAACCTACCTGCAAAAGTGGTCCCAATTGACTCACCACCTTTGTAATGGGCAAACAAGTTATCAGTTGCTAGTACTTGAATTGTTTTGCCCCGATGCAATTGTAGTACTAGATGATGCAATGTTTCAGGGCCTTTCGATGGGACATATTCCAACAACAATTTATTTCATTGAATCTTATGTTTCAACAATAGCTTAGTCCTCACTTTCTTCTCTTGAACTGCTAAAATGTAGTTTCAACTTGAAAGAACAAGTCCTCCATCACCTATATGAGAGACAAGAAATCTTATTTTTATTTAATTTACTTTTACCCTACCATTCTCTTCAAGCATGAGACATGAAAGGTGCTGTGCTTTTGTAACCCTCATGGTAGTTTCAAGAGTATATTTGATTCATCTCTCTTGCTAGAACTTTATGAGAACCATAATATCCATGCACTAGTTTCTTTACCCCTTTACCTTTAATAGACTTCTTATAAGGTTGTAATATGAACAAGACTTTTTTTTCTTTTATATTGAAGAAGTGAAGACTTGAACTTGGCACCATTTAGGTGCCTACAACAACGGCTTTGCTGTTAAACCAAGCACCTCTTGTCAATATGAACAAGACTTAGTTGCCCATTGAAATTCATTAGCACTTAAGGATAGAAAGGGAGGCATATCCTAGTTAGTGACGTGACTGTGAAGTAGGCTTCACATTGAGATATTGACTTGTAAGATGGATTTCCAAATAGGTAAAGCTTGTCACGATTCTTACATGTTTTCCTGCATAGAAGAAGTGTAGCCTACAAAGAGCATCTCCAAGGTTATTAAAGATCATGACCTTGGTATTACCAAGTTTAACCACTAGTTGGCAAGGCTTGCAATAAAGAGCGAAGGATTTTGCAGATCACTAGGAGAATGAAAGAGGAGGACCACATCATCAATGAAAAGAAGTATAGCATTCAATACATGATGCAATATAGAACCATCTTCAACAAAAGTATGCTGTTGGAGAAAATTCTCAAGCGTATTTAATTAAAAGCTAAAGAGAGTCAATATGAGAGTTCTACTTGACTCTACCAATGCTATTAATAAAGATACTATCTAGCAACTATCTTGTCAAGCCTCATGACCACATTAGAAAACAGCTAATATATATGAATAGAATGTAGCTTTTAAAAGAAAAAAAGTGTGGAAACAAAATCAAAGACTTTTTTGAAGTCTAGGGAACAACAGATGACTGGTAGAATGATAAAATCCTCCTCAGTGATGGCCCAAAGAGTGAAACATCTAAAAATAACACAGTGTAAATGTTGAGACTTAGGGCGATACATGAGCCTAACTCCAACCTAGGAGATCTGTTCCAAGAACTTATACAATGTAATTTGTTTCTTTGCTATCTTTCAGACGGCATTGCTCCAAGTGGCTTTCTATGCTTAGGATTTCTTATGGATTGTAGCTTACATCATTGTTCAGCTTGATAACCATTGTCATCATTGATTACTTGATCGAACATTCCTTTTGACCAAGGGTGTGATCCCACTAGCTATGCATTGAGATTGGCCACCACATTCCTTAGGATGACAAGATCTACCCATTTTGCCTTCTCCAGGAGGTGGAGATTGAGGAGCACATAATTTGCAGATGTTCTATATACTATGAGATTCAGGGGAGATACCACTATATTTATAAAGACTAGGGAAGCTCTTTATTTATTTTCGATTAGTACCATGACAAAGCATGCTTAGTTCATTTTCTTTGGAAGGTTGTAATTTTCAGACATAAATCCTTATTGGAGGCCCTAGAGTTGTTAGTTTGATTATTTCTTTGATACTTTTATAGGTATCAGATCCAGTAAGCTCCTATTGGATACAACTTATTCCCACACGAACAAGGGTAGATCAATGAGATGTTATTCCTCTTTGTGCTACCATCATGCATTCCAATTCCATCAGCCTCGTTCTTGGCAAAATAGTTTTGCTTTGTTTTGTCATTGAGGACCTTTCCTTTGTTTGCAGCCGATGTCTTGGAAGAAGGTACACATTTTAGGTTTTCCTTTGCCACCAAAGGATCATTGGTTGTGGGTGTTAGGAGAGGGTTCTAGGGGAGTACAACTTCTGCCTTGGTTTGTTCTGCTCCACATCCTCAGTCCTTGATATTTTCCTATGAGCTTTCATTGATCTTGCATTGGTACTTTTGCAGTGAGAGATGATGTTTTTGGTTCTTCTAGACCAAGCCTTGCTACACGTGACATTGTTGGTCTCTTTTCCTAGTCTCTTGTTTTCTTCTGCTTCATGCATCATTGAGAGGTCCTTCACTCAAAGGGTAATTTGTACTTGTACCTAGTCATTATTGTTTGGTATTTAATCACTTTGGTTTACCCCTCTTAGTTATGATTGCATTTCTTTAGTGTTTTGCGTTAGATATTTTTTATAATCTAGAATCTTAAACTAATAATTTGTTATTGTAAATAGATGTACTTTTTGATTCTCATTGATCTACTTTTCATCATATGTGCACACATTAATATAATTTTTTTCTTTTTTTCTTTTTTTCTTTTGAGGGATTCTCACCCTATTTTAATATCTGATCATTATCCTTGTAACCACTTTACTAGGTGCTTTGTTTACCTAGCTTTGTAATGTATAAATAATTAACTTTTATGTTAGAGTGTACAACGGTATAGTTGCGGAAATTTCTCTTTCCTTGTACATGTTTAAATGCTTTCTTGGGCTTATTTCTTCAGTTATTGATATTGCTGCCTTTTTGTAATCATGCATATATTGTGTTCATCGTACTTTCTTAGGACACAAGATCTCTTGGTTCTCAACATTCTATTTTTTGTTTTTATGTCCATCCTTATTTCTGGATATATTAAACTCATGCTTTTGTAATATTGTCTTCTTGCTTGTGAAGCGTGCATTAGTAATAGGGTCAAAACACTAATGGACTTGCCTTATCCTTGCTGCACAAGGACTTGCACACACAACTACATGCTCATGAGATGTGAAAAATCTGCACACATACAAATGCAGGCACACACAAACATGAGAACACACATCTGGACCTGCACTGGCACATGCCCTTTCTCATACGTGCACTTGTACCTATGTGGAAATACATGTGCATGCACACTTGTACATGCACACATGCACACATGCACACATATACATCATTTATTCATATTTGACTCATATTAGGAAGGATTCAAACATGGAACTCTATCTCCATCCATATTTTCTTTTGAATTTGCAGGCATTTAGATCTGTTGTATAAAGTTTAATTGCTTAGACAATTAGGCCAGCATTCTACATCATTATTTTAACACAAAGGCTTTCTTCAATCATTTATTTTAGATATGGGATATTGGGCAATGAAGCCACGATTGTATTATTCTAATATGACAGCTTTCTTCAATACTTTATTTTAGATATGGAACATTGGATCAATCGAATAAAAAAAATATAAACGATTTTAATAAATTCAAATTTAAAATATTGTTAATACCTTGAATACAACTTAGTTTGATAAAGTTATAACCTTTAATAGTTCAACTTATGTTTATAACATATATTGCATCCAATTCCATGTTTCACTTTGTGAAAACATCCTATGTTGCATAACATTTCTTTGACTGGTGTTTTGACTTGAAGTTTTCCAGTACGTGGTATAGGGTGTCTCTGATGAATCTTATTTGCTCTTTTGCAGGTGGTTTACTATTGGCTTTGTCAGAAAATGACTGGACAGAGGAGGTCTTAGGACTATTAGAAAAGGTAGAAATAACCCAAGTTTCTTATCCAGCGTGTTTGAGAAACATTTTTAAATGCTTAGGGAGGGCCAGATTGCAAGAGATGGCAGAAAAATACATTCTGGCATTGAAAACCAAAGGTAAACATTATTTAAACTTGATTTGTGTAAGTATATAATTTGGGTCATATTATTGTGTAGATATTCCTCCAAGTTGCATCTTTTACTAGTGTTGAATTATCAAACTTTTAAAGTGAAGATGTCCTTAATAAGTTTTCTGCAAATACGTTATTGGATAACCAAGTTCTAGCTGTCTTAGTGAGATCAGAAAAATCATTGGTTTGCATGGTGGTTAACATGAGAGAATACTAAATATAAAGTGTACTATTAGATGCACTACAACATAAGCTTAAATGTTTTTACTAATTTCCATCTCCGTTTGTGTTTAGAGTGTAAATATTGATGAGACTTATAACTTTATAAGAACTAGATAAATATGAGACGGATTAATCTAGCGTATAATTTGGCAGTATCTTTGGAGGAAACTAAGAAATAAAAGATCTGTCCTCAAATGCTTTATACCCTAAAGTTTTGCTGATGTGAAAATTCATGGAGCAAACATGCAAAAAGTAAAATGAAACATTGATATGAAACTTCAAGCAAGATATATGTTGAATATGATGATAAATTTTCATATACAAAAAAAAAGAAAGATTTCTTCTTCCCCTGTTATCTTGTGTCTCGACAACTTTCTCACTAACTTCCACTTGTTATTTCATAGCAAGTCTATATGACATGATACTTTCTCATGATTTCTTCAAAACTTATTTGAGAACTTGAAGCAACCTCACCAGTGTTACCAAATTCGCCTGCTGCATGTTTCCAATTGCCTAGCAAGTCTGTTCCAGACTTGCTGATTTTGTAGAAAGAAAAAAAAGAAAGAAATAATATTAATGGTCTGTAACAATCTACACCAAATTTTTTTCCAAAAATTGAACACCGATAACCAATGTTAGCACAACTAAATAACCTCCACACTTTTGATCACCAAGTTCCCAGTTCGGGCGAGGTGAGAGCATAATGTGTTTTGGTTTACAAAATATGATTGTGCAACAAAGAAAGAACATTCGTCTGCTATGAGCAGGCATCCACTTATGCAGTGGGAATTCACCACTTTTCAGTGAGTGTTACATGATGCAAAAACTAAATAATATATTACAGAATGAGATTATTTACAATGAAGAGCAAATGCTCTATTTAAAGAGATTACATTCTAAGAATAGACTGACAGCTTGTAAAAAGCTACAACTAACAAAGCATAACAAAAGATGGAAACAAAACCTATCTAATAGGAAAGACAGATTGACCATTATAGAAACTAACTAATTTATTTTAATACCCCCCCTTAATGGTCAATTTCCTAACTATACCAAGATGCCCCCTAAAACGGACTGCCTGCCGAGACAGATGGAGGCATAAACAGAGAACAGAACCTAGCACGGGGGTCGAAACACAAATCCCAAGGAATCCAAAGAAGCAGAATAACCGCCTGCCAAATACAAATGCTGACCGCTGGTCCCGCTGATGACGAGAATGGGCTAAGTGCTGTAAGTGCAAATCAAGGAAGCCCTCAAAGTTGCGAACCACTGCAAAAAAAGACAGAAAATTCTCCAGAAACAGTGACTAGGCAAAAACATTTGCCAAACAAGGAAGCCGCCGAAAACAGAAAACAAAACCCCATTCACAGGGCTACGGAACAGGAACCCAACTCTGAGGAGATCTTGTCGAAAAACACCGACGATCAAAAAAAGGTTTGCTGCCGTTGAACTTCTGATTGCTTTTGAACCATGATGCCATTTTTCACATTTTTCGAGGCATGAAAAGACGGATTACAAACTGATGGCACGAATACTGAAGCAGATAGACGGCACTAAAGCTGAACAGAACCCTTGCACGGGTTACGAAGCACAGATTCCAAAAACACGGAATAATTCTCAAATACCGAGGCACAGATCTCAAGATAAATCCGAACACGGATTTCAAAAAATTGATCTCGAGAATACGGAAGGTATGTCTTTAGGACTGTTGGGTGTTCATGAACCACTGTTGGCCTCCAAACAGGTTCCTTGTGCAGCCAAAACAGAATGGAGTCTCCAAACGTTGAGCAGATACAGAAGTTGCTAGTAAACCACAACCAACTCCAAAGGATGCGACCACAGATCCCTATTGAAGAAAACGCGATCACCAAATCTTTTAAACGCCTATCAAGGAACAAAATGTGATCCGGAACATAAAAAACGCGGGCTTAAGAACAGATGGCGATCACCCCAGAAAACACTAAATGGAGAAAAAGATGAGAAAAGGCACTAATTCCAGACCCATGAACTTTCATAAGTTACGACTATAGAAAAAAAGATGATTCGCAATCTTCAGGGGAAAGTACTTGAAAAGGAACGCCAAACGCGACCAGATGAAGGGAACAGATACACATCACTGAAATTGCAAAGGAAAAAATGCAAGAGGAAACACCCATCGCGATCCACAGAAAAAAACGACACTCCAACAGACATAATACGGGCCTAGAACACAGAGTCTTCAAAACCCTACCACAAACGGTGACCTCAGAAAAAGGAAGAATCCTGCCAAGAAAAAATGCAGCGTCAGAGGAGATAAACTGACTGCGACCCAGAAAATGGCGATTAAACATCCAACAAAAAATTGCGATCAGGGATTCTCTGGATCCAGAATGAAAACACGACTCAAGAATGGCAGATGTAGCAAACTCGGAAAAAAAGCTTCAAGGGCACAAAACGAAGATACATAACTCGCACATATAAATCGCGACTCCAAAATCGCAGCCCAAACTCACGATCAAATAAGAAAAAACGTAGAAAGACTGATGCGACTTTTAATGAGCAAAACAAAACGTGAGTTTCACAGGCTATGGGCGCCAAAAATACGCCTTCAAAAACGCGAATACAGAGAAAGGAAATACGTGTTTTAGGATTTGCGACTAGGGATAAAAGACGTGACTAGGAAAAAACTGTCAAAGGGTAAACACGAACAGCGACAAAGCCACTGAAACCCTGCCAAACGCGCGATCAAAGACAGACAAAAAAACTGCAGAAGTCTCCAATGAGAACGAAACCCTAGACGCCAATCAGAAACCCACCACAAAAAATCACGATTTTCAGACACGAAATATTGCCAGAAAAAGACCACAACCTTTGGACAGGCCCCTAGAAGGAACCTGCTTTGATACCATGTTACATGATGCAAAAACTAAATAATATATTACAGAATGAGATTATTTACAATGAAGAGCGAATGCTCTATTTAAAGAGATTACATTCTAAGAATAGACTAACAGCTTGTAAAAAGTTACAACTAACAAAGCATAACGAAAGATGGAAACAAAACCTATCTAATAGGAAAGACAGATTGACCATTATAGAAACTAACTAATTTATTTTAATAGTGTGAATACAAAATGAAAATTACAAACCATCCACTTATTCGGTGGGTATTCACCACTTGTTCAGTGGGTAGAAAGAACATGAAAAATATAAATCCAGTTTGCCCACACTGGCGGTTAAACCATCGAGGCGATTATTATGTGTTTATGCAACATATGATGAATAGTAACAAGAGCATCAGCTGAGTTCTTTATAATAATGAATTACAATATTCATCAAATCACCAAGGAATGTCATTGGCATCACAATATACCCTGCGCAACATATGATGAATAGTAACAAGAGCATCAGCTGAGTTCTTTATAATAATGAATTACAATATTCATCAAATCACCAAGGAATGTCATTGGCATCACAATATACCCTGCACAAGGGAGTTAAACAAGTTTCATAAGTCATAGATAATCAAATCTGGAATTCATTGCATAAGATCACTGATGAGCAAGCTGAAGTATATCTCTGTTTTTTCCTCTGTAGTATGGCAGCCCTGCATAAACTGTATGTGCCAAATGTGAAGACCAAGATCAATCTGCCCACAAACCAGTACCACATCAATCTTATTTAATCATAACTCTTCAAGCAATCCATGACTGTCCAATTAGAAAACCAATCTGAAATTTGCAAACAAATTGCCCCAGATTGAACCGTATGGCCCTTCCCTCCAAGATTCATTCCATACCATTCAAAACTGATCAGAACAGGAAATTTATGTATGCTATGATGATGCCTAGTTAAGAAAATGAGAGCACACCATATAAATTGCCCAAAGAGATAATAACAAGAGCTCATGAACAAATCGTACCAAGGCAAGGTACAGACTTCTCTATGGTACGATTCTCTCTAACAAATTCAAAGCAGCAAATATTAAATGGTATTCACTTGGATAGTGGGCACCAATACAAATGAATACATTCCCAAACAATATCAAATGACAAAAAACATACATCACTTCAAGATTCACTGATCAACCTCCCTGCTGGTATGGCCATGGAATCCAACCATATAGTCATAACAAGCACAATACAGAGAACTCTGATGCAAGCTCTTATGCAATCACCATCCTCACATCAAACATTCCAAACACAATCCAAAGGAGGCCCAATAGATTAGAGTTTCATTAATTTTCATGAAACTCAACTTCAGGTCCGTATGGCTCTGAAAAGTACGGATCCCTCATAGAAAACTCTAATCTGCTCCAAAAAACTTGAAATCAGTCTTAAAAGGGGCGCCAATATAAGGTAAATAAATCCCAAATACGATTTGAAACCAAAACATCCACAATAATTTCTAATTCAAATCACTCCAATTCTGCATAGTACGGCCCAGCATTAAATAAAATCTTAACACATCAAAATATATAACCCAATCTGCAAATCCATCCTACACTTGACACTTCAACACAGATAACAAAACAAAATGCCAATAACAACCCAAAATCTCAATAATTTAAAACTCAGTGTGACTCATGAATGAAGCCACCATATTTCCCAGCTAGGGTGGATCTTCCACCACCGAAACCGAGCTTCCTCGAGTGGTTTTCATCCACAAGAAGGTATGAAAGACTTTCTGGTTCTTTCCCAGCAGCATAACAATAACAAATCAAGCATAAGCTTCACAATGAGCTCTCACTTCCTTTTTAAAGACACCTGGGAGTTACAAAACAATTCTTTCTTGAAATATTACCTTTTTCTCCTCAACTTATAATAAATCTCTATTTCCAAGAGATGTGCTCACTTTAATGTGACTAGGAGAAAAATAAAACACTTTCCCATTCCAAAATGCTATAACACTTAAGTCACCTTATTAATAATTCCAACCTTATAACTTAAGTGCACAAAAATAAATAAATAGCCCGTTTAATTATCAACTTTACGTAAAACTCCAAACTTCACCAATTTGATAATTAAATTGAACCAAGCTGCTCCAAATGATTAGGAATGAGAATAGAAGCTCTTGGAATGACTTTCTATAAATAGATAGCTTCTCCAAGAATCTTGGATAACTAACCAAGAGCCCGATTGAGCCTCAGAAAGTGGCAAAGTTATCCTGACAACACAAAGAGCTCAAATCCAACATCAGAAAACGAACAATTGAACCAGAAGCCCAACACAAAAGAACCCCTTACCATACCTCATAGCCTATCGGGATCCAGGAATAGGCTATTGGGCCCACAACTGTCTAGGCTGGAAAAGGGAACATTACATGGTCACGAATGACCAAGATTAGGTCAAGGGGATTGGAAAACATAATAGTTACAATAGCAAAGAACCAGGGCAAAAGAGGGGGCCCAAGACTCAAAGCGAATACAATAAAGCAAGAAAAACAGAAAAAAACAAAGAAATGGACAAATGGGGGTTAATCTATAAACCTAAAATAGGTAACCCCCAAACAAGTACAAGTATAAATAGATGTGCGAGGGGAGGACCTTGAAAGCAGTGGAAGTAGATGAAGACCACCCATTTAAGGATTTTTTTTATTAGGTGTGTATTTTGGGATGTGTAGTAGGGGCCAACAATGTTATCATCAATCACTTTAGGAGTACAAATGTAGAGTTTGAGAATGCTTGTCGGGGAAAGTCTAGGGCTAAGAGGGTTGGGCTGGACAATTCTAGAAGGCAATTGATTCTGCATAGAATCTCCCTAACACTCTAGTTGGAAAAACTGTTGGGGGTAGAAAAGAATTGATAATGTGAGCTTGCCCTTGAGATCTATGCCATGAAAGATGGGTCTTAGAGGGTACTTGACATCAAGAAGAGGTAGAGTGATAACCATTAAAATGAACAAAAAGGTGTCAAGGAATCTTAGTTGTTGTAGATGGCAAGGATGAACCATGCCTTATACATTTGTCTCCATTAGTATGTAAATGAATAGTATCTAAAGGGTGTTAGAATAATAAAATATTGTCACTAGTCTAGGTTCATGTTAGTTCACTATGCTAGAATAATTACCGTCTATATTTTATTTATTCACTCTATTTAAGCACACCGAGGTAGTTATGTCAATTAGTCACGTGCCTTGATTTATGCACCTAATTGGCACTTATCTAGTCTAGGTTGAGTTACACTCCATCTATCATGCTACTTAGAGTGAGTCAACTCCCCTCCTAATTGGGAGTGATTAGGAGTTAAACTCTTACCTCTTGGCCATGTCATCTCTTGATTCAATGATCCAATAGGTTTATATATTTGTACGTTACTCTTTGTAATTATACTTCAATATTGAATATAGAAATTCTTTATTCATTTCCTGGTTTTGTGATTAGCTCATAGACATTAGGTCCCAGGAATTAATGTTTATTACAAAATTCTAACATAGTAACAAAGTCATGATGTCATAGGGCTAGTCCTTTTTTGGGTAATGGGAATATTTAGATATGAGCTTTAGGCATATTTGGTGAATGGTGGAGCTGTTTTTGAGCTCACCATTGTGTCTCAAACAACTAAATTAGCTAGGATTCACTTTTATTTTGTTTGAATCAGACAACTTGAAGCTAGCCAACTAGAGGGAGGGCTTTCTTTATTTTTTGCAAGAATCCATTGCAGGGAGCAAGCTGCTAAAAAATGGACCACTTTTTTGTGTCCAGAAGGCAGAAATCTGTAAGGATCGACAGTAAACAAGACTATGTTGGGCTCTTTCTCCAGAGGCAATTATTTTTGGTTCCCAAGCACATTGCTTGAGACCATAAATAGCTTGCACAGGTCTGAATTTTTTTTTATAAATTTTTATTCAGATCCTAAAATTTGTTGAAAACAAAATAATGTATCTGTGTTTTTTAAAATTTTCTTGCAAATTTTTTTGATTTAAACAACAACAACAACAACAAAAACCAAAATTTTGGCACATAGCCTGCAAAGGTTGGTGGCCATTGCAAGCCCTGCAACTCCCTCTTAAGGGGCCATGCCCCATAAAAAGGATGCCGTTCTTTTGGGTGGCTTATGTGGCCCTCAAGCCACTTCAGCTTTGTACGGCCCATGTGGTCTTAATTTTTTGTAATAGTTTTTTTTAAATGATAAAATCTGCTCTACATGGCATTACAGTCAGATTCCTGATTTAGCATGAAATTTGGTCGTTGCTACATTCGGTGGCTCTTGCTTTTTTAGTGAATCCCCAGATTTAGCAGGATATTTGGCGGCTCCTACACAATTAGTAGGCATTTTAGCAGTCCCTCTAAATTTGGCCATGCTGCTCCTCATCCCTCTTCAAGGAGGCACTTTCACAGGAATGGCATATCTTTTGCCTCGGTTATTTGATTTTTGCATTTTTATAGGCATTGGAAAGTTCATTCCGCTCTCTTCTGTATGGTACAATTTGTTTCAGCTTTTGACATTTGTAATTGTTTTGAAACAAATTACGTGGGACTTCTATGTGCACCTTTAAATATATTTGTATTCGCACTAATTATAAAATGCCATCTTCTCTCGGGGCTTTTATCATTTATGCAATCACACATTGTAAACCTGCACTAATGATAAATGCCCAATATACTTGTCTTGGGGGCTTCTTGTATGATCTAATTATGGGGGTGCTCTTGTTCTTGTGGTTGTGCTTGTATTCCTGTCAATTTGTCTTCTATCTTTTCTTGCTTCATTATGGAGAATTTTTTAGTTTAGAATTGCACGCTTCTACTATCATACTCGCTTTTTATTTTTAGTTTAGATGCCATGAATCCAAAAAGTTTGACGTGTAGTGGTGTGCTTGAGCTTCTTGGTGTGTGTACACTGTAACAAAATTTTAAAATTTTCCCTTTATTATGGTGTGCGTCAGCTTCTTGGCACATGCCGATACACTATCAAACACTTTTTTAAAAATTTTCCTCCTTTGAACTGGTGTGCCTTGCCTATCCTGTGCGTGCCACTACTTTATAGGCTTTTTCTTAGAAGGAAGAAACGATCCTTTGTGTTGGGGCCCTTGATCTTTTTTTGGTGCATGCCTTCTTTGTATGAGCATGCACTGAAACTCCTTGAAAGTATCCTACTCCTTTGGTGAGGTGTGCTCAATTTTTATGATTTTGCGAGGGTTAGAAAAAGAAACCAACAAGACGATTCGTAGTAGATAAGATTTTGAAACATATCTAGAGTAGGTAAATGAAGATTTTAGTATAAAAATTTGACACAATACCAAATTTTTGTGAGGTTACAACATGTTGGAGAGTCATTTTTGTTAGTTGGGCACATTTAGGAGGCATGTATAGGGTTGTTGAAGACTCAGGGTGATTTGGAGCATCTTGGGGAAGAAGGCAATTTTGTACACAATTTTGAAAAATGGTGTTTTTGGCTCAAATTGATAGGTTCTCCCTAGTGAATGATACTGGTGAAACCAGCGAATGCAAATAGTATGAACGTTGCAATAAAACTAAAAAAGAATTGTTAGTTCATTTTGACTTATAGAGGTCAGGTTCCTTGATTTCTATTACATGGGAAGTTCAAGCATCTACTTAGGGGGTTTTTGCAATCCGTTTTGGGGGTTGACACTCTTGTTTACCTTCATGGAAAAGAGGATCTTTGTAGGCTTAGCCGTTGTTGGAACAAGGCTTGACGCAGAGCAACTTGTGGATGGATAGAAACACTCTTGTCACTTGTTGAAGAGCATCTACTTAAGGGGTTTTTGCAATCTGTTTTGGGGGTTGGCACTCTTGTTTACTTTCATGGAAAAGAGGAATTATGTAGGCTCAGCCATTGTTGGAGTAAGTCTTGAGGTAGAGCGACTTGTGGATGAATGGAAACACTCTTGTCATTTGTTAAGAGTTGTAAAGGTTTGTTCAAGATCTACATTCATTCATATTCATTGTACTTGACTGGTTATAGTGGATTTTGGATAGTATTTACTCATCCAACTAGAGTTTTCCCCTCTGTGGGTTGCTACAAACCAATTTTTGTGTCATAGTCATTGTCAAGTGTTGTGCCTCATTTTATGATTCCTATTGCTTTGGATTTCATATTATATTTCTCACATTACACTCATTTGAAGGTTGTTTGATTAGCTACCATTAGAGATTCATAATTAATGAGCTATTTTGGAATATCTAGAGAAGTTTATGGATGAGATTGGTATTGGAGTGGGCTTGGAAAGCTTGCAGATGGTATTAGATTACATTTTAGTGGGATCGTAGTGGTATGCCCACTACACAGTCTAGTGGCAGTGGAGATTTGAGAGAATTTGAGTCCGAAATTGGAATCCATAGGTGGAATCAAAAAACAAAGAAGGCTGGCACATGACGGTGGAAAAGATATGGATGAGGCTGCGGAGAGATTTTGGAAATTAGAGACAGATGTTGCTGTTGTTTCTTGTCATATGGAAAAAATAGACATGTTTGAGAGTGTGTTGATGGCCATAACTCAGAAATTGGGCATTCAAGAAACACCAAAAGTGGAAGAAAAGGAACCCAAGACTACATATGAGCATGGTGAGAGAACAACAGCAATTCACTCTCGTTCAAAGTGGAGGCCAAGATAGAGATTCAACTATTTAACAAAGGAGAGAATGCGGAAAAGTTGGATTAATGGATATCTCAAATGGAGATATAGTTTAGCTTACATAAAATTGAATTTCTCTTTGCAGATTTCTTTTGCCCACTTAAAGCTATTTGGACATGCATTGATATGGTATGAAGCACATGTATCTTCCTTGCAATTGAGGAAAGCCCAACCCATTTCAAAGAGGGAAGATTTCAAAGAATTCCTGAAGAAGCAATGCTACGAAGAGGATAGAGCTATTCAGTGGCATTATTTCTAGCAATGTCCAGGATAAAGTGTCCAAGAGTATGCTAGTGAATTCTGGAAGAGAGCGGTTCAGCTGGGAAGAGATGTGATGGAAAGAGATATGCTGATGAAATATGTTGGAGGTTTATTTGGACATCTCTGTAGGGCTATATTAATGGCAAATCCCCAAAATCTTGATGAGGCAAGTGCGTAGGCCCATTATTTGGAGATAGATAAATATTAAAAAGAAATCCAGCACATTCATGGAAAAACAATAGGGTAAGAAAGAGGGGCAGCATGGAAAGAATTCACAAAAGGGGAAAATTAAATGGAAAGGCAAGAAGTCTGCCTATACTACTGTGAAGAACAACGATAAAGGCAAAGAAAAGTGCTAACACAATTATTGTGACAAGGAGGGTCATAATGAAGATGCCTATTGAAAATTAAACTTGGAGTCTGTTTATTGCCTATTGAGTCTAAATAGAACATACAGGGTAAACAAAATGTATATGAAGTATGAACCGAAAGTAAAATAACATCATAATATATTCATTGCGAATGCACAACAAAACTCATATAAGTATTATCTCAGAAGTTGCCCATACAATGATATCAAAACTGAATTGTCCCCGATACAATGATATCAAAACTGAATTGTCCCTGATACAATGATATGATGAGTATATAAAGGAGGTTGACGGTTGCCTGGATGGCCAACTGTCACCAATGACTACAATTGTTGGGTGATAACAACCTCACCGGTCACAACCAAAACATAACTAGTTACAAGTATATTATGCAACTAACATTATCCCCCCCCCAAAAAGTTTAGTTGTCTCCCAGACGACTAGGATACAAAACTCACAAAAACCCATCAGCTAGACTACTAAGAAGTAGGTGGAAGGGAAGTAGACGTCATTGGAGAAGTAGATGCTAATGGGGTCATTGCTAACGGAATTGATGCTGAAGTTTGTCGCTGCTGCTGGGAGAGCAACTGGCGTAGCCAATAACCTCATCGTTACGTTGCCGAAGATGGTGAGCTGCTACAACCTCCCTCTCCCTTGTCACCCTGACCATATGAACTGCCTCCTCAAATTGCTTTTTGGTTCTCTCATATGTACCCTGAAGGTCCGCCAACTCTTGTTTAGTATTCGCATGGGTATGAGTGTGTAGGTCTCCTAGTTCCTTCTCCTTGGCTGCAAGCGCTCTAGCTCTATCCTCCAAAGAAGATTCTCGTGCTATCACCTTCTGTTTCTCCATTTGTGTTAACTCAGCTTGCTGAGCAAGCTGCCTTTGGTATTGGACGGTTTGCTTGTCTGTGGCCTCTTGAAGTTTCTTACAAACTTGGGCAACTTCTTCAATTTTCTTAGTGGCTTCGACATGTTTCTCTAGTTCTTCCTTATGCTGATAGAAGAGTGCTCGGAAGTGATCCTCAGTGGTATAGAGTGCGGCTAACACATGACCATCCCTGCCTCCGAATCTAGGAGCAATCCTATCTGGCCTCCAAGCAACATGCATCTCGTATGTGTTGATGCTTGGCCACCCTTTGGCCTTGAAAATGCGTGCAAACTTAGTTGTGGAGTTCATAACAAATTCTTCTATCCTTCGTGCCTCCTATAGAACTAAGGCGGAATGTCTGCTATCGAGTCGTCTGGCAATATTAGCCACCTGACCAATAATCACCCCTATGGGTTCGAGATTCTGTATATATCTCAGAACCGTACCAAGTGGATCCTCCTCGTCAGGTCTGAATATTTGGAAAGTCATCTCCTCTAGACTCTCAGGTCTGGTAGAAGCCTCCCTTGCTGGAGAGCCACCCTTTATCATGACTGGACCAAGTGTAGGGGCCTGCTCAACCGAAGGACCCCTAGCAATATCTATACCATGTCTACCCCTTGTGCCTGAGTAGGAATTGGTTGCGCTACCTCTACTCCCTGCACTTGAGTAGTCACTAGTTGTATAGTAACTGCAGGCTCATTAGCCATCTCTGGTAATTCCTGTGGAGGACTCACAGGAGGGATGTCTGTAATCCAGAGTGGAGCTCCCAATAACTGCAGCCAACTGTCAACCTGTGCTGAGTTCTTTGGTGACCACGCAATATGTTGAGTGGTGTCCTCAACTGGATCCTCCCTCACTGACATCCTTATCTCCCCCCAAGGTATTGGATTAGAAATCGGCTGAGTGGCAATAACAGTCTGTGTTGGCACATCACTCAATAGTGGAATCTCACTTGTTGGCACTATAATATCATCTAGTGAGGGAAGAGTGGCTGAGGCCGATGAAGTAACCTTAATGCAATCCTCTTCCTCTGCACTATGGGAAGCTTCGGAAATTGACTCTGTTGCTATTGGTGCTTTCCTCTTCCTACTAACTATTTTAGGCTCTTCCCCTTTTCCACCCTGCATTGGGGCTCGCAAATTTGTCCATCTAAAAATTGTAGGCCAAGAAGGTTCATGCTCCTCATCAGGCTGAAATGGTCCTCCTGCTAGTGAAGGCACATGTGTGTAAATGACATCGAGGAGTAAGGCAATAGCATGTTGTGTCATGTAGAAGGATTTGTGCGTCATCTTCATGAACTCATGTATCCTTTCGGATAATACTGCCGCCTAGTTATACAAAGTTCCCTTGTTGAGATCCACCATGTAGTTGGTCATCCAAAGAGGGATATCAGAGGAGTGGGTGGCTCCCGTCAACCTGCCTCAGATTACATCCATTATACATCTCTCATCAGTGGCTAGGTGGTCTTGACGCAACCCTTGGTTACCTATAGCCCTCAACTTTTCCTTCTCCTTATCACTCAGATCACTTCTACATATCTTCTCAAGTGTGGCTTCCCTCTGACTTGGCAATACTTTTTGTTTAGCAACTGTGAAGCCATGACGAGGGATACCCAGGGATACCCAAAACTTGTAACATACACTCCACTGTATATGTTTTGCAAATGACTGATTTTTTTGTATGTTTAGGGTTTATGGGTTGTTTTGCATGTTGGATTTTTTTGCAAGAAATGCATAGAAAATGAACCATATATTGAAAACCCAGAAAACTAAAACACAAATCAATAAACTAATGAAGACCCAGATTGAAGGAAGCCAAAATATGAGGATCTATTACATACCCATGTCAAGTTGTACAACTTCACGTCGAGGTCACTGCCGGACCAGCAACAAAGAATATAGAAAGAAGCTCCAAACTTCAGTACAATGTCTGATAATGAAATACAATCATAAACAATGGATTTCCAGCACCTAGACGCCCATATTGCACTTGTGAGTCAGCAACAGAAAAAGAATAGCTTTCAGCAAATACCCACAACTCCACTAGCTGTACGGCCAAGCTGGGACCATAGAACAGCAAATAAAATACTGAAAAACTGTCTTTTTCCTTCTGTTTTGGACTGGGAACTATCTCTGCCCTTGGTTGACCCTATCTGGACTGATAATAACTGAAAAATGTGACAAAACTGCAGACTGGGAGTTGTACAACCTCCCTAGATGGTACGGTCTCTCAACAACAATCCACAACAGCCAATACACTCTCAAACCCAAGGCAAAATCTGATTTATTTCTTCAGTTCAGGCCTGCAACATAAATATCCGTAGTTATATGCTCATTTCCAGCTCAATATTTCATCAATATGTCTCCGATGAAGCGCAAATGAATCCTCTGAATGAAGACTCCAATAACCCCTTTCCTGATGCACTCTCTCATACACGAGGAAAGGCAATCTGCAAAGGTTCTCGTCTCTGCAAATCGATATTCAAACACAAGAGCCAAGCTCAAACCCTAAGCACGGGCAAACTCAAAATCAGAGTGAAAATGTCATAAAGCAAGCATGAGCAAATGAAGTCCCTTTTTGCTCTTTTAATCTCCTCCATACCCAACGTCCAAGAATGAGAGGGAAAATAATTTATTTTTAATTTTTAAAACAACCCCTTATCTCTCCATGAAGTGGGTGCTCCTTCCTAGGCACATCACTTTTCAGACTTTAAGTTATAACATTAAATTATAACATAACTTAAAGTACCATCAAAATATAATAAGTTAAATCTTTAATTTAACTTATAAAATCGACATAACTTTAGAAGATTCGACTCCTGAATCCCGTGCCCAGGCTCTTGCATTGCCCTGCTAAAAAATAGAACTGGCTCTGCCACGACTTACTATAAATAGTAAGTCTTCAATTGACTCCTTGAACACGATCATTAGCCTATGGGAGTCCTGTGATAGGCTAATCCTGACATCTCGGAGTGATGATCTAAATGGGGGACATTACAGTCCGCCCTCCCCAAAATTGCTTGTCCTCAAGCAATCTCAACTCTGGATGCTTCTAAATCTGCTCACCCTCCCATGTGGCATCCTCAACGGGCAGATTCTTCCACTTAACCAAGTACTCTCTGATAACCCGTTTCCTCAAATGTCTTTCCCGGGTGTCAATGATAGCCTCAGGTACTAGTATTAACTTACCCTCCTTGTCCAAGGGTGGAAGCTCTGCAGAAGGAACTATGTTGTGGCCAAGAGCTTTCTTCAGCCTAGAAACATGAAACACATTGTGCACCCTGCTATTTGATGGAAGCTCAAGCTCATAAGACACCTCACCCACTCGTCCGATAATCCTGAAAGGACCATAAAATCTGGGTTTTAATTTCTCTGCTCCACTCTTCTTGAGAGTGGACTGCTTGTAGGGTTGGAGCCTCAAATACACCATGTCTCCAACCTCGAAACTCCTCTCCACTCGGTGCTGATCAGCATACAACTTCTGCTGATTCTGTGCTTGCTGTATGTTCTCCTTAAGCTCCTTGAGAATGTCTTGGCTATCTTGTAGAAAGTCCTTAGCCTTAGGCACTCGACTGTCACCCAGCAAGAGATCTGTGAAGCATGGGGCATCATAACCATATAGTGCCCTGAAAGGAGTCATTTGAATAGACATGTGATGTGTAGTATTGTAACAGTACTCCCCTAGGTGCAACCATTTAATCCAAGCCTTTTGCTGCCCCGAAACATAATTATGTAGGTACCCCTCTAACCATTTATTCACCACCTCTGTTTGTCCATCTGTTTGCAGGTGGTAGTTAGTGCTGGGAGTCAACTCTGTACCACACAATTTGAACAACTCTTGCCAAAATATACTCAGGAACCTGTTGTCCTTGTCACTGACTATGCTCCTGGGTACCCCATGTAGCCTGAATATCTCCCTGAAGAATAAATCAGCGACTTGAGCCGTTGTACAGGTTGCTGAAATGGCAAAGAAATGTGCGAATTTAGTGAGTCTATCAACCACCACATATATGCAGTCCTTCCCTTGTACCTTCGGCAACTCTGTAATGAAATCCATGCAGATACATTCCCATTTCTGATCGGGAATGGGTAATGGCTGTAATAGTCCCGTTGGAAAGGTATGCTCATGCTTATTCTGTTGGCAAATGGGACACTCACGAACATACTTCTGCACTTCATCCTTCAATCCTTTCCATGTAAACCTCTCCCGAATCTGTTTGTATGTCTTAAAGAATTCAGGGTGGCCAGCCATTGGTGTGTCATGGAAAGTTTTGATAACCTTCTGCTGAAACTGTGAATTGGGCACCAAAAATATTCTATCCTTGTACATTATCAAATCACTCACCACAAAATATTTCTCATCTCTGACTGTGCCCTCAATGACTATCGCAGCCCAAGAGTCCTTAACATATTTTGCCATGATCTCCTCTTTCCAGTCAACAGAGATCTCTCCAACCAAACACAAGTGAGGTTGTCTAGACAACGCATTTGCAACTACATTTTTCTTCCCTTTGACATACTCAATGTCAAAGTCATAAGCCTGTAGCCTGCTAACCCATTTCTGTTTTTTGTCATTTAGGTCTTTCTGGTTCATGAAATATTTGATGCTATTGTGGTCTGTCTTGATTATGAATCTACCCCCAACCAGATACTGCCTGAATTTGGCCAATGCATGCATAATGGCCAACATCTCTCGGTCATATACCGAGTAGCTCCTCTCCACACCCCGAAGTTTCCTACTCTCAAAAGCTATCGGGTGCTGCTCCTGCATAAGTACAGCCCCGATCCCTTCTCCAGAAGCATCACACTGTAACTCAAATGGTTTAGCAAAATCAGGGAGTGCTAAAATCGGGCATGTAGACATCAAGTGTTTGAACCTGTCAAAGCACTGCTGGGCTGTGTCACTCCACTCAAAGGCTCCCTTCTTTGTCAGATCAGTCAATGGTGCTGTTATTTGTGAGAACCCCTTAACAAATCGTCTGTAAAACCCACAAAGCCCAAAAAACGCCTTAAGCTGTGTGAGGTTTGTGGGTGGAGGCCAATCAATTATTGCCTTTATTTTCTCTGGATCCACTCTGACTCCATCTGCACTGATAATGTGGCCAAGGTAAAGTAATTCTGTCATCCCAAAATCACATTTATATTCCTTGGCATAGAGTGAATTACTCTCCAGGATACTCAGAACCTCCTCTAGATGTCTCAAGTGGTCCTCCCAAGTCTTGCTGAATATCAGAATATCATCAAAGAAGATCAAAACAAATTTCCTGAGCTGCTGCTTGAAAATTTGATTCATACAGCTCTGAAAAGTAGCAGGTGCATTAGTCAACCCGAAAGGCATGACTAAAAACTCAAAATGACCGTAGTAGCATTTGAAAGCAGTCTTCTCAATGCCCTGCGCCCGCATCCTGATCTGATGGTATCTAGATCTCAAATCAATCTTAGAAAAATAACAGGCACCATGTAGCTCATCTATCAATTCATCTATCTTGGGAATTGGATACCTGTTCTTTATAGTTTTCTTATTCAAGGCCCTGTAGTCAATACACATTCTGATTGTCCCATCCTTCTTCTTGACCAATACAACCGCAGAAGCAAATGGGCTTTTGCTAGGCCTAATATGTCCCATCTCCAGAAGCTCCTTGATAGTTTTCTCAATCTCATCCTTAAGCCTCTTTGGATGGCGGTATGGTGTGATCATGATGGGCTTAGTCCCATCCTCCAACTCGATGGCGTGCTCTATGCCTCTGTCAGGAGGCACTCCAGGTGGTATATCCCCAAACACCTTACTGTGCTTGGTTAGCAGCGTCTAAATATCAGGGTGGTAGCTATCCTTCTGTTGTGGTGGAGATTTGGGCATAATAAGGCACTCTGCTGCCTACTCAACCTGATCATGTCTCAAGAGTCTCTCCATCCTTTTCAGTGATACAACTCTAGGTCCACCATCTGAGATCCCCCTAAGGCATATTTTCCTCCCGTTATATTCAAATCTCATCTCCATTTTCTTAAGGTTTATGGTGAACTCCAACTGATTCATCCCATGCATGCCAAGCACTACATTTGTTTCCCCTATGCCAACCACATAGAAGTCATCAACTAGCTCATAATCACCCATGATGATTTTCAGCCCTGAAATCTTTCTGGTGCAATGTATTTTGAACCCATCAGCCACCATTACTTTAAAGCCTTCGAATTCTTCAGCTTTCAGCCCCCTGTGAGCAACTAACCCCTCATCAATAAAATTGTGAGTGGCTCCTGTATCAATAAGGGTGATAATACGCTGCCCACCTAGTACACCACGCACCCTAAATGAACCAACCTTCTGAAAGCTAGACAACTGGGCAATAACACCACTACTATCGGTACTGTGATGTGAAGCTCTCTCATCCCCACTGTCACTGTGTTCTGTATGCTGATCTGTCTCTGTATCAGATGCCTCTGATTGTGACTCCTCAGCTGAATAGTACTCAATTAGTTTGGCCTTAGCCTTAAGTGAGCACTTATGCGAAGGATCCCATGGTTCTTTGCAATGAAAGCACAATTTCTTCCTTCTGTACTCATTCAATTGATCATCTGTTAACCTGTTAGATCTAGCCCTGTGCTGATCAACATCCTTGTGGAATGGTTTTTTCTCCTTCTCCTTGTTCCTCCTATGAAAAGATCCCTTAGACTGAAATTTACTCCTCCACACTGATGACTCCATGTCTCGGGCCTTTTTCATGGCCTCCTGGAGTGTAGCAGGGTCAAAACCCTTAACCCAACCACGAAGTGGGTCTGATAATCCATCAATGAAGAGAATCACTAATTTGCGCTCAAAGAAGTCTGGGACCATGACAGATAGGTCCTGAAACTCAGAAATGTAGGAGTCTAATGATCTAGTCTGCCTCATCTGTGCTAACTCCTTAAACTGCAGTTCTGGGTCCTTCTTGTCAAATCTGTCGATCAGACGAGCTGTAAACTCTACATATGAAGTAATCTGATCATGCCCAAGTGTGACCTTCCTGTTACTCCACCACTTGTGTGCTACTCCCTCCAAATGCAATGCAACATAAGTGATGGCATCCTCATGCATAGGACTAATCTGCAGGTAACTATCTAGCTTTTGCACCCAAGCCCTAGCAGTGGTCTTTCCTGATCCGTCAAAATAGGTAAGTGTTATCTTACTCACCTTCTTCTGTAACTCCTGGTTCTGAGGTCTACCTCCTATGCGAGGCCTATTCTTCATCCTAATATCAGAGTACTCTGCAAAAGTCATCTCTACCCTGAACTCTGCACTAGATGCTCTCCAATCCCTCAGAATCTCCTCCTGAAACTCGGCCTGTGTGGGATCCTGTTCAGGAACTTGGTTCCTGGGAGCAAAGGTAGGGATACCGGGTCGGTCACCGGCTGTAAGCTGTGAAGCCCTCTTATGAGTCACTGAGGCCTCATCCTCATCATCTCTGTACCTGTATCTATCACCATGGTTCCTATCTCCATTATTCCTGTCTCCCTGGTTCCTGTCACCCTTGTGCCTATCACCCACATTATGCCTGTTCCTGTCTCCGTCATTATCCCTGTCACCATTATTGTTTCTATGTCTATCACCGTCATTGTTTCTATTCCTGTCACCATTGTTCCTGTTCCTATCACGCTGATTCTCCTTGTTATTCAATTCATCAAGCAATTGTGCTAGGTGGTGTCCTATCTCAACCTGTGTCTCCATCATCTCCCGTCGGGAATCCCTCAACTCTCTCTCTAAGGCTAATGAGCTCCTGGTGAGCATATTCAGAATCTCACGTAGGCTCAGCTCATCAACTTCCCTGTCACCCATCTCCTCTAACGACTTTGAATGATGTGGCAACTCTCCTGAAAATGGGTCTGTGCGTGAAACTAAGGAATCTTCGTCAGTAGCTGCAACCACTATCTCGTCCTCAAATGGATTTGTTGGTGGTATCAGATTCTCTGGTTCTGTCAACTGCAGAAACTGTGTTCCTTGTCTTGCTCTAGTGTTTCTAAAAGGATATCTGTCTGTAGGTCGCATGTCTCATTTTTATCAATTGCATGTCATATAATCCCCACAGGATGGCAAGATTTTCCTGTCTAATACCACTGTAACATACACCCCATTATATATGTTTTGCAAATGACTGATTTTTTTTGTACTTTTTGGTTTTATGCTGTTTAGGGTTTATGGGTTGTTTTGCATGTTGGATTTTTTTCTATGTTGTATGGCGTTTCGGGGACGGGGGGACTGGGATGGCAGGGGATGCGTTTCGGGGACGGCAGTCCGAGGGCCAATTTTTGGGGACGGCGAGGGGACGGCGATATATGAATTTTTCAAAATATATATATATATATTATATATATATGAATTTTTCAAAATATCAATATGAAATAGAGATAAATTGATAATATATAGTCATAAACATTGCAATGAACATTAATAATAAATTATAAATTTATAATCATTAATGACTCATGAGTCATGAGTCATGAGTAAACTAATAAACATTAAACAATAAACAGTAACACTAGTATAACAGCAATGATAAATATAATCATGAGTCATGAGATTGAAGATTCATAACAGCAATATTAAAGCATTTTCAATTTTGTTGTTCAAATTCTAAAATTGAAGTTCAAACTTCAAAATTAAAGTGAAAGTTAACTGACAAACTGTTAAATGGTAAACCCAAAGTTTCAAACTTCACAATACAACAATCTAATCATAATGTCTATGCCTCATTCGGGCTATCAATATCAAAAGAAGTATCTGTGTCACTGCCACTCTCTGCCTGAAGTGGATCATCCAATGGAACTCCAACCATTCCTGGTTGCACCTCCTCCTCGTCAATCTGCCTAACATCTTCAGGATCAACATCCCAACGTGCTGTTGGAGTCTGTTGATACTCAGTAGTCTGCCGATCCTGAAGTCTCAAGGCACTATGAACTGCAACTAGTTTTTCTACTCGTTTCGAGGTAAGCCTGTTCCTCTTGATCGAGTGGATGAAGCCATAGGTGGACCAATTCCTCTTTGCAGCATAGGAACTAGCAATCTGTGAGAGTAAACGAATGGCAAGTTGCTTCAACTCTGGTGTGTCCTTCCCATGAAATTTCCACCATCCAATGGGGTTTTTTTGTGCAATAGTGGCCCTATCCATCCTAGCTCTGGTTTGCTGAATGTAGGACCCTGAAGTTCAGAAAATTGAAGCCACCGCTCTCTAAGTATAGTTGCCTCCTCAGTGCCATACATCTTACGAAGGGCTGCCATAAGCCCCTCCATTACCTCATCATCCTCAGAAGGAAGCATTCGGCCAGGTCTAGGTGCATACCACTTCGGATTAAGAGCATAGGCAGCCATATTAAGAAGGATGTTCATTGTGTTCCACCTCTTTGTGACAATAGGCCTGATATGTTGCTCATAGAATTGTAATTCAGGATCCTTGGCACGAATTGCTTGCCTCATCTGATCAAGCATGCTATCAAAAGTCTCATAAATCTCTCCAAGGCTAGGAGAGTCTGTATCTGCATACCTGGTCACCCTCACAACAGGTGATATGATAGAGCAAATATATCTGCAAACAAAATTTAAAAAAAGTAAGACATTAACAATTTGAATTTAAAGAAAAAACAAAGCAAAAAGTTAGAATTAGAAACTCAAAAATAAAAAATATGAAGTTCAAGTACATATTTCTTACTTGATATTGGACCACCAACTCTCATTAAGCACCATGTCTCTCATCTTCTGTCCTTCTTCTGTTTTTGATGGAGCCCACTTTTTCCACTCTCGAGCAACCACCATGGATTGTAGAGCATCTTGCACCTCTAGCATCCTCTCCAGTAAAATAAAATAGCTAGCATATCTAGTCTCAACTGGTTTGAGGAATTCTTTCTTTGAATAGGATCGGAATAATGCAAGTGAAGTTTGATGATTGCATATAAACATTTGTATTGATCTAGATTCAGCCACTGCTACCTTCACCCATTCTATTTTGCCAATGTCCTTCAAAGCATTATTCAAAGCATGTACACAACATGGAGTCCAAAAAATGTGTTTGTAAGCACTCTCAACCATCAATCCAGCCAACTTACAAACATGAGCTGAATCTATCACAACCTGCACAACATTAGAAGACCCAACCTCCTCTATGGCCTCCTTCAAAAGGGCAAACTGGAAATCAGCATCCTTACGTTTCCCAGAGCAATCAATCGCTCTAAGAAAGTATGAACCAGAAGGACATGTAACAATAATATTAATGAGCGGCCGATGTCGAATATCAGTCCACCCATCCATCACAATGGAACAACCAGTCCTAATCCATGTTTGTCTCATCTTCTCCATTACTATGTTCACCTTTGAATATTGTTTGTCAAGGAGGGAGGTACGCAATCTATGTACCCCAGGAGGAACATAAGAGGATCCAACTGCTATTGCATCTCTCAACATGTTTTTGAAATAAGGAGACTTTGCCAAATGAAAAGGGATGGCATGGGCATAAAAAAACTTGGCCACTGAATCATCGGCTATCTCACGCTTTTGCATATTCATCATCCCTATCACTGTATTTTTTTCACCTGTGGTTGTGGTAGAAGTGGCCTTCTTCTTGCCTTTATGACTATCACAGGAATGTTGTTCAAATCCATGTCCAACTGATAGATTGGAATGTTCATCAATAGATTTCATTTGCACTGAACGCTTCCTCTTAGTACTACTAGAAGTCGCTGCATGTTTTTCCTCACTTTCCCCTACCAACTTTAGCATTTCAACCTGTTCTTCCAATTTTATCTCTACACAAATTCTAACCCCATGGCCACTCTCACCCAATAAATGATGTTCAACCCTGCTATAGCTCCCATAATAATTAGTATTGCAAGTATGACACAGCCAATGCCTGCTGCCCCCTTGAATTTTTAGCCTTAGGACCAGTCAAATTGGTGGCAAATTGAAGCAAAGGTTTTTTGGGATTGAAGGGTCCTTTTGCATGTATTTGAAGAGTGTCTGAAGGGCATTTAAAACGGTCTTTTGGAGTTACACTTCCAATAGAACTTCCACCTGTGTTCTGGGTTTCAGAATGTGTCATTTGAACTTCATCACCGCTCACTTCATGCAAACTTTCCTCACTGTTGCTCATTTTGAATTTTAAATTTTTGATTGTGCTTGTTTGACAGGGCTTTGAGAGGCTGAAAAATGATTAAACCAAGAAAACTTCTGCCAAAACCAAGAAAACTTCTGTCAATATTCACAACTACAAGTGAAGCAAGAACTTAGAATATAAAATCAATAGAACAGTAACACAACTATGCATTTTGATTTTAGTAATTTGAGTCAAAACAAAACAAAAAAACAAAGATGCTGATTTCTACATCCTGCTGAAGGCGAACAGCAAACAAGCAACACATTCAGAAAATTATTTAACTTTGAATTATTTCCTCATGAAGTAAGGACACCACTGCTTAACTACATGAAGAATGACCAGCATTTATTTAATGTCCTCCAAGATAAATCCTTGTGTCTTCTAATTTGTGGTGTTATTGCCCTCAATTTCCTTGAGTCCTTTTTATTGGTTTTGCTTCAAGTTTGTAGTTCATTCTTCATTGAATTTGTTTGTTGTTGACTAGTGTATAACATAGCTATCTCTGGTTTACAGATCAGTAGAGAGGATCTAAAACAATATATCCAACATCATCCTGATAAATCTGTCATAAAGCCCTTCTTGCTTGCTAAAAAGGAAAATGGTTGCTACGTTTGATTGGAAAATCCCTAAGTTTTGTTCTCCATGGAAGAGATGGAAAGCAGGCTTTGCTATTGAAGGAAAGATCATTGGTTTGCAGATTTTTTGGGTCTTTCCCTTGGCCCTTAACACTGTGGGTGTGGGTTTAAGAAAACTGGAAACTATGGGAGTTGTAGAAGTTCTCATGATGCCCAAAGGATATTTGATAGCTATCTCTCCAATAATACGAGAAGGACCAGATCTTTCAAGTTTGACCATTGTTTATGAAAAAATCCAGTCTTTTTATGAAACACTTGTTCCCCCTTTAACTTGAAAGAGGACCTTCCAAACACTATCCCAATTTGAGTAAGTCTCCCTTTATTGCCAAGTGAATATTAGCAATAATATTATAATACTCATTACAGAAAATAGGATATATACGGGAATAACTACAACATCTCATTTCCTGAAACAGCCAAGAATGCCCAACTTGCCATGTACGTGTTAGAATATATTTGGGAAAGTCTCTACCAAGTAGAAATTTTTTAGATCTAGGAGGAGTTGAGTGGGAGAAACTAGTGGCTTATGAAAATATACCCTCTAGATGCAAATCTTGTCATGAACATGGACATCTTGTTTGTGTGTGCCCTCACGTGCCTAGACCAATAAAGATGAGGCTAGGGACACCCCTCAAGTGAGCACCCAAGAAATCTTTGCAAAAGGTAAAGAAACATAGTCACTCTAGGACCTCCTCATAGGCTCAACCAAAAGACACAATAGTAAAAGGGAGAAGACAGAGTAAATTCCCTGCCCACATCACAAATCAAGATTTCCAATCTCTTCGCTATCCTTACTAAAGTTCAAAAGGAAGTTGAAGCTATAAACTCCTAGTGGAATACCCTACTGGTGTTAAATATCAATTTGAAATATCAAATATGCAATTTTTAATTAGCCGATAGGCTTTTATTATTATATGTGAGCATTATGGTGCTCAGAATTGTCTCACGCTGTAAAAAAACGCTGGAAACTTTTCTACGGTTGTTCCTATCGGAATATTCCTTGAACCTCCTATGGGTGCAAGACTGCAAGTGCTAGTGATATTATCATATTAACACTCGAAGTTCATATGTATTGAACTCGTTTTTTCATCTATGATGTGTATTAAATTTTTACCTGAAAAACGGAAACCAGAGGAGGTTCGAGGGCACCGATAGGAATATGCCGACAGGAATAACCTGAATGTTCGTAGTTCGTTGAGGAATACGTCGATAGGAATAACCTGAATGTCAATGTTTTTTTAGGGCGTGAGACAATTCCGAGTAATATAATGCTCACATATAATGGCGTTAATTTTTTTTTATGCAAACTATTCGGGGACGGCCAGACGTCCCCGAACCTTCTGTGACGTCCCCTGATATTTTCACCTCGTCCCCGGAACGTTTTGGGTTTTTTGGTTTTGCAGGGGACGGCAAGGGGACGTCCCCCCATCCCGGAAACGCCACAGGGGACGGGGACGGGGCTGGAGGGGCAGGGGACGCGTCCCCGTGTTTCCCTGATTTTTTTGCAAGAAATGCATAGAAAATGAACCATATATTGAAAACCCAGAAAACTAAAACACAAATCAATAAACTAATGAAGACCCAGATTGAAGGAAGCCAAAATATGAGGATCTATTACATACCCATGTCAAGTTGTACAACTTCACGTCGAGGTCACTGCCAGACCAGCAACAAAGCATATAGAAAGAAGCTCCAAACTTCAATATAATGTCTGATAATGAAATACAATCATAAACAATGGATTTCCAGCACCTAGACGCCCATATTGCACTTGTGTGTCAGCTACAAAAAAGAAGAATAGCTTTCAGCAAATACCCACAACTCCACTAGCTGTACGGCCAAGCTGGGACCATAGAACAGCAAATAAAATACTAAAAAACTGTCTTTTTCCTTCTGTTTTGGACTGGGAACTATCTCTGCCCTTGGTCGACCCTATCTGGACTGATAATAACTGAAAAATGTGACAAAACTGCAGACTGGGAGTTGTACGACCTCCCTAGATGGTACGGCCTCTCAACAACAATCCACAACAGCCAATACACTCTCAAACCCAAGGCAAAATCTGATTTATTTCTTCAGTTCAGGCCTGCAACATAAATCTCTGTAGTTATATGCTCATTTCCAGCTCAATATTTCATCAATATGTCTCCGGTGAAGCGCAAATGAATCCTCTGAATGAAGACTCCAATAACCCCCTTCTTGATGCACTCTCTCATACACGAGGAAAGGCAATCTGCAAAGGTTCTCGTCTCTGCAAATCGATATTCGAACACAAGAGCCAAGCTCAAACCCTAAGCACAAGCAAACTCAATATCAGAGTGAAAATGTCATAAAGCAAGCATGAGCAAATGAAGTCCCTTTTTGCTCTTTTAATCTCCTCCATACCCAATGCCCAAGAATGAGAGGGAAAATAATTTATTTTTAATTTTTAAAACAACCCCATATCTCTCCATGAAGTGGGCGCTCCTTCCTAGGCACATCACTTTTCAGACTTTAAGTTATAACTTAAGGTTATAACATTAAATTATAACATAACTTAAGGTGCCATCAAAATATACTAAGTTAAATCTTTAATTTAACTTATAAAATCGACATAACTCTAGAAGATTCGACTCCCGAATCTTGTGCCCAGGCTCTTGCACTGCCCTACTAAAAAACAGAATTGGCTCTGCCACGACTTACTATACATAGTAAGTCTCCAACTGACTCCCTGAACACGATCATTAGCCTACGGGAGTCCCGTGATAGGCTAATCCTGACATCGCGGAGTGATGAGCTAAATGGGGGACATTACAAAACCCTCTCAAAGTCCTCAGGTGTGAAAGTAATTTTTATTGGTGTATTCATGTACTTAATAATTGTTTGCTGAGAACATACATTATAATTGGCAACCATGCTTCTCAAAAGGGTTTCAAAATCTCTGAAATTAAAATAAGGAATTCGTGTCACCTTGTCAACTTGAGCTTTCTGAATAGCTACCTTGAGCAGATGGTCGGCAGTGTGATTTGTCCACCATGTCCTGCATTCTACTACCATCAAACTCTCCCATTGTAATGAATCTAACGTATTCTTCTCTTTGGCTTTCTCTTTCGGTGGTGGTTGTTTCTTTTGCACTGTAGTGTCGGCGACAACCTTTGGTCTATACTTCGCAGGTGACTCCTTGATTATTTTTCCAAACATTATTCGTTTCTTGTAGCTTGCACTGGACCGTGCTTTTCTTTTCTCAATTCCCGACAAATTATTGTTCCCTTCACACAATTATTTTACCTATTGTTGTACAGCCTGAATTGTGGACGGTTATAGATGATATTACACAACAGCAATTTTGATGGCTGTTTGCAACCCTCGTACAGCAAGGGTTCCAAGCTCAGGCTCGTACGACAAGACAGGAGGACCTTGTACGACAGTGAGAACAACTTCTTCCCCTTGGATGGGCTTCTGATGTGTGCAAGGAGTGATGACCTAAGTTTTATGTTCTACTTTTTCTTAAGTTTTGGTATTTTTTCAATGTTTTAATGTGTTGTACCCAATTTGAAACTTGGATTACAATACAATGATCTTCATTTTTGCATGTGTCGAGTCATTTTGTAATGAAACCACGATGGTCAATTTTGCGCCTTTTCACCAAAGTCTAACGTTGGTCTTGTTGGGTCGTCTCAAGTTTCGTAAAATATTCACGTCAAGTCCACTAGTTTGTCATTGTTGTTAAATAAACGTTTGTCGCAAGTCATTTTCAAATTAGTTGTCGAGTTTGGGTCACTATGTCAAGTCCACGTTTGGGGTGTTTGACTTTGATGTTTGTCAAGTCAAAATCCAAATGTCTTGTTTTCATTCGTAAAATTTTAATTTCGATATCAATTTATAATTATTTATTTATTAATAATATTGAAATTAAAATCGTTCAAGATGCATATTAGAGATGTCGCCATCGAAATCTCCTGTGTTGTTGAATCTTTCTGAACCTAGGGTTTCTGCAAACCAATTCTCTCGGCTTCGTGTGGATGACCCTCCTCCCGATGGCTCCAATGTCTTCCTCAAATCCGGCAACATCCTTAGAACAATGAAGGGTAATGGTCTTGGAAATGACTTGCACTCTGCTCTGAAGGTCGAGATGTGCCCTACACAAGCTCATGGGCTTTCCCACAAGGTTGTGGGGGTTGTCTCCTCCCGACCTGCTCAAGATCCACGACAATCACATGACTTTCTTCTAGGCCTCAAAAATGCAGCGGTAGTGCTAGATCAGATGGCTCAGCCATGGATTGTGTAGGAAGGAAAACAATACCATGATCAAACCACACAACTGTGACATTAAATCTCTTGTTTTGGTGTTCACGAAAGAAGTAAAAAAATGAAGTCATCGAAAGTGAAGAATTTTTCACAGCACACAACCTAATTAGTAGATTCAATCGCTTGTGGCCTGCTCTCCCAGACCTGCACAAATGGATTACTGATGCCTGACAACCTTTTTTGGCAGGTAACCTTGAAATCTATCCTTGCGCTTGTGGTTTCTTTATTGTGGTTTTTGACTGTGTGAAGGATCGAAATGCTATACTTCATGAACAATGGATTTGGGGACAGAATGTGCCTATGTTTAAACCTTGGCATCGAAACTTTAATCCCTCCACCTAGTCTTTCAAGGTCAAACCTGTATGGATACGTCTCCCAAACCTCCTGCTCCAATTTTGGTTTGATTCATGTTTTGAAGCTATTGGAAACTCCCTGGGCAGCTTCTTGGCAATTGACTTTGACACTTAAGATTTCGCACATACAACTTTCGCATGCATACTTGTTGATCTTTACACATTGAAGGCCCTTTCTACAGAAATTACTTTCAAAATTGCTAAGCGCAGTTGGTCTCAGCCTTTGGACTATGAAGGAGTGCCTTTTTGATGCCGAAGGTGTTATGAAACAAGACACATTGCTGCTGAATGCCTCAACTCAAAGCACAATATGGGTAGTCATGCTACATGGTGGAAAGATGCCCTTTGACAACATTACACTGTGGATGCTCCGTTGGAAGATTCCCAATCCTCCTCTGCACACAATCAAGTCACTAGAAATACTGAGCAATCCACTGAAACTGTGTGGATATAGAAGAAATCTTCCTCAACTTTGGAAGTCACTATCTCTTGCACAGAGCGAGAAACCAAAAAAGGTCCCTACAAATTCTATTAGTGGCTCACCTTTTTTGGGGGATGGTTGCACTCCTACAATAAATGATCAATCTTCTTCACCGACATCAGAGTGGAAAGTGGTGTGTAAGAAAAAGAGAAAAATTCAAAAAGGATGTGGTGTCCCATAAGATGAATTTACGATCACACTCCGAAATTGGTAACAATGTCTCAAATCTGAATTGAAATGTACCCAATTTAAGGGTCTGATGCACTTTATTTATGGGAGCTGTCCCCTTGACAGCAACTTACCTTTCAAAAAAAATTGTTCAAGATGCAAAAATAATTTTTTTAAAAAATTATTATTATTTTTAATAATTGTTATTAATGATTTATTATTATTAATAATTATTAAAAGTAATAAATTAAAAAGTCACATTAAAAAGGCAAGTTAAATAAAAAAACAAAAACAAAAAAATATTGAAAGCGCCTCAAGTGCCTCCTTGGCACAACTCTTCAAATTCAAGTAAAATAAAAAATGTGTAAAGGCGCCTTCCAAAGGAGATCAACATGTTAATGTAGAAGAAAATCGCGTGGGTTTGATAAAGCTCACACCAGAAGCCAAGGAAAAACGTCCACACCAGCACATAAATCTCATGAAACTGATGCCTCTTCAAAGCAAGAGTACCTGAAGCGCTTCCTCCACACGCCATATGCGCCCAAGACTTATTCAAACGCATCTAAAGCTAAAAGTGCCAGTTTAAAATGAGAAGTGGCTAGTCTAAAGAAAAATCGCACCTACACGACTCTCACGTCATACAAAGGGCGACTAGATTTCAAGGACACACCATATTCACGCCCTATCAGTATATCTCTTGCGCCAAAGTCAAGAAAAGCGGCTAAAATTGAAAGAGAATCACGCCATTCAGGAAGAGTCTTTGCCAACACTCACCAAAGGCATCTCAAAACATCTTAGGCGCTTCACATGTCATTTAACTCACTTATAAGATGGAAGGAGTGCCTTGAGTAAGAGGAGATCAACAAATAAAAATAAAATCGCTTCATCAAAAAAGAAATTCCATCAAGAAAGCCAGGCCAGCGTGAAAAGAAGAGTCCAAGTCATAAACCAAACAAAAGTAAATCAACATGCCTTCTATGCTTTGAGACTTATGCTTGTCAAAGAATGAAAGATACTACACATCAATCGGGGATGGTCCTGGATCCGTGACATTACAATGCTTTGATTGCCGTATGTGGTTGTTGTTGAGGAAGATATGATTCTTTCTTTGATTTCTGATGAAGCTAAAATCAAGTATATGTTCTACCTTCTTAGATCATTTGTTAAGACAATAGAAAGACTACGTGGTTTTCGACGCCTGGCTATGAATATGCTTGGAAGCGGTTATTATAACATTACTTGCACATGTTCATATATCTTTTGCTAGAATTGTTTAGAGAAGGCTCCAATAGACTGTGAGATAGTGATAAAGTAGATCTTGAAAATCAGTCGCAGCAGTGTAGAATTTTGGCCCGAATTACATCCACTAGATTCATTATCAAATCTTTATTAAAATGCTTGAGGTGAACAAAGTAAATTTTGATATCAATTCAAGTGTTTGGCTTTTTATTCAAAAATCTCAAAAGTTGACCAATTGTCAAAAACTATTAAAAACTTTTTCAGAAGGATTCAGAAACAGCAGAAACATCATCAGTATCAAAGTTTTCCAGAGCCACCTTCAGAGCTTTTTTTAGCCCATGCTAAAAATAGTTTATCTTCCCTTCCAGAAAGAAAAAGCATATTTAGAAATTTGCTAATTTTAGCATTTGCTATATTTAGCGTTAACTCGAATTAACTTTTTGCTCAATCAACATGTAGGAGATGTGAGCTTTGAATGCATGGTTGCACGATTTTAACTATCAGTTGAGTTGGCACTTGCATGGTTGTAATTTTAGTTTGAGTGGAGTAGATGGAGTGTAATAAAGTTTACATGTCATGCAAACAGTAGTCAGCTAGATCAGAGTTCAATTAATTAATTAATTTTTCATGCAATCTTTGTAAGCAATATATATAAGTGCTTTTGCACATAGAACAGGGGGATTTAGGATTCATTATTTAGTATTCAGTATCAGAGTTAGAGAAATCATTGTTGTATCATGATCAGTGAATGAACATCAATAAAATGACAATTCTCATGCCTTCATTATGCTGAAGTTGCTAGTCGTTTGGCGATTCAACGTGATTGTGTTCTTGTTGTTTGGTGATTGGGATGTGTAGTAGAACTGCTCTTTGAAATAGAAGGGAAGCTCCTTGTAAACAAAAATTAACCTAAAACTCTAATCTAAACAATATGTACTTGCTTATTTACAATTTGTATAGGTGTGTTCTTTGGGGTGCTTCACGCATAGCAAAGAAAACTAAAGGTGTGTCTTTAAGTATAATACAAACAAAAATAAAATAAAAACCTATCTTTTTGGTTCTTAAGCTAGGGCGCAAGGTGATTCATCACTTCTGCTTATGTTGTTCATTAAAGGCAGACACTAGGAAGTGCAAGTACACATAAAGCTAGGATCTGTTTAATTAAGGAGTCTTGGTAAATTAGAAGAGGGGAATGGTATACAAAGTTAGAAGACCCACTTCCTTGTGATTGCCAATACAAAGGCTGCAGTTAACAATAAAAATACTTTAATTTACTCCATTTACTCATACTTTCGACATCATGAGCTAAACACAACAATTGTATTCAAAGCTAAAACAACCAACTTAACAACTACTGCAATAGAACACTTCCAATAACTATTAAATGATATTCAACTCATAAAAACACAATGACACACAAAACACTTCAACAACAAATTGACCAGCAAAGTAGGCATACTTTTTTTTTGGATCATTCAACGCTTTTGGCCGAAGCTATGAATTGGTGAGGCCACAACATGGGGGACCTCATCCCCTAGCATGAATGCCTGCATTAACATTGGTATGATCAAACCTGCGAGCTCAATGACCTAGTGAGGGCACACAAGACCCGTGAGCGTAGCAGCCTAGTGAGGGTTTGAACCCAGGCGACAATAATCACTCAGGGCTCTAGGTGACAAGAACCACTATGAGGAATCAAACCCGTGAGCACGACGGCCTAGCGAGGGTCAAGTGGGGGTCCAAAGCTTGCAAGCTCAGTGGCCCAGTGGGGGTTTGAACTTTGGTGGCAACAACCACAATGCCACGATTTAACCAATGCACTGTGCCATGAATGGCAACAAAATAGGCATACTAAATTCTATTGAATGATCGATAAAATCTAAGTGTGAACGACACTTATTTATAAGTTTTTACAAGACTTTGCATGAGAAATAAATAAAAAGCTAGCACTTCTAAACTAATAATAGTCTACTTACATGCAAAGAAAGCTTTATTACACAATTCTGCCCACACATACTAAACCCTAACTTGTCTTCATAAATATTTTCTGACAAGGATAACTACCAGCTAACAATAGACCTTCTAGAAGGCCATTTAAAAATAGTTGATCTAAAACTAGCTGCTAAAAATAGACTTCTCAGAATATACTCATCTCCTAAAAAACAATGACAACTAAAAGTAGCATAGGCTAAAAAGTGTGAATCTTGACAATTGGCTCCTAATGATTCCGATAAAGTGTCTCTATTTTGACTATGGTGGATCCTCAGAAGAAACTCTGACAATTAATTTTGGTGTGGTTCATCTCGAAAACCCATCCTTCATTGATCTCAAACCCTAGTTGAAATTTAGAACCTTGAATACTATGAAAATCCTACCGTCTATTTTCTGCCATCTCTACAAACTTTGCAACACCAAACTTCTATGACAATCTCCTTTTGACGAACATCAAACAATGATCCTTGAAACACTTCAAATGAAGAATGACAACTTCTCATTGTTTCTTCTTAAAACTGATATCACAAAGGGCAGCAGTCAAAACCCTAGAAAATTAGCCAAATACCCTGAAGAAATACCTCTTGCAAATTCGCTGTTGCACTGGTGATTTCTGCTTGTAAGTTATTCTATGTGATAGGACAGCCTAGGGTTTGAATGTGGATGTCTGGGAATTGCTCAAACACCCTAGGTGCAGACTAAATGTTTGAAAATCTTCTGCTAAGAAAATTTGTTGAAATCAGGCACTATGAATGATGATCACTGCTGTAGGCGATCCAGTTTCAAAGGAAGTCTCTGGATTCTGCAATTGGAACCCCCTGAGATCAGGCATCAGTCAGCTATTTTCAGTGCCTCTATCACCTATGTTTAGGATGCTTTTTCTTGCCTTTAACCTGTTATCTAAAAAACTGACCTACTTCTGCACTGGTCACTCCTAGAAATAGCAGGTTTTTGTCTTTGAAATTCTGCCCATCCTTAGAAAGGTGTGCTCTTGTACTAGCATGTACAAATTTCAAACAACACTTAAATCACTGTTGGTCTCACCAAAACATGCCGGTTAATGGTGGTTTATATTTTAGGTTTTTTTAAATGTGATTTTTTTAACTAAATGGCGTGTGCCTCAGTGCATTTGCAAATTTTAACTTCAAAAATTTGTTAGATCTGTCGTTTATGCATGCGAATGCATACGCTTTGCAATTTTTTGTTTCAAAAATCCGTTTCACTTTGACAGGGCGCATGCTTCAACACATAGATGGCATAGTTTGCGAGTACTCGTCGAGTTCATCTCTTAGCGAGTTTTTGCGAGGTTTACTTGCCAGAAAGACTTGCCGAGCTTTTGCAAAAAACTCGCCAAACACAACAATTGAGGCAAAAAGTTTTTTTTGGATCTTCGTGCTAGTAACCCTGATCCTAATGGTCTATGGGCCCTCTTGGGTCCCCAAATAACTACAACCCTAAACCCTAAAACATTTTACAATCACCTAGGCCAGGGGTGTTATCAAGGTGATTGAAAGAGGTTCAAGAAACTATATACATAAAATATGAAATATAAGTGGTAATTATTACCACTTATACTTTATTTATATTTTATGTATATACTGTCAGGATGTTTGAGAATGGTTTCAGATCCATAGGAGTTAAAATACAGGATCTAGAATTTGGAGGATCCATTAGATTTCAGACTTAGCCAAATTTTCAAGGTTTCAGGGTTTCAGACTTAGCCAAAATAAGGGGTTCAACAACATGCATCAAGGCAAAGGCACAGGGACCCCTTTTCCAAATACGTGGCTTGAAAATAGGAATTCGAACAAGCCCAACCCACACTCTAAGCAGTCACAAAAGTGAAAAAATGAGAAAGGCTAAAGGCTGCAACTATGAGTATTGCTGCCCCTGGACCCCGCGAGGGGCGCTGCCCCTAGACCCCCGTGAGGGGCATTGCCCCTCGACCCTGTTGGGGACGCTTCCCCCAAACCCCCGTGATAGGTGTTGCCCCTCGACCTTGTTGGGGGCTCCACCTCCAAACCCCCACCCACCACTGTCCCCCTATCGTCCCCAAACTTGGGCTCTTGGTCCGTTCATCTTGAAACCTGCTCCCCCATCTCCCCGTCAAGAAACTTTAGGGAACATAGATCAAATCTAATAGAAAACATTTTTGTACTCATTTATGGACTCATTGGATACATTTTGTCATTGAATTTTGTAAAAATGTTGTCTTTTTAAAGAAATTTAAGTTATTTTTTAATTTTAAGTTGCCAAGTTTTCGCTGAGTCGCAAATTTTGGGTCTGTTGAGTTTTTACTGAGTTCAAGTTTTCCAACTATGCTTCAACATATGCATGCAAGTTTCTGTTTTTTGAAAACTTGTTTTTCCTTTATTAGGCACACTTCTGTTAACTACATTTGCAAATCTATTTTTCAAAACTTGGTCCCATGTTCTTGAAAGTTTGAAACCATGGATGGAAGACTCACCGAGTCTTGAAAAACTCGCGAGTTTTTCGAGTCGGCGAGTTTTCCTAGTGTTTACTTGCCAAAAAACTCGTCGAGTTTTTGGCGCGGACTCCTCGCATTGTTAGGTTTTGAAGAAAAACTTAAACCTCTTGCATTAGACATTCCATCTCCATAGAAGATATTGACTAAGATTCTTGAGTGCACTAAAATTCTTTAGCCTTGTCGTGAGAAGGTTCTCCAAATAGCCTCGCAAATGAATAGAAGAAGTAATTTGACTCTTCATCGTCCCTTATGCAGTCATGGTCTTCTTGCACACCAATAGGAATTAGAAGACCTATTTGATCTTTGGATACTTGCATATCCTCATCTTCTTCAAACAATATATGACATATTGGTGTTATTGCACTTGTATCTAGTATTAAATATTCTCTTCCTCAGTCAACAATCTTTCATCAATCTCAAAAGACTTGAGCAAAGCCGACAAAACATGCAACATTTCTAACTCCTTTCTATAACCTAACAATGCAGGGGGAGTCATAATATTCTAAAAACACTATTGCTTCATTTTGAGAGGCAGACATTGGAGGAGGTGGGTACATGAGGAGATCTAGGATTGGATGACATTGATGAGGCTGAGTAGGAGTCATTGCCATCTACTACCAGGATGGAGGTCGAGCCACTGCCTTCCATGCCAAGCGAGGAGCCACAATGGACTCCAAGGACTAGAACCTCTACCCCTCCCCTAGTTTTTAGTAGATTAGGGAAGAGGAAGATGTAAAATGTTGTATTTACTTTAAGTTTTACTATTTTCATTTTGTCAGCTATCTATTGTATCAGGGTATCAACCATCAAGATTCCGCATGAGGATGCTATTTTGTACTCAATTTGCATTCAAATCAATCAAATTTAATAGAAAACACTTTTGTACTCATTTATGGACTCATTGGATACATCTTGTCATTGAATTTTGCAAAAAAATGTGTTTCTAATGAAATTTAAGCAAGTTTTTAAGTTGCTGAGTTTTTGCCGAGTCGAGTTTTTTGGGCCTGGCGAGTTTTTGCCGAGCCTGAGTTTTCCAACTACGTTTGAAACCACTCTTTCATTCACCATGAAGCCACCATGCACTGTCAGAAGGAACAATAACACTCACCTAGTGAAGCAAGTTCCACTTCAACAGGGTTTTTCTCTAGGAACTGTTTCCAGAAAACGTCTAGCCCTCTAGATTCTCCCTCAGAGTTGTTTTCTAACAGCATATAAGGAAAGAATGAGCAAATAACTGTGTACTTTTTACCAATTTCTGGCCTCTTTCCAAAATTGTCTGAAAATATCACTCTTGTATTTTATTTCTGTGTTTTTGTGAATTTCCTGCACTGTTCCTTCCCTTAGACCTGCGTATGTTTCTTCTCAGATTCTACCCCACAAGGTCCATGAACCTATCCTGGGTTTGATCGCATTGATACAAGTCTGAAGTAGCTAGATGGATTGGATATCACTACGATAGCTGCCTCAAACAATAGTCCTCTCGAGCTTTTAACCTAGATCTATTTTAGCATATGTAATTTAACAGCTGGTTTATAGTTATAGTGTTTTTTGATAAAAGTTAAATTGTATTAAGTATACAAAGGAGTATTAAAATTGCAGCAGCCCCTGGAGGAAAAAATCAGTTGACTAACAAAAAAATCAATGCATGAAATTCGACATTGTAGAGCAGAGCATCCACAGACTACTAGTGCCTAAGAATATCTACTATACACAACATCATACAATCATTTATAGTTGCTAAAGACCAGCTTAACATCCATGTGATCTTTACATATAATACCAATTATGATAAAAAGACAAATGTATTTAGACACTTTGTGGTCGAATCAGAAGGAGACCACATAGATTTGATAAATACAAAAAAACCTAAAGAGAACCATCTGAATCAGCTTTTAGCACAGAGGTCTTGTGTAGGATACTTATTATGGTCCACCATTTTGCTGGTCCAACTGGTTGGGGGCTGCATGTGCTCTAGTTGGCATTTGTTCTGTGGACATCCTGGTTGCAGCAGCATCAGGCATTGCCCCTGGTTGGAATACAGGTACATCCCACTTAGTTGCATGTCCTGGGTTTGTAGGTTCTTATGGGTTAAATTAGCTGAACTGTGTAATGTCCCCTTTTTCTGAGTGATCACCCATCGGAACCAACTAGCCTATTTTATTCCCATAGGCTAAAGTCGGGATATGTAAGGGAATAATATCATTAATTAAATACTAAATAATCTTGAGTCAATTCAGATTATTTATATTTAATGAATAAAAGAAGATCAAGATGTAATGTGAAATGATTTCACCAATTTTGGGCGCCACTTGGTAAATAGAGAAAAGAAAAAAGGAAATAAAATAAAATAAAGTGGAGCGCCTAGAGGGAGGTCGGCCAAGTGGGAAAATAAATAAAAATAAAATAAAAGAAATTGCCAAAAAGGAGGTTGGCTACGAGGGAGGTCAGCTAGGAAAAGATGGTCATTTGATGGCTATAAAACAAGGCACTTGAAAGTCATTTGAATCATTCATTCACATCTGATTTTATTCATTGGAGTTTTACTCTTGGCTGCACTTTTAGTTCAGCATATTCCAAGGACGAAAACCCTTAGGAATATTTGGTGGATTGGACGAAAACCCAATTCCATCTTGGAGGTGAATTCATACAGATTTCACACTTGCACTTCATTGGAGATCTGGTGGAGTTCTTGAGCATTCAAAGACATATTTTTCAGATCAGATTTGAGTGCCAATTTTGGAGGATTTGGACAAGGATTGCTGCTAGGGTTTCTTCCCTAGGTTGAGCGCCACTTCCCAAGGAGGGGCGACTTCACAATTTTGGAGCACAAAACCCTAAGCACCTACCATGGAGAATTTGCCCATCTAGGGTTTGATGTTTGATATCATTTTCGCCATTTTGTGGTATGTAGAACCTATGTTTAGGTCTGATTTGTATTAGCAGAAATCTGGGCTAGGTTTTGGCATGTTTGAGCCCATGAATTTGTTGTAAGTTCAATTCAGAATATTCAGATTTGTAGCAGCAGATTTTTACACTCAGAACTCAGATTTATATGCATTTGGATGGTTATATTACATGGTTGGATTCATGTTTGGGGATATCTTCATAAGCATACATGTTTGGCATGTTTATTTGAGTGTTTGGCAGATGTATATCTGCTGTCCATGATTATTTATACTTCAGAAATAAAAATCAGAGTTCAGACTTAGGGTTTGAGCAGAATTAAAAATCAGAAATTTAGGGCAGAAAATCAGAATTCTAGGGCAGATCCAGTTTGGGATATTACAAACTGCTTATTCTTTCACATTTGTAATGGATTATGTTTTAAATTTGAGATAATGGTCAGTGGGTTTTTGTTGCAGTGTCTCATTCAGTTGTCATAAATGAATCTTATTAGTCATTTGGAATTGTGTGAGAAACTTCCTATGAAATGCTAAGCAATGATCTCTCAAGTACATAACATTGAATCCCTCTTTCACTTTGTTTGTAAACAGGTGGGCTGTGCACTATTACTTGCATCCCACTTTCATATATCCAACTTGTCAGTCCTTCATCTATCCATTATATTAAATTACCCTAGAGTAAGGTACCAGTCAACTATGGAGAATTGTTCACATTGGTTTTTAATGTTTTATTTCTGCTATTACGCCATTGTTTCAGGGTCTTACTATATCTCTGTACATATATTAAATTACCCGAGGGGAGTAAGGTACTGGTCAACTATGGAGAATCATGTCACATTGACTTTTAATGTTTTATTTCTGCTATTATGCCATTGCATAATGGTCTCACCAGATCTCTTTAAATCTTTCATACATAAATAAACAAAGTTAATTCTGTATGTGGGCAATTAGATTTGAGGAGGATGCTGGAGGGTGTTTGAAATACATAGTTTACAGAGTGATTCTGAAGCCCAGTGGACCTGGGCAGGGTGCTGGGAATCCTTTATATTTAATGTTTTGCCTTATCTTCTTTGGACCTTATGAAAATGAAGAGTCGCATATCCACATTTATTGGGAACATCAAACAAATGTCAAGAAATTAGTATATACAATAAACTGTGATAAAGAAGAGTACTTGTAACTTTTAAGGGTCTTGATATGTCTGAGGGCTTCCAGAGGACATGGAGAGTGCAGAGATTCCAGATATGATCCATTAACCTTTTAACCAAATTAGATGGCCTAGCAATGCCTAGAAAAATAGCGTTCTTAAATATTCATAATGAGATTGCTCCTAGTTAGATGATCTTAAAGTATAAAGCTGAAATCCCATGGAATATACAATCAATTTGAACAGACAGTCAACGAGGTCAAACTTCAACTTAATAATGATCAGATCCATTGGTAATGCTTTATTAGCATTTCAAAATATGCAATGTTTCATGATATTCAATCCTTCATTTGATCTGCAAATAGGCAATTCGTTGTCCAGGACACCCTGTGATTTTAAAAACAATGCTCCGACATGACCTGTTAAAAACCAGAGTCTGCAGGCATACAAAGTCAAATAATTTTAACAAACCGCATGAAAATTTAGCATATCTGTTTTTTCTTCATCCACACCCTTCAGAGTAAAACCAAACAAATGATAAAATATAGGTTAACATTTCACTCTTTCTTCACCATGATACTTATAATGACTGTCATTTCATAAGTTGGTATTCTTGTGTCATTGTAATAAGATAGCAAGTCCAGGAACAAGAATGGACATCTTTGCTGATTTTGGGTGGTAGGTCAAGAGTCTTCAAAAGGTCAGTATCCAACCTCAGGACATTCTAGCCAAGGCCCAAGGGTATTAGCATCTGCCAATATGCTTCCAGGTATTGTTTCTCTTACTTCAAGACCAATGAATAATATCTGTGCTTGACCACAAGAAGCAAATGCTCACGAAACCCTCCATTAAACAAGATGATGGTATTCATTATGGATAGTGCAGGAAAAAGCTTGAATGGGTTCTTTATGAGATGTTTTTTTAATTTCTTTTCAAATTTGCTATTTTCAGAATGAGTATTCAAGAGAAATAAACGTGATTTATCCCTGACATGGCACTAAACTAAGTGACTATATAGAAATAGTAGAGTTTCTATCCCAGAGGCAAAAGATTCACATCTTTGTAGAGATAGAGGCATGATTAAAAGTCAAGTTAGCAGTAGCATGGCTTAATTTGAGTTGCAGAAAACTGCCCTTCAATTCAATTAATAGCACATTCCTATTGCTTAAATGTTAAGCAGGTACCAAGCAAGCTAGGTTGTCAGATTTCATATGCGACTATGCCCTAAGCCTGATGGATGTGGAGGTAAGAAATTTTAGCGCATTGAAAGTTACAGTCTGCAAAAATAGTTATTTGCCTTTGTATGGGTAGCGACAACAAATCTATGCAGATCACTGCATGCTTATAATTGCAGACTGTATAATTTTGATTTTACTCTTAAACTAGCCTTCAAACTTTATGTGTTTCTAATCAGAGAAGGATACTTTCTCCACGTAGAAAGTAAGTTGGTTGTCATCTTAGGGGATGTCAATACCAGCTGCATTGATTTTTTAAAATTTTTTACTAGGAAAATGAGGGAGATAATGGGTCCCTCTTCGATGAAATAAAATAAAAATTGACCTTTAAGTTGCCAAAAAACAACTTGATCAGCTGGAAATATTGTAAAGTACACATTTGTTCATGCATTGTACTGCATACTGTTCAAAACTGAGAAAGAAAAAATACTAACAGAAACCAAACAGCCCATCCATCTTGGCCCATAGGCATTCAAGTACGGTAGTACGTACTAGCTTTTTATATTAACATAAACATAAAAGTCGAAAGCTGGAGGCTGCCTATTGTATATGGCTACCCAGACCTACAACTCTATACTTTTAATCTTCCCATTGACTGTAGGGGGAGCAACAATCTCGACCTATGTTCCACGGAGTCTTGGGACGAGGGGACACAGGGACAAGTCTCGGGGATGGTGGGACCAAGGGCCTAGATTTGGGGACGACGGTGCAAATATATATAGTACTTAAAAAAATTGTTATAAAAAAATGTATAAGGAATAACAAATGAAACTTTGAAATACTCAAACAAATTGCATTAAACAATGAAAATGTCGAATATCAGTATATTTATATTATATTCAAAATGATGATTACATTCAAAATGTAATGTCCCCATTTTCTGAGTGATCACCTAATGGAGTCGGTTAGCCTATCCTATTCCCGTAGGCTAAGCCGGAGAGCTAAGGGAATGACCTAATTGATTGAATATTATATTTAATCAATCTTATTGGGCAAATTGAAGATAGGAAGTGACTTCCTATATTTTATGAGCCATTTGGTGAAGGAGAAATAATTAAATAAAATGGCTAAGGAGGTGAGTGACAGGGGAAGGAGAAAAATAAAAGATGGGAAATGACTTTCCATATTTTGTAAGCCATATGGAAAAATAAAATAAATTAAATAAAATGGCCTTGAAGGTGGACGACCTAGGCAACGGCCTAAAAATGCAATATCAAGGGTCATAAAGAGGTCCGCTCCCTTGGAGAAGACAATAAAAATAAAATAAGAATACTTTATTGAGGTTGGCCAAAATTGGAGGAGAAAAAGAAAATACAATAAATGAGGAGGTCGGCCAGATTTGGAGGGAAAAGGTTGGCTATAAATATAAGATCATTTGAGGTCATTTCATCATCCATTCAGATCATATTTTCTTATTGAGATTTTATCTCTTGTCTGCAACTTTGGTTGGGCTTCATTCTAAGGATAAAAACCCTTGTGAATGCGGTGAGTTGGATGAAACCCTAGCGCATCTTGTGGAGGACTCATCACGGAGTTCTAATTGCACTTCATTGGAGACATTTGGAGGTTTGGAGCATCATTGGATAATCAGATTTGCAGATCAGATTTGGAGCAGCATTGTTGTGGCATTTTGTGTGCATATTGCATTAGGGTTTTGCCCTAATTTGGAGCACCACTTGGAGCAGACTTGAGCGCCCATCTTTGGAGGGTGATTTTGCATGTTTTGGAGCAGCAAACCCTAAGCGTTTGCCAAGGAGGAATTCACCCATCTAGGGTTTGATTATTGAAGGCTATTTTGCATATATTTGGTATGTACAATCCTAGTTTTAGGTCTGATTTATAGAGCAAAAATCTGGGCATATGTTTGGCATGCTTGAGCCCAAGAATTCATTGTAAAATCAGTCTAGAATATTCAGATTTGTAACAACAGAAGTTACCTACAGGAAATCAGATTTGTATGTTGCATTTGGATGCCCTATCTTGTGATTTTTATGGTGGATTTCATGTTTGACATGAATATCAATTGGTAGCATCATTTGACATGGTTGGACACTGTATGTTCGTTGTGATAATTTGTTTGGAATCAGAAAATAAAAATCAGCTATCAGAATTAGGGTTTGAGCAGAAATAAAAATTAGAATTTTAGGGCAGATCCCATTGGGGATATTACAGTGGTATCAGAGCTTTGATCTTGCCAGCCTAAAGGGTTTATTCATGCATGAATCCTGAAGATAGAAGATATATTTCAGCAGTTTGGCTTTGAAGGAATATTGTACCAAATTTGTGGAGATTTGTATCCCAATACCATTTTGGTATTGAAGGAGTTTTGTAGGTTGTATATCAGATTGAAGAAGATATTTTCAGCGCCATATTTTGTGGAGATGGCCAAAGGTTTTGCCCTAGGGTGAGCGCCACACTTTGGGAAGGTGATTTGTAGTTTTTGGGCCTTGAAGGCCATAACCTAGCCGCCACCAAGGGAAAGATATATTCAGATCTGAAGAGCAGATAGAAAGTGCCATCTTTTGAGTGCTTGGGTGGAAGATACTTGCTAGGGTTTAGATTAGAGTGAGCGCCAACTTCAAGAAGGATGACTTCATGTTGGAGGAGAAGAATTTCAGACTTTGAAGGTCAACATCATCTATTATTTGGCAATCGTATTCCAAGGAGCAGATCTAAGTTTGTGTATGTGTATGACTGGTATTTTCTCATTGCTGGCCACCGAAACTGGATTTGCATAGTATACATGTGTGTGGAGTTGCCCTATGCTTGGGTGAGGATCAAGTGCCAAATCAAGTCGCCATTTAGAGCTGGACATAAGACATCATTCACCACCAATTTTGGACCTTGGTATGTATTAACAATTGTTTATCAGTAGAACAGTTTGATTTTGTAACAGCAGGGGTTTGGGCTATGTTTGGGCATGCTTGAGCCCATAAACTTGATGTAATTCCCCTTCCAAATAATCTGATTTATAGCAGCAGTCATTCATTCTCAGAAATCATATAATTATGTCATATTAGCAATTGAATGGTCATAGGTTGTATTATGGCATCATTCATGACAAGGGTTTGACAAATTACAAATCAGAAATTTATTTCCAGTGTGATGGCAATGGTTCAGAGGGGCAGATTTGACTCTCTTAAAGGAGATCAATACAAGTTGCTTGAATCTCTTAGAGAAAGTTGAAATGAGATGATAAGAACTTTCCAAAAGTTCTTACAAAAGGAAGAAGATAAGGAGGTAATAAAAAAAGAGGCCACAAAAATCATTGACGATTACCAGGGCTTAATAGATGGTTTCAAGAAAGATATGCCCTTTGATTTTTTTTTGGGAATACATGAAGATGGGAATCTAGGAAAGAGGGATCTATATAACTACATCAGAAAATTGAGAAGAGAAGAAGAAAAATCAGAAGTTACCCAAAAGATCATTGAGAAAAAGGAAGTAAATAAGAGAGAGAAGAAAGAGAAGAAAGAAGAATTGCTTCCTTGTGATTTGTAGCCTTCAGGGGATCCTAAGAAGAGCAAAAATCAGTTGAGGAGAGAACAATGCTGTTTCACATGCCTAGAAGTTTGGGTACCTAGTCATACTTGTGGAAACCCTAAGGAAGATGAAGCATTGCTCACAAGTTCATTTCAGCAGGATGATGATATGGACAAAGAAGAATCACTTCATATATCCACAAGTGAGTGGCACATGAGTTTTCATGATTGTAATAACCGCTGTCCTGGTAGGGTTTTTATGCCAATTTTTTGTTTTCTGCTCGGTTGATTGGTTTAGGGTTTATAGAGTTTTTTGCATGTGTTTGTTTTTGCAATATAACAAGGAAAATGAAGCATGCAACAAATACCCAGAAAAAACTATAATAGATATGCACAAAATAACGATGACCCAGATAATAATATTGCTCAAAATGAATTACAGTGACATACCCATTTCAAGTTCTTTGACTTAATACATCTGTTGTATGTGAACCAGCAATATGAATGACGGAAAACACCTCCAAAATGCATACAATGAATATCTTCCACTCAAACAATTGTAGGGAATTGTTTTGTAACCCTAGGTGCCATTATTGAATGAGAAATAAGCCATGAAAGAAGTGCAGATCAGCTCCAAACAGACCCACAACTCTCCAACTGCTGTACGGCCCAGCTGGTGTTTGATATCAGCAAATAACAAATGCAAATCTCTTTAAAATATCTGTTATTATCAGGATGTTGCTGTTTGATGATGGCGTCCAAAAGGGATAGGAAATATGCACTAAAAACCACACCAAGTCCACAACAAATGGTACGGCCCTGTCAAGCAATGGTACAACCAGCAAGGAAATGAAATGCAGTCCCAACAATCACCTCCAATCTGCTCAAATCTGCAACTAAAGGATATGTTCTCCGCTGTTGACAAAAACTGCATAAAGATATGTGCATTAACTCCTCAAATCTTCACCAAATTGAATCAAATTAAGCTCAATGTGAAGCCCTTGGATGAGACTTCCCACAACCCCCCTGATGTTGTCTTCCAAACACGAAGCGAGTGAGTCTATGGAGGATTTCGTCTTAGTAGAACCGTTGTTCAAACCTCAAAGCAAGAAGCTTCAAGTTCACGACAATGTATTTTTTGTAAAAGTGAATTAATAATCAAATGAGCTCTCATCTTTTCTTTTTACTCCTTGCTTTCCAATGCCCAAGAAGAGGATTATTTTATTATTTTCTTTTATTTATTTGAGTCCCAAGTCTCCTCATGAATCGCCCACTTCCTAGCATGCAATTTTAAGTCAATTTATTTCTCCATAAAGTTAAGTCACTTTTATAACATAAATGACTTCGGCTATTTAACTAGTGTAAATTTAATATATATTTACATTTCGACCATTTATTCCTTAGCCATCTCGAAACCAATTGTAATGTGCTAGGTGCTCCAGTTGGAAGTGGCTATAATTAGAAAGTCGGGCCAACACCACCCGTTATCCTCCTGCCCGACTTACTATAAATAGTAAGTCCTAGAAAAATGACCCAAATAGGTTCCCTAATCAAATCCACCAGCTTATGAGAACCTTGGAATAGGCTAATCACTCCATCTATTTGCATGGGCTAAGAAGGGGACATTACAATGATAACAATAAGGTTGAAGGGTATGCTGTTATAGAGTTTGCCAAACCAGCAGTGACTGATCAGCCACATGAAGGTGTGAATTCTTTTGATGATCAATTATTTTAGCATAGCATTGTCTCATCATCTCTGCATAGTAGTTGCAAGGAATCAAATTGTGAGTTGGGTGACCTTGAAGGTGATATTGTTAATACATATGAAGGTAATTTGTTATGTGATGAGCAAAATGACTCGGATAAATTGGATCAAAGACATTTAACATGGAAAGAGGTGAAGGTCAATGAAGGTACAACTTGCGGCCATGGAATAGAAGTTATGACAAGTAATACACTTGGTTTTCAGCTGGATGCATCTCTTGGACCAGCACTTGATGATGAACATCCAACAATGAAGGAAGGTGAATTTGAGATCCATGAAGACACCACAAAAAGGTATGTTGACAATTTTGATTTTCTGATTACGAACAACGGCCCATTATCTTCACATATCATGAGGTGACAGTTAAATCATATGAGGATGATAGTGGTAAGAAACCCTACCTGATACTCAAGATTTGATGGCTAAGCATGAGGTAACGTTTGTGGATCCAGGCCACAAACAATTTGATTTTGCGTAGCATAGCATATAAGATGTAAAGAGGACTCAAAGCATGTGTGATGAGTGGCTAAGGAGGGCTAGGGAAGCCAAGTTGCTGGCTGCTCAAGCAAAACAACACCTACAAAATATCAAGGAACAATTTAGTCACATGGATCATGAGAGGCAACAGCAAGATACACTTCTTCATCAATCTCTAATACTTCCAAGGGAAGAAACTATGATGGTTGAACCTCTGCAGGATGAACCTCTTATGATGGTAGAAAATGAAGACCAATCAGATTTGCATGAACCTGTTGAGAGATATGATTTTGAAAACAAATCAGGAAATTTATTTTGTGCAAATGATTTTAATCATCGGGTTCATGAAACACATTATTTGGAAAGCCAATTGAAAGATCAAGTCAGGGTTAAGGAAGAGGAAGTTGTGCATATACTTTGTGGACCAGCAAATAATGATTGTTATGCATATGTAGAGAAGAACATTTTTGATTCAGATTTGGTTAAGAGTTTAACCATTCTTGGTGAGCTCAATGAACCTGCTTGTGTTTTGACACCATGCTATCATAATAATGATCCTTTGCGTGAACACAATGTTGTCCCAGCTTCAAAACTTGAAGTAAATGTCATGGAGGTATCCGATTTGGAGTTGTATGTGCATGGGGATGTTGAGTTTCAGATGGACTATAGTCTAAGGCATGGAAATGAGCATGAGAGCAGAAAATTTTTAGTCCCAACCTATTGGTTTCCAGCTCACACCTTGATGATTGATGGCTGTTCTACATTGCTGATCATGGAGTTTTCAAACTGTAATTGATGTTTGCAGTTGTTTGGAGGGATTGGTGTGTATGGGATTGTCACTACAGCGTTGGGAGGTTGCATGATGATGAGATCATATCATCTTATGACAACAGAAGCATTCTTGGCATGATCATAGGTCTGATTTTCAGTTTTCATAGTGCTGTTCTGATTTGCACTAGCAGTCTGGAGTGGATTTGCATGCTTGGTGATGCACATACGACGGACACTTTTCATGTCCATATGGGACAATTCAGATTTAGATGGATGGTTGGTGATGATAACATGATGAGAGATACGTATCTCCTCATTTTCAGTTGGTGTGATTGTGTAATAATTTGGGATCTAGGTATTCATATGGTTGATACACTACTTCATAGGGATCTTAGTGAGTTGCTTCACAACATTTGGTTGAATGATATTTGTATTAGAGTGGAGCAGTGGAAGGCTTGGTTCAGGTGGTTGTATCTCAGAGAGCATTGTTATGATATCACCTATCACATGTTGGTAGACATGACATTTTTCAGAACCTTGGATGGATACGACACTTTGTCTTTGGTAGACCTAGCCTTTGTGGACCGAGGAGCTTTCGGAGTGGAAGAGTTGATGACACTTGAGGTTGGTGATTTGGTATTCTTGTTTTCACAACCATAGTTGGAAAACTCGGACTTGGCAAAAAGTTGCCAAGCCCAAAAACCTCGACTAGGCAAAAACTCAGCAACTTAAAAAATTGCTTAAATTTCATTAGAAACACATGTTTTTTGCAAAATTTAATGACAAGATGTATCCAATGAGTCCATAAATAAGTACAAAAGTGTTTTCTATTAAATTTGATTGATTGGAATGCAAATTGAGTACAAAATCGCATCCTCATGCAGAATCCTGATCGCTGATAGTCTGATATAATAGATAGATGACAAAAAGAAAATAGTAAAACTAAAAGTAAATACACAATTTTACACCTGCCTCTTCCCTAATCTACTGAAAACTAGGGGAGATGTAGAGGTTCTAGTCTTTGGAGTCTGTTGTGGCTCCTCGCTTGGCATGGAAGGTAGTGGCTCGACCTCCATCCTGGTAGTAGATGGCAATGACTCCTCCTCAGCCTCATCAATGTAATCCAATCCTAGATCTCCTCCTACACCCACCTCCTCCTAGAATATAATGACTCCCCCTACATTGTTGGGTTATATAAAGGAGTTCGAAATTTTGCATGTTTTGTTGGCTTTGCTCAAGTTTTTTGAGATTGATGAAGGATTGTTGACTGAGGAAGAGAATATTTAATACTAGATACAAGTGCAATAACACCAATATGTCATATATTGTTTGAAGAAGATGAGGGTATGCAAGTATCTAAAGATCAAATAGGTCTTCTAGTTCCTATTGGTGTGCAAGAAGACCATGACTGCATAGGGGATGATGATGAGTCAAATTACTTTTTCTATTCATTTGAGGGGCTATTTGGAGAACCTTCTCACGACAAGGCTAAAGAATTTTAGTGCACTCAGGAATCTTAGTCAATATCTTCTATGAAGATGGAATGTCTAATGCAAGAGATTTAAGTTTTTCTTCAAAACGTAACAATGTGAGAGGGAGTCCGCGCCGGAAACTCGGCGAGTAAACATTAGGAAAACTAGTTGCGGGCATTTCCAGCAACCTTGAAGGGTATAGCCATAGATTGGTATACTGAATTGGAGGCAAATTCCAAAGCTAGTTGGAGCACGTTGAGAAAAGCATTCGAAGAAGAATTCAAATTATTTTGGGATGATAATGAGATAGTGGCAGAAATTTATAACACAAAACAAGGAAAGCATGAGAACGTACGAGCCTATAATCGTAGGCTAAAGGAACTCCCGGTGAAGTTGGAAAAAGAACCTGCGGATGGTTTGAAAAAAGGGTGGTTCATTGAAGAGTTGATTCCCTCGTTGAGGACGACAAGGAAGGTAGTACCCCCATCATCGTACGTCGAGGCATACAACCGAGTGATGGACATTGAAAGTGAAGAGAAGATGTCATCGCGTGGAAAGAAGAAATCAGATGAAAGCTCGGATGAGAGCAGTGATAATGAATCTAAAACTATACAAGCACTTCGGAAAGTGTAATGTCCCCTTTTAGGATATTCTCGATCTCTTGACCTGCACACAAGAATAACTACTAAAAAGGGACATTAGCACTATTAAAGATCAATTTAGTAATGAAATCAATACATCATGATCATAATCAATAAAAATGAACAAGAATGTAATGTTACTTGTGTGTACATATATTCAAATGTATTTCCACATACTTTAGCATACTTATACTTTAACCATGTTTAGGCCTCATGATATACTTTGGGAATGGCGAAGTCGAGCTTGGTCGTTAATCTAGCCCAACCATCTACCCTAGTGGAGGAGGGGAGAACATTATGTTAAGGGGCTGGATAACTAATCTCCACTGCCATGGGCCCAAGGGTTTCATGAATGCCCGTCAATACCACCACTTGGCCCAAAGGTGTCACGAATGCCCGTCGATACCACAATTTGGGAGTCACCCACCGTATGAGACATTAATAACAAACTAATCTTCACTACCATAGGCCCAAGGGTTTCATGCTCGCCCAACAATACCACCACTTGGCCCAAAGGTGTCACAAACGCCCATCAATACCACCATTCAGGAGTCACCTACTGTGTGAGACATTAATAACAAATACCACACTTCCCTAACAACCCAAACGTCCTCATAGGGGCAAAGGTGAACGATTAAAGACGCGGCAAGTCATGCTCATCCCTCGTATATCATGAGTTAGATAAGTATAACTACTTAAGGATAATCGTATGAGTTAGAGAGATCATACCAATATGAGATCCTTCTCCTTAGATGATTCGGAGATGCTCAAATAATCGAGTGATCCTATGATCACTATTATATTAATACCTTGTGTATGTCCTTGTCCCTCACAATGCAATATAAACATTTCTTTGTCATTGTCTTTATATGATATTCCTTATATATTGCAGATTTAAATCTGGCATGAATATATATATCATTTCCAAAATTCTATATCATATTTATTTATTTTCTTCTTGCTGATATATTTATATATCAGAATTGTATTCGTTGTGTATTCTTTTCTATTTTCTTACACTCAGCAGATATATATATATATTCCTCATTGCTTTATTTCTGCCTTTTCTTTTTCTATCACCGATGACTTTTATATCCTTTAATATGTATTACCATTTCCAACGGTCATACCTTTTCATTATACTGTTCGCTGTTTGGTTAACAGCGATTTCTTATGTATGATCGTTGTTTGGTCTTATACAATCGTTGGTTATCTATGCTGCCTTAAGACTTTTTATAATAGCATGTCATTACCGAATTAGTTGCTGCCTATTATATTAGTTTACTTGTCTTTTGTTTTATTTGCTTTAGTCTTGTATGAAGCTCTGCGAACTTAAGGCATATAGTATATTAATTAAATACTATTTTTTATGAGAACAATAAATTAATAATATTTAAGATTGATAATATTTATTTTAATATTTATATTAATAATTATAATAATATTTAATTAATATTAATAATTATATTTGTTATTTATAATTACTTTTATAATAATATATTTAAATAAATATATTATATTATATTTTAATTATATTTTATAATATTTCATTTATAATATATAATTTATTATTTGAATATATTAATCTATATTTTTTAATGTCATTCATATCTTTAATTTGAATGAATAATGCATAATCGATTCAATTATAAATCGTTAGTATAGGGACATGACATAAAGACATGATAAGAATGATGGAGTTCAAAGCAGAGAAAGAAATTGGAAAGGAAAGCAAAGAACTGTGGTGCATAGAATGTAATATCGAGGGTCATGTTAAGGCAAACTGCCCTAGAAGATGTTCTGCGACATATGTCAGGTGATGGGGCATTCCATCAAAGAGTGCCCATATAACTTGAAAACAAGGAGCACCCAAGTGCTTTTCACACAGGGTGAACAATCTGTTGAAAGTAAGGAATACTGAGAGGGGGGGGGGTGAATCAGTATTCCACAAAACCACTTCTTAACTTGTTCATTAATTCAATTTCCAAAATTAATAACATGAAAGCAAAATAAACATAAGAATAGCAACCATAAAGACATAACACATGGACACCAAGATTTTTACGTGGAAAACCCAAAAAGGGAAAAACCACGGTGAGTGCTCACAATATATTATGATAGCACAATACCGAATTACAAGAAGGCTCACTGCCAAAGAAATGCTCATTGCAGGTGGACTCACTGTCCATTGAGAAAGAAAGAGAAGATAGAAAGAGAAATGGCTTACTGCCAAATATGAACTGCTACAAGTGCATCTACAGCATGCTAAAATATAGTTCCTTTGATCGCTCAATATACTGACTCAAAGCTCTTCATCATTCTGCCCTACTTCTCAAATTTTCTACATATACTCTGTTTTCTGCCCTTGTTTTCTTATTCTTCTCTGTATTCTATTTATATCTCTTTACACTTCGAATTCGCACATTATACCACACTGCGCACATATCAACATCGCCACCCATCAAGTATTTATATCCGCAGCAAGATTCATTTCATAATCAGGTCGACAAGCCAGACATGAAACGTGTACTCATTGTATTTTACCTTGTCGGCTTGATCATGTGTACAATGAGTAGTGCGGACCCAAACAATCATTTAATCATCTTCATATAAGTCGGCACCAATCATTCAACCACTTAGATTGATAGTTTAGACAATAACATACTTGACTTAATCATTTGTCACACCAAAATTCTTACTGCGGACTAAACGAGACTCAAAGAATCACATCAACCATTCCTCATACCTCACAGATCATATCTTACCAACCGCAGGTTATGATATCCTTATATGGTGAAATGCGGAACTCATAACTGACTCTTCTGCCTTGGTGAAGTACTGGCAAACCAACTGCCGGAACTTGGAGTTTTGTAGACAATCTTCCGGATCACTTCAGATTGTGTAATTTATCAACTGCATGCTTTTGACACCTATCCATACTGCCTCAAAACCGCATACAAATACAATCACTTGCGGAGAAATGCGGACCAAAATACTCATGCACTCTGCACTGTTCCTGACTTAATTGAGTTCACCCGGACTTTGACCAATTACAACTTGACTTCCGGAAGTCATCAGGACTTGCAATCTTGAATATAGCATCTTCAAACAACTCTGAATAACATACCTAAACCACATACCTTGACCATTAACTGCGGAGGAATACCACTTGAGTCTCTGCTACTAGCTCTGTGTTGTTAGTGCTTAGCCATTCTGCCTTAGTCCTTTGTGTCCGGTTCCTAAGGCAAAAGACCTTTTGCAGGAGAGCCAGGACATAGTGAAGGAGCTCAAAGAGAATATATAGCAGGCACAGAATCAGCTGAAGCTTTATGCTGATCAGCACTGAGTGGAGAGGAGTTTCGAGGTTGGAGATATGGTGTATTTGAGGCTCCAACCCTACATGCAGTCCACTCTCAAGAAAAGTGGAGCAGAAAAATTAAAACCCAGGTTTTATGGCCCATTTAGAATTACCAGAAAGGTGGGTGAAGTGGCATATGAGCTCAAATTGCCAGCAGACAACAAAGTGCATAATGTGTTTCATGCTTCCAGGTTGAAGAAAGCTCTTGGCCACAATGTGATTCCTTCAGTAGAGCTTCCGTCGTTGGATGAGGAGGGGAAGTTAATTCTAGTACCAGAGGCTATCATTGACACCTAAGAGAGGAATTTGAGAAAAAGGGTCATCAGAGAGTACCTGTTTAAGTGGAAGAATTTACCAGTTGAGGATGCCACTTGGGAGAGTGAATAGATATTGTAGCATCCTGAGTTGAGGTTGCTTGAGGACAAGCAATCTTGGGGAGGGTGGACTGTAATGTCCCCCATCTAGCCCATTGGATTAGTGGATAGAGATTATCCTATGACTAGACTCCTTGGGGTAATGGAGATGTTTAGGGGGTCAGGTGCCAGGCACTTGCCACTTTTAGCAGGGTAGTTGTGGAGGTCCTTTGCACATAATTCATGGTCTCGATGTGACTAGAGCTCAAATCGATATAATATAAGTCAAATTAAATATTTAACTTATATTATTTTATGAGACCTCAAAGTGACGTTAAGTTATAAAGTTAAGTTGTTTTATAAAGTGATGTTATAACTTAAAGTTGGTTTCCTAGGGATGGGCGCCCCTCATGGAGTGATAAGGGGATGAGATATAATTTAAATTAAATAAAAATAAATCCCTCTTGGGTGTTGGGGAAGAGAGCAACAAAAGGACCAAAAAGAACTTCATTTGGTTATGCGAAGATTATTGATTTTGCTCTCTCTTGTGAGATTATTGTGCTTTGGCTTTTGGAGCTTGGCTCTAGGGTTTCAGTTCGCTGTGTTGAGACGAAAACCCCGGCATTGGTCCTGTTGTGACCAAATCACACATCGCCCCATTGGAAATGAGGACCCCCTCTTTTTTTGCCTTAGGTTAGATTGAGTTTTTTCAAAGCTCTGCTTCGACCCTGTTTTGAGACAAGGAGACTGCCTCAACATTCATTATGGTTATCACTCGCATCTAGGCTCCAATGTGATGGCATCATTTGATTGAAGCATGGCATGATTGAACTGAGATAGAATTGTACTTCTTCATGAACATTTAAGGCGATTGCTCCGCCATCTATGGTGTTTGAAAATACGAAGTTGTAAGGTGTTGACAAGTGCAAAGTGGCTAAGATTTCAAGAGGATCCAACATCCTCATTCAATGCGTCACCTTGTGGAAGAAGTCAGATTCAAGTTTTATGACACCTTTCGATCAGTATTCGAAATGTTCAACCAATGCGCCTTGTCTAGAGCGCCAACTTGAGGAAAAGTAGACAAGGATTAAAATATGCATCCAATGCGTCACATCCATTGCACCAAGGAATGAGGGTGTAGAGTGGTGAATTTCAAGAACAAATCTCAAGCAAAAATCTAAGTCTCCAACCAAAGCGCCATCTGTAGGGAATCAAGGTTAAACTTTTGAGTGAAGTTTCAAAGGGGATTTAAAATTCTGAACTAATGCGCCCTATGTGATGCGCCCTGTCAAGAGATAATGATGATTTTAGAAGACATTTTATCCAAGCATCAAAATGCTCATCTAATGCGACCAAGGTAAAAGGTTTATTTGATGGGCGAATTGCAAGTTTCAAGATAAGGAATCAAGATCAAGATCTACTCCCTTGTGAGAATAGAACTTTTAATGAGAAATCAAAACCTTGATCTATTGCGCCTTGTCCAATGCGCTTGAAGGGGGTGGAGATGGCAACTTTTAGAGCATTTCCAAAGGTTCCAAAATTAAGAGCCAAGACGCTCAAAGGTGGATAAATTTTAGTGATTTTAAAGCAATAATCAACATGTTGATGTGGTGTGCTTCATCTAGAGCGCCATTTTGAGAAGAAGAAAGGCAAAGTGATAATGTTAGAGGAGCATAAAATCTTCAACCAATGCGCTCCGACTAGAGCACCACTTCTCAAGAAGAGAACGAAATCCTCAACCATTGCGCCACACCTTGATATGATGGCTCAATTCAAGTTTTCAAGACAAAATTCAACCGGAGGATGAAACCCTTATCTAGTGCGCTTGGAGAAGTGATATAGATTGCACATTTTATTAGACATTTTAAGAGGATTCAAAACATCCATCTGCTGCGCCAAAACCAAGAAAAGTCTAAGTCATCAACCAATGTGCCCTTGCAAAAATTTGAATTTTCTAAGCCAAGACCCGAGACACATTGAAATTTGTGCCATAAGGGATAAAAATTAATAAATTAAATGTTTTTTTTGCATTAATTCAGGTCGGCCTAGGGAGGAATTTCAATTGTTGATGCAAATTGTATATATATCTGTCTGCCTTTGCTTTTCATTTTATCACTCATCAAGAAGCAGATTTGCCTCAAGGAGCAGAAGTAAAAGTGAGTTTGAACAAGGGACAGCCTTATTTTCATCAAAGTTGGGTTTGATTTTGATCAAGTGTTGAAGGTATTCATCCAAATCAGTCCATTAGTAAGTCTGATCTGAAGATAATATTCTGATTTTTCTTTCATTTTCAGCAGACTTATTGATTTTAAGCAAGAAAAACAATTAAGTGTTGATGAATTTTTGCATAGAGGATAGTAAATTACAATGATAGAAGTCATAATCTTCTTGCTGAATTCCATTTTTAGATCCTTGAAAATCAGATTTTAATACATATAGAAGGCTGAAGTGAGTTGTTTGATCATTCCTATTCAAAATTACTTATTCGTGTCTAGTCTTGTAGGATCATGGCAATGACGTCCAAGGAAAGACAAGCAAAGATTCGCATGGATGCCAAAGGGAGAGTTCCGGAGTCCAATCTTGTCTTGCGATGGACGGATGTTGGCGACACAAACATGGGCAACAGCAGTTTAGAGGACATCAAGAGTCTACTTCAAGAGCCTACCGGAAGTAGTCTTGCTAGAACCATTGCGAAGAGTGGAGTCATTGAAGCTGCCTGCTTTCCGCCAGTTCTACCATGTCAGGAGATGATTATAGAATGTGTTAAGAAGTATGACAAGAATACTAGACAAATAGTGGCTAAGGATGGAACAGTGTTAGCCTACTTACAAAAGGAAGCAGTTGAAGACACATTCAACATCCCAACCAAGGACAAGATGATCGACATCTCCATACACCAGGGTCAACAAGAGTATGATGCTGATTCAAAGAATAGATTGCAAGAAATGAAGAAGGAATGGATGGCAAATCCATCAATGAAGTTCAATACAAACAATCCTCCACAATTTCATAAATCAAATTCTCATCCGGAGATTGGATACTTGATCATGTTCCTCAGCAGGGTAACAGGTATGCCGCAATCAGCAACATTTCAATCTTGGATGTATTCTTTCATCAAGTTGGTTCTTAAAGGAAAAATAATTGATTGGGCTGGACTCATTAGTCAAAGCATGCATGAGCAACTCATTAACTTCTCAAGTACTAAATCATTCCATTGAGTTCTTATATAGTATATCTTCTAGCAAGGAATGAAGTTTATCCAGGTTTGACTAAAAAAGGAGAAGTTGGAATTGGACCGGATAAGTACTTGTCACATCGATGTTACCCTCAGTTGCATCTCAAGAACATCAATCACTATATGAGATTCAATGATGCATTTGCAATGTTCATGTTGAAGAGATTGCGAGGAGAGTTCCACAAGAGGTTGTCAAATGCAGCAAGGGAATTCATTGGGACATATGGACATTGGTATACACAACATGAGAGATATACATATATAAGGTTGCACATCTTATCCATACAGGTTACCGAGATATCCGACTAATAGGATGGTGATGTTAGAGGTTTCAAGGCAACTCCTAAAACTCATCAGGATGCAGACGTTAAAGAAGAAAGGGGGAATCCAGTTTCCACTAGTTCTTGGGCAAAACCTTGAGTGTCCGTCATTGGCCGCAGCTGAGTATTCTGAAACGAAGCATCAAGCATATCATCTACAAACTCATGGTACTAGAAGGCTTAATTTTGATCCTTTCAAAGTTTGCTGGAAATACAATAGAGAATATAAACATGTCATGCAATTAGAAGATCACTGGGCAAATACAAAGGATGAAGATGATCTTTGAACATTCAAGTGTTCAAGACTTACATGGGATCTATTAAGAGCATCAAAGGTACTCCGAATTCCATATCAGTTTATAGAAGATGACACTATATTGATAGATGAATTGGAGAAGATAAAGGATTTGTCGTATACAGTTGATTAGTCAAAGAGAGATATATCTGAAGAAGAATTGATTGAGCCAATCTTAGCTATGACAAAAGCATGTGTAAATCAGTTGCTACAAGAAATGAATGATGAAGGACAGATTCTTACATATGAGAAGATGGATGAAGAAGAACCAGGACATCATAGTGCACAAAATGTGGGCTCACATAGTGGACTTGAATACAGTGGAAGTGATAAAGGTGATAATCAACCCAGAAAAAGGAAAAGACCTAGTCATGAGCAAGGAGAGTCAAGTCAAAGAGCAAAGAAGAAGAACAATTGATCTGCTTCATCTAGTTTGCAAGAAGGTATTTCAAATGCTAATGTTCTAGTGCAAGAAGTTGAAGTAGTAGAAGAGACTATGGCAGCTCCATCCGAAGAGATTCATTCAAGCCCGACTGTTGAGATAGAAGATGATGATGTTGCTGATCAAGAAATAGAAGGACAAGGAGAATCTGATGAAAATGCAGCACATATACAATACAAGCAAGCACAAAGACAACAGGATCTTTCCTCATTTCCACCTTGGTTGAGAGGGAGAATTAAAGAGAACACAGTCGTAGAAACCTATCAGCGTACTCCGGTAGAAGAGTCGCTTTTGGTCAAACAAAAGAATGATCAAAAGAAGAAAGCAACTATCTTTTCAAAAATCACTCAAGATCCTTCTGGAAATAGGGAAGTACATGTAGTTGTTCCTAGAGTTGAGAAGAATCTGGAAGATATGGCACTTGAAGATTACAATATGACTATTATTGATATGGGGCCAATTACAGGGGAACAAGTAGAAGAAGAACTTCAAGAATCAGTCAATAGTGTAAGAATGATGCTAAGACAAGAAAGAGAAGCTAAGCAAAAGGTGGAGCAAGACTTCAATACATTAAGGCAGTATATTCAACAAGTCATGCAACCCATCCGACAAAAGGAAGCCACTCCAGTACCTCCACCCATTCTTTCACAAGAAACAGTATCACAAGTTTTAGATATGAGAGCCTCATCTCACCTAATGAAGGGTTGGATAGAGAAAACAGAGGAGAAAGCCTACACCTATCTTGAGGAAATTGTGCGAGTCTATGATAGAATCCTTAGCCTGAAGGATAGAGTTCAATCTTTATTGAAAATATGTGCCGAATTCAAACCCATCAAGGAACAGTACATGCCACACCTCAAGAATTTGATGGAAGCTTCGATAGAGGATCTAGTTCGAGATAAGGTGATTGATCAAGGTACTTCACATGATTCCACTACTTGGTATTTCTCTTTTCACAACAAGGGGCAGCTAGTTGAGAAGATTGAAGTAGATATGTCTAGAATAAGAAGTGTTCTTCTAAGAACACAAAATCATGTACACACTTCATTGACAACAATATGCAATCCATATGGAGAAATCACCATTGAGAACATTAAGCAGCAAGTCAAGGCATTCTACTTTCAGAAGGATAGTGTTGATGAAGAATAGCTGGATAACATATTCACACTTGCCTTCAATCTTGGAGCAAACAAGTCCTGGATATCTAACTGGGAGAAGACACTTGGCATCTATGAGTCAGATGTGATAACTGCAGAAGGATCCATTAATGCTACGACAAGTGTACCTATGGGAGATGTTGCTCAAGTGGTGTCTAGATTCATTGCCCTTCATAGTACTACTAGGGGCACCTCACATGGAGATTCATCATAGGATATGATGTGTCATCCTTATCTTCTTTGGGAAACGTGCCTTTGTTCCCTCTTTTGTATGCTAAAAATAGTAGTTTGTTGTAACCGCTTGCTTAGGTGGCAGCATTTGGTCCACTGGCTTTGCCAATCGATCTTAACCATTCATGTATTCTTGAAGCCTATATAAGGGCTCTTTTGCTCTCATTTGTAAGGTTGAAGACTCTCGAAAATTGTTGCAAGAACTCTTTAAGATAATATAAGATTCATTGTTTGGTGATTCTCTCTATGTTTCTAAGTGTTGCATGGTTTCCGATTCCTTCAAGCAAGTGTTAAAGTTAGATTAAGTTTTCTTTTAAAGTGTTATGTTAGTTGGTGGAAGTGATTATTATTGTTTTGTGGTGAAATCCATATGTTCATACTATTTGTGATTTGTGGCTTGCAAGTTGCAGTGTATGGTTAGTTTGAACAAAGTGAACATAACTTCGATTATTTGTGTTTGTTGAACATTCATGAACATAAGTGATTTGAAAATCTTACATCATCCTAGAAGATTGCATCAACCTTGTGTAGTTGTTTAACTTGGCAAAACAGAGTTGGTTGATTTCACCTTATCAATAATTGTTTCTTGCATCTAGGATTAGAGTAGTTTCCTAAACCTTCATCTTTTTCAATTTTTTATCCATCATTGTTAGGAATTAGGATTAATAACTTCATTGCTATATCATATGTTGAAAGTTGGAGTACTTAGAAATTTCAAGTGTTTGCCTCTAGCAAGTGAAACAATCAAGTTGTTAGAACAATTGTGTAAGTCCCTTTGTGATAATCAGCGATATCACATCAAGTCACTGAGTTAATCCCTCGCGAATCATAAGAAAACGAACCTTGAAGTTACTTCACTGGATCACATAGCTTAGCCTTTGGAGAACTTTATTCAAGAGAGAGTGAGAGACTTAGTGTTTTACTCTATTGTTGTGTTGTCCAAAAAACATCATCAACAGGTCCCTTTCCTCGTGCGTGGAAGATCGTATCAGGAGAGGATTTGTGGAGGCTTCATACAGAGGTCTCATTTGTGCATTCAGCGGACACATTTTGGAGATTATTCGAGCAAGAAAAGAAGACATTCAGAGAAGTTTGATATTGCAGCTTGTAGAAGAGATTTGGAGGACATAAATATGCATTTGTGAATGAGTTCTTATTGCTGCAGTGATACGTTATGCTGGCCGTACCTCTCAGGCTGGCCGTACCACCTCTAGCAGGCCATACCTTGCAGACTTGAAAAGTTATGGAGTTTGGCTCTGATTTCTACTCTCATTCCTTGGCGTTTGGCGCTGTTTGGTGATTGCAGACTGGTTTCAGCAGATTTTGGAGTGTTCTCTAGTCTTTTGCTGCTGTTATCACATTCGTAGAAGGCCGTACCATCCAGGGAAATCGTGGGTTTCCTTAGCTGCTGCTCTTTCATTGTTTGGTGGTATTTATCACTTCAAAACTTGGCTATTTGAGTTGTATTTGTTGCTGCAATTGATTGTAATACAATATTCCTCCATTCCTCGAAGTTGTGAGCATTTTCCTGTGGCTTTGTTGTTGGTCCGGCTACAACTTCCGGACGAAGTTGTAAACTGTGATATGGGTATGTACTCATAATTCATATTTTGGCTAAATACAATCTGGGTAGTCATTAGTCTGTTGATATCTCTTATATTTTTTCTGGGTTTTTAGTATATTGTTCATTTTATATGTATTTCATGCAAAAACACACTTGCAAGAAAACCCCATAAAACCCTAAACAACAAAACAACAAAAACACAAAAAAAATACACAGAACAAAACATATACCAGGGGTGTATGTTACAGACTATAGTAGGATGACTGCTCTGATACCACTTGTAATGTCGCCTTTCTAGTGGAAACACTTAAACCTGAATCTGCATTCAACATGATTCTCAAAGAGACATTAATAACATTAGAGATCAATAAATTTCAATGATAATATCTAATGAGATCAAAGATAATATAAATATTATGTTCTTGACAAAGGATTATTCATTTCCTTCTTGTCATTTACTAATGATGATTATTTTATAACACATTCCATAGGTACATTAGGGTGAATATTAAACATATTTCAAGATCCATATCTTCCCCTCCTATTCTTCATCAAGGAATTAGGATTTACATGACTAGGGCGCGTTGAAACCATCTCCGACCCAGCTTCGGGAAACCAAGTCCCTAGCCCTTGGGGTCTATACATGGAGTCTCAGATCCAACTTGGGAAAATATCCTAGCAATTGGGATCGATACGAGATCTCTGGACCCAGCTTGGGAACTATATCCCAACCATTGGGGTCTATCCAGGTGATGGAATTGCTCCGCCTTTCCCTACAATACCCATGATTCCTCATTGGATGAAGTAATATGGGCTACGGAGATATGATCATTATGCAATATTCTCTTGTACTATAGATGGAATTCTATTATTTCATTATCATCATAATGCATGAATTAAAGACATTTATATTGCAAATCGAAGTACCGTTATACGGTATCCCTATAATTGTTCACCATTGTTAGATCTTGAGTCTAAATATGGATATCAATTCAATTATGAATAAAGAAGACATTTCATTATAAACTATAATCATTCACATGGATTCATATACTTGTGTAATACTAATGATGTGATTGACATATATATAGATCTATTCTTAACTATGCATACATACATTATACCTAATAGTAATCTTTCCCATTACAATATGTTTAATATTTATTCTATTAAAATGAAATATACCATACCTCTTGTTACCTTAGTTTCCTTTGTGCAGGCCTGTATTTGAGTTCTGATTTTTGTTTCTTTATTTCTGCTGTTGCTGATTATAAATGCAGAACATATGATTCGCTGCTGCTAATTGTCAAATTCCTGTTTTATTGATCGATGGATTTCTGAGTGGGTTGAGTTACTTCCCATTTGTATTCCTTGTTGATATATATATATATATCAGAATGTATAAATCTCTTCCCTTGGGCTAAATATTCAATCTGCTTTAGATGATTGAGACTGAGTAATCCTCACTGAGATGCTGGGATGATTGAAAATATTTATTGATATTCTATGGTTCATTCGATGGTGATGAGAAGCTGATGGATTATGTTGATTGGATGACCTCTTTTTAGAGATTGATGACTAATCGCTGCTGATAGATTGATGATGATATATGATTCGATGACGATTCTTTCTTCCTGTGAGATGCCAACGATTCCTTCTTTATATCCTTTTACTTACTCATCCGTCATGCCCTTCCCAGGAGACGTGACTGTTCAGCAATTACTTTTTTATTATAATTGTTACCTTCGATTCTTATTTCTTTTCAAGCGCTGCCTTAAGTCTTTAGACCCGATTCCTTATGGAATCGTGGTATGAGCTGCTGCCTATAACATGATTAGCTTGTCTTATAATAAAGATCGCTCCTTGTTATTGTCATAATCCATACTAACAATGTTTTGCCTTTTAATGTGATTGCAGCCATTCATATTGTTTGCTCCATTTTGTGGGTCTTGTCTTATTTGCTGTGTGATCTCTATTTATAATAATAATAATATTAATACTTATAATAATAATATATAATAATATTTGTATTTAATTATATTATTTTATAATAATATTTAATATTGATAATGATATTATTATTATATAATAATAATATATAATATCTATATTAAATTAATAATTACATCAATAATAATATTGAATTTATAGTTATATTAATATCATATATAATATAACATATCGTGATATGTATATATTATATAATATTATTTAATATATTTGTTATGCACATAATCGATTTAATTATAAAGTGTCGATATGGGGACATGACAGCCCTCCCCACTCAAGCAAACACAACTATGATGTTTCTAAATTAATTCAAATCTTAATCGATCTCTTCAAGAATTGTTGTTAGTATTCTTGTCTCAATCCAACTACCATTTTATTGTTCCCTTCTTTTGTTCGTGTATTTGTAAGTTCTAAGCATTCTTAAATTGGAGAGCCTGAGATAAGGAATAAACCAAGCATGAGATTGGCTTTGATACCAACTGCTATAATAAGGCAATAAGAGAAACCAACACACATTGGAATGTTGGTTCACATTTCTTAATTAATGAGAAAGTTACATCGGTTGTAACTAACATTGTATAAGTTACTTAATTGTCTTATTAGACATAATTAATATTAAGTTATTACAACATGATAAACATTAATATACTATACATTAATAGCTTATCTTTAGACTCTAAACATTATGTCTAATAAATCCATTGATATAAGAAAGTACCTTTCCTGCCTACCAATGTTAAAATTCCAGTTCCATCACCTCCATGTACGTGGCAAAAGGAAATCTCCTGCGTATATGGGTATAAAATCAAACCCAATTGTTTCTACTAATGATGAGTTGGGTGTTTGGAACTGAAACATCAAGGAATGATGCTTGTTTTTCTCATATACATACTTTGGCATTCTGGTAGCTATTAATAGTCCTGGTACCATGCGCTTGAATTATTTTGCTTGCATTTTCTGCAGAAATATATTATCATATGAGGACTTTTAGCCATCACTAAAGCCTCTTTTGGTAATTCAACAAATAGTTTAATGTATACACTGATGCATTTTTGTATTGAATACATGTTGTGGTGGTGATTTCTATGCCAGTAAAGATGTCTCAAATGCTGTATATGCTGCAATTTGTGGGCAAAGGTTCGTTGACAATGTCATATAATATAAATCAACTTTTCTTGCCAAAAAATATGCTATTTCCAGTCAACATTTTACAAGTAAAAAACATCACATTGTAAGACTACGACCTAAATTCTCAACAATAAATAAAACAGACAGCTCAGTGTAATTCAAGTTTGCTACAAGGCAATTGAAAATAGATTGATCCAAATTTTCCGTACATCAAAATGTTCACTAATTAGTAAGAAAGCAAAAACCAACAAATCAAGGAATGTGGAAAAAAATCCATTTTCCATAATAGAGAAACTACTCCCATATTTCCAAACCTCTATATTTATGTAAATGAATTCAGAAATATTAACAAAAAAATTCCCAAATCAATGAAACTCCCATCCTATTTTAAGGGATTTCCAGGATGAAAAACAGTCCTAGCAATCAAAAATCGTGAATCGATCCTACTTTGAAAAGAGATCTCAGGTTAATACACAATCTAAACCATTAAAAGATAGGTAAAAACAACAAAACTAAGAAACCAACATTGAATTACTGTATTGTGGTGACCTGATTCCACTCCCCATCCACTGCCTCCTTTTTATTCCCATTAGCAACTGCCAATATATGGTTTATATAAACCACACACACACAGATACTCCCCACCCACTGCCTCCTTGTGCTAGATCATTACGCCCTAACTATATACGAGTTATAAATTGAAACCCTCGATATACACTATAATGATTTTTCAATATAAAGACTGAATATATTCGAGGGTTAAAGAATGAAACGCTCAATATATATAGTTTCATGAAACTGTATATACTAGGGGTTTCATGTAATGTCCCTTACCTAAATTGCGCAAGAAATTCAAATGCCACAAGTTAGGTTTAGGGTTTATGATTAACCACTTATAATATCTTCAAAATTACATAATTCTTGGACTTGAGTTCTGCAGTCATAACATAGGAAAACATATACAAAATATAGATATACATATATACATCTTTAATCATTAGGGTTAGATAAGATTACATTGCATTCAAATTCATAAACACTATCAATATAGAGAGATTATATATTCATTATCATGCAGCTAACTCAGTTTGTTTACAGAATTCAGTCATAGAAGAGGAGGTACAGGGAGGCATGGCAGGGTGCCTTCAGACAACAGTTCTCCCTCCAAGCAGTCCCCTCACCATTCTTCTTTGACTGGTGATCTTAAATTTGTCAATAAACCCTCAACATGGAGATTAGGAGGAGAATTTTGCCCTTGGGTGCCCTTAGCCGTTCTCTCCCTTTCACAGGACAGTAGGGTGCCCTAGTAGCTGTTCTCTCCCTACTTGTGACTGTCAAAAAGGTGCCCTTAGCTCTTCATCAAAATTTGATGCACCATTTAGGAGCTTAGGGTGCGCGAAGTTAGGGTGGATGGCTATTGGGTCCTCTCCCCTAGTTATTGGAGGTTTTCCTTAGTAATATACTTGTTTAGTTGTTTAGAATAATTAACTTATATTTGTTTTCAAAATACTGCATTGAAATGTAATAAGAGATTTACTAGCAATATTAGGGTTTATGTTGAATTCATACATTTTGATGTTAAGAGTGGGAGTTGTTTGTTATTTTTGCATTTTGTGGTTTGTTGATGCGCCAAATCATTTTTAATTTAAAAAAACAAACAAACTTTTATTTGGTAAATTGCCCTCTTTCCATCCATGCTTAGGCCTTACCTTTGCCTAAGATGCAATGACTGACCCACAACTTGTACCTGAGATTGACTTGTGAGGAATAAATGCCTAAACATTGATGTGTTATGTTACTTCGCTGTTTTAAAACTGTCCATTTTCAGAATGTCTTCTGGGGCTTGGAACTTTGGGTTGGCATGAAACCCTATTAAGTTACCACTTGAGTAAAACTTAACTAATTGACAAATTGCTTCGACTTTCCTATTTATGCTAATGGATTTCATTTCTTTGTAGAGATAATGGGTTTTGTCTTCTTATTTAAGGTGACTAGCCTTATAGTAACTTGATTTTCTCACATATTGGCTTTTTCAATGTGTAGCTTGAGGAGATCATTTTGATTTTCAAGGGTATGCACAAACATCTTGGAGTACAACCATCCTCATCATCTTACAACAAGCTTATTGAACATTATTGTGAGACTTTTAAGGTATGTTTATGCTCTCATTTTTGAACGTATTTTCTGCCTTAATGTTTTTTAAATGAAGAGAAACTAGTGTAAATCTCTCCTTTATCTATGAGTAACAGTTGGTAAATGGGAAGAGTCCCATAATATCATCAGTTCCAATTGCCTATACACTATTAAAATGTACAATTCCTTTAAAGCATGCAATTTACATTCTCAGAGTTGTAATTTTGGCAAAATCACATTTTATTTTAGAATGAAATCCATCATTATAGATGTCTACTTTTATGGATATGAATTATTGGACAGTTTCGAATTTATCAAACAAAAAACACATGAATCTTGAAAGCGACTAAGAAAGGGAATGGGTTATAATGAATTTATAGGGAAGGATATCTCTGTTTAGAAGAGGAACAAGACTAGTGTGGGTATAATACTATAACTTATGTGGAATTGAGTGATATGACATTTTTAGATATTGACTAAAAAGATTTCATATGTTGTATGATTAACAATTTTGAGCATATGTATGAGATAAAGATCTTTGATGTGCCTTGTTGGACCATCTAGGTAGAAGTTTGTTGGTGATTGTTTTTTCTAGTACTATCCTTTAAAAATCCTCTATGAAATTGTTTCAACTTCCAAACATTAGTCAAAAAGACTAATCTTAGGAAAATGTCAGGATTTCAGAATTTACACCTACCTGGAAAGATACTGATCAGCAGTAGACATCTCTAGTTATCCATCTTGGTTATGATGACAACATGCTGATGAAGCAAACCTTACTTTCTTTTTACATTGTCAACTACACAAATTCAATATACATTGGCCTTTTCAAAGCCCGTTTGTCATGCTATTCCTTAATCAAACATGGACATGGACCATTGTGTAACAGTGTCCAACAACATGTCATTCATAGCATGGTATTCCTTTCCATTGTTTGTCTCGTGGAGCAAAAAGAATCTAGCTGCTATGATTTCATCACCCCAAGTGTCATTGATAGTCCAAGCCATTGCCACAAGTCCAGGGTTCCTTTTCTTCTTCGAGTGCTGCTGTACAAGGAGATGGATGAAACACACCAAGTGGGACGGGTAGGAAGATCTTTGTTGAAGGACAACTACTCTCAATGGGTGGAAGGTGCACAACAATAAAAAATGCAATTATTGTGGCTGAAGGACAAGGGAGAGAACGTGCAAGAGCACAAGTCATAGTTAGTTGAAGGAGAACAAACAATGCCAACTAGAGCGAGTGAATGCCTCTAAGCAATGAGGACCAAAAGGTGACGACTTCTAAGAAAGAAATTTTAGATCACAAACTTGGTAGGCCCACACCCAAATAATAGATAAAGATGTAAATGGGACATGGTCTTGAATAAGAGCTACTCTATAGTGAGGATGGAAGACAACTTGCAAATAAGGCGATGGGGCCTTAGGGGCCCTTGGGCTTGCGAACTATGGAGTAGATTTGGTAACTGGGTTGCAATTATCAATGAAAAAGGTCAATTTGAGGTACAGATGAGGGACAACCAACAACTAGGGTGAAGTGACCTAGTTGCTTAAGGGCTTACAACCAAAAGTCAATTGGGAAGTTAACATGAACCTCCCACAAGCGAGGCATAGTGAGGGGGTCCTAAAGAGGCGATGTGATAGAGATGTGACCATTGCAAAGGACCTTGGAGAAGGCGTGGTCCTAGCCTAATTAAGGGAAACAAAGCAATAGGGAGAGGAATAACATCTTGGATGGTGCAAAAAACTATAAACCTAACCTTGAAAGTGGTTATGGGAAACGAATGGGGCCCAAGTGTCCAAAGTGAGACACAATTGACCCCACCACAACTTTTGGGATGTGACAAAATGCTTAGGGAGTTTTATGGTGAATGAAGGAGCAAAGAAGTGAGAAGTGGATGGGATGCACAAAGGAGGAGAAAGAAAGTCATCGTTTAAATAGACTTTCCAATTCAAAAAGTTTCTCATTTGAAAATCAGAGGAGGAAGGAGGAGGTGGATAGAGCAAAACTAGAGAAAGAGACCTGGTGATTGAAGGTTTGGGAACGATATAGCACAATTTGGCATCATCTTGGTGAAATTTTATTTTTAGCATTTTAGTGGGAAGAACAAATCATTTTTATTGAATTTGATTGCTTCACATTTTAAGTTTTAAGAAGTTGGTCATTTTGATCAATTTTTGTACTTTGCTATGGCCCAAAAGGGTGAAAAATGGAAAATTCAGAGTTTACAATGATTGTTGCATTGAAATACAATGAAATAGTTGTAGAACATAGATGCTGTGATGAGATGTATTGCAATACCATGGTTGTTCTATTGCGGATTTCCCAAAAACACAAAATAGTTTCTTTTGATACAAATTTTAATGTTTTTTCCATTTTTGACAATTGTTGAAATGATATTTACATGCTATTTTATAGACACAATTAACAAGCATTGTTGGGAGAGATCAACATCCGTCGAGACGAGCTCCACTAGCTCCTCTAGCACAATTACCACAACAAGCATTGAGATGAGCTGTTTAGATGAACAATTGAGAGAGGAGCTCCATGGATCATAGAGGAGGAATATATGTTAGGGGTTGGTGATGAAGATTAGGCTACAATTTATAGGGGTATGGAAGATAGTTAGCTTGTGTCACCTCCATATAGTTTGACCAGAGTTTTGTCAATACCTTAGTAGTGACCTTGGACCTTGCTACATACATTTCGCTTGGGGCTTGAGCTTGATGTTTTGTTGAGTATAAAGTATATTGGTTTTATGGAGTTACAACAAATTGGTGCCATATAGATAGATCGGCCATGGAAGACAAAATGTAAGTAGAAAGAGATACGAGGGGAGTTGACAGATGCATTGATGATTGTGGGCTCACCATTGCCCCAAATGTATATGCGATCTCTTGACTTCAAAAGTGATAATGGTTGTATTAGTAGTATGGTTCCATGGTGGATAGTGCATAGGAGTTATGTAAGTTTATTGTCATTGCACAATCATTTCGGTAGATCAAGGGCATGGCTATGCATGTGTTCCTTACATCCTAGCTTAGCTTTATCACCACATAGATAATAGATGTAAATACAGCTCTGCAAGCTTGAGCTACACCATCCTATTGATGGCATGGGCTTATGAGAGATAGTCACATACAAGCTCAAACTAAGTATGGGAGCAATAGTGTACTTGAGGCAACAAACATAGACACCTAGACTAGCCAATGGAAAAGGTCTAGGGAAAACAAGACGATATGGCATTAGTGTAGATGTACGAGAAATGTACATCAGAGGTCCATACATGGCCATTTGTAGTGATATAGATCAGGTGATGTAGGCATCTAAGTAACCCATTTGGGTGTAGGTATGGTGGTTTTGTCATGCCTTCTTTTTAGACATAACTAATTGGGAGTCCCCCAGCCTATTATTTTATTTTCCATAGGCTAAAGGGGTAAGGTAAGGGAAATAATTTAATAATATAACATAAGTTTTCCTAGTAACTTTATGTTATATTTATAAAAAGACAACTTATGTTTTATTATTAAAATAGGGACCAATATTAAAAAGTGTTTCTAGAAAAAGGGGGCCAATGTAATGTTATATTACAAAAAGGTATTTATAAACACTTTTAAAAAAAGGCAGGAAAATAATTTTTAAATTAAAAAATGAGGATTATAAAGGGAGGAGCTGGGCTCGGAAGAAATCCATTTTTAAGAATCAAACCCCCTTTTCCTCTAAGATCGAATGTTTGTTCATTTTCTTGCATAAGGACGAAAACCCTCTAGGTATTTTGGGATTTGAGGACGAAAACCCTTTGGTCCTTCGTGATGATTTCATTCAAAGATCGCAAATGTGCTGAAAGTTGCAGAAGTATTTCCAGTTTTAGTTGGTTTTTGTTTTGTATTGAAGGTTTCCAGATTTTTTGGGTGTTGTGTTTAGTTTTGTGAAGACTATCATTATGTATTTTCTATCCCACAACGAATCTAAATTGCTTCATGCTAGCTGTACCACTTGTGAGGAGCCATACCAGTTGCATTAGCCATACCACTTGTGAGGAGCCATACTAGTTGCATTTGCCGTACCACTTGTGAGCAGCCATACCGGTTGCATCTGCCATACCACTTGAAACTCCAATCTCAACTGTTAGAGAGGTCTGTCGTACATAATAAAGAGTATGTGGAGTGGCTGTACCAAATCCAAAGAAGTTGCAACAGTTTATATTTCCTTTCAGAGCTGTACAAATTGTAATTTTGTTGGGTTTTCTATACAAGGGAGGTGTGTTAATTTGTGGCTGCCGCACCAAGTAGAATCACCCCCAATGGGTAAGAAACTTTTTGTCCTCAAGCCCACAATGGAAACCAAAGGGTTTTTGTTCTTTGATCATCCGCACACCAAGGGTTTTCGTCCTTGAATGCTTTGAACTCCAAATTGGAAGGAATAACAAAATGACATAATCCAATGATTTGCTTTATGCCTTTGTCCTTTCTTTTATAGTTGCCTTTTTCGGGTCCTCTATTTATTTTAATTTTAATTTTACTTGGCCCCCAAGTATTTTAAAATATTTTTTAAATTACATCCATAGGTCCCCTTTTTAATTACATTTGGATAAAGTGTTAAAAATAGTTTTTTAATAAATTTAAACATTACATAGGACCTATAATAACCTTTAAGTTGCCCCTTTTTGAAAATAAAGTGATTGGGCCCACTTAAAATATTATTAATCTTAATTCTAAAATAAGGGGATATGACAAGGAATCTTAGAGATCACAAATGTGTTGAAAGTTGCAGAAGTATTTTCAGTTTCAGTTGGTTTTTGTTTTGTATTGAAGGTTTTCAGATTTTTTGGGTGTTGTGTTTAGTTTTTGGAAGACTATCATTATCAATTTGTTGTCCCACAACAAATTTAAATCACTTCATGCTGGCTATACCACTTGTGAGGAGCCGTACTAGTTGCATCTGTCATACCACCTGAAAAGTCCAATTGCGGTTGTTAGAGCGGTCTGTCATATAGAATAAAGAGGATGTGAAGTGGCCGTACCAAATCCAAAGAAGTTGCATCAGTTTATATTTCCTTTCATAGCTGTACATATTTTAATTGTGCTGAGTCTATCGTAGAATAGAGGCATGTTAATTTGTGGCTACCACACCAAGTAGAAGTTGGGCGTTTCTTTGTTCTTTCCTGTGGCTCATATCTGTAGCCTGCTGTACATTCAATCCACCTCAGCCGTACAGTTTGTTGCAACATTATATTTAGTTTGTTTTCAGACTTGTTACATCCGGATCTCTTGAACATTATATTTGCTGATTGAAATATATTTTCAGAAGGGTTTTGTTCTGCAGTCATAAAATCAGAAATTGTGTGTCCAACATTAATGATTTAATGTTTCATGTAAATCTGTGTGTTCCTCTGTTGGAAATATTATTGATTTTGTAATTGTTCTGGAAAGCTTAGCCGCCAGAACCAACATTTCATTTATTTCAGATTTTGTAATTGCATGTATTATAGATTGTGCGGTATGCCGTGAACAAGCATAGTGATTTAATATTGTTCATAACCTAACCACCGTATGCTCTCGCTGCCTATTTCGGGATTTTGGTGATCAAAGGTTCTTAAAGTTCATGCATTAACATTGAAAATTTGCCAAGTGATAAAAAATTCCAGTTGGGGACATTATAGGTTTGGTACAGGGATATGGAATTTTTAAAAAGTTCAGTTCATCTGTAGAAAAAAAAAAAATTAAAATCATATATATATAATTTAGCCTAAAAATATAATATTAGATTGTAATAAATTAAAAATATTAAATTAAGTATACTATATTAAAGTTTAAAATTAGTATATTATATAAAAAATTAAATATCATGTTTATGTTTTTCTTTTATTTTCCTCAATGAAAACCCTAACGATTCATTTTCATGTATTTTTATCCAACAAATTTAATGATTCATAGTATTTTCCTTGTCATCTTCATGTTGAAAGGACGTGGGCAAAGAGAAATCGTGTGTGCAAAGAAGTTGTGATTAGAGATTGTCTAAAGAGAACGAGCAGAGTCAGCAAGAGAGTTGCAAGAAGAATTGTGAGCCAATGTGAGTAGAATAAAAATAGCATGGGGAATCTTGCAAATTGTGACCATTGTGACTTGGATCCAATGTTTCTAGTCCCCAGATGTTAACAGAGAAGTAATATTTGTAGTGGTGAGGTGAGGGGGTGTTTGAATGGTGAGGTGCAGAAAATTTATTCAGTTTTTTCATGAAATGTGATGACTCTCTTCCTGGGTTCAGCTAGGTCTGTTGCAAAGCGTACCTGGATGTCAGGACCATTTTGCAGGCCCTTAGATAGATCCATAAGTGACCCGAACCAGGATCTGAACTGGGTACATACTGGACTTGGATCTGGGCTGGAAGGGGGGCCAAATGGGTAACTTAGGCAGGCATTGATTAGAGTCAGAGAGTGTGATGGGCTTGAGGGGACCTATATCCATCTGAAGAGGATGTACAACCCAAGCCATGGTTAATAGTGGAATCAGGAGGGGGACGACTCTAGAGGCCCATATCATTTGAAATGCACATGACAATGAGGTTGGGAGGTGCAGATGATGCTTTGGAGGGATGACTAGCTGTTGCTTTCCAGAACCACAACTGTTGTGGTGATTGCATAGATCGAGGGACGTGGGAGATAATAGTTGAGAGGTGAGCAGGTAGCAAGGTACAAGTCCTAAATGGGATCATTGTGAGTAATCTAATAGCTCTAATAGTGTGGCTGTGAGATAGTTGAACTATGTTTAGTGTATCACATGCCTCTAGTAGTTAGAGTAACAGACGATGTCATGGTGTGAAATGGTTTCCATGATCTTATACTTGGCTCTCTAAAGCGAAGAATAGACACAACAATTTATCACGTCTTAGAAATGAGGGTCTAAAATTCAAAAAATGGTGAAAAATAGCCGTTAGATGGTGTAGAATAATTAGAAATTGTGGTGGTGCTTTGACTTTTTCGAGAAGTAGTGGTTTGGTAGCGAGCCTCATTGCATAGATATATAATTTTTGGTCTACTCAATAGTTTAAGGAAGGAAAGGGCTGTAGACCATGATATGGATGAGATGGTCTGAAGGAAAAACTGGAAGAACATAATCCAGGACATAGGTTATACTATAACAATGTAGACGTCATTGTTGATGAATTTCAATATGCTTCATCCCAACATGTGCAACTAGGTTACGAGCAATCTCAACAGTGCTCTGGCTATTAGTGAAGAGTGGTTATTCACTTTTGTGGAAGTCCAAGTTCATTTAAGATATCAGACCTACATCACCTCCCATGTTGCATTTGCCACTCCTTTGTGCTTTGCGTTAGTAGTGGACAATGCAATTGTTGTCTACTTCTTATACGACCAACTGACTAGCCATGATCCATGCTGGTACTTAAAACCAGAATCAGACTTCCATGTATCCATGCTACATAAGAAACATGTTTCTCTTTTTGGAACAAGTAATATATAAAATGACATTTCCTTTGTAAAGATATTTACAAATGTGGACTGCAAATGCCAAAGAGAAAAATTCCTTCAAATACTAAGCTGACATAATAGATGATACGGATGTTTGATTAGCCTCACACAAGGTGAAAATGTGTAAAACTAATAAATGTTAGCCTAAAGACTCGATTACCTTTTTATTTAGCTATCAACTCCTGAATATATCATTTAACCAACTTTGCATATTTCAATTTGTGCTATGGACTCTACTGAGTCATATGTATGTTTTACTCTTAATATTTTCTATTCCCTTATAATTGTTGGTAAAGTTTTGATCTTAAAAGACGGACATTAACAATAAGTCTACAGAATTTATACATGTAGTTCTTTTCTATTTCATTTTATTTCCTCATAACAGTTCTTTTCTTTTTCATTTTCTTTTGATGCAGGTTCACATGGCTGTTGATTTAATTGAGGAAATGTGTAAAGCGGGTCTGAATATTTCTGCAGAGACTTTCCATCCAATCTTGCATGCATGTGAAAGGAGTAATGAACATGAACTGGTAATAAGATTGCACTATAAGTGCCTGCAAAATGTTAAAACCAGTAGTCCTTTATGACATGCAAATAACAGTCTGGAAAAGTAGAAACTGAAGGTTAGCTTTCTCCTGCAGATGCATCTTGATTTTCTTCTGTTTTTCTGTTGTTTCTGATGCCAATCTGAGAATTAAGTTCTCGATGTCAGTACTAAATACCACGTGCACTCTTGTATTATCACCACATATTAGAAGTCTATGCTTTAGTTTTCTTGTTATTGAGAAAAGATTCAACAAGAAGGGATACAAAAAAACATATGCACAAAATACAGTATGGAATTTTTAATTAAATACACACACACACACGCTTCATACACAGGTGCTTTAGGAGCTTTCATTGTTGGCAAAATTCATTAACAATCTGGTTATAACGTGCATGTTGTGCCTCATATCCTATAAGATTCAAATATCTACGGGCTTACAAGAATCCAAACTCATATAATACAACAATATGTATATATATACAAAAGGCCTGTTGGATTTCAAGAATCTGAACCACCAACCAATTTTGCAACTTCCCAACCCTTTGAGATCTTGCTATATGAGGGTGATGGTTTCTGTGCCCTCAATGTGACTACTGCTTGTGCCAAGTATTGCATCAGTGTTCCCATTCCAAGTGTTTTTGCCACTCCTTAGCATGTCTGATAAAACTATGAATATTGCAGCAAAATATATACAGCAGAAAATATTATTCAATAGAATTACTATGTTTATTCAATAAAGGATGATTACATTTTATACCTTCAAAGAAGCACAGAAAACTCACAATAGACTCCTATAAATATGGATCCAAACATGACAACAAACTGATTTATTTGACACCTTTTAGAGTTGTACTCTAACAAACTGCCAGAACTGAAATTAAGTTTAACACATGTTTCACTCTTCAAATTAATGACAGCACACTAGCACATGTGGATGTTGGATGTGTAGTTATCTCCAACACCCTCCCTATATCCAAACATCCACTAAACTATCAAATGAGCACACCACTGCCCTTTTGAGGCCTCAAGCACCTCTCCTCCTCCAACATCTGAATGGAGGCATGTTGAGGAACCTATATTTCCTTAGACAACCTGTTTAAATGTGCTTTGATGATCCTCACACATCTAATGGTCATTCAAATAGTTGGATGATTTGTTTGTCTTCTTCGTACCTTGCAAGTCTAGCCAGTCAGCATTAACAGTAACAATTCCCTCTTTATAGTCTTCCAAATAGAATGCATTGTTGTAAAAACCTTTTCCTCCCAACAAATATGGACTCCAAAATAAATTTTTCCCTCCTTTTTTAGTCCTAGTTTTATAATTTTAAAAACAGCACTATCTTCTATTCTAATTGCAGCAACAACACTTTCAAATAGTTTTTTTTTCTTCAGGCAGATTGTCCCTCTCCTGCAGCCAATACACCATAGGTGACACCTCTAAATAGGGGCTTTCAAGTTGCAAAAGAGCGCTTTGCTGCCTTTGCATTCAATGACAGCAGATAGACTTTTGCTCGGCAAATCTCTCTACTCTTCCTGACAGCTTCACCACACTTGAGCTCTTCAACTAGTCAGCCAGAGCTATGCTACTTTATACAACAAACTTTATCTATCCTACGCTACTCATATCTTAGGAGGATAGCTCTCAAGATGCTCACATTTTCCTGGGCATTCCCATGATGGAGTCATGCCCAATCTAGCTCTGATACCATGATAAAACTATAAATATTGCAGCAAAATATATACGTTAGAAAATATTATTCAATAGAATTACTGTGTTTATTCAATAAAGGATGATTACATTTTATAGCTTCAAAGAAGCATAGCAAACTCACAACGGACTCCTATAAATATGGATCTAAACATGACAACAAACTGATTTATTTGACATCTTTTAGCGTCCTCCTCTAACAAACTGCCAGAAAAATAACAGATGTTTCACTCCTCAAATTAATGACAGCACACTAGCACATGTGGATGCTGGATGTGCAGTTATCTCCAACAATGTCTTCATCTGGACAACTAGAGATCTAGCCATGTTGATGACAATGTGCCGTGCAGACCACCTTCTTTGGTACCAATATTTCAGTTAATCCTTTTGGTCATGAGGTTCAATACCTCCTTGTGCGTAGAGATTTTGTGCTTGTTGTGTAAGTCAGCAGGCTTACAGGTCTGTCATCAATACCTATCTAATCCATCAGTTGGCACTTTGTCTAGAGCTAATGTTTATGCCTTTGATCTCAGTTATTCTTTTGTTGTTGAGAAACTCAGCCTCATGGATTCTTACATGGATCAGACCTCTCCACTTTACGCTGGTTAGTCTTGTTCAACTACAACCTCTTGATGAGAGTTTATCTGTTGGATTATATACCACAATTTTACAAATTTTCTGGATGACTGGGTTGATAGTTTTGATCCAATGTTTTCGAGTGATCTCAATCATCATTAGGGAAACCAATTTTTGGATAGGAATTACAAACCAACCTCAGTTGCCAGTTCGGGATTTGGGTATGGTGGTTTGCCAATTCTCTTAATGTGGGTTCGAAATGGCTTGAGAATGTTCCTAAAAAGATACTAAAAATATGAAAAAATAGTTACAATTTACACAAATGTACAAAATTAACCACAAAACACAATTGGTAACTAATAGCTCAATACCAAATGCTAAATGATAAATCAAAATGGTTTATATTTATGGCGTATGTTCAAAATTGAGCAATAGTCATTTTTCAAACAACATCAGCATGATGCAACTGTACGTGGAAACTCAATATAAATGGTGCAACTGTAATACTAATAGCAAGATAATGATGTTTGATTGCCAATCAAAGTTGTCGCCTTGAGCAATAAGTTGCAATGTGGTTAGTGAGAGATGAAAGACAAGAAGAGTTGTTTTGTTTTATGTTGTTTGTGTAGTTACTTTTAGGGTTAGGACAAATTATTATTGTAGTTGTTTTTCATTATGAATTTTAAAAAAATTGGCCATGGGGCCTTGGGTATGGCTAGGGCATAGGCCTTGACCAGGTTTCATCTTGGGTATGTCTTAGACGGAGTTGAGCATGGCACCTTGTTTGGGTTGGGCTAGACCTAGGCACATGCTATCCAAGATAGACAAGGCTTGGGTACAGGACCCCGGGTAGAAAAACCCATCTTTATAGAAACAGACAGAAAGGTGTAAATATGTTTTTTTTGGATACATGAATGTGGATGTAGGGGTCCACTCCCTTTGTATTATAAAATCATATTTCAAAAAAACTTTGTTGCCACACATGACGACAACAAAGAATAGAGTTATATTATCAACTCATCCAAAGAAAACTCTCAGTAGCTGTCATTTTGATTTCTTGCCACTAGATCTAAGCATGTAGGTAGTGATTTCTTTAGATTTGCTAGATTTTCGGTTGGAAACCACAAACCAATTTGGACTATCTGAAAGAGAAGAATTTGTCTGAACCAATGGCATCTACTTTCCACTAAAGCTGCAATCCTTTATTGAAGGGTTGTGAGCCACAACGGGGGAAGTAGAGGATAGTTTGTCACCCCCCACACCTAGAGCTAGAGGGGAGGATGAGATCCTTCATCCGCTATAGTAGCCTATGCAGAATTTGTAGCCGCAATCAAATATGGAATTTTAGAGGGCTTGACCACACGTCTAGCAATGGAGAAGCAACTTTGACTTCCCAAAAGACTTGAGGAGGCTTAGAAGCATATTAGGTCCCTGCGAAGGCTCAAAAGAACTGTGGGATTCCAGCAGAGAACCCAAAATTCTAAAATGTTGGGGAAGAGCTTCTTTCAACCAAGAAGCTTGAATTTCAGATTCACATTTTAGGCTAGGGTAATCAGCAACAATGTGTCTTGTTTCATAGCATCTATGAGAATGGAATGGAAGACCCTCAAAGTTCAAGAGCTACTTCCATGAGCAGTTCGCCCCTTTCAATACTATGTTTGTAGGAAGGTCTTTCAAAATGTCTAACTCTATGAGGATTCAAGCATAAGTAGTGTGGGTAAAGACACAAGTGGTTGTGTCTGTCAACAAAAGCTCTCCAAAGAGTTTCCAGTTGCTTCAGAGTGTGTATCGATCTAGAACTAACAAGGAAGGTGCGAAACCTAGACTGGCATAATATTGAAAGATCCAGTTAGGTTTAGAAATCAACTTACATAGAAAAATAAACGAATATTAATTGTTATTTTGGTTTCAAGTTCCAACTATGAATTAGGAAAGTAAACAATGGAAACAAGGAGCATGAAAATGCTCATTTATATAAATCATTGTAAAACATTTTTAAGGCCAATAATGTGGGAGAGAGGGCAAGCAAACAAAATAAAGTAGGGTAAAGATAAATTAACAAGAAAAAGTGATCGGCAATAATAGTAAAATTTGAAGTAATAGACATGCAGACCAATATTAACATTTTGAGTTGTTTAATGTTTGATTAAATTAACTTTAATTAATGTAGGCTTGCCATATTTGGCTTAGGATCATGTGCTATCTTCTCTATTCATATTATTAGGGTTACATTCAATTTCTAACGCTTTCCTAACTAACATCTATGTCGACTTCTATCGATTCTCCGTCCCCCTCTTCTACCTGCACATCTATGTTTCAAGGCACTTCTTCAATGTCTTCTGGGTCTAAGGGATCCATTGTAGCATGATCACAACGATATTGTTTGTAATTGTTTAGTGATCATTCCAATGGGTTCCCATTCTTCCTCTTTTACCTGTAGTATTGCCATTGTGCCCTCTTTGCCAAATCTTTTCTTTGCTTCCTTTTTATGAAGGGTTAGGAATGTTTGAATTTTGTGGACTTTGTCTAATCTTTTGTCGGGATCCCAGAAGTTAAATGTTATACAAAAATCCATCTTAAGCTCCTCCTAGTTTTTGGTTTCACCTTAGACTTCTTGATGCATATACCATGTGCATGGAAGGGGTTTTGACGCCCAATAGAAGTATTGTACCAATAACCTTTTATCAGTTTCACTAATCTTAGTCCAATATCTCTCACGATTTCTAACATGCTTTTGTAGGAACCTTTTTGTGAATGAGGCGATATTGTCGAAATATCCCTTAGCTTTGATATATCTACTAGAAATGAGTACTCGAATGCTCTCCATGTGGGTATATTGGTTTTATGTGTTTTCCATCAGCTAGCTATATTACCCATCATGTTATCATCTAAGGCTTCCATTTTAACCTTTGTTGCAAATATGTGCCTAAGTGGTGTTGTCATTGATGTCAACATATTCTTGTTGCCATTAGTGTCAACTGCATCCTATTTTGCTGTTTGTATAGAAGATCGGATTGTTGAGGATATTGAGAAAATTAATAACAATCAATGCATGTGGATCATGTGGACGTGTAGAGGATTGTCACAGGTTGCTCCAGTCAAGATCTGAAAAGTCTGCATGAAGATTTGAAGGAGTTATGGCCATCTGAGTAGAACTGGTTCCTGCAATACTCAGGAAAGATAGAGTGATAGGAAAGAGGTCCGGATTGCTCCGGAAAAATAAACTTATGATCTGCGGATCTGAAGGCATGTTTGGGAAGTCAATGTGTATCATCAACATCAGTGGTTTGTGGTTTGGAGGTCTGCAAGCTATCCTTCCAATCTGACAGTCATGGTAGAGAATGTTCTTGAGGTTCCGAAGGAAGATTCAAATGTTTCTGGTAATTTGGTTTAGAATGGATGTTACTGGTGAATTCAATTTGCTTGTGGAGGTCTCTGGATCGTATGGCTACTTTGTTAGAGGACCGCATTGAAGTGTGAGCTTGTTGATTGAAGTCTTCTTCCTTGAGGTTGATGTTCTTCCCAGTCTTGGCCGACCGGATGTTCCTAGCCTGTTGCGGATGCCTTAAAAACATTTTTATGAAGCGTGGAGTGATTGTAAAAGCAGATTAAGTCTCAGTTGTGCTTGGCCGATAGTGTGATGATTCGCATCAAGTTTAGCTGACCTTGTTGATCATTCCAAGGTTGATGAAGTATATAAATACTTGTTGAAGGGATATTGAAATCATCCTTGTGCAAAAATAGATAAAATCCGAAGGAAGGATCAGGAGCAGAGCAGAGAAGGAAAGGAGCAAGAGTAGTGTAGAGTGTGAAGAAGAGTTTGAGGCAAAGCGAAAGTTCTTGAGCATTCATTGAAACTGAATTAGGCATGAAGTAGATGCTATTTCTCAGTTAATTCTTTCTAAATAAATTTTGTAGGCAGTGAGCCTCTCTTTTTGAGCAATGAGCTCTGGGCAATGCGCCCGAAGGCATGTGCCTTTTATTTTTCTAAGTACTTTTAACAGGGTACGCATTTTGTGGGTTAACCCCCACCGTGGTTTTTCTCTTAACCGGGTTTCCACGTCAAAATCTTGGTGTCAAGTGTGTTGATTATGTTTCTGCTCATATGTTGTTGATTCATGCTTTAAAATTTAGATCACTAATCTGATAGTAAGATAATAAAGAAGGTTAAAGGCAGAAAAGTTTTTGAGGGACAACTGATTCACCCCCCCACCCCTTCTCAGTTGTCTAGTTCCAACAACCTTTTCTTAGGAAATATCTTTTTCATTTGTTCCAAATAATCTTCAATATCCCCAGTTCTTGTAAACTTTGGGAGTTTCACATGAGATTTTCCTTTGGTAATCTTGTTAAACTTTTTTAATTGCTTTGTGCAATAGTGCATCTCAATTTGTGGTACCAGTTTCACCTATTTTTCATTTATTTTAATTGTAAGAAGTTTTTTGACCTTTCTTTCAAGCTCTCCATAGAGCCATGCCTCTATGTCCTCTATGCATCCTGTCTTAGTTTCATCAATATCCAGTACTAACTTTCCCTTTGAGTTAGGTTCTTGCTCTGTATGGATTTTATGGTTCTCCCTATCGCATAAATGTCTCTCAGTTTGCTCTCATCACATCCTTCATCATCTTCCCAATCTTTTTCAATCTAGGCCACTATTATACTAGATTCTAAAGGGAGATGAATTGTAATGCCATTTCTTGAAAATGTTATTTCTATTCAGTTTTCTAGCTTAGTTTGAAACTTCTGCATAGGTTCAGTGTGAACTTTCAAGGGGTTCGAGTTAATTCTATTTTGCATTTCACTTAATTGATAAAGTGAAATTCTTTTATTTAGCTAATTAAGTCTAATAGAGTGTAGATATACACTAATGATTTAGACTTATCTTCCAAGTCATCTCCTGCGAGAGATAAGAAGCTTTTTGAAAATTAGATTTTTAGCCGAATAGTATAAAGATAGGTGCAAGATAGAAGGAAAATAACTCAGTGATTAGTTGTGATCAAACACAATGATATAATTCCGTGCAATTGCCAGGAACAGTTTGTAGAGGCTTCCTTGTAAGTTTTTTGAAGGAATGAAAAACTAATTTGAAGGTGTAAATTATCTGTCTGTGTATTTGCTTTTCCCTGTTTGAATTTTAATTGTTGTGCGATTGATGCAGTGTGAAAGAATTTATTCTTAGAACATTAGGACATTGGTTGCCTTGTTGAAATTTCTTCATGGTATCAGAGCCAGGAGGTGAAAAGAAGCCACACGGAATCGACAAGGTTTATGAAGGAAAATTCTCGCAGGTTATTTTTGTGTCGAAAATCATGCATTTGTTTCCAAAGAAAAATGTGTAGGATTTTTATTATGAAATTGTGTCATTATTTCTTATGGAGTTGCATTGAAATTTCTTGAAATCGCACGACATTTTTTTTCTAGATAAAATTGTGGTGACTTGAAAGTGATTAATTCGCGAGGGTTTGAAGGAAATCGCATGTGCCGTCAAGGTGAAGATCCGTGGCTAGAAAGGAGGTTGTAGGGGTTTTTAAATCACATTGATTTCTTCTTAAAATTGTGGGCAAAAAAGAAAAATTGTGGCACCCAATAGAGGTTAAAATTGAGTTTCTTAAAGAAAAAAATGTAGGATTTAAATGTAAAATTGCGTGTAGGATTTCTCCAAAAAATCATGCCAGTTCAAGGCATAAAAAAAGTGACTAGGTTTTAGAAAAAAATTTCGGGCGGATTTGTTTTTTCTTAAAAAAATCGTGGTTTTTTCTAGAACTTGGCGACTAGCATTTTGGCCAAATTTTGCATGTATTTGTGTGGGATTTTCACAAATTTTTGAGTAGGTTTTGTAGCCTGTAGCTAGGGCATCATCATTGCAGGTATTTTAAAATCTAAAGAGTAGTTACTACTTTTAGTTTTTGGGGTTTAGAGCAATTTTTTTTTTAATAAATTGGCATTAACTAGCCTTAAGTTGGAGAATAGATTGGAAGGTGCAATAAATGTCTCGCTTTGGAATGTTAGGGTGACTTTGTTGTTGGAAGAAAATGATCTTTGGGATATCGTCAAGGATTAGGTGACTCCAGCTATGGATACGCAGGAATTGGCAACTCATAAAAAGAAAGAGATAAAGGCCAAGTAGATGATCAGGGATGTAGTAAAGGATCATTTAATTCCACATTTATCTGAAAAGAAAACAACCAAGGATATGTAGGATATGTTTGATGCTCTGGTTAGTCTTTTCTAGAGTGAAAATATAAATATGAAAATTATTTGCAGAATAAACTCAAATCCATAGAGATGACGAAATCGAATATAGTTACCAGTTAATGAAGGTCACACAGCTTTGTGACCAGCTTGCAATAGTCGGGGAGAAGGTTGAAGATGTAGAGCTAGTAAACTTAGTGTTGAATGGTTATCTGTTTCATGGGAAGCATTTGTTCAGAGTATTTTTGCCTATGAGAATCTTCCTTCTTTTGAAAGACTGTGCGTTGACTATCTAGGAGGAAACTCAAATGGAGTCAAAAGCCAGCAAGAAGGGTGGTGATGATAATTTAGCTCTCATTGGACATACAAAGAAAGGTAAAGGAGAAGAGCCTAGCAAGGGTAAGGGAAAGGATGAGGATTCATCCTCACAGCCAGGGAAGCACTTAAGTAAAATCAAGTGCTTCATTTGTCATAATTTCTGTCATTATGCATCATAGTGTCCAAACAAGAAGAAAGGCAAAGGTAAGCAACAACAGAAGCAAGTGGTAGCCTTTGTAGAAACACGGATGAATGAGTTTGTTGTCAATCTTGAGAAAGATTTCTCAATGGTTTCTTGTCTTTCTACTAGCACGATTTCGATAGATGCTTGCTATGTGGATAGTTGAGCATCTAGACATATGACATCAACTCGACAGTGTTTTACAAAACTTGAAGAACGCAACTTTGGAGTTCAGGTTGAGGTTGGTGATGATGCCAAGTATTTAGTAGCAAGAGTCGGTGCAATTCCTTTTTAAGTCTAGTTAGGCAATTCTTTAGATTTTGATGATGTTTTATTTCTTCCTAGTGTCAGGAAGATTTTTTTTTTAGTTGCGGTTACGGAAGTGTTAAGACTTTTATTTTGCACTTTTCAGTGCGAACGTAAAACAAATAGATGTGCGGTAAGACCGCTCTTCGAATTAGAAGGGGAAGCTCCCTATAAACTAAAACTAATCTAAAACTATACAGAATTTATAGTATTTTTAGAGTTATTTCTCACTAGTGTTGGATAAAACATAAATATGCATTCTTTTTGGGTTTGCGACGTGCAAAAGGCAAAGACACTTTCAACCACGAGGCAAGGATTTTGTGTTTTTTGACTGGAATTAAAACCTATTGCTAGATGCTTGCATTGTTGAACTAAATCCAGAGGCTGAGCAGAGCAAGTAGACACGGCTTGGATTGATTAACACATAAATGTATAATTATGAATACTATGATTAAATCGTGCATAAGACGGTACAAAGCCACGTCTTATATCTTCAATTTGATTTGTGACAGAAAGTTCGGAAATTCATTGAACCGACTTAACTGTTAACATAGATGGCACATTTCAATGGATACTTAGAAACAAAACAAGCATAATGAAATCCATTAAATGAACAACAAGATCACAATCACGTTGAATATACGAAAAATAAAAATCTCAACGTAATGCAGGCATGAAAATTCTTATTGCTTGCTATTCATTGACTGATCATGATACAACACTTATATTTGAACACAACTCTGATACTAAATAATGAAAACTGAATTCTAACTCTCATCTATGTGCAAAAAGCACTTATTTATTCTGCTTACAAAGATTGCATGAGAATAAATAAAATAAAATAACTTGACTCCTATTCTAGTTGACTACTATTTGCATGACATGCAAACTTATTACAAGTTATCTACTCCACCCAAACTAAAATTGAAATCATGCAACTGTCGACTCAACTGAAGATTAAAACATGCAAGCTCCGTTTGAACTGAAGATCAAATCTGTTGTGAATTGTGACTTTATGCTCACATCCTTTCAATGGCGATCAAACAAAAGCCAACTTTAGTTAACGCTATAAATAGCGAAAAACTAAAAGTAGCAAATCTTTGAAATTGCTTTTCCCAAAAATGATAGTCTATTTTTAGCTTGGGCTAAAAATAGGATTTTGAAAATGCGGCTCTAGATGACGATTCTGGATTGTTGATGCTTTTGGTGAATCTGGAAATCTAGCAAACTTTTTGACAAAGTGCTGAAAATTTATTTTAGAAAGGAAACTTGGTGACGCGAATCTACAAACTCTTGACCATCTCTTCATGAATTAGAAGATCGTTGGATGCTCCAAAACTCTGAAAATCTAAAACATTGAATATGGTGAATAGATTAATGTTGGTATGGAATGATGTTACATTGTTTGACTTAGCATTATTTTGAACTTCCATTCCTTTGTCCTTGACTGCGATAATTTTGTTGTGACACATGCAGAAGTTTTAAATCCTTTTCGTTTTTTACTTCAATGCATTGGCTTTGGCATTGAAACTTGTTTTTCTATTCTGGTCCCGTTGAATGGCAGTTTGGAATGCTTGCGTGAGGTTCCTCAAACTGATGGCGTCTTCATCCTATGACTTTGATGTGTGGAGTAGACACTTGAAATGCCTTCATTCAAAGACTTTTTCATGTTGGTACGTCTGAAAGGACACCCTCACCCTCTAAAGGCATATGAGATCATTTCTCTTTTTTAGAAGTTGGCACATGGAAAAGAGTCTTGATGAGGCTCTTGAGAGGAGAGTATTATTTTTTTAACCCTTTATAAGGCGTGGACCCTTGGTATGAGACGCATTTGACTCTTTGAACGTTAAAGCTTGTGTGAAGCATGAGAAGGTGTTGATGAAGCATCGCTTTCTATTTTGATACTTTTTATACTTCCTTTGCAAAGGTACAATTTGCTAAATCCATGCTTGCTAGGTGCGTGGGAAATTACTTTCAGAAGTGGCGACCTCCTTTGGTTTAGACGTTGCCTTACAAAGGCACATTGGGATGCGTTGAACTAGATTCACCCTTTGTTTGGGCGTGGCTTGAAATAGGCGTGCTTTCTTTTGAAGACTGGGCAGCTCCTTCTTGACTCTTCTCTCTTACTACAGGCTCGCACCTTCTTCCAATTTGACGTGGAAATCTTCTTAAACAGAGCACATCTCATTGAACTTGCTATTTTTATTTTATTTTGACCTTTGAATGCGACCTCCTGTATGGTGCGATTTTCTCTTCCTCTGGTTGGCGCGTTTGGGAATCTTTTTTGGATGTGATTTTCAGTCTAGCGTGGAAATCTTCTTAAACAGGACACATCTCATTGAAGTTTCTGTTTTTATTTTACTTTGACCTTTGGAAGTGGCCTCCTCCTGTATGGTGCGATTTTCTCTTTGGCTGGCACGTTTGGGAGTCTTCTTTGGATGCTTAGGCATCTGATCTTCATGCTGGCATTTTACCCTCCATAGGCATGCCTTTTATTCTTGCTGGATGCTAATCTCCTTGATATGGTGCATGAAACTCGAATGAGAGGCGTTTGGATGCTGAAGTCTTCAGAATAGAGTGTTGTTTGGCCTCTATAGGTGCGTTTCGATGCAAACTCAAGCGTTTTTTGCTTTGGCAAAACTTTGATAAAGCTCCTTTAATTTTGTATAAAGCGCTTTTTATTCATTTTGATTTCTTTTTGTTTCTTTTAAAGGCACCTTGAGTTTAATATTTGGGCACTTTTACCTTTTTTAATATTCTTTAGCCTTTGTGAAAGCGTGTGAGAAGCACTCCAAAGGCGCTTACGGTCTTTTTTATTTTATTTTTTATTTATCATTTTTTGATAAGGTGCGGACTATCTTGAAGTCACACGCCTTTTATAAAAAGCTCTTTTTAGGATTTAAATTTTTTTTTTTAAATTATTATTTTAAATAATCATTATTATGAATAATAATAATTAAAAAAATAATAATAATTTTAAATTATTTAACACTTTAACAAAGAAAATTTTAATCTCAACAATATTTAATAAATAATTAATAACAAATTATTAAAATTTCTGGACAATTTGGACATGAACAAATACTTGACATTTCAGGCTTTAAACAAGATAGATGGTTTTGGGGATGGCGATTGACGCATACAAATAACAACTTGACTTGCGACTTCGACATTAGTACGATAATTTGGATTCAGACACAATTTTGTTACTATGATATGTGACTTGACAACTCAACTTTTACAACAATTTGAAGACTGTGACATTTCAACATAGGTGACTTAAGATAAATGATTACTTCGGTTTTGGACAAGACATCTTGACATAGAGAATTTGACAACGAGATGAAGACATAAGTTGAGTTTCGGATTGGGAGCAACAAGAAGATAAAGGCTATGCATTTGAATTAAAAAATCAGTAAGTCCTTATTAGGCTCAAAAAATCTAGCCTAGACCCTGCACAAGTAATAGGGGTTAGAGAAGACAATCTTTACAGGTTATAGGGTGAACTGGTTTTAGCTCTAGTTCATAATAGTGACAATCTGTGCGAGTTATGGCACAAGAGGATTGGGGCATCTACATTACACAAGGTTGCCTATTCTGAGGGAGATTGTCATAGGTCTTCCAAAGTTTAGTATTGAACAATAGGGAGCTTGTAGAGGGTGCACACTTAGCAAGCATGAGAAGGCCGCTTTCCCAAGCAATGAGCATAGATTAAAGGAAATTCTTAACTTAGTGCATTTGGATGTTTGTGGATTGATGTTAGTAGCATTAATTCAAGGAAGCATGTATCATGTTTCCTTTATTGATGATTTCTCTCGCAATACTTGGATTTATTTCTTAAAGACTAAGGATGGGATCTATAACAGGGAGTTCAAAGCTCTAGTTGAAAATCAAATAGGGAAGAAGATCAAAGTCTTGAGAGTCGACAATGGGGGCGAGTTACCTCCACGCAGTTCGAAGGTTTCTGCAAGGAAGTAGGAATTAAGAGGGAGTTAATTGTTCCATACAACTCATAGCAGAATGGGGTTGCAAAATGGAAAAATCGATCTATCATAGGGGTTGCTAAGACCATGGTTCATTATGAGGACCTTTCAATGTTTCTTTGGGTAGAAGTGTCATGTCCCTATAATGATTTATAATTGAATTGTTTATTTAAATAATAAATTAGCCTTATATAAACTAATATAATTAAAATATAATATATAATATATTTATTTAAAATATATTATTAATATGTATTATTTAATACATAATATTATTAATTTAATATAATTAAATATCTTATAAATATAAATATTTAAATATTATAAAATATATGAAATATATAAATTAACTAGATATATTATAAATATAAATATTTTGATATAATATTTATATGAATAATTTATAAGATATATTATTATAGTCTTACCCATTAAAGTTAGAAAGTAAAGTAATTTAGAGAGTAAAATAATTTAGAATAAGGCAAAGTAATACGATTAAACAAAGGTCAAATTCAAAATAAAATCATATAAAGATAAAAGTCCAATAAGACAAAAACATTATCCCACCATATTATATGCTTGTGAATAAAATAAGATAAAAGAGCTCCCATACTTAATAACAAATGTATTTATTTAAACTATATATATTATATAAATAATGTACTTTAAAAAGATTAAGGGGAGGCCGAAGGAGGATATTTATAAGTGCAGCAATTAAGTTGGTTGACACCAGCGATCACATTAATAAATAATATATTATAAATATATTTAATAATAAAAATAAAAATATTATTATTATCTTATATTGTAATTATGATATAAATAATATAATATAAATCATATATCATTTATTATAATGATATAATATAAATACAAATAATATAAATAAATAGTAATATAAATAAACATCTTTTAACCCATCCTCTTATGATAAGGGAGTTACGTATGGTTAGAACTAGTTTTACCACAAAAGAGAATTAATATGAAGTAATAAAAATTATAAGAGGGTAAGTATGTCTTTTACCACCAAGCATAATAAGATACGTGCCTCTTCGAACATATCCGTTGAAAGAGAAATAAATAAAGGTTGTGAGATAGAAGGAAAAGATCATTGGAAGAAAATATAAAAAGAGTATCGGATAAATACATATTTAAATATATAAACGGCAACAACAATACAATAAAAATTATACTACGTCGGCATAGGTAAGAAATCCCAGGTAAAGCTACAGCAGGTAAGTAAGCAATTATATTTACTTATTCAATTTATGATTTGTAAGAATTTATATTTACTTGTTCAATTTATAAGATATAAATGATAAAGTTATAAATGTTGTGAATAATCCATTGAATGCTAGGAAGCTCTAATAATCTCATATTAGGGAAAGTTAATAATAGTAGAGTAAACATCTAATGAAATATGCATTCAAGGGGAAATATCAATATACTAGTAATTATTGAATATCCAAGAAAGTGAATTTTTTAAATAGAAGGCATGATGCCTAGAATAATAAGTATGTTATATAAAGAGATTGATTATGAAATTATCATTAAGAAGCAATCAACATGACCATGGAATATTGGGCTAGGATTAGTAGCCTTCCTCTTAATCCACCTACACACCTTATTAGTATGAGACTGGTGGTCAGAAGGAATCTAGTGTCTAGCACTTGAGCTGCCAAGTCATTGCCCCTCAGAGCTAAGAGCGAAGTATTGTCGGGTGTAGCATGAAGTTCTTAGACCTAGGATAAGAACGAAGTATTGCCGGGTGTAGCATGAAGTTCTTGACCTTATGGTTGCGTAGGACCTAGATAATATCAATGGCCTAACGGTAGGTGAACCTCGAGTTGGCTATAAGCCCCTCCGAGCCAAGAGTGAAGTACCTCCGGGTGTGAGGTGAAGCCTTGGGCCTATGGCTGTGGGTCTTGGAATCCTTAACCCACCCTCTCATATTAGGTGAGTGGTTTGATTAATGGGTAGGATCACGAACGTCCTCCCTGAGGTATGTCCATGACTAATGTGTGATTAATGATTCAAGATAGATCATGAACATGGATATATGACAAGAAAAGATATGAAAGAGATAAAGTTTATTATTTTTAAGCACTTTATGTGCACATGATGAAATGATTTGTATACTACTGTGCTCTTTTACAAGTTAAAATTGTTTGCAAGGTTGCAAAATTTTTGGCTTGCTAGAAGGGGACATTACAAGAAGCATGCGACCCAACAATCTACATCCAGAATAGGTGTCCTCACAGGATCTTGGAGGACAAGACACCAGTGGAGGCATTCACTGGTGTGAAGCTAGAACTGAGTCACTTTCGCATTTTTGGTTGTCCAGTTTATTTTTATGTACCTTTAGAGAAGAGGACCAAATTGGAACCTTCCAATAGGAAGGGTTTATTTGTGGGTTACAGTGAGACTTCTAAGGCCTATAGGGTCTATATTTGAAAATAGAGGAAAGTTATAGTTACTGGGGATGTAAAGTTTGAGAACTTTGTATCTAGGAGGTCTCATGAATTCATTCCAGTAATAGAGGATGAGGAGCAGAAGCTTTGAAGTTTGAGTCTTTGAAGATGTTAGTTGTTTCTAGTTCAGAACAAGAATCTTCAAAAAACACTTCAATCCCTTCTTTCGTTAGGAGACCTCGATGGTTCACACAGACATTGAGGGATGCTCACGAGCATGTTGAGGCTCCTAGGAGCACATTTAGGGAGAGCAGGCCTCCGAAGAAGTTTGCTAACTACATGGCATTGATGAGCAACATCATATATTTAGAGCCTTCCAACCTCGAGGAAGTAGTTGGTCAACAAATAGCTAATATTTTGATCAAGCCCTTAGCAGAAGGAAAGTTTGAAGCATTTAGAAACAAACTTGGATTGGTGCATAATTCGTTCCTTGCTAAGAGGGAGTGTTGAGTTCTCTAGCTTAGTTCGGAACTTTTTGCACAAGTTCAGTGTGAACGTGCAAGTGGTTTGAGTTAATTCTATTTTGCATTTTGCTTAAGTGATAGAGTGAAATTCTTTTATTTAGCTAATTAAGTCTAATAAAGTGTAGAAAGATACTAATGATTTAGACTTATCTGCCAAGTCATCTCCCGTGAAAGATAAGAAGCTTTTTGAAGATTAGATTTTTAGCTGAATAGTATAATGGTAGGTGCAAGATAGAAGAAAAATAACTCAGTGATTAGTTGTGATCAAACAAAGTGAGAATTTCATGCAATTGTTAGGAATAGTTTGTAGAGGTTTACTTGTAAGTTTTTCGAAGGAATGAAAAACTGATTTGAAGGTGTAAATTATCTATGTATCTTCTTTCATTTGAATTTTAATTGTTGTGCGATTGATGTGCAGTGTTAAAGAATTTATTCTTAGAACATTAGGACATTGGTTGCCTTGTTGAAATTTCTTCAATTTCTTCTTCCTCTAAGTCAAATATACCATTAGAATTGACAAACCATTCTAAATTCAATATAGGACATGAAGCTAGATCTTGTTCATTTACATCGATGGGTGGAAGCATGATGGTGTGTCCGCTTTTTGGCCTAAGTGGAACACTCAAATCAACATGTAAAACCAAATTTTCACTTTTTGTCACTTATAGCAAGCAACCTATTGAGAATTTGAAGATGATGTGAACTAGTGATTTTTTGATAAAGTTTAGATATCCCTCCATCCTGATGTACATGATTCTGCATCAATGCTATCCCTTGTATCTTCATTTGAAGCCGAAGATGTGTCACACGACAAGGGGATATGATCTAGTCACTGTATGGACTCCATACCTGCATAGAACCTCATGCTATTATCAATTTGTAGAATAGTTCTTGGTGCCATCAATTAGTTTAATTACAAGGGAAAGCCTCCCGAGGGTTTCAGAATCCTTTAAAATTTTTAAGACAATTAATAAGGGTGATTGGTTCTTTGGGTTATACATCACGATTATTAGATTATATGGATACTCTTGGAAGTTGTTCAAACTTCCCAAGTATGCAACAAATAGAACATTTACCTTGGAATATTTGAGATAGCTTGATATTATAGATATGCAGTTTAGAAATGGAAGGGGGAAGGTGGCATACTACCAATTTCCCCAAATATGTAATTGTGTAATAAGGAAATGAAAGACTACAAAAATACTAGAAGTCAAATTGAGAGACTTACAACTAGATATCATAAATGATACTTGGAACTTGACTTGGAAAAAGCATTTAGTAGTTGGTTCCATATGATCAACAATGGTGAATTCAAGAGGTTTGCACATGAACCTCGCCCAGAGCTAGAGAATAAAAGGAGCCTAAATGAAAATGATATCATGAAATATGTAGATGATTGGATCGTCAAGAAAGCTTCAATTCCTCGACCACAAACCCAACCACAACTACAACCATATGAGACCTTTTATAGAAAGGTCACAAATTACAATCCAAATGTAAAAAATGGATGGAAGAAAAGGTTGAAGAATTTGGGTTGGAGTGAGCATAAAAAACATGGTGGAAGTTCCAGTTGGAAGTCGGAAATAAATCAACAAAGCTAGAGAGACAACCATTGGAACAAAGATGGGAAATAGAGTATGACAAAGTGCATCTAGACAACTTTGCCTTGTCCTACTCAATAGAGGAATCCCTTGTTCATGAGATTGAGGGGGGAGTCGAGGTTCAATCACATTCGATAGACTCTCAGATGCAACCACTTGTTCAATTACAAATTATTGAGCTCTCAAGGCAACAATTTGAACAATACGTGGTCTGCTCCAGACAACCTCTAGCTGACGCACCCCAAACATGCAACAATAGGAATAAGGGAAACAAACCCCACTATAAGAAAGACAACTATCAAGTAGGAATGATCCAACCATTCCACAAAGGAGGCTCCTAGTGCCTTTGAATTTCAAGAGACCACAGTTGTGGCACCACAACAAGTATCCATTGCACATCCAAGTAAGCTACAAGATAGATCAGCTGAGGGAGATGATCTTGAAGAAGAGAAGGGGAAAGGACTACAAAATGGAGATGAGGAGCCCAAAAGAAAAAAAACAAGAAAAGGAAAGGATTAGGTGTCGGAGCAAGAGCAACAACAACAACAACAGCAACAGGAAGAACAACTCAAGACGACAGAAACAAAACCCATTGTAAGTATGAGTTCTGCTCCTCCCCTGGTTACAATTTGTAGTTCCTACAATCGTCGGAATAGATTCCTCCCCAGTTTCCCGAATTCCTACCTTATCTAATGTCCTGCTCAGGCCTCCATTCACTTCCAACAATTTCTCTCATTTCCACCTTTTTGTTATAATACATTGGGTTATCCCATACAATACCTGGTCCCAATGGGACAATCCCTTATCACTTCTCCTCATTTTTTCTCAATGGGGGTTACCTTTATCCATAATTTCAAATGACACCTATTCAACCTCACCTAGCCCAGGAGCCCCAACAACCCTCGCCCTTACCTGTGCAATCTACAAACTCACCTGCTATTGCCTAGTTAGTGACATCAGCCACCCCCATATTTGCTCCTAAAGGATCCCATCGCTTGTAATATCCCAAAACGGGATATTTTGGATAATATTGGATTTCCGGACTTTCCAAAATATCTAAATTAGATTTCTGCCCAAGCCCTAATTTCTGAAGTAAAAATCGGACTTGAACAAAGAACTAGGGCAGCCCGCAAAACATCTCAAATCCATATATTATCATTGCAAACATAACAATCCATAATGTACTTGTAGTCCATAATCATATGAGCAACAAATCCACTTAGATGATCCACACAATTGACTGAAAATTAATGAAGAAGTCTTCTGCTATAAAAGTGAATATATTATGTCTTCAAATACAATCACAAATTAGGGCAAACATGATAAACATGCCCAACAAAGTTCTACCCTAAATATGAATGTTGTACATACCACAAACAATGCAATTTGACCTTACAAGATGATAGGAAAAGGCCTCTAATGTTGCTGCTCCAATTAGGGCATCAAACCCTAGATCTTCAAGGCTCAAATGCAATAGAAAAATCTCCTCAAAGTGGTGCGCTCAGGTCTGCTCTGCTGCTGCAATTATTTCTGCTCTGCTCAAACCCTAAATCAGCAATGTGATCTTCACAAATCGCCTTCAAAACATAGGCGTTTTCCTCCAATGAAGGCGCTCCAAAGCTAGGGCCAACTTCTCCACAAAAGATGAACAATTCACGCCAAAGAAGTGCCTAAAAACAATCTCCAAATCAGATCTGCAATTCTTCTCCAAAACAAAGAAGTGCAAGTGAACTGCCATCACGGAATCCTCTACAAGAAAGAGCTAGGGTTTCATCTAACTTCCAAGAACTTGAGGTTTGCATCTCAAATCCTTCTCCAAGAGATAAACTCCAAATGTCGAATGAATGTGTGAATGAATGATCCTCAAATGCCACAAAATGACCTTGTATAAATACATGTTTTATTCTCCTTATGTGCTGGCCAACCTAGGCAGAAAATACTATTATTTTACCACCTTTTTCCCTCTCAAGGCCGACCCTTATGTTTTCTTGGCGTCTAACTAATTCTGGCCGACTTGGGACTTGCTTTTATTATTTCTTTTTTCCCTTAACTAGGACGACCTTTAATGAGAAACTCTCGGTGGCAAAAGTCAAATAAATAATTTGAATTTATTTTCTTTTCTCTTCTCCAAGTTGTCTACTTCAAGCACACCAAGATTGAGCAATATTTTAGTATTTTTTCTTCTTCATAGTTTGCCCCAAACCCATAATGCATCAAGTATGTTCTCCGCAAAGTTGGCGCACACACGTATGATCAAAGCAATATCAGTTATCCATCATCAAGGTGGCATCGACATAGAATATGTTAGCAAGTTCATCTCTTAGCACAACCTCCTCAATATGACAAGTTTCCACACTCAACTCCCCAAAATGGTTTGCTCCCATGGAAAGAAAGAGATATCAAATGAAATGAACACATCGAGAACATCAGAAAAATATGCCAAGTCATCTCCAAACCTTAATTCTCCTTCCAAAAATCACGAAATTTGAAAACAAGTCCCTCAGCTCTCCAAAGGTGATCGCTCCGAAAATGGGGACATTACATCGCCAACAGGCGGTTACCATTATAACAGACCATGTGGTCTATGAACAACAGATACAACATATATAGGCGGCTACACAACAAAAGGAGCAAAAAAGAAAGATGCAACAAGATGTTGCACTTACTTCCAGGAGGATTAGAACAAAGTATAATCAAGTAGAAGATTCCATCGTTTTTGCTCATTTCACTTGTAATGTGTCGTACCTGTTTGTATTTTTTAAAGATCTTTTCATGTGTTATTTTTATGTGATCTTTCAGACTTGAGAGAAGAATGCAGAAGGGGTTTTCAGTTTTCCTGTAGATGTGTTGCCGGAGGCGGGCATACAATATAGTGCATAGAATAGAAACCCAGAGAATATACAAGGAATATGAGAAATATGAAGGATCCAGTTCATATATCAGCAAATAAAGAGGTTATATCACATACCCATATGCAGATTTGAAACTTCAGTTTTAGGTTATTGCCGGATCAGCTACTGGGTATTACAGTTTTGCTCCAAATCATCAAGAAACACAAAATATCATGCATACATTGATACTGGCAGTTCTAGAGGCCCTAGACGCCTCGTACAATGCAGAATAGAAGCTGCCCACAAGGAGAAATGAAGTTCAACACCTCCCACGTCATGCCTGGTTGTGTACGGCCATAGCTGGAGAGGTATATCAGCAAAAAGGAATGGCAAACAGCTCTGAAATATCTCTGCAAAGTAGTGTATGCTGTCAATAAGGTGGGGGCAATTAGATTAGAAAGAGAAATATGCAAAGAAACCACATTAAACTGCCCACAAATATGGTGCGGTTGGAGTGGGTAAGTACGGCCAGCCTGCTGCTATGAAAATACAGTCCCAAGCAAGTATTATCTGCCTTAGATCCTCCAATGAACTGATCTCCAAAGCTGCTATGAAGAACACAACTGAAATATGCAAGAGAGATACTCAGTTCTTCATCAAACCCTCATCACACAACTCCATTGAAGCCCAATAGTGAACACCGAATGCATCCACCTCGAACGGCACCTTTGGGTGATCTTGCAAACCTATAGAATGCCGTCACTCAGGGAGGTTTTCGTCTCCAAGAGCCTTGGTTCGATTCTTTAAACCCTCAAAACCCTAGTAGAGCCAAGAAGTAGCAAATATCAAACATAGCATGCCCAAATGAACTCTATTTTCCCATTATATTTCTCCTCCAAGATGGGCGTTGGGTTTTTGGGGGGAAAACTTTATATTTTAAAGTTATATATTATTCCACTAGGGATGGGCGCCCATGTCTCTAAGTGACCCCTTTTGATGTATTATTCATAGTCACTTTTCCATTAGTATTTATAAAGTCCCAATTAAATATATAAGTTATAACTTCGGACTTTAAAATTAATATCAAGATGATACCAGAATGCCATGATCTATAGCTTGTCGGAAAGCCCTTGACGAGACGAGTCCAACCCCTCTCTGAAAATCTCGATCCGGTATTGGCCCCGAACTTACTAAAAATAGTAATGGCCAAGAGCAAATAGAGCCAACTCAGAGGGTGCCAACTGGATCCACTGACATCGAACCACATCTCTATCACCGATAAACACCTCCATGACCAAACTGACCACAGTTCCCTAATCAAACCGCTAGCCCACGGGAACCCCATGATGGACTAACCATGTGTCAAGAAGGGGACATTATAGTCCGTCCTCCCTAAGATTTCTTGCTTCAAGCAATCTCAGATCAGGATGCTCCAATATCTTCTCATTCTCCCAAGTAGCATCCTCCACCGGCAGGTTTTTCCATTTTACCAGGTACTCTCTGATAGTCGTCCTCAAAGTGCGTTCCCTGGTATCACTTATTGCCTCGGTCACTAAGATCAATTTCCCCTCTTCATCGAGAGGAGGTAACTCTGCTGATGGTGTCACATTATGTCCCAACTCCTTCTTGAGGCGTGATACATGAAATACATTGTGCACCTTGCTACCCGCCAGCAACTCTAACTCATAAACCACTTCTCCAATCTTCTTGGAGATCCTGAAAGGTCCATAATACCTTGGCTTAAGTTGCTCTACTCTACTCTTCTTGAGAGTGGTCTGTCTATAGGGCTGCAGCATTAAGTATACCATGTCACCCACTTCAAATGATTGCTCAGTCCTTTGCTGATTTGCATACTGTTTCTGCTGATTCTAAGATTTCTGTATGTTCTCTTTCAAAGACCTCATGATATCCTGGCTCTCCTGAAGGTCTTTGGCCTTAGGCACTCTACTATCACCAAACAATAAATCAAAAAAGCTCGGCGCCCCATACCCATACAAAGCCATGAAGGGTGACATCTGAATGGACATGTGATAAGTGGAATTATAGCAATATTCTCCCATGTGAAGCCACTTGATCCATGCCTTTTGCTGCCCTGACACATAATTTTTGAGGTATCCTTCCACCCATTTGTTGACAATCTCCGTCTGACCATCTGTTTGTGGGTGGTAGCTAGTGCTGGGTGTGAGCTCTATCCCCGTCAACTTGAAGAGCTCCTGCCAAAAATTACTGAGGAATCTGCTGTCCCTATTATTGACAATGTTTCGTGGCAACCCATGAAGACGGAATACCTCATGAAAAAATAACCCTGCAACCTGAGTTGCAGTAAAGGTGGTAGGAATGGCAAAGAAGTGTGCATACTTCGTCAATCTATCCACTACCACATAAATACAATCCCTGCCTTGGACTTTAGGTAGACTTGTGATAAAGTCCATAGAAATGCTATCCCACTTCCTCTCAGGAATGGGCAGGGGCTGCAATAATTGTCCTGGGAAGGAGTGCTCCTGTTTGTTCTGTTGGCATATTGGACACTCCCTCACATACTGCATCACTTCTGTTTTGAGGCCCTTCCAAGTGAACCACTCTCTGACCTGCCTATAAGTTTTGAAGTACCCTGGATGCCCTGCCATAGGCAAATCATGGAATGCCCTCAAAACCTTCTGCTTCATCTCTGATCTTGGCACCAAGTAGATCCTATCCTTGTAAATGATTAAATCATTTACCACTGTGTACTTGTCATCTTTGATAGTGCCATATATTATCCCCGTAGCCCATGTATCCGTAGCATATTCTGTTGATATCATATCTCTCTAGTCATCTGAAATAGCACCTAATGCACACAAATGGGGCCTCTTGGATAATGCATCGACAACAATGTTCTTCTTACCCTTGACATAAACAATGTCAAAGTCGTAGGCTTGAAGCTTGCTGACCCACTTCTGTTGTCTTTCGTTCAGATCCTTCTGCCCAAGGAAATGTTTCAGACTGTTATGATCGGCCTTCACCACAAATTTGCTGCCCACTAGATACTGTCTAAATTTAGCCAACGCATGCATGATGGCTAACATTTCCTTGTCATATATGCTGTAACTCTGTTCCACACTTCTCAACTTCCTGCTCTCGAATGCTATGGGGTGCTTATCTTGCATGATTACTGCACCAATGCCTTCTCCTGAGGTATCATATTGTAACTCGAAGGGTTTGTTGAAATCTGGTATTGCCAACACAGGACATGTGCTCATTATCTTCTTGAACCTGTCGAAGCACTCCTGTGTACCTCCTGTCCATCTGAATGTCTCCAATCCGATCTCCATTACCAAGCTCTCAGTGTCTATCTCTATCATTCCGATCTCTGTTCCTGTCTCCGTTATTCCTATCTGCATCCAAATCAGGAAACAATCGGCCAAAAAGCCATGTAAGTGCTGTCTGTGACCTATCCAGCCTATCAATCAACTGTTGCTGTCCTCTTGCCAAATCATTTAAAATACCCTGCGTGCTGGGTTCTCCAACTTCTCTGTCTCCCATCTCTTTAGGCTGCACTGGAATCTCACCGGAAAAAGGGATCTTTTCGTGGAACTTCGAGATCTTCCTCACTATAAAATACTATTGGTTGCTCCTCAACAGCTACTATCTCTGTATCTGTATTAGATGGATCTATTTGTGGCACTGGATTCCCTGGTTCTACTAACTACGGAACATGTGCTCCTTGTCTTGACCTGTTTTGTCTAAAATAATATCTATCTGTACCAGGCCGCATGTCTCATTCTTGCTTCTACATGTCTGAATATAACCTCACAGGATGGCAAGATCTTTTGCTCTGATACCACTGTAATGTGCCGTACCTATTTGTATTTTTTAAAGATCTTTTTATGTGTTATTTTTATTATTTTTATGTGATCTTTCAGACTAGAGAGAAGAATGCATAAGGGGTTTTCAGTTTTCCTGTAGATGTGTTGCCGGAGCATACAATATAGTGCATAGAATAGAAACCTAGAAAATATACAAGGAATATGAGAGAAATATGAAAGATCCAGTTGATATATCAGGAAATAAAGAGGGTATATCACATACCCATATGCAAATTTTGTAAGATACCCAACTAGTACTAACTAATTTTTCTTTTTTTACTTAGACAAATTTACTTGCACTTAACTCTTCAACTACTTAATCTGCTTAACATCACACATGAAAAGATAACAAAGGCAATTTGCATGAATCATCTTTGAAGTTGGGTACTTGTATTATTACTTGATTCAACTCAATGCAAATGTCTTATTACAATGATGATGCCCTCAATGGCATGAATATACAATCTTATTCAAAGGATTACAAGGAAAGGCCTTGAAGCTTAGATGTATACAATGCTTTCAACTTCTTCCCAACTAGCTCTATCTGACTAGTTGATGTAGATCACTTCAATTGAACCTAATGATGTCAACTGGATGTCAACACCTCACAATGCAACAAGGGAGCATCACCTTGTTAGTTGAGGGAGCATCACCCCAACACTTGAAACTCGCAGGCCTCAAGATTACAAGCATAAAGCTTTGTAGAGAGAAATTTCGCCAAAATGATAAGATGTCAAATGAATGAGAGAGCTCCTCCTTTTATAGGCCTTCCAAGGCAATGAAGACATGTTTTTCAAGGCATAAAGAGGAACCAAGGCACGTTTTCCAAGAAGCATATCACGGAGAATATTCCATCTGACAACTCAATCTGAGGTGGCAACCTTACCTACTGAACCGGTACGGATCCCAAGGTCATCTTGTCGACCAATGAGAGCTCAAGTGCTTGTAAGGGCATGTTGCTTTCTCTAGGCGCTATATTGAGGTAGTTTGATCATGAAATGGCACCCAATGTAGAACTAGGCGCCCATTGAGAGAGATGTAACTAGGGGATGCGCCTAGTTGAGAAATTGATTCCTTGTGTTGTCTTCTCGCTCCGTAGGAAGTCTACTAGCTCCAATTGGAAGATCCCTTCATGTTGCTAAGTCAATCTTCTTAAGGCGCATCTTTGGGGCTCTAGGGATTTGAACTTGCGCCTAGCACCTTTATGATGATGTTCTACACTATTCAAACCCTCAAACACTTGTAATCATACCTTTTGATGCTCCTTTAATCTAGCGCCCTCATCCAGAGTACCAACATCTTGTCTGGGTCTTCAATTTCACTTAGGCGCACTTATTGGTAGAAAGGGTCTAGATTGGCGCCTTAGGAAGAATGTGGTTTTTCCTTGCTAAAATCTCCAACTCGAGTCACATTTGAATCAAAAACACCATCCTCTATCAAGCGCCTTTCATCTTGAGTAGATTGAAAACTCTTTTCTTACCTAGGCGCACTTTTGGACTAGATCCTTAGGCGCAATATGGTGTCTGTGGAAGGGTGAATTGGCGCCTTCCCTTGAATTGCTCATCTCCCATGCAAGCGCTCACTTCTGGAGACATTGAGGTAAGTTTGGAACATCATTCCTACTAGCGCCTTGATGATTTGGAGAGTTTGAAGACCATTTTATCAATGAGGCGCATTTTTGGGATAAAATGACATGGATATGGCGCCTTGATGTCCTTAGGCGCACTTGGAGTGTTGCAGAGTGTCATATTGGCGCCTAGGGTCATATCTTCTTGACAAGGCAATGATCATTTCATCTTTCTACTTGATCTTCATTGAGGATGAGACTCACTTGATCTACTTGGAGGAGTCCTGTGCTTGTTTGGAATGCAATCTTGATGCTCAGAGTCTAGGCGCACTTTTGGGAATTCTGATGTAGAATGTGCGCCTAGGCTATACTTAGCCATTTTCCCTCGACACTTGCAATGCATTAGGGTTCTAGAAGTTGAAATCTCCTTCTCCAAGGGTAGAGCCACCTATTGAAACCTCAACTTCAATGCCAGAAGTGACTCTAGAAGCTAGGCGCCAGAATGGGTGTGTTCTGCCAAAATGGGCGCCTTGCTCATGACTTAGTGGATTATGACTCAAAACTCCTTTATTGTACCTGCAAGATGACACCCAGAGTTAGTCAGAACCCAATTCATTCCCTCATCATTTAGAATTAGCCTCCAGGAATGAGGAATAGGCCAATCCATTCTTCACTTGATGATCAAGCCGGAAATGGGGACATGACAGATTTGAAACTTCAGTTTTAGGCTATTGCTGGATAAGCTATTGGGTACTACAGTTTTGCTCCAAATCATCAAGAAACACAAAATATCATGCATACATTGATACCAGCAATACTAGAGGCCCTAGACGCCTCGTACAATGCAGAATAGAAGCTGCCCACAAGGAGAAATGAAGCTCAACACCTCCCACGTCATGCCTGGTTGTGTACGACCATAGTTGGAGAGGTATATCAGCAGAAAGGAATGACAAACAGCTCTGAAATATCTCTGCAAAGTACTGTATGCTTTCAATAATGTGGGGCGATCAGATTAGGAAGAGAAATATGCAAAGAAACCACATTAAATTGCCCACAAATATGGTCAGCTGGACTGGGTAAGTACGACCAGCCTGCTGCTATGAAAATACAGTCCCAAACAAGTATTATCTGACTTAGATCCTTCAACAAACTGATTTCCAAAGCTGCTATGAAGAACACAACTGAAATATGCAAGAGAGATACTCAGTTCTTCATCAAACCCTCATCACACAACTCCATTGAAGCACAATAGTGAACACCGAATGCATCCACCTCGAATGACACCTTTGGGTGACCTTGCACACCTGTAGAATGCCATCACTTAGGGAGGTTTTCATCTCCAAGAGCCTTTGTTCGATTCCTCAAATCCTCAAAACCCTAGCAAAGCCAAGAAGTAGCAAATATCAAACATAGAAGTAGCAAATATCAAACATAGCATGCCCAAATGAACTCTATTTTCCCATTATATTTCTCCTCCAAGATGGGCGTTGGGTTTTTTGGGGGAAAACTTTATATTTTAAAGTTATATTTTATTCCCCTAGGGATGGGCGCCCATGTCTCTAAGTGACCCCTTTTGATGTATTATTCATAAAGTCACTTTTCCATTAGCATTTATAAAGTCCCAATTAAATATATAAGTTGTAACTTCGGACTGTAAAATTAATATCAAGATGATACTGGAATGCCATGATCTATAGCTCGTCAGAAAGCCCTCGACGAGACGAGTCCAACCCAACTCTAAAAATCTCGATCCGGTACCGACACTGAACTTACTAAAATAGTAAGTAACGGCCAAGAGCAAATAGAGCCAACTCAGAGGGTGCCAACTGGATCCACTGACATCGAAGCACATCTCTATCACCCACAAACACCTCCATGACCAAACTGACCACGGTTCCCTAACCAAACTGCTAGCCCACAGGAACCCCATGATGGACTAACCATGTATCAAGGAGGGGACATTACATCACTCCTCTGGTAAATAAGCCCCAGGGGCAAATGATGGCAACAGATTACCAAATGGATGTAGTAGGAATCAGTATTAAGGATTCCTAGGTAGAGGATAAAGCAGAATTCTTGTAGGAGGGTGCTAAAGCAATTAACAACTCTTTGATTGCAACTAAGAGAAATTGAAGAAGAAAATTGTGAAATTGGAGCAGGCAAAACAAAAAATTAGAGAAGCTAAGATAAAAATGAAGGCCTTGGAGAATAAAACAATATCCATCACAAATCAAGTTAGCGAAGCTAGGGAGGTGGAAATACAAAGCGTTATAGAAAAACTCAAACAAGTGGAATACTCCTCGTAGATTCCCTAAACAGAATTGACTGCCTTGAGAGACTAGACGAATCAAGAAATGGCCATCAAAGAGGAGTTGACTAAGCATATGGAGAGTACATAGTCAAAATTGCTCTAGGAAATAAGAGATAAGGGTGTGCGAGTAGTTTAGATTGATACCCTAAAATAGAAGATTCAAGAACAAGATTATTAGTTAGAAAAATATCAGACTCAACTGGAAACATAGGCCTAGACAATCAAAGGGCTAAGTGACAAGGATGATTTATAGTCTAGGCTAGAGGCATCAAAACAAGTACAAGCATTGAGAGCCCGCATAGGTGAGCTACAAGAATCTCCAAAATTCTAGGAACTCAAAGGCCTGAGAGGAACATTTTGGCAATCTATATAAATAAATGTGCTATCTTTGGTCCTAGCTCTTTAATTCACTAGAATGGCAACAAGCCTTAACAATATGGTGCTCAAAGAAATTGAGGCTAGAGAGACAAATAGCCCCAATCGAAGAGAAATCTAGAGCATGCCTTAATAAATTGTGTGATGTGTCTATTGCCAAACTAATAGCAGTTGGAATCCATAGCAAAACAGATGCTGCACAAAAGCGATATTTTAGACATGAGACATACTATTCGGTATTGTAGGGATTAGTATGATGTAGTCGCCCAAGAAGCCCAAGAGATGAAACACAACATAAATATTCTTGTTCAGAAAGGGGTGCCTTCTCCTTGGAATGAGAAGTGAGAAGTCTTAAGCTTTGAGAATTACCGGGAGCAACTCCAACACAAGGTCTAGGATGACTTTGAGATAAGTGCTTTATTATCTTTGGAAAGGGGACAAGCAATGGACAAAGAATGGTAAGTCTTGGAGGTGATGGCAAGGGGCAATTCCTTTCAAATGCAAAAGGTCTTGTATCAGCCTACCTTGGAGCTAGAAAGGTGTTTTAAACTTTTAAAATAAATCAATGTCCCAATAGTGGAGGTGCTAGAGTAGTTATTTGTCTCTCCAAAAATTGTAAACAATTAAAATTTTTTGTTTTTAAAATTTTTGATTCTGGCTTTGTTGCCCAATGGATGCATAGAAAAGTTGGGATCAAAACTCTTTCTCATGGAAATAGCCCTTGTGAGTTGCTAAAACTGTAGTGGATTTCCCACTATAGGCAGCTAATATTTGTTTCAGCCTTACTTTTCTAGATGTTGTCTACATACTTATAATCTTTTCCTCTTTGAACAATATATTGTATTTTATTTTTGGGTGGCATTTAGATTATAAGATTGATGTTTTGGCTTCCCCATGTGTCGTTTACTTTGCTAGTTTTTAGATCTCATTCAACGATTCACGGGACTTTCAACAAAAGTTCCGAGTACAAAAAAGGTCAGATTATTGCCATTGGTCCAACTCATTTGCTAAGGAGTCAACATGAAAGGTGAAGGCTGTCCTCTGTTTGAGATGGGGCCTGCAAGATCTTCAAGTACAAAGGCAATTTGCATGTTGAACCACGTGGCGTCATCACAAGAGTTCATAAAAGATTAAAAAATGTTGGCATTGTGCTTTCGCACGAACCATTTGATTTGCTAACTTGGGAATCTCATCTAACAGTTGCCTAGCCCTATGTGTATTGTCCCCATTTTTGCAGTGGTCACCTTTGGAGAGCAGAGGCGTTCGTTTTCACACTCCGGGATGGTTGGAAGGAGAATTGAGGTTTGGAGATGCCTTGATGTGTTTTTCTAATGATATTGATATGATCCTTTCATTCAATCTTTTTCTTGCTTTGGGAGCAAATCATTTTGAAGAGTTGAGTGTGGGAACTTGTCATGTTGGAGAGATGGTTCTATGCAATGGTTTTTCTATCATGTTTGGTATGGATGCCACCTTGATAAGTGATCATATGTGTACACCCACTTGGAGGGAGGACTTATTTGGTACATCAGGGATATGGACGACCTGTTGATGATTGTTTTTAGACAAGTCAACAATAGAGTAAAACACTAGAGTATCCCACTCCTTCTTGAATAAAGTTCTTCAAAGGTTGAACTATGTGATCTAGTGAAGTAACTCCAAGGTTCCTTATTTATAATTCATGATGGGTTAACTCAGTGATTACATGTGATCTTGCTGATAATCACAAAGGGACTTACGTTGACTTATTCTTACTTCATTAGCTTATTCCTCCTTTTCAGTGTGGATGATGTATGTACAAGGTTTCAATAATGAAGAAAAGTAAAAAGGTAAGGGTTTAGGAAAACTAATCTAAGGTCAATGAAGCAATGATGATGCGTGAATAGACAAACTCTTGAATAAACCTAACTCCACTTCGCCAAGGATGCCAAGGTATATTGAAAAATATTTGAAGTATAAGTTGAGAGATTGAATTTCTTATACTTTAAATATTTTTCAATATACCTTTCAGGATGTTTGAGATAGGTCTCGAATCCACCGGATTTAACATGTAGATTATAGAATTTGGAGGATCCACCAGATTTCAGACTTAGTCAATTTTTCAGTGTTTCAGGATTTCAGGCTACCAGACTTAGTTATTTTCAGGATCATCTCAAACATACATTAGGATTAGGATACCAGACTTAGTCATTTTCAGGATCTTCAAGACTCAAACACCACTAACTTTATCATGAAATAGCTCTAAGACATCATCAAAACCTCATGCAAAGCACTGGAATTCAAAAAAAAGGGGGGGTCCCCATTTGCAATGGGGCGATGTGTGATTTGGTCACAACACGACCGTTGAAGAATAAACCAAGAATAAAATAATTAACTTTTCCTTGGTGCTTGGAGAAAATGGAGGCAAAAGTCCATATCTTTACTTTGGATTTTTGGCACCTAGAGAGTATCATGCTGGGTCGGCCTGTTTGGTGGAGAAAACAATTTCTAAATAAAGAAAAAACACATGTTCTAGGTCGGCCAAAGTCATGTGGGCACCCATAAGGCATATGAGGTTGGCCCTGAGAGCAAAATATTATAAAATCATTACATTTCTGCCTAGGTGGGCCAGCTAAGGGAGGAGACATAACATGTATTTATATGAGGTCAAGTTGTGGCATTTGCATCATCATTCATTCACACATTCATTCGACATTTGGAGTTTATCTCTTGGAGAAAGATTTGAGACGAAAACCTCAAGTTCTTGGAAGGAGTTGGATGAAACCCTAGCTCTTTCTTGTGGAGGATTCCGTGACGGGAGTTCATTTGCACTTCATGGTTTTGGAGCAGAATTGCATATCCGATTTGGAGATTGTTTTTAGGCACTTCTTTGGCATGAATTGTTCATCTTTTGTGGAGAAGTTGGCCCTAGTTTTGGAGGGCCTTCATTGGAGGGGAGCGCCTATGTTTTGAAGGTGATTTGTGAAGATCATATTACTGATTTAGGGTTTGAGCAGAGCAGAAATAATTGCAGCAGCAGAGCAGACCTGAGCGCATCACTTTGAGGAGGTTTTTCTATTGCAATTGAGCCTTGAAGACTTAGGGTTTGATGCCCTAATTGGAGCAGCAGCATTAGAGGCCTTTTCCTATCATTTTGTAAGGTCAAATTGCATTGTTTGTGGTATGTACAAGATTCATATTTAGCGCAGAACTTTGTTGGGCATGTTTATCATGTTTGCCCTAATTTGTGATTGTAATTGAAGACATAATATATTCAGTTTTATAGGAGCAGACTTCATTAAATTTCAGTCAATAGTGTGGATCATCTAAGTGGATTTATTGCTCATATGATTGTGGAATACAAGTACATTATGGATTATTATGTTTGCAATGATAATATGTGGATTTGAGATGTTTTGTGGGCTGCCCTAATTGTTTGTTCAAGTCTGATTTTTACTTCAGAAATTAGGGTTTGGGCAGAAATCTAATTTAGATATTTTGGAAGTCCGGAAATCCAGTATTATCCAAAATATCCCGTTTTTGTATATTACACTATGTTTGCAACCCGATGAGTAAATATAGACACCTGTCAATAGAGTTGAGTAATGGTAGATCCCACTAGCGTGGTGCATGATCCCAAGTTAGTAGAATTAGGATTAATGGCAACAATGATAAATATATGCCGTTGTTTAATTCCCGAATTGCCCAGAATCAAACATCCTACCCGTCTATTATTGTTGTCATAATTCATAGGTGATGTGAGACATTACTATGGCACTTCAAATCTTCCAAGAGATCGTTCATAGTAGGCGAATTAATGAGGCTGTGATCTTCATAAAGGATTGTGTGCGTCATTATAATTTGCTTTAATGTTCGTTAGGGAGATATTTTTGAGATGGTGGTGAGTCAGCAATGATATCATATATATAGTTAATTGATGCCTTTTGAGTGCAGATAGTTTTTGCAGATGAGGTTGTCGGCCTAATGTATTAGCTTCTCCCTTTTCATATTTTAGCATATGTATATTTCACCTGTTCTGTAGGGTTTTGATGCCAAGTTTTTTTTTTCTGTTTGGGGTTTCTTGTTTTCACTGCTCTATGTTTGTTTTTTGTGTTTACCCATTTGCATTTCTTCAAAGTGGTAGTACAAATGTATGAAGACCAGCCGAAAAAGTCACTATTTATGCTCATTACAACCCAGCCATGAGGTTCTCCTTCGAGAAGTTGAATGCAATAGTTATTACAGCCCTAGGCGCCCTTGTTCCAAGCTGAAAATGCCCAATATAATAGGCGTTCTGCCCTTCTTGAAGACCCACGTCCCCTATGAGGCTGTACGACCTAGCTGGGAATGGGTATTAGACAATAACCAGTGGAAAACCCTTCTCAATACCGCTGTTATAAACTGAATGCAGCTGTATAAAGTTGGCGACCAGAGTAGGACATAAATACGGATCAAAACTCTTGCAAATCAATGGCAAATGCAGTACAGCCTGTCATGGTGATGTACGGCCAGCATGGAATGCAGAATCAGTCCCAAAAAGTCCACAAATCCCTCCAATCTGCAATGCAATGGTCTTCAATGGCTGCTCACAAAGAGATTGGATATAACCCTATCAAATAATCCATCAAAAATATCTCCAATAATCACTAGCGTAGTTCGTGACTGAAACCACTAGCATACCCCCCTGATGGTATCTTTCAAGCACAAAGAGAGTGATCTTACTGAGGTTTTTGTCTCTGCAAAATCCTTGATCAGCAACAAAGCCAAAGCTTCAAGCTTTCACAACAAGTTGAAAAGAGTGAATGAATTGATATGAAAAAATGACTTCTCATTTTCTTTTTCTCTTTACTCCGAACGCCCAAGAAGAAATTTCAATATTTTTAATTTTTAATATCTTTAAGCCCCTTATAATACCATGTGATGGGTGCCCATATCCTAGCACTTAATGCAATGTCCCGATATTAAGGCATTGTTTAAATCAAGGATTTAAACGACATGGTACAGATTGTGCAATAAACATATATAATATTATTAATATTATGTAATATTAAATAATATCATCATATAAATATTAAATATTATTATAACAATATATATATTTATTTATTATAATAACAATATTTATTATATAATAATATATCTATTAATAATATATTAATATATTTTTTTAATAATATATGATTTTAAATATAAATAAATACTAATAATATTAATATTTAAATATTATAATTCTATGAATATAAGTTAAGCAAAATCTAAATACCAAACAAATGAGGCAGAAGCAGCGATTATAAAGGGCTGCGATTACTTTAAGGCAGTGGTCCATTTAAGGGGGTGCGATCTCTTTTAAGAGATACGCTCCTTTGTTAAGTTATACCACTTGGCAGATATAAAATGGGATCAGTCAAGCATTCGATCGGAATTCATTCAATCATCATTCATTCCATCATCAAAAAGGATTAGATTTGCAAACATCCATTCATACAACCAGCATTGAACATCATTCATTATACCATCAAACAAATATTGAATATCAATCAGCATCAGAGATTCGGCAAGGCAATCATATAAATATTTACATATATATATAGATATCAAGTAAATTCAGATATAATAGAGGCAGCAATCTGCCCTACTCATATCCATCTAATAGTGGTGGAACATTATCAATCTAGCTCCTATTGAAGGAACAACCTTGTATAAAGGAATTCTGAATCTTGTAGCAGCCTTGTGAAGGTAATCATTATCTTGATGATCCATAGGATCACTTGTGCATTTCCAAGACATCTAAGGAGAGAGAATTTACATATCAGTATGATATTTCTAACTTATATATCTATCTATACTTTATATAGTTATACCTAGTCTCACTCATGATATACGAGGGATGAGCGTGTCTTGCTGCGTCTTTAATCTTTCTCTATTGCCCCTAGGAGGACGTTTGGGTTGTTAGGGAAGGGTGGTTTTGTTATTAATGTCTCACACAGTAGGTGACTCCCAAATGGTGGTATTGACGGGTGTTCATGACACCTTTGGGCCAAGTGGTGGTATTGCCGGGCGAGCATGAAACCCTTGGGCCTATGGCAATGGAGATTAGTTACCGGTTTTGTTATTAATGTCTCACACGGTAGGTGACTCCCAAATGGTGGTATTGACGGCCATTCATGACACCTTTGGGCCAAGTGGTGGTATTGTTGGGTGAGCATGAAACCCTTGGGCCTACGACAGTGGAGAATAGTTATCCAGCGCCTTAACGTTATGTTTTCCCCATCTCCGCTAGGGTAGATGATTAGGCTAGATTAAGGACCGGGCTCGACGTTCACCATTCCCAAAGTATATCATGAGGCATAAGACACGTTAAAGTATAAGTATGTTAAAGTATGTGGAAATACATTTGAATAAATGTACTCACAAATAACATTATATTCTTGTTCATTATTAGTGATTATGATCATGATGCAACTAACCCTAATGATTATAGATGAATGTGTATTTTGTATATGTTGTTACTGCGTTTGATTGTAGGTTTCTGTCATATCCCTATATTGGACCCATTATTAAATATAAAATATAATTATTAACATAAATATAAATATTATAATATTATTATAATATATAAGAATAAATATGAATTAAATATTATAAGTTAAATATTATAAATTAATAATTATTAATATTATAAAATATTACAAATCAGATATCATAAATAATAATAAGTACAATTATTAGTATAAAATAAATATTAACAACAGGTAAATTGACCCAAAGAAGAGGCTGATGACAAAGTCTAAAACCATACATAGTAACAGCGATCATAATATGGGAAACATTACATTGTGGGTCCCAGCTGAACATGGAGCCTCATTATATAATACTTGCTCAAATAATAATAATGGGGTCCGCCACTCACAAAACTTGCCTTTGCTTATAAATATAATTAAAACTTATTAATAAAGGACAACGATTCATAAATTGGAAGAATCAGCGTTCGATGGAATAGTTAATGAGATAAAACCATCAAAAATATCACCGATTAGCTAATGTTGTTAGCGCTTACAAAGGGGCCACTTATAAGGTGGTGTCTATTGAATAAAAAGTCATGGATCTAAGATATAAAAGGGATCGGGCATTCAACAATGAGAAAATCAATCATGAAGCGGACCAAAATACATCTCAGGGATTTACATTATTAATCAAGAAACGAGTCACAACACCTTGCAAATGGAATTTGCTCATCATCTCATTCTAAATCATCAATTATAAATCCAGCAATGGATCAAGGCAAATATGAATACATGGGAGGACAGCATTTTTATCAGCGATTCTTGTTGAAGATTGTCTTTGACATTAAGAAGGGAATCTTCAATACATTCTAATATGAGATCATTCAACAATAATCAATTTATCAATAATTTTATCTCATTCAATATCTCATCATGGATCAAGGAGCATCAAGCATACACCTCAATGCATATCTCATGGAGTCATATCCTGAGCGATCAAATCAGATCGAGCCATCCATGGATCATACAACAAGATATGATCATCAAATCTTCTCATGACCATATACCTCATATTATCTATATCAGACTTCTATATATATCTCAGCTGCTGTTATATCAGGCTTATAATGTTTGTATGAAGCAAGTCATTCCATGTATTGGAGTCATTCATCAAATATATACAAAGAAGGATCACACACTATCATCATCAAACAACTGATCAAGTATCATTTATCATCAATTCCACGTTAAGCAGATTATATTCTTCAAGGGCAGCCATTATATCATTATTACAAGTTATTTATATCAGAAAGTCATTATATCAGCAATCTATCCTCAAGGAATCAAGTTATTCCCAGCAGCAGCCTAATATCATTCAGCTCAACTTTATAAGGTGAAGAAACCAAGGATACCCTAAAAGGGACATTACAAGTGGTATCAGAGCAGTCATCCTACCATCCTGTGAATGATAAGAACTTACACGACTCGTGTACTCCATATATTATATCTTACACATGGTGTTTCTATTTAAGTGTCAAACAAAGAGCGTCACTCATCATGATATAGACAAACATAGTCTTGCTCTCTCATCATTCCTTCTTGATTACCACAATCATGGTTCACATTCTCAAGACTATTATGTCCTTGTTATCAATGCTAAGAGTTTACAATACTATAATAGTTGAGATAGTTAACCATTATCACCCACAAATTTAGTTCATGCAAATCCTAGTCTAGATATAATGATCAAAACATTATGCCTTGACTTGAAATGTAAGTGCTAGGTTCACTTTTCACTAAGGTTGGTCATACAACTTTACCTTACTACTATTACTTCCATCTGTTCATTTGAACTGATACAAATTAGTGGCCTCAACCTAACTATTATGTAGAGATCTAGCACTATGCTATGTTCTAAAAATTGACTATGTTCAATCAATTTATGGAAAGGTATTTACTATGTATCTAAGGTAAAATACAATTTACCTTTGATAGCAAGGAACTCTACCACCCATAGTCTTATTAGACATAACCCTGAATTACAAATGTTAAGTAATATCAATTACTTCAGCATTCCACGTTTCATGTCACAATTCATCATGTCACTATGCTTCTATTTCACGCTCATATTCAAAATTCACTATATAGGTATAACAAATTCATCACCAAATAATCATATCCGGATTACATTGTCTTAGACAAACGAGAATCAAATCTGGGTTGGATTGAGAGCCTACAAACAACAATAGCCAGGATGTTCTACAATAAAAAAAAAAGATACAAGTTACTTACATCAATTCAGTAAAAACAAAATTCTAGAATCATCCCGGTCCATTTAAGGGATTGAGAACACCCTATTAAATGCATCAACACCCAGCAAGGTTTTCAAATTTTGAAATTTAATAAGCACAAGGGTCCTTAATGACATACCCCCTGTTTTTTTTTTTATCAACCTCATCTTGCATTCAGACATATCTAATAGCAATGATAATGAGGTCACAATCCTCGGTTAAAGTACAAACACAAAATACTGCAATAAAATGTGACTGGCAGCATGCGATATTAACTGTGTTCTCATGTTCTGCAGGTATAAACTTCTCTGTCCTCTAGATTACAAATTAAGTGCACTATTACAAAGATAACAATCATGTTCATTAAAGACCAACTTAAGTCCACCACTGTGCTTATCAAGCCTGAGCATCACAGAGAAGTATAAGGTTCACTTTTCATACAAAACATGTTACAATTGAAATCACTTTCAATTCAGTATACATACACAGGATATCAGTAACCTCGGTAGTTATGGATTAATGGATCAAGTAACTAAGTCTTCATCTGTCAAACCTCCATCTCTCAGCATGATGCAACACTTGGACTACTTGTAACATTCTGAAAGCACTTTGACCACCTCAAGGACCAAACCAATTGAGATGTATAGGAAGCACACGTTGAATTCTCCAAACACTCATTGAAATGTATCATACCTTAACTAGATAGCTTCCCTTAAAAGTAGTTGTAAAGGGTCAATGTCACCTCAAAGCATAACAGATGGATCTATGTGTACCCAAAGAGTTGTCTCTGCTCCAGAACTGGCTGTCCAATTTTCTCACTTAAAAAGAATGCAATTAGAACATGACTCTTCTTAACTTTGAGGCCCATAAACATATCAAAAATAAAAACTACAAGATAACAAATACAAGCACATGAACCTGAAAGGGTTGAAACCCTTAATCATCCCAATCTGAGATTGCTTGAGGACAAGCAATCCTAAGTGGGCAGGCCTGTCATATCCCTATGGCTATATTGAACCCATTATTAAATATAAAATATAATTATTAACATAAATATAAATATTATAATATTATTATAATATATAAGAATAAATATGAATTAAATATTATAAGTTAAATATTATAAATTAATAATTATTAATATTATAAAATATTACAAATCAGATATCATAAATAATAATAAGTACAATTATTAGTATAAAATAAATATTAATAATGGGTAGATTGATCCAAAGAAGAGGCTGATGACAAAGTCTAAAACCATACATAGTAACAGCGATCATAATATGGGCAACATTACATTGTGGGTCCCAGCTGAACATGGAGCCTCATTATATAATACTTGCTCAAATAATAATAAGGGGGTCTGCCACTCACAAAACTTGCCTTTGATTATAAATATGATTAAAACTTATTAATAAAGGACAACGATTCATAAATTGGAAGAATCAGCATTCGATGGAATAGATAATGAAATAAAACCATCAAAAATATCACCAATTAGCTAAGGTTGTTAGCGCTTACGAAGGGGGCACTTATAAGGTGGTGTCTATTGAATAAAAAGTCATGGATCTAAGATATAAAAGGGATCGGGCATTCGACAATGAGAAAATCAATCATGAAGTGGACCAAAATACATCTCAGGGATTTACATTATTAATCAAGAAACAAGTCACAACACCTTGCAAATGGAACAAGCTCATCATCTCATTCTAAATCATCAATTATAAATCCAGCAATGGATCAAGGCAAATACATACATGGGAGGACAGCATTTTTATCAGCGATTCTTGTTGAAGATTGTCTTTGACATTAAGAAGGGAATCTTCAATACATTCTAATATGAGATCATTCAGCAATAATCGATTAATCAATAATTTTATCTCATTCAATATCTCATCATGGATCAAGGAGCATCAAGCATACACCTCAATGCATATCTCATGGAATCATATCCTCAGCGATCAAATCAGATCGAGCCATCCATGGATCATACAACAAGATATTAATATCATCCAATCAGGGCAGCATCTCGTTTTCTAAAGGCATCGTTCAACAATACAATATAATATATATTCTCAGCATTCACTTATATGATTATATGATCTTTCAAGGAATACTTTATTCAGCGATTATGATTTAGTCATAAACTTGAAGACAGTCAATATTCAAGGCAGAGAATAAGGAATATATCTGATCTATCTATCAATTAGGGAAACATATATATATATATCAAGATATTGCATATGATCATCAAATCTTCTCATGACCGTATACCTCATATTATCTATATCAGACTTCTATATATATCTCAGCTGCTGTTATATCAGGCTTATCTTGTTTGTATGAAGCAAGACATTCCATGTATTGGAGTCATTCACCAAATGGCAAATATATAAAAAGAAGTATCACACACTATCATCATCAAACAATTGATCAAGTATCATTTATCATCAATTCCACATTAAGAAGATTATATTCTTCAAGGGCAGCCATTATATCATTATTACAAGGTATTTATATCAGCAATCTATCCTCAAGGAATTAAGTTATTCCCAGCAGCATAATATCATTCAGCTCGACTTTATAAGGTGAAGAAACCAAGGATACCCTAAAATGCGACATTACAGTTTCCAATTCGGAACTACATTATTCAAAGAAATATTTATATTGGAAAGTGGTAACCCTAACCCTAAGTTATCGCGATCGTAATTCTAGGGCACCTTCGGGAAGGGGACATCACAAGTGGTATCAGAGCAGTTTTCCTGCCATCCTATGAATGATAGTTAACTTTCAATTCTGAAATGAAAATGTACGCATATGATCAATCCCACATGCATAAAAACATTGAGGATACACGGATCAACCTTGTAACTACAAAATTGATCTAGCAAGTTTATGAACCAAATTCATTCCAATATTAGATCAGTGATTAGAGTAACTTAGATGAAATCGACAAATTGTTACATAAGCCTATGCTAAGTTATATTGTGGGCCCATAAACCACAAATCCCAGGATCATTCTCCATGTTATCTTATCATCATTCAGTGATTATTCTACACATATACAAATTATCAAGGTCTCACTTGAAATCCGAATATATCCTTTCTACAACATCATTAGATTCATCTTTCAGATTTTTCATCAATATTATTTCAATTTTGAATCTGTAATCTTGGATTCTCAATGCTCCCAATTTCTTCTTTAAAACATTGAAAAGATTTTTCTTTCTGCATTTACTTGATTAACTACAACACTTGTATTACATTACTATTCAAAATCAAATAAATGCTTACCAAATATTCTTGATCACAAATTTTCTCTCCATTACATTATATAATCAATTACTCAAGGCATGTGTCTCTATCATCATAAGGTCAGAACATGACTTCTCATCACAAAGGAAGGTTAAACATTGGCAGTTGGATTGAGACAAGAAAACTAACAACAATCCCTCGAAGAGATTGAATTAGAATCACAACAACTTTGAGGCATCCTAGATTGCTTGAGGACAAGCAATCTTGAGTGGGGAGGACTGTAATGTCCCGATATTAAGGCATTGTTTAAATTAAGGATTTAAATGACAGGATAGAGATTGTGCAATAAACATATATAATATTAAATAATATCATCATATAAATATTATAATTAAATATAATATATATATAATACGATATATTATGATATTATTAAATATAATCAATAAATATAAATATTAAATATTATTACAACAATATATATATATTATAATAACAATATTTATTATATAATAATATATCTATAAATAATATTATTATAAATATAAATAAATACTAATAATATTAATATTTAAATATTATAGTTCTATGAATATAAGTTAAGCAAAAGATAAATACCAAACAAATGAGGTTGTGATTCATAAAGGCAGCAACAGCGATTATAAAGGGCTGCGATTACTTTAAGGCAACGGTCCATTTAAGGGGGTGCGATCTCTTTTAAGAGATACACTCCAGTGAACTCTACATAAGATGTAATTTGGTCATGACCAAGAGTAATCTTCCCATGGTGCCACCACTCATGGGCAATGCCATCAAGATGTAGGGCAGCATATGTAATGGCCTCCTCTTCTGGCATAGGGCTAAGCTGAAGGAAGCTATCCAGCTTCTGTACCCATGCTCTGGCTGTGGTCTTCCCCGACTCATCAAAATAAGGAATGTTTAGCTTATTCACCTTCTGTAGCTCATAATTCTGCTATCTACCACCCCTGTTGGGTCTATGTTTCATCCTCAGATCCGAATATTCATGGAATGACATCTTAGCTCTAAACTCCTCACTGGAAGCCCGCCAATCTCTAATGATCACATCTTGGAACTCAAGTTGTGTGGGCTCAGGTTCTGGTGCATTGTTCCGCAGGGTAAAGGTGGGTATGCCAGGTCTATCATAAGCTGTATGTTGAGTAACCCCTCTGTTATTAATAGATGCTTCCCTTTCATTTCTCTTGTCCTTATCATCTCTATGTTTGTTCTTGTCACCATTGGTGCCCCCATTGTTGTTCCGGTTCCGGTTCCTGTCATTGTTATTGTTGTTATTGTCCTCAGCATTCCCAATGGCTTGGCGTGTTATAAGGTCAACAAGACGATTGCAATTATTCTGCAACTCTCTCTGCCCCCTGGCCAAATCATTAAGTATATCCCTGGTGCTGGGTTTCCCTCAGTCTCTGTAACCCATCTCAACCACTATGGTATTAGCACCTGCAAAATGGTCTATATGCGGAGGTACTGCAAGATCTGTCTGTGACCTGTTTCTTCTAAGGTAATATTGATGTGTACTTGGTTGCATCACTCAATACCCACTTTGCATGTTTCAATCTGACCTCACAGGATGACAATATTATCTATGCTCTGATACCACTGTAATATGCACCTGTCCTGTAGGGTTTTGATGCCAAGTATTTTTTTTTCCTGTTTGGGGTTTCTTGTTTTCACTGCTGCATGTTTGTTTTTTTTTGGATTTTGCATATGATATTTGAAAATAACAATGAAATACTAGCATGCAAATATACCTAGAAGGAAATATAGCAAAAACACATAAAATGATGAATACCCAGATCGTAAAATTGCTCAAATATAAGTACGGTGACATACCGATTTGCATTTCTTCAAAGTGGTAGTACAAATGTATGAAGACCAGCCAGAAAAGTCACTATTTCATGCTCATTACAACCCAGCCATGAGGTTCTCCTTTGAGAAGTTGAATGCAATAGTTATTACAGCCCTAGGCACCCTTGTTCCAAGCTGAAAATGCCCAATATAATAGGTGTTCTGCCCTTCTTGAAGACCCACATCCCCTATGAGGCTGTACGGCCCAACTAAGAATGGGTATCGGCCAATAACTAGTGCAAAACCCTTCTCAATACCGCTGTTATAAACTGAATGCTGCTGTATAAAGTTGGCGACCAGAGTAGGATAGAAATAAGCCTCAAAACTCTTGCAAATCAATGGCAAATGCAGTACGGCTTCTCATGGTGAAGTACGACCAGCATGGAATGCAGAATCAATCCCAAAATGTCCACAAATCTGTCCAATCTGCAATGCAATGGTCTTCAATGGCTGCTCACAAAGAGATTGGATATAACCCCATCAAATAGTCCATCAAAAATATCTCCAATAATCACCTACGTAGTTCGTGAATGAAACCACCAACATAACCTCCTGATGCTATCTTTCAAGCACGAAGAGAGTGATCTTACAGAGGTTTTCGTCTCTGCAAAACCCTTGATCAACAACAAAGCCAAAGCATCAAGCTTTCGCGACAAGTTGAAAAGAGTGAATGAATTGATATGAAAAAATGACTTCTCATTTTCTTTTTGTCTCTTCACTCCCAACGCCCAGGAAGAGATTTCAATATTTTTAATTTTTAATATCTTTAAGTCCCTTATAATACCATGAGATGGGTGCCCATATCCTAGCACTTAATCTTTTCAAACACAACTTATATTTGCCCACATGATAGTCACTTTTATAATATAAAGTAACTGTCTTTAAAATATTATAAGTTAAATATTTAATTTAACTTATATTTCGACAATTAAATACATTATTTCTCGATCACCTCGGAACCATGTGATATGTGCTAGGTACTCCCAACTGGTAGTGCTAAAAATAGAAATGTCAAGCAAACTCCACCAGTGACCCCCTGCCTGACTTATTATAAATAGTAAGTCCTGAAAATGTGACCAAATAGGTTCCCTAACCAACCTCCATTAGCCTACGGGAACCCTGGAATAGGCTAATTGCTCCATCTATCGATCTAGCTTAGGAGGGGACATTATAGCATAAGAGGACCTTTGCAATTGTTTCTCTTGATGAAGTGTTCCTATCATTGTGATCCTAGGGAGCAATGTCATAATCATTAGTTTATGAGATTGTTATTCTAGAAATTATGTCTCATCACTATTGTGCATGAAATATTGTGGTCACTGTGTTGGTTTTTGTTCTATCGTTATTAATTATTTATCGCGAGTTATTGATTCTTATCTAAATGTGTGAAGAAATCTCCTTTGGCTTATGGCGGTAATTTGCTTTAAGTAATCTCTTTGTTTTCCTTATAAAATTGTTGTAAGCTAGACAAGAAGGGAGCCGACCCATAACCTGGAGATAATTTGTTGGACTTGTCTTGTCTCAAGCCGAATCTTGTTTCCATTGTTGATAGTTCTGTGTGACATGTTTTCTTGTGAAAACATTCAAAACCAAAAGAATCGTCGACACTTGGTTGCTATTAGCTAGCCTTGACCCAATAATGCATTGTAGGCCTTCATTACAAAGATGACTACAAAAGTCGAAATGAATGGTTAGGTGTAGATGATTTCCTTTTGAGCCATGAGGATGTCCAACACCTTTATAGCATATTGATCTGCTCCCACCAATTGGAAGGCTTTGGCAACCAAATAGTGGGCTTCCTAGACTCTTCCAAATCTCCTTCGAAAGCATGTTCACAGCAGACTTGTTGTCAACAATTGTATTAATGAGTGTGCTTCCTAATATCTCCATGTGTACCACTACTGGTCGTTGGGCTAGATTCATTATCAACATGAGGTCAATCACTTGATTCCTTGACAGAGGAGGCTCTACAATGGATTCCTTTTGTTTTATGTGCTTTCCCTCGCTTGACATTGCATCATCTGACATGAGGTGTGTATATTGCATGTCATGGTTAGAAATGTGAGCATTTGAAGTTATGGATTCCTTTAGTTCGAGAATGCTATACAACAAATCTAATACCTTTATAGGCACTATGGTTTGCCTCCACATGGGGATTGCTACCTTTCTTTAGTCATTTACTTCCCAACCTCCACTCTTGCTTTGGCCAACCTTTCTTGTTTGAGATTTAATTATTGCCATTACTTCATCCTCATCAACTACGTCAATCATATTGATGTTGGCTTTCTTCAAACAGTTACCATCTCTGTGACCGCTAGGTGCACACCATTAGCAAAGAAGTATGCAAGTGCCTTGATTGGTAGGGCAATTTCTTGTAAAATGGCGCCACTTGTTGTAGTTCTAACACTATATAATTGGTTGGCCTTGGCCATCGTACTCTATTTGCCTTCTGGCTCCACCCACATTTTGGCCTTTGTTGTCACTTTGGTTTTGATATTCGTTAGGTGATACACTTGTGGATGTGTTTGGTGTTCATGGCCATCCTTGAGTAAAGAGTAGTCGGGCACTCTTAGTTTTTAGATTGTGTGGGCATTTCCTAATCGAATGGCCCGTGACTTGCCACATTTCACAAAACATCCGCTTGGGACATTTAGTCTTGGTGTGACCTATTTTATAGTAGGTGCACCAAAGATCTTTCCCTTCTTTTGTGATGCAAAGCTAGGGGTCAACTAAATCTAATGGAGGCATATTTCACAACAATGGGCTTATGAATGGCTCCATAACTCAATGGCAACATGCCAAAACCTATTCCCAATACCTTCATTCTACCAAGTTTAAAGAGATTTCATTGGGTGAAATGAGACTGATACCATTATTGTTGCTCTTGGGCTTCTTATGCAGAGTTTTTGGATAGTTTGCACACAAATTGCAATAGCTTTCATTATACTCAATGAAATTCAACAAGACCAAAAGCCAACTGATGTAGACTCATAGATTTATTGCATATTTCACAACAATGGGCTTATGAATGGCTCCATAACTCAATGGCAACATGCCAAAACCTATTCCCAATACCTTCATTCTACCAAGTTTAAAGAGATTTCATTGGGTGAAATGAGACTGATACCATTATTGTTGCTCTTGGGCTTCTTATGCAGAGTTTTTGGATAGTTTGCACACAAATTGCAATAGCTTTCATTATACTCAATGAAATTCAACAAGACCAAAAGCCAACTGAGGTCAATCACTTGATTCCTTGACAGAGGAGGCTCTACAATGGATTCCTTTTGTTTTATGTGCTTTCCCTCGCTTGACATTGCATCATCTGACATGAGGTGTGTATATTGCATGTCATGGTTAGAAATGTGAGCATTTGAAGTTATGGATTCCTTTAGTTCGAGAATGCTATACAACAAATCTAATACCTTTATAGGCACTATGGTTTGCCTCCACATGGGGATTGCTACCTTTCTTTAGTCATTTACTTCCCAACCTCCACTCTTGCTTTGGCCAACCTTTCTTGTTTGAGATTTAATTATTGCCATTACTTCATCCTCATCAACTACGTCAATCATATTGATGTTGGCTTTCTTCAAACAGTTACCATCTCTGTGACCGCTAGGTGCACACCATTAGCAAAGAAGTATGCAAGTGCCTTGATTGGTAGGGCAATTTCTTGTAAAATGGCGCCACTTGTTGTAGTTCTAACACTATATAATTGGTTGGCCTTGGCCATCGTACTCTATTTGCCTTCTGGCTCCACCCACATTTTGGCCTTTGTTGTCACTTTGGTTTTGATATTCGTTAGGTGATACACTTGTGGATGTGTTTGGTGTTCATGGCCATCCTTGAGTAAAGAGTAGTCGGGCACTCTTAGTTTTTAGATTGTGTGGGCATTTCCTAATCGAATGGCCCGTGACTTGCCACATTTCACAAAACATCCGCTTGGGACATTTAGTCTTGGTGTGACCTATTTTATAGTAGGTGCACCAAAGATCTTTCCCTTCTTTTGTGATGCAAAGCTAGGGGTCAACTAAATCTAATGGAGGCATATTTCACAACAATGGGCTTATGAATGGCTCCATAACTCAATGGCAACATGCCAAAACCTATTCCCAATACCTTCATTCTACCAAGTTTAAAGAGATTTCATTGGGTGAAATGAGACTGATACCATTATTGTTGCTCTTGGGCTTCTTATGCAGAGTTTTTGGATAGTTTGCACACAAATTGCAATAGCTTTCATTATACTCAATGAAATTCAACAAGACCAAAAGCCAACTGATGTAGACTCATAGATTTACCACTTCCAATGACTGCCCCTCAAGAATCTGACTGTACGGGGCCGTACAGAAGCCTGCAAACAAGGAATTATCAAGATAAACACAGAAACCACAAACTTTACTATGAAAACAGGGTTTTTTTATTGATCTTATTTATATATATAGTCCTCCTTCGACCATACAAGGTCTCATTATGCCCTTTTATAACCATTTTCCTAACTGTCCTTTGAGATTCCATGACCAAAAACCTTTCTCTGCCTAATGACTCTTCATATTCCAATTTTGACATTACATGACAACATTACAAAATATGGCACTTTTTACAATAATGAACCTACATGACTCAAATTACATTAGGAATGGTCTATTATGACCTTATTAGACTCACAAGACTCGAAATACCTCAAAAACCTAGCATAAGACCATATTTACAAAAGTTGACATGGTGCCCTTGCACCATTTTGTGTCCTTTTGCTCTTTCATCATTCTCATCATGTCTCTATGAAGAGCCTGCATCGATCTTACATCATCACTTGAATTAGAATCATCTTCACTTTTCCTCAATCAGGAGGATGTCTTTTTTTTCACTCTCTATGTCCATTGCTTAGTTGTATGTATCCTCGTATAATGAGGGAGGTACTATCTTCATCTTCTTTTGTAGATAGTGTATCAACCCTTCAATGAACCCTCACTTGTTTAACCCATCGGTTGGTTCCTCGTCCAATTTACTCAATAATTCTTTGAGCCTCCCATTATAGGCCGATACATTTTCATGCTTACCTTGTCAGGTATTATAAATTTCAGCTGCAATCTCATTGTTGTCCCTTAGGAGTCTGAACTCTTGCTCAAATGCATTACTTAGTATGTCCCATGTGCCTTTCTTAGTATTACAAATATTGGTATACCAATCGATCACCACTCCTCGCAATGTTGTTGGGAAACATCTCACTCAATATCGATGGTTTGTTTGCCCATTTTCCGTCCATATAGTAATACATGTTTTACAATGCTTTATAGGGTCTTTAGGTCCATCTTTGTTGGACTTCAATGGTGTTTTCATTTTGACATTTAGACTTGCTGGAGGAGTCACCATTGCTTGATGTGACTACAATGTTTGGAACCTTCTCTGCAGAAGTTCTGGTTGGGACGTTTCTTTGCTCCTTGGGCACTTTTGAACATGTCTAGTCACTTGACCCCTCTAAGAGAGCTTGGTAATCTAGACATTACTTGTACTACCTTTATGTTCTCTTCTTACCGCTCCAACCCTTTGTCCTGGTGTCTTAGGCATGGTTTTGTCAATCAACAATTCTTCAATGCATCGGAGTTTGCTTTCATACGCTTCCTTCCCTTCATTTGCCTAGAAGTTCTCAAACTTTCTTTCACCACAAAAATTTCCTTCATCTAGAGGGGACTTAATCGACTCCAAAGATTTTGTAATGTCCCCATTATTTTAACATTTCATACTCAAGGGGCAAGACCTATAATAAAGAGACCAATGTCGAAAGGGGAAAAAAATGAAATCTTTAATTACATTTTTACCTAATCTATTTCTATGGAGTGTTGTGTGAAATAGGTCCTAAGCTAAATCAAGGCCCCCAACAGTTGCACATGATTTCCTTCCCATCAGCTAGGAGGGAAATATAATTTGAATTCAAATTTTCAAATGTAAAAGATACTCGCATGGGTTAAAAACCCAATGGTTGTAGCCAACGATTAGAGGGAGGACCCATTTCAAATTTAGCAAGCGATTGACATTGGATCATGTGCGAAGGATGAAGGAGACATTCAATGCTATTTAGGGGGATCGTGTTGATGGTTGTTTTTCAACAAGTCAACAATAGAGTGAAATACTGAGTATCTGACTCTCTCTTGAGCAAAGCCTCTCGGATGCTGAACTAGGTGATCAAACGAGATAACTCCAAGGTTCCTTCTGATAATGTTTAATTTCGGTAAGAGACAGCTCAGCGATTTAAGTATGATTTTGCTGTTAAACACAAAGGGACTTACGCAGACTCTTCTCCTTTCATTCGACTTATTCCTCCTTTGATGTGGATGACATATATACAGAGCTTCTATGATAAAGAAAATGAAAAAGGGGGTAAGGGTTTAGAAGGCTAATCTAAGGACAATGAGATAATGAAACATGTAAAGATAGACAAATTCCTCATGAAACCAGACTTCGCTTCGCCATGAGAACCAACAACTACACGAAGCTGGTGCAATCTTCTAAGGAAACTCAAGGATTTTCATGTTGTAAATCTCCATCCAAACACCCACAGCTGGCGCAATCTGAACAAGCATTCACAACCGAACTAAAGAAAATGAAGGTTCAGTCTAACTTTGCAAAGTGGATTGCCTTCGACAATACACGAAAAGTATGAACCAGAAGGATTCATCAAATATCTTTACGCATATTCATTACATCAATGCACTTCTAATCTATTTCTAAACTATTTGAAACATCTCTTAATTCTATCAAGATTCAGGAAACCATGTTACTCCACAAGATAATACTTAACACCAAACAAGTAGCTCCAATGTCTTTGCATTAACTTTGAGGAATATTTACAACAATTTCAAGTTCTCTCAGAGAATTTTGAGAGTCTCTTCTATTCTACTCTTAAAATCTACTCTCTACTATTACTAATAATCTACTTTCTAATCTATATCTCTAATGAATTACAAATGAGGCAACAAGGCCTTTATATAGTTGTCCAGGTTACAATGAATGGCTAAGATTGATTCGATAGCCAAGGGCTTAGATCGTGCCACCTCAGAGGTAGTTACAACAACTTGCTATTTTTAGCAAAAAAGAGAGAGGCAATGAAGGCACGTTTTCCAATGTGATAAGGTAAGGCGAAAGCATTTAAAATATTCCTCCACATAGGAATCCCTTTGGCTTCTTTCATTAAATGATACATTGCATGCATTAAATAATGTGGCTAATCAAAATTAAATGATGTGTACTCGCCACATAAGTGCCAACTCAGCATACTTTGAAAATTGTATCAACTTGTAATGATGTATTCAATGTGATTGTTTGGAACTTGTATATTTAGGAATACATCCTGTGGATCTTGCCTTGTTCATTCTTCTTGTTGACTGGATGTATGATAGTTGTCGCCTCACTTGACTAACTTTATGATTCTTTTGGTATTTGTACCATGAGGCATAGAGATCTATAAAATTTTCAGGAAGTTGTCGTTAGATGGGTATAAGCATCCAAATATTTATTTTATGGAAATATGGAGGAATGGGCGGAAGGAATTGCAAGCCTCTAGTTCAGATGACACTCACATTCATCGATCATGATAAGGAAATGGGTGAAAGAATAAAGGATATGGTGATGGGATTTAGGATAAGTGGAAGTAAAATGGATGACGAAAGATATAGATAGTTACCTGCTTTGAGAGATTTGCATAGTAACGAAAGTGAAGTGAACACATATAATGGGTGGATAATGGAGATAATAGATTTCAGACGGAGCAGATGGGAACACCAACATCTTGACCTTGTCTTATATGCAGTGGATAAGGTCATTTGAAAAGGAGATTGACATGGAAAACTCCAAGTGCTTGATTCAGACTTCAACTTTCATCCTTCTGGAGTATACAACAAACAACAGGACCATATAAATGATTCAGACATCAGACTTGAATTCATTATTGGATGAAGAATGCAATGTGGATGGAGGTTTTATTGTATTGAAATGGAATGGATGGAAAATTTTATTGTAGTGTGAGATGTGATAAGCGGGATGACGGACAAGGAAGTATGAAAAATACTTATTATGGAATGGAATCGGAAACATGAATTACCTTGAGATGTTCACTTGATTCAGGCTCACAAAGACTTCCCTAGCAACTTCGGGATCATTAAGATGTGTAAGATATAGAAACCTCAAAATACTTCAGTCAATACCGAACAAATGACTTATCTCCTAGGAGCAAGCAGTCACGCTATTTGATACTAATGATGGAATCCACGGGAAATCCACCAGTCATGACCCAAGTTTCTCAACGGAACGCATAAGAATTCATACAACTTAAATTTGCATTTTAAAACATTATAGTCAGAAGACAATAGTGTCAAGACACAAAAGATGATTAACTTCCGAGTCAAGTTCAAAATCTAACAAGATGATAAACTAAAAGAAAAGGTCCTCAGACTCTAAGACCTTCATGAATAAATATCTAAGAAATGAACTAACATGTTATCCTGAATTGAAACTAGAGTGTGTGTTTAAGATACATCACTTCCTTACAAATAGGAAACCCGACACGACAAACCAACTAAACTAAACAAACAACTAACCTACGAAAGCAAACGACAACAATAAACAACTAATCTATGAAAGAAAAACTAAGCCAAGGAATCAACAAACAAGCGACTCGAAAACAAAACTAAGCTAAGGACAAGCCAAGACTTGAGTCAAATGACATCAAGGAGCAAATTTATTCTAAAACGCGACATGAAAATAAAAACTACTCTATTAGACCCTTTTTTTTTTTTTTTGAGCTCTGAGCTTTCAGTGAGTTTTCAATGAGTTTTCAATGAGATTTTAATGATGACCTGACTCATTTTCCTTTGCCGGCTCGGTAACAATTTCCTTGCCTATGATCTTTGGTTCACGATTAAGGGTAGATGTACTTGCAATAATGAAGAATTGTGATCAAATCCTATCTAGATATTGAGTTTTGAAGTTAATCCTGAAGAATGTTTGAGACCCTGAAAAGACTAAGCCTGGAGCCTGAAATCCTGAAAATCCTGAAAAATGGCTAAGTCTGAAATCTGGTGAATCCTCCAAATTCTATATTTTGCATCTTAAATCCGGTGGATTCGGGACCTATCTCAAACATCCTGAAAGGTATATTGAAAAATATTTAAAGTATAAGTTCTAAACTTATACTTAAATATATTTTTCAATATACCTTTACTCGCGCGATCCTGAAAAATGCCTGACGATTTCAGAGGATTCAAAACACTGATCTAGTGCGACTGGACACTTAGGTGGCGCAAAATCTTGGCGCAAAATCACGAAGGAGAAGGCACTTGAGTCAGAGAATTTGAAAACTCGATCTAATGCGCCCATCTACACCTTGATCCAATGCGCAAATGTCAGAGGATTTCAAAACTCGATCTATTGCGCCCAAACCAAAAGATCATTTTGAAGGAAAAGATGAGGATTTCAATGCCTTAGTCCAGTGCGAAAATGTCTTGAGGATTTCAATCCTCTATCTAATGCGCCATATCCAAAGGAGGAGAGTAAAGTTTGATTCCGAAGATCTCATGTTACCTATCCCATGCGCCAAATGCCTTGAGGATTTCAATCCTCTATCTAATGCGCTATTCCTTTAAGGAATCCAAAAACATCATCCAATGCGACATGGTTAAAGAGGAATCAAACAAAAAAAACTTCATCTAGTGCGAAATGAGAAGAGGATTCTCTACCCTTTAAGTAATGCGCCACTTCCTTCTCAAGCGCATGGGATCAAGGTTTGGCATCTTCTTGTCTTATATTTCGCATTGGTTGAGGTTTTTGGAGTCCTCTCATACCCTTTGGATTCGCATTTTGACTTCTTATTGAATTTCGCATTGGATGGAGCCTTGATGATCTTCTCCCCTTTTAAAATATCATGATCTTTCTTCATAATCCTTCTAGTCGCATTAGATCAAGAATTAGAATTCCTCTTGGCAATTCGCATTAGTTAAAGGATAAAAATCCTCTGAAGGAAGTGGCGCATTACTTAAAGGAAGTGGCAATTGTTCATGCAGTTTGGATCATTAAACATTCAAATGCTCATAATAAACTCCACAACGATATAAAGGTATTTTGACAAACAGTTTGCAACATAAATATATATGGACCAAATGAGACACAAATTGCCCAGAAAACTGTTTTGACTCGGAAATAATTTTCAGAATTTAGGACACTTCTATTACACAGGTAAATGGCAGAATGCTGGATGATATTCACATAGAGCAAAAGCTCTTAAATAGGTTACAAGTAACTGACCATTAACTAAAAATAGGAGATTCTAAGTATCAACAAATAAAAGAATATCTTAATACCCTCCCTTAATGGTCAACCTATTCGCTACACCAAGAGACCCCCTGAATTTTACAAACTTGTCAGGACTAGGGACTTGGTGAGAATATCAGTTGTCTGATCCTTAGTCGGAACATACAGCAACTGAACTGATTCGTCTTCAACCAATGATCTGATGAAGTGACAATGTGTCTCTACATGCTTGGTTCTTTCATGGAAGACTGGATTCTTGGCAAGTTTGAGAACTCCCTGATTGTCACAAAACAGGGGAGCGGACCTGCTTGAGATAGTCGCATATCTGCAAGCATCCGGTGAAGCCAAACTGCCTCACAAGCTGCCTTCACTGCACCGCAATGCTCAGCTTCTGTGGAGGAGAGTGCTACAGCCTGCTGCTTCTTACTGGTCCATGTGACGGCACTGGATCCCAAACTAAACACATACCTAGAAGTTGATTTTCTGTCATCAACTGAACCTGCCCAATCTAAATCTGTGAAGCCTCTAAGGCTGGGATGAAAATTCCTTGTGTAAAGAATTCCAAAGTCAGAAGTGCCTTTCACGTACCGCAGCACATGCTTAGCCGCTACCCAATGAACAGCCTTAGGAGCTGTCAAAAATCGTGAAATGTAGCTGATGGCAAAACTGATGTCTGGTCTAGTAGCAGTCAGATAGATAAGACTGCCTACTAGCTGTCTAAATAGAGACTCATCAACCACTGGTGAGTTAGACTTAGCGGACAGCTTAAGTCCTTTTTCCATCGGGGTGGAGGCTGGTTTGCAGTCCTGCATTCGGAACCTATCCAGAAGACTGCGAGCATACTTCGACTGAGAGATGAAGATGCTGTTCTGAGTTTGCCAAACCTTAACACCTAGACAATAGTGTGAAAGTCCCAAATCTGTCATATCAAAAGATTTGCACAGGTCCTGTTTGATCTTATTGATCAGGTGTGCCGAGCTACCAGTAATGAGCAAGTCATCCACATAGACAACGAGCAACAATATATCATTACCAGTATGTTTGATGTACAAATTTGGGTCAGATGGACTCCGCTTAAAGCCATGATCTGTGAGGTACTTGTCGATTTTGATGTACCATGTGCTTGGAGCCTGCTTCAAGTCATAAAGTGCTTTGACCAGTCTACAGACTTTCTATTGTTGTTCGGCAACCTTGAAACCAAGAGGCTGCGTCATATAGACTTCTTCCTACAACTCACCGTTGAGAAAGGCCCTTTTGACGTCCATCTGATGGACTTTCCATCCAAACTGGGCTGCTAAGGCAAGGACGAGCCGTATGGTACTCATCTTGGCTGTAGGAGCAAAAGTCTCCTCATAGTCGATGCCTTCTTTTTGTGAGAAACCCCGAGCAACAAGCCGTGCTTTGTACTTGTCCAGGGTTCCATCAGCCTTGTACTTAACTTTATACACCCATTTGCAACTAATGGGTTTCTTCCCTGGAGGAAGATCTGAAAGGACCCAGGTGTGGTTCTTCTGAAGGCTCTGGAGTTCTGATTCCATCGCCGTATCCCACTTTGTAATACTTTTAGCCTCTGAATAAGTCTGAGGCTCATAGACACTGTGCAGGTTGGCCATGAGAGCAAAGTTTACTGTATGCTACTGTTTGCTCTTATTCCGAGGGGATCTACCCTCAACAAGTTCATCATCATGAAGATCGGCAATCGTCTGAGATCACCATTTGGGACGACGGGTAGATGGGCCAACGTTAGGTTCAGCAGGAGGTTTTGGAATAGGTGCAACAGGTAGAACAGGGGCATCATGTAGAACAGGTGCATCATGTAGAACAGGTGCATCAGGAGGATACTCAGGATCATCCTCAGGGATGTCGAACTGAGAATCATCGGAATTTGAAGAATTATCAGCATCCCTCCCATAAGGTGGACCTAATGGAAGACGGACACCCAAGTCAGGAGCCTTCAAAGGCTGATCTTCGGATTGCTGCACAGAAGAGGGAGAGAAGAAGGGTCCCCGCTCTTCATCAAAAACCACATCACGACTGAAGATGAGACTATCTGTCTCAATGTCAATGAGCCGATAGGCCTTGTGGTTATCACTGTATCCTGTGAACATTAATTTTTGACTCTTGGAGTCCAGTTTAGAGCGTTTGGCATCGGGAATCCAAACATAGGCAAGAGAGCCAAAAATTTTCAGATGACTGACCCGTGGCTTGCGGCCAGTCCAGACTTCTTCTGGAGTTTTATTCTTAACTGCATAGGTCGGAGACCGGTTAAGGAGGTAAACTACAATGAAAATTGCCTCTGCCCAAAATTTCTTAGGAACACATCTGTGCTCCATCATGGAACGAGCTAACTCAGTTATAGTGCGGTTGCGCCGCTCTACAACACTGTTCTGTTGAGGAGTGTAGGGTGTGGTCAATTGGTGTTTGATGCCATGTGTATCACAGAAGTTGGAGAACGCATTTGAACAAAATTCCCCCCCATTATCTGACCTAAGAGTTACAATGGAACAACCAGACTCTTTTTCTACTAAAGCTTTAAACTTCTGAAAAACTAAAAACACATTTGATTTCTGTCTAAGAAAGTAAACCCACATTTTCCTACTGAAATCATCAACAAATAGTAAAAAGTATTTGCATCCAGTAACTGAAAGAGTATTCTTAGGTCCACAAACATCAACATGAACCAACTGAAGTACCTTGGATGTGCGCTAGGAGTCGCCAGTCGGGAATGGCGTGCGGTGTTGTTTCCCAGCTTGACACGATCCGCAGACACCGAAGTTCTGAGCCTGAATCTCAGGGAGCCCATCTACCAGGTGCTGTCGGGAGAGCTGAGACAGGTAGTGCACGTTCAGGTGCCCATACCGCTAATGCCAGAGACTGGTAATCGAAGAGTGTCGAGCTGCTAGGGCTGATTCAGGAGGACCATCTGAATCCACAAGTCGATAAAGACCATGGTCCTCAATGCCAACAGCTACAGGGCATTTGGTTTCCCGGTCGATGATCGAGCACTGGTGAGCGCTGAACACCACATCAAGTTGTGGAGAGTGTTTCATGATCTGGCTGACTGAGAGCAAGTTAAGTTCCATACCAGGAACATAATATATGTTGAGGAATATGATTTTCCTCCCACCAGACTGAAGCTGAACAGTGCCCTTACGAGCAACTGTGTACACTTCACCACCGAAGACCACTGAATCACTGAAAGGGGAGAGTTCTGTAAACTAGTCACGACAATGAGTGAAGTGACGCGAAGCACCTGAATCAATGTACCAGGCAGAGGATTTTGCATGGTCGGCAGGTCTTTTAGCCATGAAGGCATAAAATGCAGACTCCTTTTGCTCAGTGTGCTCCACACTATTGGCCTTTTGCTGAGACCCTCCCTGCTTCTGTTCAGAAGTGATACGTGCGCGACAATCTTTCTTGATGTGTCCAAACTTGTGATAGTAGTTACACTGAATGTTCTTCTTACTGCTGTCCTGAGATGGTGCTGGTTGATTCTGCTGTGGAGGCTGACTTTTGCCTTTATTCTGAGCCTGAAACTTGGCTGCAAAAGCCTGCTCTGAAGAGGACGAAGAAGCACTACTACCAAACTGTTGTTTCCAGCGATCCTGCTGCAAGAGGATATTACAGAGTTCTGGAAACTTCAGATCTACATTAGCTGATGTAATGTTGAGAGTCTCAATGAAATGTTCATAGGACTTAGGTAGACTTTTCAAAGTGGTCACAACTAGGTCTTCTTCCTCCATTTTTCGACCAATAGCCACCAGCTGATCTCTGATCTCCTAGATCTTGTTCAGGTGCGTTTGCAAAGATGTCTTCTCATCCATCATGATAGAAAACAATATATTTTTCAGGAAGAACGCACGGCTCTTGTCGGAGGTTTCATGCAAACCCTTCAGATGGTCCCAAATCTCCTTTGCTATCTTTCCAGCCGGAATTTGAGGTAGTTGATGATCTGTGACTGATAGCTTAATGAGCATGACTGCTTCACGGGTTTGTTCGTCAAACTTATCCTGGTCTGTACCCGCCGTTGCTGGATGAGTGGTAGTGCCTAGAATGATCTGAGCGAGGCAGCGATATTCAAAGATGGTCATCATTCGCTGCTTTCAAGTGTTGTAGTTGCGGCCGTTGAACCGCTGACTGCCTTCCAACATAATATTGGACAAGCTCGCCATTCCACACGCTTTTCGAGGCACGAAAAATGACGAACAGAAGTGGATGCGAACTGAAATTCCGGACAGAATACTGCAGGTACGCCGAACAGAATTGAACTGGCACAAATTTCGAAACAAGTACGCTGCACAAAAAATGGTGCACGGAAAATGATGCACCCAAAAAAACGGACGAAGACCCAGAAATCTGCTCGAAAAACCCACCAGGAATGTTTTCGAAAAATAATTTCGTCAAATTTTTGAGGGTCAAAACCCTAGACAAAAAAATTTCGTGCCCTAGGCATTCAGAAATTTCAGAAAACCAGAAAAAAATTCGGACGAAGACCCAGAAATCTGCTCGAAAAACCCACCAGGAATATGTCTTTGAAAAAAAATTTCGTCAAATTTTTGAGGGTCAAAACCCTAGATGAAAAATTTCCGTGCCCTAGGCACTCAGCAAATTCGAAAAAACAGGAAGTTTGTAGAAAAAAAAATAATCCGGCCTCACCGAAAAAACAAGAATCAACCAAAGAGCCCAAAACAAATTCGAGATTTCGAAAAAAACTTGAATAATTTTGAATGAAATTATGTTTTCGAAGTCGAAGCAAGCTCTGATACCATATTACACAGGGAAATGGCAGAATGCTGGATGATATTCACATAGGGCAAAAGCTCTTACATAGGTTACAAGTAACTGACCATTAACTAAAAATAGGAGATTCTAAGTATCAACAAATAAAAGAATATCTTAATAAATTCAACATGGACTTGATACATACCAATTTATGCTTTGCTATCCTCTACACAATTACCCAATTGGGTTGCTATTATACTACATCAAATATTCACCATAAAGAAGCGCTAACTCCCAAGGTCCCACGCTTTGTCCAAGTCTTCAATATTTTCGCTGAGGAGAGCTGTGTGGAGATAAAAAGGGCTGTGCCCCAATATAAGTTGCATCTAATAGAGTCTATGATGGCCTTTCAACTTTCCATCAATGTTACTCTTCAAACCATTTAGCTTCTCACAATGGCGCCACAATAGGGTAAAAACCCTCATCCAAACTTCACCAAAATATTCGTTATAACCTTCAATCAAACCCTTCAAATTTATATTGCTTTCAATCTCACAAATTTGTCAAATAAATCCTTCCAGAAACCAAAACACAAGACCTGAGAAAATAATATATCTTTTGGCTCCAAAACCTTTGAAAATGGAACCAAGTGAGTGCACTTGTGAAACCTGAATGAATCCACCAAGGATGGGTGGATGGGTTTTTGTCCACACAACCAAATACCCTAGGGTTTTCTTCACAGGGTTTGTTGAACCGTAAAGCTCCAGCTCTCAAAGAAACTCTGAAAGAAAAATAACAAGTCAAGAATGAATTGCTTTTTGGCTCACAATTCTTTTATATCCTTCTTTGAGAGAAATAACTTTATTTCTTTTTAATTTCTTTTATTTTCCTGCTCACTTGAAGTGGCCCCTTTATAATTTTCCATCGACATAAAATAAAGTCACTTTATTAAAACCAAGGTTCAACCTATATAATTAATTAAATATAAATAATCCTTCGGGAACTTAGGACTGTTTAAAATTTAATTAATTAATTATTCCCTTATATCCTCCATCTTAGCCTATGGGAATTAAATAGTCTAAAGGCCTCTGCAAATGTCTCATTCGGAAGAAGGGGACATTACAAGCTGGTCTTCTGATTTAATTTAATTATAGTTTTACTAATCTATTGTTTTATCAAGATAATTTGTGAGTGCATTAGACTAGCTATAGTATTAGAGACATTAGGCTTCAGAAGTGAATAGTTTTATGGAAAAATAAACTTCTAGAAAAAAACTGCAGAAGAACTTTAATTTCCCAAAGATTCTGTTAGTAGTTTTTACCCAGAAGGTTGTTTTTCATCAAAACTGCTATAACTCGTAAACTGCATTATTGTGGTATATCTGTATGTGGTGATGTCTATGGAAGTTCTGTGTTATGTATTAGGAAAGATTGGTTTCTTTCTGAAATTTCTAAATCAATCTTTCCCAGTACTCAGACTGGTGTGTTTTGTTTGTGGGGTTTGAAAAGAAAAAATAATTTCCAATGCTTTTTGGAAATAAAAAAGTGTCTAACTGCATGGATTTTAGTAGTCAGGGAAATAAGCTGTTTTGCCTTCTATCTCAATATAATAAAAGTTTTCTTTATATCTTCAGTGACACTAACACTTATCCTCTTGTGTGAATTAAGGTGCCCCTGACATATGCATTGATGCGCAACTATGGTTTGAAGCCAACTGGGGAGACTGTCAGATATGTTATCATTTCTTTTGTGAGGATGAAGAATGTAAGTTCCATTTGCAAAATATATACACGAATATCCTATTTTCTGTTAGAAAGAAATTTTGTCTCATTGTACTTGCCATGATAAGTATAGAACGGAAGGAGAACATGACCCGATGATTGTATTCTTAATATAATATTAAGCAGAATCTTGTCAGGAGCTGTATTTAATAGTTGTAGAAGCCACAAGTTATTTAGCAGAAAGTAGTTATTTTTCTTGTTAGCAACATCAAGGTAATTCTAATAGCATGGCTGTATTACATTGTATTTTGTTAATAACTTATGGTAGTGATTCACCTTTTTTTTGAATACATACAATGTCTTCATCAAGAGGCTGGAGACTCATCTCTTGTTGCAGCATTTATGCTCTTGGTTGAAAGCTGCATTTTACCATTTTGTCTGCTTATCTGAAGAGAAATAAAACAGATCCTTTAAAAAGTGTATTATTATTGTAACAAACTTCTGTTTAAGAAAATTACTGGCAATATGATGATACTTGCCATCTTGTTTTCCAACTTTATGTGCATCTGCATCAAGCCTTTTCCTTTATGAAACTAAGTTTTAGTCTAGGTTTGCAGTCATGCATATACCATCAAGTTCAACCTTTATTCCTTTTACTGTAATTCTTGGTTGAAGTACTACACACTGACCATGTATCACTTATCATTTCTTTGTTTGTTTACAATTGCAGATTAAAGCTGCCTACAGTCTGTTGGAAGAAATGAAAGAGCTCAAAATACGGCCAACAGTGCATCTCTACAATATAATAATGGGAGCATATTTTCGAGAGGTTTTGAATTGATGCTCTTGCTATTTCCCAAATACTGAATTCTCAACTCCTCGCTGAATTAAAGTATAGGCCTCAAATACATTTTCAATGATTGCATTTAATCAAATATGTATGCACGAGCTCATTTGGTTAAAATTTTCTTATCTTGTAGATCAATGGTCCTAAGTTGTATTTTTCAAAACATAATACACATGATTGATCTTAAGGGTATTTAGTGATTGTAAGCCATTGGATATGTAGTTCTATGGTAGAGGTTACAAGGTGCCCATAAATATATTAGAATATTATTTCATACTATTTGTAGTTAATGGTCAATGTTGTAACTGTTTGTAATTATTTTAGTAAGATTGTGTTTACGATCTTCTGCAGTTTCTATTTTAGAAACCTGTCTTTCCTGTATATTTTGTAAACTATTTATCTGAGCTTTTGCTCATTGTTAATATATCAAGTTTTTACCAATTACCTTCGTAATATGGTATCAGAGCCATTGAGTGGGAAAATTTGTTTTTGAATTTTTTTCAATTCTAGCGTTCTGTACTTTCCGTACGACATATGGACGACGCTTTTTCCCTTGGTTCTTCGTTTTGTTTTTTTACCGCTTCTTTCATCATCGGCGGCCAATCTGTTGAAAGATTTCTTCTAGGTCACGATCTGTATCGCCATTTTCTGTGTCAGGGATCGTGTTTTTTTTACAGTTGTGGGTCGCGTTTGTAGCATCGACATCGGTTGGAAGTCTTGAGGCCACGAGTTTTGCTTCTGGCGTCTCTCTTTGCAAATTGCGATTTTTTTCTAAACATCGCGGGTGACGCGTTTTTCTGCTTGGTCGTGGTTTTGGCGCCTTTAAAACTCGCGATTCTGTTTCTAAGCTTTTGGTTGTGGATTCCTGGCGTCTTCTGTTTTGATATTCCGTGATTTCTGTATTCCTGGCCGTGATTCATCTCCCTCGCTCGCCGTTTTACCTGATTTTGGTCTCTGTTTGAACAACATCGATTCTTTGAACAATTTTTCAGTGTCTTTCATGGCAGCGTAGGGCTTCTGCAATTTTCGGCTAGGGTTTTAACCCTTCATTACCAGTTGAATTTTTTTTTTCTGATCACAGATTCTTTCTGGGTTTTTCGAGACTATTTTTGGGTACCTGTCGGATTTTTCTGGGTGTCTCGAAATCCGTGCCTTGAAATTTGTGTCGACGGATTTGTCTCAAATTTTGTGCCTATAAACTGTCTCAGCATCCTATGCATTGGAATTTGTGCTTCGGGTTCCGTGCATTCAGCCTCTTCTCAGTAACTTGTTTTTCGTGCCTCGAAAAGCGTGCAAGATGGCGAGTTTGACCAACATCATGTTGGAAGGCAGTCATTGATTTAATGGCAAAAACTATAATACCTGGAAGCAGCGAATGATGACCATCTTTGAATATCGCTGCCTTGATCAAATCATTCTAGGCAATACTACTCGTCTAGCAACAGCGGGAAAAGACCAGGATAAGTTTGACGAACAAACTCGTGAAGCAGTCATGCTCATTAAGCTTTTAGTCACAGATGATCAGCTACCTCAGATTCTTACTAGAAAAATAACAAAGGAGATTTGGGACCATCTGAAGGGTTTGCATGAAACCTCTGACAAGAGCCGTGTGTTCTTCCTGAAAAATATGTTGTTTTCTATCATGATGGATGAGAAAACAACATTGCAAGCGCACTTGAACAAGATCCAGGAGATTCGAGATCAGTTGGAGGCTATTGGTCGAAAAATGGAGGAAGAAGACATGGTCGTGATCACTTTGAAAAGTCTACCTAAGTCTTATGAACATTTCATCGAGACTCTCAACATTACATCAGCTAATGTTGATTTGAAGTTTCCAGAGCTCTGTAGTATCCTCTTGCAGCAGGATCCCTGGAAACAATAGTTTGGTAGTAGTACTTCTTCGTCCTCTACAGAGCAGGGTTTTGCAGTGTAATGTCCCCTTTTCTAGCGCGCATTGTATGATGTTGTTAGCCTATTTCTCCTTGGTTCCGTAGGCTAACTAGGGCTTTTAAGGAATCTTGAGGATTTTTGGCCTAGGCAATTTTCGTTGCAGGTCAATCCGGGGCGTTTGGAGGCAGTTTTGGTATACTTACTTTTTTAGTAAGTCATTAATGCTATTAATAGTAATTTATTTGGCGGGCCGTGATCTCCAGTGACAGTGTCTTTTCAATGGAAAATTGGTTATTATCGTCAGATGATTTCAGCTCCATTGGTTTAATTCATCTCCGCATTAATAAAGTTTAAATTATAAAGTTAAATTCAATTATTTAACTTTATTAATGTGAGTCAAAGTTAAGTGGGAAATGAATAGTAAAAGGGGCCCCTTATTTTAAAATACATGAGACATCAAAAAGGCAAAAAGGGAAGTTATGTTTTATCCCACATTGGTTAAAAGTGTGAGTGAGCTCTTATGAGAAGTTTATAAAAGTGTTACAAGGGCTCACTTTCAGCGATGCTTGGTTTATGCTTGGTTATTATTTTCTCTTGGAGAATTCTGGGAAGCTTTGGCTTTTAGCAGGTTTGAGGACGGAAACCCTCGAGCTTGGAGGCAGTGGACGGAAACCCATTGTCTGTTGGAGATATTATTCAGGTGTCTCACTTTGTGCTTCAAATTCATACTTTTGGTTATCCAATCCGACTGTAAGTTCTGTGGCTATGATTGGATATTTCTGTTGTTATTCTACTGAAGATTGGAAGCAATATTCATATGTAATTTCAGAGCCTTGTTCTAAAATTGTTATAATATGTTTATATTGAAATTTGCTTGCAAGTTATTGGATGAATAGAAATTAGTTCATGCAAACTGTTTGTTTAAATTTTCTGTGGAACATTTGGAAAAATTGAGGAAAATATCCATAGGGGATGTTTCAGTGCTATCAGAGCCATTGATTCTGCCAGCCAGTGGGGTTTAATTGCCGTAGCAGAAAAGTGGTATAGTGGTATCAATGGATTAAATAAGGGAGGTTCGATATTGGGTTGGAGACCTTGTTATCGATTGTAGATTCATCATTTTGTGTGAAGACTGGTTGAGTATTATTGAAGATCTTCGTTTGCATCTTTTCCTGCCGCGTCATAAGTGATATCAGCGAATTTGGGATTGAGGTTTATTATTATAATTTCATGGTTGATTTGTTATCTAATCGGATGACAAATTCTAACGCAGTTCTAGTAGGGTATTCTTTTAATTGAGAATATTATCATCAAATATTTTATGAAAACTTCTAAGCGTTGAAATCGCAGCTTCTATGAGACAGCGCAGCATTGTGTAATGAATGGAATGCGGGCCCCAGTCATGATAGCAAATCATAGAAGATTGTAGAATAACTTTGAGAAAGTTTTGATTTATTTATGCAATCTGATGTATGCATGGAGATTTAAGGAAAGGGGAGGTGTTTCGAAGTTTTAATTTCATATGCACAAAGAAATTCATGTATATTGATCGCCGCTTTCAAGGGGAAGACGTTTGATAGATACAAGTCGTGGAGTTTGTTTATTAGTGCATGATAGTCTTTGTATTTGATCTGAAGACAAGAATTAATCTCTAAGGTAGCCGCTTTGTGAAGAGAAGCCACGGAAGGTAATTCGTAGGTTGAAAATGTAATAAAATAAGGAATCGCAGATTTCATTTGAAATTTATCTTTTGTGAATATTAAGGATTCAGATTCCTTAATTCCCAGCATCCACTCAAGAAGGAAGTATTTTGAAAAATAATATATGCATTGCTGCTTATTAGGAGACAACTACTGACAGTTTCCAGACTTAAATAATGGATTGTGGGCCCCAGCATCAGCTCAAATTTGTATTCAAGTTATAAGGAGAGATCGTGGGTATTAGACTTAAGGATTTGTGATATTGATCTGAGTGGAATGTGGGTCCCTTCTCCAACGTATAGTTGTGGATTTGTATTTTATGGTTTTGAAATATATTTGGTCTCCATATATACCTCCCCTTCTTGATTCATTCGCAGCCTTTTGAAATTGTGGCAAAGAAAAGTCCTCGAAGAGAAGCATCGTGGTTGCAGGTCAGTTCTACAGAGATCGTGTTTGGACACCAACTTCAGTTTAAATACTGGAACAGCATTGTTTGTGCAGATTACATAGCAGCATCTCAGTCTTATTTCGAAGATTTTGAATATAAAGAATGTGCAGGAATCTGCTTTCTTAGTTGCACAGGTTTTATTTCTGCTACTGAAAATCAACTGGCGTATGACATGATAGTGTGTAGTTTGGAGTTCTTTCCAGTAGGATCTCTGAGTATTAAAAGCGACATGATTCATTGTGTTATGTTACAATAGTCACCTTTCATCTCAGATTTTACAGCTTGGATTCAAGGTCAAGAAATAGTTTCTATTGTGTAAATGTATTGTCTCTATAAATCTGAATGTAATCAGTAGTGGAATTCAAATCTTTAATTTGAATTCTTCCATTCATTGTGCAATTTGGTTTCTATATAGAATATCTGGGTTGTGTTTTTCATTTGGTACTAGCACGTAATATGTGGGAAAATGTTCATATGAGACTAGACTGTTATGCAATAGACACATACTGTACCAAATCACCTCTCACATAGACAACTCAAAAGAAAATCAGAGCAGTTCCAAGATGCCAAGTGTTTGACGGAATGTCAACACCATAGAAATCAGAATTTGATAGTTTAGAGGTATTATCCAAATAGGGACATTACAATGGCAGATCAGAAAAGTGATTTTTTCTCAAAAGAATTCAATGATACATTTAAAAGTGTTCAGCAGAGGAACTTGCAGAAAGAAGAGGAAATAGGAAATTGGGTGTTTATACTTGGGTTGGAATTGGAGTCTATGAAACCTTCAGATGATGTCCTTCCTAAGTTGGAAGAATTAGACTCATATTTGTCCAAGGTAGACCAATCAGATTTGAAGATCTTCAATTGGGCTTTGAAGCCATCAATGCTAACATTGGTTCAGCATAGGTTTTTGGAACATCCTTGTGAGAAGGTAAGACTTGCAGTTGCTTCTTGTCTCAGTGAGATCACTCGAATAACAGCTCCTATAGCACCCTATAAAGATGATGTACTAAGGAAGGTATTACAGCTGTTTGTGAAGAGCTTTCATGGGTTACAGGATGTCAAAGGCACTACCTTTGGTAAGAGGGCTAAAATTTTAGAAATTATGGCAAGAGTGAGATCATGTGTCATTATGATTGATCTCAAGTGTGATAAATTGATTCTTCAGATGTTTCAATGTTTTTTAACCAAAATCAGAAAACAACATTCAGACAATGTTAAAGCATGTATGCAAACTATTTTGTCTTTATTTGTGGATGAAGATGATGATATCTGCAGGCAGTTGCAATCAAATTTGTTAGCCATTTGGAGAAAGGAGCATAATATCTCACCTATGGCTTATGAGTTCTCAAAAGGGTTGATTGAGCAGAAAATTGAAAGGTTCAAGAAACAGATGACTGAAAAAGAACTAATCTCTATGGGCTTACAGGTTACAGGATCTCCCAAAAAAAGTAAGAACCAAATGAGGAGAGCAGATTTGTTTCACATGTTTGGAGACTTGGACACTTGATCATAATTGTGGGGTTAGTGAGGAAGATAAGTTAGCCAAAGAAATTTGGACCAGTGATGAAGAAGATAGGAATTCCACAGTTTTGTCCCAACAGAATGACACGAATGTTTGTGAGGAGATGGAATCAGCTGTGGTTACAAAAAAAAATGGAACAAGCAGGAAAGAGGATGGAGAACAAGTTGCTTCAGGTGAGAGGTACTCTAAGTTTTTTGTTGGAGGTTTCGAGATCGATGTAGATAAACTTTGTAAAGAGATAAGTCCTCTTGATTTAAACTCTCCATTTCTTCATGAAGAATGCATTGACACTTGTTGTGAAATTGCTGATATTGTTCCTATTAAAAATGATCTAATACCAGACGGGAATAAGTTAGAGTTCCAGGGTATTTCTAATGAAGAACGTGCATCTTCTTATGACAAAGAATCCCCTGAGAATGGTAACATACCAGCATCGATGACCATGCATTTAGATCAGTCCAACAATGAGTATGAGGCCTATGAAGACATTTATAACACTACTGAAAGATTTGATGAATCACGTAGTAGTAGTTTACTCATACAGGATTGTGTTTTTGAAGCTTAGCATAGTGGTTTTGCTGAGGAAGTGAATGAAGATAATGTTGCTTATTTGATGAACTCAGGAATGGAAAACATGAGCGGCTATGAAACATGCCAAGAAGATGACACTCTAGGGACTGAATTGGAAGGCAAATCAGAAAATGTCTTTTAAGATGAGGCTTTTGAACTATATGGTTTCAAGAATCAGCTGAAGGTTAGTGAAGACTTGATTGTGGCAGCCTTGGTTCGTTATGACAATATTCATAGGGACATTGAAGGTCTTCTTTGGGAAAGTAAGAGTAAGGAAAAGAAAGGAGAAGGGGCAAGTGGATTCAATAGCACCCTTTTATGCAAAATCAAAGGAGCATTAGAAAGAATGAAATCTGATTACTTGCAGTTGCTCAAGGATAGGGATCTTGCAATCAAGTTTGCTGAAGATAGAGAAAAAGAAGTTGATGACTTGTGCTTGCAGCTAAGTATGGCTCATGGTGCATTATACAAAGCAGAAGATCAGTCTCTTATAGCAGCCACCTCTATGGAACAGAAAACGAGTAGTAGAACTACGGAAATCATGCAACTTGTAGAAGGGATCTATGCACTTGGTAAGGATGAAATAATGTTTGATGATTCCAACGGAAGCAAAGAAGAGAATCCCAAAAGTCTGATTTGGGACAGTGATAATCTACATCTTCCCCTTGATATTGCAGCTCATACACTTGGGATTACTCATGAAGCCAAGATTACAAGTGTTGATCATGACAGCAGTAATACTTCTTTCCTTCATCAAGAGGTAACAACTTGGTTACATAGGGTGGATAGCGTTATGGAATCTTCTTATGATGATACTCAAATGGAGTGTGAAAACTATGGGGAACAAAAGGTGGATTCATGCCACAATGGTATGGAAATTTCTCATCAATCCAAGGAAAATCACATAGGCAAGGACACAAAGGTTGAAACCAGTCCTAAATTTCAGTTTGAGAACATCAGTGATATATTTCACCTTTCCTATAATGTTGCCACTAATAATCATGAAGAAAGTAAGGGTACAGTTTCAACCACTGATGGACTACAAGAGGCAAGTATGGTACATGGTAATTTTGATGTTGTCTCTTGTTATAGGACTGAGTTTATACATTTTGATACAGCTGATATAGAATATGCCCAAGTTTTGAATGAAAAATGGTTGGAAAGAGCTAAACAAGCTAAGATTGTGGTTCAACAAGCCAAGCTTCACTTTCAACATAGTCGTGATATTCGCCATTCTTTTAATGATGAGAGACATGAATTGCCTAACCCAAAGTTTCCAGTTGAGATAGTTGATCATTCCCATGATGGTGATAGTGATTGGGTTGATGAATCTCTTAGTGGGCTAGCCACTCAAGAGTTGTCTGTGTTGAGTAGTGTTGGCATACATACTTCACTTTTGAGTTGGTTAACTGTTCCTCTTAATATGGCAGCGATATCTTTGTTGCTTGGTGACTTCATAGTTTTCGATCTCTTATGGACTAATGGCTGTCCTAGTTGGAATCATGTAGCACTTTCTGATTTTGCATTGGCTACATCAGTGATTCAACAGTATGGGAATGTTGAAGGGCAATTCTTTTGGGTTGTGTTGGAGTGTGAAGTATTTTTCCTCGAGTGACATTGGTTTGATGACATATTTGATATCATTTATGTTTCTAATCAGAGTTATGACAGTGAGGTTTGGTGGCCATTTGTGCTGGTTTATGGGTATATGGGGGTTCATCTTCACATTGGCTAGATGTCTTACATGCACGGATGGTTACATAAGGGTACTTGGTTGACAAACTTCTTTTTCATCTCTTACAGTGGGTTCTACATCTTGGTTTGGGATCCGGGTACTGACATGATTGGTGCATTGTCTCTTATGGATTCCATGATGTTGCTTCACAGTTTGTGGTGTATGGTGTTTTTATCAGGGTGGAGTAGCGGGTTGGTTGATGTTTGCTTGAGGGCAAGCAATCTCAGGAAGGGAGGACTGTAATGTCCCCTTTTCTAGCGCGCATTGAATGATGTTAGCCTATTTCTCCTTGGTTCCGTAGGCTAACCAGGGCTTTTAAGGAATCTTGAGGATTTTTGGCCTAGGCAATTTTCGTTGCAGGTCAATCTCGGGCGTTTGGAGGCAGTTTTGGTATACTTACTATTTTTAGTAAGTCATTAATGATATTAATAGTAATTTATTTGGTGGGCCGTGATCTCCAGTGACAGTGTCTTTTCAATGGAAAATTGGTTATTATCGTCAGATGATTTCAGCTCCATTGGTTTAATTCATCTCCGCATTAATAAAGTTTAAATTATAAAGTTAAATTCAATTATTTAACTTTATTAATGTGAGTCAAAGTTAAGTGGGAAATGAATAGTAAAAGGGGCCCCTTATTTTAAAATACATGAGACATCAAAAAGGCAAAAAGGGAAGTTATGTTTTATCCCACATTGGTTAAAAGTGTGAGTGAGCTCTTATGAGAAGTTTATAAAAGTGTTACAAGGGCTCACTTTCAGCTATGCTTGGTTTATGCTTGGTTATTATTTTCTCTTGGAGAATTCTGGGAAGCTTTGGCTTTCAGTAGGTTTGAGGACGGAAACCCTCGAGCTTGGAGGCAGTGGACGAAACCCATTGTCTGTTGGAGATATTATTCAGGTCTCACTTTGTGCTTCAAATTCATACTTCTGGTTATCCAATCCGATTGTAAGTTTTGTGGCTACGATTGGATATTTCTGTTGTTATTCTACTGAAGATTGGAAAGCAATATTCATATGTAATTTTAGAGTCTTGTTCTAAAATTGTTATAATATGTTTATATTGAAATTTGCTTGCAAGTTATTGGATGAATAGAAATTAGTTCATGCAAACTGTTTGTTTAAATTTTCTGTGGAACATTTGGAAAAATTGAGGAAAATATCCATAGGGGATGTTTCATGCAGCCAAGTTTTAGGCTCAGAATAAAGGCAAAGGTCAGCCTCCACAGCAGAAAGGCTCAGGTCACCCTTAGGACAGCACCAAGAAAAAGAATATTCAGTGTAATTACTGTCATAAATATGGTCACATCAAAAAGGATTGTCGTCAGCGTTTGGCTTCTGAACAGAAGAAGCAGGGAGGGTCTCAGCAGAAAGCAAATGTTGCCGAGCACATTGAGCAGAAGGAATCTGCCTTTTACGCTTTTATGGTTAAAAGACCTGTAGATCATGTGAAGTCCTCTGCCTGGTACATTGATTCAGGTGCTTCATGTCACTTCACTCATCGACATGATTGGTTTACAGACTTTACTCTCTTCAGTGACTCAGTTATTTTTGGTGGAGGAGAAGAACATACAGTTATCGGTAAGGGCACTGTTCAGATTCAGTCTAGTGGGAGGAATCTAATATTCCTCAATGTCTACTATGTTCTTGGCATGGAACTTAATCTTCTCTCTGTCAGTCAGATCATGCGGCACTCTCCTCAGTTGGATGTGGTGTTTAGTACACACAAATGTTCCATTGTTGATCGGGAGACTCGTAGCATTGTGGCTGTTGGTATTGAGGATCATGGTCTATATAGACTTGTGGATATAGGTGATTCTCCAGAGTTAGCCATGGCAGCCCGAAATTCTTCCATCACTAGTCTTTGGCATCAATGTTATGGGCACTTAAATGTGCACTATCTTTCTCAGCTATCTCGGGAGGGCCTTATAGCCGGTTTACCTGAGATCTAGACCCAGCATCATGGTGTTTGTGGAGCTTGTCAGGCTGGGAAGCAGCATCAGACACCATTCCCGACTGGTGACTCATGGCGAGCCTCCAAGGTACTACAGTTGGTTCACGCTGATATATGTGGGCCAATGAATACACTTTCTGTTACTGGTTGCAGGTATTTCTTACTTTTTGTTGATGATTTCAATCGTAAAATATGGGTGTACTTTCTTAGATAGAAATCAGATGTGTTTACTGTATTTCAGAAGTTTAAGGCCTTAGTAGAGAAAGAGTCTAGCTATTCCATTGTCACTCTTAGGTCAGATAATGGGGGGGAATTTTGTTCTATTGACTTCTCCAACTTCTGTGATATACACGGCATCAAACGCCAGTTAACCACACCCTATACTCCTCAGCAAAACAGTGTTGTAGAGTGGCGCAACCGCACAATCACTGAGACAGCTCGTTCCATGTTAGAACACAGGGGTGTTCCTAAGAAGTACTGGGCAGAAGTAGTCTACACTGCCGTCTATCTCCTTAATCGGTCTCCGACTTATGCTGTTAAGGAGAAGACTCTTGAAGAAGCTTAGACTGGCCGCAAACCTCGGATCAGTCATTTGAAAATATTTGGCTCTTTAGCTTATGTATGGATTCCAGATGCCAAGCGCTCCAAGTTGGATTCCAAGAGTCAAAAGCTTATGTTCACAGGGTACAGTGACAACCATAAGGCTTACCGGTTGATTGATATCGATACTGATCGTCTTACCTTTAGCTGGGATGTTGTCTTTGATGAAGAACGAGGACCTTTTCTTTCTTCCTCGTCTGTGCATCATTATGAGGAACAGCCTTTGAAGGCTTCTGACTTGGGTGTTCTTCCGTTAGGTCCACTTGATGGGAGGGATGATGATGCAGATTCTAATTTTGATGATGCTCAACCCGAATTTCGTCCGGATGATGTTAATCTTCCACTTGTTGCACTTGTTCCGGCTCCTCCTGTTGCATCCGATGTTGGCACTTCTACTCTCCGATCTAAATGGTGGGCTAAGACTATTGGAGATCTTCATGATGATGAGCTCATTGAGGGTAGATCATCCAGAAACAAGAGCAAACAACAGCATACAATCAATTTTGCTCTCATGGCTAACATTCATAGTGTCTATGAGCCTCAGACACATTCAAAGGCTAAAGGAATTCCTGAGTGGGAAAAGGCTATGGAGTCTGAATACTAGAGTCTTCAGAAAAATCACACTTGGGTCCTTTCTGATCTTCCTCCAGGGAAGAAGCCCATTAGCTGCAAATGGGTGTACAATGTGAAATACAAAGCTGACGGAAGCCTTGACAAGTACAAAGCTCGTCTTGTTGTTAGGGGGTTCTCACAGAAGGAAGGCATTGACTACGAGGAGACTTTTGCTCCTACAGCCAAGATGAGTACAATTCGGCTTGTCCTTGCCTTAGCAGCCCAGTTTGGTTGGAAAGTCCATCAGATGGACGTTAAGAGTGCCTTCCTCAATGGTGAGTTGAAGGAAGAAGTCTACATGACGTAGCCTCTAGGGTTCAAGGTTGCGGGTCAAGAACATAAGGTGTGTAGATTGGTCAAAGCACTCTATGGCTTGAAACAGCCTCCTCGAGCTTGGTACATCAAGATTGATAAGTACGTCACAAATCATGGCTTTCAAAGGAGTCCATCTGACTCTAATTTGTATGTCAAATGCACTGGTAGTGATATTCTGATTCTTGTTGTCTATGTGGATGACTTGATCATTACTGGTAGCTCGGCACATTTGATCACTGAGATCAAATAGAATTTGTGCGACACATTTGACATGACAGATTTGGGACTCTTGCATTACTGTTTAGGTGTTGAGGTTTGGCAGACCGAGAGCAGTATCATCATTTCCCAGTCCAAGTATGCTCGCAGTCTTCTGGATAAGTTCCGTATACAGGATTGCAAACCTGCCTCCACACCCATGGAAAAAGGGCTTAAGTTGTCAGCTAAGTCAGACTCACCTGTAGTGGATGAATCATTGTTCAGGCAACTAGTGGGCAGCCTCGTCTATCTCACTGCCACTAGACCTGACCTTAGTTTTGCAGTGAGCTACATTTCACGCTTCATGACAGCCCCCAAGGTTGATCATTGGGTAGCAGTGAAGCGTGTGCTGCGTTATGTGAAGGGCACTTCTGATTATGGACTTCTTTACTTAAGGAGTCACGATCCTCGACTCAGTGGTTTCACAGACTCAGATTGGGTAGGTTCAGTTGATGACAGGAAATCCACCTCTGGGTATGTGTTCAGTTTGGGATCCGGTGCAGTCACATGGACTAGTAAGAAGCAACAGGCGGTGGCTCTCTCCTCGACAGAAGCAGAGTATCGGGGAGCAGTTAAGGGAGCTTGTGAGGTAGTTTGGCTTCGTCGGATGCTTGCTAATATGCAAATATCTCAAGCAGGTCCGACTCCCTTGTTCTGTGATAATCAGGGAGTTCTTAAACTTGCCAAAAATCCAGTCTTCCATGAAAGAACCAAGCATGTAGAAACTCATTGTCATTTTATCAGAAAGCTTGTTGAAGACAGATCAGTTCAGTTGCTGTATGTTCCGACGAAGGATCAGACAACCGATATCCTCACCAAGTCCCTTGGTCCAGATAAGTTTGTAAAATTCAGGGGGTCTCTTGGTGTAGTTGATAGATTGACCATTAAGGGAGGGTATTAGAATATTATTTCATGCTATTTTTAGTTAATGGTCAATGTTGTAATTGTTTGTAATTATTTTAGTAAGATCGTGTTTACGATCTTCTGCAGTTTCTATTTTAGAAACCTACCTTTCCTATATATTTTGTAAACTATTTATTTGAGCTTTTGCTCATTGTTAATATATCAAGTTTTTACCAATTACCTTCGTAATAAAATAGAGTAAAATTGTGAGAAAGTTCAAGTTTTAGAATCTGATTTTAAAGAATCATAGCTGCACTACATTTTCCATCATATTCAACATGAATTTTTAAATCTAATTTCTGAATCATAGTTTTTCCTATATTCCATCTGTATAGGACAAGATTCTTCTTATTACCACAAAGTCCATCAAATCGGAGAAGTATAACCATGAGAATTTAATAATCTTGGATGGCACGGTCTTAAATGATCACAATTTTATTATAGCATCCGCTAATTCAAAATTCATTTCCAGGGCTAATCTTGAAGACTTGTTTTATAACTTTTCAACTAGTCCATGTGTGAAATTTTAGTATTTTTTTACCAATCAACTCTCAAGTTCCATTTTTTTTCTTAATAATTGAATGTGGGTTCTATTGGGGCCTTCACCCTTCCTTAAAAGGGAAAAAGAGGATTACAAACAAAAAGGCTTAAATCTATAACCAAGGAAAAAACTAATGGTAAAACAACTTATAAACATCTGTGGGTCAAAACAACTCCAAAAAAAAAGCCATCACCAAATAGAAAATAATAGAACAAGAACAAAATCCAAGTACCAGCTAGCCGCACCTCTAGCAACTTCTTGTTAAGGATCACCTCTCACACACTCCTTCATTGCCACAACATCTATAATCGAAAATCCAGGGAAGCCATAATCCTCTAGATTAGAGAATAGAATGCCATGCATTTGGAAGGCCCTATGACACACACTACTGTCAAGATTTGCTAAAACTTATAAATAAGTGCTTTATGCACTTAAATTTGGTAATGGTAATTTTATGCCTACTTGCTGCTAAGATTATTGTTCAAAGTTGCCCTTGTGTTATCTTATGTTTGGTGGATTAAATAGATTTGTTAAAGATTGCAAGCTTTGTATCACTGTTTTCTTCAAAGTAGGTGCTTGTAGCTTTGCATACAATTCTCTTTGTTCAATTTGCTGATTTGTGCATTTTGTTCTAAATCCAATTCTTGTTTATATTCATCTTCTTCCAGTCTCTGCTTTTAGCTAAAACTTAAAAGAGGTGAGCATGTTTCTGCTTTTCATAGATTAGGTTTGCGTTTTAGGAAAAAATGATAAAACCTCTTGTCTTGTGTGGAAGTGTTGGATAGCCTTGTGCCCTAGCCTGAGAATAAAAAGACAGGTTTTACTTTACATTGTATTCATACTCAAAGAAAATCCAATATTTCTAGGTTTATTTTTATTCTACTTACAAGGGAACTTCCCCTAATAATTTGAGGAATGGAATATGCTTACATGCTGTGCTATTTTGTGTTGTCCCAAAAGGACAAATTAAAATTCTATCAAATCTTATAATTGGAAACATCTTTGTTGCCATGCATACAACTTCTAATAATGATCCAAAACATATGCAAAGTAGATTGCATATAAACCAAGAGTAAGATAATGGGAAACTAGGTAAATAACCAACATTTGAGCTCCCATTAGTTGAACATATGTACTCACAAATCAGCCATTGACGTAGCTCATCATCACAAATCAACACGATTTTGCTAAATATTCAAATCATATTGAGAAAATTTGTAATGTCCCCCATTTAGCCCAATCATATAGATGATGGAGATTGGCCTATTATCAGACTCCCGTAGGCTAATGGCAGTGATTAGGGGGTCAAATTGGAGACTTACTATTTATAGTAAGTCGGGTTGGAGCGACTTGCTATTTATAGCAGGGTAGATGTAGAGGATCGTTGCATGAGATTCATGGTTTCGATATACCCAGAGCGTTAATAGATGAAATATAAGTTAAATTAAAGATTTAACTTATAATATTAAGGGTAAAGTGAATTATGTTTTAATGGGACTTTAAGTTTTAAACTGTTTCATTTTATTGAATAAGTTATAACTTAAAGTTGTTCACCTAGGAGTTGGGCGCCCATATGGGGACTTGGAGACATAAGGTGATAAATAAAAATAATAAAATATGCACTTCTTGGGCGTTGGAGAAGAGGGGAAAATAAAACAAAGAAATGAGCCTCATTTGCATATGCTTGGATTATTGACTTCTCTTGTTTTTGCATTCTTGTGCATTTCTTGGAGCTTATGGGCTTTGAGGGTTTGATATTGACTTGCTGAGACGAAAACCTTTGCAAGGGCACCTTTTTTTATGTGTGAAAGATCACATTAGGAAGGGGAATTGGAGGCTTCATTTAGGAGTCTCATTTGGGCATTCAGTTGATACATTTTGAGGAAGATTCGAGCTGGAATGAATGTATTTGATGGAGTTGTTTTGCTTGCAGCTAAGAAGAGAGCTGAGGAGTACAATTTTATGTGTTTTTGATTGGGTTTATTGCTGATATATCCTTTCCAAGGTAGGCCGTACTGCTGTACTAGCTGGTCGTACACCTGTGAGGGTTTTGTTGATGATTTCATGGAGATTTGTGTCATGTCCCGGTATTAAGACATTGTTTAAATTAAAGATTTAAACAGATAGATAAGCCGTTTTTTGATGATGATCATATATATAATGTTATTATTGTAAATAATAAATATATAGCATTATTATTATTATTAATTATCAATATAAATATAATATGTTATTATTATATAATAATATAATAATCAATATAAATATAATCTCTTGTAGCACGGACAGGTGTTCATCAAGGATTTCTTCTCTTTGCAATGGACCTAAGTCACCTTCATTGATTGAGGAATCAACATTTTGATCATCACTTGCCTTTGTTTGAACATCTTCTATTACTTTTCCAACTTCTCCTCCAGTAGGCTTTTTCTTTCTTGGAAGAAGATATGCAAACTTGTTCTCCTCAATAGTGTTTTGATTATCAGAGCCATTTGTACTGTCTTCACTATTGGATGAAATGGGAAAGTCTTCTCCTTTGGATGTACAATTGATTCCTTGAAGACACTTGCTCCATAAGATGTCCAATCTTAATCGTGTCTTGGATTCCTCTTCCAACCTCAATTGTTCCTTGACTAGACGAATAGCTTCCTCACAAGATGAACATGTGAGTTCTGAATGAGCTGTGTTATGAATCCTGCACCAACCACCTGGAATCAAGAAGTCTTCTACAGGCAAATCCTTCTCAATGCTCAATCTCTTCTTGATCATTTCCTTGAAACTCATGAAGAACTCCCTTTCATCAAATAGGGCGTCAGGCACCACCTTCGTAGGAACAACTGGCTCATGCACTTGTGAAAAGGAAATTTTCCCTTGCAAGGCTAATTCCATTCTTGACAGAAATGTTAGGTAATATAGCTCTTCGTGTCCATTGGTGTTGTGGATTCTACATCCCTTCTTTGATGCAAAGTCATCCAAACTCTTGGGCTGAAGTCGTGTATTCAAATTCCACCAAAGCTGGATAAGATTAACCTAAGGATGATCCATACTGAACTGCCTTGAGGATTTTGAGAAATCCATATCTATTTTTATATTTTGAGTTTTCTACTTTTTTTGTATTTTTCCACATATGAGAGATCTAGCAAATCTTGAATTCTTCTCTGAAAGCTCATGTTGGTTCCACATTCAGAATCCGGAATTCATTCGACAATCCTTCTCTCTCCTTTATTTATCTCTATTTTAACCAAAGGATCATAATATCCTTTATTTTTCCCTTTCCCTTTTAATTATAAAGGGTAAATAAGCTTTATCCTCTTATATTTTCAAAGTCTTGTTCATAAAATAGCCTTCTTTTCCATTTTGGGGAAAAAGTCCCATAACATTCTCGATTTTTTCCTGGTTTTTTTTTCCGATAATATCCCGAGAAACTGAAAATATCTTTATCTTTTGGGATGCCGAGAAATTCCCGAGAATGATATTTGCTTGTATGTAGGAAACACGAGGTTTTTAATTGTCGAATAGTAAGATTATGGTGTTATATCTTTTCCTGCAATAATTAACAAGGTTAACGTACATGTAGACATTAGTTTAGCTTTGATTCTGCATTTCTTTTATTACTGATGCTTATGAATAGAGCTGGCTTTAGCTTTTCTCTACTTTATGATTGTGCACAATAGATCTGTTCCTTTCATTTTCGCTGGCCCAGGAAAATTTGTTTTTAGTAGGGGGTGTTACCCTTTTAATACACTTCATTTATTTGTGAGCCTTTGCCTTCAAGGCTTGGAGGGTTACATAAACTGACAATAGAAAGATATTTCTCCAGAATAATATCTCTCGGGCGATGGCTGTTCTCAAAGAAATGCAGGATGCAGATTTGACACCAGATGCAGAGACATATTCATACTTAATATATCATGCTAAAAGTTTGAAGTCAGTGGAAAAGGTATGATTTCTACTGCTTGTTTTGAGGACATTATGTGCAGGCATTATACAGATTGGTGTAATAGAGCAATTATTTTGGTACACACTACTCTGTCCATCTCGTTTCCAACTACATTGCAACTATTATAGGAGACTTTTTGACATTTCCGTTATAGTTTTTAATTATGATAACAGATTTTGTTTTTGCAAACTATTGTCTCTCTAATGAATTGAACTTTAACTTCTTCCAAAAGAAAATTATAATTTTTAATACCATCTAAGAAGTGAGTGCACAAAATTTAGCTTCTAAATAATAGGGCAAGGACTTATGATCCAAAATCTGGTTACATTGAAAATCCATTATCCTTGTCTCATAGAGTGAACTGCAGAGCATGTGATATAGTTCTCAGCCATACTTCCAATGCCTAGAGTAAATCATGCTCAAAAAAGCATTTGAACCTAGTTCAAGATGGTTGGTTCAAGTGGATGAGTCGGGTAATTATAGTTAGTAGGCTCAAGCTGGTGTGATGAACCATACTAGATAGTAGGTGGTTCACATAGCTGTGTGACATATGAGTGCCTAAGGGTCGTCTCCTTCAACATCCTTTGTCAAACAAGTGAGTAAATGCCCTCCTCTGTTAGGAGAGGGAAAACCACAATTTATCAATCAAGCACATAAATGCTGGGCTCTTTGACCTAAGGGTTGTGTTTTAAATGGTCTTCTTGGCACCAAAATGACCCCTAATTAATCATCCTATATTAGGAGAATGAGGATAGTTCTTTACTGGACTTTGGGAGCCCTATGTAAAGACTATTGGACAGAAACTAGAAAGTCATAGGGAATGGAATGAAAATATAAAGATTGTAGCAATTTGCTCTAATACCATGTAGAAATACACAGAAACAATTCCATAGGAACAAAGTGACATAATCTTGAATCAAACAATGAAAGGAAAGAACATGAGACAAAGTAATTTGGAGAGAACCACTTGATGTCTTTAGGCATCACAAGGGTGCCCTTATGTGCCTTCAATTTGTAATAATAATCAAAGAATCAAATTAGATTAGAAGGATGAAATGGTGAGAGGAATGCCCTCTATTTATACACCACTCCTAGACATGAAAAGAGGACAGGATTTATTAATTGAGGCACATATACTAACATAATATAATAATGTACATTACACATTAGTCCACCTATAATAATCAATGGATCAAATTAGATTAGAAGGATGAAATGGTGAGAGGAATGCCCTCTATTTATACACCACTCCTACACATGCAAAAAGGACCAGATGAACTAATTGAGGCACATATCTTGACATAATACAATGCTGTACTTTGCACATGTAGTCCACCTAATGTAAGGGGGCTTATTAACACATGTAGGCCTGTTATACCTTACACATGTAGGCTACCTAACACAAGTGGGGTTATGAACACATCTAGTCTCTAGACATAAACTACATAGAACCAAATTAAGAAGATTGTAACTCAAATGAGATTGGCAATCTATTGATGTGGCATATGGAAGATGAATGGCAGAAATTTTAAATTTCGATATACTTGGGGAACTACGTCCCAGCCTATGGGTCTTAACACAGGTGGAATCACTCTGCCCCTCCCTCACAATACCTAACATTACTTTAAGGATGAAGTAATAGGAGTAATCAGAAGTACGATCTTGTATTCTAATATTCCTCTGTATTGTTAGGGCGGATATTAAACATAAAGCAAGATTCATATCTCCCCCTCTTGTTCTTCATCAAGGAGTTAAGCTTTAGGGCACATGGAGACCATCTTAGATCCAGCCTTGGGGAACTACGTTCCAGCCTAGGGGCCTATTCACGGATGGAATTACACTGGCCCTCCCCAAAGTACCTAACCATTCCTTTAAGGATGAATCAATAGAGGTGATTGGAAATATGATCTCTTATGCTAATATACCCGCTTGTACTATAGATTATATGAATAAAAGATGTTTGAGAATTTTACTTGAATGATGATTTGAATGAGTACCAATGTTCTTTGTTGAGATGATTCTTATTTGATGGTAGTGTATGTGAGATGAGATTTGATGAGGGTGAGATAATCAAATGAGATGAGATGATTTCTGAATAATGAGGTATTCCTATGAGATTGTTCAATGACTGATCGCTATATTGAAGAGTAGGTTGATTCCCGGAAATAGATGATATTATATTTGAATTCACTCTTGATTGATGTTGAGATCAAATGATATGTATTGCTGATTGGATATGAATGAATGATGCTTAGAATGGTTGGCGATGATGATATGAGATGATATTATTGCTGATTCTATTAAACTCTCAAGTCTCCCTCTCTATATGACAGAAATATATATATTTTTCAGACATGTCTTCCATACATCTGCCCCATATTCCAATGATATTCTCTTGTTTTTGTATAACTGTTTCCAAGTTAGAATATATATATATTTTATATTCAGAGATATATTTCCTTTTATCTTCTCTATATTCCAATGATATTCTATTCTCCTTTTTATATTTCTTTCTTTCTGTGGTGATCAGGTGAGATCGTTGAGGAGATGCCTCCCTCATACCTTCATTGATTGATATTAATATATTGTGAGGGGCATTGGTTTGGCCAGGGATTGCCACATTTCATGATGTCATTTCATAAACGTAGCCTTTCTCTTCCTAATTGGCGACTCTTAAAGCTATTAAATGTTATTCATCACCGTTTGTTTGGTTGGGTTTGATTGCTGTATGTCTTTATCCCTTAATAAGTTTAGCTAATTATAATGTAAGGCACAATAGTTTGTTTACTATTTAGTACTAGCGCTCTTTTGAATGTGATCGCTGACTTTTATAACCGGTGCCCTTTATCCTAATCACATTTCGTCTTTATTTATATAATTGTTGTTTTCATTGTTTGGTTTTATTCATGAAGAGGCTATCGGCCTTTATAAAGCTTATCCTTTTATCTTTAATTACATCAGCGCTGCCCCATTTTGAATATTATCGCTGCCCTCTTATTAATTATTGTTTCTTAATGCTAATTGTTGTCTTGTTTATCCTTTTGCAGATTTTCTAATCGGTACTTTTATGGAAACCTTTTTATATGTTTTGTCTTGTTCTCTTTGTGAATGTTCGTTAACATGCCATACGTAAGTCTTATAATATAATCACCGCTGCCTTATATTATATATTTATTTTTATATATTTATAATTGTAATATTTGAATTTATCTTATATTTTATAATATATTTATTATTATATTCATAGCATTATATTATTATAATAATATTTAAGTTATTAATATTTATATTTATATTAATAATATAATTTAAATAAATATATTATATGATTATAATAAATTTAAATTAATGATATTTATGTATAACAATATTATTTATTTTATATATACATAATTATCATTTGAATTGATCAGTTTTCAAGAAAGCAATCGTATATGATGTTTAAATCTTTAATTTAAACAATGCCTTAATATCGGGACATGACACACTCTTCCTCTTGATCCTCCAAAGCTTCCTTTGCCCAAATCTGAAATACTCTTGCCTGTGTTCTCTTGTTTTTCAGAATGAAGGTTGTGAATTAATTTCTGTGTGTGAGAATGAGGGTTTTCTCTTTTTATTCTTTTCTTTTCTTTTTCCCTCTTTCTTTCTTTTTCTATTTTTATTTTGCTTTGTTTTTGTGTTGTATTTCCTAAATTTAAGTCTAATATTTTTCTATTTGTTTCTATCTCTTTTTTTTGTTTTCTAAATCTTGCTTTCTTTTTCTAAGTTTTATTTCTAATTTATGAATAAAACACATATTTCTAATTTCGAAACTCATATATTTAATAACTAATTTAATTTTATTAACCAAACTTTACAACACAATTACTTCTAAATAAAAGATAATAATAATTCTAACTTCAATTTAAAATCAATAAATAATTTAAAACTACTTTTATTTTCACTATGAGAATTTAATATTAACTAACAATTAAATAATCCACTATAACATAACAATGATTTTTCCTTTCTAATAAAATAAGAAGCAATTATCATTACGATTAAATTATGCAATAACAATGCAATTATATGATTTCTAAGTGTCTGTGTGTGCGAGAGAGACCACTACATTCTAACCCTGCCAGGTAGCCACCCCCTCTATCTTAACCGTGCACCCTTGTTTTCGACAACCTGCAACTCATGAAACTGAAATTTTCCATTAATAGGTTAGTGTCCAAATAGCCGAAGCATTACATTCTTCAAGAGATAAACTCCCAAAAGGTGAATGAATAAATGATTGATTGATGATGAAAATGCCTTGAAATGATTTCATATTTATACATAACTTCTGCCCTCTCAGTTAAGGCCGACCTAGGCACTTTTATACTTTTTTTTATTTGTTATTTGCCCTCACTAAGAGGGCCAACTTGCATCAAATTACCCTTTGGCGCCTAGGAAATTCAAATTAAATATATGAATTTGGTTTTCTTTATTTTCTCTATCCTCCCTTCCATCAAGCGCCAAAGGAGAGTTATTATTTGTTTATTCTTTATTCCTCCTTCCAAGGTCGTCCAAGCCCAAAATACCAAAGTGGCATCACAACAAATTATGCAAACAACTTCATCACCTAGAAAATTCATCTCTTGGCACAATATGACGAGTTTCCACAACCAATATTATATCTTCATACGTGTGATTCTCCGAAGTAGTTCACTCCAAGGTAGACAAATTAGTGCACCAAAGGCATCAAGAAAATATGACGAGTCACCTCCAATATTGAAGATGTCCTCCAAAAATCCCGGAGTTTGGGAATTAGCCCAATCTCTCTCTAATGGCGACCATTCCAAAAATGGGGACTTTACATTTTCTTCCTTCAAATTGTTTGAAATTATCATGTGATCTTCCTGAGTAACATTTGTGGATAACATCCAATGTTGTTAGTGGTGGAACCTTGTTCTAAGGGTGATAATCAAGAAGGTGAGATTAATGTTGAGGATATTGACTCTGACTCTGTCGCTTCGTATAATTCCAAAAGTATTGAGGTTGATTCTTCTGAGGAGGAGTTGGAGCTAGAATTCCCCTCTGTTGACTCAGATGATCTTATGTCTGATTTCCCTAGTAAGGTTAATGAGGATAATGATGATGTGTATCTGTCTCTTGTCAAGGAGTATGAAGTTAATAAGGATAATAGTATAGATAAAGTCCATAGCTGCAAAACTTGTATTGAAAGTTTGGAAGAGATGGAAGAAAGGTTGAACATTTTTCATGATAAGATGAGACAGTTTGAAGACAATACTAAAAAGGTTTTTAGCTGTGAGATTTGCAATGAAAAGTGGATGGAGATACATGCTAGGATGAAAATCTTCCAAAACAAGATGCAGGAGTTTGAAGAGGCTATGAATGAAATTGTAAGTGTTAATCATGATATGATGAGGCGAGCTGCTTCTGGTATTGTCATCTTATAGGCTAAGCTTAAAAAATGAAAGCATATGACATGCAGGCGGACACTGTACTACTCTGTGGTAGGACAAAGTGAAGACCATGTGTAAGGATTGTTGGGACCTTATTGCCTGTCATGTGGTCTAATCTTCTCTCTTCCTACTGTCGGAGCTATTGATGCTGTTTTGTGTTGTTTATCAAGCTGTCTCTGAGTTGTTTTAGTGCTGTTTTTGTTGTACTGACTGGTTTGGTGCTGTTTTGCCAGCCAGAGTTTTTCTGTTATGGTTTTAGTTGTTCCTTTCTGTCTTGTTTACTGTTTTAAGGGATAGTTTATGAATTTTATGCTTTTGTAAGGGACTGGGACCCTTTTCCCTGTTTATATTATCAAAAACATTTGTGAATAACTAATGTCTAGAAACATGAATGTAGATTTCTCACTTTTTTCTTCCCTAGACTTATCTGTTAAGCCGTGTGATCTGCTATAAAATGATTGAATTTCATAGATAATTTAAATGCATTTTCATGTATGAAAATTTGAAAGAATGGTACTATTAAACATGTTTTATTTGTAGGGATACTTTATCTTAATGGTATTTATATCTGCTTTGTACCTATTTCTGTAACTTTTTTGCACTTTTGTACTTTTCTCAAGCAAGTAGTAAACTAACAATTGTTTTTTTTTAAATTTTTGCAGTACTGCAAGAAAATGGAAAGATTAAACATTCCACCATCAAAACATGTATTTATGGCACTTATCAACGTCTATGTGAACTATGACAAACTTTCTAAGGCAAAGGAGGTACCAATTTCATAGTCATCACATGCTTGAATTTTAATTTGCCTTGAGAAATAATTTCACTACTGCATAGAGATGAGATTGCTGGTTGGGCTCTTGGAAAATTAAAACTTCCTTGAAATTCTGCAGCAACTCTTCCATTTTCCTTTGTTCTTTGTTAGTAGACATGCTAGAAGAAACTTTGTATTCAACTACCTCATTATCGTTCTTATCTCTCAAGAGAATGAAAGCAAACTTTCCAGTACCATTAAGTGACGCTTTAGCTTGATTGACACTTAACAAGGAGAATTTAGATGAACCTTCATGTGCAGTAATGATTTAACTTTCTCCATCCTTGACCAAATGGTCATCATTGGCTCTTCTCGCCATTTTGCACATCCATGTATGGGCTTCCAAATACTACAATCAATAGGAATATCTACCACAAAAACCCATTAATAAGATGCTTATTTACCCTAAACTTCACTTTGCATTGGTTGGCAACCAATCTCTACTTCTTTTTTCAACAAACTCAACGAGTAAGGATGAAAGAGTTAGAAAAAAATAGAAATCAAATTTGCTTGTGAAGAAGAATTAGAAAGAGTATCAACTTTTGCTTCTATGTTTGAATCTTGGTATGGAGGAGTTTGATTGGTTCACCTTTATCATTGGCTTCATTGCTAACCAAGCCTAGCTCTCTTCACATAGAAGTGCAAACAATAGTCCTATCCACATTAGAGTTGCTCTCTATATCCTTCTCTTCAAAGGAATTCGTGGGCTTCTTATTGCAATTCTTGACGTAGTTGCCAACATCTCTTCTATATGAACATTTAGATTGCAATGCCTACAATAGTTTTAACTTCTTAATATCTTTCTTTACAAAATATGAGCATTGCATTTAGCTTTCCATTTTCCTTGTCCTTTAGGCTTAGAACCACCTTGTTGATTTCAATCATATGAAGAGGATGATGGACCTTCTTGTTGATCTCAAGATAAGGCACTTGAGAGGCCTCATCTATATATTTAGGCTCAACTATAATACCCTGCCATTTCCTGATATTTTCAAGGGCTAGTGATAGGGTTAAAATCTTAAGGATCTCATAAACCATTTATCTGAATGCTATGCTATATATATATATTTATGATAGTTTGATTTTGAGGATGTTATTTATCTTTCAATCATGGATGTTGGTTAATGACCTAGGAATATTAAAATAGATTATATTTGAAGGGGAAATGTTAAGATAGATGTTAATTCAGATTGATGATTCTAGATCAAGGAATAATTAGAATAATGACCATCACTAATGTTTATTTGGGGAATGGCTTATTCAGATTAATGTTTTCAGTAATAATTCGGACTAATAATTGTGCAGGTTAATGATGAGTTGGAATAATGACTCGGATTAATGTTTTTAGACTATTGACATTAGATTAATTATTGAAGGATTAATGTTTTATTTATTCAAAATTAAGACCTCTCAGATTATCTCATAAAACATGTCTTGATAATTTTATTTGAGTGTATAGGTAATTGTTAACAGGGACCATGTAATATCCCCAATGGGATCAGCCCTAAAATTCTGAAATTAATTTTCTGAATTCTGCCCTAAATTTCTGCACTTTAGATTTCTGCTCAAAACCCTAATCTCTGATTTTATTTTCTGATTACAAACATGTGATCACAGCGAACATATACATATCCAAATATGACAAATAATCATGGCAAAATGATGCTACAAGTTGGCATTCATAACAAACATGAATTACACCATGAAATACACAATGTAGGGCATCCAAATCCAACAACCAAGTCTGGTTTTCTCAATAAAACCCTGCTGCTACAAACTGGAAGTTCTGATCTGATTTTTACAATAGAATCTAGGGCACAAATATGACAAACAAGGCCCAGATTTCTGCACTATAAATCAGACCAATAAAACATGTTGGTACATACCAAATTGTTGTGATGTAATCACACATCGCCCCATTGCAAATGGGGACCCCCTCTTTTTTCTTGCTTTCTGTCCTTGTTTTGCTTTAGGTTTAGTTTTGCTTTGAGCTTGTAGGGTTTTGGTAGTGTTGTTTTGCCCATGTCTCGATAGTTTCTTGCCAAGAGGTCTATATGCCTTCATCTTGATGCATGTCACTGAGACCCTGAAAATGAGTAAGTCTGATATCCTGAAAATCCTGAAAAAATGACTAAGTCTGAAATTTGGTGGATCCTCAGAAATCTAGAATATGCATGCTAAATCCTATGGATCCAGGACCTATCTCAAACATCTTGGAAGTATATTGATAAATATTTAAAGTGACTTATACTTAAACATATGTTCAATATACTTCCATTCAGGAGATCCAAAATTTGACTAAGGCAAGAAATTCCTCACTCCATGTCCAAACCCGCCCAGACTGGGCAGCCTCACAAGGTCCTCTTGGACAGTGTCTTCACCATCAGGAGAGCTTGTCAAGACAACACCCTCAAACCCGCCTAGGGAAAGTTAGGATATTTTCACGAGTTTTTGCCGGTTGAAGGGAGTTGGGAAGTGATGATAGAGTCTAAAACTAAGATTTTGATGAAAATTTCATGCCTCACCTCCAAACCCACCCTACCTAGGCGGCCTTGGCATGAGGTCATGGACTTAGCCTCCTGCACATGCATTTGTCCAGATAGAACCCTCAAATCCGCCCTAGGAGAAAATGGTTAAGTTTAGAAGGTTTTCAAGCACAAGGCACTGAGAAATGATGAATTTCAAGCAAGGTTTGCAAGTTGGAGGGAAGTTAAGTAGATTACAAGCAACATTCCATGCATCATCTCCAAACCAAGCATTACTTCCTCCCAACAAGGATGAATTAATTGGAAAGAATGATGAAAGATCACTAAGCCTGATGTCCTGAAATCCTGAAAATTGGCTAAGTCTGAAATCTGGTGGATCCTCCAAAATCTAGAATTTGCATGTTAAATCCTATGGATCCAGGACCCATCTCAAACATCCTGGAAGTATATTGATAAATATTTAAAGTATAAGAAACTCAATATTTGACTTAAACATATTTTCAATATACTTCCATTCAGGACATTTCCGATATGGCGATAAGACTTGCATTCCAAGCACACCTTCTAAACCCGCCCTACTTAGGCGGCCTTGGCATGGGGTCTTGGATTCAAGGTTGTGATCACGCACTTTCTCCATACACTGCCTCCAAACCCTCCTTAGGGAGAGAATTTTCAAAGTTTAGAAGAGATTTTGAGTAAGTTCAAGACAAAATCCAAGGGTGGTATCCCAACCCGCCCAGCTTGGGCGGCTTCGCAGGGTGTTTATGGATGATGTCTCCACCAGGTGACACTCTCCAAACATCACTCTCAAACCCACCTAAGGAAAGTAATCAAGTTTATAAAGTGTTTCAAGTGCAAAGCTTTAGGATGTGAGGTAAAAGTTTACAAGTATGAAGAGGTTAAATGAGTTTCAAGTTAAATTCCATGAGTCACCTCCAAACCCACCCTACCTGGGCGGCTACATGAAACAGTCCAGACATTGTCCTCAAAACCGGCCTAGGAGAAAAGTGGTTAAGTATTGAGGTTTTTCGTGCACAAAACACTGAGATATGATGACTTGTAAGTAAGGTTTATGAGTTTGAGTGAAGTCAAAGCTACATTCCAAGTGTCACTCCTCAACCCGCCCTACCTGGGCGGCCTTTGGCATGAGGACATGGATGATGTCTTCATCTCCACATGGATCTCTCCAGACAACACTTACAATCCCGCCCTAAGGAAAGTGATCAAGTTTTTGAAGTGTTTCAAACACAAAGCATTAAAAGATGATGAAATTTCAATGGAGACTTCAAGGTTTGAAAGAGTTGAATGAGTTTTAAGTTAAAATCCAAAGGTCACCTCTAAAGCCGCCCTACTTGGGTGGCCTCAAGAGGTCCTTGTGGATTATATCACCTGCCACATCAAGCACTCCAAACACTGTCTGTAAAACCGCCCAGGGTGGAGAACAACATAAGTTGCAAGTTTGTTTGATTTCAATGATCAAGATGACACCAAGGAGATGAGATAGTCAAGTTGAGATGAGTGAAAAGTTTCTAATTACTAAAATCCAAGGCTCACTCTCAAACCCGCCCTACTTGGACGACCTAGAGAGGTGAGTCTGGAATATGATGTCTAAACGCTACAACTACTCCTTCCTGACTCTCCAAACTCACTATGATGCTTCATACTCATGCAAGATCACTCAAGAAGAGGGAAGTTGGTGAAAATTTCAAGTCATAAGGTAAAATCCAAACTCTACCACCAAGGTCGCCCTTCCTAGGTGCCCTAGACACCTGAGCATGGAGAGTGTGTTGTACTCCTCAAGATCATTCCTAAACTCCTAACAATGATGACTCAATTGAAAAACAAGGAAAATCACTAAGTCATGCAAATGGAGGAGGGAAGAGTGTCAAGGTTAAGATAGAGAGTGTTCACATTGAATAATCCTCACAACCCCTCCAAAGCTGCCCTTTCTAGGCGGGTTTCACCAAAACATGTGGATAGAATAATCAAACATCTTAAGTTTACCTTTCAACTTCACACAAACACCTTAAAAATGGCTAAGTCTTGATGGAGTTGGAGAGGAAGGCCATCAAAAGGAGGAAATGAACATTGAATGAAGTTTAAGTTTAAAATCCACATGCTGTAATGTCCCCTTTAGCAAGTCAAAATTTTCTTAACCTTGCAGATAATTTCAACTTGTAAAAGAGAACATTAGTAATCAATTCTTCTTATAATATGAACATATATCAATAATTCAATTATCCAATCCTTAAGTGGATTCATACTTAGAGTTGTCTATTATATGTTAATTTTATTTATTCTCAAGCCCTAGTGGAGATGGGGTACTATCTCTTGTTAGGTTGCATGAATCATCTTCTACGGGTAGTGCCTTTGTATGATGTAACACATGCCCATTCCACCTTAGGTCTTACTAAGTGCCTTTGTATGATGTAACATATGCCCATTCCATCGCAGGTCTTACTTATTGCCCTTGTATGATGTAGCATAGTCCATTCCACCGCAGGTCTTATCCATTGCCTAAGTATGATGTAACATGGTCCATTCCACTGCCGGTCTTATCTACCTTTGAGGTATTAATGCTACTTCTTCCTAACAAGTTTACCTCTAATCTCTTAATGTGTGCTATGCTCTTATATAAATCAAATACGATTACTCTTTATTATATTTATCTATTTTCAATATAAAAGTTGTATTTAACTCAGAAGTGTTCTCTTAAAAAATATCTTTTTTTCCTCCGATGATGTTTTCCTTCTATCTCACAACCTTTATTTATTTCTCTTTCAAGAGATATATTCGAAGAGGCACGTCTCTTATTATGCTTGGTGGTAAAAGACATACTTACCCTCTTATAATTTTTATACTTTATATTAATTCCCTTTTGTGGTAAAACTAGTTCTAACCATACCTAACTCCCTTATCATAAGAGGATAGGTTAAAAGATATTTATTTTATCTTATTATTTATTTATATTATTTGTATTTATATTATATCATTATAATAAATGATATATTATTTATTTTGTATTATTTATATCATAATAAATGATATATAATTTATATTATATTATTTGTATTTATATTATAATGTAAGATAATTATAAGAATATTTGTATTTATATTATTAGATATATTTACAATATATTATATTTATATATATTGTTATTTATAATATGGATATTATATTTTAATTATAATAAAATATTCATACAATAATATTATTTATTAAATTATATATAATGTATGTAATTATTTCTATCATCCAAAATAATATTTTACAAACCATCTTTATCGTGTTCAAATCTTTATTTTAACAGTATCTTGATATGGGGACATGACACATGCTACCCCCAATCCCACCCATGCTAGGCGGTCTTGAGCCCTTCATCCGGACAACATCATGTCCTGCACATGACACTCTCCAGACACCACCCTCAAACGCGTTCAAGGAGAAAACCTACCAAGTTTGCAATATTTTGAGTTGAAGTGCAAGGAGATCATGAAGATTTGATAAAAGTTCATAAGTTTGAAGGTATTTCAAAGAAAAGTCCAAAGGTCACCTTCAATCCCGCCCTTCCTAGGCGGTTTTCACCATGACAAGTGGACATCATCACCCAACATCCAGGATGTGTCTTTCAACTTCATAAGCATCTCAAGATTTCACTAAGTGTTGGAGTTGATAGAAAAGCCTTATCAAATGAAGGGAATGAATCTCAAATGAGGTTAAAATCCACACCCTACCCTCCAAGCCGCCCATGCTAGGCAGCCTTGAGCCCTTCATCTGGATGATGTCGCCTCTTTCACAACACCTTCTCCATGCATAACCTTCAAAACCGCCTTGCACACACCTTTCACCATCATGCATGTATCATCACAACATTCACTCCATACACTCACCCTACATCTGCCCATGCTTCCAAGAGTTTTACATGTTATTCAAGGAGGTTAAAACATCAATAACACAAGCAAGGGTTTCTATGTTGTCAAAACTAAGCAAAAATCACTAAGTGATGAAAATCCTTACTAGCCTTCCAATCCCGCCTATGCTGGGCGGTCTTGAGCACTTTGCCTGGACAATGTCATGTCATTCACAAGACACTCTTCGCCTATCACCTCTAAACCCGCCCACGAAGGTCGACCTAGACACTCAAGCATGGAATTTCACTTTCCACAATCCAAACATGCCTTTCAAACCCGCTCAGGCAGGTCGGCCAAGAAGAGAGGTGAATTGTCAAGTGAATTCAAAGTGTAGCTTTCCAAATTTGATTTTGACAAGTGATGGATGCTTTGAAATGTCATTGTTTTAATCCCACATACATAAGGTGAATGTAATTTGTTATTGAAAATCCTTTATATCAAGCCTTAATTTGATATGTTTCTTTTTGCAAGAGATGGAGGGTCCAAGGAGGTGAATGGCGAGAGCTCATACATGAGAAGTTTGGAAGGTGGAGTAAAGTTGCTCAAGTTTGTCATCATCACCACATGGAGGAGAGCTCTTACATCAAGTTTATCTTACTTCGAAGACTTTGTATGTCTGGATGAGGAAGACATCAACGCCATGCGAAGGGGAGCTAGTCTAAGATGATCAAGGTTACAAGTGTAGTTCATCATCAAGAGCATCATCCATTTGAGGCGAGGATCAATGGAAGGTTGTCACTTCACCATGCACATCTTGAAGGAGGTCATCATCCAGAAGCTCACATATCATGTGCCAGATAAGAACTCTCAACAAGCACTAGTCTACTGCATGAGTCCATGCAACTGTCCAGAGGCATGACCCTGCACAAGCACAACAACATCACAAGATGAGAGATGAGCATGATCATCAAAGCGATCCATGAGTTACATCAAGACAACAAGAAGAAAATATTCTAAGTAAAGTGAACATGAAGTGAATCGCACTAGTTCATTCAAAGATGCTGAGGTGGCACGTACACATCATCAAGCCAATTGCATTCTGCCATGTAAGAGGGCCCACCATAAAGATACTCCAAAGATGCTTATCACATTGGAAATTGTGCCTTCATTGCCTCTTTCATGTTCTAAATATAGTAAATTTTGTAACAAACTGCCTTGTTGTCTTAATCTCGACCGGTGATTGCTAAATCAATCTGAGCCATTCATTGTAATTCTTGAGTTCTATATAAGGCTCACTTCTCTCATTTGTAAAGGGATATATAGGAGATTAGACATTAGAATTAGAGTTCTGTAGGAGTAGAGTAGAGGAGACTACTTAAAGTCATTAAAGAGACTTCGAAATTGTTGTCAAAATACTTCCAAGATCAATACAAGCTCATTGTTGGTTGTTGCATGGTGATTTTGTGTGGTTGCGGAATGTTGACATGGTTTCTAATTTCTTGGATGTGATGGAGAGATGTTTCCAAGTAGAGTTAGATTAGAAGTTCATTGATGTGATGCCAATATGTTAAGATATTTGATGAATTCCTTAATGGTTCATACTTTTTGTGGATTGTCGATGGCAACTCACTTTGCAAAGTTAGCCTGAACCTTTACATGCTTTAGTTCGGTTGTGAAGATTGTTCAAGCTGCGCCAGCTGTGGGTGTTTGGATGAATGCTTCGCAATTTGAAAATCCTTGAGTTACCTTAGAAGATTGCACCGAACTTTGTGTAGTTGTTGGTCCTCATGGCGAAGCGGAGTTGGGTTATATGAGGAATTTGTTTATCTTGACATGATCCATCACTTCATTGTCCTTAGATTAGCTTTCTTAACCCTTGTCTTTTGCATTTTCTTTTTGTACTCAGTCGGAAGAAGTTCCATTTCATAAGGAAGAAGTAACACATTTGAGTGGACTAAGGAGCATATTCAGCGTAAGTCCCTTTGTGATTACCAGCAAATCACATCAACTATTGAGTCTATCCATAGAAAAAACACGAATAAGGAACCTTGGAGTTGTCTCGATTGATCACATTGTTTAGCATTCGAGAGACTTTGTTCAAGAGAGGATAGAATACTTAGTATTTTATTCTGAGTTTGCATGTGCAAGAAAAACACATCAACACAAATGACATGCAAAATAGAAGGCAAATGATCAACCCTAGCTGGGAGAAATCTCCATGAGGTGCGCCTAGGCTTTGCTGCTCCAAATCGCCCTCCAAACATGTGAAATCACCCTCAAGGTTGGGCACTCCAAATCTGCTACAAAAAGTGGCACTCAAGTAGGGTAAAACCCTAATGCAAGCTGCTCCAAAATGCCACCAAATGCTGCTCCAAAAATGATCTCCAAATCTGAATATGGAATGTAGTTCTTCTCTTCAAAATGTCGCCAATGAAGCACAATTAGGACTCCGTGATGAATCCTCCACAAGGATGAGCTAGGGTTTCGTCCAACTCACCACATTCCGAAGGGATTTTGTCCTTGGAACAATAGGCTGAGTTGCTTGAACAACTGCACAATCCCTACCATCGGGTGGAGCTAGGGGAAGGCGAACACCCACATCTGAAGCCTTCAAAGGTTGATCCTCAGGGATAACAGAAGTAGACAGAAGAAAGGGCCCAGTAGTCTCATCAACCACTACATCGCGACTGAATATGAGACGATTAGTGTCTACATCAAGTAGTCTGTATGCCTTATGATTTTCACTATAACCAGTGAACATGAGTTTCTATCTTTTGGAGTCCATCTTGGTGCGCTTGGCATTTGGAATCCAAACATGATCAGTAGAGCCAAAAATTTTCAGATGGTTGACCCGAGGCTTACGTCCAGACTAGGCTTCTTCAGGAGTCATCTTCTTGACGACATAGGTAGGAGACCGGTTCGGAAGATAGACAGAAGTGTAGAGTACTTCAGCCCAGAACTTCTTAGGAACACTTCTATGCTCCAACATAGAACGTGCCATCTCAGTAATGGTGCAATTTCGACGCTCAACTACACCATTCTGCTGAGGGGTGTAAGGTGTGGTAAGCTGGCGTTTGATGCCATGTGTGGCACAGAAATGAGAGAAGTCAGAAGAACAAAATTGCCCCCCATTATCAGACCTTAGAGTGACTATTGGATAGCCTGACTCTTTTTCAACGAGGGCCTTGAACTGCTGAAATATACCAAACACATCTGATTTGTTTTTCAAAAAATATATCCACATCTTAGCTAATTTTATTACGGCAAATTGATCATAAGGGATGACTTTGTATAATTTTGTGGATTTATTGGAGAAGTCAAAGTAATTAAAATAAATTGCCCTAGAGATGAGCGACCAAGGGAGAGAAAAGAAAAATGAAAGAAAGGAGGAAAATGATGGAAATGCCTTTGGAGACTTATAGGAAATATAAGGTAAATCCAAGTAAAATGGCATGTAAGGTGTACGACCAAGGAAGAGCCCAAAGATGTAATAGCAAGTGCCAAAAGAGGTTCGCTCCTCTTGGAGAAGAGGATAAAAAACATAAAAACAAAATGTTCCATTTGACATGAGGTTGGCCAAGATATGAGGGAAAGGAAATAGAAAAAAGATCATAAAACAAAGTGAGCACCTAGGAGGAAGTCGACCAAGGAGAAAGGAGGAAAAACAAATCTTTAATTTGTATTTTGGGCGCCTATCATGACTTGAGGAGGTCGACCAACTTTGGGAAGCAAAAGATGGATATAAAGGAAAGTAAATTGCAAGTCATTTCAGCACCATTCATTCATCTTTTCTCATTGAGTTTATCTCATTTGGCTGCAACGTTTGTTGGGCACGAATCCAAGGACGAAAACCCTTGTGATTCTTGGTGAGTTGGACGAAACCGTAGCTCATCATTGTGGTGGACTCATTACGGAGTTCAACATGCACTTAATTGGGAACCTTTTTAGGATTGGAGCATGATTGCATATTCAGATTTTTAGATTAGCATTGGAGGAGGATTTCTTGTGGCATTTTGTGAGCACATTGTATAAGGGCTTTGCCCTAACTTGGGGCGCCACCATTGAGAAGGGTGCCTTGGCTTTTGGAGGCGATTTAATCATTGTTGAGGGTTTCCAAACCCTAACCCCAGCAGCCGCCACCATTCAGCCAAGCGCCATCATTTTGGAGGGTTTTTGGAGCATCATTTCGTCATCTTTTGGTATGTACAAACCTATGTATTAGGTCTGATTTGGACAGCGGCATTCCGGGCTATGTTTGTCATGTTTGAGCCCTTGTTTTGGATGTAATTTTCAGACTTCATATTACACCATGAATCAGACTTGTTGTGTGACATTTGATGGGTATATGTTGTGTATTTCATGGTGTAATTCATGTTTGACATGAATAGCATTTGATAGCATCAATTGCCATGCTTATTTGTCATGTCTGGGCATCTATGAGTTCACTGTAATAATTTGTTTAAGAGGAGAAAAATAAATTCAGAATCTAGGGTTTTGAGCAGAAAACTAAAGTGCAGAAAATTAGGGCAGAATTCAGAAATTTATTTTCAGAATTTTAGGGCAGATCCCATTGGGGATATTACAAATACACCCACTTATATAGTGTATACACATAGATTTGTAAATTACATATCGATGTATGCATGCATTTCACACATATAGTGTCATGTCCCCAATGGAATCTGCCCTAATTTTCTGCGCTTCATATTTTCAAATTCTGCCCTAGATTTCTGCACTTTAGTTTTCTGCTCAAAACCCTAGATTCTGATTATATTTTCTGCACTTTAGTATTTTGCCTTAACCCTAGTTTGTTCCAGATCAGACTTGAAAACAATTATATTTATGGATCAAACTCACAATAACATCAAAGAATTATGCTCCATCATTTAGATTACATTTAGCATTGAATTTATATTCAAACATGTAGAAGAAGTTCATGAAGTATAAAATAAGCAGGCTGCTGTTAATAACTGAATATTATACCCAATTTTTCCACTCCAAATGAAGGGCGACTAGGCCAAAATATGCATAGATAATATGTTAGGCGTACTTTACATAGTTTATTACTTTTGGCAAAATATGTGTTGTTAGTGGTTTTGGAAGTATGTTTATGTTTTAGTTTCGGTGAGTAGTTACTCCCGATCGGTACGATGGTTGGCGACGGTTGGCAACCGTCGGACAAACTATATATGTACTTGTTATGCCATTGCATGGGCATGGAGTTTTTGGGATTGTATTTGGACTTACTGTTCGGAGTTAATATATGCAGTTGATCTTTTGAGTAGCAATTCTGGTTGTTATGCTTTCTAGTTGTTATTCTCGTACAATGTAATTTAATTCAGTGCACTGTGATAATGCAAATATCTTTCTTGTTACTTTGTCTGAAACCAATTAGACCACTTAGGCAGTAAACATTTTGGCGCCGTTGCCTAAGCGAATCCGGTGAACATCCAGACGGGAGAATGGCAGCATAATGGGGCAACCGGTCGATAACGATGAGGAAGTACAAGACAGAAAGCACGTAGAAGAAATTATACAAGAAATTCAGGAAGAGCGCGAGGGAAGCGATAGAGAGGAGAATGAACCAAGAAGCCGAGAAGATGAAGTAACTCAGGAATTAGTCAAACTGTGGTTATTATTAGTCGGACAATACGTGCGAGACGAGTCTATCCGCAGAGAGGTTCCACAGGAGGTTATTTCGGAGAACCTGCGTGTTAATAGCGAAGTGGATAATCTTTTGGACCGCATTCCTCGACTTCTGGCAAGGAACTTGATAGCCTTCCAAGATATTCGAGAGGAGAGAGAGAGAGAAGTGCGACGACAACAAATTCTCAGAAGATATGAAGAACGTCTGAAACAAGAGGAGGAGGAACGTGACAATGATCGCCGTCGTACACCGTACAACTGAGAAAGGGTAAACATAATTAATGCCCATACAACTGAATAAGGACAAGAATAAATTACCAGTGGGGCAAATAACACCAGAAGAAATAGTAAGAAGATCATTAAGACTTAAGGAACAAGAAGAACGTAGAAAAAGATTGAAACATATTATTGAAAAAGAAAATGAACGACATGAAGAGATAGATCAAGGGGATGATGAATATAATTTTAGAACACCAATAACAACTAGAGGAAAAGAAAATAATCTGATAGAAGAACTAGAGGATAGTATACGTCGGATTGTGGCATTGTCCATTTCAGACGAAAGGCCGCGGAACAGAGGACCTGAGCCCGAGACCCCTGCCCAGAGGGAAAACCAAGGAGAACCAGAGGTAACTCGAAGTGTAGAGGACGCTGGAACCGGAAGTGGGAAGGAACCGTACGTGGCCGGCAGTGTCGGGAAGACACCGGAACGACACGGTAGAACCAGTCCAGTCGGGTCAAAGACACAGAGAGGATACCTCGGGAAAAAGATGGTGACCCCACCGGCGAATGAAAGGCAGAAGTTGCCGAAGTTCATGGGGAACGGGTTAGAGGATCCTGTCTGACACTGTAAAACGTGTGAAACCATCTGGGTGGCAAACGGACAAGAGGACGAAGACTACTGGGTAAAAGCATTTCTAGCAACGCTAAGGGGTATTGCCATTGATTGGTATACAGACCTAGGGGCAACACAGAAAGCCTCATGGGACGAACTGAGAAAAGCCTTCGAGGATGAATTTAAACTTCTTAGGGACGACAATGAGATTGTAGCTGAAATCTACAATACCAAACAAGGAAAGAATGAAAACGTAAGGGCATATAATAGAAGACTCAAAGAATTACTCGGGAAACTGGAAACGTAGCCAGCCGATGGACTGAAGAAAAGATGGTTTATTGAAGGGCTAGTCTTGTCATTAAGAAAAAAAATGAAAGTGGTACCCCCATCGTCATACGTGGAAGCATACAATCGGGCAATGGACATAGAAAGCGAAAGCAAAACATCATCCCGAAGTAAAAGAAGAACTGAAGATGATGACAGTACGGGGGATGATAGCAGTGAAAACGAGTTGAAAACCATTCAGGCGCTGAGAAGGGACATGATCCGCATGATGAAGGAAATGAAAACAGATAAAGAGACAACTAGAGAAGGTCGAGAGTTATGGTGCACAGAGTGCAATGGCGAGGGTCACATAAAGGCAAACTGCCCGAGAAAATTATTTTGTGACATCTGTCAGGTAATGGGACATTCAATTAAGGAATGTCCATTTAATTTAAAAGCAAGAAGTACCCAAGTGTTGTTCACCCAAGGAGAATCATCAACTCTGCCGACCACACCGCTGAAACCTCAAAATAGTCCGAATGCATCTCCGGGAGGATATAGGAATAACAGAAGGTTTAACAATAACAGTCCCAGAAATAGATTGCAATACAACAGCAAAGGACGACCAATGATACAGTGCCGGCAGTGCAACGAGTGGGGACACTTTGCAAGAGAATGCCCCAACAATAATCAGAACATAATAAATGCACTGTGCAAGTGGTGTGGGCCTGGCGATCACGAGGAAAAAGACTGCCCGAAGCAGAAAGGGGTGAACCTTATCAATCTCAAGGAAACTGATGAAGAAGTCCTTGCTATCACTCGAGCACAGTGGAAAAAGGCCACTTATCCAGACCCCCGTATGGAAAAAGAAAGACTCCGAGAGGCGCAGAAGGAAGTAGAAGCTGCCATGAGAACCGGACGGAGGAACCCAGACAAAAAGGCAATACAATCAGAATCGGACAAGAACATAACAAGTCAAGTACTGCAAACTACCGTACCAATTAAATTGGCAGAGCTTCTCCAGAGCTTGCCTCAGTTAAAAGTAGCAATATCCAAGGTAATGGAGGACAACTCGCAGGAAGACCAAAACCTCACAACGGAAGATGTTATAGTAGAACCACCGCCAACGGGAGAACAAGTACTCGACCCGAGGTTGCTGGCGATTGATACGGGAAAGAAACTGGCTGTAGTACACATGGAAATCCTTGGACGGAATTTGACAAATACTATAGTCGACGGTGGATCCGGAGTAAACGTACTACCAGAAGCAACCTGGAAGAGCCTTGGGAAGCCTACTCTATGGCCACAAAACTTCCAGCTAGTGGGAGCCGACCAGCACGGGATCAAGGCGCTGGGAGTGCTAATGGCTCAAAAGGTAAGAATCGGTATCCAGCAATTCTTGTTAAATTTTGTAGTCATAACAGCACAAAACGCATCATATGATGTATTACTCGGCCGAGGATGGCTAATAGCCGCCAAGGCCAACCACAACTGGAAGAAAAACACTCTGTCCATAGAAAATGGACGTAGGAAGTTTGTCATTGATTTGAAGACACAAACCGTCAGCGAAGAGTTGGCGTTAGATTCTGACTCGAATGGAGGGGACTCGACAGAAAGTGGGAAAGGGCCAATGGAGCACGATGATGAAGGGGTGCTGAAATTACAGGAATGCTCAGAAGATGAGACAAATTCATTCAGCGGGTTATTCCATTGGCAGATGGAAGACTACGAGTTTTTTCCGCCACAGTGCAACATGATTTCAATAAAGGAAATCGGTGAAAACTCGGGAACAACGAGTGAACAGAAAGACGACGGTGAAACATTGGAACGAACAAGTGAGAGGGAGAAGGAAGTAACCCACATGTTCCCAGCGGCGTACGGGGAATATAAGGAAGGGAATGCAGAAATAGACAGTACGCCGGCACACCAGTTTGAGCCGGAAAAGAAGATTATGTACGAAGAGCCGGTAACAAAGAAAGTTAATCTCGGCGAGGAAAGCAACCCGAAAATAATTCTGGCCGGTGACGACTGGAATCCCGTACTCAAGGCAGCAGCGTTCAGAATCTTTCTAGAGTACAAAGATGTGTTTGCTTGGACCTACAAGGACCTGAAGGGGATACCACCAGAACTATGCGTCCACAGAATTCCACTCATACCAGGAGCACGTCCAGTACGGAAAAGGCCATATCGCATGAATAAAAACTACGCGGCAAAAGTACAAGAGGAAATTGAAAAAATGCTCGAAGCAGGAATAATATTTGAGGTAGAAACGAGTGAGTGGGTGTCTCCGATTGTAATATCACTTAAGAAGGAAGGGGGACAAATCAGGATTTGCGTGGATTTCAGATGCCTCAATGCGGTAACAATCAAAGACCCTTTCCCCATCCCATTCACAGACTCCATTTTGGAAGAAGTGGCCGGTCACGAAATATATTCCTTTATGGATGGATTTTCGGGATATAACCAGATCAGCATCGCCGAGGAAGACAAACTGAAGACAACATTTGTGATTGAAAATGGAGTATATGCATACAACCGGATGCCGTTCGGTCTGTGCAATGCACCAGCCACCTTTTAGAGGATTATCCTACACATATTTGACAAAATGTCGGTGGGAAACTTCAAGGCATTCCTCGATGACTGGTCAATTTACAGCGACCAGCAGACTCACCTCAAAGCTCTCACCGAGTGCATGGAGCGTTGCAGGGCCGCACGGTTGGCCTTAAACCCAAAGAAATGTCGGTTCATGGTGTCCCAAGGGAAACTTCTGGGCCATATCGTATGCCAAGCAGGACTAAAAGCAGACCCGGACAAGATTCGGGTAATTGTAGAAATGGAGGCTCCAGGAGATGTCACTGGAGTAAAGTCCTTTCTCGGCCATGTCGGTTACTACTGGAGATTTATCAAAAATTTTGCTCAGGTATCACACCCACTGGACATATTGACAAGGAAAGGGATGCAGTTTGTCTGGTTGGAGGAACAACAGAAAGCTTTTGAAGAACTAAAGACAAGACTCATCAATGCACCTATCCTAGCCTATCTAAACTGGGATAAGGAATTCCACGTGCACGTGGACGCATCAAACTTTGCAATTGGTGCCACTCTTGCACAAGTCGGATCTCATGGATTGGATCATCCAGTGTACTTTGCCAGTTGGTTGCTCTCTAAAGCGGAGCGGAATTACAGTACTACAGAAAGAGAGGCTTTAGGAATGGTCTACTCCGTACAGAAATTTAGGCATTATCTCCTGGCAACACCATTCACTTTTTATGTGGATCATCAAGCACTAATGTACTTGGTCAACAAACCGATTATCCAAGGTAGAATTAGTAGATGGTTATTACTTCTGCAAGAATTTACTTTCACCATTATTGTACGACCAGGAAAAAGCCATGTAATTGCCGACCAACTATCAAGGATCAAATCGGGAGAACCAGGAGATGGGGTCAATGAAGACTTCCTGGATGCCCACCTATTCCAAATAGCTGCCCTGCCACCTTGGTATGAGAGAATTGGCGAATACTTGTCCACTTCAACGTTTCCGCTAGAAATGTCTACAAGTGAACGACGGAAGATTGCACTCAAGAGTAAGACATTTCAACTGATAAATGGGCTACTCTACAAAATGGGGCCCGATCAAATTCTCCGAAGGTGTGATGGAAGAGGAGATAAGGGGTGTATTGGCAGAAGCCCATGAAGGACTGGCAGGGGGACATATGGGTCCTGATGCCACGGCACGGAAAGTACTACTCGCCGGCCTATGGTGGCCGACGTTACACACAGATGTCCGAGAGTGGGTAATTCAATGTGACACTTGTCAGAGGGTAGGGAAACCGCTAAAAAGGGACTATATGCCACTATGGCCATCACAACCTCAAGAACTTTTCGAGAGATGGGGGCTGGATTTTGTAGGACCCCTGAAGGTCAGCCAACTACACCGATGTCGGTACATAATAGTGGCTACAGAATACCTGACAAAGTGGGCCGAAGCGAAGGCACTGGAGGATAACACTGCATTGAGCACGGCAAAGTTCCTATACGAACAGATTGTGATGAGATATGGAATTCCGATACAATTGATGAGTGACCGTGGGGGACATTTCGTCAACCACGTCATCCGACTCATGACTATAGAATTCAAAATCCTGCACACCCTATCAAGTCTGTACTATCCAAGGGCGAATGGGCAGGCAGAGTCAACAAACAAGGTGCTCGTTTCGGTAATCCACAAGTCATGCAGAATCGAAGGATCGGACTGGGAAGAGAGGTTACCAGCGGTGTTATGGGCTTACCGAACCACTTATAAGGTAACGACTGGACACACACCTTTCCAGTTGATGTATGGGCAAGAAGCGGTAGTACCAGCAGAATACCTCGTCCCAAGTCTGAGAATTGCAGTGGAAAACAGACTAGGAGATACGGAGAGCCTGGAGGAAAGACTGTTCTAGTTGAATAAATTGGATGAGAAAAGAATTTTGGCTCAATGGTCGACGAAAATCATGCAGAAACGCTGGAAGTATTGGCACGACAAACACCTACGGAAAATGGAGTTCCGGCCTGGGCAGTTAGTTCTGAAATATAACGGCCGCAACGAAATCAAACCTGGGAAGTTTAAAGTTCGATGGTTAGGACCGTTCAGAATACGGGAATTGATGGACAATGGGGCTATAAAGCTAGATAATCTCGATGGAAGTCCAATCAACGAAGCAGTGAACGGGTCGAAACTGAAGATTTATAAAGAGAGAAAAAGAGAAACAATACAAATCAATATGCTGGGATTCGCATTAACAAACCACGACGTGAAGGAAAGAGGCAAACAACAGGAGACAGAAAACAAAGTTGACGGAACGGTATTTGCAAGTACTCAGTTTGAACCAGTCACGGGATTCTTTGCACCAAAGCCAGTACAGATGGAAGCCCGTGAGGGCCAAATCGACGAAAACTATGGTGGTAAATGGATCAATAAGAACTACCCCGAAGAAGAGGAAGAAGAAGAAGAGAACTGGAACAACTGGATAAAAGAATGCAATCAACTACGGGACAAATTTGAGTTCCTACTACCAAAGGAGGTCTGGGACCCGCCAAGAAGGAAGTACCTAGCAGAAGCAATGTTCATTATGGAAAGATCACCCTACTGGGACGAAGTTTGGGAGCTGAGGAGAAAAAATTGGCCAGTCAAACTACCTCACATATAGCTTCCAAGGAGTCGGCTCTGGAAAGCGAAATATAGATGAAGGAACGTAAATGTAAAGATGAATGAAGACGGAAAAACATTCCAGTGGGTCCAGGAGCCAATGGGGTGGAATTTGACATGGGTAAGAGATCCATCAACGATCTTCGACCAGATATGGGAGTTAGAGGAAATTGATAAATGTTGCTCGAACGATTGTCTGAGACAGAAAGGCTACATAAACTGCATCTTCCGTCAGCTGACAGAAATCGAGACCCTGAAGAACTGGGAGGACGAATGGGAGCTGGCAAAGTTCGAGAAATTTGGAATCGACAAGTCAGGTAAGGGAAAAAGCAAAATAGAATAAAAACCAGAACAGACAAAAAAAAAAAAAAAAAAAAAACAGAGATATAAAAGGCAGACCGTACGGCATTTCAACAAAAGAAACCGTACGGAAGTTCCAGAAGAAATCGTACGAACAGAAGAGGGCCGTACAGATTTTGCAAAGAGGGCCGTACGGAATTGCAGAGGAGACCGTACGGGAGTTGGAGAGAGGGCCGTACGGATTTTGCAGAGAAGGCCGTACAGATTTTGCAAGAACGGCCGTACGAATTTGCAGAGAAGAGACCGTACGGATTTGCAGAGAAGAGACCGTACGGAGTTTGGAGAAGAAGCCGTACGACAAGTACAGAGGAGGCTGTACGGAAAAAGTGAAGGGTCGTACGAAAAGTTGCAAGGGATCATCGTACGAGGGTTGACCGTACGGTTTTCTGCCATACACTTCTGCTCCGTACTTGGCTACCGTACAAACCTCTACATCCGCTGTACGTTGTACTTCACCAGGTCGTACGAAAGGAGTCGTTCAAATCGTACGGATTCCATGAGTGCTGGTTGGCCGTACGGAAATTCTTGGGACTCCTTGGCTGCATGCAAAATCCACTACAGGCTGACCGGACAAGTTCAAGACGGTACAATCCAGGCGTGAACGAAAAATAATGGTCACAACTGAAGCATAAAAGAGGTTAGAATGTCATTCTTACCAGCAAACAGGGTTACCAGAGCTCAGAACAGAGGAAAACAAATTCAGATTCCAGAATAGGTGGAAGACAAAAAGATGGCAGCAAAGGTAATTGTGGAAGAAGAACCAGCATAGACACCACAAATTGACGTGGGTTCTTCAGCACAGAAGAAGCAGCCAAAAGGGAAAGGGAAAGACAAGGAAAAAATCACAGTGGATTCCTTGCAGTGGGAAAGTCTTACGGCGAGCGAGTGCAAACAGTGGTGGAACAGCCATGTTGATGATCATCCTCTCAAGAAGGCATTGCAGAAGGCGAAAGTGGACAAGGTAATACAAATGCCCTATTTCAATTTCAGAGAGTTTGAGGCAATATTGAAGAACATGGTGGCGAATTACAATCCCCGAGCAAAACACACGATCATCAGGTTTATGAATGTATCGGTCAAAATCACATTCTCGCCACAGGATTTCACGAGAGTGATGGGGGTTCCGCGCCAAAGATTTACAGTCGGCAAACAGAAAATAACTGTAAGACACAAGGACAGCATTATGGCAAAGGTGTGCAGACCAGTCCTGAGTGAGAAAGAAAAGAATCAATTGAAGGCTGCGGGGAATAGAGGACTTCGCCGAGATCACTTGGCGAATGAAGAATGGCGGCACATAATGGATGTCATCAGGGAGCGGCTGACGGGAGCCTCACGCTCGTCAGACATTCCATTTTGGATGTCAGATTATATGATTGGCCTCAGCCAGGGTGCAATGCACAACTGGGCAGTAGTTCTCTCCAACAGGATTCACAAGTTCATGAAAATGACTCACAAGTCATTCTACATGACTCAGCAAGCCATTGCGTTGTTCCTGGACGCCATCTGCACTCAGGTCCCCTCATTGGCGCGAGCTCCATTTCAGCCAGATGAGCAGTACGACCTCACATGGCCGACCATCTTCAGATGGACAAACCTGAAGGCTCCTGCACAAGGTGGGAAGGGAGAGGAGTCACGGAGCAGCAAAAAGAGAAAGCAGCGGGAGTTACCCGAGACTTCGTTGGAAGCGCCGTATAGTGCACAAAGTGCCGAGGAGGATTGCATTGAGGCCTCGTCAGCCTCAGCCACTCCTGGCAACCCTGCCAGCCCCAGTCCTATACTACCAGTAGGGGAGAACAGATGGGATTTTTCACTGGGAAAGAAGCATGCACACTTGCACTTGGACACACGCACCTAAGTAGAGATTCCAGTTCGGCCTAGCACCACACACATCTCTTGGGGTCAGGTCATGAGGATGAAGGGAGATAACACCGTACTAGTTCCTCTCCCATCAGGGCAGATTACTCCATTCGAGACTAGATCTCCAGAGAGCATAGCACATGTAGACAGCTCATTACAGGTAGATGCTTGGCTTCGGCTACTAGGCATGCCTTCAGAGTTGGCAGACATTTCTCCTCTAAGTCCCGCTAGATCTCTTTTACCGCCACCTACACTTGAAGGTGAGATGGTATAGTCAGAGGAGGAGAAAGCAGTTGATGTTGCCATAACGATTAGTGACTCGGAAGCAAGGGAGGAAGGCACAGCCACAGGAAGCTCAAAGGAGGACGGCACGAGTAGGACAGATAGTGATGATGATACAGAGGATACTTCCCGCTCGGTTGAGCCAGCTGGGTTGACAGTACATATGGGTGCGCCAGATGAGAGTGACCCACTCGGCACCATTCTCAGGTATGCACAGGATTTAGGGTCTATGGGAACCATCCTTCAGAGGGTATCTGATATTGCTACCAGGGTCAACCCCCAATACTCTTCGCCAGTAATACGTGCAGAGGTCCAAAGAATTGAACAATTTGTCAAGAATGCTGAGACGGAGTTTTTACAGGTATTTTGGAATAAGGGTTGGCCAGAAGTAATTACCGAGGAGATGCAGAGGGCATGGAAACTAGAGAGACCAGACTTGGGAGTGGGAGATGCCGATAGTGAGCTACTGGCAGCCCTTCATAGCATTGAGGACCAGTTCAGAGCATTATATTATGCTCGACAGGAGGATTTTCAAAAGACAGAACGGTGCAACAAACGATTGGAGGAGGCTGCAACTATGAGTAAGCAGCTGAGGGAAAAAATTGATGAGCAACAAGTGCACTTCCAACGGCAGTTGGCACAGGAAGCCGAGCTCACATAGTTGGAAAGGAACAAGGCTGAGGCACTCAGAGTAGAACTAGAAACCACAAGGAAGGAGTTGGCCGAATCTCAGGCGACCCAGGAGAAAACAAAACAGCAGTTGGCCGAGGCTGTCCAGATGGTACGTCTCACCAGAGACAAGCATATCGTGGCCTCAACACATCTGAAACAAAGGACTGAGGAGGTCTACAGGCTTCGGCGGTTAGTTCAACCTCAGCAGGGGACTCCTGGATCAGCACGGCAGGCATCCACACCTCCAGGGACCTCCACTGACCCTCCTACTTCCTAGTTAATTTGGGCTCTTGTTATAGTCGTCTGGAAGACGACAAGTTTTTTGGGGGGGATGATGTTAGGCGTACTTTACATAGTTTATTACTTTTGGCAAAATATGTGTTGTTAGTGGTTTTGGAAGTATGTTTATGTTTTAGTTTCGGCGAGTAGTTACTCCCGATCGGTACGATGGCTGGCGACGGTTGGCAACCGTCGGACAAATTATATATGTACTTGTTACGCCATTGCATGGGCATGGAGTTTTTGGGATTGTATTTGGACTTACTGTTCGGAGTTAATATATGCAGTTGATCTTTTGAGTAGCAATTCTGGTTGTTATGCTTTCTGGTTGTTATTCTCGTACAATGTAATTTAATTCAGTGCACTGTGATAATGCAAATATCTTTCTTGTTACTCTGTCTGAAACCAATTAGACCACTTAGGCAGTAAACAAATACATACCAAAACATACAATGAATCTCCAATGATGGGTTGATAAAGAAGGATGATATCTGCTGTTAGATTTCTGCCCTAACCCTAGGGCACCTGCTGTAGGTATTCGCCCAAATCTGCCTTAGGACAAATCGCCTTCTTAGAGAAGAATTCGCCCTTAATAGTTGCTGCAAAATCTACTAAGTAATTGGTTGAATGCACAACTGGATTTCCGTCACGAAATCCTCCCAAATGCTGCTTTGAATTTGCTTCTCTTCAAGCGGATATGCAGTGATAAACTTGATTAGAAGAATGGGGCCATTTCCATTCCAAATAGTGGGGCCATCTCCATTCCAAATAGAGGGGTCATCTCCTCCAAATAAGCTAAGACACCTTGTGCCCAAACTGTAAAAAGCAGACAAGATAATTCGCTGATTGATGATGATTTTGGGATGACAAATAATCATGTATTTATACCCTTCTAAACACCATTTCTTCTTATGGCCGACCTAGGGAGAATATTCCTTTATTTTAATAACCTTTCCCAGCTAGGTAGGCCAACCTGCCTTAATCCTCATGAGCGCCCAAAAACATGAATTCATTTATAATTTATTCCTCTTTCCTTATCTTCTAGCATCAAGGTAGCTGTTCCAAGTCGTCCCAATCAAGGTGCAAGGGAGATCTCTCCAAGGTGAGCGCATGAATAGGATTATGTTCTCAATGAGTGCCATCTAGGAGAATAATCATAAACCAGAAATATGAAGTCAATTTGCCCCATGAAGTATGATGAGTGCCCAAAGAATATATAGATGATGTTGACTCTTTGCCCAAGTGAAAGGCGACCTCCATGATGATCTCTAAGGGTAAATCTCCATGAGCCAAGTGTCCAAGGAAAAGGCATCCAAGAGTGAAGTGGTATACATGAGAAGTAGAACCTGTGCCCATATATTGAACCTCCATAGACGTGCTGAAGATGACATACCATGGTGATAAGTCATCTCTAATGCTCATGATGTCCTCAAGGTGTCCCGGAGTGAGATGAAATGCTGGTTGGAGACCATAGGTGACCATTCCCAGAATGGGGACATGACATATAGAAAGAACGCTGGGGATCCAGCCAGCTTTCTTTCAATAAAAAATTGTCATATTTGTATGTGCACTTGCAAAAATAGTAGCATGTCATTACCTCTATGCAAATATTCAAATGTTTGTCATATGAATAATTAAATCACTGTATTGTAGCAATTACTTGCCATTTATTGCCCAGTTATTCTAGTATGAATTAGGTTCATAATAGTGTCTAGACAAATTGATCTTTGAAACTCCTTTGCTTCTAGTTTACATCATTTTTAAAAGCAACTTATAAATTATTCTAATTAGGTGTTTAAAATAATTATATAATATCTAATAAGGTATTTTCCTTGGTGTGAGTCCTATTAGAGCCTACTTTGGTCATCTGCTGACATTAATAGAATTTCTTTTTTTCTTTCTATCTGATGCTATTCTTTTCTAATAACATAATATTTTTGGTGGAGCAGATTGTTAAGGATCAAAGAATACAGGATAAATTCTCAATAGAGATCAAGAGCACCCTGATAACAGCGCTTGCTTTAAATGGAAGAGTTTCAGAAGCATTTGAAATATATGAGGAAATAAAGAAAGTAGGTGATATCCCAGAGCCAAAAGCGATTACACTCCTAATTGTGAGTAACAATGTTCTTCTCTCACAAGGGTCAATATTGTTCTCATAAACATATGCAAGCAGAGAATTGTAAGCAGAAATGAAGTTCAGAGTGACGTATATCCATAAAGATAAACAAATGGTGGATTGAGAAGAATGTTAGTTGATCAAAGTTTTTTAGGAATCATATACATGTAGATTACATTTTAGATAGGTACTGATTGGTCGACATGACTACAGGAATCCCTTGGAATGCAAAGTAAATTTTCTGAAATGTTTCAGTTGCTTAATGAGTACAAATATAAACAGGACTGGTATTCTGCTTGCAGTAAGATAGTTCTTTGCTGTATTGAACACAGACAAATTAGGTACAAAAATTGAACAAGAGTTCCTTTCTCTGATTTAATTTTTTTAAAGAAAAAATGAGAATTGCAGGTGTTCATATTTTTAGCTAACCCTTATTTACTATTAATGCAATTTTTATCTTGATCAGCACTGCCATTGACCTCCTCGAGCGACTAAAAGTGAGGGACAAGTTTTCTGTGGACATTGTTTGTCATGAGGTTGTTTTGTTTTGAAGCTACACTGTCCAAGATTGAATCATCTTTATGCAAAATGAAGCTTGTTTTGGTTGTTTTAGTAGGATCTAAGCTTGCTTTTCTTCTATTGTTCAGTACTTACTAACCCTTAAGGAAACATCTTTTGGCACAGATCTTTTCCGTAGTCTGTGAAACAACCACTGCAAAATTAGAGGATTGCTTGGCTTTACTGCAAACTATGAGAAAAAAGATTATTATTCAACCATCACGAACAGCACTAGATTTCCTTCTCAGTGCTTGTGTCAACAGGAAGGACTCGTATACTGCAAAATTAATTTTTGAAGAGTACAAGAATGAGGGTTTTCCATTCAATGTAGTTACATTATTGAGGTATAAGCTCTTTATTCCTTTTCACTTCATATTTTCCAAATGTTTATGCACAAGAGACTTCAAAGATCAAATTATACTGTACGCTGTGCATTTGGACTGGATATTAGGGGTATGTGTTTTATTTATATTTCCTCGTGTATTGGATGAAGGATTTAATGCACCTTTGTGGTAAGCGTATTAATTGATTTAAATTTTGTTTGATTTAGTCCCTTAATCTTGTGGCAAGGCAAATATTTTGATTTATTTCTAACTGAAGAATGCCAGAATCATCAGCTGTCAAATTCGGAGTTTATACTTTATGCAAACATTGAGCTCATTTCCAATGTACAAATTCCATATTATTCTAGATTAATGTCAAGAGCTGTTACTTAAGCATGTGATATTTATATGCCTGCAGTATAGATATTGGACTTGTGATATAGTCTCTTTCCAACAAAGGAATACCTGGTTCAGAAGCTATCAAATTGGGAGTTTATACTCTATGCAAGCATTTAAAGACAGCCTAATCTATAAATTCCTTTTTTTAGATTGATGTTGAGAGTTGTTATGTGGGATGTGATACTGAATGTGTGTTATCTAAATGTTGAACTTGTGATACAGAGTCTCTTGCTTTATATATCAAATATTTGTTAGATAAAGTCACCTATATTGGCTTTAGGTTGTAAGAACCTTGTCTAGAAACCTATTTCTCGGCCACCCACTTCACATTTATGGCAATCCGAAGAGTTATCAGTGCGTTTGAATGAACGGGGAGGGCCAGGGAGTCGAGCTTCGACAAATCGGACTTTAGAGCTCAGGCCTTCCGCCTTGCAATTTATATTATCTGGAAGAAGAAGGATATGAAGCCCCGACCCCGCCTATGTATAGCTATGAAGGCGTCGGGGATCGGGCTTTGGGCCTTCACTCTTTTGCCTTGTGCTTAGAAGAGAGAACAGGGAAGCTTCGACGTTCGCCCTCCACCTCGAAGAAAGAACACTTTGTCGGGGGTTGGTCGTCGGGCCTTCCTCCTTCCATCTTTTAATGAAGAAGGTAGAAGGAAGGAGGTCTGAACTCCGACCTTCGATATACTTAGGAAAACACAACCCTGTTGGACTTCGGCTTTTGGGTCCTCCACTCCGCAACAGTGAAGAAGACAGAATTGCGAAACTTCGAAGTCCGATGCTCTGCAAAACTGCTTCACACTTAGAATAATTTTTCATCACCTTGAGCAGACTTTGGCCCTCAGGCCTTCTCCGTTTTGCCTTCCAGAAAGGAAGGAAGAAGAGTCAACCTCGGAACTCCGCTGATCACTTCATACTTAGAATATTGTTTATGTAGACCTATCAGACTTCGGACTTCGGGGCTTCTCCCTGAGACTTGCCATGAAGAATGTAATGTGCCCTTCTAGCAAGTCAAAATTTTCACAACCTTGTACAAAATTTCCACTTACAAAAGAGAACATTAGTATTCAATTTTTCTTTCCATATCATAATTAGAGTTAATCAAATTTCAAATCCATATACTTTCCACATTTACACTTAACGATTGTAATCTCATAATCATAATCACATACTTTTCATATTTACATTTATAATCATGATTCATATTAAGTTCATGCATTTCATATTCACATTCTCATAGTTCCCCATGATCTATCTCGAGGGAGTCCTTGAGTAGCCCTATCATTAATCAACCCTATTTCCATATGAGCATGGTTTGTTAAGGCGCTGGTATATCCATCCCATCTGGAGGCCCGAAGGTTTCACACTACACGTGGTGTTCCTCACCATTTGGCTCAAGTAGCTTCATGCTACACGCGACATTTCTCACTTACTTGAGAGTCACCATCCGTTGGGCACATTATAATAACTATATGTTCATATTTCCTTAGGCCCAAGAGCTTCACACTACACGCGGTGTTCTTCGACTCTTGGCTCAAGGGACTTCACACAACATGCGGTGTTCTTCATCCACTTTAGGGTCACCTAGGTCCAATTTTCCGCCCTTCCTTAACTTAACCCCATACTCATAGGTTGATAAGATGATTAAGGATGAGGCTTGAACACCCCTTTTCGAGTATTTCATGGTTTCATGAGTTATAAATCATCATTTGTTATTACTATCTTGTGATCCTTCCCCGGATCACAAGATGGTACCATTGTCTTGTCCCCCTTTTGGGAATCTTATTTATATTATCAATAACATTATACTTGGCCTTATAATCCAATTCATTTTCATGGCCATTCATGTGTCACAATATACTAATCATATTCATATTCCACGATGATTCATACATAATCATTTATCATAACAATGATAGCATTTACCTTAATTCATTATCATCTATTATTCATTTATTATTTCCATTCATGTATCATAACCAAGCACTATCATTCAATTATTCTCTAATTTGGATTAGTATGTCATATTGACTTTCTAATGATGTTCATTTAACATACTTATGCAATTCTGTATATTCGACCCATTTATGGCTGATATCATTAATTAGAATAATTTGCAAATGAGGGAGTATATACCTTATGATCTGCTGCTTGATCCTTGTTGAATTCGCTGGGTATAACTGGTTCGCTGCAATATACTTTTAATGGCAGACCCCTGATAACTTTCCTTGGCCACCGATTTCTGGAGAAGATATATATATTTGTGATGGCTTTGCTTGCTGCTATGTTGTTCGTTCTCTGAGGAGAAGAGGTTCGATGACTTTGTGAATGATATGATGCTATAATGAATTGCTTTAGGAGAGGCGGGATCTGTTAATTTAATTGATTGAATGGAGAAAGATTGTTGAGTTGATGCCCTTCGAATGGCCAAGGAGAATCTTCTTTATAGCCGATCCCTATGAGAGGTCGCAACTCTACATTTGCCTTTAGGATTGGCGCTCCATTAGAGACATAAACTTTGGTTTGTTTGCCTTTCTAATCTTGATTTGTTAACTTTGTTAATCCTGGGTTTGTTTGTGATCAACACTCATGCTAATCTAATTGCTCTAAGATCGGCGCTCGGTAAGAGACCAATTTGATATATATTTATTTGCCTTGTATTATGAGTTCTTACATAAGATCGGCGCTAGCACATTAACTTATAGAATTGGTGGCTATATCTTCATCAATTATGCATGGTCATTTAATCTTTGATCTTCCTTCAGTCTTTTGCAATGATACCACGGGATCTTGTCAAATCGAGGAACATGACAAAGAAGACCGAAGGCCAAAGGCCCGAAGTCTGACCTCCGAAATACTTAGAAGAATTTGCAATGAATAACACTTAGAGAAATTTTGGAGTCTAATTTTGGAGCCGAGAGGGGAAGTAGGACGGAAGAACGAAGCCTGAAACTCCGACCTCCAACAAAGGTGAAAAATACAAGGAAACACTTAGAAATATTTGGACTTAGTAATTTTTTGGGCTTTTCTCTTGGATTTTCAAATGACAAACATATGAAAACCTATGGAAGATATCTCTGATCGGTTATCATCAATAGGTTCAACATTGAAGGCATAAAGTGGGATTTCTTGATGGATTATAGGGCAAAAAGATGCAAGTTGGGAATTGGTTTTTTCAGGTGTCAACACCATCCAGGGGTTCAAATCCAAAATAATAATGTTCATTTACAATTTTAAGATGCTAGATAATTCCAATTAAATCAACTCTTAATCTGTCCCTGTTGCAAACACAAATTAGAATTAGACTTGTCAAGAATACCTCATATTCCTCGGAAAAGATGCAGCTTCGTTGGCAGCCTGCACACTACTAATTAGCATAAAAAATATACTAAAAAATCTTCTTCCAATTGAGCAAAATCACGAATAATCACTGTTGTTTTGGAATACCAAACATATCAGTCCTCTGCACATGCTGTACGGACGTCCCTAGTGAAGGCCGAACTCACAAATGGACATTCTTTATCGTAAACGCCCTCAAACTTGTATAGACTTCGCCTAAGGAGAGGCATCTTACTCTAGGAATGAGATTGAAATAGGAATAAAGCAATGAAACTCCCAAAATCTCCCACGCCTAGCATAAGGGGTACACGTCCTCCAAAGTGAGGTTGGGTTCTCAATTTGCACCCATCAGAAATTGATGTCTTTTTGAATTCTAGGCACAACATAGGGCATTTAGCAATCCTTGTGCTGCATTGAGGTTATTCTGACCAACCTTCCTAGCCATGTAGATAACAATCTCGCCACATCCATTGTTGTCAACTATTCTGTTTACTTTTTTAGAAAGGGGAGAATGTAATGTCCCCTTTTAGGATATTTCTGATTTCTTTACTTGCATACAATAAGATCACTAGAAAGTGTAATATCCCACCCCTTGTGTTTATTGATGTTTAGTCGAAACCTGATGCATTTTGGGCTTTTTGCATTTGACATAGCACACATGCATGTACATATTATCGAAAATACAAGGAAATAGAAATACCCAGATGCTTTATTTCAATGGAAATGCATTACAAAGCATAAAGAAGCAATACCCATATGGTGGAATGTCAAAAACATAGCACATTGCACATACCCAGTTTGTTGTCCACAAGATGCAAGTTTGAAAATGAAAGGTACAGCAGATTTGAAGTTACAACTTGATCTTTACACTATGAAATTTGCATACAGCTCCTCAAAACAAAGAAGTAACCTGCATTAATGATTTCCAATGCATAAACTCCTTTGTTTTGCTAAGAATTCTCCTTTTCCTTAGGCGTGGATTTCATGGAGTCTTGGATTTTAGTGCCTCTTGGAGTTTTCCTTGGATTTTAGTGCTTTTGGAGTTTTCCTTGGGTTTACTTTTAAATTTCGTCTTTTCCTTGGATTTCATTCCTTTTCCCTAAGCGCACTTTCCTTAGTCCATGGATTTGGATGTTTGGATTCTTAAATCCTTGGATTTGGTTCCTTGACATGCCTTGCTCTCTGCTTGGAGTTAGGCGCACTTTTCCCCATTCCATGGATTTCGTTGCTTGACATGCCTCTCTCCTTGCTTGAAGCTGCTTTACCCCTACTCCTAGGCATGGATTTCATATATTCATGGATTTTGAGGTGTTTGGGATTCTCTAATGCATGCATTTGGTGTCTTGACATGCCTACTCCTCTCCTTGGAGCTCCTTGAGACTTTATTCCATGGATTTCACTCACTGAGCTGCCTGCCTACGTGCTTGGAGGTGCTTATATGAAGTTCTCCCTTGTTGACGAGCTTGATGAGCTAAGACATGAATTCCTATCTCCTTGACGTGCTTATTTCACTAAGTTGGATGTTGAGGTGCTTATCTCACCAAAGCAGGTCATTCTCTCTCCTAGAGGTGTTTGACGAGCTTTTTTTTTGGAAAGCATGTTTTTGCCTCTCCTTGACAAGCTTCTCTCACTAAGCCGGATGTTGAGGTGCTTATCTCACCAAAGCAGATCATTCTCTCTCCTAGAGGTGCTTGATGTGCTTATATGACTTCCTCTCTTGTTAACGAGCTTAACGAGTTTAAGACATGAATTCCTATCTCCTTGATGTGCTTGTCTCTCTAAGCTAGACGTTGAGGTGCTTATCTCACCAAAGCAGGTCATTCTCTCTCCTAGAGGTGCTTGACGAGCTTATTTTTCGAAAGCATGTTTTTGCCTCTCCTTCACAAGCTTGTCTCACTAAGCTGGACGTTGAGGTGCTTATCTCACCAAAGCAGGTCATTCTCTCTCCTAGAGGTGCTTGACGTGCTTATATGACTTCCTCTCCTATTGATGAGCTTAACGAGTTTAAGACATGAATTCCTATCTCTTTGATGTGCTTGTCTCTCTAAGCTGGACGTTGAGGTGCTTATCTCACCAAAGCAGGTCATTCTCTCTCCTAGAGGTGCTTGACGTGCTTATCCCATTAAGACATGTTTGGCCAAGGAAATTCTCAAGTTAAGGTGGGCTTAGAACCTTGGATTGGATCTAGGATTGAACGGAGACTTGTAGACTTGTGGAGGGGACTTCATTCACCCTTGAAACTGCGGATAAAGGCCTCCAGCTAGTGGATTGATAGCCCATTCACTATTGATTCCTATGCTTTGCGTGAATGACTTAGATATTCTCCCCTGGGAGGGTGGGCTTCTGTCAAGAATTTGGCGAAATTTGGGCAAATCAATGCTACCAAACCTATCGACGTAGAGAAAAGCCAAAATCCTAAAGCAAAACGATGACGAAAGCGAGAAAAAAAAGGGGTCCCCATTTGCAATGGGGTGATGTGTGAAAATGTCACAACAGTTCCCTTTGGATCTCTTGAGTGTTTTATTCCTTCCTTACCTGTAGCTTGATATGCTGCTGTATATTATATTTCAGATCTGCTTCAAGTATAATTCCCAAATCAGAAATATATACTCCTTAAATCTGTATGTGAATCAGATGTCTTTCTCCTTGATTGATGCCTTTGAAAGAGGGATGAGTTTCCTTTTAAGCATCTCAAGAGATGCTTCCCCTTTGGGTAAGGTTACTTAGCTCTTCATTGGAAGATCGCATCCTATAGACAAGGATCTGTCGAATAACAATCGCTGCTATTTATAATTAAATGCCTTGCTTATATGAAGTGCTGCCTTTTCTACTAACCATTGTTCTTTGGTAATACATAGTGTACTCTTATAACCAATCACTGCTGCTTTGACAAGTGACTGCCTATTTGTCTGTGTTTATCCTTTGACTTTGATCGGTCTTATGATAATTGTCATGTTTGTTTAACATAATTGCTGCTGCTTATATATTTTGTTTTACATGTCTTTATGGCATGCACCGTCTTCAATATATATAGTTGGCCATTTCCTTAGCATACAAACTGGTCTTTATTAATATAGTCGACCAGCATTTAGGAGTATTAACATGGCTGATAATATGAATTAGATATATTTATATTATAATAAATTTAATTTAATAATATTTATGTTTGTATTTATATTATTGTTATTTCTGTTTTATGCTTATATTTATATATTATATATTTAATAATATATTATATTATAATTATAATAATATTTAAATTTGTATTTATATTTATTATTTATAAATACAATAAAAAATAATATTATTTAATATTATTATGTATATTAATAATATTATATATGTTTATTAAATATTATTATTTATATGATTGTCATCCAAATTGACGATAACAAACACCATATTTGACGAAAGCGACTTCTCCGTCTTTATCATGATGTTTAAATCTTTAATTTAAACAATGCCTTAATACCGGGACATCACATTGCAGGGTTCCCTACTACTGTCCAGTGTTTAGAGTTGATCATGGCATGTGCAAAGAGATACCACCCTCAGACAAGGACTATGGTGACACAAGATGGAAGAGTCATTGCCAACTTCTCTATAGCAGTTCTAGGGGAGACTTTGACATTCTAGACTACCTAATAATGTCCATGATGGCCAAAGACGACAATCAAAGAATGTGTGATCAGAATTTTGAGAGATGTAGAAAGACCATTAAAGACACCTGGATGAAGGTGAGGACTCTGTTGATGTTTGTTTTTCGACAAGTCAACAATAGAGTAAAACACTAGAGTATCCCACTCTCTCTTGAATAAAGCTCTTCAAAGGCTGAACTATGTGATCTAGTGAAGTAACTCCAAGGTTCCTTTTTTATGATTCGTGATGGGTTAACTCAGTGATTACATGTGATCTTGCTGATAATCACAAAGGGACTTACGCAGACTTCTTCATTCATTTAGCTTATCTCTCCTCTGAGTGTGGATGAAATATGTACAAGGTTGCAATGATAAAGAAAAGTAAAAGGGCAAGGGTTTAGGAAACTAATCTAAGGTCAATGAAGCAATGATGATGTATGAATAGATAAACTCCTTGATTAACCTAACTCCACTTCGCCAAGGATGCTTACAACTACATGAAGTTGGTGCAATCTCCTAAGGTTACGCGAATGGTTTTCAAATCATGAAGGCTCATACAAGCACCCATTAAATGACGCAGCTCAAACAAGCATCCATAATTGAACTCAAGCAAATGATAAGGCTCAGACTAGCTTTACACAACACTTCACCAGCGATGAATGTTAAAAGCATGAGCTAGGAGTTGATCAGATATTCAATACATACATACATTACATCAATGAACTGCTAATCTACTTTTAATCTACTTTGAAACATCTCTCCACTTCATTAAGATACAAGAAATCACGTTACTCCACAAGACAAGACTTAAACACCAAGCGAACTCCAATGTCCTTTGCATTAATCTTGAGAAATATTTACAACAACTTCAAGTCCTCTCAGGAAATTTCTCGAGTCTCTTCTACTCTACTCCTACTTGCCTACTGACTACTCTCTACTCGATATATTACAAATGAGGCAACAAGGCCTTTATATAGTGTCCAGAATACAACGAATGGCTAAGATTATTTCATGTAGCCAAGGGTTCAGATCATGCCAACTCAATAGGTAGTTACAATAACTTGCTATTTTTAGCACAAAAGAGAGCCAATGAAGGCACGCTTTCCAATGTGATAGGGTAAGGCGAAATCATTTAAAACATCCCCCACATAGGAATCCCTTTGACTTCTTTTATTAAATGATACATTTAATGCATTTAAAATGATGTGTACTCGCCACATAGGTGCCACCTCAGCATATCTCGTGGATTTCAACTGTTAATTCAATATGTTTAGGAATGTATCTTCAATGATCTTGCCTTGTTCAGTCTTCTTGTAGACTGGATGTATGATAGATGTTGCTTCATTTGATTAACTCTGTGATGATTCTTTCTTCTTCTTGTAGGTAAGTTGATATGATGATCTTCTTTGATGATGCTCCTTCTTGAAGAGTAAGTAATAGAGTAGATGATGATGATAGCATGAAGTAGAGTGTATGATGATCTTCATTCATAAATTGGAGTAGGAGACCTCTCTTGGACTTGAAGTTGAATAGATGAAGTGTCTTTGCTTGATGTAGAAGTTGATGAAGTGATCCTTCATGATGGCCTTTGAAGTGACCCTCTTGGAGTGTAGATGATAACACCTTCCTTGGATGTGAAGTAGATGTTGATAACCTCTAGAAGAAACTTTGAAGCTTGACGAACCTTGACTTGAAGCTTGGATGGGAAACGCCTTGTCTTAGAACATGATGCAAAGGATGAAGTATACTTTGAACTTGATATGATCTAACATGATATCATTGATGTAGGAGACTTGAGGTGTGATCCCTCTGCAACTTGAAGGTGATCTTGAAGTGATCTCAAAAGGTGGGTAGCATGATCTCTTCCTTGAAGGTGATTCCAAGCTCCTCGCTCAAAGGTGACTCCTCAAATAACTCCTATCCTTTTTGATGTACCTACAAGACAAGATAAACAATATATCAATCAATTTATAACAAAGGAAACACTCTAAACATACAAAAATCTTACTTCAAGCTTAGGCGCGCATATAGGTAATAAGAGGAGTAAAAGGGCGCCTAACATAAATTTAGTCCCACATTCATCACTTTAATGATTTCAATCAATTGTAATGCTTTTAAAGAAGTCAATCCCCCTTAAGAGATTTATCCAAAAGGTGCCTTTAAATGCAATTTCTCCCTTAGGCGCCCATTTAGGTTGGTAGATAAGTGAAAGTGCGCCTAGCACACTTAACTTCATAATTAACACCTTAGGTGATTTCAAACACTTAAAATAGCATAAAATGATCTCCCTTCTCAAGGCACCTACTTTTAGGCATGAATTTGATTAATCTTCCCTAGGGCCCCTATTTAAGGTGGCAGAGGTAGGAATGGATGCCTAGCTTTGATGTAACCCTTTACTTCAAAATACCCTTGTGATCTTGTCAAACTCAACACTTTCAATGTGGATGGATTCAAACCTAGTTTTCCTCTTAGGCGCATCTTAAGATTTGAATAGGTAGGAAATGGCACCTAGATTCTTTCACTTCACATTATTCATGTCAAGGTGCCCAAATGGATCTTTGGATGCAATTTCCCCTAGGCGTTCATTGTTGATGCTCAAGGTGTTCAATTCTTCAAGGCGCCAAAATAGATGCACTTTCGCTTGAAGGGCGCTAGAGTGAACATAAGGTGCGCCAAGATGCTTTTGGTGGCAAGGAGCGCCTAAGGTCTTAAGTTTAGATCTAGCCACTTGGAGGTTCTTCACTCTAGGCGCCAATATAAATGTCTTACCTCAATTCCTCTAAGCGCCATCCATCATCTTTACAAACCTTCTACATCCAAGGCGCTAAAATTCACTTCAATCATCAATCCATTCCAGGGCGCCAAATTCACTTGCTAAAAGCTTTTCATTCTAGAAACTTTGATATAGGCGCTCAAAGATGATGAGAATAACAAAGAAAGGCGCCTTAAGTCCTTCAACACATTTTAGCCGCAAGGTGCTCATTCAAAGGTGACCCAACAAGCATTCCTCCTTAGGCGCCCATTTGACTTAACATATTTTCAAGATCCCAAGCCTTCTTTTACAAGGCGCCATCCTAGATTGCAAGAAGGGGTAAGGGCGCCTATCCAAATTAATCTCATAATTTGCAACAAACTTCAATTTTCTATTTCTAGAAGGCTCCTGTCACTAGGCGCAATCTTCATTCATTTTAGACTTTATCTAACATCAAGGCGCCAAAAATGGCAAAAGGGAACAAGGAATGGGCGCCTAAACTCAATCATGTCAACTCAAGGCGCAATTTTGATGATCACTTGAATGTGAAATTGGCGCCTAACTCACAATGTGTTTAACTGGTCAAATTTTCACTTCTTGAGGTCTCTTAGGAAATTTTCAATCAAGGCGCCTATTTAGGAGAGGTTGAAAGTTGATTGTCCTCTAGGCGCACTTTTGGGGTCTCTGCAAGTGGGAAAATTGCGCCTAAGTACTAGAGCAAATTCGCGCCTAGAAATGTAAGTCGCCAAGGTAAGGTATATTGAAAAATATATTTATACTTTAAATATTTTTCAATATACCTTTTAGGATGTTTGAGATAGGTCTTAGATCCACTGGATTTAACATGTAGATTATAGAATTTGGAGGATCCACCAGATTTCAGACTTAGCTAATTTTATAGTGTTTTAGGATTTCAGGCTACCAAACTTAGTCATTTTCAGGATCTCAAACATCATGATAGGAGTTAGTTTAAACATATCATGCTCTTTCATGCTAAGGCGCAAGTTTGGGTTAGTTTGAACATCTCTTCATGCTAAGGCACCAAAATGAGGTAATTCAATGCATGAAGGCGCCTAGACTTGAATTTGCTCATTGTTGACGTCTTTAAGGCTCTTCAGCACTTGATTACATCCTTGTGAGACTACTTGAACCTTAGGCGGCCACAATGAAGGGCGCCTAGCTTTACTCTCTCATTTCTATGCCTTTAACTTAGGCACACTTTTGTGGTTGAATAAAACATGAAATGGCGCCTAGACCTAAATGCCTCTTCCTTGTCAAATTTGCAGTGTTTCAAGCTTCGCAACATCAATTTCAATCAAGGCGCTTTGGTTTTAAGCTCTCCTTGCCCAAGGCGCAATCTTGAGGTTGTCTAGATGATGGAAGGCGCCCTAAATTCTAGGCGAAGTTTTGAGGTGATCCTAGAGCAATTTCGCGCCCAGAATTGACAGTGCCCGAGGTAAGGTATATTGAAAAATATATTTAAGTATTGAATTTCTTATACTTTAAATATTTTTCAATATACCTTTCAGGATGTTTGAGATAGGTCTGAGATCCACTAGATTTAACATGCAGATTCTAGATTTTTGAGGATCCACCAGATTTCAAACTTAGCCAATTTTCAGGATCTTCAGGATCAGGATACCAGACTTAGTCATTTTTTCAGGATCTCAAACATCAGGATCAGGTCATCAAGGGACTACAGGACTCAAACACCATTGACTTCATCATGAAATAGCTCTAAGACATCATACAAGACTCAGCAAAGCACTGGAGTTAAAAAAAAGGGGGTCCCCATTTGCAATGGGGCGATGTGTGATTTGGTCACAACAGACTCTATGTCCAAAGTGTCTCATGTCCTTTATAGAAGTGATTTCAAACTCGAAGTGGGGGACTTGGTGACACTTTTGAGTAGAGTTATGGGGATAGCTTCTGCATCAACCTTTCAGCCATGGATGTTTGGTTGTGGAAGAGGTACTAAAGGGTGACAAGAAGATATACTGGGCTCGAATCATCAGTGATAATATCCATGAAGGCTTTTTGGCCTTGAGTGAGACCAAAATTTTCCATCTTTCTTCTTATGTAGTATACATGCTAGCCAGGAACTTTGCCTATCCTGGACTGACCAACTTGGGGACCATTGGGAATGTAGATGGTGAATTGAAAGTTTATGACTGTTACCTGCAACTGCAGCTAGAGAACTCCTGGGTACACTATAAGAGGGTGAATGATGCATTTACAGTGCTCGTCACTAGGATGTTGCAAGGGGACATGTTAAGGAGAATATCCCTGGAGGCAACTAATGTGGTTCAAAACTATGGGTATTGGTATATCCAATGTCCCAAGTTCACTTACATCAGAGTACAAGGTTTCAGAGGAGCGCCATATAGACTACCAAAGTACCCCACTGACAAGGTAGCTCTGTTAGAGCTAACAAGACAATCATGCACATGTTACAACATGCTCAAGGACTAGCACAAAGCTGCAATAAAGTTCCCCATCATTTTGGGCAGGGGGTTGTTTACCTGTATTACCATTGGTGCAACAAAATCTTCTGATGTGGAGCTGCAACAATTGCATTTTAATTTCTACAAAGCTCACTCACACTTTGATCCATTTGGTACTTTAGAGCATAGTTCCGAGACTTGGACTCGGCGCAGACTCGGTGAGGGTCTCTTGGCTCGGGACTCCAGACTCGACGCCCAGACTCGGCAAAGTGAAAAACCCAAGAAATTTAGAGAGTTTTAAGGATTTAAAACTTGTTTCATGCACCCTTTATTAAATAAACCTTAAAGACACAATAACATCATCAAATAGAAGCTAATTTGATCACATACACAAGTATACATCGATCACATAAGTATAAATGCAAATTGTAGCTAAGCTGCTGAAGGAAATAACACACTTAGATATATAAATATAGTCAAATGTATACAAAACTCATGGAATATGAAATCCATGACATCAAATGTTCCAAACAAATATGAAATATCAAAACAATAACTAGAAGTCTATGGCTTAGAGTAGCCCCCAGCCTTCGCCTTCCTACGAAGGCATAAGTGGTAGGTCTTCAATGATGCAATAGCGATAATCTCTGCTTGTGACTCCATGCCACCCTCACCAACATCAGCTGTGCCTGTGTCTGCTCGTGCTCTATTCTCCTCTGCCATGGCTACAGCCTCAACCTCTCTATCTGCCTAGTCAACCCAATCAAGGTCCTCATCACTAAAGACAGGATCTGTAGCATCAGTGATCCACTCAGATTGTGGATCGACCTCCTCTAGCCTAATTGGGGTGGAGTCATGGTCAAAAATCTGTCTGTGTCTAAGTCGAAGGTTGTAATAAACATACACTAGATCATTCAACCTCTCCACAGACAATCTATTGTGCCTCTTGGAGTGTATGTGCTCAAACATACTCCAATTGTGCTCACAACCTGAAGCACTACATGACTGGCTCAATATGTGAATGGCAATCCTTTGAAGGTTTGGTGTTTGAGCACCAAACATTTGCCACCATCTATCTGAGATGAGAAAAAGAAAAAAAATCAATCTCATTTCCAATTTTAAGTCTCAAGTTTCAACATTTAATAATAATATAAAAAGAGGAAAATTATGCCCTTAAATATATTTTTACCTGTCTGCAATGTTGTCCTACTCTCTTTGCACATTAGACGAGAAAAGAGGTCTCCTTGTGCATTAGTAAAGGCCTCTATCTCATGGACTATTTGTCTAATAACTGCAGGCGCCATCCGCTCTATCACTGAGTAGAGCCCACCAAGAACCTCATCATCCGCCTTGAAATCAGGGCAGAATTGGAATGCCGGATTTAGGAAATAAGCTGCTGCATGGAGGGGCTTGTGAAGCTGGTGGTGCCATCTCCTATCAATGATCTCCCAAATGGGACGATACTTACCCTCAACTCCCCGATAGATGGATCTAATGGCCTCTTTGGCCCTATCCATACCCTCATATATGTAGCCCATTGTGGGCTTCTCCCCATCAGCAACTCGTAGGAGAACTACCAAGGGCTCGATAAATTGCAAATATTGTGAAACATTAACTTAAGTGTGAATAAAAATAAACTATAAAGTTAAACAAATAAAAGAAAAATATGAATAAAAATTAAAAGTAAAACATAATGTAGAATACTAGAATTAAATTTTACGATTATCTTCACAATCTCTATAGCAGGTGTCCAAAAGCCTGGCTCATCATAAATGTAACTTGCCACTTCAATCCCTACAGCGAAAGAAGCATAGATTGAGGAACTCCAATCCTCAGCAACAAACATACGCTTCAAAGCTCCCTTTGACTGAATCAAGGATTGTAGTGTGATGAAATTTGTAGCAAATTTGGTGATGCCACGACGAGCCAACTCCCTCACCCCCGTGTATTGCCTCATTAGGCTAAGGACCCATGTGTGATTGTATATAAATTTGCAAATATTTTTGGCTATATCCACACATGTTTTGATCCGTGGAAGCTTGCCAAAATCCTCCAATATGAGGTCAAGGCAATGGGCGGCACATGGAGTCCAAAATATTGTTGGGTGCCTCTCCATCAGTAGTCTACCTGCATCAACATAATTTGTTGCATTATCGGTCACTACTTGAACCACATTCTCCTCACCCACCTCAAATATGACTTCCTCTATAGCCTCACAAAGGTATGTGGCATTTTTTTTACATGTGTTGAAGTATCAATTGACTTGATGAACACGGTGCCACCTAAAAAAAGAAGCAAAATCAATGGTTCAATAAAACATAAATTAAAAATATTAATCGTTAAATCAAATTGAAAATTCAAATTATTCAATGCATTGAGGGAAGTACAATTACTTGAAGAGGAAACAAGAAAATTCAGTAGCGTCCTATTTCTTCTGTTGGTCCAACCATCGGTCATGATGGTGCAACCCTTCTTGCTCCATACCAAGCGTTGCTCCTCTATTTCAACTTTTACATCAGCCACCTTTTGTGTCAAAAGTGGGCCCCTTAAGTCATCTTTAGGAGGGCCTTTGAATTCTGCCCCACAAATAGTTATGGCATCAACCATATTTTGCCAAAAAGGAGACCTAGCACATGTAAAATGGAGAGTTTAACTTTAAATTTGAATTCAACATACATCTAAAATTTAAATATAAAAATTTATGAGACAAAGAATCAAACTATAAATTTTAAAACAATCAAACAAAAAAGAATTATCTGGCTGCATGGAATTGAATGGTGCAATAGTACCAAAAGTCTCCAATTGTTTGTCTAGCTGCATCATGTGCCTCCTTGTTCCAACCTATGCTTTAAAGCGACAATTGGGAACCAGGAGTAGTGCGTGGCACAAAAAATGAATCCAACCTAGATTTACAAACTCTAGGACCAATGCTAATACTCCCACTAGCACTAGCACTAGTGGCAACACTAGCACTAGCAGAAGCACTAGCACAGGCACTAGCACTAGGCCGAAATGGAGGCTTGGAAGAAGCCTCTCCAACACCACCAATGCATGCCAACTCCTCCCTTTGCCTCTTTTCAATTTCTTTTTTCATTTCAAATGTTTCTAATTGTACTTGCATCTCATGAACAACCTCAATAGGTGCATCTTTGTATCCCAAAGCATCATGGACGGGTATGCGTGCAAGATGGTATTTCAATCTATTAATGCGTCCATAAAAAAATGTTTTGCAATAGAAACATTCTGTCTGTCCTTTTTTTTGCCCGAGAAAAATTTCACCCTGTTTCCAAGCTGGGTCCTTTTGATTTGGGTTTGAAGAGTTAGACATTGTGGAAAATATAATTTGAACTTGAAATCAAGGCTGCTGCATTAACACATAAATACAAACAAAATGAACATTTGTGAATTCATTTATAATTATTAAACTAATGCAAAAAAAATGTAGGGTTTGTTTCAAAAAAATGTAGGGTTTATTGATTGTTCCAAAACAAAAGGTAGGGTTTTTTAATTTGTTGAATGTTAAAAAAAAATAAGTAAAGTTTGTGACTTCGTTCCAATAAAATTTGAAATTTTAGAAAACAATGCAATTTTTGCTAAAAAGCACAAAACAAAACCAAACAAATCAAGCTTACCTCTCTAATGAAACTTGAAATGAAATGCAAACTCCTTCCAATCGCTGGTAGAGAGTTCTCGATGCACCAACTCTAAGTATGAAGCTGCTCGAATGCGATTTGTTGATGGATTTTTCGTCTACCTCCTTGCTGTTTGCTCTACAATGCACTCTTATTTTTCCTCACAACTCTCTTTTCTCCTCCTATTTTGCCAACAAAATGAAATGAAGTTGCTTTTAGTGTAGGAGAGACAATATAAGTAAAAAAAAAATCAAGTTTTGACTTTAGTTTTTTTTTTTTTTTTTTAATAACTTTTTAACTCTGCCTACGCCGGCTGAGTTTTATTGACGGGACTCGCGAGTTTTAGGCGAGTCCAGCGAGTTTGCAAAACCCGGCGAGTTCTGGCAAGTTTTTGGCCAAGTCCAGGTGAGTCCTGGCGTGTCTTGGAACACTGCTTTAGAGCAACATGTCAGGAGGAAGCTCTTTCATATAGAGAAACTAGAAGATTTCTGGGCTAGTAGCACAGATGAACATGAGGTGAAAAGAAGAAGATGCTCAAGACTATCCTTGGATTTCATCAGGAAATTCCATATCACCTTGGCACCAGATCAGTTAGTAGATGACGGGGTTGTGATCCAGGAAGCCAAATGGAGAAGAATTTTCGACAAACCAATTCCTCCTCCCAATTAGGCAGAAGCAGAAGATAACTCTCTTGGGAATACTATGAGAAATCCAATCAAGTATAGTAGAGCTTGGGTGCAGGCACAAGTGGCACAACGTACTGTTGTTGCTGTCCCTGTAATGTCCCCTTTCTAGAGGAAGCACTTAAACCAGAATCTGCATCCAAAGTGATTCTCAAGGAGACATTAGTAACATTAGAGGTCATTAAATTCTAATGATAAGATCAACAAGTTCAATGATAATATTCCATTCACGATTGTCATCCACTATTGATGACTATTCTATACTATAAATCATAATTCAAGATCCATATCCTCTTCTCTTGTTCTTCATCAGGAACTAGGATTTACATGACGTGGGGGCTAAGAGACCATACATGGAAGGAATTATACCCGCCCTTCCTTACCATACCAATCAATGGATGTGTAAGGCGCAAAGAGAGCATTCACATGTAGGATTTATACCGCCATCCCCCCCGCAATACCTACTATTCCTTGAAGGATGAAGTAACATGAGTTATCAGTAATATGTTCTTGTATTCTATAATACATCCCATAAGTACATTAGGATGAATATTGAACATAACTCATATCCATACTCTCCCCTCTTATTATTCATCAAGGAATTAGGATCTTACATAGCTAGGGCGTGTAGAGACCATCTCCAACCCAGCATTGGGAACCTATATCCCAGCCATTGGGGTCTATTCACGCACCTCCGACCCAGCATCGGGAACTATGTCCCTGGCCCTTGGGGTCAATACGAGATCGCTGACCCAGCTTGAGAATCTAGGTCCCTAGCCCTTGGGGTTGATACGAGATTTATGATCGGATTTATGCCCGCCTTTCCCTACAATACCTACTTGATGAAATAATAAGGGCTACGGAAACATGGTCTTCATTTCAATATTCCCTTGTACTTATTATAACCATAATGCATAGATTAAGGACATTTACATTGCAACTCGAAATACCATTATACGGTATTCGTGTTTATACAATTGTTTATCATTGTTAGATCCTAAGTCTAAATATAAATAGTAGTCCAATAAGTTACATGGTTTTATGATATGACGGACATGAATATAGATCTTGTTCTAGATTATACATGCTATATACATGTAAGACATTTCATTTGAATTGCAATATATCACATGGTTTTGTATCAACTATAAGATGACATTATTTATGCATAGATATTCATTATATATATAAAATAATCTTTATCATTTATGTTTACTAATTATAGATTGAACAAATTAAATATTTATAAATACTTACCTCTGCTGTAATTGGCTGATTGCTGCCACTTTATCTCTGCTGACTGTTCTTTCTTATTTCTGATTCGATGCCTTTTGGAAGGAGGCATTGATGCTATTTAAAAGGTTGAAGAGTTGTATTAATTAAAGGACACATCAATTGCCCTTTTGAAGACATCCGCTGCCCTCCATGTATTAGTTATTATTTGTTATGAGATCTTTATCTCTCTTTAAGAGTGATCGCTGCCTCCTTTGTCTTATATATTTTAATGCCATCGCTGCCTTTTTAAGATTATCATCTCTATTAATTGCTCCTTATAATTATCTCTGCTGATTGTTCTTTCTTATTTCTGATTCGATGCCTTTTGGAAGGAGGCATTGATGCTATTTAAAAGGTTGAAGAGTTGTATTAATTAAAGGAAACATCGATTGCCCTTTTGAAGACATCCGCTGCCCTCCATGTATTAGTTATTATTTGTTATGAGATCTTTATCTCTCTTTAAGAGTGATCGCTGCCTCCTTTGTCATATATTTTAATGCCATCGCTGCCTTTTTAAGATTATCATCTCTGTTAATTGCTCTTTATAATTATGGTTATCGCTGTTGCTATTTGTATGCATCAGAGCTTTCCACATTAAATCACTGCTTTTAAAACCTGTTTGACCTTTAATCAAAAACATTAAATCGCTGCTTTAGTCTTATATGATATTATTATCATTATAATTATATTCTATAATATTATTTAAACTAATTAATATTATTATATTACATATATATATATATATTTATAATTACTAGTATATTATAATAATAATATATATACTAACATATATTATTAATATTTTATTTTATATTAATATAATATAACATATCGTGATATATATATATATATATTATATTATATTAAAATATTTATATGATAATATTATAAATATATTTGTTTTAAGGTTATGCACATAATCGATTTAATTATTAAGTGCCGATACGGGGATATGACAGCGGTCCCCACTCAAGATTGCTTGTCCTCAAGCAATACTTCTAAAAACCATCAATCTCTTCGAGAATAGTTGTTAGTATTCTTGTCTCAATCCAACTGTCAATGTTAGTCTTTCTCCAAAGTATGAGGTCATCTGTCGAACGTTCCATCTTGTTCGTGTATTTGTATTTCCCAATATCCCTCGACAACGAGAAGTGTGTAATTTTAAGACAATTTTACCTCATTTAAAATTGTTTATTAGACTTGAAGCATACTCATATATATATATATACGTAATACGTGAAGTGTACGAGATACACGAAGTATACATGTATGAAGCATAGACCTAGATTGTAATGTCCCGTTTTCTAGCTTGATCTTTTACAGTTGACCGTTGGCTTATTCCGGAGACCCGTAGGCTACTCGGAGGTTGAAATTGGGGTTTAATGTTTTGGTGGTTGCTTTTGTTTGTGGATTGTGGTTTGGTTGGCAGTTTCTTTCTGGGTTTGTTCTCCTTAGTCCCTGTTGGTTACAGCTATTTTTAGTAAGTTCAGGGTTGGCACCAGAACGGGATTTTGAGAGTGGGGTTGGATTCGTCTTGTCAAGACCTTTCCAACGAGCTATAGATCATCGAATTCCGACTTCATCTTGGCCTCCGTTTTAAAGTCCGTAAATTAAACATTATTATTTAATATTAATCTTGTTTTAAAAGAGGGGACTTTAAGGGTGAGGTTGAAAAAGAGGATTATATTATTTTCCCTCTCATGTTTTATCCCATATGCAAGAGGATTTTAGAGACTCCCAGTTGGAAAAGTATAAAAGGAGGAAGAGTGCTTTCATTTCGGCATCCAAAATCTTGATAATGTTATGCTACCGGATTGGCTTTGGGATTGCTTCGAGGAATGTATGCCTCCTAGCTTGGCATTGCTTCTCACTTGAAAGATAGCGACTAGTGGTGAAATAGTCTAGTTTGTGAGTTTACATTGGGATTTGTGCATTGTAATCAGCTTTTGGCTTTAGTTCAGTTTTGCATATTAGAGTTTTTCCAGCATTGCATTTTTAGTTACAGTAGATTTGTGTTTTATTCATAAGTCAAAAAACAACAAAAATATTGTTCTGGGTATTCTCTTATTCTCATTGTCTGGTCAAGGCGTCACTTTCCTCCAGTTTGCAGATTTTTTTGAGATAGTTGTGATTTTTTTAAAGGCAGATCGCCCTTTCTTGAAGGCCGTACCATCTGCTGGTGCATTGGAATCTGTGCATAAATAATACATGGCATTTTGATCTGTTTTCAGTGTTCTATCCTAAGCATCATCATTCTTAGGGAATATTGCATTTTGTTTCAAGTCAGTTGGATGAGTTATGAGGGAGATATGAGCATATGAGTAAATTCATAGGTTGCTGGTTTTAATTTAAAGGCGAATGAGATTCATTTTGTAAACTGACAGTAGTACTGGCAGTAATTCTCAATCTTGTTCAATTCTGATTTGTAATGCTCAACTCTACTTCCAGTATTTGCTTTTGTATTTACTTTACCTCCGCCCTATGGTAGCTACTTTCCCATTCCGGGATAGAAAGCACATTCTGGGTGTTGAGTACTTTCAGCATTACAGTTATTTCTTTCAAGCATTGTAATTTGTAATACTCCGCCATATGGTCGCCTCAACTCCATATTGGATTGGGTAGCACATACTTGGTGTCGAGTTCTCTTTCAGTACTTAGTGTAGAAGACCCTCTGACCATATGCTCGCCATCATTGGCGCCATTCTTGGTTAGAGTTATTGCATAAGCATTTTGATTAAGATCCTCTGACCAATGCTCACACCTTGCCCACATCGGGATCCTGGTGTACATTCTGGTTAGAGTTGCTTCAACAACGTTTTGGTTTAGCTGCTAACCTTAACGGGTGCATTGGTTTGTAATTTGTAATTTGAAAAAACAAAAAAATTTGGCTCGGAATATTTCATAGATACATGGAATATGTGAAGTATACACACACAAATATCGTACACATGGAGCATACAAAAACCTTATATGCTTAATACATGGAATATAGGACATACACATAATACACAAAAGTATGAACATAGTGTATAATACACAAGTGTACTTGCGTAATACATGAAACATATAGCATACACTTGATACACAAAGCATTAAGCATACAAAATATACACACGTAATACACAAGCATGAAGCATACATGCAATACACACACATAACATGTAAAGCATGAAGCATACATGTAACTCGCACGTAATACACAAATATGAAGTATAAAAATGAATACAAGTAAGTCATGAAGTGTGCATTTAAACATACATAAATCAAGTACTATACATACAAAGTCATGGGTTATACACTTGAATACATGTATACACGAAGTCATAGGGTAAACACACAAAGTCATAGAGTATACAATTGAAAACATAGTCAAGTCATAGAGTACACACTTGAATACAATTACAAAGTCATAGAGTATACACTCGAATACAATTGCAAAGTCATAGAATATACACTGAATACAAATACAAGTCAGCTCGTATACACTCAATACAAATACAAGTCATAGAGTATACAAGGCATAGAGTATACACTCAAATACAAATACATGGCATAAACTATACACTCATACAAATACAATCATAGAGTATACACTCAAATACAAATACATGGCATAGAGTATACACTCAAATACAAATACAATCATAGAGTATACACTCATACACTTGAATACAATTGCAAAGTCATAGAGCATACACTCGAATACAATTGCTAAGTCATAGAGTATACACTCAAATACATAATCAAGTCAGAGTAGACAAGTAGCTCAAGCAAGTAGGCAAGTAGCTCAAGTAGACAAGCAAGTAGGCAAGTAGCTCAAGCACACATAGTATACACAGGATGGCAGGATGATTGCTCTGATACCACTTGTAATGTCCCATTTCTAGATGAAGCACTTAAACCTGAATCTGCATCCAAAGTGATTCTGAAGGAGACATTAGTAACATTAGAGATCATTAAATTCTAATGATAAGATCAACAAGTTCAATGATAATATTCCATTCACGATTGTCATCCACTATTGATGACTATTCTATACTATAAAATCATAATTCAAGATCCATATCCTCTTCTCTTGTTCTTCATCAGGAACTAGGATTTACATGACGTGGGTGCTAAGAGACCATACATGGAAGGAATTATACCCACCCCTCCTTACCATACCAATCAATGGATGTGTAAGGCGCAAAGAGACCATTCACATGTAGGATTTATATCGCCATTCCCTCGCAATACCTACTATTCCTTGAAGGATGAAGTAACATGAGTTATTAGTAATATGTTCTTGTATTCTATAATACATCCCATAAGTACATTAGGATGAATATTGAACATAACTCATATCCATACTCTCCCCTCTTATTATTCATCAAGGAATTAGGATCTTACATAGCTAGGGCGCGTAGAGACCATCTTCGACCCAGCATCGGGAACCTATATCCCAGCCCTTGGGGTTCACGCACCTCCGACCCAGCATTGGGAACTATGTCGCTGGACCTTGGGGTCGATACGAGATCGCTGATCCAGCTTGAGAAACTAGGTCCCTAGCCCTTGGGGTCGATATGAGATCGCTGACCCAACTTGAGAAACTAGGACCCTAGCCCTTGGGGTCGATACGAGATTTATGACCAGATTTACACCCACCTTTCCCTACAATACCTACTTGATGAAATAATAAGGGCTACGGAGACATGGTCTTCATTTCAATATTCCCTTGTACTTATTATAACCACTTGTAATTTCCCCTTTCTAGAGGAAGCACTTAAACCTGAATCTGCATCCAAAGTGATTCTCAAGGAGACATTAGTAACATTAGAGATCATTAAATTCTAATGATAAGATCAACAAGTTCAATGATAATATTCCATTCACGATTGTCATCCACTATTGATGACTATTCTATACTATAAATCATAATTCAAGATCCATATCCTCTTCTCTTGTTCTTCATTAGGAACTAGGATTTACATGACGTGGGCACTAAGAGACCATACATGGAAGGAATTATACCCACCCCTCCTTACCATACCAATCAATGGATGTGTAAGGCGCAAAGAGACCATTCACATGTAGGATTTATACTGCCATTCCCCCGCAATACCTACTATTCCTTGAAGGATGAAGTAACATGAGTTATTAGTAATATGTTCTTGTATTCTATAATACATCCCATAAGTACATTAGGATGAATATTGAACATAACTCATATCCACACTCTCCCCTTTTATTATTCATCAAGGAATTAGGATCTTTCATACCTAGGGCGTGTAGAGACCATCTCCGACCCAGCATCGGGAACCTATATCCCAGCCCTTGGGGTCTATTCACGCACCAACGACCCAGCATTGGGAACTATGTCCCTGGCCCTTGGGGTCGATACGAGATCGCTGACCCAAATTGAGAAACTAGGTCCCTAGCCCTTGGGGTCGATACAAGATTTATGACCGGATTTACACCCGCCTTTCCCTACAATACCTACTTGATGAAATAATAAGGGCTACAGAGACATGGTCTTCATTTCAATATTCCCTTGTACTTATTATAACCATAATTGATGCAGAGGCATCCACACTAAAACCTTGACATACAGCATGTATGTCTACAACCCATCATCATCATCATATTTCCCTTAACATTGTCAGCATCATCATATTTTCTCTGCCGACCGATATCCTCCTGCAGACAAACCTTCGACCTTTCGCCTGTCAGCAGCATCATCATATTCGGCTATCGGCAGCATCATCATATTCGGCAAGCGCAAACATCCTCCTGATGTTCACTGTTCATCTTACCGCCAACCTCTATCTGCAGCATCATGATGTTCAACATCATGTTCATCAGCAGGATATAAAATATCCGGCTCCCTCCATATATCCTGATGACGACACTTCACGCACCTTTCCTTCGATGCTTACGTCACCCCGATATCCTGATGACGATTATCCTGATGACGATGACGTCACATGCAGCTCCTCCAATATCCTGCTGTCCCGATATCCTGATGACGATTATCCTGATGACGATGACGTCACATGCAGTTCCTTCAATATCCTGCTGTCGGCCAAACTTAACATTATCGGCCCGCGATGGTTTTATCAACCCGATCTTCTACCTTATGCCGATACGCTCCTCCTCGGCAACACCTAATGATGATCACCCCGAAACGCATTCACCTTATGCAAACGATTGCATCATGCTCACCTCCATCTACTCGGATGACGCCCGAAGTAACTGCAGGATATACACAGAAATATCCTGATGATGCCGTTGTGACGAATTTCCAACCTTAACGGATTCTGATCCGCCGAACCTCCTGGGGTGACCCGATCTGCTTCCTGGACAACTTTCCAGACTCTAACTATCAGCACGACCTAGCACATACCCATGCTAGGGTTCTCAACACCTCTTGATTGCGATCCTGCAAACATACATGCGAACAAACAGAAAATGCAACCTAAACCCTAACCTATGGTACACAGCCATTCCACCGATTCGACGAATCAACCGGTGGAATGGATCAGCGAATCCATGCAACCACCAGAACAGCAACTCGATTACACAATGGAATTCAAAACAGAGAATGGACACAAACAGGATCTCTTTATTGATTTCAAAAGATGCAAATACAATATTCTGTCTCTCTCTCTCTCTGTCTCACTCCCTGCAAAGTCTGATCGATGATATGCAAATACTGCCTAAAACCAACCGATCCTAATGCATAAATAGGATTTCCTACGAGTACTACCACTCGATTCCCAGCGGCTGGGAGCTTCCAAGCGGCTGGGAGGATCCAACCGAACTAACAACCTAAACAGCTGTCCAAACAAACTATCTAAAAATAGTAAAGTATGGTCAACATGACCTTATTACATGCATTGGTCTTATCAGACTTTCTTGGAAACATTAACAAGACCTATAACAAACTAACTGCCTCATGGAGGCCAGATGTCAGGTAGGTGCTCCTGCACCATACTCCCCAACAGAAAAGAACTCATGTCCCATGAGTTAGGTTGTGGAAGAATTCCACCTTTACACTTTGCCTTTGCAGTGTCTTGACCTGTTCCAGCTTTGTCCTCTGCTGGCTCTCGGCGGCTCCAAGACTTCTGAACTGTAACTTGCTTTCTTGCAAGTAAATCCTCATGCCTGTCAATGTAGGCCCTTCTCTCACATACCTTGTGTTTGTCAGGTTGTCTGACCAGAGCCTCTGTCTGAACTGCCTCTTGAACTTCTGTAATGTTCAACTCTGTCTTTCTTTCAACCTTTATAGGACAAACAATAGTCCCAACTATGACAACATCCTTGTCATTCCTCTCAACTGGTTGCTGTTTGCAAACCTGTTTCTGAACCTGCTGCTGACCTCTGTCAGTCACAACTGAAACTGTCTTCAAACTGTTGTCCTTAACAACTCCTTTCCCTGCAGTGTCCTCAACTGCCTGTATGCCTGCTCCTATAGGCATCTGCACAAACTCCTTCTTTCCCACTAAAATGATTTTGGCTGCCCCCTGTGCTGCAGCATCTTCTTGCAATGGCATCAATATAATAGTCTTCCCATCTTTCTTGATGGTGTAGGTATTAGCATACTCATCATACAGTACCCTCCTATCAAATTGCCATGGCCTACCCAACAGTAGGTGACAACATTCCATGGGCAAAATGTCACACAAAACTCTATCCTGATATGCTCCAATCTGAAAATCCACATATGCCTGTTCATAGACAAAAAGTGATTGACTATCACTCACCCAAGATGCCTTGTAAGGGTGTTGGTGTGGAATCCTTTCCAAATTTAGTTTATCCACTATTTCCTGAGATACCATGTTGTCTGTTGAACCAGTATCAATGACAACCTTACATACTTTACCTTTGCTCTTGCATGTGGTCTTGAAAAGAGCTCTTCTTTGCATCATATCCTTTGATGCCTGCAAACTAGTTCTCCTTAGCATCAATGCTTCTCCCTCCTCAGGATATCCATAATTGTCAGGAACTCTATCTTGATAAGTGTTTAAACTTTGTACACATTCCTCTACTTTCTCTTCTTGCACAAGTTGTACTCTCTTGTCATTCGTTCTATCATTTCTGGATGATGAACCTTTGCTTTCTGGACATTTGAAAAATGGATGACCAAACTCACCACAGGTGTAACACTTTCCTGAAAATGTAGTAGAACCTCTACCACTTCCAAATCTGCCTCTATTACCTTTCCATCCACCTCTGAAATCAGACTGTCCCTGTCCTTTACCAGTGTCTTCTTGACCCTCATTGGTTTGCCTTGTTGTAGGGGCTAATCCTCTTCCCCTCATATTGTTTCCTCTTCCTCTCATGGACTTATCTTGTCTTCTATTCACCTTTTCTTCAATCCTGATTGCCATTTGGTAACAATCCTCCACACTCTTAGGGTTAGCTAAAACTAACTCATCCTGTATGTTCAATCTCAAGCCAGCCAAGTACCTCGCCACCTTTTCTACCTCATTCTCATGATGACCAGATCTCATACTCAACTTATAAAACTCCTCAGTATATGCCTTCACATCCATTTCCTTCTGCCTTAAAAAGTGCAGCTTCTTAAACATCTGAATCTCATAATCCTTGGGCAAGAATTTACCTTTGATCCTTGCTACCATTTTATCCCATGAAGTGATCTTTGACCTTCCTTGTTTCCTTCTCTCGGATTGTACATAATCCTACCATACCAAAGCATGACCTCCTAACTTGGTCTTTGCAATCTTTACCTTCTGATCCTCAGCAACATCTTCACATTCAAAGTGATTATCAAGTGCAGCAATCCAATCCAGTAACTCATCTTCATTCAAACTTCCATTATACTTGGAAACATCAACCTTTACCTTAGGTTTATCACTCTGTACTGCCTTTAACAGTTTTGCAAATCTCTGGTCTTCAGCATCCAGACCTTCAGCTACCTCTTCATACTCTTCAACAGCATCTTCATCTTCTTCTGATTCACTGTCGTCCACTTCCCTCTTTTTGTTCTTCTCCAAGGCTACAAGCCTGGCTTGAAGTGCTTCGGCAAGCTCCTTCATCTTCCTCATCTCTCTGGCATGTTTTTCCTTCATCTCCTGCAACTCCCTTGCAGTACCATTACCTTTCGGAGGCATTTTGTCAACCTCTCACTCCTCTACCTCTGTCTTTTCAGTGACAGAATCAACACACAACAGCCCAGACCTTTTGCTGAGCTCTGATACCACTATGATGCAGAGGCATCCACACTAAAACCTTGACATACAGCATGTATGTCTACAACCCATCATCATCATCATATGTCCCTTAACACTGTCAGCATCATCATATTTTCTCTGCCGACCGATATCCTCCTGCAGACAAACCTTCGACCTTTCGCCTGTCAGCAGCATCATCATATTCGGCTATCGGCAGCATCATCATATTCGGCAAGCGCAAACATCCTCCTGATGTTCACTGTTCATCTTACCGCCAACCTCTATCTGCAGCATCATGATGTTCAACATCATGTTCATCAGCAGGATATAAAATATCCGGCTCCCTCCATATATCCTGATGACGACACTTCACGCACCTTTCCTTCGATGCTTACGTCACCCCGATATCCTGATGACGATGACGTCACATGCAGCTCCTCCAATATCCTGCTGTCCCGATATCTTGATGACGATTATCCTGATGACGATGACGTCACATGCAGTTCTTTCAATATCTTGCTGTCGGCCAAACTTAACATTATCGGCCCGCGATGGTTTTATCAACCCGATCTTCTACCTTATGCCGATACACTCCTCCTCGGCAACACCTGATGATGATCACCCCGAAACGCATTCACCTTATGCAAACGATTGCATCATGCTCACCTCCATCTACTCGGATGACGCCCGAAGTAACTGCAGGATATACACAGAAATATCCTGAGGATGCTGTTGTGACGAATTTCCAACCTTAACGGATTCTGATCCGCCGAACCTCCTGGGGTGACCCGATCTGCTTCCTGGACAACTTTCCAGACTCTAACTATCAGCACGACCTAGCACATACCCATGCTAGGGTTCTCAACACCTCTTGATTGCGATCCTGCAAACATACATGCGAACAAACAGAAAATGCAACCTAAACCCTAACCTATGGTACACAGCCATTCCACCGATTCGACGAATCAACCGGTGGAATGGATCAGCGAATCCATGCAACCACCAGAACAGCAACTCGATTACACAATGGAATTCAAAACAGAGAATGGACACAAACAGGATCTCTTTATTGATTTCAAAAGATGCAAATACAATATTCTGTCTCTCTCTCTCTGTCTCACTCCCTGCAAAGTCTGATCGATGATCTGCAAATACTGCCTAAAACCAACCGATCCTAATGCATAAATAGGATTTCCTGCGAGTACTACCACTCGATTCTCAGCGGCTGGGAGCTTCCAAGCGGCTGGGAGGATCCAACCGAACTAACAACCTAAACAGCTGTCCAAACAAACTATCTAAAAATAGTAAAGTATGGTCAACATGACCTTATTACATGCATTGGTCTTATCAGACCTTCTTGGAAATATTAACAAGACCTATAACAAACTAACTGCCTCATGGAGGCCAGATGTCAGGTAGGTGCTCCTGCACCAATAATGCATAGATTAAGGACATTTGCATTGCAACTCGAAATACCATTATACGGTATTCGTGTTTATGATCCTAAGTCTAAATATAAATATTAATCCAATAAGTTACATGGTTTTATGATATGACGAACATGAATATCGATCTTGTTCTAGATTATACATGTAAGACATTTCATTTGAATTGCAATATATCACATGGTTTTGTATCAACTATAAGATGACATTATGTATGCATAGATATATATATATATAATCTTTATCATTTATGTTTACTAATTATAGATTGAACAAATTAAATATTTATAAATACTTACCTCTCTGCTGTAATTGGCTGATTGCTGCCACTTTATCTCTGCTGACTGTTCTTTCTTATTTCTGATTCGATGCCTTTTGGAAGGAGGCATTGATGCTATTTAAAAGGTTGAAGAGTTGTATTAATTAAAGGACACATCGATTGCCCTTTTGAAGACATCCGCTGACCTCCATGTATAGTTATTATTTGTTATGAGATCTTTATCTCTCTTTAAGAGTGATCGCTGCCTCCTTTGTCTTATATATTTTAATGCCATCACTGCCTTTTTAAGATTATCATCTCTATTAATTGCTCCTTATAATTATGGTTATCGCTGTTGCTATTTGTATGCGTCAGAGCTTTCACATTAAATCACTGCTTTAGTCTTATATGATATTATTATCATTATAATTATATTCTATAATATTATTTAAACTAATTATTATTATTATAATACATATATATATATATTTATAATTACTAGTATATTATAATAATAATATATATACTAACATATATTATTAATATTTTGTTTTATATTAATATAATATAACATATCGTGATATATATATTATATTATATTAAAATATTTATATGATAATATTATAAATATATTCGTTTTAAGGTTATGCACATAATCGATTTAATTATGAAGTGCCGATATAGGGATATGATAGTATCGTTAACATATACAGATCCCCAAGAGGAAAGAGATAGTGACGATAAGATGGATGAGCCCATAGAGGCCGTAGAACCAGAACCTGCAATACAAGAAGATAACGTTGATAGTGAGGAGACAGAGGATGAAGCATCTCTAGCTGACAGGAAAGGTTAGGGCAAGGTTGTCAAAGAGCCCAAGAAGAAGGCAATCAGGGGTAGCATCTCCCTAATCAAGACAAGAACTTCCAAGAGAAAACTTGTGCAAAGTGGAGAAGTTGAGGGACCTAAGCCAAAGAAGGCTAAGGTTACTAGGAAGGCCCGAAGCCTGAAAATTACACAAGACCCTCCAACTGCAGCTATTGCTACATCAGTCCCTTTGCCTACAGTCACTGCTCCTCTTGTAACTTCCAGTGTTCCAACTGCACCTGTGTCATCTCCTCCACCTTCTTCCAATGCATCACCTTCCTTAGTTGCTCAATTAGTTTCCATTGTACCTATTTCTGCTGCCCCTGCCTTTGTTGAACCTTCTTCCTCTCCTCCATCTTCTCCTCCATTGTCCTCCATTGATGTTCCCATTTCTCCATCTTTCATGTTCTCTCTTTCCACTTCACTTTTTGTTTCCTCTATTCCATCCCTTTCATCTCTCACAATTCCTCTGCTGCCATTCATTTCATATGTCCTATCACTTCCATCTTTCTCCTTGCCATCTCTTAATCCATCCACTCCCATTGTCATTCATTCCATTCTTTTTGGTCCATCCATCCGGTCTTCTATTGGATCTGTAGCATTTGCAAATCTCTCTAGGGTGCAACTGCCTGAAGCAGTAGTAGGACCATTCATTTCAATAAACAACAGTTTATCTCGACCATTCCGGACTGTTGCTGATGTCCCAGAACTTCATCCCCCAAGGTGCCCTTGTTGGAAGGTATTGAGAAAGTATGTGCTGAGATGAATATAACCAATGAAGAGATTAATATACAAGATGCCCCTGAAAGCCCTCCTGCAGATATGAGCACTATAGAGATTGTAAATCTTGATGATAGTCCTCCACAAGGTGAATCAAGTCAGAGTGCATTTACCAAAGCTGAGTAGGATATATGAGAGCAACTGAAACAGATTGGATCTCTTGCAAAGGTTGATGCAGATATTCCTGGGGAGGATGATACAAAAAAGGGGATGACAACAGTAGATAACAGTGATTCTTTGAATAAAGAGCGTGATCAAATGAAATCCCCTAAACATTCTTTGACAGCTCATGACTAGCTGCAGCAGAGACTACAAGGTAAACAACCTCAAATTGAAGTTGTTGACTTGGATTTGGATAGCTTTCTTGCTCGGCTTGAAAAGCCAAAGAAGTAGAAACAAGTAAAGGTCCATTCAAGGATTTATAAGGATGTTTCTGGATCAAGAATTGTTGAAGTTGCAGTACCATCAGCAGAGGCAAATAAAGAAGAAATGATGCCTGGAGATTACAATATCTCAACAATAAACCTCGGGCCTACTTCTAGGATACAGGTGATTGAGGAATTCAAGGATTCTTTCTCTACCATCATGAGCCGAATGGATAAAGATGAGTTGACGAAGAAGCAACTGAAGCAACAAAATGAAGAGCTCTGTGCTTGCATTAGGTACTTGATCAAGCCTATGCATACTGAAGATGGCACTGCTATTGCCCCCTCCATTTTTTGAAGGAAGAATTGGAAGATTTTGATAAGATAAGGAAACTTGCTTCAATAACCAAGGAACGGTTAACCTAGATTTACGCAAAAGGGTGTGAAGCAATAGATGAGCTCGGTGAGGCACAGAAAGATTTTTATGCTCTGAAAGAAGATTGGGAGGCAATAATTGAAGGTGAGGATTATGATGAATATCACTTACACATACACCCCAGAATCCTAGCAATGATTAACCTACCTGAGGAAATTCTCATCCAGGAGAATATTTTGACGAAAGATAAATTGCATATGCCGTTCCATTGGCTTGAGATGCTAAAGCCTAGAAGAGAAATTTTTGATAAGGCAAAGACTGAGGGTGAGTCAGCCAAGACTTGGCTTTTGAAGCCATTTATGGTTTCAATGATTTGTTCAAAAATTTGACAGGATTATATCTGGATGATACTGCGGTTATTGATGTACACGAATGTAAGAAACAATTGGGTCTGTCATTACAGGGAGATTCTTCTTCCTATAGTACAACAGACATGAACAAATCCAATAGGCTGCAAACACAGATCAAAGAGTTCAAGAAGAGCAAAAGAGCCAAATTTATCATGATTTATCCTGAACAATTGATACCCTCAAATTCAGGGCAAGTTTTGTAAAGAATCCTTCTTTGAAAGAAATCAATCCTGCACTTGAAGCCCTAATGGCGTATAGGTAGGAGGCATAAAAGAGCAAAGTGACAGTTGATGACAGCGTTCCTGAGAGTCAACAGTGAGCAAAATTAGCAGATCGGGAAGTCAAATGCCAAATCCAACTAGCGTTCCTCCATCAAAACTTGCCACATATTCTCTTTTGACTTGTTAATGCATTGTAAAAGTGATTTGTCTTATTAGACATATCAAAAAGCTGCTATTTTGTCTTGTTCAATTAAGTTGAAAAGTTGTATTTTCGTCTTTTTCCTAAAGGAGAAAATTAATTTTGGGATTGTAACTGCCCAGTTGCCAATATTAAACGATGTCAAATCTAAGCTCTTGGTGTTGATTTAATCCTCACCATCCATTGAAAAACTCGGTATGCCTGCTTCTCTATATAAGAGTAGTCATTTTCTCTATTTTGTAAGGTTGGAACAATGAATTGTTTAGACTTTGCCAAAATTTTGAATCAATACAAATATATTTACAGGTGTTGCTACATATTTTTGTCTCGTGTTATGGGATTTTGGATTTCATAGTTCATCTCTATCCAATGTTAGATAGAGTTCAGTTACAATTTGGATGTATGCTTTAGGTATTTGATGAATGCTTTGGTTCATACCATTTGTATCTTGCTGATTGTAAGTTACTTTGCATGGTTAGTTTGAACCCATTTTATGAATTAAGTTCAGTTGCATGAAATTGATTAAGCTGCACCAGTAATTGGGTGTTTCATGAATTTATGTGATTTGAGAATCTTTATTACCTTTGAAGATTGCACTAGTTCTATAGCATTGTGAGAAACCTGGTTAAACATAAATTTGTTTTAGGGTATTTTGTCTATTTGAAGTAACTTCATCCACTGTGATTTGTCCCTAGGGTTTTTCCATTTCTTTTCCTATCCCTTATCCTTTTGAATTTTCTTTGAGAAGTTGGTAGATTTAGATCAAAAGCATGACATCATTGATAAAACAGATGAAGTTTTCAGACTTCAAAGTCTGGATCACTTAGGGTTTCTGCATACCTACAACTTATTAAGATATTCTTCTAGAATCATCTATTTTTAGTTAATGGTCAGTACCGTGTAAGTGTAACGGTCATGTAATGATTTCTTGGATCGTGTGTCGATCCTTGGCAGTTTCTAAATATAGAAACGTGCCTATTATTGTACATCTTGTAACCTATATATTGAGCATTCCCTCATTGTTAATATCATCCAACAATTTACCAATTACCTGTGTAATATGGTGGTCAAAGACGATTACCGATCTTCATGATGATGAACTTGTTGAGGGTAGATCTTCTCGGAATAAGAGCAAAAAGCAGCCTACAGTCAATTTTGCTCTCATGGCCAACTTGCACAGTGTCTTTGAACCTCAGACTTATTCAGAGGCTAAAGGCATTCCTGAGTGGGATACGGCGATGGAATCAGAATACCAAAGTCTTTAGAAGAATCACACTTGGGTCCTCTCTGATCTTCCTCCAGGGAAGAAACCCATTAGCTACAAATGGGTGTATAAAGTTAAGTACAAGGCTGACGAAACCTTGGACAAGTACAAAGCAAGGCTTGTTGCTCGGGGTTTCTCACAGAAAGTAGGCATTGACTACGAGGAGACCTTTGCTCCTACAGCCAAGATGAGCACCATACGGCTTGTCCTTGCCTTAGCAGCCCAGTTTGGATGGAAAGTCCATCAGATGGATGTGAAGAGTGCATTCCTCAATAGTGAGTTGCAGGAAGAAGTCTACATGACGCAGCCTCCTCGTTTCAAGGTTGCCGGTCAAGAACATAAAGTCTGTAGGCTGGTCAAAGCCCTTTATGGCCTAAAGCAGGCTCCTAGAGCATGGCACATCAAAATTGACAAGTACCTCACAGAACATGGCTTTAAGAGGACATCTGACTCAAATCTGTATATCAAACACACTGGCAGTGATATCTTGTTAGTTGTTGTCTATGTGGATGACTTGCTTATTACTGGCAGCTCGGCACACCTGATCGATAAGATCAAACAGCACCTGTGCACCACCTTTGATATGACTGATCTGGGACTTTCTCACTATTGTTTAGGTGTTGAGGTTTGGCAAACTCAGAATAGCATCTTCATCTCTCAGTCGAAGTATGCTCGCAGTCTTCTGGATAAGTTCCGAATGCAGGACTGCAAACCCGCCTCCACCCTTATGGAAAAGGGACTTAAGCTGTCAGCTAAGTCCGATTCCCCAGTGGTTGATGAGTCTCTGTTCTGACAACTAGTAGGCAGTCTTATCTACTTAACTGCTACTAGACCAGACATTAGTTTTGCAGTCAGCTACATCTCCAGATTCTTGACAGCCCCCAAGGCTGATCATTGGATAGCGGCTAAGCATGTGCTACGGTATGTGAAGGGTACATCTGACTTTGGTATCCTTTACACAAGGAATTCTGATCCCAGCCTTCAGGGCTTCACGGATTCAGATTGGGCAGGTTCAGTAGATGACAGAAAATCAACTTCTGGGTATGTGTTCAGTTTGGGATCCGGTGCCATCACATGGACCAGTAAGAAACAGCAGGCTGTGGCACTCTCCTCAACAAAAGCTGAATATCGAGGTGCAGTAAAGGCAGCATGTGAGGCAGTTTGGCTTTGCCGGATGCTTGCAGTTATGCAACTATTTCAAGCAGGACCGACTCCCCTGTTCTGTGACAATCAGGGAGTTCTCAAACTTGCCAAGAATCCGGTCTTCCATGAGAGAACCAAGCACGTCGAGACACATTGTCACTTCATCCGATCGCTGGTTGAAGACCACACAGTTCAGTTGCTGTATGTTCCAACTGAGGATCAGACAGCAGATATTCTCACCAAGTCCTTGAGTCCTGACAAGTTTGTAAAATTCAGGGGGTCTCTTGGTGTTGTAAATAGATTGACCATTAAGTGAGGGTATTAAGATATTCTTCTAGAATCATCTATTTTTAGTTAATGGTCAGTACCGTATAAGTGTAATGGTCATGTAATGATTTCTTGGATCGTGTGTCGATCCTTGGCAGTTTCTAAATATAGAAACGTGCCTATTATTGTACATCTTGTAACCTATATATTGAGCATTCGCTCATTGTTAATATCATCCAACAATTTACCAATTACCTGTGTAATACAACTGTCATCATCCATAAATCCCTATATTTCATGTAAGTCCCCTTGATTGATACAGGAAAAACATATCCAACTGAGTTATCTTGCAAGTCAAGACCTAATATTATAAACCTTGGGGTAGTCTTTTTCTGGGTTTTCTGGGATTGGATTCCTTTCAAGAGATGTGAGATACCCTATATTTCATCTGCGTTGTGTGCAAAAACACCCATCAACAGGTAGAACACCTCTATGTCTCATTCATAAGCTTGGCATTTTATAAGACCATGGAGATACTCTTGGACCCCATCTCATGTTTTGGAGAAAACTCATGGCCTCACTTTAGGAAAGGTGTCCTGCTTTCCAAAACATGCTGCGTGGTCACAACTATCCCTTTATAGCTGTTTTAGTTACTATTTTGGTTCCCAACAGCTCTTTTGGGCCTTAATCTATCTATATGAGGACCCTTCACCTCTCCAAATCCATAACATTGCATTCTCATGCCAAAATGTTGTCAGAATTCACATTCATGCTCTTGCTTTCAGTTATCTCACATAGCAACATTGGAGCCTTGGTTGACTGTGATGCATTTCCTCACAATATTCATCTGCCTCTCCCAAGGTCATTCTGCAAGCTAGATAGGAATAATATCAAGGAGTCACTACAAATTGTGGAACCTCTTCTCTTCCTTCACAATCATGACAACTAAGATTGCCTGGACTGAGGTAGGTAGCCTTTGCACATGCTTTTCTTAGAGCTGGATATGAGGACTATTTTTACACAGAAAGTTTTCATTTTCATGATATTAGCTTAAGAATTTGCATGTTTCATGGTTCTGATTGTAAATTTTGGGCTAGGCTAATTAGTGTATCTTATGCTTTATGTCAAATCCTTCTCGCTTTGCTCTAGATTTCAGTATGCTTAGCTCCAGGTTTGATTTCATTGTGCACTAAAATAGATTAGATCCCCTAATCTCAACCTTTAGTAACACACCCCAACAAACCAGTCTTAGTTACTATCGGTTGTCAAGAGACCTGTGTTTGTAGTTTGCCTAATTGTGTCATGTCCCCATATTAATTGGTTATGTACCATTCATTCAAATTAAAGATATGAGTGATTTAATATATTAAATATTATATAAATCCTTAAAAGACATTATAAATATAATGTATTATTATATAACAATATAAGTTATAGCTGTAAAAATTATTATTATATAATAATATTAGTATAAGTATTCATGGTTATCAATATAAAATAAATATTAAATATTACTATTATTATATAATAATAAATATTAAAATTTTAAATATAAATATTATTATACAAGGCAGCGCCAAGAAATCCTATAAGTGCTGTCTAAAGATAGCAGCAATTAATATTTAAATAGACAAACGAATATGGAAAGATTAAAAGATGTGATGAAGGCAGTGAACTAGTCAAAGCATATCAGGAATAAAAGATAAAGTGATATTGGAAGACAATATGAAGTGCGATCCCTTAGAACATATGCGGCGGTTAATATAAGATAGCTGCAGCATACATATTAGTGACTATTACATTATAACCAAGGCAATCACTAACATGCGAAATCTATAAGAGCGATTCCATCCTTAGAATGGTTATGATAATAATTCTATAAACTGAAGACATCGAATGGGAGAATCAAACGATCTCATAAACAAATTAAGACTCCAATACAAGCGCCGCTGAAAGAAGGAATCGTGCCTATTTAAAGAAGTCGATGCTAAAGCCAGGAAGCGATTAGAATCACAAGGGCGATCAAGTTAAAGGAAATACTTAATGAAATCAGTATTAAGATCATCAAAAACTGCCTATCAGTAAAGGATAGCACTTATGAAACAACACCTTATGGAAAGTGGCGACTCTTGACTAGAAGACATCGATCCAAGATATAAAAGGAATCATCTCTCATCAATCGAAGGGGATCTATCCAGGAATACAACATATCTTCTTATCGTTGCATAACACACATTAACTCTGCATCAGATATCTGATCCTCATACTCAAGGACAGTCAGCAATAAACATATCTGCATACATATCAATCATAAATCAATCAAGAAAGGAAGGAGGATAAAACATATCTGCTAGTCATCAATTCTGAAGTATCATAATGAAAACACTCTAGCTGATATGCAATCAGTCATATGATGCTAATGAGTAAACATGAGAAGGAGATAACAAGTATGAAATATATATATTGATAGAGATCATGAGCATGTGAAATGTCCTGATAGAGAATATGTAAGACATATTGATAGTGATCATAAGAGGAACACGTGAAATATAAAAGATAGAGAATGTGTATTGGAAGTAATCATAAGATTAGTGATAGGAATATGTATTGAAAGTAAACATAAAATAATGAACTAAAGTCGAAATTTGTGAACAAGGTTGAGAGATTTTGGCTTGTAAAAAAAAGGGGACATTACAAATTGACTCCCCCTTCACCAAGCTCACTCACACATATTTGGGTTCTTCCACCTATAGACAAATCTGTGGAAGAAAGCCATATTGGAGTCTTCATGCCTGATCCATTGTTTTCAAGATCATCGGCACCAGAAAAGCTCCCCTTTTTGTTGGATTACAACAAGGTCTTGAATGATTAATTGTTCTTTAAGAAGATCTTGTGTGAGCTCTTGTTCTCTCATTCTCTTCTATGCGGTTTCCAATCTAGCCATTGCTTCTTTGCTTGCTTCAAAGATGTTGCTGAAGTCCTTTTTGTTCCATTCAATCATCTTGTTTGTTTCCTGTGAATCCCAGTTTTTTTGTGATTCTGAACATGACATGGCCTTGAGGTTTGTGGCTTGGTTCCATCTCTCTTAAAACAATTCTCCACTTTTGGAATCTGTCAACCACATATTTTCAAATTTGAAAGGGCTTTTTGGCCTTTTTGTAGCTGGTCGAATAGAAATCATGATTGACACATGATTCAAGAGAGTTGTATTTTTAACAGAACCTTAAACCATAATGCAAGGTGATCCATTGGCTTGCTATGAGTATTCTTAGAATTTCTTTGCAATTTAGCCTTGTTCTGTTTTTCTTGTTTGTCCTTGTGAAATTTGCACTTAGAAGATCTGGATCAGTCATGCCTGTGTATTGTTCATTTGTTGAATCTTTGGCTCTCCATTTTTTCCTCTGGACATTTTATTGCGCTGAAGTTCCTCATTAGGACGAGAAGGTTGCTAGGGTAGAGTAGAGTACAACTTTTCATATCTTGAAGATTGTATATTCTTTGGTTTCCCTTTGGGGGTATGTAGAATCTTTACAATTAGGAATTGCTGATCTGAAATGAAAGAACATGCTATACCCCATATGTGAGAACTATGGGAAATTCTTATCTACCTTTGTTTTGGCTTCCCCATAGTCCTGTGAACTTGGCTTTTTGACATTTTCAGATCTTGTAGTTTCTTAAAGAAGCATTTTGACTGTTTTGTTCTCTTTGACTTTGCTTTCAAGGTGTTTTTTAAAAGGAGTTTGTATAATTAGTTGGAGAGACTTTCTCACAATTGGCTCTCTCAGAACTGATAACTAATCACAAACTAATACATGATTTACCAAATAACCCAGGATCAATGAAAATCGATCCCCTCTGACACTGACCCAGTCCCAGCGGGATCACTCTGACAGATTGTTTTAGCTGGCCTATTCAGATCCATTCAGCATAAGACCATTGACACCATAACTCGATGGGACACTACAGGCCTTTGGCATCCAGAGGAAAATGTGTGTTTAAGGAAAGAGCTCATCTGAGTGCAGAGGAAAAAGATCCGTAGCTCAACATTGGGCTTACAATTTATAGCTTGAGGGAGCAATATCCAATGGGTAATTGATGTATGTTCTTTTTGTTTCATTTACTTACATGCTCCTCCTTTTGAACACAACCCCAAGTGGATACCAAGGTGCATGGTTTGGCACACATTCTTAACTTTCAAAGTCCTAACAGTAAGTACACATCCACATGCATACACTGAAGACACTATGTACCTTATAATACAAATATTGATCAACATAAATGTTTAATGTACCTATGCAAAGCACATGACTCCCTAACCTATAGAAGTAGGAGACAAACACAGAAGAACAAAATAATGAGAGAATAAAAAAATAAAGAATGTTGGCAAGCCATGCCTGTTACATCTCATGAGAAATCCATCACCAACTTATCCCACTCAGCATCAGTTGGGAAATCTACAGGTAATGCCTTCATAAGTTCACCCAAAGATGTCTCTTATGGAACCTCTGCAATTGAAGTGATTCCTTTCATTAACATTTCTGATTGAAGCTTCAAAGAGATGATTGATTCCAATGCATTGTTTACTTAGTGTAATTTTGTAAGGTCACTTTCTTTTATACTTTTTCTGAACACATATATTAAGGACCTAACATCCTTCAGCCATTCTGTCTTGCTCCTTAATGTCACATTTTCACTGAATGGAGATGGCAACCTGATGCGGATCAAACTACTTAAGGCCTCCATTTTATCCTTTATTACATTCTCAACGTGGAAATGTGTGCCTCTACTTATTGATGATCCTGCAGCTGTTTTCAAAGGCCTTAAGGAACTCTTTGAGTTGTTGTCCTGAAAGGTATCCCTTTTTCTGGAGGTCCTCATCCAATTCCCAGCTGAACTTATTTTCTATAGTTGTGATCAATCCAAATCTAGTTGACCACATACCTTTAATTCCAACCAATTGGTTAGTGACATTCTTCTCGTGTAGAAACCTTCATAGCCTTTCTTATTTGAGTTCCATAAAAAATAAACAAGATTTCAATTTCTCCCATTGGCTCTATGAGATCCATCACGGTCTTCTTGAAATGGTTCTTAAGGGATTCCTTTTCAGTCTGCAACACTTTGTTCTTCTCAATTAGAACATTTTGTTCACCTTGGAGATGCTTTATTTTATTGGCCATTTCTGCCACCTTTTGTAACCTTTCAGACGGTGTTTCAGCAGCAGTTGAAGGCCCGACATTAGTAGTAGGTGGAGGGCTCTCAATTGGTGGAGGGGAAGGTGCTTGTGTAATTTGAGGACGTTGCTCGATCCTCTTCATTAACTCATCCTTTTTTCCAAGGGCTGCCTTCAATTTTTTTGGGGGCAACATTTCCCTGTATATTCCATGTAAGAATGTGCACTATTGGACTGGGGTCCTAGGTCAGTTAGGTTCATATCTTCATTTTCATCATTAATGTTGTTCTTTTTAAGTGTGAGGAGCCTTCATTTTGGATCTTTATTGGGGTTGGATCACAGGACAGCTTTCACTTCTTCATTATGAATTGCTTGCTGATCCCACAAGGATGAAATAGGTTAGATATAGCAGATACCGGTTTATCATATCCATTCGTTCTGTAGATTTAAATTTCAACCTTATTCTGAAATAATAACTAACCTGGTTTGAAACAGGGATCTAAGGCTTTTGATGACTCTCTGATGCATCTCTATCTGATGTATTATTACTTGAAACATTATCTTGTTTTTGACTTGGTTCTAATGTTGTTATTTGTTTGAAATTGTATTAACGTTAACCTGTTTTGTGTGATCCACAGAATGTTTCAGGTTTTCCTTGCCTCAGGTGACCAAGCAGATGCTGCAGAAATATTGAAAATAATACCTTGGAATGATCAGAAAGATCAGCATGTTAAGTACCTAATCAAGATGTATCTCAAACATTATCAATGTGATGAAATTGGCCTGTGTGTCTAACTGGTAGCACTAGTGCAAGTTATCCTTTCAGTCCCTTAATATTTAATGGCATTGGAATTTTCGAAGGTTAGTCCTATTGTTGACGTGCCATGTTACAGTTTATCAAGCTACTGTAGAGAGAACAAAGGGGGGTTCATGTGTATATTACTATATTATATGGCATGCAGTTTTGCCTCTTTAAATAGCACGTTGCAGTTATATTCTCTATTCTCTTAGATTGTTAGAAGTAATGCCCTGATCTATTCTGCATCTTTTCATAACCTACAGGACCTCCAAGTCTCTTGTAAGAAACCTTTTCTAGATTCTTGATCAAACTCACAAATTTCTGATTTTCTTATGCAGGGATTCCGTCAAACACTTCCAGAATGCATATAAACTGAAGTTTCTGATTGCAAATGATACAGAGCTAATGTGCAAGTGTAAATCAACAGAAATAAACCATATTTGCAGTTCAACTCAATGACAATAGTTGGGCATTTTAACAAACAGTTTGCATGAGAGAATAGATAGATTCAAATTAAAGATTTGAATATGCTTCTGCTGTTTGTGGTCAGATACATAAATAATTCAGATTACATTATCTGGAAATAACAACATACCAATGAACAACAGATTTATAAATAACACTGCAACATACATGCCCCTGATGCGCTCAGAACATATGAACATATGAACACACACACACACGTGCGCACACACACACACACATATATATATCTGCAGATAGGCAGCAACAGCAACTTAAGTTTCCATGCTACTCCACTCACTCCTCAAAGCGGCTGACTCCAATTTCCCACGACCTCTCTGTGATGTGCGACTCTTTGCATTAGATGGGCTATGCTAGTATTGTCCTCTTTCCATGACTTCAATAAGCGACAGCTAATACGAAGACTCTCCTTTATACCTTACATCCAAGTCACCTGGGCAACTTCTCCAATATAGCCGGTATCTGTAATATTTACCACATTCCTTTTGAACTTGCGTAACTCCGAAGAAGGCTTCTAATGCACTAGAGAAGGCTGCGAACAGGCAATGTAATCTTAGCGGCTACTTTTAGATTCCCATGTCCTCCTTAAAACTTCCAATGAAAACATCATGAGGCAGTGATTGGGAAGTATGGGACCCACAGCCTCTTTTAAATAATAAATGGTCTTTAAACTGCATAGACTTCCATGAGGCAGTGATTGGGAAGTGCAATACCGGGGCAGTCGAATCGGAAAAACACTTTATTATGGAGTGTGAGGCTTTCAAGGACATCAGGGACAAGTATTCCAGCAGTTTGGTGACTCTTTCTTGGCATAGCTTATTCAGCAAAGAGAATGTTGTGAAGGTTGGGAGCCTCATCATCACTTTGAACAGGAAAAGGACCGAAGTACAGAAGACTAAAACATCTAAGCTGGCGGTCCCATAGGCTATTTTTAGCCTCGTGGACTTTAATAGCTATTCATTCATTCATTCATATCAATAGTTGAAGCTTAATAAACTTCCGTTAAGACTCCATGTGCCTTCAGAAAATTCACGCCTTACTTTCCTTTAAGCTGCAGTTCACTTTGCATTGTTGTGTAACCTTCTCTCAAGGCATCAACTATACCGAGGGAATTAGTGGTTGCAACAACTATTATATGCTCTTCAAATAGGCATTGACATACTCACATCAATTCCCCGACTCCTCTTGAAGATGTGAGTCAATCTGAGCAAAGATTTGGTAGGAGATAAAGATATGTGCCAGAAATATTAAAAGATGATGCGCCACCTAGACTTCCATGACTCCCTTTGAATATGTGTGCCTCCCTTAACTTGGGAGATTCCAAAACAAGGCTGCAGTTATCCTTTACTTCGTTAAAATATTCAAATAAACCCTCCAAAACTAGAGCTAGGCTTTAAGCATAAACATCAAATAAGTCTTCGGTGAATATCTTCAAAAACTTCAACAAATACTAATAATATAGGATTTGAATCCCACAATTTAATATTTCTGATTTATATTTGCAATTTCACCAATTCACACACTATACAAAAACTTCCATAAATCTCACACAAAATCTTAAATTTGTATTTGCAAATCAAATCCTACAAATCTGTAAATGGAACCTCCTATAGCAAATACAAAAACCTGCAAATAGATGTCATTTTCAGCACAAATCATTCAAACCTGCAGTCCTGGAAATCTCCACAAAATACTAACCAAACACTACAGAATAAAATTTGGCACAATTTGTTAACGCCCAAATGTAAACTCTGAATTGATTTCACCTCAAAAACCCTTGAACCAGCTGTTCAAAGATTTTCCACAATAGAAAATATCAAACAAGAAAAATCAAATGCATATCCAACCCTTTCCTCCTAGCCCTTTTTAAAATATCTCTTGGCTTCTTCCAGGATTTTTTTTTGGCTGACATTGAAAAACTTTTATTATTTTGCCACAAAAGTAACTTTTTATTTTTCATTTTTTTAATCTTTTTGACTAAAAGTTACTTTTTAAATAAAATAATTAAATAAATATAAGTTGTTTTTAAAAATATTTCAAGACAACTTATTGTAAGAACCTCTTCTTATTCTGTCTTGATTTTTCAGTTTGAGAGTTTTGACATTTTGTCAAACAAGTGGCATGCAATGTGACTGAGTTCTGATTTTTTGATATCTGATGCAAACTTCTGAGTTGTAGTGCTTGAGTTTTGTGTTGTTTGTGTTACAATTACATATGTTGAAGTACAGGAAATATAACAAACAATTTACATACAAATATATCAACTTGACAACATCAGAAAGGTCCCTTATTGATGATAGAACAGGACTGATCACAATTAGAACAGGTCTGACATAAGTTTATCAGATTGTAACAGCTGTTATAAATTCCTTTCAAATTAAAGATTTGAACACCCAATGGACAAATTACATACCCCGATGATAGGCATTTCAATTAGTCATGATATATAATCTATAAGTGCAATACATGAGCTGATACAAAATGATATATGGCTGCTAATCTGGGACTGATGTCTGATATGTCAAATGTTGATGCTAGACTGGATGTAGACGGCCTTGAACCTCCCACACATCCTCAAGAATGATGGCGACTTCTCCAATGGTGATAGCGCTTAAACCCTATTAGCAAGAAGTCAACAATGGATGCCAAACCACTAACCAAATTGCTGATCCATAGGGATATAACTGTTGTAGATGACTGATGATGATTCAAACTAGGTTATTGAAGCTCCTTATAACCCACAATCCTTCCACAATGATGCTCTTTCAAACCCTAGATAAATCACTGTCAACAAATAATGTTTTCGAACCCTTGAAATGATGGAAACAATCAAACCCTAGTTCTGATACAAACTTGCAGAAGTCTGATACAAGTTGTAGAGATTTGATATGTAGAGATGAAGACTGGAATCAGCAATAAGTGATAGCATACAAGTCTCTAATGGCAGTGATCTCTCTCCAAGTGATACTCTAGGAGGTTATGCCTCCAATTCACATCTAGGAATGGCAAGGATTCCTCTTAACAACCACGGCCAGCAAGGGTAAAGTCTGATATACCATCAGCAATGGAGGCCTTCAAACCCTAACTTGCCACACACAAGTATCATAAATCCTTACCCAAAGCGTTGATGAAGACTCAAACCCTAGCGACCAACAAGGGAGAATAATTTGCACTTCTAATCTTCAATACCCAAAATGATAGTTGCATGCAAATCTCATCATTTTGGAAAGAAACCCTAGCCACCAAGTCTGAAGTAAAACCTACAAATAAAATGTCTTCTTGCATCTCCAATGCAATAGCCAAACCTGCAATTAAGTGCACTTGTGAACCTTGGATAGATTCACCTCTCAAAGTGAGTTGGGTTTTCATCCAAACCACTTATTTCTAAGGGTTTTCGTTCTTAGAAAGTTGCTGGACCAAGTGACAATAGAAAAAAGAAATTTACCAAATGTTAAATAAACTCAATATGATCCTTCACAATGAAATGACCTTATAAAGAGATTGAGAGAAGTTTTTAGGTCATTTGTCACTTTTTTCTATTTTTTATTGAATTTACAAGTCCACCTCCATAATAAAATAATATTTTATGTATTTTTCCCTTCTCCAATTGGGACGTCCAAATTATCAATTAAAATATTATTTTATTTTAATTTCCTTTCTCCAAGTGGGACGTTCGATTTGCCAATAAAATATTATTTTATTTGTCATTTTTATTTTAATTTTTTTTTTTTCCTTTTTAAAGTGACTTTCCATTCTCCAATCTTTATGTCATTTTTATCAAGTTTCCAAATAACTATGTCACTTTAGGTGCAAAGGCTCAACAAAACAAAAAGGGGACATTACAAGTCCTCACACCCCAAGATAGCTTGTCCTCAAACAACCGAATGAAACAAATATGTATTAGGCCCAAAACACTCCAACCAATTTCTAGATCCCAAATTAATCTAGGACTTTGGTATATGTTCTCATGTGATATGTTATGCTGCACAAGGTTTGCAAAAGAAAGTTTATGCAACCTTCTTGCTAAAAGTACCACAATCCTCCATATGTAATCAACAAACTTCATAAAATTTTGTGATTCCCTATCATGTTTTTGCTGCCCTATGATGATAAATACTGAAAAATCCACATAGATACTATCCCTTTGCATATTTAGAATCCATGAATCATAGCTATGTATTTGTGAAAATATAAAACCATTGGAATCATTAGAGAGTGAACGGCTGTTCAAGGATATGTAATGAACTGTTGCATCATGTCTTCTCTTATAGGCTTCATGTTCAAATTCTTCCATAGCTAGATACTTACTGTTATATGTTGATCCAGAAGGAGTACCAAGTTTAAAACCAAGTTTTTCACCTGTCATCCCATCTAACTCATGGCTGCAATTTGTATTTTTATGGGAATATTCCTCTTCTAATCTCAAGACTTCATACCCTTGTGCTTCCCAATCATTGTCAACAAAATGAACCATCTTAGCATGTGGGAGGTTGAAATCACTATGCAATATGTCATGCTGATGGAGTTCTTCAACCCCTTCAACTATTTGCTTGATCTCCGTGATCCTTGCATTTTCTTCTTGTTCCTTTGATGTGGTTGCCATAGATGACTGAATGTCTGATTTGAATGATAAAAAATGAGCCAAACTTAGTTGTAAACAAAGTTCATTAATCTCTTTATCCTTATCTTCCACCAACTTGATAGCATGATCCCTATCCATAAGCAATTGCAAGTAATCAGATTTCATTATTTCTAATGCCTGAACTCCTTTTTGCCTCTCCTCAATTTGGGTTGTTCAAATGAGGTCTTCAATGAACTTATGAGTGCTATCAACCCTTGTTAATGCTTGCACTATCTTTCCATCTGTAACCACAAATTGGTCCTCCAAACCTTACAATGCTAAAGGTTCGTGATCAATTTCATCGAAGTGACGTGGTTTGCCACACAACACATTTTCTGATTTTCCTTCATTTGTAGGCACAACACCACCATCAAAATCAGCAACCTCATTAGTTGATGCTTGGCAATCTTCATGTATGAATGGTGAGACAACGTTATGATTAAGCAAACTATCATCACAAGAGTCCATCCTTTCATTATCAATTTCTAAATCAGCATCATCATCATAGAGATTCATGTATACCTCACTTATAGATGCTCCAAGTGATTCTTTTTCATTGGGATCCATTGTTTCAGCTTCCTTGTTCAAATTGTCATCCTCATTAGACACATCAGCTTGTATGTATCTTTGTTCATCACATACCAAATTTTCAGTTTTGTCTTTATATGTATGAACAATGTCTCTTTCCAAGATAGCTAGCTCACTAAGTGATTCTTTGTAATCATTATGCAAAGATGGTGAAACAATGCAATGCTCAACACTTGTGGTCCTTTTCCTTCATTGCCTTATGAATTCGTTGAGGGACAAGTCATCTCTAATACATGGTGAAAGAGAGTTGTATTTATCATGAAGAAATACATTTTCTTCTTCATGTGCAAGTAGTCCAATGGTTGTCATGAATTGTTGCTGGTATTGCATATAGGTGTCCATCATTTGTTGTTGACACTTTACCAAATTATTCATACCATTCATAAACTCTTTTTATATGTCGATCATTTCTTTGCGGATTCATACTATTCCTTCTCTCACCCATTGTGCTAACTATTCCAAATCCTGTTTATCTTACAACTTGATTTTCAAATTGAATTCTACCCTCCAGGTTAGTAATTTATATTGCTCTGATACCACTGTAAGAACCCCTTCTTATTCTACCTTGATTTCTCAGTTTGACAGGTTTGACATTTTGTCAAACAAATGGCATGCAATGTGACCGAGTTCTGATTTTTTTTCTGATGCAAACTTTTGAGTTGTAGTGTTTGAGTTTTGTGTTGTTTGTGTTACAATTACATATGCCAAAGTAGGGGAAATATAACAAACAACTTACATACAAATATATCAACTTGACAACAGTAGAAAGGTCCTTTATTGATGATATAACATGACTGATTACAATTAGAACATGTCTGACAAAGTTTATCAAATTGTAACAGCTATTATAAATTCCTTTCAAATTAAAGATTTGAACACCCAATGGACAAATTATATACCTAGATGATAGGCGTTTCAATTAGGCATGATATATAATCTATAAATGCAATACGTGGGTTGATACAAAATGATATATGGCTGCTAATCTGAGACTGATGTCTGATATGTCAAATGTTGATGCTAAACTGGATGTAGATGGCACCTCCCACACATCCTCAAGTATGATGGCGACTTCTCCAATGGTGATAGCGCTTAAACCCTAGTAGCAAGTGTTAGGAATATACAGATAGATCAAACCAATTCCACATAACCCAATGGAGATAATGATGCATACAATCTTACAGATTTACCATAATGCAAAGATCAATAGACAATCAACAAGATAACACAAGATATACTTTGGGAAAACCCTTTTTGAGGGGAAAAACTCAGCCTCTAAAAGCATTCATACTCAATGTATTATTCAACAATAAGAAATTACAATACACTCACAGAGTCTCCATGAACACCTCTGAAACATCAAACTCCTCTACTACAACCTCCATGTATCCAAGCATGAATCCACACATCCCATGCCATGTTTTACAATATGCACTCTCAAGAGAAAACTCAATACAATGATAGCCTCTCACACAACCTGTAAAATAAGAGCCAACTCTAACCACTAACATTGTGCTTTCTTTTATAGACTCAAGCTCACACAAACACTTGTGGTATTGGAAAAAATAATGTAGATCAAACCAATTCCACATAACCCAATGGAGATGATGATGCATACAATCTTACAGATTTATCATAATGCAAAGATCAATAGACAATCAACAAAATAACACAAGATATACCTTGGGAAAACCCTCATTTAGGGAAAAACCTAGCCTCCAAAATCATCTATACTAAAAATATTATTCAGCAATAAGAAATTACAATACACGCACAGAGTCTCCATGAACACCTCTAGAACATGAAGCTTCTCTACTGTAACCTCCATGTATCCAAGCATGAATCCACACATCCCATGCCATGGTTTACAATATGCACTCTCAAGAAAAAAATTTAATACAATGATAGCCTCTCACACAGCCTGTAAAATAAGAGCCAACTCTAACCACTAACCTTGTGCTTGCTTTTATAGACTCAAACTCACACAAATACAACTTGTGGTATTGGATAAAAACAATGTGACTCAAAACTACGAACACAAAACCATTGACCCCAAAATAATAAATATTTATTATTTTGCACAAATAATAAATACTTGTCTTATGTCTCCCAAAGTTAAATACAACTTTTACAAGTGATACCAAATAAACATTTAATGTGGCTAAACACATCACTTAAGATGCACCATAAAAGAATATATATTTTACATAATTAAATTAATTAATGTTATGCAAGTATGCAAGGTGAACAACACCTTTTTCCCAACATTCTCACACTTGTATACATTGCATAAGGGTCAATCAATGAAATACATCATTATAGGCAAACATGAAACCACATGAATTTGAAACATGCTCTCGTGCTCCATCAAGGTACCTGCAATAAGATCAAAGTAACCACCATCTCAAGCAAGAACTCTTCTCATCCTCCAACGTGCCACCTATGGAAGAAAAGGAACATGCCAAGGTGAAGATGCACCAATCCAAAGAACACTAGCATCAAATCCAAGTGATAACAAAATCTCCAATTAGCTATCAAAGGTAAAAACCCACATGATTGGAAATAGCATCACAACATATGCTAATACATCCAACCATCCGTACCTCAGCTAATAACATCAGTAAACTCATGCCAACAACATATCAAACCCATATACTACAATAATAAGTTCCATGTATAAAAGTTGTCAATGAAGAAAACATACATCCAGGAGCTCCCACTGCATGGGTAATGTCAAATCTGAATATAGATCCAAGGCAATACTAAGTCTACCAATCAACACTCAAACCAAGGTGTGGCTCATCAATAAGCCAATGTAGTATCAAGAACAATCACAATGATCCACACATGCAAGATAAATCGCTGCATACTATCTCACAACATGTCATCATAACTATCCCAAGTCCAATCATATCAACATGATCCTCCAGGAAGTAGCCATAAGACAAAAGGAGAAAACTTGTAAATCATAATGTCCTACCAACACCTCAAAGTGCAAAGTTGTGTCAAGTATGATCTCCTATGTAACCCCAAATGAAAAACCTCAACAACACCCAACCATTCAATCTCATAGATCAAATGAACATATGTAACATGTAATCAACATGGATGTAAGTCTCTCTAACCAAGGAAAATCAAACTCATAACCATTCCATAACTAGTAATAAGCCCAATCACATCTCCTAAGCTCCTCACAATGGATATCATAAATCAAACCATATGAACAAAGAGATAACCATGCCAGTGTCCCTCAAATGAACCCTCCAGAACCAATAACCATAGCTCAAGATCCATAACCATGAGAAGATAAAACATAAAGCAAAATGCATCTAAAAGGATGGGCAATACCTTATAGATGATAAACCACTGAGTAGACCAAGAGTGGGGAATGAGAATGCCTCTCCAAGATACACCAAGTCACAAAGACTCTCCAAGAACAATCTCCTCTAGGTCCATAATGAACTCACGTCCATATCTAGGTGTAGTCTCCTCGGTCTATCTATTGAAACCTCCAATGAGTAACCGTCTCAACAAGTGTCTCTAATCCAAAAAGAACTCTAGCCTCACCTAAGTCTCCAAGTATCCAAGAGTACCTCCATGATCAATCCATGCTGAACTCCAAATGCAACATTGCACTATCATGAAGCTCCCAAGCACATGATCAATGTACTCAATACCAAGAGAACCATACAAGATCACTGTCAATGCTCTTACTGCAGAATTAGGAACCCAATCATGACAACATGATCTAACATCTCCCCCAAGGATATCACATGCATCAATGCACACATTCTGTCTCAAGAGAACCATAGAAGACCAAGTCAAAGCTCCAACTACACATCTGCATAATCAAGGAACCCATCATGACATCATGATCTAACCATCTCCTTCTAGGAGATCACATGCATCAATGCACACATCTTGTCTCAAGAGAACCTGTATCATGTCAACACTCTTAACACGTGATCAAGAGTCTATCAAGACACAATAACATCTCTAAAACAAGGATAAACATGTCAAACTGATAAGTCAAACCGACACCTCTACCAAAGACTCAAAGAGTCCACCATGGTAAACAAGGATGTCAGAATCTCCAATAACATGAAGATAAGCCTCTATTAACAATAGAAATCAGGATGTCAAAGCACTCTCACTGAAACATGAATCATAATCCAAGAGCATCTCCAAGACACCCACAACCACTGAAGAAGATCATCCATCACTAATGATGAATCCATATCACTGCCAAAGCTCCCACTGAGTTGTGGCACCAAGCTATACATGGCGACAAAGTAACTATCTTCCAAATGAAGATCATCCATGGCCCCAACACAATCAAGGAAACCTGTTGTAATATCAACAACTCCCAAAAGGTAAAGTAAAACCATGATCTCCAAACTAAGAATATAAAACTATCACTGTGAAAAGCTCACATAAAACCATGTATCCAAGCTATTCATAACATCATGATAAACATGCTATAAGTCCCAATAATTGACTATCCAAGCAATCTAATCATCCATCCTCTCATCTCAATGCAACATACCAATGTACAAATGACCATAGATAAGGCCAACTAACAAAGTCTGTATAAACACTGAGTCAATCTTGTGGATAAAGACAGTCCACATACGAGTCATCTCACTATAGCCAAGGTGTAGCTAGTCCACAAAACAACATAATTGAAAGATCCAAAACACATGTAACATGCAAACTCATCATCACATTAGTAACCTGCAAACTAGGATATCAAAGAAGACAATCTATAGACTCCAAAACTCAAACACCAAATCAATGCTAGATTTGATTTGCCAAACAAGTCCACAACATAAGTAACCATAGTCAAGGAACTACCAAGCATCCAGGAGATAAGAACAATCCCCTAAAACAACACCACAACACCACCTGTAATCATGAATCAAACATCATAGCCCATACTTGTCAATCGTATGCATAATCATGACATGTCAATGTAAAATTGTACCTGCATATCCATGACACCATAATCATCATTAACATTGTACTTGTATTCAACTCGCACTGAAACGAGACTCCAAGTCTCACACGTGTATCAATCATGTCCTCAAACTAGAAGACAACATGTGTACCTGTCTCCATCAAAGCTCAAACTCTAAAAACACCTGTAAACCTATAACTGGAAGCACAAATTTAAAAACCTGCTATACCATACTGATGGTCACATAGAAACATACACTCCCACAAGTTTGTGCCAAAAAAATCCATCTGAATGCTCTCAAAATCGCACCTTGAATATCTGGCTCCCACAAGTGATCAAACAAGTATCAAACTCTCTCTACACACCAAACTAAAAATCTACATGATCCAATATGTAGTACACAACAATAGCTCTCCAACACCTACCCGAAATTGAAAATCCGATTTTGTATGCAAAAGTGATGAGCATAAAACTATCCAGGAGCAATGTTTGGCTTCAAGGCACCAAATTCTAATACAAATAGCAAAATTTAATCACAAAATCTGCATCACTGCATAGTGCTCGAAGAGACCTTTCCGACGCCTATAAGAAGTCAAAAATCTGACATCATGGGTGAAAGTTATGCCTCCGAGAAAAAAAGCCCTCCGAGGGCTAAAAGGGGCCCTAGGGGACCCGTCCATATGATGACATCATCACTGTACCCTACTGACATCAGCATGTCTGGACGTTGACACAAGCGCTGATGTGGTGTTGACTTTGACTGGGCAGATGTCAAAAAAGTTTTAAATTTGTTTTATTTATTAAACTCCACACACATTAGGGTTTAATACTTTTTTAGGGTTTGGATATAAAAAATTTATATCTGCAGTCAAAAGTTTAAAAAATCTGCTGCCATTACAATTTTTTCTGCACTGCCTGCAGATTTAAAAAAAAACTTTTTTTTTTGTTTTGAAAAAGCCCATACGGGCTGCTACTGGGCAGTTGCATGCTAGGCTTGTCGGCCCTGACCGGGTGGCTGATAGGCCTGCCATGCCTGTCGAGTCATACCTTGCGTAGGCACATGCCTGGGGGGTACAGGGTCTGTAGACCCCGCCCCCCAAAAACTTTTTTTTTTTTTTTTGGTTTAAAAACTTTTAAAAATAACTTTTCATATCTCGTTTTTTTTTTTAACAAATACCATTTCTATAGTAATGAAATTTTTAATTTTTAATTTTTCAATAACTATAGAAATCTTGCGTAGGAAATAAAAAATTATTATTATTTTTCTTTTCTGTGTACTTGCAGGTCCGTACGGCCATACAGTCAAACTGGGGAGGGGTAAAATTTTTTCCTTGAAGCTCCGGTGACCAAAATAGGTCAAATTTTATATCAATCTTTGCCTCTCAGGCCTCCTGGAGTCAATGGCGAGGTCCATTTTGTCTCAGGAGGTCATCTACAGAAATTCCTCATCAAAACCTTGATATTAAAGCACACAACCAGGAAACCCTTTGCCAAGAATTTTCACCTTTAGATCTACAATAATCACAACAAATCTGAAACACCCACAACCCCCAATCTGCAACTCAACAACCTACACAAATCCTCATATATTGTATTTTCCAAAATCTTTCCTGCATTGTCATAGATTTATCTTTGCACTAGATCTACACAAATAAGGGTTATACCAAAACATGGATATGTGAAAACAACCAGAACCATAAATGTATAGATACATCACATGCAAGCACATATAAGTAGCATGCAAGAATATGCAAGCCATGAAAAAGACTTAAAGCTCTGATATCACTTGTTAGGAATATACAGGTAGATCAAACCAATTCCACATAACCTAATGGAGATAATGATGCATACAATCTTACAGATTTACCATAATGCAAAGATCAATAGACAATCAACAAGATAACACAAGATATACCCTGGAAAAACCCACTTTGAGGGAAAAAAACCCAGCCTCCAAAAGCATCCATAATGTATTATTCAGCAATAAGAAATTACAATACACTCACAGAGTCTCCATAAACACCTTTGAAACATCAAGCTCCTCTACTACAACCTCCATGTATCCAAGCATTAATCCACACATCCCATGCCATGTTTTACAATATGCACTCTCAAGAGAAAACTCAATACAATGATAGCCTTTCACACAACCTATAAAATAAGAGCCAACTCTAACCACTAACTTTGTGCTTGCTTTTATAGACTCGAGCTCACACAATTACAACTTGTGGTATTGGATAAAAATAGTGTAGATCAAACCAATTCCACATAACCCAATGGAGCTATTGATGCATACAATCTTATAGATTTACCATAATGTAAAGATCAATAGATAATCAACAAGATAACACAAGATATACCCCAGGAAAACCCTCATTGAGGGAAAACCCAGCCTCCAAAAGCATTCATACTCAGTATATTATTCAGTAATAAGAAATTACAATACACTCACAGAGTCTCCACGAACACCTCTGAAACATGAAGCTTCTCTACTGCAAACTCCATGTATCCAAGTAGAATCCACACATCCCATGCCATGCTTCACAATATGCACTCTCAAGAGAAAAATTCAATACAATGATAGCCTCTCACACAACCTATAAAATAAGAGCTAACTCTAACCACTAACCTTGTTCTTGCTTTTATAGACTCAAGCTCACACAAATACAACTTGTGGTATTGGGTAAAAATAATGTGACTCAAAACTATGAGCACAAAACCATTGACCCCAAAATAATAAATATTTATATTTTTGCACAAATAATAAATACTTGCCTTATGTCTCCCAATGTTAAATACAACTTTTACAAGTGATACCAAATAAATATTTAATGTGGCTAAACACATCACTTAAGATGCACCACAAAAGAATATTTATTTTACATAATTAAATTAATTAATGTTATGCAAGGTGAACAACATCTTTTTCTCAACAAGAAGAAGTCAACAATAGTGTCATGCCCCGATATTAAGGCATTGTTTAATTAAAGATTTAAACATCATGCTAAAGACGATAAAGTCGCTTTCGTAAAATGTGGTATTTAATCATATTTAAATAAACATATATAATATAATATTTAATAAATAATATTAGATAATATTATTATTTATATATAATAAAATATAATATATATATATTCAAGATCTATTATATTTATATAAATGTAATTATAAATATATAAATATAAAGATAAAATAATATTATTATAGATAACAAATATAAATATAATTGTAAATATAAATATTAACAATATATATTATTATATAAAATGCAGAAATAAAAGTAAACCCAAAAGACAACGATTATATGAGAAGGTAGCAATTAATGAAAAAGGAGGAAATAAAGAATAAATATTTCATTAAGGGTTGATCCCTTCATAAAGAATGCTTAAGACTTATTTGTCTTATTCACAATTGTCTTGTTCAAAACTTGTTAAGGATCAATTCATATTTGTCTTACTCACGAATAATAAAGGTATGATTTGCATACTAAGAGCAGCTGTTAGTATATAGGCAGGGATTAAAGTCTAGAAAGGGTAGTAATTATACTTAATAAAAGGCAGTGATTAAATCTCAAAAGGATGTGTCTCCTAGCAACAAGTTGCTTGGAGAAGTATAAGAGGAACCTCCATCGATCATACATAGAAACATCTGATATACACGGATCAGAAAAAAGAATAAGGGAATCAGAAATACAAAGCATTGGATCACAATAGAAGATATAAGACATGAAGTTATATCTAATAATATATAAAAATAGAGATACAATAAATAATATAAGGACAACAATCAAGGAGAAAGTAGAATACAAAAGTAAAGAAATATACTTGAGGTAGATCTAGAATATAAGGGACAACAGTATATTAAGCTGTAAGAAAGAAATGGTCAAGTGTTTCAAAAATAAGAATTATTTTGGTAAGATGTATCTAACCCTATGCTTATTATGATTAATGTCATATGATAAATAATAACAAATGCATATAAATGAAAGGATATCATTAGTATCATTTCAAAGTTAATAAGATAAAATGAATATGAATAAGATAGGTAGTATAAGGATTCTCATGTAAGAATGAAAATATATGGACAAGATAATTGGAATGGAACTCTATAAGTGGTTATGGGCATGGTCATCCTAGGGATGAGTAAGTGGCCTTGTTGCTAATTTGCCCAACACTATGGAAATGAGGTTGATAGTTAGGACAGTAATTGACCAACCATGGGTATGGCTCGTGGTGGTGAGAGATCATACCCGAGACCAACGAATGGGCGTTGGGCCTTGATTGACAAATCAAGGAATAATAATGGGGCTTTGGTTGACGAATCAAAGGATGTAATAATGAGCCTTGGTTGACGAATCAAGGAATGATAATGGGACATTACAAGTGGTATCAGAGCTATCATCCTGTCATCCTGTGAATGATAATTGACTTATATGCATTTGAGTTTATACTCTATGACTTGTATTTGTATTTGAGTGTATACTCTATGACTTTGAGTTGGTTGCTTGCGTGCTTGAGCTACTTGCTTGTCTACTTGAGCTACTTGTCTACTTGCTTGTCTACTTGAGCTACTTGCTTGTCTACTTGAGCTGCTTGCCTACTTGCTTGTCTACTTGAGCTACTTGCCTACTTGTTTGAGCTACTTGCCTACTTGCTTGAGCTACTTGCTTGTCTACTTGAGCTACTTGCCTACTTGTTTGAGCTGGTTGCTTGTGTGCTTGAGATGATAGGTAGGAAGTGTGCCCTCCATCACACTCTAACTTGTAAGTATTTCTATGGATTTTATCAAAGGATTGACTTGAGGTGAAGAAATCAATATATCCTACAAGGGACATTAGGGAAGTATAGACCTTTCAAATAGTCCTTGGTTACAAATTCTCTTCTTCACTAAGGCATGTTCATCCAGACCATGACTTCGTCTCAACATATTGAAGGTAGACGTTAAGATGCAAGGTAATGAAAGAACTAGTAGTGATTGCTTGAGGACAAGCAAATTTTGAGTGGGGAGGGCTGACATGTTCCGATATTAAGGCATTGTTTAATTAAAGATTTAAACATCATGCTAAAGACGACAAAGTCGCTTTCATAAAATGTGGTATTTAATCATATTTAAATAAACATATAATATAATATTTAATAAATAATATTAGATAATATTATTATTTTAATATAATAAAATATAATATATATATTCAAGATATATTATATTTATATAAATGTAATTATAAATATATAAATATAAAGATAAAATAATATTATTATAGATAACAAATATAAATATAATTGTAAATATAAATATTAACAATATATATTATTATATAAAATGCAGAAATAAAAGTAAACCCAAAAGACAACGATTATATGAGAAGGTAGCAATTAATGAAAAAGGAGGAAATAAAGAATAAATATTTCATTAAGGGTTGATCCCTTCATAAAGAATGCTTAAGACTTATTTGTCTTATTCACAATTGTCTTGTTCAAAACTTGTTAAGGATTGATTCATATTTGTTTTACTCACGAATAATAAAGGTACGATTTGCATACTAAGAGCAGCTGTTAGTATATAGGCAGGGATTAAAGTCTAGAAAGGGTAGTAATTATACTTAATAAAAGGCAGTGATTAAATCTCAAAAGGATGTCTCCTAGCAATAGGTTGCTTGGAGAAGTATAAGAGGAACCTCCATCGATCATACACAGAAACATCTGATATACACGGATCAGAAAAAAAGAATAAGGAAATCAGAAATACAAAGCATTGGATCACAACTGAAGATATAAGACATGAAGTTATATCTAAAAATATATAAAAATAGAGATACAATAAATAATATAAGGACAACAATCAAGGAGAAAGCAGAATACAAAAATAAAGAAATATACTTGAGGTATATCTAGAATACAAGGGACAATAATATGTTGGGCTGTAAGAGAGAAATGGTCAAGTGTTTCAAAAATAAGAATTATTTTGGTAAGATGTATCTAACCCTATGCTTATTATGATTAATGTCATATGATAAATAATAACAAATGCATATAATTGAAAGGATATCATTAGTATCATTTCAAAGTTAATAAGATAAAATGAATATGAATAAGATAGGTAGTATAAGGATTCTCATGTAAGAATGAAAATATATGGACAAGATAATTGGAATGGAACTCTATAAGTGGTTATGGGCATGGTCATCCTAGGGATGAGTAAGTGGCCTTGTTGCTAATCTACCCAACACTATGGAAATGAGGTTGATAGTTAGGACAGTAATTGACCAACCATGGGTATGGCTCGTGGTGGTGAGAGATCATCCCCGAGACCAATGAATGGGCCTTGATTGATGAATCAAGGAATAATAATGGGCCTTTGATTGATGAATCAAAGGATGTAATAATGGGCCTTCAATTTAAATATCGGAGGAATAATAATGGGCCTTGGTTGATGAATCAAGGAATGATAATGGGCCTTCGATTGACGAATAGAAGGAATAATGATGGGCCTTTGGTTTAATAACCAAAGGAATAATAATATGACCCATGATAGTTGGTATGACATTGCCTCCTAATGAGTCATCTCTCATAAGGTGGAAGGTATGATTAACAATAGGCCTAAGATTATCTCTCCCAAGGTAGATCATGAAATATGGAAAATGGACTTGTGAAAAGATGAAATGCATATAATTATGATTAGTTGAAGTAGTTACATATGGTTATGGTCAAGTATTAAAGGGAATTGAATACTAATGTGCTCTTTTACAAGTTGAAATTGTTTGCAAGGTTGAGAAAATTTTGGCTTGCTAGAAGGGGACATTACAAATAGATGCCATACCGCTAACCAAATCATTGATCCAATAGGGATATAAATGTTGTAGATGACTAATGATGATTCAAACTAGGTTATTAAAGCTCCTTATAACCCATCATCCTTCCACAATGATGCTATTCTAAACCCTAGATAAATTGTTGTCAACAAATAATGTTTTCAAACCCTTGAAATGATGGAAACAATCAAACCCTAGTTTTGATACAAACTTGCAAAAGTCTGATACGAGTTACAGAGATCTGATATGCAGAGATGAAGACTAGAATCAGAAATAAGTGATATCATACAAGTCTCCAATGTCAGTGATCTCTCTCCAAGTGATACTATAGGAGGTTATGACTCCAATTCACATCTAGGAATGACAACGATTCCTCTTAATAACCACGGTCAGCAAGGGTAAAGTCTGATATACCATCAGTAATGGAGGCCTTCAAACCCTAACTTTCCACACACAAGTATCATAAATCCTTTGCCCAAATCATTGATGAAGACTCAAACCCTAGCGGCCAGCAAGGGAGAATAATTTGCACTTCTAATCTTTAATACCCAAAATGATATTTGCACGCAAATCTCATCATTTTGGAAAGAAACCCTTGTTGCCCAAGTCTAAAGTAAAACCTACAAATAAAATGTCTTCTTGTACCTCCAATGCAATAGCCAAACCTGTAATTAAGTGCACTTGTGAACCCTAGATAGATTCACATCTCAAAGTGAGTTGAGTTTTCATCCCAACCACTTGTTTCTAAGGGTTTTCATCCTTAGAAAGTTGTTGAACCAAGTTACAATAGAAAAATGAAATTTACCAAATGTCAAATAAACTCAATATGATCTTTCACAATGAAATGACCTCCTTATAAAGAAATTGAGAGAAGTTTCTAGGTCATTTATCACTTTTTTTCTATTTTTTATTGAATTTACAAGTCCACCTCCATAATAAAATAATATTTTATTTATTTTTCCTTTCTTCAATTGGGACATCCAAATTGTCAATTAAAATATTATTTTATTTTAATTTCCTTTTTGCAAGTGGGGTGTCCACTTTGACAATAAAATATTATTTTATTTGTCATTTTTATTTTAATTTATGTTTTTCCTTTTTTCCTTTTTAAAGTGACTTTCCATTCTCCAATCTTTAAGTCATTTTTATCAACTTTCCAAATATCTATCACTTCAGCTGCAAAGGCTCAACAAAATAGAAAGGGGACATTACACTTATTTTATTTATTTATTTAATTATTTTATTTACTTGCCCACAAAAAGGGCATTAGATCTTTGACCAAGCCTTTCTGATAGGTAAACCCATTGACAAGTTGTTTTTGGCCAATTTGACTAGAGTGAAAACACTTAAGATGGTTTGGATTGGGGCAAAATTGTTTCCAATATGTATCCTATTAGGGCGAAGGACTAACTAGCCAACATTCAATAGTTCCTTCTTTCTTGTTGTCTGGAGGAGTGAAACCCCCAACCCTTTGCCCCAAGATGATGCAAGAGCATGATAAACAAATAAGTCACCTAGTTGTAGAGAGTTAGCTTACTACTATATTACAAAAATAATATTGTTTTCATGAACATTAAGACTCAAGTTATCATGACATGCATAGAAAGTACCATTGTTAGGATATTATGGAGATCATGTTAATTTTGGGCTGACTGAAATTACTATGTCATATAAGCAAAATAAAGACTGAAATTAATATGTTAGTTCTTTTTTAATGATTAAAAGGAATAAAAGAGGGGCAATAAAATAGTGAGGAATGAGGATAATGCCTATAAATTACTACATATGGTTAGATACAAGAATGGTTGTGTACTTTGTTTTCTTTTAGAAGCACTTGTGTTGTCTAAAATTTTGTTTTTATGTCTGATTCCTAGAAATCCCTGTAGTTACTAAATTGAACCTCAAGCCTAGCATGTCCCATAATGCAAATTGTGGACCTTATGTTGGTCGCTATATTTAGAAGTCAAGTGAAAGGCATTAGTTATAAAGTCTCAATTTAAGTGATTGGAGATTTGTTTTGTCATGGACTAATTTCAAAAACATTTATGCTATTCCACTTGTGTGAAGGTTTTCTGCAATGTATCCTATGAATGCAAACAAATATAAATCAGAAAAAAAAACAAGTCTTTCGATTTTGAAGATGATTTTTCAAACACTTCTTTCAAGCAGTACAATGAAGAAAATTGCACAACCTCTCAACAATTTCAAATATTTTCCTAAACTTGGAGGATATTTTGGATGATGAACCACTCAGTGTTGACTACATGAATCTCCTTGTTTGGGTGCTTGTGTGTGTGTGTTTGTGTGTGTGTGTGTGTGTGTGTGTGTGTGTGTGTGTGTGTGTGTGTGTGTGTGTGTGTGTGTGTGTGTGTGTGTGTGTGTGTGTGTGTGTGTGTGTGTGTGTGCGTGTGTGTGTGTGTGTGTGTGTGTAATTTCCCTTTCTCTTTAAGGCAGGCAACTTTGATAATCAAATTTATTTATTTATTGACTTGAAAAATCTTCAAATTTCAACAAATGCACTTTATGTTTTATGTTCTATAAATGCACATTTGTAACCACTCACATGATTTTTGTTAGTCTAGTTATTCTACGATGGTTTTTCATTATCATTTTGGAAGTGAAGAGAGGGAGAACATTATATCAAGGGTTATCCAATTGTTTATTTTTCTAGTTAAAGTAGGATTTCATAAATAGTTAGTCATACTAATTTTTAAACTTAATGCATTATTCTGTATGTAGTCAAACAACTTGATTAATTGGGTAAACCATACTTAAGTCTTACTTAGCCCTAAATTAACATGATCTCCATATACAGTTGTAGTGTGATAGTTGCCTTGATGATAAAAATTTAGATCATCAATTTTGATGTCAATTTGAATGTTTAGAATGCTTAGACATACATGGTAAAAGGAGGGTGATAGAATGTGAGGCCCACCCTTATGTGGCTAATTTAATTGCATGATGAGGTCCTATTATGGTGTTGGATACTCCTAGAATTTAGACATTATGTATGGGCTTGTGATCCTTTTGGCTAAGTTATATTAGACGAAGGTGCCTAGAATAGAGGTGAATTTAAATGGCATGTGTTGGATTATGTTGATTAACGTAGTTGACTCTCTTTATATGTTATGATGGTGTATTCACAAGATAGTTAGGTTATCATTCAACTCTGTGAGGCCCATTCTTATGGAGCATATTTGTTGACACTATTGAATCTATTATTGTTGATTTATCTAGATGTAAGACTAGTTGATTGTGGGACTTATAATTCTTGTGATAGAATATCATGGACAACACTGATTTGAGTAATTAAGTTAATTTGTTTATGAGGATGATGATTTAACTAGGAGGTAGTTATGCTTTCTTTGAGCCTTATATAATGAATGTGTGCTTGACTTGGATTAATTATATGTTGATTGGAGATGATTCAATTACCTAGTTGATTTTATTGAAAATTGAATTAAGTTTAGGAGTATGCTATTAAACAAAGTTGAGGTGATTTGAAACTGGATATTTGTGTTGATAGATCATTATGATGCATATGTGATGACATTAGGAGATATCGTGGAATGAAGATTAAAATTGTATTGATATGTAATTGACATTCATTTGGATTTTGATTATTGTTTAGAGTAAAGATGTTTACATTGAATATGATTATAATTGAAATTTAATTCAAGTTGCTTTAGCTATATATGCTTATTGGACAAATTGATGTGATGGAAATTTGGAGGTCAACTAGAAACCCATGTGAATCCCTTGTGATTCCTAACCTTAGTCTATATGGGGACTAAAGTTTTTTGTAAATGTATTATGTCTAATGCGATTTATTTACTATGATTATTTGGTTTTTAAAATTGTGTCTAAATGTGAATTGGCATGGGTGATGAGTTGGTTGCTTATGTGTCTTATTTTTAAATTTAAAATTTGGGGTCACTTTTGAGGGGTCTTGAGAGGTCTTTTCATGATTATTTTATTGATTTTAAGTCCCTAGGTCATGTACCTTAGGGTTGGGGGTCTTTTGGGCTTTGAATTTTTCAAAATTGAGTGATTTAGACCACTCCCAAGTTCCTTGGGGAAAAAGTGGTGTGGGTAAGTTTGGGGAAGTGAGATGGTGGACTTGTCGCCATCTCCTTCCAATATCCTAGGTTTGGGATGATGATTTGACTAAGTACTACCTCATCCCAAGGCTTCACACATGTGGGAGCCCAACCTAGGAAGATATTTGGATAAGAGTGTACAAGTACACTCCTTCACCCTAGGTCTCACACATGTGTGAGAACCTTGAGGAGTCAAATCACTCCTTGGGGTTTGGGGATTGGTTGAAGGGGATGACATGGATTCCATGTGGCACCTTCTCATTTGGAAAGGAGGTGTGACATGTCATCCATTACATATACCCTCATTTGCAACTTGAGAAGCACTTTTGCATTTCATTTTTCACTTGTTGAGTTGAGAGTTGGAGTGGGAGATTTGGGAGATTGGAGAAGAAATGTAGTGGAGCTCTTGAAGGGACTTCACCAAAATTGTCCTTCATCAACTTTTGGGAAAAGCTTTTGTGAGGTAGGCTTCTTTCTTGTAGATTAATTTGTGTGTTGAATGGAAATGAAAAGTAGAAAACGGGTGTATGTGTTGTGTTTTTCTTGCCTTGTTCTCCATTTGTTATGATGAGCTTGTTTGTTGTGTTGTAGGGTTGGGTGTATTGTGTTTTGGGTTGGATCCCCAATTGGTTGAGAGCAACCCATGTGAGGGTTGAGGGAGGTAAGAATCCTTCTTGGGGAAAAATTCACTCTTTGAGAGAGAGATTTGGCATGAATACCATTTGGTGTTTTGGAGTTTTGATTTTGGTGGTGAGATGGTTATGGAAGGTTTTGAGAAATTTGGAGAAGTATGAAAATGTGTAAATGTGATTATGGGTGGATTAGTTTCATTTTTTCCTTAAGGAAGAGCTTTCTACTCTACTCCCCCTATATTGGATTCCTCTTAGTATCTTTTGTGTTGCATAAGCCTTGGTTGGGAGTGTGTGTTATTATTTCTATGAGAAATGAATGATGTATTAGTTTTTTGGTGAGTTGGACTCCTAGTTCAAGGGTGGCTTATGAGAAAGCCAATGGTTGGGAGGTGAGCACCTCTATCGGTCATTGGATAGAGTTTTGTTGTTTTGCAGGTTTTGCCAAATAATGAAGAAATAAGAAGAATCTCCTATTGAAGAGTTTTTGAACCCTTGTAAGAGGAAACCACTATGTAAAAGAGTTTTATTTTGTATTGAGAACCTTGAGCCAAGCTTGTAAATGGGGCTATAAAAGTTTTGTAAGTTGTAATGTGGTCTATGGGTCACTATGTTGTTGTGAAGTGATTTGTAATGTCAAGAGATTGAATGTGTTCCTACCATAGTTTATATTTCCCTTTTTAAGTTTCAAATTTTCAAATTCTATAAATGTTGACAAAGAATTTATTTTCTCTCTTTTTACTATGTTAAAGTTTGGACAATCAATAAATGTAATTAGTATTCATAAGAAAGAAAGAAATGTGGGTAGTTAAGCAAAGCATGTTTTAAGAAAAAAATAGATTTTCATTCATGGAGATAACTATTGCATTTGTAGTTACAAATGTATTACTCTCATTTCCTTGTTGAAATGTTTTGTTGTGTATTTGGCACTTTCTTGTTTAAAAGTATTCTGTGTAGTTGAAAATGTAAGTGTAAAAAGACCTTGTTTTAATTCCTATTCTATCTCCTTTGATGTGAAAACTTTAGGAGTAGAAAATAAATGTTGGTTGGGTATAGTAAGTAAATATTAGCTTTAAGACCTTCCTCCATTTGCATATTTACGATAGTTAAAAAAAAAAAAATATAGTGAGTATTCCTTGTGTAACGCCCTGCCATGAATACCTCAGAGAACAACACATATATGCTATATGCAACAGGATAATTTTTTTTTTTAAAATTGAAAGAGATAGAAATAACAAAGTAATATTAACACATCATTTAAACTAATGACTTGTCCTCTAAAATAACATGGCTGCATTAATTGACAAAATAATTAACATAATCTAATATACATCATGAATTAACATTAGTAACTCATTGTAAACCTAATGCACTGAATCAATACACATTTACATCTATATAAGTATTCATCAGGATCTAGTACAAAGTTACAATTCCTCCCGACATATGAATACAACATTACATTGTTACATTATCAATCTTCTGAAAACATATGAATACATACATTATGAGTAATCTGATACATAGGATAGCAAATGAGCATAATAACTGTCTCCATAAACAGGTACATGATCTGAATCTGCCATCGGAGTTACAACCTTCTTGCACACAAACAAAGGCAAGGAGAAACCAATGGAGATAAAGCACATCCACCTGACCATGTGAAACCCTAAGGTCCACCCCCCGTGCTAGGAGATAACATAATGTCCCAAAACATCATACAGTCAGGTAAACAATTGCCTAACAGGAACAAAGACTGAACGAGACTCCATTACAACACATGACAACACCACAAGCAACTCAAAATCACTTCCAGAGGCAACACAAGACGAATGGGGAGAGTACAACTAGGGAATGCTAGGATGCAGTAGGAAGAGTGTCATCACATGGTCCTGACATGGGTTATCCTGACAGCCTCTCACTAGGCGCCGGCCCCATAGGGTGACACATGTGGAATCAACCTTCCTTTCATGAGGACAAGGAAGTTGATCTTGCCAACTAGGCCTTCTCTACCCATCCTTAGTCTAAACGAGCACTACAGGCATGGGAGAGGAATTCCAATTATCTTGTTAATGTGTAATTTACCCTTTTCCCCCCCAGTTCATTTTTAGGTTTTCACTTAATTAACAACTTTCAATGGGTTATCCTGACAGCCACTTTGGGCGCTGGCCCCACATTGAAAGCCACTCCCCTACCTACATCTAGAAACCCTAACCATCAAGCAAGACAATGACTATCGTACTGATAAGTGCATATAAACAATGCAAGGCATTTAACATCTTGCAACTAATCACAACATAATAGATCACCAGAGCAAGGCATGGGTCCTCTTGCTCCAACATTTCAACCATAACAAGGTGTAATCCAGGGCAAGGCATGGGTCCTCTTGCTCCAAAAATCAATCCTTTACACAGACCAACATAGAATTTTAAGACAAGCTCAACACAATATGGAACCACAACCTGCCAGAAGAGCTCAACAACATGGATTCAAGACATAACAATAGGACTAGATATATTGAGCAAGGCATTGTCCCTCTTGCACAGTCGTCATAAACACATAAACCAAAACAAGTTCATCCATATCACAAGGGTCAAACCCACAACTACCCTTCCTAGCCTCTGGAAATAACTTTCCCAATGACACAGACACTTGACCATGACTAACATATTAGTCTCACATCGACATTCAATCTCAAATGCCTGTCCTTATCTAATAGGCCAAGCTAAGATCCTTCGCCTATAATTCAGTTACAACATTCATGCCACATCCAAAAGATGCCTCATGCAATGACATCCACAACCCAACAACATCTAATGATGAGTATTCTCGTATTGCATGGTGACAAATCTCAACCAGTCAAGTACATAGTGATACTCAAATGAGCGGTCAACTAAAACACTATTCACATAATTTGGAAACCTTACTTTTTATAAAAATTAAGTTGGCAAATGCTTTACTCACTTTGGGGAATCAAATATTATTGGTCTAACTATCACAACATTCACGAGTATTCAAGGTACATATAGAGGGATCTAGTCAACAAGTCAGTGATAAATTTCAATGCCACACTATACTTCATTTATCCACACTACCACTCAACATAACGAATTTTCATTTAATTCCAATCTAATATACAAACTTTCCTTATCATGCTCCATTAAATTTAATAAACCCTATAAATTGATCATATAAATTTTGATAGCCAGATTTAAATAAATCACGTGACCAATATTATAATAATAATAATAATAATAAGACACCATAGATCATTTGATAGCAAATATTTTTCAGCGAAAGTCTTTAAATAATTAACGTTACATTCTATTAACAATTCTACTATAATTAATCATATCAATGGAATTTATACAATTGTATCAATGCAATAAAATTTATATCAGCTACATTTCTTTACAGTTCGATAATCTAATAATTTAATCAGAACTTTCAAAAACTTGATCTGATTGAATCAAGTAATTAATTATGATACTCATCTTATATATGATTCGAACTAATAACCAAATACTAATAAGACTCAAGTAAGACTCCAAAAGCATAATATTATTTTAATCAATTTGAACCTTCATTAGTTAACCATTTAAATTCATTCAAATGGGAAGATATATGAAACCTTATCAAATATGATTACTTAAATATGAAAGCCCTAACCTTATAAATTAAATTCAATATCTTCTGTACTAACAACAATACTCTATTATTAATATTTGTCACAAAATCCCTAATTATAAAATAATAAGGAAATCCCTAATTTCCTAGACCTACAATAGGCCGCTGACTTTCTTGAGGCAACCCTAAACTTTGTAATTTAGATACCAATTAAGCGCAAATGCCATGGCAGTTGTAGAACTAAATTCCTCAACCTTTGACCACACCCTCGCTGCCTGCGTGGGAGCTTTGGAACGGTTATCGACATCCATCAAAACGTAATGGATAAAGGAGTTTGTCAGATAATGTGGTTGCAACTGCCCTTGCAAATATGTATGCAAAATGGTGGAAACATGAACAATACACTGTGAATTGTTTGACCGGATATCTCAATGCCAAAGGTATTATTTGAATGTCGATGATTGTAGGATATGCACAGAATGGATTTGTTGACAAGCTCTAAAACTTTCAAGCAAATACAATTAGCAAGTTTAAAGCCAAATTTCATACCCTCTGCTAGCGTGGAAACTTTGGAACAGGTAAGGGACATCCTATATTCTCTAGGAATTCATAGTTGTGGGAGGAGGAATTGCCAGAAAGCAATCAGATTTAATTATAAGGGAATATAACTATTTTCTAAACTCATTACAGTATTAATATTATAGTGTTGGTGTTACTAAATAAATTAGTAAATAAATAGGCCCGTGCTTTATAACAATGTGCACAGTGCCAGATCGCCAGTAAAAAAAAATGAAGGGAAACCACTGAATAATACTAAAAGTGAATGTTTATTAGAAGTTGGAATTGTGAGTATTTGGTAACCACATCCACACATCATATTTTTCACCAAAACCTAAAAGAAATGAGGTCTAATATGATCGAAAGACAAGTGCAAAGGAGATACCACCAGGTTTATAATCTAACAAGCAAAGTTGTTGAATATACTTTTGAGCCTATATACAAATGCTTGACATAAAGAAAGTAGCAAATTTGGTCAGAAACGATAGTTCCAAGAGCCTTGAAAGACATGCATGCAAATGTGGAAGTATAGGCAAGTCACCTGACTGTCAGAAAGCACGCCTCAAAGAGAGGTCATCTCATGGAATGCAATGATTGCAGGATGTGCACAAAATGGATTTGTTGAAAAGGCGTCAGAAACTTTCAAGTAAGCGCAATTGGCAGGTGTAAAGCCAAACTCCGTAGCCTTTGCCAGCATCCTCCCTGCCTGCGTCAAAGTGGGAGTCTTGGAACAGCGTATGGGCATCCGTCAAAGGATAAATGATAGAGGAATTTTAGCAGAGTAGTTGTAATTGTCCTGGCAGACATATATGCAAAAAAGGTGAGGCACTGGTACTGTATGACAGAACGCCTCAAAGATATGTGGTCTCATGGATATGCAGAAAATGGATTTGAATATATAATAGATGCTATTTTAATTTCATAACCCTACAGAAATAAAGCTCTAGACTTAGATTTTCCAAAACGAAAGATTAGCAAGGAGTGATTAAATCTAAAATACATTCTAACAAAGATACAGAGGAATAGGCAAATCACTTAATGTGTCAAATAAAGCAAAACTCTGATAAGTCAGTCTATAAGCCACTTTTGTCGCTAGATAAAACACATATTTTCCAACTAGCCCCTGCGATGAAAGAAATTACATAGGGAATCTTTCTCTAGCTGTTCCAACTCCTATATCTTATTGATATTGAGAACTAGACGGAAAACATTGAATGCGAACAATATCCTAAATTATAACGAACTTCCAAACAGTAGAGCATATAATTGCTAGTTCAACAAAATGGCACAAACAATGTGGTACTTAACAAATAAGTATGTACATAGATGGTCGGAGCTCTCTTGTTGGAGGAAAATATATCCACATAGTGCCGAGCAAGAAGAATACACAATTTTATAAAGGATTTCAAAAAAGCTAAATTACGTATTTGAAAGTGCGTGTAATGGTAATACGGGCACTTATAAGGCATGATCACAAGTTTAAAACCCCGTCACTACAATCTTTAACTCTAGTGGACATCTGAGATGGTTGTGACATATTGGTAATGGGGTAAAAATCAAGAATGAGCCAGACATAATAAAGTATAAAATGACTGCACTAGGTATTGGCACTGAAGATAAATTTCTCTAATCAATTCACGTCAAGCTAATTTCCAATCAATATTCTACTGCATTACACATATGCACCTGTTCGAAGTATAAACAAAACATAGTAAAACTCAGTAGGCTTTTCTTCAACCTTTAGAATATCTGTGCACTACTAGATCTGAGAACTGTTTGTCCTCTTCTAGGATATCTTGCAAATGAACAAAATATTTCGAGCAAAATCAAGAACATCCAATGCTGTGAAAAGGTGACCTTACTCACTATGCCAAGTAGCCCTAAAATAACAGAGATATATCTCTCGAACAATCCATAATTAGCAACATATATTCATGATATCATGACTGTTAATTTATAGTTTAGATGAAGACATCATTAGAGAGAAGCTCACGAGACTTACAATTGTAGAAATGGGGTTTGAGCAAAAGAGAAATACCAGGCTCTTTCCTTCTCTTTTCGCCGCACAATGCTATGTTCATTTCCTCTTCCCCTTCCTTCTAAAACAGAAATCGAAAACCAAACTATATACCTCCCCAACCAAAAATATTTCGGGAGGAGACAAGGTACGGGAAAAACAACCAACTCCAACTAATTAAATTTATTAAGCCATAGTTATAAAATAATTACCCGTTCTAATTTATTCACGTAAATGGGTAATTTATTTACCCTTACATTTACACAAACCATAATACTAATTATTATTAATTTAACATTTCATACACATTAATAATAATCTATTATATTTATTGCTTCGTAAATAACTTATTAAATAATAATAATAATAATAATAATAATAATTACGATATAACCACATTAAATATTATAGTGGGTTAAATAATAGTATACTATATACTATTATAATTTCTATTTTGCCACAACGAAAACTAGGCATACATAATTAACCCACTGAGCAAGAAAGATCTCAAATGCAACATCGGCCTTGATCATAGCCAGAGCCAAAACACACTTGACCAACAACTCAATTAAACAAAGTCAAATGTCAATCAATTACCTGACCACTAACCCAGCTTGAAAAGCAAGGCTTCAACCAACACTGCCTAACCATGACAAAATTGACAGGTTGAATTGAACATAACACGCATCCTCATTGAGGATGATGACTTGGGATGAGGGACCTTAAGTTATCTCTGGAACAACTTATCCATTGGGTTTAGGGCACGCTCAGACCTGTTAATTCAGGTGGAGTTGATGCCAGATACCTGCATCCTGCAACAAACGACACAGTCAAGCATGTATAGATGCATATAAGCTAACACGAGGTGAAAAGGAATCACAACATCGGAGGGCACTCACAAGCAAGTGATGCGACATCATCCTTTCCACATCAGATCAATCTAGATTAGGTAACACATAATCATAACCAAATCGAATCTACTTCATTATCTGAACAGAACCATACATTGAACATTCAGGTGCATGAAATTGAATAAGTCTTAGAAGTAACATCATGATGTTGTTTGCCTTACCTTACCTTAATTATTCCCATTATTTTACCTTCACATTCATGTGCCTTGATCAGTTCACCTGCACATCCAAGGTGGAAACGGAGGGGCACTACACCTTGTATTATGAGGCAAGTATAAAAAAATTATGCTATCGCTGCTTCTAATTTAGTTTATTTTGTCTTATGTATATTTATATATAGAGTACACACACACACACACATCTATGATATATACATTCAATAATATATACATCTATACTGCTGTACAAAACTAAATGAATGAATAAATAGATAAAACTAAAATAAAATAAATTATGTCATTTTTTGTAAATAAGTATATATATATGATCCTCTTCTCAAACTAATACACATTGAATCAATAGACAATCAAACTTGTGGAGACTCCCTTTCTTTGTCCTCTCCTTGTTTTCTCCCAAATCTGCAAATAAAGAATGAATAAATGAGTGTTAATATGCTCTTTTATAATCTCTTCATGTGATTAGTAGTGTTGCCCTAGAAATTAGTGGTAAACTATGGTGCTTAGTGCTAATTAAATTTAGAAATATTGGTGTATAATGGAAATATTTATTATGGTTCTTTATTTTATGAGTTATTAATAATTAGTGGGTTTTATTAGTCAACATTATCTTCTTTAATTAATTTATTTTATTTTAATTCAATAAATTTATTGTTAAATGTGTACTCATTTTATATTGAAATGAAATATTGTTTTAGGAAAATTTTAATGTTGTATTAATTCTTATTAAATATTATTCATCATTTAAATTATTCAAAATATTCTCTTTGAAGTATTGAAAACTCCATAGTTGTAGACTTAATTTTTAACCTTTCCCCTATAGTAATTTATTCCCTAGAATGTTGTTAAAATTGAGATAATAATCAAGTGTATTTATTTTTAATTTATTTGTCATTGTTTTCTTCGGAAAACTATTTTATTTAAAAATAAAAATAAATAAATAAATAAATAATTGTTAAACATTAATATGACTAGGAGTTCAATTTAATTGTAGCTACTTGGGTCCCATACCTTGGAGGTGGGGTGAATTTCCATTTCATATAGAAGACCTAGGAGGGAATTATCTTATGAATCATTCCCTTGTGGTGTCACGTAACGTGACGTCGAACCCTTTTAGGCTACCTCCATTTAAGTAGGGTGTACAAACAGTGCTTGCTATACCTGTCACTTTTGAAATCCCTCTCTTCACTTTGTGTGGCATGCTTGGCCTGCCGTTGTACAACAATGCAACTAAGTGCGCACGTTAGGTTATCGTGTGTTACATGATAGTAGCTTGCATTAATGATGTTTTAAAAAAAAATGTTGGTTCGGGTGTTCATGTACACATGTAAATGTGGGCATGACACAGAAATATAGATTTCTTCCATCAATCAATGGTAGTAAGAAGATACTTAAACATCTTCCACAAAATGAAAAAATATTCAAAGTGTGGAACTAACTAAAACATATTGGATTAAGGAAGAGGTAGTCATCTATTTCAAAGCACTTGTAATAGGAACCAAGAAAGAATCATAATAAAAGAAATCAAATTTTGGAATCAATTCCCCAACTGTTTACCGAAATTCATAAAAGGAGGGAGTGTTTTAATTTGTTCTTTTGGGACAACATAAAACAGAACAATGTGTAAAGTAAAACCTTTGTTCCAATTAAGAGGAGAAGCTTCCTTGTAACTAAAAGCTTAAAGTAAACCCTAGAATTTACAAGAATGAGTTTTATCTTTCTACACTATGCACAAGATAAGTTTTGGAATTTCAGCATCCAATGCAAACAAACTAAAGCAAATACTTTCCTTTTGTTCTTGTGTATGGGTACAAAGAAACAATAGCTCTTCTACAAAATATCTTCTATGATCTTTTCACTAAATGCAAAGCCAAAAAAGAAAAGAGTACACACCAAAAAAGAATTGGAAACGAATACAAGATTCAACAAACTAAATAAACGATATCATATTTAAAGCTGCAATAATCTTTTCAATGACAATTGCCATATAAAGCCTGCAACATTCTCTAAAGGTTATTCAATTTATCAAATCACACATGCACAAATTAGCTTGAACAACAATTTTAATTGCAAGTAGAGATAATGTCACTATTCACCTAAAATTTAAGCAGATAAAGCACTTATTTATAAGTGTTTAGAAGGTGTTGCATGGTAATGCATTATGATTTATTAAAGATATACTAAAGTAAATCATTATAGATATATATTAGGAGGGAGGGAGGGAGGGTGAGCAACCTTTGGACTTTTGCAACCTTAGGTAACATGAGATTATTCATATGGATCATGTAGGCCTCCAACCTTCACCTTGACCAATTTATGGAATTCAATCTTCACCTCAACATGCTCATTTTCTTGTGTGTTCTCATCATTGAAGGAACATAAGATAACAAAGATGGAGTAAGAGTTTTTTAGCTTAGTATCACCTAGCTTTCTCACTTGCTTTTGGATTGTTTTTATTGTATCCTCCTAGAGTTGAATAGCCAACTTATAATTTTTTGCTCATTCCAAAGCATGGCCTTATTTTGAATTCACTATAACTCACATATCCAACAACTTCATGTTATCAATGGTATTTATATGATTAAGAGTCTCCATGACTTTCTCATATGTGGACATACCATTAAACATAGCAAGCTCGTCATTTGCAATATCATTCTTAATCTTCCATACATTGCATCAATCACCCACATACCTTGGTCATATACTTGACCAATCCATTCTTGTGTGATCCTATCATAAGCAATGAGTTGACTTATTTGTTTTCTCCGATCATCTAAAGGCAACACAATCAACATTGACTTGGAAGTTGAAGTAGGCATGGTTTGTGGGAAGTGAGCAATGACCTCACTTAATTCATTTTCCCCAACTTTAAAGGTAGTGTTGTTCATTCCATCCTTGAGAACCCTCTCTCTTATTTTATTTGATGCTATCTTAGCAAGTTCAAGTCTCCTTTCCATGATTGTGAATCCAAATTTGTCTCTACAATTTGAAAGTTAGATGGGTCTACTTCATTTGTCACTTTTCCCTTAAAAGGAATTGTTGTCTCAATCATTATGTGCTCTTCTAAATTCTTCACTATTAGGATAGGTATGTCATACACCTTGCAATTCCAATATTTGAAATTAATTATTTAATATTATTTTTATTTATTATTTGTGAGCCCATATGGAAAAGGGATTCTCACCTATGTCCTGGCCATTATGCCATGTGTATGCCTTATTATGACATAAATAATGGCGTGTAACAGAATATCTTGTTATGAAGGATGCGTAAGAGAATCTATGACAAAGACAGTGGTGTAAAGAGATTAAGATGTGTAAGAGCATGATTGTACGGGAGTTACATTGTTGAATATGAATCTTGACCAACTTTATGATGCATGTTATGAAGCACCATAAATCATCTTTTGAGGCAGATTATGAATCCAAAATATAGTGCCCAAGTTGGTGAGTGGATTATGATGAAGTTACTGAGCATTATGACAATGCAAGAGCATCTACCATTATTAGCATGTTGACTCATCGTAGACAAAGGAATTGGAATTTGTGCCCTAGATTTGGGTACTGTATTTAGGTCATGGTATTGGCCCATGGTTTTTGGTTTACCACTTATGGTTTCTTGTGTTAGATCTCCTTTATATTGGGTACTTGGATTGGAGCCAAGTATGGGTTGTATAATTGATTTGAAGGTATTGTTATGTTGTCAGAATTGCTTCAAAATTTGAATGTTGGTGATAATTTGTAAGATCATAACCTAAGATTTTTATTGTAACTTCATGTCGTTAAATAATACAATTGATTTTGCTTTGGGGTGTGGGGTTTTTCTCCCAAAAGGGTTTTTCCCATGTAAATCATCTTGTTATGGTATAATCTCTTTGTATATTCTTTTATGTAATTGTAAGTAAATTCTTGTTTGTAACTATAAAGATTAATTGTTTTTTCACATACCTCCCTCAAAGTTAGTGTAGGAAGCATATTTCACACTATTGCCTCATTTTATTCACTCAGATTGCCTCTTTGGCTTCTTCATATCAAACATTGTGAAAAGATAGGAAACAATTGTAATGTTGAGTGGACATGAATGCACAATATCTCTCTTCCTAGAAACCTATGTTCTAATCTAATTTGGTGCCTTTCCCACTTGTGTTTGTCTCCTAAGGCGACTCCTCATAGAAGATGAGATGGTGATGTTAGGTTGTGCAAAGGAGGTGAAATAGATGGGATTGAAGGAAGATTTTGAGGTGGAGGTAGAGAAGAATGAGGTATGGAAGGGTATTTGGAAGTGGATGTGAAAGGAGTATCCTTAGGTGAAAGTGATGGGAAGATGTCCTAGAAGGAAGGGAAACAAGAGAATTGGGAGAAGCAAGAATTGGAGGAATAATGTAAGGAGGCTCAAGATTTTATTGAATCTATGATGATCTCACATTCTTCCTTGTCACCAACTTGAATTTTCCATTTTCTAGAGTTGCATCCATCTCACATGAGGTCTTAACATCTTTTTTTCTTCCTCATCTCCAATGGGTCCAAAACATATCACTATATTAGAAGAAGAAATAGGTGTCACTTTTTTTTAACTAGGTTGTGATGTGCTAGTAGATTTATATATTTTCTTATGCCCTTGTAGCTCTCTCTGAGATCTTAGCTTGCAAATTTCTCATAATCTTATCTATTATTGGCTTGGTCTTGTCCTAAATTGATGCATTCTCCTTGATTGACAATTCATCAATGGTAAGGTTGTTGATCTACATGTTCCTTAATAAGTCTAGGATAATGAACCTTGGATTCTAGATCTTAAAATCATTTACGCACTTCCTCAGTAGTAATGCTAGTTGGTTTGTAGCAACTATGCTCTTATCTCTTGACCTCAAACTCATCAACATAATTGGCTTAATAATCCTTTATTTTTGTTACATGTTCAAATTGACTTCTCAAGTACTCTAACCATGAGACCCTTATCATAAACAAGTTTTTCATAAAAAAGCTTAAAGTTGAATTTTGCAATATCCCCACTTAGGTACTTAAAATCAATGGCAATGGTATACATGTATATGTTGATCTAAACTCGGAAGTGAATACTTGTGTTGTCCCTTCCTTTCAAAAGGAAATGCACCTCTTAAGGCATACAATATTACTCCATCATGATCACTTGATCATTGGGGTATCTAGGTGTTGGTGTGAACCACCTCCCAAGAGCACGATTTTCAAATAAATACCTTCACAATAAAAGAGAAGCATGAGGCTATTTCACTAGAATGATGAAAAATATATTGAGATATGAGATGTAGAATAATGTACAGAACCTTGCTTATAAAGGCAAGGAGAGAGCCGGTAGATATAACTGACGAATAAATAATTACCAAATGGATGCACCAAAATGCAATTAATATCTAATTATGCTACCTAAGTAAAACTTAAGCCTAAGGTAAATATGTAAAACCATATTTACTCCAACACCCCCCTTAAGTGCAATTTAGGGAGTAGATTATTATGCAATACGGGTCCTGGCTACACAACCATGTTAGGTACCCATTTACAATGCAAATGCAATGAAATGCAATCTCTCACAAGCGGAGAAAAGGAGAAAACCCCGTGGGAAAAAACTCCTCTCCAAAAGAGAGAAAAAGAAACAAGATGATGCATGGGGGACTCACTAATACCCCCTAAGGACTACATACATCATGTATATACAATCAAGAATCCCCCCATAGGAAGGAAAAAGAGAGACATGATATCCCCCAATAATGAAGAAGCTCCAATTCTGATGAAGTATGATTGGAAACAAAAGATGATCCAATGCCTATAGACAACACCTCTCCCCTTAGGAAGAAACAAGTCCACATAATGATAAAGAAGCCACTCCATGTCCAACTGAATGAAGGAGGAAGTCTCAAAATAGAAGTCTCTGAAGACTGAGTAGGAGTATCCAAGCATGAATAATCCAACACATAATCATGATAAAAACAACCAAGAAATGTGATAAATCAAGTGAAAGAGAAAACTCATCAATGTCAATCTCCAAAGAAGATGTAGATGTATCAACAACCATCCTAGAACTGTCATCAAAGAGGAGAGAAATCCCCTCAAATATGTCTCCCAAATTTGCAAAATGAGACTCCACAAACAAATCTGAAATACCTGCCAAATACTCATCCAATAAAGCAAGATCTAAAAAACTATGATCAACCTACTCAAGAGTAGGACCCAAATCGGAAGAAGCAAGAGATGGAGGAGGAGGAAGCTCAACACTAGTCTCAAGAACACCAAGGTTCAAGTGACCAAACTTCTCCTCACAAACATGATTCACCCTTGATGGAAGGGTATGAACATTAGCCAAAGGAATATCATCATCAAGAGCAAAATGAGGAAAAGAATACAAGTGAGATGCATGATCCACTACTCCTATAGCAATGATCTCTCTAGTCTCTATGTCTCTAATGTAAACATAATCAGGAGTGAACTCAACTATCTTACTTTGTGCACCACGAGTAATTAGATAAACTAAAAGGAGATTAGTGGTCAAGTAGGGTACACAAAGAACATCATTAAAACATCCTTCACCCATATTAATAGAACCTTTCCCAAAACCTTCATGTATGTATTGTTACCCATCAAAATATTAGATGAATTACAAGGATAAAAAGAAGAGCACATATCCAAAGAAGATTCCATATGATGAGATGCACCTGAATCAAGAAGCCATCTCCTATTTTCAGGAATAGTAGAAGCCAAGAGTGCTTTATCTTTCATCCCATTAGAAAATCCTACATTCCTTAACTGTGTAGATGAAGATGCTACTGAATGTGATGCAGAAGGAGAAGAAGAAGACTCTAATGAGGGCAGCGAGATGTTGTTCTTCTGAAGAAGGTGAGTAAGCTCATCAATCTTCTTAGTATAAAATCTATGCTCATCATGTCTGGATCTCTTGCAATACGCACATTTGATCTTCTTCTTTTGTGATGGTTCATCTTTAGAAGAGGTCTTGGTCTCAGGAGTATGCTATGAAGGAGGATCCTTAACTTTCTCTTTAGTCTTAGAATCCTTATTTTGTTTCTTGTCCTTGCCACTTGAAGCATTAGGTTCTTTTGCAAGAAGTGCTTGAGACCTCGTAAGTATCAATGTGCCCATTTGTGCCAACTTTTCTTGTTACCTTGTGAGTTGCATTGCAAATCCATCAAGAGAAGGCATTTTGTGTGCACTACCTAAAGCATCCATGGTAGCATAAAATGTAGAAACAAATACAGAATACACAGGACCTAACTTAGAGAGAGTAGATAGAATCAACTTCTCATCATCTTTTTTAACCCCACATTCAAACAACTGTAATCTGAGAGAATTAATCTTGGTGAAAAAGTCTTGGATATTGTCAAAATTTCCAGGATCTAGATTTCATTAGTTCATTCTCCAAATGAAATTTCCTCATCTTATCTGGCTTACCAAAAAGATTCTCTAAGGTAGTCCAAATATCATTAAGATGCTTACAAGATAGCACATGATATCTCAAATCAAAAGAAATGGACATAATGAGAGTACCAAGAGCTTCATCTCTTCGATCAAACCATTTCCTTTTTTCTACAACACTTGTGGGTTCAGGATCTTAGTCAAAAGTAATCCTTTGCAAATTCAACTTTAACAACAAAATCTCTATATAATATGTCCACTTAAGATAATTTGTTTTAGTTAGAAGTTCTACTTTAGGCTAATCCATGATGAAATAAGAGAATGCAACAAATATTCTTCACAGTATAAACAACCAACCCCTTTGTTCACAAGAATTGAGAAAAACCAATATCAAATTTAAATGGAGTAAAATCACCATCAAACATAAAAATATGAGAAAAATACCTCAACCATTATGAAGATGATGAAAATACCTTTCCGTCGATATCTGGAACTCAAAAAATGGCCTTCATTTGCAAAAGATATGCAAAAATGAAAAAAAGGCCTATAAGGGACCATCAAGCACATGGTTACACCATATGACCACTATGTGCACGGAGGCATAATATTTGGGACCTTTTAGGCCGAGTAGATCTCGATAGATGAAATATGTGGTGGGTTTCCATGCAACATATGCAGTCACCAAGCTGAGTCCAAGGCACCAACTTCCACGAGGGTCTGTTCTGAGCGCTAGAATGAGCCTTTCCAAGTGCTCACAGTAGAGAACCAAGTGAAAGGCTATTTTAATAGCAAAAAACTTTGTTACACCACCAATCTGGGATAAAAGTCCCTACCCATGACCAAAGGAAGCTGCGGGCCCACTACACTTCCGCGTACGCAAGGCAAACCATAAACAAATATTTTGTTTGAAACATCAAAATATATAAAGTTTGATGCAAATATATATTTGTTATAAACTTTAATATTTGTTGTTGCTCCCACATGCACTGCAACGTGGCTGAGGTGTCGCCCAGAACTTTCACCACTTCTCAACACTATGGATGGCTAGAGGTGAATAGGTAGGGGTAGATTGGAGACCTTTTTGTACCTCCTCATTCAAGGTTTAGGCTGAAGCAGGCTAGGAATGGAGGTCCTGCAACCCACAAGGAAAGGCCATGGGTCTTATAAAGGTCCTGCATGTGTAAATATAGGTTCTCATCCTATGAGCCCTATAGAAGGCAGGCCATGAGGTAAACCATGATGCAAATGGGATCTTGGATAGTAGAAAATGCATCTACTACTTAAAAAAGGAATGGTAGGTTCTAAAACTCCCATGCCTTCACAAAGGGTTGGATAGAAATTTTTTGAGAAACTAAAACTCTAATTGCCACAACAAGAAGAGGATGCCTTAGGAAGATAATAAAGACCAATGTACCAAAAAACAACCACCAATGCAGTAGTAAGACCATAAATGTTCCAAACCATCGATCAGAACATCACACCAATAATAATTTATCGGCAAGGCAAAATAGAAATTTATAAAATTTCAAATGCCAAAAATCTCGATCTCACCAATTGACTGATGAAGAATCTCAAAATGGAAGGAGGTGCAAATAGTGGGATCTGATACCATGTTGGTGTGAACCACCTCACAGGGGCACAATCTGCATATAAACACTTTCACATTGATATGCGAGAAGCATGAGTCTATTTCATCAGAATGATGAAAAATATATTGCGATATAAGATGCAGAATAATGTACAGAATCTTGCTTATAAAGGCAAGGAGAGAGCTGATAGATATAACCTATGAAAAACTAATTACTAAATGGATGCACCGAAATGCAATTAATATCTAATTATGCTACCTAAGTAAAACTTAAGCCTAAGGTAAATATGTAAAACCATATTTACTCCAACACTAGGAAGAATGTAGGGGTATGATGAGATATGGAAAGGTTTGATTTACATAAAGTTAGGAAACCAGATGATTCAATCCAACCACTTTGAAATCAGTCCTTTGGGTTTCTTTGAGATCACAATATATAAGTGATCATCCAAGGTCCTTATGAAATACACAAGGCATCATTCACCCTACAATAGTGCTTCATGAATACATGATATTTGAATTATGTGTGGTGTTTATAAATCCAATTTATGTTGCATGCATCTAACTTGGTCAAACTGGCAAAACTTATTATCATCACAATAATATAGAGTAGATATGAAATCATATGGAAATTTTAGGTTTTCTCAAACTTACAAACATGTCTATGAATGCATTCATTGATCACAATACCCCAATCAGAGATCTTATATTTGCATATATAATTCATGATGTAGAACATCCAAGATTTTAATGTTTTCACCTCTTCTTGTTATGTGACATAATTAAGCAAGGTGACCATTCAGGAGATTTATTCCTTGAGCTCTTTCTTCTTCATTATCTTTGGCAACCACTTAGACCTCTTTGTTTAATTCAACCATTGTTTCCTACTTGTTTATAACACTCCAAGAGGTTATTTTTCCATGTGTCCACATTTGTTGAATTTTATTTCTTATGTTTCCTCATAAAACAATAAGGCAAAAATCCCTTATATGAAATTTAAATTGAATTTACCAATGATATCATTACATACCATATATATTTTCCTCTTCACAAGGTAATAATGCTTACATAGACAATGACTGATTCTTGACTTTTTGTTGAAATAAAAGAGGATGCAACTTCGATGAACCTACTACATCTAAGCCTTTTTGCAATTTTGTAACCATTCTTAATCATTTCCTCTAATTCCAAATCTTGCACATTCATGTGGCTTAGTTCAGTGTCTTTTATCTTTAGTTAGTTGCATGACAAGATGGAAGGAGATTCTGTGAGTTTGAAATGGTGTGCCATCTATGAAACCCTACAAAACAAGTTGATAAACTTAAGATGATTTTGGTGACTCAAATTTGATGAAAAATTGTTTCTTGCTAAAAATGAGCCTTCAAACCTAGCCATCTCTAAAAATTTACAACATTTGTCATAATTAAACCATGGCCTTAGTAAATATGAAACCCTAGAATAAAAATGTTGCACAACTCTCTTGTGATGAAAATTTGATAAGAAAAGACAAGATGCCTTAATGGAGGGGATGAAACCCCAGGCACATGTAGAAAGTTTCTAAAATTTACTAGAAACAATTCATGATGCTTAGTAATTGTTAAAATCTTTCAACAATGATGGCCAAGGAAGTTTGAATACGTGAAAAGCCTATAATAAAACTTAATTCAAGTGCTTCTAAGATGGATAATGGTGTTCAAATCTATGGAGAACCCCAAATTTGATCCCCAATTTTTTTTGTGACGTTACACAATATGTAATGCATTTACATCATATGGGAAGTAAAAATCTCATGTATAATGAATACATTTAAAATTTAGTGTAATAAAAATTTGAAGTCAATATAATTACATATGTCAATAACCCACTTACAACATAGACACCACAATCCCTGGCTTATAATAAGTATAAAGGTATATCATAGTACAACATAGTTGAATATAGTAATGGTAAAATTCCAAACACATTCAATGTATAGTCTACATTTCAGTATTTTCTATGCAAGTGTCTTCCACATTTTCCTAAGCACTTGCTTTGTGTGTGTGTGCATGCACACTTGTGTGCATGTGTGTGGACATGCATGTGTGTGTGTATGCAGACATCAATGTGTGTGCATGTGTATGCATGTATGCACATGTGAATTTGTGTGGTGGGTGGGTGTGTGTGGGATACGAGGATATATTTATCACTTCACATAGAGTGTGTGTGTGTATATTGGATACTAGGATCTATTTATCATTTCATTGTGTGTGTGTGCATGTGTGTGTGTGTGCACGCACATGCGTGTACATGTGCATTTGTGTGGTGTGTGGGTGTGTGTGAGATACTAGGATATATTTATCATTTCACATAGTGTGTGTGTGTGTTGGATACTAGGACCTATTTACCATTTCACTATGTGTGTGTGTGCGTGCATGTGGGCGCATGCATGCGTGCGTGGGTGTGTGTGTGTGAGAGAGATACTAGGACCAATTTATTATTTCATTTCATAGAGAAGTCCTACCACTATGTGTAGGCCTTCAATGGAATTCCAAACAATAAGGTCATAGGACTTCATCTTTATCAAAGATCTCCAAGGAGATAGTGGTAGAATTACGTGTTGTACCCATACAGATTTTTAGTTTTGTGTCATGTCTTCTTCATAAGTCAAATCTTAGTCCTTGTTTTCAATTCTTGTCAATGTTGTCCTCATCGATTCAGGCTAACATCTTTATTGGTCCTATGAAAAAATGATTTCAAGCACACCAGACAAGGTCAATATGGTAACTTGGATATGTGGAAAGATGGTTATGTGTCAATGTGGAGAAATGATCATCAAGGTTTTAGAGACATGTCTTGACAAAGATGTATTTTTTTAGGATTTCAATTGAGGGAAAGATACATAAGTGATATGGAGCATGCCAATGAGAGAATGTCATACTCAGAGATTTTTAAAAATGATAAAAAATGATAGCCATGTGCTTGGGTGTGACCCATGGAAAGAAACTATCATTTTCCAAGAGAAATTCACTTAAGTGTGAACTTTTCAATGTCATTAACAAATTAGATCACTTAATTCACTTGAAGGACATAAAATAGTACGAGGTAAAATAACATGAAAGATAAACACAAATACAATTACCTTCACCCTTGAACCATTTCTCCTCCTTGATAGAGTTGAGGAAGCATGCACCCACTTGCAATCCTAGCTATACTCAAAATGATATAATGGAATGTGGATTGCTCTTGTAAAAACCAACATAAAACTTAGGTCTAATGGAGACAAATGAGGAGAGATTTAGAAAACATATGGCTACTTGAAAATGATATGTTGAAAATGGCTAAGAGGAGGGTTTATTTATATATTTGAGATGAGATGGATTAGAGGGTTGAGATTAAGAGGTGGGATGAAGGGCTGAGATTGAGAGCTGCTGCGGTCAAATAGGAATGAGAGGTGAAATCAATGGATGAGATTAAGAGGCCGAAGAAAGGATCAATGGTTGAGATTGGATCCTAGGGCATCTTCATGTGAATGGTGGAGATTGAAATATGGATTTTGAAATGAAGGGTGGAGATTCAAAGGTGAGGTTGACTTTTTTTGTTTTATCCTTTTGTGAGAATTTTTAATTTGTTTTATTTGTGAGGTGAGTGAGGATGAAGACAAGTGGCAAGACAATTAATTAAATAATAGGAATTATTTAATTAATTGTCAAAGAGGGGTTAATTGAGATATAAGATTAATTAAATGGGATTTATTTAATTAATCATGGTTGTGGGATTATTAATTAAATAAAGTGAAATTTATTTAATTAATTTCAGGTGGTGGATAGGAAAGATTAGTTAATAAATTCAATAAATAGAATTTATTTAACTAATTTAGATGAAAAGGAGTTAAAGGGTTAATTAAATAAATAAAATAATTTTTTAATTAGTCCAAAAGATAGGGAAAATGGATAAAATAAATAAATTAAATAAATATAAATTTATTTAATAAATCTAACTAGCTAAGGGGAATGTGTTAAGATGAAAGTGGCTTTAAGATGACATCAGAAATGATGGTGGATGCATGGTCATTTTTTGGTGTCTACATTTTTCCCGTCTTTGATATGGCGTCGCAACTAAGCAAAAGTGGTGTCGCGACTAAGAAAAAGTGGCATCGCGACTAAGAAAAAGTGGCGTCGTATCAAAGAAAATAGATTTTGCCCCAGTCGACTGAAGGGAGGATGGAGGGAGGAGGTATGCCTCCTCAAGAGGTCGGTTAGAAATTTTTTTTTTTGGGAAAACTCTCGAAAAGAAGAAATGATGGTGGATAAGATATGCAGGATGAAAAACTGGCCTAGAGGAAAGAAGAACAGGGAAAAACAAGCATGTCATGAGGGCTATGAATGAAAACATAGGTTAGGGCTAACAAAAATAGGGTTTAGGGGCCTATAAATAGTGGAAAAAGGGCCCATTCCAAGTCATTTGCACTCACAAGATTTGGAGAATAGAGAGAAGAGGAGAGAAGAGATGGCAAGCATAATTGGGATTCCTCGACATAAGCATCGCGGAGAGTAGGTCAGGAGCTTCCAATGACCTCTTGGCGTTAGCATACCAGTACGTCTCTAACCCTATTGGCTTTTGGGTAGGCTAGGCTAGGTCTTAGGGGTCATAAATGCTAGGTTAAGGGAGTTGAAACACGGGTGTATTTTTGCAAAAATGTGCCCTTGTAATTAGGTGGCCCACCGACGTTAAGTTTCAACGCACTTTTGTCCAATGATGCACCTGTGTTATACTGATGCGCCCTTGTTGTCACTTTCAATGCCTAGGTGGGGAATCGACATGCCTTTTCTTGGAGGCACGCCTTTGCAGGGAAGCAATGCACCCGTGTTGCATTGGCCTACCTGCATTAGGGATCGATGCAGCTTTGTCTAAAAGGGTGCCTAGGTAGGAAAACGACGTGCCCAGGTTGTGCCGATGCACCCACATTAGAGATTATTGTGCTTTCACCTGGAGGTGTGCCTTTGGAGGGAAACGACGCACCCACATTGTGATAGTACACCCTAGTTAGGGATCAATGCACCTTTTTCTAAAGGGATGCCTATGTAGGGAATCAATGTTCCTTTGTCGAAAAGGGGTGCCTATGCATAATAGGTTGAAATTTTTGATTTAGAAAATATTGACACTGTGGTTTGGATGGATGCAGGAGAGGCCATTAGCTATTGATTCACGGGAGAGGCAACCATGGACTATGATATATAGGATGGGTTTCATGGAGGAGGAGAGGGAAGGGTTAGCAGCTATTGGGTTGTATTACATTACTTATATGCCTAAGATTCAGGTTCACACATCCATGATGATCGCATTATTTGAGAGATGGTAGAGCCAAAGGAACACTTCCTCCTCTTGATAGGTGAGATGACTGTCACATTGGAGGATGTATGGAGGATATTGCGGATCCTCATTCATGGTTCGCTTGTGAGGTATGACTTGTCTATTGGCGAGGAGGCACTAGATCGCATATTTTTGAGTGGTGATCTTCCTTTTGAGGGGACTCAACTAGATTTATCACAAGTTTAGGTAGATGCCCCTATGCCACTATTCTTGGCCAGGTTGATCTCAAGTATTCTGGTTCCTTGGAGGCATGCACAATACTTCTCGACCGGATGGGGAGATGATGCAACCAAACTTCTCAGCATAATATTCATCACAATTATTATTATTGCCAATAAATTTAGAAACTTAGGAATATTTTCAAATTCTACTTCTCATTCCATTCCATCCTGCTACAACTGAAAATAAATACCAAATATATACAAAAACAAAAATTACCCTTTTTGGCATTTTTTAGCAACTTTCTAAACTTGTCATTTTTGGTAATTTCACATCCTTATCCTATGGCCATGAAAATTGTCAATTATTTGAAACTAACTAAAATAGGACTAATTGTCAACTTTGTAATCTAATTGCATGTAAAATTCAAAAAATAATTAGAAAAAACTTGGAAAAATCTTGAAAAATCATTAAGACCTCAATTTGAAGCCCTAGATGATCAAAAAAGGTTTCAAAAAATGTTGAAATGGTGACCTACCAAACTTTCTAGTTCAGTCGACATATCAATCAACTCCTCAAGATGCATCTTCACACCAAATTGCAGCTCAAACAGACTCCCGAGTCAAAAGTTATGACCTCTAGAAGTTTATGCATCATTCTCCTTTGGTTGAAAAGAATGCAACTCTTGCAAGTTGTTCTCTTGGAACTTGTGTCACTTGTGTAGATCCAGCTTCTTCACTCCCCACTCTAGAATCCACGTATTATCTTCTTGTGTTATCGCTTCCCACTGTACCAAAAACTTGTTGTATTGACCCTGTTGTGTGCATATGGTCTACTTGTCCAAAATCTGTGCAATCTTTTCCTTTTTCTTGCTTGAAACCTATTGTTACCAATATACTTTTGCCTCACCTTCTTCATCATAATCCTCACCATAAAAATCATATAAATTAGAAACATTAAACATAGAAGAAATGTCTAACTGCTATGGTAAATCTACCTCATAAGCATTGTCATTGATTTTTTTGTAATCCTAGAAGGACCAATTTTCTTGTATTTCAACTTGCTGTAAGTTCCCATGGGAAACCTCTCTCTTCTCAGATAAACCATCACTAAGTCACCTTTAGTGAATACTTGATCTCTTCTACTAGCATCTACTGTAGTTTTATACCTATCATTGTTTTCTTGGAGCTTCTGCCTCACCTCTTTCTACAATTGTTGAAGATGTTCTGCATATGCTTCTCCATCATCACTAATCCTATCTCCAATTGGTAGCTACACCAAATATAAAACACCCTTAGGATTCCTACCATAAATAATGTGAAATGGTGATTTACCTATTTACCGATCTCCTAAACTGTTATAGACAAATTCAACTTGTGGTAAGGCCAAGTCCCATTGTTTGGGTTTTTCTCCAACAATGCATCTTAATAGGTTTCTCAAAGTCCTATTTATGAGCTCTGTCTACCCATTTGTTTGGGGGTGATAAGTATTGCTGAACTAGAGCTTAGTTCCCATCTTCTTCTATAGGGTCCTCCAAAAATGACTTAGAAACTTGGTATCCCTATTAGATGTGATAGTTCTTGGAACACCATGCAATCTAACAACTTATTTAAAAAATAATTCTGCCACCCTAGTTGCATCACTAGTTTTATTGCATGCAATAAAATGAGTCATCTTAGAGAACCTATCAACAACCACAAAAATGGAATCATTACCTCATTGTGTGTTTGGCATCCCTAACACAAAGTCCATACTTAAATTTGTCCATGGTCTAGTAGGTACTAATATGGCATATACAACCTTGTATTCTATGAATGTCCTTTAGCCATCTGACAAATCCTACAACTTTTCACATATCTTGTTATGTCTCTTTTCATCTTCGGCCTATAGTATTTGTCTTCTACCAAAGCTATGCTCTTATCCTTGCCAAAATGTCCAGCTAACCCACTTCTATGAAGCTCTCTTATAATACTATCTCTCATAGACCCAATTAGAATACATATATGCTTTCCTCTAAAGAGAGCCATCCTGCATAAGATATTCACCTTGGATGTGCCCCATACTTCCCACTACTAGGGTTTTAAATTGTTCCATGATCTCCCAAAAATCATTTTTCAGATTCATATAGGTCTTTGATTGCATTAAAACCAATCACCTCATTTTCCATTGTTGTTAGTAGTACAACACATCGCCAATAACGACATGGTTCGGTGGTCAAGTTACACGGTTGTTGTGACGACCACCAAGGTTCAAACCCCTAATGGGCCAAATAGATTGTAGGCCTTGTACCTTCACTAGGTTGATGTGCTCGCAGGATATGTGCCTTTGCTGGGTTGTTGTACTCATAAGCTGTGGGCCTTCACTGGGCCAACGAGCTCGAGGGTTTAAACTTTGCGATAATGCCTTGGTGACTGAGACCCCCTAGTAGTGGTCTCAGAAATAAAGCCTTGGGAAGAGATCCCCCATAAGGGTCTCTCTGGGCTCAGACTATGCTAAAAACTTGAGTTTCTCAATCAAAAACAAAAAAAGTAGTACAACACTTCTACTTAAAGTATCTGTAACCTGGTTCTATTTTCCTGACTTATGCTTGAGAACAAAGTTGTAGCCTTGTAGGAAAGAGACCCATTTTGTATGCTTGTTATTCAAATTTTTTTGTGTTCAAGCATTTCAAGGCAATAAAGTCTGTATCAAACCCTCGACCACTTATATCAATCTGGTCCCAAATCAACACCATTCACTGCACATCGATTTCCTGACTAGCCACATGAAGATGTCTAGTTGAACCCGACTGAGTTTCTTGGATTCCTGGGTGAGAACGTGGAAAACCCGAAACCTAGATAGCTTTCCTCCATCACACCGATAATGCACATGACTTCAGTGGATAGAGGAAAGGGCAGCCATTTATCGATCAAACCCTAACTTCTAGATTACAAACCAGTATCTGCAGAAATAACAATATTCCACTGTCTACACACTACAGGAACACTAGGAACTAACAGGTAGCATCTAATTTAGGGCATGAATGTATAAGATCTTTAACAGAGATATCAAACACCAAGAACACACAGACAGAACAACAGATATATCACACCCAGAAAACTCTTATTCTTCATTCATCAAGTCTTCACTGCATTACACACTTTTCTCCCCCTATGTTGCATACAGCTTGCCTCTTGAAAAGATGTAGAGACAACAGTTATTTCCCTCCAACCATGCAAATTGATATTCAAATCAATTAGCCGTTGGCTTTACCCTTCATACAAGCAAAACCACATGTTTGCCTTGCACAATTACATCAATGGGACCAAAATGACCCTTATTACAACATGAAATGGCTTAAGAGCCTTAGGAAACAATAAAAGAAAATATGGCCCTGCACTATAGAGAAGGTGCTCCTACACCAATGTGGTAAGAAGGAGAATCGGTAGTCAGAACCGTGAGCGACATCCAAAGCATTTTTTGGATGAGACTCAAACACAATTTTATGGTAAATTTCTAGAGAAGTATCCTCAAATTAAAATTTGTCAAAGATATTTTGAAATGTTAAAACCTTTCTATGTTAAGATAAATCACACACACACTACTTGTTGTTGTAGATTACATATTGAATTTTCTAACCATTTTGATGCTTATAGGTCTATATGTTTAGATATGCATACTAACAATGATTTGTAGAGTTGTGCCATATGTGCCCCACCAACATCTTCAAGAGACTTCATATCAAGAATTTTATGTGAAGAGAGGAAGGTCAAATATTCTACAAGAAATTATGCTTGGATGGCACATGTCATCATTGCGGTGGCTTGCAACATTTGCCAATATGTGAACATATGGAAAGAACACATGCAGTTGGAAATGAACTAGTAAAGTTTGGCAAGTATAAAACAGTGGCATACAATACAAAAGATGGTAAAGAAGCAAAGAGGTGTGAATTGGTTATTGAAAAGATTCCAGTGTATCAGTTTATGCCTATATTTTGTGACAACATAGTGTATGAGTATGCAAGACATGCCCATAGAGCTCGATGGTTGGACTTGTAATTCAAGTTATGCAAGGACACATTTCTGGTTGGTAGCATTGTTTCAGTCATCAACTTTGCAGAGAACTACAGTCTACAGCCACAGTGTGAGGTGCAATCACAATATTACAACTCCACATAGGTTTCTATATTTGTGTACATCGCATTCATTCATGCAAATGATAGTACAGAGGATGACAGAAAGATCATAAGGGAGTATAATTTCTATATTAGTGATGATCACATGCATTCTACGGAGTTTGTGCAAGGTTGCTTTCAGGTGTTCTACAATGATTTGGCTAGAAGGGGCATATCGTTCAGTCAGCATATCATATGGTCGGATAACTATGCGTCACAATTCAAGAACTCGTGAAATTTCTATTGGCTGAGTAGGAGGCATAATTTTACAGGTATTCAGCATATGTGGAACTTTTGTGAGGCCAGGCATGGAAAGGGGGAGCATGATGGTGCAGGAGCATGTATCAAAAGAGCCATAGCATGAGAAGAGTTAAAGTATAAAGACAATGCAAAGTTGACAGATGCAAAATTGATTGTCGAGTGGTGTAATGCTTCCATGGGTCCAAGTAATGAAGGTAAGTCTTTAGTTCGTAGATTTTTTTGGTTGATAGATGATACTAACATTGCACCATATGAGGACTGTTGTACACTGGCATGATCAAATGAGATGCACTCTTTCAGAAGCTCAATTGTAGGTTCATGGAGTATCCATACATGAAAGATGTCATGCTTTTGTTCTTCTTGTACAATTCAAGTCTGGGATGAGTGCGAGTCAAAGGAGTGGGTTGACGAATGGCAGTTAAGTTATCTTAGCCCACTTGACACGTATCAACCCCTGACGACACTGGAACTAACACAAATGAAATCATCAGTTGACTTTGACCACATATCAGATTTAGTTCAACCAGGTAATATAGGGCACGTATATGCATCTAATTTCATCTAGTTCAACTAGGTAATGTCATCTTACTTTGTAGTGTTTTTGTAATGTTGACTAATTTCATCTAATTTGCTACACATATCAATGTAGTGCATGTATATGCAGTTATTGCAGATGAAGATAATGAAGAGGGAACATATTATTACTTATGTCGTTGTGTTGAGGCTAAAAAGAAATTGGAGGCCCTATTACAGATGGAGAAAATATCGAATACCCTACAGGCTCAGTGGTTATTACTGGAACATGGCTTAGAAAGTACCCACATAAGAGTGTTAATATTTGGTTATTTTAGGACTTTGACACACATCGGAAGATTCTTCATTACTCAAACCTTGTCATGGCATCCAATGTTCATTTGATAAAGTATTGGGGTAGACCTTTGAACAAAATCTTGTGGAAGGTGCGTGAGTCGGACCATGAAGCAATACTTGACACAATAAAGAGTAGAGCAGACCCAGATGGTTCGTTGGATTAATTTGCAAGTATTCACATTGATTTTGTAAAGTCATGTTACATTGAGTTGTAAGTATGCACATTAATTTGTAAGGTTTTTTTTTTTAATTTCCTCCTGCATTTTTACACATATACACATTTTTACATCATCATGTTATGCATTTTTGGTGTCCTGCTCCTGATGCGACTAAACTCATAACTCACCCTACTTCCTCTAGACACCATTTGATGATCTCTCCAACACTCTGGATCCAGGGCACCCAATCATGATAAGGACCTATATACCATTCTCCCAAGGTGCTCATAATGAATGAAAAGAAGACCAACGGCACCCAAGCTTAATAGACTTATTTCTTTCAATTTTGATGATCCAAACTCTTGCAAAATGACATCCACTTTCATGCCTTTAGATCTTCCTTCACATACAGGGCACCAAATCAAGTTGAAAAATCTACATAAGGGCACCAAAATGGATGAAAGGAGACATGAAATATGCCTTAGGACTCCATGCTAAGGTTTGAGCCATTAAAGTCTCCTGATATTAGGCGCTCATGATGATGAAACTTAGAGTTTTTTCCTTTCCTAGGCGCTCATCTAAGATTTTTGAATGATAAGGAGTGCCTAGACCTCTATAATGTACATTGGGTGCCAAAATCAAGGTGATTTTAAGTCACTTTGAGTCATTTGGGGTTAGTTTGAGTCTTCGAGTTATGTTGCAAAAAAGTGTCAATGTTGTCAAGTTGCACAAAGCAACTTTTACATTTTTGGTGTCCTGCTCCTGATGCGACCAAACTGACTATTCTAATGCATCTGGATGGGTACATTTACGCTAGTCATGGTCCTATTTTTCACCCAAACATGTCGAAACAGTCTGAGCTACATTGTACCGATGATATCCCTGAAGAGTCCAAAGTGCAAAAAGGCAGCAATCTTTGACAAGATGTTACTCGAAAACCATGTCACTTATAAACATTCTGTCTGAGGAAACGCGATCATGTAGAGTGCCTCTACAATAACCTCTCTTAGTTTTTTATATCTTTGAGACATTTGCCCGTGGTGAAAGGTTTTCTGCTGCCCCAAAAATCGTCAGAAGGAGGCAGTGTAAAGTTGCAAAGGGGTGTAACTTTCGTCCTGCTCCTGATGCAACCAAATTGACTATTCCAACGCATCCGGATGGGTACATTTACACTAGGCATGGTCCTTTTTTTCACGCAAACATGTCGAAACAGTTCGAGCTACATTGTATCGACAATATCCCTGAAGAGTCCAAAGTGCAAAAAGGTAGCAATCTTTGATGAGATGTTACTTGAAAACTATGTCACTTAGAAACATTCTGTCTAAGGTAACGTGATCATGTAGAGTGCCTCTACAATAACCTCTCTCAATTTTTTATATCTCTGAGGCATTTGCCCGTGCTAAAAGGTTTTCTGCTGCCCCAAAAATTGTCAGAAGGAGGCAATGTAAAGTTGCAAAGGGGTGTAACTTTCGTCCTGCTCCTGATGTGACCAGACTGACTGTTCCAATGCATCCGGATGGGTACATTTACGCTAGGTATGTTCCTGTTTTTCACCCAAACATGTCGAAACAGTCTGAGCTACATTGTACTGATGATATCCCTAAAGAGTCCAAAGTGCAAAAAGGCAGCAATCTTTGACGAGATGTTACTTGATAATCGTGTCACTTAGAAACATTCTGTCTAAGGCAACATGATCATGTAGAGTATTTCTATAATAACCTATCTCAGTTTTTTATATCTCTAAGGCATTTGCCTATGGTGAAGGGTTTTCTGCTGCCCCAAAAATTGTCAGAAGGAGGCAGTGTAAAGTTGCAAAGGGGTGTAACTTTCATCCTGCTCCTGATGTGACCAAACTGACTATTCCAACGCATCTAGATGGGTACATTTACGCTAGGCATGGTCCTATTTTTCACCCAAACATATCGAAATGGTTCGAGCTACATTGTACCGACGATATCCCTAAAGAGTCCAAAGTGTAAAAAGATAGCAATCTTTGACGAGATGTTACTCTAAAACTATCACTTAGAAACATTCCGTTTGAGGCAACACGAACATGTAGAGTGCCTCTACAATAACCTCTCTCAGTTTTTTATATCTCTGAGACATTTGCCCATGGTGAAAGGTTTTGTGCCACCCCAAAAATCATCAAAAGGAGGCAGTGTATTAAGTCAGGATGAAAGCCTATTCACTCTAGGCACCAATCTCAAGTTGCACAATCATGAATGGGCACCTAGAGCAATAAGGTGCTACATCATGGTTTGAGGACCTTGAAATGGCGCCCAAGCATGTAGGAGGAATTTTCAAGGAGCCAGAATGTTTTTGAAACTCTAAGGAACTAGTCCAAAGACTCTATGGCACCATCTTGATACCATTGAGTCAACTTTGGAACTCAAACATATTGAAACAAGGTCTAGGAAGCTAGGCGCCATCTCTTGCTAGTTCAACCTCTTAGATGCGCCAACATTGGAAAGACTCTTAATGAGCGCCTAAGTTTGAATTGATCTTGTGATTGAAAGTTTGGTGATGTATTGGTGCAAGATGATCTTTAGTTGAAGCAATCTAAGTTCCAGGAAGGGTTTAGAAGTTATCAACCTCTTCACTAAGTTAGGCGCACTTTACAAGCTTTCTTACCCAAGAGTTACACCTCATTAAGACAAGGCACATCTTAACCTCTGGGACTTTTCCAAAGAAGCACTTCAGTTTATTAGCACCTTTGGACCTTGTTTTGCATTTTGAAAGAGAAGGCACACTTTGGAGGCATTTCTGACCCAGATTGACGCCTAGGTATAGTCATCTCTCTGGAGCATTACAATGTATTTTAAAATGAAGGAGTACATTTCATAAGTTGGGGAATTGATCACTGAAGACCTTGAAGTGTTTGAATTACTCTAAGCAAGAAGGCATATTTCCATGGAGTAGCATACTCTAGATAGCGTCTAATGCCATCAAGGCACAATTCCACCCTCACTTTGGTGCCTATCATCAAGAAGGGGCATTGGGCATTCCTTGAACAGTTCTGAGCATTTGAAGTTCATGAAATCACCAAGGAATGTTGGGCACCATGTGTATCCTCAACAAGCTTAAGTTTGCGCCTAGACAAGTTGGCGCTTATTCATGTTTTAACTTCCCTCTTGAAGCACCTAACTTGGGAAAAAGTTATCTTGTTGTTAGTCAAGCGTTTGATGTGTTTTGGAGACTCCAAAAGACTTTCTCTTGCTAGGCACTCTTCTTGGCAACTACAACCTTCAACTGACACCTAGATCTTGAAGAAAAACACTTGCAAGTGTGGGCATACTTTCCTTGTGATGGAGCATCAAACTGGCGCCTAGAAATCATAATGCATGAAGTGAGCGCCCAGGATCCTATTGGTCCAATAGGTGGTTTTGGGATCCATGTCAAGTCATTGGATTAGGTTGCCAACTCAGAATGATTTTCATGCACTTAGACTTTAAGGCACCAAAATTAGTAGGAAAATATTTTGGGGGAAACCACGTTGATAAAAGTTGGGTAAATTTAACCTCCAAGTCTGATCAGGCTCCATCTAACAACAATATTTATATCATGTCCCTTTGCTTTATGAAACAAGCAGTATGTGTCAAATCATAGGGATAACACTATGGTCCTTAGAAATTTCTCTGTGACTTTTGATAAGATTATCTACTATTATGTGGATGCTTGATATTATTATCCTGATCCATTGGACTAGTGTGGCTATGAGGTTGGAAAGTGTTGCAACCTCCATCCTTTAAACTTCTCCACCTTGTTATGGGTTGTTTTGAGTATTTTCACTTGCTTTCTCTTCGAGAATATTTTCTAATGATACATGATGTGTCATAGATCATTCAACTTGATAAACAACATGGAGGGATTCTCGTGCCTCCTATACTTCTTGCAAGTTTCTTTATAGATAGCTCACATCATTGTCCATCTAGTTGGTCATTTCCCTAAATATTATGATAAGATAATCCTGTAAATGAACTTTGGATTGAATGAGAATCAACATGCTTTGTCTTGACTAGAATAGTTGGGATGGAAAAAATCTATTGATTCTAGGTTGGGTTGTTAAAGGTCAAGAAGTTTTGGTGTCTAATGCCCTCTAAATCTAAATATTCAAAATCATAGTGGTTTAATAAGTTACAACAAATAGTCAGGTAGACAATAGACTATAAGGAACAAGGACTACATATGAATCCAAAACAACACCAGTTAATAAGGACATCACAAGTAACTCAACATTACTTCCAGAGGCGTTCACAAAAACAAAGGGGATAATACAACTAGAGAATGCTAGACTGTAGTAGGGATGAGTGTCTGATGCAGAGCACACAGTGGAAGCATAGATGTCATGCCCACTTTTTCCATGTGGTTATAACACGCATTACTCACGTGTCATGTCCACATGCGTCATGTGGTCATGATACGAACTATAAATTTTTTTCCCTTACTACTCTGAAAACCCACTCGCACGCATAAGCGTGCTCGGTGGTGCATGCTTAAGGCGAAAGCAATACAGTTGACAGCGGTGTACCAAATACATGTGTGCACACCCTAGACAAGGAAATGCGTGGTTCCCTGACTTAGGTTAATCTCACGAATTATATTTGAACAAAGTTGCTTTAGGTGATAGATCATTTTTCAACAAAGCACGATCATCTGTTCATTTGCCCTCTCTTCCTTTTCTTGGAATTTAATTTTGATTGTATTTCTATCTCATTCTCCTTCCCGTTGTGCAAGATCTTTTTATGTTATCCTATTTTATTTTATTTTTTTTCTTTACGTTCTTTATCGAACAGTAATAACACTACATCCTTTACATTATTCCTAATTTCTTGGTAAACCAGATCACTTACACAGGGTTGGTTAACTTCACTCGACTTAGTCCCCCTAGGGTTCTGCTCTAGGTTTTAGTTCAACATTTGAATTAATTTTAATAATCAACCTGTTCCTAACTAGGATTAACGGTAGGTTAACTTACTTAGTTCTCTTAGCCCTGTTCAAAAATGATACGTATTTTCTCCTCTTTATTTTCCAAGGTTAGCTGTTCTTTCTCTTTATCTCTTTTTTGTTTTAATTAAACATTTATTCTCTAAATCTATAGTTGAGTTTAAAATGTCCACTCATGAAATGCCTATGATGGCTTGTTTGCGTTTGTTTTTAGTGTCCTTTGTAAATGAAGGGATCATACTTTCCTCTTCATTTTCCTGTCATTTAATTTGGAATAATTGTCAAAACTTCTGAGAAACTCTTCCTTAAAATTAAAATATATTTACCTATGCTCTTTTTAAATTGTAATTGTATAAACAATGTAGTTCTGAATTGCAACTCTGAGTTTAAGCATCTATTCAATTTGTATTATACATTATGCATACATAAATCCCACTTTCCTTGATTTAAGATTTCTATTTCAAGTCAAATGTTTTAAACTACATATAGTTTGCCTTCAAATGAATAGTGAAAAGTGAATAATAAAAGTGAATAGTGAATAGTGAAAAGTGAATAGTAAATAGTGAAAAGTGAATAGTAAAAGTGAATAGTGATAGTGAATAGTGAATAGTGAATAGTAAAGTTGCATAGTAAAAGTGAAAAGGTCCCCATCCTAGGATGAGACCCTCAAGGTCGCAGTAATTTCAAAAGCAATATGCAACCCAAATTTCATTTATTTCATGGTGGGGATATTTTTTAATACTTTTACAAAATTAATTAAAACATCAACTAACTCACAACGTTGCAAGTAGAAGAAGAAGGAACTAGATAATTTTACTATCCTTTTAAAAAATAAATTTTCTTTTCCTTTTTTTATTTCTAAATGGTAAAACTTAATGAACAAGAAAATTACAACTATCAACTCAAGAACAGAGAGGATTTCCTCACAACTCCAAAAATAACAATTTATACAACAATAGGGAGATAATTTTCTCCTTTTGCAAAATCGACAAGGAAGGAGCTATTAAAAGATCAGGCTCTCCTTAAGACTTAAGGAAAATAGAATATTTTCTAAGATCTAATAATCTTCTCCAAGCTTCACAATAAGCTCCCAGAAAACTTGCATATCACACAAGGGAAGAAACACCACACAAGTTGCTCTCCTCCCTACCGTAGACCCGCAAGAGGGTCACCCTCAAGCTAGGGAGATCATCCACATACCCAGGGTAAAATAGACTATACACATCACAACATTGAACAACAACAATAAATCAAATAATACACACACCCTCAAGGTTTGACTCACAATACAAAGACTCAGCTTAGGTGAGTTCAGGGAGGGTAGGGAAGTAGACATCTCTACCTCTAGGTATCATCCCTTCACATTTTATCACTTTTTATCACAAGGCCTCAACCCAAAAATTTATTCTTCCACAAGGCCTCAAGCCTTCCAATGAATCAATTACAAGGGATATCCCAATAGGCTCTCAAAGCCATAAAGCCCTCTAGGCTCAAAAGTACTAACATGCCCTCAAGACATTTACAACAAGAACTAAGATGACACCCGAGGAAGGTCACACCTCCCCTTCCCTATACAATATGAGCATTGCCTTCCAACTGGAAGGAGCTCTTTCTACACCCAACATAAAACCCTAAAACAATAACAGAATACTCATAGAAGACATTTGCAAACTCATTCAACAAGCAAGAAACAAACATACATATAAAACAACAGATACACAAGAGAGTAGACTTGAATCACCAACCTTCCAAAGCCCAATTATGGAATGAAAGTTGATGAAGAGCTCCACTCTAGCCTCCTTCTTCAATAATCCAACCCCAAGAATAATCTCTCTATGATCACAAGCAAGGGATAATGAATGGAGGATATAGGATGGCTAGAATAATTTCGGCATTATGAGGCTATGAAGAGAAGAATGGAGAAAGAATTGGGCATTATGAGGATGCCAGAAGAAGATTTCCTAGAGGAAATTAGGCATGATAAGAATGCAAGAATGAAGTCCCCTCCTGCAAGAATGAAGTTCCCTTGCACAAAAAATGAAGTTCCCCTACAAAATCATGTCTCTAATTGCTTAGAGAAGGGTCTCATTTATAGATTTTTTAAGAAGTGAATGGAAGGTGAGGATCAAGAGTTGAGATCAAGGGCTCACATTATCTGTGAATTTTAAATTCATAGTGGATGAATTAAAAATTCATTGTTTTAAGATTGTAATATTTAAATAACCCCACTATCCCAAGTGGAATTAAAAAAATATCTCCACTATCCCAAGTGGAATTAATAAAATAAACCCACTTATTATCCATTATCCCTAATGAACTTAAAACAATTAACCCCACTCAAGAGGTCCCCCATTATAGCCCACATGTAGAAATAAAATACAATAAGTAAACTAAAATAAGAGAGAGTGGGTGACACACCACCCTCATTAAGGGGAACTCCACCAAAAGAGAGACACAAGGAGACAAGCACTCCATTATTAGGGGATCATGGAGTTGCTCCATGACTTGGAAGTGGGCCTGAGTGTAGATTCCACTCATCCCATTGTCCCCATGCTTCCAAATTCGTCACTTAACTTCACCCTAAAGTTGAAGTGACCATATGGAGGTTAACCCAAGGTTATCCTAGTCAAAAAGGTCTTTAGACCCATGGGGTATAACCTAGGGTTGTTTTAAACCTAGTTAAGACTCCCAGAGTCAAGTAAAAATAAAAGAAGAGGGTCAAAAAGAAATAAAGTTAAAACAAGATTCAAAACAACATTTACACTTATCATAATAAAAGTAAATCAGAAGATAGCCCTTATTCCCTTGACCTCATGCAACATTAACACATTACAACAATTCACCAAACACAAGGTTGATCTTAGTTCCTCGTGGAACTAGATCGGCTCACAAGGGATACAACATAGGGTGTGGAATGATCTCTTGTATTTGTGGTTTTATTAGAAATACCTGCACACTCAATTTCAAAGTTAATTCCACATATAAATATCATAGCTGAAGCAAATTTAATACATGCATTTCTAAAGCATACCACAGTTTTTATAAACATAATGAAATCACATGACAATTTTCTATCTAACATCACCCAATTAGTTTTCCTTTAACATAATAAGATTTTAACAGTTTGAAAATCTGGGAACAACAGTCCCATAAATATAAAAATACCAAAAATAGTAAACTAAATAGTCACATGTATGGAAATGAAAAAGTGTAGGCCTCACAATAGAATTATCAACTTTTGAACCTTCGAACTCACTATTGGCGAGACAACATACCATCGGTGAGATTAAAATTTCATCGACCGATAGGCTGATGCCACCATGACTCCGTTTGATTTCGCTTCTGACAAACATCCCATCATTGACTCTTATCGGTCAGACATACCGCTATCGGTGACTTTATATCCTTTCACACCGATGTCTTTGTCACTCCGATACAAGACTCTAAGTCCCTCGCCTATTGGTAGGACTTAATACCATCGACACACTCAAAAACTCTTTTGCTGACACACCGATCTCACCAATGACAACCTTTGGACCACACCCATCAGTGAGACTCTAAATATCGGTGAACTCTAATCTCGTTGGGTCGATACACCGATGGATTTCGACTATCAGTGTGACCCCCTTCATCGACGAAGCTCTCAACTACTCTTTTGATGTGTTGATGGGATTATCTTCTGATACACCGATGTATTCGACTTCAAACCACACTCATTAGCAAGACAGACCACTATCGGCGAAGCCTAACCAAGGTCTGCAGATATGCCGATACGACCAACTCTTGATGTCGATACAAGGTTATTTTGAAGGCAAAGGGCGCCTAGGTTTATGGGGCTCAATTTGATGTATTTATTGAAAGTTCAAGGTGAATTGATGCTTATTGAAAATGCCACTTAGTCCTTCATTTGCATTATAGGTGCCATTTCCTATTGACTTATATACTTCTCCTCATGCTAGGGTGCCATAATGAAGTGGTTTAGACAATAGGTGCACTTCACTTACTAGAGGCTTGTTCTCCTTCCACCTTAGGTGCACTATTATGGTGGAACAGGTGTCAATGGGTGCCTTGTCTTAAATGAATGCTCTCTCCAAGTTGGGCACCCTTTTGAGGCTTTATGAGTTGCAAATTGTGCCTTAACCCTTCATGCTTGTTGCTCAATGTTTGAATGTTTAAGAAAGTCTCCTTTAGGCGCTCATCTTAATGACTTTTTCTCAAGGCACAATCATCCTAATGACTTGGATATTCATCCTAGTGTTTCAGGCTATCAGGCTACTAGACTTAGTCATTTTCAGGATCTCAAACATAAAGAATAACATGATTCATTTTTTTGTATTGCATATAGTTGACATTGTATGCTACTCATAAAGAATATTAATATTTTCTATTCAACATGATGATTCATTTTTTTTTAAATATAACTTTTATCTTTTAGTTCCAAAATGAGGTTTAGGTGATACTTGAATAACAATAGCTAGCTTATTAGATCAACAAACATCCTATGTAATACAATTGGACTTTAAATATTTGAAGTATCCATCTACAAATATCCATTCAAATGTGGATTTATAATGCAAGTATGGATGCCATCAATAAAAAAAGATTTGTATTAACCAAATATCCATATAGGCATACATCAATATCTGTCGATATAAGTATAACATATATACAAAATAGCCATATAGGCTTACAAGAATGCCATATAGGCATACAATGTCAACTATATACAATACAAAATATATGTCCACAAATGCCATATAGGCATACAACAAAGGAACACAATAAAAAGTCATTCCCCTCTGGCTGGTGAAGAGAATAGATCACGGGCAGCCTTTAATCTTCTAGGGGATGGAGACGCACATGTGGGTCGTCTACTACGAACTCGAGGGCTGGTCCTCCTATTTAGTTCTTCCTGCATCTTTACCTATTACAATAAAAAGTATAGACATTAATATATAGAAATTACATGTTATAAAAAATGAAACATTTAACAAAATAATCACTTACCGCTACCATATAATCTGTCTCCTCACTTGCCTCAGTAGTAGGAATAGGCCGTGGTGATGTCATGTCCTATAGAAACCATCTAGATAGAAATTAAACTTCAAATCAATAATCTTTTGATTTTTCAAAAATAGACAACTATAACAATGAATGTAAATTAAAATTTACTAATTTGCCTCATACCCCTATCAATGCCATGGAGCTATGAATTGCAGAGGCCACACCGTGCTCCATTGCCCTATGAACATCAAGAGGTGTCTCTGCAGCCTGCATCATCTGGAAATAAAACAACATTATTCAATTACAAAAAGTATAATAGTGATGCAAATCATGGCTCCTAACATACACACACATTCATCTAAATATGGAAGTACACATAATAAAGCACACAAGTCACATACAAAAATCTAGTAAATACAATTCATTTATTAAACTATTTATTTTATTACCTCCGTAAAACTTTGAAGTCCACCACCGCTGGTAGGTGTTGCCATGAAATTTCCAATATTAACCTATTCAATATCTAAAATCAGATATTAGAATACCATTCATATAACGATGCTATTCATATGTAATATTTATAATTGTTTACTAGTTACATACCCTAATAGTAGATGATCTAGTGTAAAATACAGGTGGAGAACCACTGAAAACTGCATTGACACTATGAAACTGAAATTTCATTATAATCATCAAACTAAATTAGTTAATCTTGCATTTCAAAAATGAAATTTAATAAATTAAATTCAATAAACTTGCTAATATTTATCTGAGTATCAAAGCTGAAAGTTTGACTCAGGAGGGTATCTGTCATCACCATCTGCTCAGCTGCAGATGTAGCTTGTGCACCTGCATCTTGACTAGCCATGGGGTCATAACCATAGGCTGAGCTGCAAGCCTGACAAGCATGGGGTGGGACCCTACTCCTTGCACTATCTCCCAACCCACTCTGTGTTGCAGGACTGGTATGCTCTATGATGCTCTGGGTCAAGGCACTAATGGATTGTAGTGTATCGACCTCAACACTCTCCTTCACAATGGAAGGGATAGAAACATGCTCATGGGTTGGTCTGCTGATTACTCATCTCACTACCCGTTGTGGGTTAAGACGTGCCCCTGGTCTATCTTGTGTTGACCCCCCACCTCTACCCTAGAAGTCTCGCATATCAAAATAGTTTGGAACTTTATTGAGGATAAAATCGCAGTAGAGTTTCCTCAAAAAGTATTGCGAGACCTCATTATTATTGCATGGAGGATGGTCAAAAACCATCCACCACATTTGCCCAAAATTGTCCGTTACGCTTGGTTGTTGCACCAATGGATAGGGAACCTCTTGCATGTAATGGGTGGAGGTTGATTTGTTTGTGGGTTTGTGAAAATCGAACACAAGTCTAATTTTGTAATTTGTAATTTTTTCACATCTTGGTATGACAACTTGTCTGCATAGTAATCTCTAAATTCTCTCCTCTTATTCATCCAACTAGTTATTTGCTTGCTAATTGAATCTACATTTGATAACATAGATTCAAGAGATTCAACAAGCGTGGACCTATGCAAGGTTGAAGTGGAAGGATCTTTCAACCTTGCAATTATATCTTCAATTTCTTTTTTGTTGTTTTTAATTTGCCCCATTATATTTTCTTGTGTTCCAGGGGCATGTTGAGGAATGGATGGAGGAGGTTGTTATTGTTCTGCATGTATTTCCTCCTCAGGATTTTGTGGATTTTGAGGAGGAGGAGGAGGAGGAGGTGCATTAACATTTCCTGACAATTGATGAAATATACATCAAAAATCAACTCAAACCTACCTATTTAGAAACAAATTCAAACAAAAAAAAAATATAACTCACTCCTTTGGCGTGCTCGACATCGTGGCAGCATTTTGGTGACGAATCGATAAGAGATTTGTGTTAAATTGAGTTTTACAAAACGCGAGCGCACTTTCTAGGGTTTGCAGGCAGCGGGCATAGAGGAGAAGAAAGAAATGAAATGGAAATTTTTTTTATTTATTTATAGCAAGTGAAAACGTGCTCGCGTTTTGTATTATTTTTTTTTTGAAAATAATTTGGCCACTTTTTGGCCCCCCATCTTTTTGCACTTACCCATATGGCTGAAGGCAAGAATGAGAAGGAAAAAGAAAAGTCGCATCATGAATCCAAGAAGACAGAAGAAAGGAAGAATAAATCCACACAAGTCTGAAACAAGAAGAAAAACTTCAAAAAGCTTGCTCCTACCTGGTACTCTCAAGCTTTCAATGATAATTGCTATGCTTGTAATAAGATTGGTCATAAGGTTGTTTAATGTAGAAGAAAGATGTGTCAAAATTCATTTAGGCCTCCAAGGTACAATGCTATGAACTCTAAATCATTTCATGGTTAGCCATATGCTTGGAATAAAGTTGGTCATAAGGCTAATGAATTTAGAAGTAAAGTGATGAGGAATAGTTTCATGAATAAGAATAATTCTATGACTTCTCAACCCTTCTATGGTTACTGCTACACATGTAACAAGTTTGGTCAGAGGGTTGCTGATTGTAGATCTAATGTGAGAAGTGGTGATTATGCTCCGCAATCTAGTATCACCTGCTACAATTGTAATAAATCAAGACACATTGTAAGGTTTTGGAAGGGAAAGAATGTAAGATCTTATGCTCCTCAAAAGAAGATTGACATTGATCAACAAAAGAAGGAAATGAACAAGATATAGAAAAGGAAGAAAGTGAAGTAAAGAATGAATCTGTACCTCTACTTGGTGCAGATGGATCTTCTGGTAACTGAAAGAAAGTATTGGCTTAGGGGGAGTTGCAATTATGAATCTCTCCAAACCCATGTAAAGCATAAGATGCTGAAATCTTCAGCATAATGGTTAATGGTGACATGGATATGTTTGGCTAGTAATATTATGACATTTTCTCAAAGTTCCAGAGAAAATACACTCTCTTCGGAAGTTTTCTAAATGGTCATGGATCCCTATGTTATCTCAAGATAGTAAAAAGTTGATTGTGTCAAGAACAAAGAAATGTATTTAATGCGGAGCAACTAGGGTAGGTGTGAAGCATATTTAATCCCTACTTGATCAAAATTGATCTCATTTGAATGGTACCAAGTATGTGCAAGAGCTAAGGAAGAGAAGAAGGTTTTTAGTGAATCTTGCGTGCAAACCCTAACGGCTATATTCTTAGGTATTTCTCAAATTTACTTGTAAAACCCTAGTTCAAGAAAGAATTATCATGGCAACACCGGTGGTTATTGACATTGTGGAAAGGCCAACGCTGAAATTCAAGAAACACTCATACAAATCTACTGAGACAGATAAGGATGGAGTGTTTTCCCGCATTCCTATCAATGTGTTGCATATAGAGGATGTTCACATCTATATTCACTCACAGCTAAATGAGTACAACCATTTGAAGTTGGAAGAGTTCAAAAGCACTCATCTCTTGGGTGATGATTTTCAGCTCAAGCTGGAGTATGCAAATGTAGAGGTAAAATGATTAGACGTATGGAAGGGTTTCCCCAATGTTTTCTATGAAGGTGAATGGGTTAGAATCATTTTGAGCTAGATCCATGAAGATTTCTTTTGCCTTGATCAACCCTACTTGATCACAAAGGAAGCTATCAGAGTTCTGACTAGGTTGCATGCTCTACCAAACTTGTGCCGACATTGAAGGTCATGAAGAATGAAGAGGTTATGAAGCTTACGGGAGTAAAATTTGACAAAAGAACCCTAATTGTGGATGGCATCACTGACCTAGGGGTTCAGTATGACATGATGAGAATTGCATACAAGGTCTATTACACAAATAGAGAAGGGTTTTTTACCGCCACTGCCATCTACACTGCTCATCAAATGGTAAAGGAAGGAAAGGATTATTTTATGAGCTCTTGTGACAGCAATTGTTGGATAATTTGCAGAGAACCAAGGAGACACGCTACAACTTCCAATATGGCTCTATATTTATCTTATGTTCTATTTCATCTGGAGAAGGGATATTCCTGTTGCACATCAGATTAGGGACCACATGCATAGTTTTCCAGATACCAAACAATGTGACACAATGTTTTGGGGATTCTTTAAAACATTCCAAAATGAAATGCAAATGAGGTATAGAATACCATCACAAGTTGTAGAGAGATATAAGAATGATATTAATTTTAAGGTGGATAAGGACAACTATTACATGGAGGTAGATGAACCAAGTACTATTTGGATAACTATGTTGTCCTATGAGGTCTCTAGACCTAACTAGATTGTGTATGTTGAAATCCTACTCAGCAAACCTAGGGATCCCATTGTTGAGAGGTTTGGCACATATGATGAGATAACCAACAAGATAATTAAGAAGAAGGTGGAGGAAAAGTTGGAGAAGATGAAAACAAAGTTGGAAAAGATGTTTGATACTCCTGAGGGTCCTGTGGAAGAATCACAAACCACTTCTACCACACCAAATCCTAGAAGGACAAGTAGGTTTTCCTCTGCTACTTCTCCTAAACCTTCCAGACCTGCTCAAACACCTCATAGCAGAAGAAGGGCTGCTACTAATGCATTGGTACAAACTAATATTGTAGAGAAGAAGAAACCAAGACCTAAGCAACCAACAAAAAGGGAAAAGATTAATCCGATGAATGTGAATGATGATGAAGAGGATGAAGAAGAAGAAAAGGAATCCTTTGTATTGAGGAGAAGAGAGAAGAGAATGTAGAGGAAAACTAATGCGTTGTAGACTTAACATGATTCAGGGATAAACCTATCTAAACAGTCCACTTTATCATTGTACTCCTACATTAAATTATCAACCAAGGAGTGTAAGATTATGATGGCACTACACTGTATGTGCTTTCAAGACTCATATCTATCCTAAACTATCTTATCCAAACCTACTTAGGTGATTCTACTTGGCTAGAATTCATAGAAATGCAAAAATAGTAAAAACATCTATAGAACCTAGTGGCTACAAGTACCTATAGCATAAGTTGTAGATAACTGTATTTAGCCAGAAATTATAGAATTATCTCAAAATGTCCAAAATGATAAAAGAACTGATACTAACCTCTGGAGGACTCAAAATAGACAAAGCATGCACTTGTTCATGAACCATACTATTGTAACTTAACATTCAAAGTATTCTAATTGACTTGAAATGTATTTATATATGAATCAAGAACAAATTTAACAAGTAATGCATAAAGAAATGAAGAAATAAATGAAGTGAAGATCAATACCTTGAGTAGTTGGCTTAGGGAACTGTCTCACTTAATTGGAAATCAAATCTAATTAAGATATTCATGCATCTCAATTCACATAGTTCCATTCATTGCAAATCATAAACATAATCTCTTCAGATTGTATTCAATAATAAGATTCCTCAATAAAACATGTCTGATGGAAACAGAGTAATAACTGAATAACTAGAAAACAAAGTAGCTAACTTAAAATCTAACTCATTCCTCCTAACTTATACAGAAACAGGAGAGTTTTATGCAACTACCAACTAACTTCAACCATCAATCTATCCCTAGATATCAGAGTACAGGTTTGAGATCAATTTATTAATCTAACTGATCAGAGGAAGCAAAGTCCTATTCAAACATAAATTCCTTTGCAATAGTTTGCATGAAGAACACACATAAGCTACATTTGAAATAAATCTACTTCTTCTCTATTTATTTATGTCCATGATGGTTCACATCCATCCTCTAGCTGCCTGCACCTCTGGCATCCTAACTTCACTTCCTTTAATTCTTCTATCTGTTACTTCGCTGCAAATGCTCATTTCCTGGATGGCACACTCTTGCTGCACAGGGGTGTTGGAGTCCAAGACAACACTGAGAGGGGGGGCTAAATCAGTGTTGTATAAACTTTTAAAATCTTTTTGCACCTTTTAACTTACAAGACAAAGAGAAAGGAAGACATCAATGATCTATTAAACACATATGCAAAAGTATGATAAAAATATGAATCAGGACCTTAAGAACAAATCATTAGAGCACATGAACACATGAAGACAAACAAGAACCATGACACATGATTTGATGAGTGGAAAACCATCTAGGGGAAGAAAAACCACTATGAAATGCTTCACTAGCTTAATTAAGAACATCACTGGTTACAAATAGGTCTCATTGAACATACAAACCTCACTGACCATACAAGCCTCACTACTACAAAGAGGTCTCACTAACCATACAAGCCTCACTGACACATAAATCCTCACAGGAAAATACAATCACCATCATCAAAACATAATGCTTAGTGTGCAAGAAATGATTGCAAGTCAATCTGATTTGCACCATTACAAAATCTATGATTCATCACTCACACAAAGATTTAAATACAATCACTGCATAAAGAATACAATAACTTTCTTCGCTAATTTTGCATATCCCTTTGCAATCAGACTCAATTCAATCTACATATCAGTCATGATCTCTACACAATCAATTTACCTGATGTACAATCAATTGCATATTGTCTTCATACTTGGCATGGTTCAATCTGTAATTTCTTTGCATAGTGTCTTCATTCTTTGTTTGATTCATTCCTGCAAGAACATGATCTCACATACACAATATCATGATTCATCTGTATTTTATGTTCAAAAGAATCTTCACAAAAATGTCTTCATTGCATATTAGTCCACACACAAATTCACCCATCAATGCACCTACAATATAATTATATAAGAGATGACCTTTCATATTTTACTTCTCTTCAATTACCTCATCAAATCACCTACAATTTCTTTTTCCAAGACCTCACAAATAATATCTTCAATATTCCATCGTGTTCTCAATAAAATCCTTCATAATGCATCTGCAAAATTATTAAAAAAAATAACCCCTGACATTTCTTTTCTCTGCATATTCATCTTCACCATTTTAGGAATAACATTGTGCATATAAATCTCTTGATATTCCTTCTTCTACTCTCTGCAAAATATAATCTCCAAATAAAAGTCTTCAATTGATTTTCTTGAGAGATAATAATATCACTTTCATCTTTAAATCTTCTTCCAAAAATCATCTCTTCCACCTGCAATATAAAATTATATATATGTCTCTTCTCTACATAAAATCTTCAATAAATTCAATCTAACTCTATCTCTCTCTTATTCAGATTCTTTTAAAAAAAAATCATTTGTATTAAGATTATGAAAGAAGACAACAAGTCCTTCCAAAAAATCTTAATAAAGAAACTTGCCCTCCCTTAAAAATAAACTTCTTCTTTTGGATTTTCTTCCATGAGAGGAGAATCATAAAAATAGAATTTAATCTCCTAAAAATTAGTCTTCAAAATCCACGAAAAAATCTGCCTTTGAAAAATACTAAAAATAACATTTAAAAAGCAAAGAAAACTGCAGTTAAAAGGCTTCTGACATTCACAAGCACGTCAATGATAAATCTCGGGAGTCAGGGAGTCAATTTAAATAATATCCATTGATTGGTAAGTGCACGCCCATTCATCTTTTAAATGCGACCTTTGATTCTTTATTGGCGCCCAATTCATAAGCTAGCGACCATTGTGAGCAGTGGAGAAAGGTTAAGAGACTGGTCACCTTTATGTATTAGAACCCCTTCAACAGGTTGTATTAAGTGGAATGACCTGCTATAGCAGGTCACTGTTAAAACATAAATAAAGTGTAGATGGGCAAAGAAGAGTTAAATGTAATAGGAATAAAGCCTTGAACCTTAGAATGTGGAAGACACATTTAGGGTTTTAAGCCACAAACCCTAATTCACAAACACCTCAATAGGTTTGTATTATCAAATAATAACCGCATATTCTTCTACATGTGCTTTTGAATACTCTGAATGATCTTTGACTTCACTTGCACCAATATTTGTAATACCTTTTCTTTCTACCAATGACATCACATGTCTAACATCCATTGCCCTCAAATACATTTGCATTACTATCAACATAAGACCATCTCAACAAGGGTTCTTATTGTGAAACCAAAATATTACTGAAGATCAACAATGAATGGCATGACATCAAATTCCTTATCAACATGGCATCAAACCCTTTGCCATATTTATGAGTGAATTCCTGCATGAATGATGTCTACATTGAATAACCATATGAAACCTATCTCCTGATGAAAATCCCTAATGGTGATGACAACACTTAACAAGATCATCAGAACTGCAATCAAATCCAACACCAACCACACACCATGAAAGCCTGATTCTCATGTAATATCACAAGTCAAATGAGGTTTTTAAATAACTCTTGATAACACCAATGAGAGTGAGAATATATGATGTGAATGAAACAACTCTTGATGATGAGCATGATTCATATACATTCTGAAATGAAATAGAAAGCATGTAAACACTTGAAAGTACTTTAGACTTTGCATCAACCATAAACATGATTCCTTACTATCAAGCTCAACATGATGCCTTTGACTTAACCTGATAACCACATGCAAGGAGATAAAGCACCAAAGTCCTGATCAACTACCACGTACAATGTGATCTACATACAAATGTGATTAGTGTGATCAACTGCTAATCACAACATGTAACAACATCACAACAACCTTGTTGATCATCATCGCCATGATATGAAATCTTTGTGTCTTCTCTACATTGCATCTTATCATAAACATGAAACATAACATATATGCATTGCATCATACCTGCATCATCATTGCTTAAACATGAACATGCATCATGCATGTGAACCATGTGAATTCCTATATGATCAACATCATCTCCTGAAGCACATGACTATCATCAACATCCAGGACCTCAACACATCACAACACCTTTACTATTTTGACATCAATGACAATCAACCTCCATCAATCTCCCCCTTTGTCATTGATGGCAAAACCACATGATGCATTCTCTCTCTCTCCTCCTTTTTGTCATCAAATGACAAAGAATAATATACTCCCCCTGTCATTTAACTCCACTAAAAAATGTTAAATCTTGATCATACATTTACAATCACATTGCATTATGAAGATTTTGAAGCATGGTATAATAATGAAGACATAAACTCATGTTATCCTGTTATCTTCCCCTTTGAACCTGTGATGATCTATGATGACAAAAATAACAATGCTAAAGAAAGCATATGATAAACCATGTTGATGATACCTAGAAACAAATATTGAGCAACAAGTCACCATGAAGCACACATCTGAAGACATATATCCTAAAGCAAAAAACCTGAGAGCAATATCATGTGAGGCACATCAACCAAAGCATCAAACCACTATTATAGACTGCCCATAGACTGTACCATACTCTCAGCACAATACCACTTCTTGTCATAACACCAATATGAAGCTAAAGATGAAAACTGACTTCATTGAGATCCTTTGATCACTTCTTTTGACAAGATGAAGGCTGACATATCTCTGCTATCAAATACAAACTCCTGATGACATCACTTGTGGTTGCAAAAACAAACTTTTCATGACAAACAATTCTTCCATAATCATCAAACCTTTTTGACCCAAATGACAAATCTTCAAGATCACCCAAAGCATAGAGTATGTTGTATGATTATGATGACATAAAATTGACTCTTAGGATTTAGATGACATATATGAACTTGAACACCATGCAAAGATATCATAAACACTTCAACATGAAGACTACTCATCACACTATTCACAACTCATGATGACATGATGACCACTCTAGAGATAACCTTGACAAGACTTCCATGATAATGACAACAAGATACATCTTAATGGACAATCAACCTACAACAATCTACAACCAATCTGCTTCTGCACACACTTCTTGATATGATAAAGAATGAAGATCATCTTGTAAGGAATGAAGACTATCTTGATGAAGACCATCCTCCTGTTCCTACACAAGACACTTTTTACAACACAATGTCAAATCTGATATATACAAAGCCACATCTGAAACAAACTACAATAAAAAAGAATTGATGTCTCTTGACTGTAACATTCAAATCAGCCCATCAAGACTGCACATCAACAAACTAACTACATCATCAACTTCTTCCTGCAACAACACTTTGCAAAACTAAATGCAGAGACAAGTGCTATGAATTGACTTCTTCCAATTTCAACCCCCTTAGCCAACATATGCTAACATCTAATAAGAGCTTCTTGGGTACTGTAACATCCTAATCTGATATGACAAGAAGTAACTAGGTTTTCACAAGGGTAATTTTTTTTTTTTACTAAGTAGTCAAATACAAAATAAACTTATCTGTAATCCAATACAACATTTTTCATTCTATCATAAACATGATCTCATTTTCATAAAACTGAAAGAAATGATATACATTAAACACTTTGTTTTCTAACAAATGAAATTTTCTTGAAACAACAAATATTGGAAACATACCATTATCATGCATCTCGATTGTCGACCCATCACATTCAAGACTCAGCATTCCTCATTATTTGGAAGAGAAAGTATCTTCAAGGAGCTTAACCTCCAACCACAGACTGTCGGTCTCCCGCACTCCTTCCTAACTGGAAGTGGCCCTACCCTACTCGAGGATAGACTTAGGATAACCATTGGTGTTTGCCATCTGAGCTCTGGTGTTGTAACCTATGTGTCTTGTTATTGTGTAGATCCCTAGATACCCTCTATTCATGCACGACTCTCCACAAGAAACGCCATCCAGTTACGGTGAACGTTCGATGCACTTGAGGATAGTACACCACCTTGGCCAAAGGATTTGTTTTTAATTAGCGTTCTAAGAACGCATGAACTTGGTTCACCCACCCTACTCGACTTGAACTGATCGAAATCCTACAGTTTCCTATTTGCATGGTTTGAACCAATTATCGACCTTGATGACCTCAAGGGTTTAGGATTTCCTCCTGTAATAGTGCATGGCGCAATATTTACTCTAATCCCGAGTTCATAGTTTTCATAAACCCATATTCATATAAAAACCTTGTTTAATAACACCCACTCCTAAGTGGTTTCATACCAGTTTACCCGGTTCCCTTGTTTGCACAAGATACTCAAGTTTTTAAAACATTTTTCTCGTTATCCCAGAGTTCAAGGATACTAGACTCATAAGGTCTACCATATAAAACGATACTAGCACCATCGCATGCAATGTAATCTAGACTCACATGCAAGTTTTCCACTCTAATTGTTCATTTCAGATCAATGACGATTTTTCGACCATTACTAATGCTTTATCTTCCTACTCCTCTTTCCACGTTATTTAGTTTCTCATGATTTATAAAGATAAGGGTCGTAAATAGGATATAAATGGTTTTGGAATCTTTCTTATGTCATTAGAGATGACCCAACACATGGTCGACCTCTAACTAAAGATATAGGACAAAAAGGTCACTAGCTAGTTACAACGACCTCTACAGTTGCCAATCACATTAGTGTTTACATCCCAAACATGCTTTAAATCAAAGGTTTTTAAACTCCCTCACACTTGCACGTGAAGTAATGTGCTTTCTCAATATGGAACTATCATTTCAATTGCACCAAGGCAGATTTAAGTTGGTAACACAGTCTTATAGGGATTTAGAATCTTAAACGCAATGGACTTCTTTAAATCAATGTCGAATCATTGTTACCTCGTGACTAAATAAAACTCTTGGTTCTATATGGGACACGATTAATATCATTATAAGTGGAGATTCCTAACTTCTACGACTCCATAGTTGGATGCAATATGCAACTTACACTCCTCCAGAAGACTTAAATCCAGTAATCTATATAGAACAAGATTAATTTATCCATTTCGAACCCTTATTAAAACTATCCTCATCATCTCTGAAATCAGAAGAAGGTTTATAACATTAACACCGTCGACAGAATCCTATGCAGTAGGTAAAAGTTTTCTTTTTCTTTATATATAAATAATATTTAGACAAACTACCTTACCATTTACTCGCAGGGATTACCATGTCAAACAGAAGTGACTTGCTGCATTTGAGCCACAGGGTATCTATCCTTAATAAGATCATTGTAAACTAAGACTCCTAGCTCAAACAGAGCTCCCATCATCACAAGATGTTCGGTCTTCTAATAGCCTTAGTGAGAAAGGAAACAAGACTATAATATTCCATCATTATTTTTAGACTCAAATAATCAAAACTGATTTAAATAGATGATGATATGGGATGTGCATCAACCAGTTTTAAGTTTTCACCATTTAATGATTATCATTCGAATACCCAAGTGACAAAAGGATTGACACCGATTTCAAACTATGCAAATACAAAATGCAGTCTAAAAGGAGGAAACAGGAACCTAATTAAGTCCCTGTTGATTTCTCACATACTCCTCTGCTTCCCGTTTCTTCACAACCAACAACTACACTGCCTTCCTCCCGCACTCAGATGCTCTCCCCTTCTTTCTTTTCTCCACGCTCCGCACCTTCAGAATAATCATCATGCTCATCCCGTCCAGTTTTTGGTTCCCATATACTACTCCAATGGCTTCCAAACTCACTCCCCCCTCTTCCATGACAGAGTGACTCTATTTACTCCTCCACTACTGCTCCCAACTCTGTCTCTCTATCCCCGATGAAAGAGTCACCCTTCAACTGCTATATTCACTGCCTTATTCCCACCGCCGAGTCAATCTTAACACCGTGTCGTATAAAGCTCCTCGAACTGAGGGTATCTTACCTCACTTGCCAATCGCAACCCGATGCCTTTTGCCCTCACCAACATGATGGAGCCTCCATAATAAATCTACGGTTACCCTTATCACAACCACCGATACATGCCTAATCTCATGGAGGTTGTTTTAACTGAAAAAAATACTTGACCTCTTTAATCACTACGACCACTAACAAGATGGAGATTCAAAAAGGGTGACGCGACAAAACAACTTTGTCAAACATCCACATGGAGACTTCTAACCTTCGATGATAGCAACCTACCAAAGCTAGAGAAGTAAAATTCACACAAGGTGATATCCAATAGTTACCAAAAGATGACTCCAAGGTTGACAAAAGGTAAAGAATCCAAATTGACTAAAATGATTACAGAATATTCTTCCAAATGACGAAAAGAACAAAAGAAGCATAAATCAACTTCCCATTCGACTTCCGTCAATTTACCTAAAGGAAAAATAATTCACAACACAAGACTAACACGGTTTGACGACAATCACGACGGATTGGTCGTAATGCATTCACAAGGTTTCTAAATCATTTTAATGCACAAAACGACTTCTCACATCCTTCAACTACGAGGAGTGATCTATGATCTGACACAATTAGATTCATTAATTACTTATAAATGAAATAATAATGGTCTATAAAAGTTGACTCACTCTGGTGGACTTACGACAACATCGTCGATTCCAAGATTCTATATGATGACTTTCGACTAGGATATTATACTTTATCCTCTAATGTCGACATCTAGTTAACTAATGCAACCGACAAACAAGACTAAATTGATGATTCTAGGGTTTATCTACCTGTTTGGCGTTCTCATTAACAAACACCCATGGTTAATTTCCAGAGTCTATACTCTCTCTCGAAGATACTTTCTCTTCCCGTCGAACACAGTCCACCTGTTCCTGCAACGACAGTCTCACATACAATTTTGTGGTCAAAGCACCTTTATTCCAAATCACTTCATAATATATCCAAAACATCATTGCATTTAACAAGAAGATATTTAGTCTACAATATCTTATTGATCGTAATCATTAGATTCCACAATTCCATAAAACAACTTTGTAAAATAAATCGTCAGTTTCCATGTCATCCACAACATATTTAATTACTGAAATTTGCAAGGAAATAAATGGCATAATTGTTTTCAAAAGGAGGGATGTAACATATCCTTCCCCTTTAAAAATCATCATCCCCGATGATTAAGTTTATCAAGCAAAATTTAAACTTAAAACAAACTTTTTATGATGCAACATTAATGTCTTTAAAAAGTTTTGGAAATCTTTGGTAAATGTCTTTGTAGTCTTCCCAAGTGGCGCTATCCTCGCCATATTGGTCCCACTGAATTTTGCATTGCAAAACTTCTCAATTATGTAAACGGAGTTTACGCATTTCGAGCACCTTGAGTGGCTCGATCACAACCACCCCGGGTTCTTGCATCTGTAAGGAATTCCAGTTAAGTATGTGGTTATTACCTACAAAATATTTCTTTAAATACGAAACATGAAAACATTATGCATCTTAGACAAGGCTGGAGGTAGAGCAACTTTGTAGGCAACCGGATTAATAATCTCAAGAACTTCGAAAGGTCTGACATAACGAGGAGCCAATTTTGAAGATTTACCAAATTTTATAGAACTCTTTTGAGGTTTCACTCACAAAAGCACTTTCTCGCCAACAGAGAAGTGTCTAGGCACTCGTTTGCAATCTGCGATCTGCATAACTCTTTTGCCTGTCATTGGCTTCTGCCAACCTCTTCCTAATCACTTTAACTTTTTCTTCCATATCAACAAGCATTTCAGGTCCAATGCTTATCCTATCTTCCAGCTTATCCTAGCTTATAGGAGTTCTGCATTTCCTTCCATATAATGCTTCAAATGGTACCATCTTAATGGCAGAATGATAGGAGTTGTTATAGGCAAATTTGACAAGAGGTAGATATTCCTCCCATCTGTATTGCTGATCCATGCAATACATTCTCAAAAGGTCTTCTAACACCTTTCTGTCTGTCCATCAGTTTCGGGATGATAAGCAGTACTTACATTTAGTTTAGTCCCTAATGCAGAAAATAAGGTTTGCCAAAACCGTGAAGTTATCCGAGCATCTCTATCAGATATTATCTTTTCAGGTACCCCATGCAATCTAAAAATTTCTTGCACAAATTTTTGAGCCAAAAGATGTGCTCCATCTGTCAAGTTTCCAGGTATGAAATGTGTGACCTTGGTTAGTTTATCCACAACAACCAAAATTGCATCATGCCTGTTCTTAGACATTGGCAACCCTTGGACAAAATCCATACTAATAACTTGCCATTTCCATTCCAGAATATCATGTGGGTACAACAACCCAGCAGGATGTTGGTGTTCTGCCTTAACTCTCTGACACTCCAAACAACTAGCTACAAACTTTGTAGCATCACTTTTCATTCCCTTCCAGAAATATAATGGCTTGACATCCGCTAACAGTTTTGTTACACCAGGGTGTCCAGAGTAAGGAGCATAGTGAACTTCCTTCCACACAAGGTTTCTAAGTTCTTCTGAATCAGGAACATATATTCTTCCCTTGAATCTCAGCAATCCATCGGATTCAAAACTGAATCCGTCATATCTTGGGTCCTTAGGGTTTAGGTGCAGAGCCTGTTTAACTTGATCATAATACTCATCCCCAGGTAAGTTTTGTAATACTAAGTCTTTAAAGTTAGCATGTATGGAGATTATAGAGGCTATATGCCTTCTTCTGCTTAAGGCATCCGCTACTCAGTTTTCCTTGCCTTTGATATAAGAAATTTCAAAGTCATAATCTGATATTAACTCCAACCATCTCCTTTGCCTTGCATTGAGATTAGGTTGTGTGAATATGTAGCAAAGGCTTTGATGATCAGATTTTAAAATAAAAGTCCTTCCCAACAAATAATGTCACCACATCTGAAGGGCGTGAACCACTACTGCCATCTCTAGGTCGTGAGGAGCATAGTTCTGCTCATAATTTTTTAGTTTCCTTGACTCATAGGCTACTACCCTACTATCTTGCATAAGCACACCTCCCAATCCTTCTCCCAAGGCATCAGTAATAACTTCAAACTCTCCCTCAGGATCAGGAACTTTCAGAATTGGAGCGGTTGTTAATTTTTCTTTTAACAAGTCAAAAGCCTTTTGACATTCATCCATCCAAACAAACCTTTTTCCTTTTCTCTGCAAAGAGGTAATGGGGCTAGCTATGCTTGAGAAATTCAACACAAATTTCCTGTAATACCCTTCCAATCCCATGAAACTTCATACCTCTGACACATTGGTAGGTTCAGGCCATTCCATAATAGCTTTTATTTTGGCTGGATCAACTGATATCCCATCGGCTGATATTATGTGCCCTAAGTACTGTACTTCTTTCTGAAAGAAGGTGCACTTTGAGAGTTTTGCATACAATTTGTGTTCCCTCAATCATTGCAAGACTATTTGAAGATGTCGTGCATGTTCCTCTTCACCTTTGGAATAGATCAGAATATCATCAATGAAGACTAGTACAAACTTATCAAGACAATCTCTGAATACACTATTCATGAGATTCATGAATGCAGCAGGTGCGTTGGTCAATCCAAACGGCAACACCGTGAATTCATAATGACCATACCTCGTTCTAAATGCTGTCTTGGGAATGTCTTTGTCTTTCAACCTTAACTGATGGTATCCAGATCTCAGATCTATCTTGGAAAAGATCGATGCGCCATGCATTTGGTCAAATAGATCATCAATTCGTGGCAAGGGGTACTTGTTCTTTATAGTTGCCTTGTTAAGCATCCTATAATCTATACACAGCCTTAGAGTTCCATCTTTCTTTTTGACAAAGATAACCAGGGCTCCCCACGGTGGTACACTTGGTCTAATTAGATTCTTAGACAATAGCTCCTGCAACTGAGCTTTTAATTCCATAAGTTCTGTGGTAGTCATACGATACGGAGCTTTAGAGATTGGCTCTGATCCTGGTTTAATATCTATGCCAAAGTCAAATGTTCTCTTCAGAGGCAAGCCTGGTAACTCCTCAGGAAATACATCCCTAAAGTTGCATAGATAAGGATATCTTTCCTCAAATGATTGATTCTCCGAGGTTTCCTCTACTAGGTCCATCTTGACTGCAAAAAGTTGACATCCCTTTCGCCTAGCCCGCTTTAGTTGTTTTGAAGAAATGGATCTAACCCTTATTTCCCTTTGAATTCCCTGGAGGTTTACTGTTTTGCCCGTCTCATCCAGACACTCAATGGTTTTATGAAAACAATCTACTTTGGCTCGATGTTTCCACAACCAGTTCATTCCTAGAATGACATCGTAGGACCCTAAAGGTGCTACATACAAATTTGCCTCAGTGGTGAAGTTAGAAACATCAATCCTAGCTTCGAACAAACATTGGTCTACCTGAGCCTTTGAGTTATTTGCATACTCTACTGTCCAAGGTTTTGACATAAAACCAGCTTTTCTAGAAAATTTACTTAAGATTCTAGGTGACACAAAATTTTCTGTTGCACCAGTATCAAATAGAATAGAAACAGGAACTCCAAATAAGGTACCTGTCATCTCAATAGGAGTGATCTGATACTCCGCTTGCCGATTGTCAAGAGCGGCATGAATCCTTTGCTGAAAGGCTTCCTGTTGTGAAGGAAGCTCCGTGTTCCTAGGCCTCCCATTTGGCTTCTTGTTGGGGCAACAGTTGGCATAATGATCTCCTCCACAAGAAAAGCATCCTCCTATAGGTCCTCACTTCTCAGATGGCCTACTTGCAGAATCACCATTCTTCTTAAAATTTACATTTCTCTTAAAATCTTCGCCTCTTCGCTCATTACCAAATCCTCCTAGATTCTTTCGATTTCCCCTATCAAACCTCATATTTCCATATCCCTTCTCATTTTTCCTTTTATAAGACTGATCGTTGTAGTTCTTATCAAACTTCTTGCGTTTCTTGTCACGGTAAGCAGAGATAGATTTGATCTTCTACTCCTATTTAATTGCCTTTTCATAAACTTGATCCATCGTGCTTGGACCATGTACCTCCACCTCACCGCCGATCTGAGGATTGAGTCCCATGATGAACTTTCTGATTTGGAACCTTTCATCCCTTTGATATTGAGGGACATACTTCAATAGTCTAGTGAATTTTTCTGCGTACTCGACCACAGATAGTTCACCTTGCCTGAGGTTTTGGAAATCCGTTAACTTCTGATCAAAGTATAATTGAGGTAACCACCATTTTTGGAATAGTTCCACGAACTCATCCCATGTCACCTTCAAGGGACTTAATTCCAACTCCATTTTCTTATTCATCCACCAAGTGGACGCTTCCCCAGACAGCTGATAGGCTCCCCACACGGCTTTAGTAACCTCAGAGTAGTTTCTGATCTCAAAATATTTCTCTATCTCAGTCAACCATGCTTCAGCTGCATCTCTAGTTTTCGTTCCATCAAACTTTGGAGGGTTAACCTTCTTCATATCCTTAGATAACTCTAACGCAAGTTTATCCTTGGTTTTTCTATGGGCTTCACTGTCGTCAGGATGTTCACTTGACGTGCCATTTTCCCAATGCTTACTCTTGCTTGTGTAGAGTGAGTTCTCGTTTCCACCCTCTGTGTTGTCAGTTTCATCCATTTTCCTTTCTAGTTTGTTCAACCTTTTCTTGGTTTCAGTGAGCATGTTTAGAATCCTATCCAACTTGTCAGAGGAGTTTTCCCAAGAGTTATGACCTTCCCGATCCTCCCCCTCGTTAAACCCTGATTGGTCCATGCTAGTTTAATTTCACACCTGTTTAAACATATACTAATCAGTTTTACGCTTATTATATTAAATATCATAAAAGAACACAACAATTGATCATAATCATAATTGTTCTCAAACCAAAATTTTGTCTTTATTCATTTTGCAAAATTGTTTCTACATCATTAGAGATAGACATATCTCATGTTTTTACTCAGTATTAACTAGTGAAGTGTAACCTTCAGATTCATTGTCCGACACATAATCATGAGGTGTATACCCCTCAGACTCACTATCCGAAGATAGCTCAATAATCTCAGCTCTAGGTACTACACGAGGATCTCTAGTGATCATGGGTATAGTAATAGGTACACTCTCAGGTACACTATCAGGTACACTACCAGTTACAATCCAGGAGCAGCGGTTGATCATGATTCGAGCTGCCGTCGCTGCTCCCTCTAAGAGTTCTCTCCTCACTCGCTTAAGTCGTGACATTGCATTGGCTAAGGTTTCCACATCATCAAGCCAAATGTCATTTTCATCATTGGTTTTCTCTATGGTCTTGATCATTGCAAGTCGTTTCTACTTAGCTTGCAGATAACGCTTCTTACCCGCGAAGGATTTTCTTGTGGTTTTCTTGGTGTATACCATCCTGGCACAATAAATCAAATCATTAGCTACCCACATAATAATGATTTCCTAATCAGGTTAGTGGACTCATCAGCCCTAGTGCTGAACCTGGTTAGCTTTGATACCATATGTAACATCCTAAACCGATATGACAAGAAGTAACTAGGTTTTCACAAGGGTAAAATTTCTTTTTTTTACTAAGTAGTCAAATACAAAATAAACTTATCTGTAATCCAATACAACATTTTTCATTCTATCATAAACATGATCTCATTTTCATAAAACTGAAAGAAATGATATACATTAAACACTTTGTTTTCTAACAAATGAAATTTTCTTGAAACAACAAATATTGGAAACATACCATTATCATGCATCTCGATTGTCGACCCATCACATTCAAGACTCGGCATTCCTCATTATTTGGAAGAGAAAGTATCTTCAAGGAGCTTAACCTCCAACCATAGACCGTCGGTCTCCCGCACTCCTTCCTAACCGGAAGTAGCCCTACCCTACTCAAGAGGATAGACTTAGGATAACCATTAGTGTTTGCCATCTGAGCTCTGGTGTTGTAACCTACGTGTCTTGTTATCGTGCAGATCCCTAGATACCCTCTATTCATGCACGACTCTCCACAAGAAACACCATCTAGTTACAGTGAACGTTCGATGCACTTGAGGATAGTACACCACCTTGGCCAAAGGATTTGTTTTTAATTAGCATTCTAAGAACGCATGAACTTGGTTCACCCACCCTACTCAACTTGAACTGATCGAAATCCTACAGTTTCCTATTTGCATGGTTTGAACCAATTATTGACCTTGATGACCTCAAGGGTTTAGGATTTCCTCCTGTAATAGTGCATGGCGCAATATTTACTCTAATCCCAAGTTCATAGTTTTCATAAACCCATATTCATTAAAAAACCTTGTTTAATAACATCCACTCCTAAGTGGTTTCATACCAGTTTACCCGATTCCCCTGTTTGCACAAGATACTCAAGTTTTTAAAACATTTTTCCCATTATCCCAGAGTTCAAGGATACTAGACTCATAAGGTCTACCATATAAAACGATACTAGCACCATCGCATGCAACGTAATCTAGAGTCACATGCAAGTTTTCCACTCTAATTGTTCATTTCAGATCAATGACGGTTTTTTGACCATTACTAATGCTTTATCTTCCTACTCCTCTTTCCAGGTTATTTAGTTTCTCATGATTTATAAAGATAAGGGTCGTAAATAGGATATAAATGGTTTTGGAATCTTTCTTATGTCATTAGAGATGACCCAATGCATGGTCGACCTCTAACTAAAGATATAGGACAAAAAGGTCACTAGCTGGTTACAACGACCTCTACAGTTGCCAATCACGTTAGTGTTTACATCCCAAACATGCTTTAAATCGAAGGTTTTTAAACTCCCTCACACTTGCACGTGGAGTAATGTGCTTTCTCAATATGGAACTATCATTTCAATTGCACCAAGGCAGATTTGAGTTGGTAACACAGTCTTATAGGGATTTAGAATCTTAAACACAATGGACTTCTTTAAATCAATGCTGAATCATTGTTACCTCGTGACTAAATAAAACTCTTGGTTCTATATGGGACACGATTAATATCGTTATAAGTGGAGATTCCTAACTTCTACGACTCCATAGTTGGATGCAATATGCAATTTACACTCCTCCAGAAGACTTAAATCCAGTAATCTATATAGAACAAGATTAATTTATCCATTTCAAACCCTTATTAAAACTATCCTCGTCATCTCTGAAATCAGAAGAAGGTTTATAACATTAACACCGTCAATAGAATCCTATGCAGTAGGTAAAAGTTTTCTTTTTCTTTATATATAAATAATATTTAGACAAACTACCTTACCATTTACTCATAGGGATTACCACGTCAAACAGAAGTGACTTGCTGCACTTGAGCCATAGGGTATCTATCCTTAATAAGATCATTGTAAACTAAGACTCCTTGCTCAAACAGAGCTCACATCATCACAAGATGTTCGGTCTTCTAACAGCCTTAGTGAGAAAGGAAACAAGACTATAATATTCCATCATTATTTTCAGACTCAAATAATCAAAACTGATTTAAATAGATGATGATATGGGATGTGCATTAGCCAGTTTTAAGTTTTCACCATTTAATGATTATCATTCGAATACCCAAGTGACAAAAGGATTGACACCGATTTCAAACTATGCAAATACAAAATGCAGTCTAAAAGGAGGAAACAGGAACCTGATTAAGTTCCTGTTGATTTCTCACATACTCCTCTGCTTCCCATTTCTTCACAACCACCGACTACACTGCCTTCCTCCCGCACTCAGATGCTCTCCCCTTCTTTCTTTTCTCCACGCTCCGCACCTTCAGAATAATCATCATGCTCATCCCGTCTGGTTTTTGGTTCCCATATACTACTCCAATGGCTTCCAAACTCACTCCCCCCTCTTCCAGGATGGAGTGACTCTATTTACTCCTCCACTACTGCTCCCAACTCCGTCTCTCTATCCCCAATGAAAGAGTCACCCTTCAATTGCTATATTCACTGCCTTATTCCCACCGCTGACTCAATCTTAACACCATGCCGTATAAAGCTCCTCGAACTGAGGGTATCTTACCTCACTTGCCAACCGCGACCCGATGCCTTTTGCCCTCACCAACATGATGGAGCCTCCGTAATAAATCTACGGTTACCCTTATCACAACCACTGATACATGCCTAATCTCATGGAGGTTGTTTTAACTGAAAAAAATACTTGACCTCTTTAATCACTACGACCACTAACAAGATGGAGATTCAAAAAGGGTGACGCGACAAAACAACTTTGTCAAACACCCACATGGAGACTTCTAACCTTCGACGATAGCAACCTACCAAAGCTAGCAGAGTAAAATTCACACAAGGTGATATCCAATAGTTACCGAAAGATGACTCCAAGGTTGACAAAAGGTAAAGAATCCAAATTGACTAAAATGATTATGGAATATTCTTCCAAATGACGACAAGAACAAAAGAAGCATAAATCAACTTCCCATTCGACTTCCGTCGATTTACCTAAAGGAAAAATAATTCACAACACAAGACTAACGCGGTTTGACGACAATCATGACGGATTGGTCATAATGCATTCACAAGGTTTCTTAATCATTTTAATGCACAAAACGACTTCTCGCATCCTTCAACTACGAGGAGTGATCTACGATCTGACACAATTAGATTCATTAATTACTTATAAACGAAATAATAATTGTCTATAAAAGTTGACTCACTCTGGTGGACTTACGACAACATCGTCGATTCCAAGATTCTATATGATGACTTTTGACTAGGATATTATACTTTATCCTCTAATGTCGACATCTAGTTAACTAACCCAACCAACAAACAAGACTAAATCAATGATTCCAGGGTTTATCTACCTGTTTGGCGTTCTCATTAACAAACACCCATGGTTAATTTCTAGAGTCTATACTCTCTCTCGAAGATACTTTCTCTTCCCGTCGAACACAGTCCACCTGTTCCTGCAACGACAGTCTCACATACAATTTTGTGGTCAAAGCACATTTATTCCAAATCACTTCATAATATATCCAAAACATCATTGCATTTAACAAGAAGATATTTAGTCTACAATATCTTATTGATCATAATCATTAGATTCCACAATTCCATAAAACAACTTTGTAAAATAAATCATCAGTTTCCATGTCATCCACAACATATTTAATTACTGAAATTTGCAAGGAAATAAATGGCATAATTGTTTTCAAAAGGAGGGATGTAACAGGTACACCTTAATTGGTCTTAAACAACTGTTTGCCAATCACTTCACATTCTCACTAACATATCAAGAACACTTTGAATTGCAACATCATGACAACTCAACCTTTGTAAGTATCAACATGATATGAACAAGATATAAATAGAATCATTCAATATCATCAAACTCGTTGTGCATTGAACCCCTAAACATTTTATCAACATCATGTTTGCATTATGACATCATGAACCACTGATCACCTATATCACTGACATATACTGAAGATTAATATGTTTATCAACACCATCATCAACTACATGAACTTCATTTCATAAGACTGATATGAGAAGCATCTTAGAAAACATTATCAGGCAAGAATCTAATAGTATGGTAAATAAGATAAGATCACCATATTGTCAAGCATCAAATGATCTCCTTCCTGAAACTTCTTGGGGGTAATTGATAGGACATTGGACAACTCCCCCTCACTTTATGCTATATCTTATGCAACTGATGATGTAACTTGTGCAAGATGCACAAGTTTATGATATGCCTTCTCTTTGCTTTGTTTTATTATCCAAACTTTTAGAGGTTCTTTCTTCTATTCATGTTTCTTCTTCCAAACCTTTTCAACATTTTTCTTTTTCCAACCTTTCAAATCAGGTGATGACATTCTTCCATACATTTTTCAGCTATATGCCTTGTGACTAGGAGAATTGCACTTGAAACATACAAGATTAGTATTCCTTCTGCAATCAACTGATTTGTGTCCAAAATGATTATAGGTATAATAATAACCATTAAATGAATAATTATACCTGTACATATATGCTTGTCTTACTAAAGCAATTCTTCTGAAATTCCTTCTTTGATTTTGCAATTTTACAAATTCATCTTTGGTCTTCATTTCAACTTCAATCTTCTTTTTGCCTTTAGGAGAAACAACATGATAACTTAGATCAATTTTCTTTCTAGGAGTCTCTCTAACTTTGGAACGCTCTCCTTCATAACCTAGACTAGTAGTGTCCTTATGACACTTTTGTTTGCCCAACATTTTAGGCAACTTGTTTGAGCTCTCTTCAAACTCCTGATATTTCTTGGACAGAACCTTGAGATCTTCATAATCTTTTCTAAGATTTATAATTTTAGCCTCTAATTTGAGATTTTCAATTCTTTTAATCTCAAGGTCAGACTTTGTTACATCTATTATTCTTTTGGTTTCCACAAATTTAGTCTTTAGTCTGATAATCAGTCTGTTAGATTCATCAACATGACTCTTTAATCCTATGATCTAATTTCTTGCCTCTTCAAGATCAGAAGATACTCTTTCAAGGTCTACAAGTGCTTTGTCTTTTAAGTCTTTTTATTGTTGTAGCTACAACTCTAGTCTCTATTTCTCCTTTTTGTATTTCTTGATTTCACTCAGAGAACATATGATCTCTCCTTCAATATCAACCTCACAATCATCTTCATCAAACTCCTATCCATCTTCATCCACAAAAAGATCTTCTTCATGTGAATGTATCCTTTCATTATCACCCTTTTTGGACACCAAGCTGTCTTCCCCTTCAAGTGCATCACTTTGATAGATTCCAATCAACTCCTTCCACATATCCTAAGTTGTTTCACAATACATAACTTTACAAGAAACTTCATTAGATTTTCCAAACAGAATAGCCTTCTTTGTTGTATGATTATATTCATAAGCCTCTTTATTACTTGTAGCATTAGGTGATAGAGAGGAAATAAAATACCCACTCTCAACTGACATCCACACACCTTATGCTAAAGAAAATAGATAGGATTGCATCCTAATGCACCAAACAGAGAAATCTGAACCATCAAAGAAAGGAAATCTTGATAACACTTCCTTTAATTTAATACTTGATTCAACTTGTGAGACATTTCTATCAATAGATTCTATATCAACATTTGAATTTGATAAAGATGGTGCCTTTTGATCAATAGGAGACTTGGCATTTTTCTTTTCTCTATTTCTTTTGCACTTGCCCATGGTACTCCAGACTCAGGACCTACCCAGGTTGATTAGACTTCTATAGGGAACCTATGCTCTGATACCACTTGTTGGAGTATAGGACAACACTGAGAGGGGGAGGGGTGAATCAGTGTTGTATAAACTTTTAAAATCTTTTGGCACCTTTTAACTTATAAGACAAAGAGAAAGGAAGACATCAATGATCTGTTAAACACATATGCAAAAGTATGATAAAAATATGAATCAAGACCTGAAGAACAAATCATTGGAGAACATGAACACATGAAGACAAACAAGAACCATGACACCTGATTTGATGAGTGGAAAACTCTCTAGGGGAAGAAAAACCACTCTGAAATGCTTCACTAGCTTAATCAAGAACCTCACTGGTTACAAACAGGTCTCACTAGCCATACAAGCCTCACTGACTACAAAGAGGTCTCACTAACCATACAAGCCGCACTGACACATAAAGCGTCACTGGAAAATACAGTCACCATCATCAAAACATAATGCTTAGTGTGCAAGAAATGATTGCAAGTCAATATGATTTGCACCATTACATAACCTATGATTCATCACTCACACAAAGATTTAAATACAATCACTGCATAAAGAATACAATAACTTTCTTCCCTGAGTTTTCATATCTCTTTGTAATTAGACTCAATTCAATTTTCATATCAGTCATGATCTTTGCACAATCAATTCACCTGATGCACAATCAATTGCATATTGTCTTCATACTTGGCATGGTTCAATTTGTAAGTTCTTTGCATAGTGTCTTCATTCTTTGTTTGATTCATTCCTGCAAAAACATGATCTCACATACACAATATCATGATTCATCTATATTTTATCTTCAAAAGAATCTTCACAAAAATGTCTTCACTGCATATTAGTCCACACACAAATTCACCCATCAATGCACCTGAAATATAATTATATATGAGATGACCTTTCATATTTTACTTCTCTTCAATTACCTTATCAGATCACCTACAATTTCTTTTTCCAAGACCTCACAAATAATATCTTCAATATTCCATTTTGTTCTCAATAAAATCTTTCATAATGCATTTGCAAAATTATTAAAAAATGATCCTTGACATTTCTTTTCTCTGCATATTCATCTTCACCATTTTAAGAATAACATTGTGCATATAAATCTCTTCATATTCCTTCTACTCTCTGCAAAATATAATCTACAAATAAAAGTCTTCAATGGATTTTCTTAATAGATAATAATATCACTTTCATCTTTAAATCTTCTTCCAAAAATCATCTCCTCCACCTAAAATATAAAATCATATATATGTCTCTTCTCTATATAAAGTCTTCAATAAATTCATTTTTCCTCTATCTCTCTCTTATTCAAATTCTTTTAAAAAAAATCATTTGTATTAAGATTATGAAAGAAGACAAGTCCTTAAAAAAAATCTTAATAAAGAAACTTACCCTTCCTTAAAAATAAACTTATTTTTTATTTTCTTCCACAAGAGGAGAATCATAAAAATAGAATTTAATCTCCTAAAAAGTAGCCTTCAAAATCCACAAAAAAATCTGCCTTTGAGAAATACAAAAAATAGCATTTAAAAAGCAAAGAAAACTACAGTTAAAAGGCTTCTAACTTTCACAAGCACGCCAATAAGTTTCAAGAGTCAGGGAGTCAACTTAAATGATATCCATTGATTGGTAAGTGCATGCCCATTCATCTTTTAAATGCGGCCTTTGATTATTTATTGGTGCTCAATTCATAAGCTAGAGACCATTGTGAGCAGTGGAGAAAGGTTAAGAGACCGGTCACCTTTATGTATTTGAACCCCTTTAGTAGGTTGTATTAAGTGGAATGAACTACTATAGCAGGTCACTATTAAAACATAAATAAAGTGTAGACATGCAGAGAAGAGTTAAATGTAATAGGGATAAAGCCTTGAACCTTAGAATGTGGAAGACACATTTAGGGTTTTAAGCCACAAACCCTAATTCACAAACACCTCTATAGGTTTGTATTATCAAATAATAACTGCATATTCTTTTGCATGTGCTTTTGAATACTCTGAATGATCTTTGACTTCACTTGCACCAATATTTGTAATACCTTTTCTTTCTACCAATGACATCACATGTCTGACATCCATTGCCCTCATATACATTTGCATTACTATCAACATAAGACCATCTCAACAAGGGTTCTTACTGTGAAAACAAAATATTACTGAAGATCAACAATGAATGGCCTGCCATGAAATTCCTTATCAAAATGGCATCAAACCCTTTGCCATATTTATGAGTGAATTCCTGCATGAATGATGTCTACATTGAATAACCATATGAAACCTATCTCTTGATGAAAATCCCTAATGGTGATGACAACACTTAACAAGATCATTAGAACTGTAATCAATTCAATCCAACACCAACCACACACCATGAAAGCCTGATTCTCATGTAATATCACAAGTCAAATGAGTTTTTAAATAACTCTTGATAACACCAATGAGAGTGAGAATATCTGATGTGAATGAAACAACTCCTAATGATGAGCATGATTCATATACATTCTGATATGAAATAGAAAGCATGTAAACACTTGAAAGCACTTTAGACTTTGCATCAACTGTAAACATGATTCCTTACTACCAAGCTCAACATGATGCCTTTGACTTAACTTGATAACCACATACAAGGAGATAAAGCACCAAAGTCCTGATCAACTGCCACATACAATGTGATCTACATACAAATGTGATTAGTGTGATCAATTGCTAATCACAACATGTAACAACATCACAACAACCTTGCTAATCATCATCACCATGATATGAAATCTTTGTGTCTTCTCTACCTTGCATCTTATCATAAACATGAAACATAACATATATGCATTGCATCATACCTGCATCATCATTGCTTAAACATGAACATGCGTCATGCATGTGAACCATGTGAATTCCTATATGATCAACATCATCTCCTGAAGCACATGACTATCATCAACATCTAGGACCTCAACACATCACAACAGCTTTACTATTTTGACATCAATGACAATCAACCTCCATCGAGGGGTTAATTCACAAACATATGCACACAAATAACCTTTATGAATAAACCATAGGATTCTATCTATATTGCCTGCATACTCATATTTAAATCATTCATTTGATAATATCATCACCATATTCCATATTAATAACATAGATTCAAAGTCTTGCAAAGTATATAAAAAGAGAGCATATAATGGTAGTGATAAGTGTCTAGAGGATCATATGAAAGAGTACTAAAAGCATATAAAAATAGCATAAAAAGAGGTCAATATTGCAACCCATCAGATAACAAGACAAAGAGAAGAAGAAGAAACATCTAAAGGAAAAGGAAAGGAAAAAGTAAAGAAAACAAAGAAGGCTCCTCTAGAAGCACCTAAACATGGGCCTCTATAGCTTGAGGCTATTATTAATGCAATTTCACAGCATGATGAACTAAAAGAGGTTGTAGATATTTATGATGAGATGCCTCCTATTGACAAGGCTGCAATTGAGAAAGCTATAGTTATATATATGATGAACTTTAATGTGGCTCATTGATCAACTTCCGGCAAGTCTTGTAGATACACTCAGTAATAGGAGGAATGAAGCTATTGTAGAAGAAGCTAAAATAAGACAAGCATTAGAGAAGGATGGTTCATCTATTTCTCATGAAGAAAGGGTTAAATTATCTCAAATATAGGCACAAGAGTTTAGAACCAAACAAAGGATAAATATTCTAATGGGGAAAGATAAAGAAGAGATAGAAAGGATGGAAAAAGAGACAGAAGAAAAGACAACCAAGATTCTTAAAGAAATGAAGAAGGATAAGGTGACTATTGAGGAACAAGTTTCTCCAAATATACCTGATGTGTCTACCCAAGACATAGATTTATCAACTTTTGAGGGTAATGTAACAAGTGGTGATGAGATAGAGAAAAATGATAAGCAAAATGAGGAGACTAGTCCTCTAAAGAATACAGATGCACAAGTTGTAGGAGATCAAGGTGAAGTTGGTGTACACCCTCCTGGGAACACAAATCTGGTAAAGGACATAGCATTCCTTCTCTGAAGAATCTAGGAAATGATAAGCAAAAGAAAAAGGATAATCCCGAGAAAGATTAGGATGCAACAGAGGAGACAATTGAGAAGCAAGATGCTTCTAAGGATATAGGTCAAGATTCTTCATCTTTAGATTTATTCAAGGACCTACTAGGGCTGTAGATGCAGTTTCAACCTGTGGTGACACCCCAGCTTCTACAAATTCCTACTCATGAGGGGTCAAATATTTCTCCTCTTTATAAGTTATAGCTTGGTGATATTCTGTGCATGCTTCTACAAGGAAGGAGTTTCTACAAGATCATTTGAAGAAGACTGGATTAGTTGATGATGTAGTAAAGATTATTCAGGAGAGTTTACCTAAGGTAAACATTGATTCTTCTTTGCCTCCAGAACAAAAATTGAAGCTTTTGATGGATTCTTTTACAGATCATTCCTTCCACATTGAGCAAAAGGTAGAACAAGAGGTCTTGAGGAAGATAAATGACAAAAGAATGGCTGATGCATATGACCAATGTGCCAATGCACACAATAAATTGCAAGAAAATATGAAGATGTTTAAGGAACGTATTGATGAAGTCATTGCTTTATATATGTTTTTCTTGAAATGGCCAAATTCCTCTAAGAACATCAAAGATCAGATTGACTCCATTGAGTCACAAATTACTCAATTGGCTGAAATATATGATATGTCAAAGGACAAGGATGGCTCAAATAGGGTACAACTAGAAAATCTTCATTTGCAGAACTGTCATTACTTCAGGATCAAAGAGAACAAATAAAGAAACAATTTGGTCAGCTAAGGGAAAGCAGTCAACTTGAGACTTGATGTGTTATCTGGGTTGCTAGTTGAAGCAGAAAAGATTGATCAGAAAAAGAAGGCTCCAAGAAGTATGGATGAGGCTGAGGATTTATGCATGCAATTTGAATGTCAGAATCACATTCTTTCCTTAGCAAAAGCAAACTGGGTTTCTACTCTTTCCCAACTCAAGGTAACCTACAAAGGCATTCTACCTTCTAAGTGAGTTGTAAGAGTATTGTAGATAAGACAATTTTAGCTTTATATAGACTTGCAAAGGCTTGCAATGTCATTCTTTGTTGAAATACTATGTACATAGCATCAGTTTTTGGGGCATCTCCATCTTAGGGGAGTGTTGTTTGTAGAAATCATATAGTAAGGGGGAGTTCATACATTTTTTTTTGGGTTGTTATAAGTAGAAGATATTATTCCCTTTGTCCTTGATGTCAAAGGGGGAGAATGTGCTAATGATTGCCTTATCAGTTGAGAGAAGACTTGTAGATAAATGTATGTTTCCATCAATGACAAAGAGGGGGATTGTTGGCAATATGTGTTGTCATTGATGTTAACTCAATATGTGTTATCATTGATGTCAACTTGAGGTTATGTTTGTATAAAGATTTTGTATAGAATTCAAAGAGGCTGAGAAATGATTAGAGATATATTACTGTAGTTGATGAAATAGTGGAAGATTTGAGAGAGATGGCTTGACTCAGTTAGAGACTTGGGGTCAACAAGTTTAAGGCAAGTCAGTCTGGAAGACCTAGTTGATGTTGAGATGTCTGGAAGTATGATACTTGACAGTTTGAGGTTTTGTTCATACTTGTGTTATTGAGAGAAGCTATCTAAGGTAAAAACTGCATATTTTCCTAAGTCTGTGACCCTGCTTTTTGGTCCACATTCCTCTGCATTGCTTGATCTCATTGTGCAGTTCTAGAGTTAAGTTTGGAAATTAGAAAAGTGGTTATTTCTAGGATTTCATGTCATAAACATTCCTACAACAAGATTTAGATGTGATTGTTCTCTCTATTGTAGTATAATAGAGTTAAGTGTCTCAGAGTGCTCAGCATTCCTCTGAAGTAATGGTTGTACAAACTTGGGGATATGATCAAAGAGGTATAAGGGTCATCCATGCAAGTCTCAAATGATTTGGTATACAACAATGCAATATCCTAAGTATTGGAGTGTTACAGTCTATCTGGGATGCTCTATTTTCATTAGTTCAATATGTTTCTCTTCTTGTGCCAACACATAATGATCAGATACTTTAGGAGAAGGTTGTAAGGATATTGTTGATAAAATACATTGTTCACATCTTGGTCCGCACGATGTTTTTGGTTTCGTCCCAGTGGTGTAATGATGAACAATCGACAGTGCTGATGTTGATTGGACCGACAGTCTGGTTTCCTTCATTTGTGGTTGATCCTAATTAGTTAATTTTGATTTGAAGGATGTGGTGTGATGTATTGGGCCCTGTTATGCCATGTGTTGTGATCTGCAACTTATTTTCTCTTCATAATGTATATGTTTGGAGCCGACCTATGTAGTATCACATGTTTCTATAATGTCCCCATTTTGAGCTAGACATGTGTTTGGGTTGAGCTTGGGATTAGAAGGATGGAAAACTATAATGTTGGCTCAACATGTGATTTTATTGGGATTTTGGCTAGTATTGTTTTAACATATTTTTCATATAGCCAAAATATTGACATTTTCCAAGCCAAGGATGGGAAAAATAAACATTAGATGACTAGAAGATGAAAAAAGGTGGAAATAAAGAAAATAGAATACAATTTTAATTGTATTTTATTTATTTATTATTTTATTATTTTTCCTAACGCCAAGGAGAAAAATAAAATATAATATTTTATTATGCCAAGGAAAAGAAGGAAAAAATAAAATAATATTAAATATTATTTTATTGGGCAAAAGTGACACCAACATGGAGAAGAAAAATAATAATTAAAAATTAATATTTTATTGGCAAAAAGGTTGACGCCACCAAGGAGAAGACAAAAAATAATGAAATATAATTTTTATTATTTGTGGGAATTGACGCCAAGAGGAAAAAGGTAAAATATTAATAAAAAAAATATTTTCCCAAGAAAAAGTTGGCACTTGAGAAGGACAAAATATTAAATAAAATATATATTTTTTCAAAAATATTAGTGTCTAGAGAAGAGATAAGGAAAATAATAAAATATTATTATTTTATTATTTTAAATGATGGTGGTTGATGAGTGTAATTCATTTAAAATTGTTCATTTGAAATTGCATTCCATTGGTTGAATTGAAATTGTATGGAATTTGTCAAATTGAAGAGAAGAAGATAAATAGAGGGTTTTGCCTTCATTTTGTAACTATTGATATTTTGACAAATTTTGTATTGTGAGTTTTATTTTTGGCTGGAAATGTATTTTTAGTAGTATCAAGGAGATGTTCCCTTGATTTTTAGTGGTTTGGTGATGATGCCTTTCTATATTGTGAGGTGAATTCATATAGAGTCATCATTAGGCTTCATTGGATGCTTTGGTTGATGATTTGGCTTCATACTAAGCTAGGGTTTGATTGGAATCTTCATCTACAACTAGCTATGGAACTGGGTTTTGAGTTTTGGCTATGGAGTTGGTGTAACTTTCATGATTGAAGACTTTTATGATAGCTAATTTGAATAAGGAGTGATTCTTGTGTGTTTTACATCTTTCAATATTCTAATTTTGGCATCTGCAGACTGGAAAATTCATAACAAAGCTATTTGGTATCATTTGTTGGCATACTTTGAAGGTTGGAGACAAGCTATACCTTGCTAAACCAAATCGCACTCATTTGGGCATATGCAATTTCATGATTTTGATGTTATTTGGCACTTTTGGTCATTGTCTTGCAAATCTAGGTAGTTTAGCAGTGACATTAGTAGGTACAACAATGATATTAGAGGGTATAACAGAGATAAAGGATCACCTATAGTCATATAATCAATCCTAGTTGGGTTATTGTTTCATTTGGCATCATTATCCATCCTTTGGCTAGGGTTTTGGCATTCATTTGTTCATATCTTTTACTTGTATAAGGTATGATCCAAAAATTAGTCAATTATGATATAATAGACTAGCCTATAGACTTTTGTAATCATCTCATTGAAAATTAATAAGAAGTGAAGAATTTTTGGGTATGTTATTTGATGTTCATATGTTTTATTTGCTATATACTATGTGATGTTTCATGTTCATATATTTCAGTTTGATTAGATGTTGCAAAAGTTTGAAAGCATTACATAAAGAATCCAAAAAAAATTGGTATAGACAAGTAGGCTTCTTTACAGTTTCATCTAAAGGTCATCTTGGAGCTGACCTAATTGGGGTTTTGAGTTTTTGTGGAGAATATTATAGAAGAAAAAAATCATTTGTGAAGGTTCTGAGGATAGTTTGAGGAATATGTTGAGTATGAAGTGTGTGAAGTTAGTTTGATGGAGTAATTATGCGAAAAAGGGACTGCAACATCAACATGTGTTAGATGCTTGTTTTATAGTAGTTCATGTTTTCATTGTAATCTTCATGTATCCTGCTATCAGACAGTGAGTCTCTTTAGTAGATACTTGTATCTTTCCCTAAGGTTGTGTACCTTAGTTTGGATGTCCATCAGGAAGTAGTGAGCTTCCTTAGGTAGTGAGCCTTAAAAACAAAATTGTAATTTTTATAAGCAGTGAGCTTCATTTATTGTGAGTTAACTCTCACTGTGGTTTTTCCCTCATTGGATTTTCCATGTAAAAATCTTGGTGTCCTTGTGTGGTGCATGCTTTCCTTTATGTTCTTCTTTTAGTTAATGTGATTTGATGTTTAAGCTGCAAATGAAATTGATTTAACATTTAAGAAATGACTGATTCACTCCTCTCAGTCTCTGAGTGTGTTCAACAAAAAGTTCCCAAAAAAATCAAAATGGTGACCTACCAAACTTGCTAGTTCAGTCAGCATTTCAATCAACTCCTCAAGACACATCTTCACACAAAATTTGAGCTCAAACAACTCCCGGGTCAAAAGTTATGACCTCCAAAAGTTTCTGCATCAGGAGATGTAGTAGAGAGGATGTTGGATGGAGAGGTATTTTCTTGGGGTCCTTGTGTTTTTTCCCACCTATACTAGGATATGCATAGTGTTGTGTATCAATAGGGGCAAAACATCAGATGCAGTGTTATGCTTCTACATATTTGAGTGTGGGAGCATATTGCTATCACATGACCTATTGTAGATCAGGTGAGGGGTGGAGGTTGCCCTTAAATATATTGTTATGGTGGGATTCTCCATTATAGATGCTTGGGAGACATGGATTATTGGAGGGGAGTGCTGGATAAGTTAGATTTGGTGATATGTAGGCCATGGCGGGCTTGTGAGATGTGGGAGGGAGATGATGAGAAAATCTCTTATGTTTGGCAGACATGGTATATTATGGGGCAAACATAGATCATTATTGAGAGATACATGCCAGAGAGCATTTTGAGGCAATTTAGGGAGTGACAACCTGAGCCACAACATGAGGTTGTCTTCCTTAGGGTAGCATGTGAGGTTGGGCCTTGGGGTGTGGCACTTGCATTGGTAGAGTTTTAGGATGTGGTACCCATACAATGGGTAGCACTAGGTGCAAACATAGAGGATGCAGGTACTACACCTGAGTATGATGTATGGTGGATGATACATCATCTAATGCGGATTACTATCCCAGGAGGGTAGGCAGGACAAGTTACAATGACACCATTTCAAGGAAAAGCAAGATTGTTGTATCTTAGGTGGTTTGCAGTGTTGAGGTGGTGCTTGATCTTTGGTTCACATCATATGTCAGGAGGTATCAACATCAGTGGCAGCTTGCTAGTGTATGGTCTGACTTGAGCATGAGAAATGGAATGCATGATATAGTAGTGTTGATTCAAATAGAACTTCTATTACTTGAGTTGAATCATGATTTGCCATACTTTCTTGTTTCTGGTGTTGGTCATCATGTAAGATTTTGTGTTGATGCAATCCAATGTGCTTCAGACCTTAGTATTGTTTTTTGGTGATGTCTTCATCAGAGGAGGTATGGAGTGTTTGATTGAAGCTTCTAAATCCTTAAAATTACTAAGTCACTCTGCATATTATGACTATCACATTATTTATACTTTATGTTCTAATTTCACTTTGACCTGTGAGAGAAGGTCATTTCACTTATGCAACCCACTACAGGGGCTCTATATCATTGTTGGAACTGGCCCCTCTTCATTCCCTAATCGACATCTTCAGTCTCTTCCACAAGTGTTTGGGCGCTAAAACAAAATCAAAGGTTATTATTTGAAATAAGGTGGGCGTGATGACTTCAATCAATGGTTCATATTTAAACTTTGATCTCCACTCCTTGACAATGCACTTTGACGTGCTCGTGACCATCAACATGCCTTTGACTGCAGATGAGATGTTTTTCTAAAGCTATTTTTAGCTATTAAAGTCACAGTTTTTGTTGGAGTTTTTAAAAGAAAATTTTTTAAAGATTCCATTCTATTTTTTATCTTTCATGGCAGAGGAGATAAAAGAGGAAGATTTTTTGTATTTCTTCTAAAATGAGTGAAGTATATAGGATTTTTATGCCTTTCTTTTTCTATTCTCATAAGAGATGAGTAGTGGGTCCGAATATGTTTTTTATGCAGATGGACAGATGAAGATTTATTTTTTACAGAGACTAAATGGTTTGAAGATTATTTATTTGTAGATTGAAGAAATTCATTGAAGATTTATTTTTTGTGAAGGTGTAAGTGAATGTACAAAGGAGAGGAAGATGAAATATTGAAGTCATGAAAGGGATATTATTGAAATTTCTTTTTGCAAGGAATATGAAGAATATGAAAAGTATTTTTGAAGCTGAATTGATTTTTCTTATGAAAGATGAATGTGTAGAGAAGAATATCAAAGGAGTTGAAAATATGCAAATAAGAGAAGAATGTGAAAAGACATTCTATTTTTATTTAATGGTTTTGCAAGGGTATTGTAAATTGAATTTGTGTGTGGAAAATCATGCAATGTTGAAGACATTTTTATGAAAAATATGTTGAAGAGAAAATACAGATAAAACATTATGTTTTGTATGTGATGAGAAAAACATAGGTTGAAGATATTATGCAATGAATTTACAGATTAAACCATGCCAAGTATAAAGACACGTGATTTGATTGTGCAGAGATCATGAGATTGATATGCAGATCAGATTGAGTATGATTGAAAAGAGATATGCAAATTTAGAGAAGACAGGTTATGTAATGGTGCAAATTAGATTGTATTGCAATCATTTCTTGCACACCTTACAGTATTGTTTTGATGGTGGGTTTATGTGCCAGTGAGGCTTTGTTGGTCAGTGAGACCTCTTTGTAGCTAGTGAGGCTTGAATGGTTAGTGAGACCTTGTTGTAACCAGTGAGGTTTTGAATAAGACAGTGAGGCATTTTGAGAGGTTTTTCTACCCCAGGAGGGTTTTCCTCTTGTATAATCTTTTGTGTCTTGGTCTCATATCTTGTGTGTCTTCATGTGTTCATATATTTCATGCCTTCAATATTATAATTGTGCATATGTGTGTTAGAAAATTATTGATGTCTTTCTCACTGTTAATCCTGTAAGTCAAAAGGTGTAAAAATTGTAAAATTTATACAACACTAATTCACCCCCTTTCTTAGTGTTGTCCTGGACTCCAACAGATGATGGGGGTGGAGGATGTTGGAATTTAAGAAAGAGACACTACTTTGTAGTCATGATTTTTGTCATTGATGGCAACATGGAAAGTTTGATGGTAACAAGGTCCTGTAGGTTATGACTATGGCAACAAGCAGGTTATGACTAAGTGTCGACAATTTATAGGGCAGTTGGTAGAGTAAGGATTGGTATGCTTCTACAATTGAAGCTCACATTGTGTAGTTCAAGTATGTTGTTTGCAATCATTTGAAGGTGTTATATTCAAGTTTACAAGTCCTAAAGATTTTTGAAAGACTTACTATGATTTAGTTAGGTTTGGGTGAGAAAACTTAAGTTAGGAGCAGTGCACAGTACCAGAGTAAAAGGGTCCACATTTCTCTATTGTTGTATATTTTGTCTTGCAATTCTGAGGCAACAAAGATACTTATTATGACTACCTAAAACTAGAGTTATAGCTTCTGAAGACTATTGCAGGACAATAGAACCAGACACTCTACTAGATGGTAGAAGTGAACTATTTGAAGAGCAATTCATAAAAATGGAATATAAAAAAAGCTTTGTTATTGCTATGCATGATCAAATGTCAATCCAACACCATTTTGATAATGAAACAGGGAAGTCCTATCCATCAAATGTTGTTTCACCTTTACAATTAAATGATTTAGAAATGAGAGATTTATGTATATCAGGTTTTAATGATGATGATGATGATACTCACTTAGATGTTGATGCACAGAAAAATGAGTAAAACATTGAGGTGTTTCCTGAGCTCAAAGATCAGATAAGCATACAAAATGAAGAACTGGAGTTGGATAAAGATGAGGAAATAATCTATCAAGATTCATACATCCTTCAAGTTGAAGTGAGATTGGACATTGAGTCAAGTAATGAAAATGCAAAGTCAAATGGAGGACTGGCTGGCAGCAAACAGGCATGTCCAGCAAGACAAGAAATACACTAGGTTGTATCTTTCCTTTATGTAATAAATGATGTTGATTATTTCTATTATGGAAATTCAAGGGATAGAACATGAAAATGGATCAATCATGAACATAATGAACTTCCTCAATTGCTAATCATCAAGGATTATTTTGTTAAATACATAAAATTTAGAATAAAAGAATATTTTTCAGAATACAAGGATAAATTTGTTAGGATTAGAACCATAACTAATGCCTTGATGCTCCTGCATGCTCTTAGAAGGCATGTAAGTATAGGTGTTTGTGGGTGTTATCCTGGGCTTCATTTGCCTTGTAGTGTCTTGTACATAGTGTGATAGAGTAGTTGTCTTTATTTATTTTTTGTTCATTTCTAGTTTTGTTTTGTCTTTCTGTCTTGCTTTGTTTGCTTTCGTTCCCTTTTGTTTTGTGTGTGTTGTGGTCTTCATTTTGCTCGGATTCCTAATGGAGCAAATTGCAACCTTAGAAAACAATGGAATTTCTTGAATTTAGGAAATGACAAATTTTTTTACATAGGTTGTGACTTTTATGAATGTAGTTTGTCTAATTTTGTTTTTGAAAATAATATTCACCAGCAGTAGTATGAAGCATTCAAGGAATCATATAAATACACACAATTAAAATTCTTTGAATTGGTTTGGGGGTAGTAGACATTTGCATTAAGTGAAAAATCTAGAGGTTTGCCTTTGCTACCACTATAATTCCCAGCCTAGCCGCAAGTTCCATGATTGTGCAAATAATGAGATGAAATGATATATCTTACACAAAAGGAAACTATTGAAAATCAAAATGAAAGAGAATTCATTCTCTCTAGGTCATCTAAATAACCCTACCAGGGCTATGAACTCTTGACTGAAAGTGGGGCTCTATTTAGGGGAATTATCGGTGATAACCTTGCCGGGGTTATGGACGCTTGACTGGTAGCAAGGCTCTATCCAGGATTGGCTTAAAAGGTTAAATCAAACTATGCAGTTTAATGCAAATAACTCTTACTTTCTTGGTTTTCTAAATAAGGGAATAAATCAATTGCACACACTTAAATTCCTTTGGAAAATTCATTTACATTGTTGAATACATTTTTCGTTGGCTTATCAACACTCTTTCATTTAATGAAAGTTGGAATTTTTATGGTTAAATTTCTATTTATTCCCTAAATTGTTTAAAATTTGTTTGTTTTCTTTGGTGGCAAGTTGTTGTGAGTTTTCACAACATGCCCCATTTTTGCCTTAGCAAAATAGGGACCCAACTTTTTGCTTGGTTGGTGTGTTTTCTCACTTTGGCCGATAATGGTAAAAGTCATGTCACCTCAAAATCCAAGTTAAATTTCAATTCAGAATATCTCCCTACAAAGGTTATCAATGGATAGATAATCAAATTCTGAACAACTTTGATTTTTACATCATGATGAAATTCCTTAAAAGGAGCAAGTTATTGGTCAAAGTTCTGGTCAATTAGACATCCAAATATCTAGATCCACATCCAGATCCTAATGAAATTATGTATTATGCACATATCTCATCTAATACCACTGATGAATAGAGAATCAAATTCTAAACAACTTTTCCTTTTACATCATGTTGAAATTCCTTAAAATGAACAAGTTATATTTGGTCAACTAGACATCCGGATATCCAGATCCACATCCAGGTCTTGATGAAATTTTGTATTATGTACCTATGTCATCTAAGAATATGGATGGATGGATAGAGAATAAAATTCTAAGCAACTTTACCTTTTGGATCATGTTGAAATTCGTCAAGACAAAGAAGTTATGCCCAGTTAAAGTTTGGTCAAATGGTCATAGGGATATCCAGACATTAACTTAATATCTGAACATTTTCCAAATATCCATATCCATATGGACATTTCACTAAAATCATGATATCTCTCTCATTTCTTAATGAAATTATAAAATTCAAAATGATCTAGAAATCTTGAGACGAGGGGAACAAAACCTAGAAACTATTTTTTGAAATTCAAAATTTTGGTCATCAGGATATTTTGCCCATCAAGATACTTGGACATTAACTTAATATCCAGACATTTTCTAAATATCCATATCCATATGGAAATTTCACTAAAATCATGATATCTCCCTCGTTTCTTAACAAAATCCAAAAATTCAAAATGATCTAGAAACCTTGCAATGCGAGAAACAAAACCTAGAAATCTTTTGTGAAAATTTGAAATTTTGGTCATATGGATATTAGTCCATCTTAATGTTTGTATATTACAAAAGGTTTGGATATTTCACCTAACTTAATATCCTGACATTCCCAACATGATATTTAGTCAACCGGACATTTGGTCAACTAGATATTATGACCAACTGGATATCATGATATCCCATGTCCAATTGCATATTCACTAAAATAGAAATATCTTCCTCATTTCTTAATGAAATTCAAAAATTCAAAATAACCTGAAAAGATTGAGATGAATGGAACAAAACCCAGAAACCACTTTTTGAAATTTGCAAAAAATCAAGGCACTATTCAAAAACATTAAAAACATGAATGCACATTAAATTTGAAAAGGCATTGATATTTGACAAATTTAAATATTTTCTGTGGTAGGAAATTGAAAGTGCAACCAATTTGAATTTGATCTTTCTAGAAGAGGGAATATGCTAAGGATCTTCCAAAGGCCACCTGTCAAGATGCTGATGTCACCCATTTGCTTCTCTCAAGTGGCCACCATTGATTGTTTTGGTTGGATCTTCACCATTGGATTGCTATAACTGCATCCTCTCCTTATTCTATAAAAGGAGGAGGATTTCCCTTTGTATATTATTAGAATCTTAATTGAGACTAGATTGTTGAATTTCATGGTTCTTTCTCAAGGCCAATTGTACATATGCATACATTTTGAATATTGAATGAAATAGAGATCAGATTACTATTACATCATAAATCTTGAGTAATCTTTGTGGATGATGTCTAGACATTTCACTTTGATTTCCTGTGTCCCTTGGAGTGCATTTCAATTTGTGAATGTTGTTATTCTTTTCCTTTGAAGATTAACATCAGCTATGTGAAGTTGTGAAATGACCTGGCAACACATAGTTTGATTTCATCTCTTTTCATGAAATGTTACATTTGTGCATATTGATCAATGGTCAAAGACTCGGCCATTTCAAATAATTTTAGAATTTAGATGCTTTTCATTCCATTTTATTTCATTTTCATAAATCATCACATTAGAACTACAAATACTGATAAATAGCAAGCAAATATGGAGAAATCTATTGAATTCACGTAGATAATTGAATATCCTTAGCATATTTGAGAAAAATAGCATGTCATATTGAAAATATCATGAAAATATTAAGAATAATGATGAATCATAAGAAAATATAGTAAATATATGCTAAATAGTGATAGATTTGAAGTATATACAGTGAATTAGAGAAAATACTAATGCATTTCATGCAAATTATCATAAGTATCAGTAAAATACCTACTACAAAGTACAATATTTGAACAAATTTGAAGTACAATAGCAAATATTAGTTCATACAGAGAAATTATTAGAACTAATTGAATCTGGAAATATATTCAAAATTAGTCTAAATCAGAGACAAATTCTAGTGAATTACTCCATTTTAGGATTGAATTGATGACTATTTGTTTAAATCCTAAATTAATAGATATGATTTGACAGAATTATTGTAGATTTGTATAGAGAAAGCATAAATGATAGGATATTTGAAGGAATATTGATAAACTTTGCAGAAATTACTAAAGTATGTGAGACCCCAAATTGATTAACAACAACACACATCAACCTCTGAGTAACATCAGATCATTGTGAACTAATGCACGGAGACTTGGGATCATAAATTCATTCTAAATTTATCGTATCTTTCAAGATAAATAAAGATTTGTTGTGTAACTTTTATTTCTTGTTGTTATGACTAACACCATCATCAACAGGACAATTGTTATTACTCGTGAGGTTGTAATTGTGACCTCTCTAGTATTGTTGATAGGCATGGACCTCTTCAGTCTCTTGTTCAGGATCATTTTCATCTTCAAATGGGAAGACATGTGTTTCGAATGCCAAAGCTAACTCTTCACAAGCCAATGTGTAATTATCATGCATTGTGTTCATCTACTAATGTTGATGCACATGGCTTTCTAAAACCATTGCAAACTCATATCCCATTGGGACTAGTTCACCTCTTTGAGGAGGATCCTGTTGTGATGTTCACAACATGCCCCATTTTACTCCTTAGCAAAATGAAGACCCCTGCTATGGCTTTGCTTTCTGCTTGTGTGTGTGTGGATCTGCTTGGTGGTAAAGGGAAAAAGAAGTAAATGTTATAAACTTTGTTGAAAATAAAGAAAAAATGGCATTAAGTACCAGAGCTAAATACACGTGAATTCCTTGCTAAAAATGAGTAGGGGTTGCTTTTTGAACCATCTTAAAATTCCCTATATTTTGCAAGTTATGTGTGTTTTTTGGTAAATGTACAAAATAAGGTTTGAGTGTTGTATATGGAAGGTCGTTTGTATATCGGGTTGCATATACAAAGTTGTTTGTATGTTGTGTCATTGTATGATACATATACAAAATGGTTTGTATATCAGATCTTTGTTATACTTGTATGCATTCGCTAATGTTCTACATGTACATGCAAGTTGGACCTGAAAAGGTTCAAAAGTTAAAATGAATGCTCAGTGAAGTCCGTCGGATGCATCTTATGTTTGTATGTATCCTACATACAAAGCATGTATACAACAAAATATGCATGCAGCGGAAGTGAAAAGTTTATGAAATGAGATATAATCATTGTATGTCTCATGCCTTTGTATGTTTGTTTTGGTGACATACATTGGGAAACATACAAGGCGGGATCCAGAGAGGATTAAAATTTGGTATAAAGAATGCATTACACCTGAATGTATATCTGAAGATGCAAGCATTTTATACATTGTGGAGATACAAATGGGAAAGTGAGGTGGACCCCACCAGTTGCATATTGGGTTGTATGAATTACAATGTATGTTTACAATATGTAGGTGCTAAGTGTACAAGCCAGAACCGAAGAGGATACAAACTGTGGTTTAAAAAATGTTGAAGTCCAATAGTATATGCAAAAGGGTTTGTATGTTTTTGCGTATGTATATTGAAGTTTGATACAAATGTCATGTGCATCGGGAAGAGGTAGGTGATCAGAATGAGTTTTATAGACCGCCCCGATGAAGTAAGTTACGCCGATATACAAAGAGTGGATACAAAAAGGAATTAAATACAAAGAATTGTTTGTATGTTTAATTGCTTGTATATTTGATATACAAGCCGATGTGCAAGGCGAAATATACAAAGGCTGGATGTCAAAAGAGAATTAAAAATAGAAAATTCTTTGTATATTTTAATGCTTGTATGTTTATTGCAAAGGGTTAAGTTCATGCTGAAAAGTGAATTTTAAATTCCATTTTATTAACTTACGTCTATTGGCAGGTACGCAGGGGTTAGTGAAGCCATCACGGTTACGAAGACAAAGTAAAGTTAAACAGTCATCGGGCATCGGCATAGCGATAGAGGATTTGGCTGACGATGGTTGTCTTGCCGACTGTGAAGAAGAGATTTCTGGAGAAGAAGATAAAGACTAGGAACTCGAAGAAGAAATGAAGATGCAGCACAAAGAGAATATATGCATTAGGCATTCAAAAGTAATGAATCACCCAGATGGTTGCCAGCTGGCAACCTGTGCCACGAAATAAACTATTGACTGAGTCAAAGGAGGAATATACATTATTGATCTAAATAGATAAATCTTGACCGTATGTCATCTGTAATGGTTCCATCACCTCATTCTATAAAAGGTGCGGGAATGCCATATTTTGAACATTTAGAAGCTTAATTGAAATTTGATTGCTGAAACATTAGGACTTATTTCAAAGTTGTTGTAAACATACATGTTTTGTATACCTAATGAAAGAGAAGACCATTTAATTACAAATCATCATAAATCCTATGTAATCTATGTTTGAATTCTTGATACATGCTTCGATTAGCTGTATCCCTTGGAGTGCTTATCAGTCTGCATGTGTTGTTTTCATTCCTTATCCTTTGAAGTTAGCATCATCTGTATCTAGTTGTGGAACATCCTGGTGAAAATATGGTTTGATTTCTTCTCCTAATGAATGTATCTGGTATGTATGTGGTTCAATAGCTAAAGATTCACCAAAATTTGAAACATTCTTTTAATTTTCTTTGAATTTCATAACAATTCACCATCACAATTACAAATAACAGATAATCAAAAGTGAACAAACATGAAATATGCTAACATCTCATAGATAATTGGAAATACATAGCATATTTGGAGTCAAAGCATGTTAAATTGATAAATATCATGCAAAGATCTAAGTAAAGACACATTATTTGAGTAAATAACTGTGTAGAGTAACCTTTGTGTGTAGTATATTTGCAGAAAATAGAATCTACTGATCAATGTAAGGCCCCTTGAAATCCAAAACAGCAACACACATCAACCACTGAGTAATGTTAGTAGATTATGAACTAATCAACGGAGACTTGGGATCATGAATTCTTTGAATTCATCGTATCTTTCAAGATAAATAAAGGTTATTGTGTAACTTTTGTTTAATGTTTGGTTGTGAGTAACATCATCATCAACATAAATTGGTGCTAGAAGGAGGGCCTATTCATCATCAGTAAGTTTTGTTTGATTTGATGATGCAGATAGTAAGGTAACACTCAAACACCTCTATATTTTGAGTCATATGCAAAGAGTTGTTGTTTTAAGCTTGTACACGCTAATCCTTTGTGAAGATTTCAAAATTGACCGTAAATATTGCAAGCTTTGTAGTTGATCATCGTGAATTTGCAAAGATAAGCTCTATTTTAGGTAAATTTGTTAAAACTTTGAGGTAACCTACTTTAGAAACCTGATATCTGGTTGTATATGTCACCAAGCTTCAATATCACCTCATATTTGCATCATTTATGCAAATATTCCTTAAATATCTAGTTAGTTTCACTTTCTGACCATAAATACTGCCTTTGCTAGAAAGTTCCTACTGATCTTTGCTATAAACAAGCTGATTTTCCTTAAATTTAAGAAATCCTAGCTCTCAGGCCAAATACCAGGTCTAGATCCAGTGGAATCTTCGAAGAAATACCTGTCAGGGGATTTAGACCTAGAACTATAGACATTCATCACTCTCCTGATCCTAGTATGTTAGGAGCTTCACCAAAATGTCCTCCTGTAACTTCTCTTGGGTTACAAACACCTACAGGACCACCTGTCACACCTCAGGTCCAACCCCAACCTGTCATACCTTAGGCTCAATCTCCACCAGTTGTTGTGCGATTCTTTGCAACAGAATCACCTTTGACCTTCAATGCATATCATTTTTGCCAAAGAATCCTAATAAAATTTGTCCAAAGTATCATCCATATTAGGATGCTGATGATCGTATCAGAACTTTCAAGGAATCCTGTTGTAGGGCTAGAATTAAGCATCAAGATGTTGTATGCAGGTTATTTCCATTTTCCTTAGGGGAAGAAGCTTATAACTGGTATATTAGTCTTGGTCAGGGTTCAATCGGTTCATGGGCTGCCTTAGAAAAAACCTTTAAGGATAGGTTCAAAATACCTATAGATCCTTCAATGAATTATCATTTGTTTGCCACGATCAAATGATTTGAAGGAGAACCTATTGTTAACTTCAATGCCAAATTCTGGAAGATGCTATCTAAGCTAGTTGCACCTTATGTTGTAGTAGATGAAGCTGCTAGGAGCATATATTACTCAGCTTTAGATCCTTTAACTTCCATGTTCATCAGGAGAGCACATCCTATGGATACAACTTTGATAGGAGCTTTCCAAGAAGCTATCAAAGTCAATTAGTAGCTAGTTCCTACTCCAACACCAAACATTGCATTTCCCACACTTCCTGGTTATCCTACTTATCTTGTACAACAATAGACCAATGGAGCCATTATACCTCCAGCTGTGATGCCAACACCTTTGCAGATAACTCCACTTAGTATCATGCCTCCTCCAAATGGAAATGGCTAGATGTTACAATATCCAGGACAAACACAAGTACCTAGGGTGTAGAATAGTCTAATAATCAGAACAATGGATCTTCCTTTTTCAAACCTTAAACTGAGAATGTAGTGGCCAAGGTTTAGAAGAGAAAGAATAAATTAAGGAGATATCAACATAGCTGAGAAAACTTACTACTGAGATCACTCATCTGAGGAGTCAAAACTTCTATTCTCAACCAAATCAGAACAGAGGTTATGCCAATGATAGACCTAATTATCCTAATAGGGGTTACAACAATAACTACAACAACAATAATGACAACAATAACCCTTCAAGACAGCCTAGAGTGTGGAACACTAGGCCAAATAATGGGTCTTTGCCATCACCCCTAGACAATCAGCTTCCTAGTGAACTAAAATAGACCACTAGAGTCAACTTTGCAGAGGTAGCCCTTACTAATTGGTGCAGGATACATAACACCAATGCTCATGCAGAGATAGACTGTCCTCAATTTATGATTGCTGCTAGCATTTTCCAAACTAAAGTGTCCAATACTTCAGGAAATTCACCTCATGTAGAAGGAAATGAAATTGTCCCTTATGGATATGATTCTGCTTTAGTGCTAGAAAGTTTCAAGCATCATCCTCATCAGCAGACAATGTCTTCTCACCAAGATTACACCTTGGCATGTGAGGAGTCAACCATGGCTTTTGAGTCTAATTATGTTTTTCCCTTTGAGGATGAAAATGAGCCTTCAATTGAACATGAGGAGGTACATGCCTATTAATAGCAATATCAGGGTAAGCATAACTACAACTTGAGGAATAATTCAAATAGAGCTGCTGGTCAACCTTTGACCACAGCCTTGCCTCCAAACAATTTCAATACACCTCCTGATCCCAAGGCAAGTAATAATCCTGGATTTCCCAAGATTAATGCTCAATACTTAGTGTCACAGAATACAACACCAAAAGCTGCTAATCTACCTCCTGAGTCTGATAAATTGGTTACTTATCTGACAGATGAAATGAAAAAGATTAAAATCAGCCTGTCATTGTCAGAGTTGCTTAAAACCCCTGCTATCAAGAAAGCATTCATGAAATTATTAGATGATCTTGCTCAAAAAGAGGATAGTCATACCTCAGGTCAGTTTGGAAGAAAAGATCATGCTGCTAGGGATGTTAATGTTAAACAAAAAGTGCCAGTTACTGTTCAAGCTGCAGAGACTTCCCACATGACTCTGTACAAGGACAAGAGTGAGTCACCTCCTTTCCTCCTTACCATAAGGATGTTTAGTAAAAACTTGCACAACTGCTTAGTAGATTTAGGAGCATCTACCAATGTAATGCCCTTGTCCATATGCAATGCATTAGGGTTGCATCCTGCTAAGTCATTAAAGAAAGTAACACAATTGGACAAAATAGAGGTAAATGTGGTAGGAGAATTAACTCACATTCACATGCAGCTAGCATCAGATCTTAGGATCTAGTACTATATTGATATTCAGGTAGTTGATATACCTAATACCTATGGGATGTTACTCAGCAGGGACTGGTCAAAAACCCTTAATGGATACATGTCAACTAATTTTAGTCATATGTGGTTTCCCTGGAAAGGGATACCAAATCAAATAAGGATAGATGTTGAACCTCGCATGAAGCACATGATCAATGAATATAACAAAACCAATGAAATCATGTATGTGGATGTAGAACCCGGAGTTTACTCCATCAGACCCCAGACTGTCAGCATAGAGGAGATCCTGATGTATGACTTCCATCATCATGATGATGACCTTCAAGATGACAAAGTAATTGTAGAATCTAATTGTAACCCTGAGAATGAAAATGAGATAGTCACTTCAAGAATTTTGAGATGCACTTGTCTAAACAAGTGAAACGATGTCAATTGTTAAAAATACCTGTTCATGATATTCTAATTGATGGATGGTGCAGGTTGCATGAGGGGGCACATTCTGAGAAGACTTGTGATGTTTGTTTAGACATGCTAGACCTAGAACAAGCATGCAGTGAAGCATCTTCATCATCATCCACGATAGGTTCTGCAGATAGTGATAGTGACATTGATTTTTGTTTGTCTTCTGCAGGAACCGGAGAATCAACATGCTAGGATGAAGGTCATATTTAGATGATAGGAGAGACATTGGTATGCAACAAGAGTAATGTTAAAAAAAATAAGAGAATCACCCTAGGGAGTGATTGTTTAGTTGAATCAGATTATGAGTTATCTGATGAAGATAGGGGCAACAATTTGTCTAAATTTGAAGAGTTTTTTATCAAAAGAGATTTAAAAGATGACACAGCAACAAAGATCTCCATATGATGCCTTGATTGAAGGCTGGTGTAGGTTACATGAAGCATCTCATTCAGAAACTGCTTGTTCATTGTGTCTGTATATTCTGAAGAGGCAGATCTTGCCTAGTCTAGAAGATTGTCCTTCTGATGATAAAAGGAAATAAGACATATCAGCCTCACATAAGGCAAAAAAGGTGAAGTTTGAGAAAGCTGAGATACCAAAATTAAAATAGATATCAAATGGTGCAGCTACCAGAGTGAAAAAGAAAAGAGAAGGCTCGAATAAGCCTTTAGCTAAAGATAAGCCATGGATCCTCAGGTTTGATGGATCCAAGTCAAAACAAGGAGCTGGAATAGGAATAGATCTTATTGATCCATCTGGAAAATCCTACTTAGCAGCATATAGATTGCAATTCCCATGCACGAACAATGTGACAGAGTATGAAGCTCCTTAGAAAGAAGGTGAGGATTCTGCATGTGTATGGAGACTCAGAATTGGTGGTGAGATAGGTAAGAGGTATATACTCTTGCAATTACAAGAGGCTGTCCAATTATAGACATAGGGTGTGGGACCTGATCGAAGATTTTGATGCATTTAACATCAGCCATGTACCCAAAGAACAAAATCACAGGGCATATGCTTTAGCCTAGGCTGCCAGTACTTTAGAACCACTGTCCATATCTAGTCTAAAAAGATTTTTAGTAGAATTAGTATCAGTACCTTTTGTGTCTGACAATGTAACCAATCTTCAAGTATTTGATGATGATCAACATATATTGGACTTCATTTCCAACAGGGATGTCTTTGATGCACAGATCATAGATGAAAGGAATGTGGAGGATCATATCTGGGAGGAAGAAGAAATCCTGGAATTGCCTAGTAACAGGATTCCTAAGGGAATGATAGAGTTGGAAAGAGCATTTGATCTAGATAACATGCTAAAACAAAAGGATCTCCCAAAAGCAGATGGAGGACAATATTCACAGGTCAATATTGGACAAAATAATGAAAAAAGAAACCTCCTGATCGGGAAAGTCTGTACAAAAGAGGAGTTGGAAGGAATAACCCAAGCTCTCAAAGATTACATCCATGTCATTGCCTGGACGTATGATGAGCTAAAAACTTACGACACATTAGTCATTAGTCATACAATACCTTTGAAGCCAAACGCCAAACCTTTTAGGCAGAAACAAAGACCCGTCAATGCTTGACTGGAGCCTATCATTTTTGAAGAGGTTAAGAAACTGCTTAATGCTAGGATCATATTTCCTATGAGACATTCCACATGGGTGGTAAACCTGGTCCCAGTCAGGAAAAAAAATGGTGACATCAGGTTGTGTGTGGACTTCAAGAACTTAAACAGAGCTTCTGAAAAGGACAATTATCTTTTTCCCTCTCTAGATGAAGTTTTACAAATTGTGAATGGCGCCAAGATAATGTCATTTTTAGATGGTTTCTCTAGTTATAACTAGGTGATGGTGGACAAAATAGATAGATTGAAAACCGCATTCACCACAAAGTGGGGGATATTCACCTACAGGTGCATGCCATTTGGGTTAATAAATGCTGGAGCCACATTTCAGCGAGCAATGGACATAGCCTTCAAAGGCTTGATTGGTAAATACATAGTCATAAACATGGATGACTTGACGGTGTTCTCTAAAGAGAGAGGAAATCATGTAGAGGACTTGAGAAAGGTGCTGAAGAAATGTGAACAATACATGATATCCCTAAACCCTAAGAAGTGCATATTTGGGGTAACCACAATGAAATTACTAGGCCACCTGATAACAAAAAATGGGATCATCATCGACCCTGATAGAGTGGAATCCATCATGAAGATACAACTACCTAGAAACAAAAAGGAGCTCAAATCTTACTTTGGTAAGATTAATTTTGTTAGAAAATTTATCACTGGCTTTGCGGAGATTGTCAAACCCTTGAATGCCATGCTCAAGAAGGACGCTAAAATTGATTGGACACCTGAAGCTAGAGTAGCTTTTGAAGATATTAAGAAAGCCATATCTAATGCTCCAGTTCTGATCAGTCCAGATTATACCAAGGACTTTTACATTTACTCCTTTGCTTCAGAGCATACATCTGCAGCAATGTTGACGTAGAGAGATGAGGAAAAAGAAGAAAAGCCTATAGCCTTAATGAGCTATCCTTTTAGAGATGTAGAACTCAGATACATGGATGTTGAGAGACAAGCCCTTGCTCTGGTTCGAGCAGTTAAGAAGTTCAGGTATTACATTCTGAGAAGTAAAGTGATTGCTGTAGTACCTGATGCAGCAGTAAAGATGTTATTAATGCAAAGTGAACCAGGTGAGAAAAGAGCTAAATGGATCACTCTCCTCCAAGAGTATGATATGGACATTACACCAATGAAGTTAGTGAGGGGACATGCATTGAGCTAGATGATATCAGAGATTGATCCTAATATCATGAGCCAGCAGTATGTTGTTAATGCAAAAGATGATGGAGAATGGTACTTGTTGTGTGGTTACACAACACGCCCCATTTTGACTTAACAAAATAGGGACCCAACTTTTTTCTTGGCTTGGCTTGTGTTTTTTCTGCTTTTCGGTGGTCTGGTAAAAGTAAGTCATGTAGGTGACCCTGCGTAAGGGAGCTGGGTAAGTCATCATGATGAGGTCAGTTAGTCAAAGTTAATATTTCATATCAATAACCTCATGGTTGGTAAGAGTACAAAATTTCATGCAGGTTTACCTTTTGGATCACCCTGACATTCCTTAGGGAACGAAAGTTATGACAAGTCAAAATCCTGGTCAAACCTGATATTCCGAGGGGGGGTCATATTTCTTAACATCAGTCATCTTATGAAAGATCACTCCGATCCAATTTTATCACCCGATAATCATTTGGTCTGAAATTCTAGACGTCAATCTTACATGATAGTGGTATTTACCCATCAAATAGCTTCATATATTTTGCGGGGGTCATATTCTCAATATCACCCGATCTTTTGAATATCACTCGATATTTTGAATATCACCTTGTCGCATAATATCACCCTAGAACCAATATGCTGATGATGTCATCCAATCCTGATGAACAAAGAAAATCACCCTGACGGTGACATCATCATCCCTTTTACCTCGCGAAGGTATATTTCCAACGATCATCCTTTTTCAATAACATGACGGTGATGTCATCCCGATCTTTCGAAAGGGGGTCACTTTAGTTTTGAGGGGTCACATCTCAAATATCACTCGATCTTAAAAACATGACCCGATATTCTCAACATCACCGAATATTCTCAATATCACCTGATATTCTCAACATCACCCGATCCATTGACATCAGTCTTGCCGCTTAAAAGCGGAGGGTCATATTACACATAGGGGGTCATATTACGAATATCACCTGATCTTCTGAAGATCACCCCCTCATCTTGCCCCATGACATTAAATGCACATAAATGCAGTAGGTGGATTCCCACCGATTGCGAATGTGATACACACACTCGGCAACATCCATGAATTTCATACAGAAGATCAATGGTTTTGATCAATTTAACCTGGTTTTGCCCTAATTTTCCCTACGAATGAGATTAAAAGTGAATTTCCAAGGTCATTTTGCATTTACCTTGCGAAGAAGCAAGAATTTATAGAGCAGACATTCAAACCCTCATGTGACCTACTTGCGGATGCATACAACTTATAGCAGAATAGAACACGTGATTATCACCAGTATCTGGGCCCCTTTTTCATAATCATCAGCCCAATCCAGGAGATAAGCATTATCAGGTAAGTAATTAAAAAACCCTCTTGTGTCATTTTCTGCATGTCTAGGTAGGATACTTTTCCAGTGGTTTGAAACTGTAATTATGCGTATCATAATGAAATGGAGATTAATAAGTATAATATGCATGATGTTGTAAATGTATAATGCTGTATATGAATGGATATAAATAGTATGGTAAGACCAGTCATGTTCATTGTAGGAATCCATGGCAGACATCAGGAGGAGCAAGTCTGAGTCTGAATTTCTTAAGCCTATGTTTGCTCTGCCTGAAGGAGTACAGTTCAAGTATGGTGTCATTGGAGATACTCATCAGGGAAACATAGATTTAGTGGCCTGGTCATCTAAGATGCATAATGATAAAGAAAGTACCCTACTGGACACCATTTTTACATCTAGAATGTGGCATGCGGCTGGATTTCCTTATTCCATGGAAACTCCAGAGTTGATAATAGAATGTGCCAGGAATTACAACCCTCAAATAAGGAGAGTGGAAAAACATGGCAGGGTTTATGCAAATTTGTCAATAAAAGGGATTGCATCTACTTTCGGCCTCCCAGTTGGGAAGGTATTTAGTATAGATCTGAAAAAACTGGAGATTGAATATATAAATAACAAAAAGACTGCAAGAAAGAGGATATATCAATGGAGATCAAAGAACAACACTTACATTGCCTCTGCCAAATTACTAGTGCACTTGTACAAATTTGACTTTGATGATGAATATCAGTATATGATTGCCCTACTCAGCAGAGTGATAGGCCAACCTACTGCTGGAAGTTTCAAGAATTGGATGTATGGGGTCATCATGATGTGCATTTATACAGATAATAAGCCATTATGGGCTAAAATCATCAGTGATGCTTTAGATGAATAGATGATGAACTTAGGAGGCCTGGAGTGTTCATTTTACATGACTTCATATGTTGTATATTCATGTGCGTATAAGGGTACATTTGATGCACTAACCATAGTTGGAAAGATTGGTGGCAGTATTAATGATGCCCATATATGGGACCATTATCCTCAGTTGTAGAGAACAAATTATCTCCCTGACTACAAATTAGTGAATGATGCATTTTCTATGCATCTGGTCAGAACAATGGAGGAAGATAGAACCAAAAGACTGAGCATGGTGCCTGGTTCATCCAGTTTGCCACATTTTCTTACATTAGGATAGAAGGTTATGAAGGATAGCCATTAATGCTACCCAGGTACCCTACTAATGGGGTAGTCCTGATGGAGTTTCTGAGACAGATATCTACTATACTAGATGCATACAAAGAAAACAAGAAAATACCTCCAGTATTATTTCCAGTAACTATAGGGTGGTATATCTGCCCTAATTCTGAAAACATAAAGAAGGCCATAGGTGGTTTGAACTTGATGAACTTACAACCATTCCCATTGGCCAGATCATATGACCCCTATGGAAGAATGCAAAAGATCATAGGGAATTCCATACATCAGAAGAACTTAGAGGATATCTGGACTGACTGTGAGGATGAAACTGAAGTCAAAAGAAGAAAATATCAAAGGCTCACCCTCAATCAGATTAAGACATTTGATTGCATTCTAGTGCATGCACAATTGAAGAAAGATGATGGCAAGATATTGTCAAATGAGTATGAAGACAATAAGGTGTATAATGACACCATTTCAGCCCCTGACCTGATGCAACCTGAAGACATTTCATAAGATCAATTTATAGGTGGGGTATTGCAGTTGACCCAATCATGGGTAAATGAACAAATCAATACACTGAAGAAGAAAGGTGTGGCCGTCACAGTAGATAACAAGAGGAAAAGGCAGGAGATTTCAGATGAAGAATATGATGACTTTCTTGTTGAGAAGAGAAAACCTAATGGAGAAAGGCTGCCACCTCAAAAACAAAGCAAAGGACCCCCTAGAGGAAGGAAGAATGATAGTGAACCTAAGGGGGTGATAGTTGAAAGAGTGGATATATCAGCTGAAGGTGCATCTGCATCAGGACAGACATCAGCCTCATCTGCACATCCTTTGGTAGATGAACCAAGAGCAAATATAATCTTAAGGCCAGCTGTGGAGACTACAAGAGTACAGTATGAAGGCCAAACCTCATAGCGAAATGTGGAAAAGGATAGCATTCTTGAGGAGGAGCAAGTGGATGAAGAGCCTAAAGATGATGATCCTGTGACATTCACAAGAAAAAGGAAGGCACCCCTAGTGGCGTCACCACCTAAAAGATAGAGAACATCTATGAGGGTGAGATAAGAAATGACCCCATAGTATTAAGGGGAGCTAGTAGTGAAGTGTTCAAGAAAGAATTGCAACATGATGTGCCACTTCCTACCATCATTCAGTTTAAAACTGAGAAGGCTAAAGAGAAAGTGAAAGAAGCCACTAGAGCAGTTCAAGGTGGTCCTTTCTCATTGGAAGAAACTGTGGACCTATCAGATGATGAGGTGGTACAAAATGTGACTTCTTAGCAGATGGAGACCCTTGCTTCAAACACTCGCATGACCCCACATGGAACCCCATCAGCACAGAGGGTGATATTAGAAGAGTTGAAGCAGACAGAGCAAGAGAAAGAAAGTAGCCCAGAGAGGGCAGCCCAACAAATCAGGCTTGATAAGTTAGTTGATCAGGTAACTAGCCCTACAGTGATAGACCTAACATACAGAGAGGATGTAAGTCCTAAACATCAAGCAGGTGCACCAGGTAAAGCAAAAAATATTGAGGAGGTCAGACAGACAGGAATAGAAAGCAACATTCCAGATATGGGTCAGCAACAACAAGAAATATTGGTTGAGCCCAAAATAGTAGAAGTCCAACAGAAGGGCAGGAATGATCAAGACACATCAAGTGATGATGCCCTCTAGACTCAAGAAACCTCAGGTGATAAAGATATATCAGGTCATGAGGACCTTCAAATTCAGGAGGTAGATACATCAGGTGCGGAGCAGAATATGATCCAGGATCAGGTTGATGCACCTAGTAAAAATGCAATGATATCCACAGATACAAATATACCTCAGGATGAGGAAATTCTAAAAGTGGATGAGACAAAAAAGGAGGGATTAAAAGATCAGGTTCAGGACCAGCATGTAGATACATCACAAGATCCTCCCCTGCAAGAGGAAGTTCCTCAGGAGGAAGAGGTAGAACAAGATCCCCCTTAGGATGAATATCATGAGGAAGAAATAAGGAAATCACCCTCTCCATCGAGAACCGAGACAAATACTGGAGATCAGGGTGAACATGATGATGATAGTAGACAACAAGGATCTGGAGATCAAGTGCCTCGATGGCTTGAGAAAGAAATAGGTACGGAATCAGGTTTTGAGATTCAACAGTTTGATGTTTCAACATTGTTTTCAGAAACCATCATGAAGCCTAAGAGGAAAGCCAGATTAACATCTGCAATTAGGAGAGATCCTGCTACAGGCAGAAGAATTGCCTAGGTAGCCCTTCCCGTTGTTGAGAAAGAGAAAGGAAAAATCACCCTAGAAGACTTCCAGATCACCATAGTTGACTTGGGGTTTGCCAATGAAGACCAAGAAGGTCAGGAAGGGAAGGATATAATTGATTCTTTGACCCAAAGGGTGAAGAAAGAAAAAGAGAAGGATAAGTAGCATAAAGAGCACATTGCTCAGCTGCACTCATACAGAAAAGGGTTGATTAACCCTGACAATACATCATCAGATCAGGCAATCCCATTGACTACAATTTCTCAAGAGGAGGTTAATAAATTAGACCTTATGAAGCATGAGTCAGTGATCATGAGAAAGTGGATATTGTTAGCACTAACAGGAGATGAAGAAGTAGTGAGAGCCTCTTTGCAGAGGTGGAATTCTTTGAGTATCTGAAGGAAGGTCATTCCAGTTAGAGAAAACCTTGAGTGCTCTGAGTGAAATAAAAAGGATTAAGCCTCAGATCTTGATAAATCATTAGGTATTGGATAATAACACTGCCATGCTAGTAGATATTTGGTATAAAGACATCAGGTTTGAATGTGATGTACTGAAGAAGTGCAGTAATAAGTTAAGAGATATCAGTGTGAAACTGCACAACATGATGTCCTATGAAGCAAAAGTCCTGGAAGCCCTGGAAGGAAAACTAGAGGGGAAAATTGAAAACCAAGACGTAGACTTTGCCATAAAAGCTCTGCATGATAACTTTCAGCCAATGGCTGATGATCCTCTCACCCACCTGACGGAAGAAGCAATGAACAGAATCATGAGGATCAAAGTTAGGGTGGAGACCTATAATGAAACATTGAGCAATAGGAAGGGTAAATTGGAGACCCTTAGAGATAAGTTTCAAGGCCACAAGCACGCCATCAGTAAAGCCAAAACTCAGGATGGCGGGGAAGTTCAAAGAATAGTAGAAGCATATGAAAATATCAGTACAATAATGCAGGTCCATATACAAGGTGACATTCATCAGGGTGATGATGACACAAAAAGTGATGATCATGATGATCATGATGAGGAAGAAGAAGAACCTAAAGAATAAATGAAGATGTGCTACAAGGGAAACATCTGCATCAGGTACTTAGAAGAAAATAAGTTACCTAGATGGTTGTCAGCTGGCAACCTGTGCCACAAGAGGTAGTTAACCAAGCCAAAAGGAATATGCACCATGGATCTTAATTGATAAATCTTGATCATAGATCATTTGTAACTACTCCCTCACCTTATTCTATACAAGGTGGAGGGATGCCTTATTTTGAACATTCAGAAGCTTAATTGAAATTTGTTTGCTGAAATATTAGGGCCTATTTCAAATTTATTGTAAACATACATGTTTTGGCATACTTAATGAAAGAGAAGACCATTTTGATTACAAATCATCGTAAATCTTGAGTAGTCTGTGTTTGAATTCTTGATACATGCTTTGATTTGCCACATCCCTTGGAGTACTCATCAGTCTACATGTATTGTCTTCATTCATTTATCCTTTGAAGTTTGCATCATATGTATCTAGCTGTGGAACATCCTGGTGAAAATATGGTTTGATTTCTTCTCCTCATGACTGTATCAAATGTGTATGTGACTCAATAGTTGAAGATTCATCATAATTTGAAGTATTCTTTTACATTTCTTTTAATTCCATAAATTCACCATCGCCATTGCAAATAATAGATAATCAGAAGCAAATTACATGAAATATGTAGACATCTCGTAAATAACTGGAAATTCATAGCATATTTGAAGTTAAAGAATGTACAATTGATAAATATCATGCAAAGATTTGAGCATAGACACATCATTTGATGAAATATACTATGTAGAATGACCTTTATGTGTAGCATCTTTACTAAAACAGAATCCTATTGATAAGCAAACATAAGGCCCCTGAATGGAAAACAACAACACACATCAACCACTGAGTAGCATCAGTAGATTAAGAACTAATCCACGGAGACTTGGGATCATGAATTCTTTGAATTCATCATATCTTTCAAGATGAGTAAAGGTTGTTGTGTAACTTTTAATCTATGTTTGCCTATGACTAACATCATGATCAATAGTACTCAAACATGAGACACATCCTGATTGCTAGAAGATGTCCTTCAAGATTGTAGGCCTCACAGAGAAGAGCCTTAAAGATGAGGTCATGGAAGTACATGATAAAAGGAGGAGTCCTTTTCAAGAAAAACTACGAGGGGATATACCTTAGATGCCTGGAAAGGCAAGAAGCAGACAAGGCGTTAGTAGAGTTACATGATAAATTTAGAACTGCACATGGATCATCCTTGGCTACCACTCATGCTATCCTCAGGGCAGGATATTACAGGCCTACTATTTTTAAAGACACTGTTGAACACATCAAATGTTGTCATATGTGTCAGGTTGCTACAAATAGAGAAAGATATGCTGCTCAACCTTTGCAGCCAATGATGAAGATGCGGCCATTTGCTCAATGGGGAATGGACTTCATAGGACCTATCAATCATCCATCATCTTCAGGCCACATGTATGTTTTAACTATTACTAATTACTATACCAGGTGGAGTGAAGTTGTCAGCAGTAAGACATGTAATGCTAAGGATGTCATCAGGTTTTTGGAAAGTAATATAGTGACCAGGTAGGGAGTTCCTTATGCTTTGGTATGTGATAATGGGTTTGCCTTTGTTTCAACAAGGTTATCAAGTTGGGCTTTTGATTATGGGATCATCTTGAAATTCTCCTCAAATTACTATCCCCAAGGGAATGGGTTAGCAGAATCCACAAACAAGAATTTACTGAACATAATAAAGAAATTGATAGAAAAGAACCCAAGGGAGTGGAACACTTTATTGAAATATGCCTTGTGGGTAGATAGAACCAGGAATAAGGCTGCATTAGGGAATTCTCCTTTTCATCTAGTGTATGGGTGGATCCTATCTTCCATGTTAACCTAAGGATTCCTACACTGCAGTTTGCACAAGAATACCTGGGCATAGATAATAAACAAGAGGTCAGGTTGCTTCAGTTGATGCACCTAAAAGAAAAAAGAAGTGAAGCAATTGACCAATTTGCTAAACATCAGGCTGTTGTCAAATGCTAGTTTGACAAAAGAGCCATAATTAAGGCTTTCAGAATCTCATATTTAGTCCTGATGTGGGACAAAGCACATGAAAGGAAAGGAGATCATGGTAAGTTTGATAAACTCTGGATAGGTCCCTTTCAAATTTCTAAAATTTTAGGAGACATCACCTACATGCTTAAAACCTTAACAGGTGAGGATGTTCCATTACCAGTTAATGGACAGTTTCTCAAACATTAGTTCCAACCTTGAGTCAGTATCATGGAAGTCCTGTGTATCATAGTGTACATTTTTGTATAGTTGTTTGTACAGTCTGTTTGTTTTGTTTTCTTTGTTGTGTTGCCTCAACAGGGATGTTTATTTTGATTCAGAGTATAAAGGAGCAGACTAACAACCACTGAAAACAATAGAAAATTTAGATCATTCAGGTTAATTATTTGAAATTTGTGCATAACTTGTTGTAACTATCATGAATGTAGAAAGTTAGTTGACTTGTGAAATTTTGTATTCAATAACTGTGGGTTGAATATTCAAGGAAAGTTTCTCACGATGACACATCTAAAATCCTTGGGTTTGTTGAACCTACTAGTGTAGATATTAGGTGAAAAATCAGAGGTCACCCTTACTACAATTACAATTCTTAGCTTAATTTCAGCAAGTGACCATTCCTTGCATCATGAAGTTATAACTACAATATCTTATGAAATCTCTATCAAAATATAAAATAAATAAAATAATAAAATGGATTTTACTGAAAATCCAGGTTAAGCCATCTAAGTAACTCTACCGGGGCTATAGATGCTCGCTGGCAGTGGGGCTCTACTTAGGAGAATTATAATGATAACCTTGTTAGGGCTATGGATGCTTGCTGGCAGCAAGGCTCTATCCGATTGGCTATGAGGGAATGACATCAACTAGGTAGTCTAATATCAATCATTGGTTTGTTCAATTGATTTTCAAGATGAGGATAATTAATCACGTGCACCCACTTAAACTGAAAGGAAAATTCATGCACCTTATTGAATACATTGAGTCTTAAGTTAAATAATGATTTGTAGAAAAGATAGTTGGGAATTATAAATTTATTTCATTTAGTTTTCTTTAATGGTTTTAATTTAATTGTTTTGTTTGGTTTCTAGTTGTTGTGATGTTCACAACATGCCCCATTTTACTCCTTAGCAAAATGAGGGCCCCTGCTGTGGCTTTTCTTTCTGCTTGTGTGTGTGTGTGGGTCTGCTTGGTGCTAAAGGGAAAAAGAAGTAAATGTTACAAACTTTGTTGAAAATAAAGAAAAAATGGCATTAAGTACCAGAGCTAAATACGGGTGAATTCCTTGCCAAAAATGAGTAGGGGTTACTTTTTGAACCATCTTAAAATTCCTTGTATTTTGCAAGTTATGTGTGTTTTTTGGTAAATGTACAAAAGAAGGTTTGAATGTTGTATATGCAAGGTCATTTGTATATCAGGTTGCATATACAAAGTTGTTTGTATGTTCTGTCATTGTATGATACATATACAAAGTGGTTTGTATATCAGGTCTTTGTTATACTTGTATGCATTCGCTAATGTTCTACCTGTACATGCAAGTCAGACCCGAAAAGGTTCAAAAGTTAAAATGAATGCTCAGTGAAGTCTGCTAGATGCATCTTATGTTTGTATGTATCCTACATACAAAGAAGATATACAACGAAATATGCATGTAGTGGAAGTGAAAGGTTTATGAAATGAGATATAATCGTTGTATGTCTTGCGCCTTTGTATGTTTGTTTTGGTGACATACATTGGGAAACATACAAGGTGGAATCCACAGAGGATTAAAATTTGGTATAAAGAATGCATTACACTTGAATGTATATATGAAGATGCAAACATTTTATACATTGCGGAGATACAAATAGGAAAGTGAGGTGGACCCCACCAGTTGCGTATTGGGTTGTATGAATTACAATGTATGTTTACGATATGCAGGTGCTAAGTGTACAAGCTAGAACCAAAGAGGATACAAACTGTGGTTTAAAAAATGTTGAAGTCTAAAAGTATATGCAAAAGGGTTTGTATGTTTTCGTGTATGTATATTGAAGTTTGATACAAATGTCATGTGCATCGGGAAGAGGTAGGTGATTGGAATGAGTTTTATAGACTGCCTCGATGAAGTAAGTTATGCTAATATACAAAGAGTGGATGCGAAAAGGAATTAAATACAAAGAATTCTTTGTATGTTTAATTTCTTGTATATCTGATATACAAGCCAATGTGCAAGGAGAAATATACAAAGGCCGGATGTCAAAAGAGAATTAAAAATAGAAAATTCTTTGTATATTTTAATGCTTGTATGTTTATTGCAAAGGGTTAAGTTCATGCTGAAAAGTGAATTTTAAATTCCATTTTATTAACTTACATCTATTGGCAGGTATGCAGGGGTTAGTGAAGCCATCACGGTTACGAAGACAAAGTAAAGTTAAACAGTCATCAGGCATCGGCATAGCGATAGAGGATTTAGCTGACGATGGTTGTCTTGCCGACTGTGAAGAAGAGATTTCTGGAGAAGAAGATAAAGACTAGGAACTCGAAGAAGAAATGAAGATGCAGCACAAAGAGAATATATGCATTAGGCATTCAAAAGTAATGAATCACCCAGATGGTTGCCAGCTGGCAACCTGTGCCACAAAATAAATTGTTGACTGAGTCAAAGGAGGAATATACATTGTTGATCTAAATAGATAAATCTTGACCGTACGTCATCTGTAACGGTTCCATCACCTCATTCTATAAAAGGTGCGGGAATGCCATATTTTGAACATTTAGAAGTTTAATTGAAATTTGATTGCTGAAACATTAGGACTTATTTCAAAGTTGTTGTAAACATACATATTTTGTATACCTAATGAAAGAGAAGACCATTTAATTACAAATCATCATAAATCCTAAGTAATCTATGTTTGAATTCTTGATACATGCTTTGATTAGCTGTATCCCTTGGAGTGCTTATCATTCTGCATGTGTTGTTTTCATTCCTTATCCTTTGAAGTTAGCATCATTTGTATCTAGTTGTGGAACATCCTGGTGAAACTATGGTTTGATTTCTTCTCCTCATGAATGTATCTGGTATGTATGTGGTTCAATAGCTAAAGATTCACCAAACTTTAAAACATTCTTTTAATTTTCTTTGAATTTCATAACAATTCACCATCACAATTGCAAATAACAGATAATCAAAAGTGAACAAACATGAAATATGCTGACATCTCATAGATAATTGGAAATACATAGCATATTTGGAGTCAAAGCATGTTAAATTGATAAATATCATGCAAAGATCTAAGTAAAGACACATTATTTGAGTAAATAACTGTGTAGAGTAACCTTTGTGTGTAGTATATTTGCAGAAAATAGAATCTATTGATCAATGTAAGGCCCCTTGAAATGGAAAATAGCAACACACATCAACCACTAAGTAACGTCAGTAGATTATGAACTAATCAACAGAGACTTGGGATCATGAATTCTTTGAATTCATCGTATCTTTCAAGATAAATAAAGGTTGTTGTGTAACTTTTGTTTAATGTTTGGTTGTGAGTAACATCATCATCAACATATCCCTATCACATTCTGTATTCTACACTTCTACTTGAAATATGTTGGCCACAATCTTGAACTGTTGATAGTCCAACTCACCATGTGCACTGGTATTGTGTATTGTGCACCAATGGTTGAGTACGGCTTTTGCCAAATTGATCCTTGTGGTCTGTTTTAGTTTTGTAGGTGCCTAATTATTTAGAAGTGATGGCAGTGTGCCATTATTAGGTCTGGTGTTCCAAAATTTGGGAGGCCTAGGAGCATTGTTATTGTAGTTCCTATCATTGTTGTACCCTCTATCAGGATATCTAGATATTTCATCATTGTATCCTCTATCATTATTATATCCCTTATCTGGATATGTTCTATTTTGTTTATTTTGACCACTACTTTGAGAATTAAAGCTCTGATTTCTCATTTGAGTTACCTTAGTGGTCAATCTCTTTAATTGAGCAGTTATTTCCTTGATATCTTCTTTCTCTTCCCGTGCCTTGGCTACTACATTATCTTGACTTGGTTGGAAGAATGAGCTACCATTGCCATTCTATCCAATCTCCTAAGGCACATGTCCAGGATGTGGCACTATTTGACCATTTCCTTTAGGAGGCATGCTACTTAGGGGCAACACTTGTAAAGGATTAGACATTGTAGCAGGCGACATCAAAGCTCCATTGATATGTGCTTGATTAGGAAAGGTGGGGTATCCTAAGTTAGGTGCAAGACCTTGTCCTACTGGTTTCATTTCCATGTTGACCTTGATTGCCTCGGCAAAGGCACTAGCTAGGGATGTAATTGCAGGGTGTGTCCTTTTGATGAACATTGATGTTAGATGATTCAGAGAAGAGTAGTATATTAACCTAGAAGCTCCATCAGGAACATTATATGGAGCTGTCATCTTAGAATACATCTTCTAAAAATGAGCATTGAAATTTGAGATTAATTCACCTTCACTTCTCTTAATAGTTGCGAAGAGATGATACATTGTAGCTGTATCCACATGAATTATAAAACTAACTTTAGAAGCATCTTCCAACTCTTTCCAGGTACTGATAGATGTTTGAGGTAAACTTATATACCAACCATATGCTTCCTCTCCTAAAGAGTAAGGGAAAATTTTGCATACAACATCTTCATGTTGTATCCTTGCCCTGAAATAGGCCTCTTTAAAGGTTCAGATATGATCATCTGCATCTTGATACGATGGTACTTAGGACAAATTTTGTCTAGATTCTTAGGAAGGTCATTATAAGCAGAAAAATTAAGGGGTGACTCGATGTTAAAGAATGCCATTAGAGATTGTAGCAGTGGTGTAGGTATTTAATTAATGGAATGTCTAAGGTGTGCACTAGTAGAGCATGCTCTTGGTCTAACAGGAGGTAATTCTCTTAAAGGTCCACTAGATCAGGATCTAGTAACAGGCCTATGAGCCAATTCTTAAAGTTTAGGGTAAACTCTATAGGATTGGATAGGATCTTCACAAATATAAGGATAATCCTCTACAAGAGTAGATATTTATGGTCACTTATCTTGAATGATGAGATATTTACGTTATATTTGTAGAGAATGCAAATTTTGAGATCAAATTCAGAAAATCCAGACAATTGTCTGTAAATTCAGGCTAATATCTCCAAGGAAGGGATATTTATGATCAGATCCTTCAAATTGTCAAATATTAGTGGAATCTTTGCACAAACACTCAAATCTCTAGAGTAAATTTTGAAATTTCAAAGCAATTTATCACAGGAATGCGGACAAACACATCCGGATGACAAATTTTCTCAACTTTCTAGTGATCAGGCCCTCCTTCTAGTGCCAATTGATGTTGATACAATTGTTACTCATATTAACACAAATGAAATTTTATACATAGAAAACCTTTATCATCTTGTAAGATATGATAAATTTGGGATGAATTTATGATCCCAAGTCTCCAATAGTCAAGATATGACCTTCTGACAATCACTTAGTGGTTTGATGTGATAATGTTGTTAATCATTCAGGGGCCTTATGTTTTGATTTGAAGAAATTCTATCTAGATGCTGTCCTATGTACCTACTCTATATTAATTCTCACTCACTTATGTTAAATCCTACCATTTCTATCTATGATATGTGGATATTTGCATGAATATGTCTTAACTTTGCACAATTCTTCCACAATTCATCAATATTTGAGATTATTCTTAAAGTTTGTTCTATCTTTGATTAGTTCTCCAAAACTATCTCAAATCTACTTATTTTCACTTCTACACTTAAATTCTTTCAAATATTGTGCCTATAAGCTGATATTTCTATGTTCATTGCCATTATTTCCAAATATTTGCATGATATTTTCAACATTACATGTAGTTTTCTCAAATATGCTAAGTTGTTGATGGGGAGCCTCATACACCAACTTAGTATATGCTTGGCATGACTTGCCAATACCAGTGGCAATACTCTGATCCACCGTTACACCTGGTCAACACTTGTATCTAACGAAATGTACATTCTCCACATGCATTTGTGATATACATTCGCAATATACACTTGTTGGCTGGACTTATCACAGAGTCACTGATTCACCGATACCTCTCAACGGATCCTTTGTCAAAGGCTCGATTCTCTCTTCGGCCAGACCACCCTCGTCATTCTGAGCAAGGAATGCTTTTTCGACGGCCTTTGTCTCACTGACAACAATTTTAACTCCAACTCCTCCAGTCAAACCCTATCACATGGAGATGCTAGGCGATCTATTGTGCATCTCGCATTGTCCAGATCATCTGCGCCACCAAATAGGAAAACAAAACAAGAAGCACAAATAGATATATATACAATGAAGCCATTCCACTAATTTCAATAGAAATCTCACCAGTGGAATGCTTCACATCGACATATTGCAACAATGGAAAGAACAGAATGGAAAGGAAATCTACAGCTATGCAATTTTGTATTTACAGAGAATGGAAACAAATAGACCACATAGAAAAGATCAATTTCTCCTTAGCAAACTGTGCGATTACATTTAATCCTTCTCTTGCTTCGATCTGATTACAATGATCATGATATTCACATTTGGTTCCATCCTCTGGGTTTATAAACTCGCCCAGAGTAGTACCAAACTTGATTCCAAGCAGCTAGGAGAATGATTCCAAGCAGCTGGGAGACCAACCATCTAACAACTAGACAAATGCAACCTAATTACTTGGGACTTACAAACATTGGTTCTAGGTCTTAAAGAACCTAGATACAAACAGAAATTACATGCATTGGTCAAAGAGACCTTATTACAACACAAAACATGATTTTCTAAACAAACATAAACTTAAATGCCTCACGGAGGCCACCTTGTGTTAAGTGCTCCTGCACCATACACCCCACCTAGAAAAGAACTCATGTCTCATGAGTTGATTCTTTGTCATGCTCCATATGTATCCTTTGTTGCCTCATGCCTTCCCCATGAGTTCTGGACTGTAACTTGCTTCCATGGAATCAAAAATTCATGCCCAGCATTGTAGGCTCTACTCACACCTTGCCATGAGTGAGTGCTTGCAACCACACTTGGATGTTACAGGCCATAATTGCTTACTATCATATCTGCCTAAACACCTGCATGCAAAACCTTGTTTGATGCTTCTTGTACTGCTGCTATGATAGAATATATTTGCCTTTCAATTCCTGTTGGCTCTAGAGGACAAATAATAGTCCCTACGAGTATAACATCCTCTTCTTTCCAATCAACTTGTGGCTACTTGCAGACCTGCTCTGTGACCGTCATCTGATCCATTTCAGACATTACTATTTGATCTCCATCATTCAAAACTGAAATCACCTTCAAACTGTGATCTTTGGTATCCTCACTCCTCAAGGTATCCTCAATTGTCCTTGTCTCTTCTTTAGGCATCTTCACAAACTCTTTCTTACCCATCAAAATAATCTTGGTTGCCTTCTTTGCTTCAGCATCCTCCTATAATGGTGTCACCACAAAAGTCTTTCCATCCTTCTTGATGGTGTATGTGTTAGCATATCCATCATATAATGCTTGCCTATCAAATTGTCATGGCCTACCTAAAAGTAGGTGACAACACTCCATGGGCAAAATGTCACATAAAATTCTCTCCTTATATTCTCCAATTTGAAAATCAACATATGCTTGTTCACTTACCAAAAGTGATTGACTATCACTTACCCAAGATGCCCTGTAAGGAGTTTGATGAGGAATCCTTTCTATGTTCAATTTATCCACCATTTCCCTAGACACCATGTTATCTGTTGAACCAGAATCTATGACTACCTTGCATATTTTACCTTTGCTTTTGCAATTGATCCTGAAAAGAGCTCTCCTTTGTGATGGTTCAATCTTCATTGATTCTTTGAGAAACATCCTCTTGATCATCAGACTTTCTCCCACTTCTGATGCCAATTGCACTTTAGGAGATGTCACACTCCCTGCATCCTCTTGAGTCAATGTGGTTCTTCTCTCATTGCCATGAGAAGTTGAGGCCTTCTCTGGACACTTATAAGCCAGATGCCCTATCTGATCACAATTATAACATCTCATGTTGGAGAACTTGGATTCTCTAACTGATCCATTTGTCCCACCTCTTTCATTTGGCCTTCTTCCTCGGTAGTCTCCTCTGCTACTTGAGTCCCCAACTTGCTCTTCTTGGCTAGACTCACCACTAGGCCTCTGGTTAGGACTTCTTCCTCCAAAACTGCCTCTAAAATTTTTGTCACCTCTTCCTCTACTCTGCTACTCACCTTTCCTCTTTAGCTTCTCTTTAGCTCTTAATGCTACTTGAAAGCATTTTTCCACGGTTTCAGGGGTAAACAAACTTATCTCATCTTGAATATTAATCCTTAGACCATTTAGATACCTTGCTACCTTTGCTTTTTCATCCTCCATGTACCCATAATGGAGAGTGTATTTGTGAAACTCCTCAGTGTAAGTAGCCACATCCATATCCATTTGTTTAAGGTTCTGCATTTTCCTGTAAATCTGCACCTTGTAGTCAGATGGAAGGAACTGGGACTTAATCTTCTCCAGCATTCTGCTCCATGAAGAGATCATACTTTTCTCATTCTTTACTCTTTCTCCTTGGGTGTAATTCCACCATGTAAGGGCAGCACCTTTGAGTTTAGTTTTTGCAAACTTAACTTTCTTACTATCAGGAATTTCCTTATATTCAAAGTAGTTGTTTAGAGCCTCAATCCACTCCATGACTTCATCAACATTCATCTTTCCACTAAACATGGGGATATCTATCCGAGCTTGTGAAGAGTCCTTGCCAATAGCCTTAATGGCTTCCAAAAATTGCTTTTGTTTAGCTGGTATCTTTGCCTCTTCTCATTCTTTACCCTTTCTCCTTGGGTGTAATTCCACCATGTAAGGGCAGCACATTTGAGTTTAGTTTTTTCAAACTTAACTTTTTTACTATCAGGAATTTCCTTATATTTGAAGTAGTTGTTTAGAGCCTCAATCCACTCCATGACTTCATCAACATTCATCTTTCCACTAAACATGGGGATATCTATCCGAGCCTGTGAAGAGTCCTTGCCAATAGCCTTAATGGCTTCCAAAAATTGCTTTTATTTAGCTGGTATCTTTGCCTCTTCTTGTTCCTCTGCTTCTTCCTCTATCCTTTTTCCTATCTTCATTGCCTTCAATTATGCCTGAAGTGCTACCCTGACTCCAGTTTTGATCATCTCTTGAAATTTCTTAACCACTTTGATGGTCATCCCCTTTGGAGGCATATTGCTAGCCTCTCCGTCACTCTCTTTGTCTGACATAAACATTCACAGACAACGCCAACACTTCTGCAAATCCTCAATTCAACTACAACACAATGCTTAATCAGCTGTCCCTCCTACACACTGCTTCACAGACCCATTCCTCTCATCCAACAACAGATCCTAGAGATGCACTACCAATCTCTCTCGTAGTGGCTTCACTCTGCACCCTCTTCCAGCCAAATCTCTATTGGTGAATGGCCTTGACAGACCTCATCATCGTTTGCCCACACACTACAGGAATCATGTTCCTCCTTGCAACTAGATGGTATGAGCAACTCTTCACCTACCTTCTCAGTGATAGAAATCAAATACATAACTGCCTAGATCTCTCTCTAGTTCTAATACCACTATGATGGGAGCCTCATACACCAACTTAGTATATGCTTGGCATGACTTGCCAATACTGGTGGCAATACTTTGATCCACTGTTACACCCAGTCAACACTTGTATTTGATGAAATGCACATTCTCCACATGCATTTGCGATATACATTCACAATATACACTCGTCGGCAGGACTTGAGTTATCAGTTGGACTTACCACAGAGTTACCGATTCACCGATTCCTCCCAATGGATCCTTTGTCAAAGGCTCGATTCTCTCTTTGGCTAGACCACGCTCATTGTTCTAAGCGAGGAATGCTTTTTTGACAGACTTTGTCTCACTGACAACAATTTCAACTCCAACTCCTCCAGTCAAACCCTAGCACATGGAGATGCTAAGCGATCTACTGTGCATCTCGCATTGTCCAGATCCTCTGCGCCACCGAACAGGAAAACAAAACAAGAAACACAAACATATATATATATATATATACAATGAATCCATTCCACTAATTTCAATAGAAATCTCACCAATGGAATGCTTCACATCGACATATTGCAACAACAGAAAGCACAGAATGGAAAGGAAATCTACAGCTATGTAATTTTGTATTTACAGAGAATGAAAACAAATAGACCACACATAAAAGATTGATTTCTCCTTAACAAACTGCGCGATTACATTTAATCCTTCTCTTGCTTCGATCTGATTACAATGATCATGATATTCACATTTGGTTCCATCCTCTGGGTTTATAAACTCACCTAGAGTAGTACCAAACCTGATTCTAAGTGGTTGGGAGAATGATTCCACATGGCTGGGAGAAAACTAACTATCTCCAAGCGGCTGGGAGACCAACCATCTAACAACTAGACAAATGCAACCTAATTACTTGGGACTTACAAACATTGGTTCTAGGTCTTGAAGAACCTAGATACAAACAGAAATTACATGCATTGGTCAAATAGACCTTATTACAACACAAAAAATGATTTTCTAAACAAACATAAACTTAAATGCCTCACAGAGGCCACCTTGTGTTAGGTTCTCCTACACCAATTGTTTAGTTATCTATGGTAAGTCTGCATATTACTTTGTGTTCTTATCATTTGTCAATATTTGTAGTTATGAGGATGATTTATGAAATTTAAAGGAAAACAAGTTGAAATTGTAAATTCAATGAAATTAATTGAAGTTTGATCACTGATTGACATGTATCTTTGACACTTTCATGAAAGGAGATGAAAACCAAACCATGCTTTGCTAGGACAGTCTGTGATTACACATGATAGGTGTGAATCTTCAAAGGAAAAGAATGAAGACAACATGCACTTTGTGAGTGCACCTCTGTTGAATGCAACAATTCACAGTTACACATCCAGAATCATTCATAGATTATGCAAGATATATGATAAGTTGTAATCAAATTTCTCCATCTTCATTAAGTATGCAAAAATAATACACGTATGCAGATGACCTCGAGAGAGAATAATGAGGAATCACTAAGTAACAAAATGTACACTAAGTGTCCACTAATCACCAATTCTATCTCAATTAAGCTTCAAATATTTTATAAATGGCAGTCCATCTCCTTTTATAGACCAAGGATAGGATGCAGTTACAAATAATCCAATGATCAAGATCAACCCAAGATGAGCTGATGGTAAGAAAATGTGACACGTGATTGCATATTTGGCAATCTTTTGTTGAGGATAGCTAGAAAAATGGCATATTCCCCATATCTTTGACTTGGTCTTCGTTCATCATTCCCATTAGATTCCTCTTCTGTTGATGCTTCCTCTGATATTTTGCATCCAATGCCTTGGATGAGCTCATATGCTCTGAGAGCTCTGTATCTATCTCTGCTTTGTTCTACACCTTAACCTTCTCAGCTGCCTGCTCTTGAGCTTTCAATTGCTCCTTGAAGGATATCCACCTATTGGTCCTTCTATCTAGTACTTCATTATATGCCTCAATCTTGGACTTCATAAGCATAGCCTAATTTATAGTGTCCTTTGAAAAATGCTGGACAAGATCTTCTATAACTGAGCTGAAGTTATCTCTAAATGCCTTAATTGCAAAGTCATTATTCTGATTTTCAATCTTTCCTTCAACTTCTCCTTCCAAAACCTCAAAAATGGCTAACTCCTTAGCTAATAGCTCATGTGCCTTTATCCTTATGTCAACTACCTTACTGTTGCATCTCTTCAAAATGTTGACCTCAAATCTTAGGTCTTTAACCCAGGTACCCATCTGTGGGAGCGTTTGACGTGTCAAAACCTTCTTTGTCATGAGGGTATTTATATCTCCCCTCCTCACATATTTTAATGTAGTCAGATCCTAACTACTCTTAATCAATCTTTGTCTGACCCGCTTCTTCAATTTATCTACTTTGCTCTTCATATTGCTAAGCATGCCCCAATTAGACAATGAGGTCTTTATTACTTCATATCCTTCTTGTACGAACTTGATGAACCAATCATTCATCACATGTTCTTGATCCTTCAATGCATCCAATTTGGTGATCTCCTATTGAGATACTATTGCTAGAGATGTAGAGGTTGTGATAGGAACATTTGTAGGTGCCACCAATCCCTTGATGAAGGCCTATAATTGAGAAACTTTCTCTTTGTACATATTCTTCTTAGCATCAGCCTTATGTATTCTACCCTCTATTGCATCTATATGATCTCTTAAACCTTGAATTTCTTGCTCCTTTGTTGTGTACCCTAGGTCTATTGTTGTTATTTGGAACTCACTGGCATTTATTTCTCCTTTCACCTTGTCAACCATAGGTACAACTAATTAAATTGTCATTTTGCCTATGGTTGGATCCCTTTTTATTATTGAGGCGGTCCTTGCTCTTCATTTAGTCTTTGTTCCCTCAAGAGAAAATAATGAAGAAATATCAAAATTTGAAGAATTAGGAGCCAGAGGCTTACTTACCTCTTGTACAAGCCAATGTGGCGCACTGGATATAGACCCTTGCTAGCCTATCTTCTCAATGTGAGCATCATGTAATTATACATCTTTATCCTTTGGAATGTCTGGATTCACATTATGTTGTTGGTCCACATCAGTAGGAACTTCCTCATATACTTGCTGCTGATTTTGATCTTGTGTAGCATCCCGGGATGTCATGTCCTAATCTCATATTATTTCCTTTTTTAGATCTTGACTACTAAGGACATTCATTTGGACATCCTTATCTTATTTATTTGCACCCACATGCACATCCTGATGTGTCTTTACACACTATTCCTATGCATGTTGATCATCTTGGGTCTGAGGATTACCTGTACTAAGCCCTTGGTGGTTAGGATCTTGTATATCCTAATGTGAGATTTCATCATCACCTGTTTCTACCCTTCTCATCTTCACCTCATCACTTTTGTCCTTTGGAACTTCATGTCCATATGCTAACATTATTTGTTCTTTGTCCTTTTCCCCAGCATGTCCCTCTTTAATCTCCTGGACATTATGCTCAAGCAACTCTGTATGGATATCCATTTCCATTGTTGTATCCTTTCTAGTCTATACATCATCCATGGCTTTATCCCTTTCTTCATCTTTACCCTCATCATATGATAAATTAATGACTTATGGGCTAGTGACATTACCCACTAACACATCCAGACCTATATTCTTCACCATTGTCTCAGGATCTTGAGCTTCATCCTCGTCTCTGGTGCTCTTTTGTACTTGTGGTATACCTTGAGGTGTTAGGGATGTGTTCTTTATCAAGTTCTCAAGGGGATTAGATGTCAACTCCCTTGTCACATCATCATTTGTGAGATCAATAGTTTTATCCAGTGACAAGGATGGATCAGTCACCTTCTTTATTTCTTCTTCTCTTTCTTCCTGAGCTAATTCTGATTTAAACTTAACAATGGTAGGGATGGGGACATCATGTTGAAACTCTTTTTTGACCATCCTTGCATCCTTACCTTTTAACACCATTGTTTTTGTATCTCTATCTGCTGTAGGTTGCTGAGTAGCAAACATCTTCTCCATTCTAGTGAATTCTTCACCCTCCTTGAATAGGACATTAGGTTGCTTACTTGTGGATCCTCTCATCACAGGTGCTTGTCCTCTCTTCTATTTTGGGATATTGGCTCCTTGCAATATATCCTAACCTCTTATTATCAAAGGCACTTCATCCTCCTCCTCCTCTATGTCCTCTTATGTGAGTCTAGGCTCTACCTATCTTGTGTCTATTGCAATTGTTGGGTCAGGATTTTCTTTCTGAGGGGATGGTCTTGTGGCTATTGTGATGCCACTATCAGTAAATTCCTCAGCCTCCTTTGATGAAGTTGGCTTGGCCCACTTGGCCTTCTATGATCTACCTTTTGTGTATGAAAAAGTCATAATACTGTATCTTTGGTAGCTCCTACCTCTTCCTCTTCTTGTCTACAATCAGAGCCACTCTGTTGGCTTTTAGGGCAGCCAATTTTTGTTCTACCCACTTTCTTGTCAACTCCATGACTCCAGCCATAATAAGGTCAATAGATGTTACCTCTAGCTGGCTCCAATCGGCAGGGAGATGGTCTTGTTATAAATCTTTTTCTCTTCACATTTTTTAGATATTCTCATCCCATCATTAGAATCTAACTGTGGAGGAACATCAAAACAATCTAATGTCTGGATCTAGTTCAATGTTAACCTTTGGTAACTTCTTCTTACCTCGACATCATTTGGACAATCTGCCCAGTAATCTTCCAAGTGAACTTGATGTACTAACTTCTTACTTACAAATCTTTCCATCCTTTGATATGGATCATATTGTCTTGCCAATGGAAAGGGTTGCAAATTCAACATGTATGACTCTGCCTCAAAAATTTTGGTTGTATCAATGGTTGGACATGCATACTAGCCAATGATGAAAGGAAACTTGATATTACCTTTCTTATTACTCTTCACATATGCTTCATATGAAGGTATTACCTACCTTGTTAACTCCAGCAGAATGATTTTGTTTGTTGGGTATCTTGGCAACATGAGAGGTTGCCCACTAAATCCCTCCATCTTGAGGTAGGTGAAGGTTGGGAACTGGATAAACCAAGTTCCATTTCTTGCAATTGCTTCCTGAGCCTCAATTCTCAATATTTTTGCAATATATTTATCCATTTAACCTAACCAAATGCATAACAAAGCAATCATTTACTCTTTCTGTAGTTTTGAATAGAGGATTTCCTCTCTAGGTGGGGATAATGATCCCATATGTTCACATTTCTTGAATTCCTGCCCACTCTACCTACTATCTATAGTATAGAAAATGTAGACTATGCAGCACATGCATAAACTACATATGAAGACATATAGAACATGCACAATTTACCTCCAAACCTTTTCATTTTCTCATCTAGGCTATCACTAATGAGTGATGCCCATTGCACATCCATGTAAGAAGTCTCTACCAACCTGATCAGCCCATGCATCTAGGGCTCAAAATTGCCAGCATCAGGTTTTCTAGCCATCCATCTCATCATCACTATTATATACTGCACCTCTGGGGTGAAATCATACTTGTATAGATTTTATGGCATCTTGGCCACTACCTTAACCTTACTGTATGGTGCCCTCCAGGATGCAAACATGATTTTCTTACAGTTAGTGGTTTTGCTTTTGTATTGGTTCTCCAAGGCCTCGAGATCTATCTTGAATAATTTAGGACCTATAGCTAAATGGAATGCCTTTGTAATACCTTTAATGTAAATGTTCGCATATACTCTTCAATCTTTCTCCACCCTTCTATTGTCTTTATTATAGTTCTTTGCACATAGAATCACCAACTCCATTACCTCTACTGCATAGGGAAAACCACTAGCATGCCACATCTTGAAATTGTATATCTTCTATAAAATCAGATGTCCACTCCCTTTTATTGATTTGGCAGTCCATTCATCTATGTTCATGTTGGTGGCATGGGTATCTCCAATCCTTCCATATTTGAAACCAAAAACTCCAAGATTTGGGAACATGGGATCCTTGAATTCCACCTCCATTTGATTCTTTTGATCCTACATCTTGTCTTGTTTACTATACTTAAAACCTGATTAAAATATGTTTGGATGTGTTATTTTACTGTGTAATAGCCTTTCACTATTATCCATTTGTTGTTCACACCGTTCCGTTCAAGATCAGGATCTGTGCAACAATCACTGTAATACTCATTGGAGCTATCTAATTTTCCATCTTTGAATGCTTTATGATGTTAAAATGATCAACATTCACCTTTTATGTGTTAAAATTGGAAGACTAGGTAATAATAAATGCTAATTTCATCGACTAGGGACATCTAGTTAAGGATCTTGGGAGATCGTTATAGGTGGTGCTTTCTAATTTGAATTTTCTAAAGGCCAGCAACTCCCTTTCACAACATTTATTACAAGGTGTTGATATAAGCATATGTCTGGATATATTAAGTAATATGCTTACTTTTTAAAATGTGCATATACAGATGCATATGATGTCATCATATTGGTCAATGTTGAGCAAGGGTGGGTATCATGATATTAAGAACCAAAGGAACTTGCCTTTGATCTTTGAATGTCAGGAGATTAAAAATGTCTAGTCTAAAAAGTCACACTTGTGCCACATGGCACCATCTGATTGGTCCATGGGAAGCTATAAATTATGGTCGTAGAAAACATGGATATGGATATTAGGAAATATCCAGACATTAAACTTTGTGCTATATCCCTAAGTACAAAATGTGCTGATGATGTCACCTTTCTTAAGGTAATTCTTGGTCGGAAGTAAAGTGACATCATCAGGATGTTTGGGAAGGTCTGGACATTAGTGAATCTTTGAATATTAAGATTTGCAAAATGTCCAAAGACCAATGTCCATTTGAGAAATCAAATGAGACACACCATTGGGATATTTGGAAAAGCCAAGACATTAGTGAATGTTCAGAAGTTAAGATTTGTCTTGATATTAGAAAAAGTATAGATATTAGGTGTTATGTCGTAAAATGTCCCCCTAAGACTTTTACCTTCTAAGTTTAGCTCCCAAGTCCTTTATTTTTTATATTGCATGTTTATTTCAACTCCCGATGTAAAATCCATGAAAACCCATGTCAAATGGGGCAGAGGGGGCATTGTTGACATGATCTTGCCTTGAAAATGGGGCCTAGGGCTTGTGCACTTGCACCCTAGTCATGCCCTATTTAGTTGGGACCTAAACTTTAAATGTCGGTTATGTGACTATTAAAAGGTATCCGTTGCCAACATCTTAAGTTTGAATTGCGAAATTAAAGCAAGAATGCATATATAAGCATGTGTACAGTTCCATTTGTAAACTAGAAGATGATTATGAACTTTTGGCAAACTTATGATTGTAGAGCATTCAAAGCATTCATTGTTGCAGAGAAGAATATTGTTGTTGTGTTTGTTATGCAGATTTGGCTTCATCTTCTCATGTGTTCAAGGATTTTCATCTACATGTGAGCTACACCTCTGAGGTGATATCTATTTGTGTTAAATCAATCATTTATCAGTTTGTTTTTGCCTCTATCTCATAGGGATATGTACTCTTTATCAAACAACAGTGTTGGAAGGCTTGAATACCATTCTGGGGCTTGACTAAGGCAAGCTCCTAAGCACCACAACCCCCAACCCCCTTCTTTGTGATTGCAAGTGACGGGTGTCATATTCTGTGGAAGTGGAGTTGCAGGAGGTTGTGACAAAGAGTATAAGTTTTGGATCTGAGAAGAAAAACACTGCAAGGGCTTGGGCACCCGCCCCAAAGCCCTCTGAATTTGTAAAGAAGAAAATCTCTACGACAGTGGTGAAGAGTAGTAGACAAGTTCCAAAAATCCTTGAAGATGTTGCCACCTTGGGCTTGGGCGCCTGCTCTTTAGCCCCTGACTTTTCCACATCTTGAATCTTGAAATCTAGTATGTATCTAATCTGAATATAACATCTCTATGTGTGAGCATTTGTAAGAATTCATCTGTTTGTTTATAATTTTGCATAATTAGGGTTTTAAGCATAATCAAGCATTAAATTAATACATTAATTAGTAAATTCCAAATTTCCCTATTATTACAAGTGACAAACAACCTGTAGATGAATTATCTTTCAAAAGTTGTGATTTAATTCGGTTAAATATCCTTGAATGGTATGTAGTGAAAGGAAGATCTAGGCATATCATTAAATCAACCCTATTCCCCCTTTTTCCTACATAATATTTTGGTGAACCCATGTTTTTATTTAATTTTGCACCTTTCTGAGCATTGTACTTCAGATTTACATTCATTCATTTCATTTTCATCTTATTGCATTTGAAAATTTACAAAAAAATTGAAAATTTGAAATAAATTGGCATCCCAGGCTTGCATTTTGACATAGTTTGCATCAATTTCATTAAAATTCATCTAATTTCTAATTTTTGCATCATATCTGATATAAATTACAGCAGTACATCATTTTATAATCATTTGCATTGCATTTTCATGTTTAAATTGTTAGATTTTGCTTGAAATTGTGCATTTTTCATATAACATAGTCTTTCCAAAAGCTAGGGTTTATGGTTAAATTATTGTTTTAGATTTTACTGTTATTTTAAACACTCTTTTAGGACTAGTTTCTGATTTTAGTGTTTCATCATAGTGTGTTTTTGCATTTACATTTCAAATTTTTCATTTTCATATAGTCAATTTCAACAAAAACTAGCATATTCACTCATTTTTCCTTGAAATTGCACTTGCATTGAGCATTGTAGAACTTGTGACATCATTTTCAGATCTGATCTGAGCTATTTCACATCTTAAATTTGATTAGTATTCATTCATACATCATTTTTCATAGTTTCATGCCTTAATTTCACAATTAGGGTTTGAAAACCTTGCATTTTCACTAGATTTTGACTTATCATCCATCTAGATTTGCATTATAGGTATGTTGTGAAGGATATTTCTCCATTATTGGACTGGTAATAAGATTATAATTTGCTTCCCCTCATTAATTTCCTTACAACACTACTTCTTTTAGGCATTTGCATTGAAAAAAAGTAAAAAATCAAGCATTTTTAGGTCATAAACATACATAGTTTTGCATTTATTTTCTTGCATAGATGATGGATTCTTCTCATCATTCATCTTTGGAAGATTTATTTGAATACATTTTAAATGTTGATAATTTCTACAAATTCACTGATAAATATCCTCAAATCTTACATCAAATAGCATACATCTATGATATTGACATGTCCATAAGCACTACTTGGGATATCCTTCGTTCAATATCCTATTTTAAAAGATTTGTCACTATTGTGGGTATTTTCACTTCAATCTTGGAAAATCTCACTAATTTCATTTCTACAAATAATCATGAGGAAAGTAGTGGGGAAAATGTCCTTCCTTCCCTACCTTCATTTCATGACAAAATAGCCCTGGGTGATTCATCTAATAATCCAAAGACCCATACTAACATAACCTCACTTGGTAAGGATACTTTGACACAAGAACAAGACATCATTGACACATTCCTTAACACCACTCTACCATCCCTTCTTACTCTCCCTGTCCAGGATGAAGCATTGGATGATGCAGATTCGCTATGTGAACAACTTCTTCAACCTATTAACACTAGAAATTTATCAAATAATCTTCAAACACTTCTTAACTACATCTTAAACAAAGAAATGGATCTCACACCCTTACTTGACAACTCAAATACCTTGGACAATACTAAAAACTCAAAAAACATCAACAAACATATTATTCCTAACAACCAAGGTATCCCAACACCTCACAAATTGGTTGAAATGGACATCTTTCAAGTTCCCTCATTACCTCACTCGACTAAAATGGGTATCTTTCCAACTCCTACATCACCTTGTTGGATTGATATAGAAAACTGTGACATTTCTTCTACACCATCATTAATAGACACCTTTTCATTGACAACTCCTACAATTACACCTTCACAAACTCAAGAAAATATGGAAGAAAGAAGAAGAGATAAAGCTTTAACCATCAAAGTAAAAATCAAGATCAAGGACAACAGGTAAGTATTTATAACCCTGGTGGTCACCTATGTCATAGCATTATTTACTCATTTATGTGACCTCCCCTCTTGTGTTGTGTTCTCCCCGTGATGTGTTATGTGTTGTTTAGGCCTCCTTGGATGACCCTTGATACGCTTGTAAGGTCAAGGATATCAGGCGACCACCTCTGTTGTGACCATTCTTCTATTTGTATCTTCATTCTTCTATCTTACTTCTCCTCTATTTTCATTATTGTGTGTTGTCTCTTAGGTGCATAGCATTGTGGTTGATAACCTGGGGGCATCCTCCTATGTGATTGTTCCTAAGACACTTGTTCTCCTCTCTCATTTTATTGTTTACCTTTTTCTATTGGTTCTACCTAGTTGGCGGATGAAGAAAAAAAAATATATACTGATACGGACCACGTGTCCCTTCAACAAGTAAAGAAAAATGGACCTAGTCCATATATGAAGATGAGGTTGATATATATATCCGATGCTTGGCTAGTAGAATCACTCCACGTGTGATATTTTATGTTGTCTTATTGTGCTAACAGATCATAACAATACATTTTCTTTGAGCACTTTAATTGTTTTGGGTGTCTCACCTTGTTGTTACACTTAGTTTTGAGATGCCTACAATATAAGCCCCACGGCTATACTTAAACTCAAACCCGTTTGTGTAGCCTTGGCTTCTTTTTTCTCATGCACTGCTTAGATTAAGAAGTGTGTGTTTGTGGGAACATTCAGTGATCATGAGCACATGTCACCTTTGGGGACATGGGCTTTGTGAAAGCTCTTGTTCCTTTGTGTGTTTTCTCTCTACCTTAAAGTGCTTGAAATTGGTAAATGATATCAACCACCTTAAGGTGAGGGCATATAAGGTAAGTTGCCTGATGATTTTGGTACTTACGAAGCATGTTTGTAAGCCCTCTACAGAGGTGGGATGTTGTATCTCTGGAGTGAGTGCACATCTTTATTCTATATTGCAATCAATAAGCCCTCTACAGAGGTAGGATATTGTGCATATCCTTTTATTAAAAGCCCTCTGCGGAGGCGAGGATGGTGTATCTCTTGAGCTAGTGCACATCCTTTTTATTTCAAAAGTCCTCCAAGTAGGTGGGGTTTGTGTATCCTCCCTTAAGCTTATCTTTGGTAGTTGTTGTGGCATAATACCAACCATCATGTCTTCCTATAGTGTGCTTACGATGGTGGGGGCTTAGCAATAAGTTCCTTCCATTGCCTTGTTTATCATGTTTTAGACATGTAGTATGTCTTTGGCATACTATACGGTGCTCATGTTTTCCATGTATTTTCTGTGTGTTTTCCCCTATGTGTAGTCTCAAGGGTGTGGCAAAATGCCCCTCCTACACTCAAGCTTTGTATGGCATGTTTTCTCCTAAGCATAGTCTCAAGGTGTGGCGAAATGCCCCTCCTATGCTTTAGGTTTTGTATGGCATGCTTGTTCTCAAGTGTAGTCTCAAGGGTGTGGCAAAATGCCCCTCCTACACTTTGGGATTTGTTTGGTGTGTCTTCTTCCCCCATATGTAGTCTCAAGGGTGTGGCGAAATGCCCCTCCTACATTTTGGGGTTGTGTGTTGCATTTTTACTTTCCATGTATCTACATTCATTTATACATATGAAAATAAAAAATGAATAATCACCACTTTCATTGTATTCATTGTGTTTTGTGTGTCTTCAATACTGTCTTCTTTATGTCTTGCATGACTATTAATGTCTTCTCTATGTTTTGTGTGCTTGTTACTATCTTCACTATGTTTGGTGTGTCTGTGATGTGTTTTCTCTAATGTCTACATGAGATTGGGGGCTAGAAATAGTTCCTCGATCTTTGAGTATGCATTAGCTTCAAGTGCCTGGCATGTTTTATGTGTTTTGATCGTACTTTAATGCATGTATGGGTCATAAGATCATACATACATTAAAGTGGGGGCTAAATGTTATGTCGTAAAATGTCCCCCTAGGAAATTTATCTCCTAAGTTTAGCTTTTGAGTCCTTTATTTTTCATATTGCATGTTCATTTTAACTCCCGATGCAAAATCCCTGAAAGCCCATGTGAAATGGGGCTAAGGGGACATTGTTGAACTTGATCTTGCCTTGAAAATGAGGGCTAGGTCTTGGGCGCTCACGCCCTAGTCCTACCCTATTTGGTTGGGACCTAAATTTTAAATGTTGGTTATGTGACCGTTAAAAGTGTTTGTTACTGACATCTTAAGTTTGAATTATGAAATTAAAGTGGGAATGCATATATAAGCATGTTTAGGGTTTCATTTGTAAACTAGAAGATGATTATGAAAATTTGGCAAAATTATGATTGTAGAGCATTCAAAGCATTCATTATTGTAGAGCAGAATATTGTTGTTGTGTTTGTTATGCAAATTTGACTTCATCTTCTCATGTGTTGAAGGATTTTCATCTACATGTGAGATACACCTCTGAGGTGATATCTATTTTTGTTGAATCAATTTTTTATCAATTTATCAATTTGTTTTTGCCTCTATCCCACAGGGATACACACTCTTTATCAAACAATGGTGTTGGAAGGCTTAAATGCCATTCTAGGGCTTGACTAAGGGAAGCTCCTAAACACCACAACCCCAACCCCCTTCTTTGTGATTGCAAGTGATAGGTGTCATATTTTGGGGAAGTGGAGTTGCAGGAGGCTATGATAGAGAGTATAAGTTCTAGATCTAAGAAGAAAAGCATTGCAAGGGGTTGGGCGCCCACCTCGAAGCCCTCCAGATTTGCAGGGAAGAAACTCTTTGAGATAGTGGTGAAGAGTAGTAGACAAGTTCTAGAAACCCCTAAAGAAGTTTCCACCTTGGGCTTGGGTGCCTTCTCTTTATCTCCTAACTTTTCTGCATCTCAAATCTCAAAATCTGGTATGCATCTACTCTAAATATAACATCTCTCTGTGTAAGCATTTGTCAAAATTTGTCTATTTGTTTACAATTTTGCATAATTAGGGTTTTAAGCATAATCAGGCATTAAATTAATACATTAATTAGTAAATTCTAAACTTCCCTATCATTACAAGTGACAACCAACCTATAGATGAATTCTCTTGCAAAAGTTGTGATTCAACTTGGTTAAATGTCCTTGAATGGTATGTAGTGAAAGGAGGATCTAGACATATCATTAAATCAACCATATTCCCCCATTTTCCTACATAACATTAGGAAATGTCTGAACATTAACAAATGTTTAGATATTAAGATAGAATATTCATACCCATGAATGTCCATGCTATGTGACTATGCGCATGATGGTTTTGTTGCACTATGATTTAAATTTGACATGCACACATCTATGAATATTAGGGTTTTACGTTTTTACTTAGTGATTTCTTAGGTTGGGACATTAGTTAATGCCTGGATATTAAGACAATGTGAACATCCCTATGACTAGTTAACCAAACTTTGACTAGGCATAACTTCCTAGTTTTAGGGAATTTCCATGTGTTGTAAAAGGAAAACCTACTTAGAATTTTATTCTCTTTCATTTGGCAGGGTTTATGAGGGGGAATTCATCTTTGAAAATTTGGATCCATAACTCAAGATCCAGATATGCCTAGGAAAAAATCCTAACATGCATTTGATAGTGCTTTTTACCATACATCCCAAAGCAAAGGGAAGCAAAAGAAACCAAGCAAAGCAAAAACATGTTGGGTCCCTATTTTTCTAGGGCAAAATGGGGCGTGTTGTGTAACCACACAACAAGAAGCATTTGGAAGAAATGGCTCACAAGATGAAATAGATACAAGGTTAGAAGAAGAAGAGGTCAAAACTAATCTAGAGGATGATGAAGCAGATATTGAAGAAGAACTCTATTATACTTATAATTTAGTTGAAAAATGTAAAAAGGAAAACTCAATACTAAAATTGCAGCTTCAAGAAGAAAAGAAGTCCAAGGCCAAAGCACTTTTAGCCCTTGAAAGAGTAGAAAAATAGATCATGGATTTAAGGGTACAAGTTGAAGAACTAGACAAATTAATCATTAGCCTAAAAACATAGATTGAAGAGGCCAAAAGGATAGTAGATGTGACAAAGTCTAAATTTGAATCCAAAACAAATGAATGCTAAAAAATTGAAGCAGAGGTAGTTACTCTAAGAAAAGATCTTAAAAATCCCAAGATCTAGTCAAAGAAAAATTAGAAATTTGAAGATATTACCTTGAGGTTGAATGATATGTTGAGAAAACAAAAATATCACAAGGATAGTACTTGCTTAGGCTATGAAAAGGGTAGAGTTCTAAGGTCAGAGAAACTCCTAGGAATAAAATAGATCTAAACTATCATTTTGTTGCTCCTGAGATTGAAGACAAGAAGAAGACAAAAGATAAGAGTGTTGATGATGGATTTTTCAAGGTCATCAATAGTGAAAGAAGAAGAACCACCAGAACCATAGGATCTCCATCGACCAGGTAAAATCAATCAGTAAGGTACAATTATTCCTTTCCTAGTTATTATTATTCATGTAATGGGTATGGTCATAAGGTTGCAACTTGTAGAGTTACTCATAGGAGAAGGTCTGAATTAATGAGTAGGAGCTCTTTTTCCTCAATAAGGAATATGGATCTAGTGTGTTACAAGTGTAACAATTTTGGTCATAGAGCAATAGACTACTGGATGGATGCAAGGAAAGTTGGTTGGAACAAGAGTTCTTATGAGCTGTTAAATAGAAGAAGTAATGTCCTATGTTATAAATGCAATCATCTATGTCACACTACAAGGTTTTGTAGTGCACAAGTAAGAAATGATGTTTTTGGTTTTTCAAGAAACTATGATTCTTTGGTCATATGTTACAAGTGTAATAACCTTGAGCATACAACAAGGTCCTGTAAAAGAAGGTTGATGAAATCATCTAGGCATAATAAACAAACAATTACTCAAAAGAAAGGTATTATGAAAATTTGGAGAAGAAAACAAGACCAAGAGAAGGAAAAACCTAATCGTGTGCATGATGCACTAGAGGCATCACCGATTGCATAAATTTACCCTTGAGTTCTAGGGGAGTTGATTATTTTATTACCATTCAATCCCTTAGAGAGATAAAGTTAGACAACAATATGATGCAATTGAAGTCATAATAAAGAGTAGAATGAGAATGCAAGCATAAGTAGGCTATCACAGTGTATAGGATCTGCAAGTCAGCACTGGATAACATACAAAGGGTAGTGTAGGGTCCTAAGCAAGGACTTGTAGTCCTTCACAAGGAGCAATGCAAAGTCAATAAAGAAGTCACAAGTTTAGAGACAATAAAGGCATAAAAGTGTATTGAGCTTATTTGATCCAAGTCAAGGTGAAGCACTGCCAAGGAAAATGCTCAGTCAAGCCTACACAATGTGAAGGGTATTGTCAAATCTCCTAGAATTCTTCATTAAATGGTCAAATTACATATTATGTGAAGGAAAAGGTGTCATTATTATGAAGAAGAGTTGTGAAGATATATAGTATGAAAAGAACATGTCATCATTTGTAGGATTCTTAGTTTCACTTACTATTCCTATACTATGTATGAGCATGATCAAGTGACAAAAGTAAGAGAGAAAACAATGAATAAAACCTAGATTTAGTACATGTTGGAGATAGGATCATGGAATAAGAACATTATATTCCTTTTGAAGAGAATATACATTCTGTTGTATTAAGATCTTATATGTATGAGTGAGTCAAATAAGGGATTTTTGATGTCTCAAAGTATTGTCAAGTCCATGTAATGATTACATGATACATACAAAATAGATTTGTTCAAAAGGCTTTAGCAATATTCAAGAAAATGCTATTGGTAGGTGTAAAATTAGACTCTGCAACCTTTGCCAACATTCTTGTAGCCTGTGCAAAAATGGGAGCTTTGGAACGGGGTATGGCATCCATCAGAGTATACAGGAAGGGGGATTGTTGTCAAATGTTGTAGTTGCAAGTGCCCTGGTAGACACGTATGCAAAATGTAGAAGAATAGACAAGGCACATGAACTTTTTGACAAAATGCCTCAAATAAATGTGGTCTAATGGAATGACATGTTTACATAGGTTTGCTAAAAAGGCCATAGAAACTTCTAAGAAAATGCAACTGATGGGTGTAAATCTAGATTTCTTAACCTTTGCCAACATGTTCCCTGTCTCTGCTCAAGTTCAAACTTTGGAAATTGGTGTGGACATACATTAAAGCCTAATTGAAAGTGGTCAAGGTAGTATTTGTGGTATAGTTGACAGTGATTTGTATTATTGTATCATATAGTGGTTGTAACAAGATAGTGGATAGTGTTTGTGGGTTGTCATGGTAGTTTTTCAAATTCACTGTATCAGACAGATAGTGCAGTATCACTATATCAGACTTTTGTATCAACATTGTTCAGTAGCAGTGAGTTTGTCTCTGACAAGAGAATGCATTTACATGTAGTGATTTGTATCAGATAGTGAGTTTGCCTCTGACAAGAGAGTGTACTTGCATCATATAGGAGTACTTGCAAAGCAGTGGTTGGTTTGTCTCAGTAGATTAGACAATGATCTCAGATAATGTTTGCATCAATATATCTATGTAATCAGATAGGGGGAGTTGTGAACAGTATATTTTTTGCAAAATAGATGCAATTATTGCATGTGTTAAAATAAATACCCAAGGGGGTGTTCTAAAGATAGGGGGAGCTTCATTGAATAGATGATTATCCCATGCCAAAAGGTATAATCACATTCCTTTGTCCTTGATGTCAAAGGGGGAGAGATTCATGTTTTGCCATCAATGACAAAGGGGGAGTTTGTTCGCATTTGGTTTTGTCATTGATGTCAAAAGCATTGTTGTCACATGATCTCAGCTTATTGTTATCTCTGAAAGTTGCACCCTACCAATTTATAGAAAATTGGTACCCTAGAGGAACATGGAAACACTCCTATGGCTGTGGGTCACCTAGAAATAGGAGTGAATCTCCGGAGAAGGCTGGCTTCCTAACTTTGTATCACCTAAAACAAATTATTCTATGGCTTTGACAAGGAAAAGGGTAAGAAACATATACATTAAAACTAAAACTAAACTATAATGGGTGATAAACCTAACTGAAAGGAATATGAAACTTAGATTCATGCACTTACTATAATGATAGAAAACATATTTGCACAACTTATTACTGTATACTTTTGCATAAGTGTTTCACAAATATGTCCTAGTGCTCAAACTTTCAAGAGGAAGATAACTTCACATCCAAAAAAATAATTTACACCTTTTGACACAATTTGTAACCTGCATTAATATAATTTTTGTATAAAGGCTCTAAAATCTGAGACAAAGCTATAAGGAAATAAATATTAGCTCACAAATAACTTGATCAATCAGTTGACAAGCACAATAATGCAAAGAACAAGTAGGCAAAATCTTCAGTCAATAATACTCAAGTCCTCCACTGTATTTCATATCAAGTAAAATAAGTTACAAACTGTCAAAATTTTGAGCCAAGATTGTAAAAATCACAAGTCCCAAAAATTGCATAATCAGAACCAATTACAAATGAGTCAACAACGTGACTATATCCATCTCCAAGGTAGTTGCATCAAAATAGGTTCTCTAACTATTTTGGGTCAGATGCCCTCAAAAAGCCTAAAATATAGCACCTAAATCTCTTCCAAAAGAGCTCATAATGAGAGAAAAAGTCAATCACAACTTAGTCTAACATGATGACACCTAAAACTGTCCACCAAAAGCTCCTATTTGCTCCAAATAATAGTTAAAATGCTCCCTATATGCTCTCCTTGTGTTTGCAAACCTCTCTCAACTCCCCTATATGTTTGGCATGTGTTAAGGAAATTTAAAGGTCATTTAAGACCATACATGTGCTTTTACAATTCCATTTTGCATCTAAAAATAACAATAAACCTGAATGATTCATAATGTCATCAATTCAAGTTTAAATGTTTTACATTTGGTGTATATGGAAAGAGAAATAAAAAAACACCTAAGTACCTACGTGCTAGCCCTAGTGTGTAAGGGGAAAAAGCACTGTCAAAAAGTCTTAAAAGACACACAAGTGCATCATGGCACTAGGCATAACAAGGTCACAAGTTTTGACCATGAGCTATTGATGAAGAAAAAACAACAAAATAAAGAAAAGTGATCAAAAGCCCATCGGGCTCTTAAGGTTCAAACCCTAAAAGAAAAAAAGACAACTTTTTCAACCTTTCACTTTGCATTTTTCACATTGTTGCAACTTCTTCCTGCCGCCATAGAGTCTTATGTAGCTCTTCTATAGAGTTCATTTTGCTGTTGTTGAAGGTTTTCAATTGCATTTATTGGTGAATAGGCTTCAATAGCCATAGGCAAGGAAGAACTTTACTCTTTGAAGTCAAAACTATAAAAAAATATAGTGTTATTTCTGCTTTTGTTTCTGCACAATATATGATAAATGCATCATTTCCTATCATTATGCGACCATGTCAACTATATTTCATGCTCAAACAAGCTGTATTTTTTGGTGAAAAGCTATAGAAATAGCAAAAGGGTTAAGATGTTTTGGTGTATGATAAGCTTTTGTAGCTGTTATATTACTATGTTTTTGCTCCTCATGTAGAGTTATGTGAAGATCTTCCATCATTGCCATATCTTTCTTGTGTTTTAATTTTATGGGTCTTTCCAGTTTTGACAAACTGTGTGATCTTCCTCTTGACTGCAACTGCTCCATCAATATAAACTAATCCTCTAAACAAGGTTACAATAATAGTGGCAGTCTTGTTTAAAGTTTGATATAGTTATATGGCATAACATACCTTAAAACTATATTTTAGATCCTATAACTCAACTCTTGACTATTGGCAGGGACTATAACTATTTGATAGGAGCTCATTGATATTGTGGCTTGTTTAAAATGAAGGGAATGTAATACAAACTTGTGACACCCTTAACAGACCTTCAAAATCTTTAACAAGTTTGGATAACATGACTCTCTTCATGCATCCTCACATATATGAAGCCACACCTTGATAGCCTAACATGTTGACAAAATGCCAAATATCTTCTTAGCATACTTGAAGGCAATAGGAATAACATTTGAAATTGATTTAGAATGTCACCATCATACCTCAAATCCTCTATCCGTAAAATGTATCTACCCTCTTGATAAGTCCTTAGGTGTGAAAACACATATGTAGGCTTGGTTGTACCCTTTCAGACCTCTGCTCACACTGGTAATGATTATACAGACGTCTTCTCCTCTACCTACATCTAGAGATTACAATACCAGTGTACTGTTCCTTGAATCTTGACTGTACTTCCTTTGACAGGACTATTTAAATCAAGTCCATGACTGCTATCATTGATGGAGAAAACTCACTATCTTTTTATGCAACTTTCCTTGACTTTGACAAACCCTAAGCCTTAGATGAGCAAAATTTGCAAAAACTGTTCTATACCTACTCTCTCCACATAGTTTTGACTATTTCTTCAGTCCTTATGCTCCTAGAAACAAAACCTCTAGACATACTTAACAGTCCCCTTTCTATGTTCACTACTACTCCATATTAGAAGTGACTGTCATTTTGTTGACCTTATGACTTTCTCTAGGTTTGCTATACAAAGTCATTTCTATGACTTCTCTAAAGAATTGCTATCCATGAGTCCATTGTTCTTTCACATGGTGATGATCTTCATCGATGCAAATGCTAACCTTTTGAAAGACCTCACATTCCACTCTTCACTGCACTGTACCATTTCACTATCCCTTCATGACTCGTGACTATTTGTTGTTCTTCCATTGGCATCCTATTGTCATGTCTTCTGCCTAAACACTATTCTCATCTATTGTCCTCGTCTCTTAAGGACTTGTTTCTTTGATCTCTTTGGACATTGACTGATGTCCCTCTTTTAATTCATGGATTATTTTGTAGGTCTACTACTCCTTTCCTTTAGTCGTAGGTTGTTTCTATTTGCTACTTGTATGGTCTCTATAATGGACTGTTAGGGCATCCTCATTCCTTGCATATCAATGCACTGCTCCTTGTCTGAGATTCATGCCTATTGTCATGAAAACCTTCATTATAAATGAAATAAACCCATTCAAAAACTAAGCATGGACTGCAACCTGACCTTCCTTCTTTGTATCTCCATGTTGATAACACATCCATATACCCTAAAGACCTCTAAAACCTCTGTCATCTATATGATTTCAAAGCCTCTATTTACATCCTTGGTTATCTCTATGTATTGGATTTTCTCTTAGTCTGATGACTTGTGATGATCTTTTGACTCTCTTCCTATAATGCTTTCAACCTTTGTAAGCTATCTTCATCACTACACAGGTGACTATTCCTTGCATGATTTGACAAAGGTGGCTATCCTTAACCTTATTGTGACTGTGACACCTTTCTAGTGACTACTATTATACAATATTTGTTGTATCACTGTTCTCTAATTCATGCAAACTCTAGGTAGTTTTATCAAACTTATAGAAACCACTTGTGACAGTCTATATTAGTATAGGCATTTATGTAAATATCATCTTAGATCTCAACTCTTTGCATGAGTACCAATGATCTTCTTGTTCCTCAAAACTTAAGAGAACCTACAGGACTGTGGATATGGACTGGAAGTCTCTATATGAGAACGTTGTTGAAACATGTTAAACTAATGTCACTCATTAACTACTTTTCACTGTCCTTATAGATATGCCTTCAAAGGTTCAATGGTGAACATATTAGTATGTAGAATCACGTGAATGTCTCTATTGACTGTCACAGTCATTTGGCCATGTGACTATTTCTATGTATTCTTTAAAATCATTCCTCACTTGCATTATTGCAACAAGTGTGTACAGACCACTATCTCCTCTGATCACTGTGTTATCCTCTTGTAAAGACTGTCATTTACCTTTGTTGAAAGGTTTCAAGCTCTCAATCACAATGAATGCCATGCATTTGATGTTTCAGGTTTGTTCTTCTATTGCAGTCACAATGACAAACATAGAACACAGTCAAAATAACTGATTGTAGTTCCACTAAGAAAATATTTGTCATTTAGGATAGTGATTCTGCTAACTCACTCTCATGAGTGATGAATAGTTGCTCAATTGAATTTAAAGTATGGTGCTTTACACTCTCATCCCTCTCAAAACAAGAAGATAGCATGCTAGGCTCAACCCTTGTGGGAGCCTCATTTTAACCCACATGCTGAAATGAGATAAACAAATTAGTAACATAACTTTCTCCATACCTGCATAGGAAACAAACATGTTAGGAAAATATATGCATGTGATTGATGTTCTTGATTATCTCGTTGCTTTCTTGAAGGTCCATGTGATACTGACGGGTTTATTGCATTTGAAAATTAGACTATATGTTTGTAGATATATGTCATATGTTATAAGATGCCTCATCATTGCTCTAACATCAATTTTCAACCTCTAATGCAGATAACTAGGGGCAACAAGGAGATAACAGCTGGATGCAGGACATGCAGACAACACGAGATGATGCAAGACAACACAAGCAGGACCAAGACTCGTCATTCAGGCAATGACGAGTCACCCTATAACATTTGTACATTTATTTCTTTAATTTTCTATAAATGTATAGTCTTTATTTTCATTTGCAATGAATTAGGTAGTCTCATGGCTTGTGTGAGACCTTATACGTTTATATTATCAATAAAGATTACTCTTTCTAAAAATATTTGTGCAATCCTTTCTATGTTATCTGCATTTGCATAAATGCAATCTAGTGTAATGTAACCTTCTGATTCTATTTATGCACATGCATGTAATGTAGCAGCAGAAATAAAAATGTACCTTTATTTTTCCATTTAAGATACAAAAGCTCTACCTAATTGAGCTATTAGTGAAAATAGGTAACACTTATATTGGTATGTCAGTGATGGAGTATGTCAGTGGTGGAGTAATGATGGAGTGAACTCATTTGGATTTGCTCAATTGATGTTAAAGATGATCAAGTGGCAAGAGGTTGTTTGAGTGGACCTAGAAGAATTGTAGACCATCTATGTTTGTGTTCAGTCCTTATGATGGAAGCAGTTAAACATGAAGGAGACAAACCTTATCAGTTTGAAGGTCTTGAAGGTTCTTAACATTGGTCCTTGATAATAGACATGAGGAGACATGCATGCAATGAGACTAGAGACATGTCCTATATCTTATACAATGAGGCATACATCAGGGTTTTCTTGAATCCATTCTTTGCATGACATCAGAGATTAGGTGTTAAGGTGTTTTATTTAGTCTCATTTAGTCTTTGTGGAGTTGAAGGTCATTTAGTCTCATTCAGTCTTTGTGGAGTTGAAGATCATTTAGTCTCATTTAGTCTTTGAGGAGTTCATCTAATTTTGTCATTAATCTCTAAGTTGTTCTTGTCCTTGTCAACCTCTTTGTCTCACAAATTTCCATTGAAGGTTTTGGTTTGATGTTCTTGTCTAGAGTACATTGTCTCTTGATTGATTTGTTTCAGATTGACACATGCAGTGGATTCAATGTCTTAAAATAGGAAGAAAGATGTGGACAAAGAACATAATACACAGAGGTAGAGTACTTAAAACTTATTGAAATAGGTGATAAAGGGTTTACGAGGTGATGGATTTGATATAGAACTATTCATAGAATCAGGTTGAAAGGAATAAGGGTTTGTTGATATAATGTGAAGTAGTTTCAAGGAGGACAGAGTGATGCATGCAGAATATGTTGATCATTGCAGAGTCTAATAATAGAGGCATAGTATAAAGGTTGTTGCAAAATATATATGGTAAGGATTCAATGCTTACTGTATGAAACTGAGCTTACTTTAATGTTTATTTATATTGGATATAGTTTTGAATGCAGTGATGATACAAGCATAGTGTAGAGTGAATGTTAGAGAAGTTTTGTGACACGAAGATAAAGTATTATGCAAATAAGAGGGTTCTTGATGTAGATGTAAATGTCTTTTGGGTTTAGTAACTATATGTTGCAGTCTTGTATAATTAGTGATGCCACTATAAACTAAATAGTGTTTTTGTGCTGAGTGTATGATGGGTTGTTTGAAGAATCATTTTGTGGATAGTTTGTAAAAGAAAGGTGATTTTGAGATATGCACGTAGATCGATGAGAGTAGACATGTTTGAGTAAGAGAGTTATAGAACTCATCTATAACCTATGATATCGAAGTAAACAGAGTAGTACTCTATATTTTTAGTCTTGATTTGATTAGAGTTGGTGCTCCTAGTTTGAGTAGAGTTGATGTTCTTGATATGCTAGGGATTGGTGTTCCTATCAAGATGTGATCAGTGAGCTCTTTGCCAGTGAGACATAAGTGTAATTAGTGAGATTTTGGTCAGTGAGACCTAATGATGATTTTAGTGAGGTTAGATAGTGGTTTTTACTTGTTTAGGGTTTTCCACTTTAAATCTTGTGTCATGGTTTCACTTGTATGATTCTATTGTTTTCTATATCTTTGGCATGTTGGAAATAATTGCTTTTACAACTATTTGGTTGATGAATGAACTAGTTTTATTAGATCACGGATTCACCCCCCTCTCAATGATTCATTGTAATCCAACAAGTACTACCTGGCTTGTATTATGCTACTGTACAAGCAGATCAATGACAACCCAATTTTGTAGCATGAAGCCACTTAGAGTCTACTAGGTCAGGAATATTGGGGGCTTTAGTCATGGGGCCTCCACCATAGCGAATGCCACCACCACAAGGTCCATTAAGTCCAACACCACCATGTTGGCAAGAGACATTACTAAGCATGATAAGTGTTGTCATTGATGGCAACTAAATCATCCGCATAACACAATTTGTTCACACTGGAAGTTAGAATCAGAATTTGTCTAAGTCCAGGCAGTCAGGAACAGAGCAGGTGACAGGGTCCGGTATCTTGGTCCAGATCTCTCTGGTGGAAAGGCATGGTTTGCTATAGATCTGAGGTAGTTGTAAGCATTGTCAAGACCATCTAAATACAGAATTTTGTCTTCTAGAGATGAAGGACTCAAAAGATATTAGGTTCTGAGTATCGGGTTTCAGTTTGACAGAATAGACAGAAGAAGAATAGGCCAACCTTGTGAATGATCTTAATTCTGGATGTATAGAAGTTGTTTATTGGGCAATTGGTGATGATAAGTAATGGTAGCCAACATGATTGATGATTTGCAAGTGTAAGTTTTGGTCCACATCTCATATTATGTATGGATCTAGCCGACAGAGCAGAGTACTTGACAAAGTTCTAAATGTTCTTGAAGCTGACTAGTAAAATGATTATAGATCATGTTAAATATATATATCTGATGGAATTGGATGATTTTGGTGTGTGTGTGTTGTGAATATGGAATAAAAGGTGAAAAAGCAGAAATCTAAGATTTGGATGAAGGTAGAACAGTAAACAAGGCAAAGTGAAGATGAAATGTGTAAGATCAGTATTTTGTACTTAACTAGAACTAAATCTATACAATAGTAGATGCTATTTATCAGTTCAAAATCTCTATTATTCTCTTGTAATCTTTCTGTAGGTAGTGAGCCTCCATTTGAGCAGTGTGCCCAAATGCATGTGCATTCCCATTTGTAAAAATACTTTTAACAGGGTATTAATTTTTGTGGGTTAATCCCCACCGTGGTTTTTCCCTTAACTGAGTTTCCACATCAAAAATCTTGGTGTTAATTGTGTTATTTATGTTTTTGCTCATGTGTTATTAATTGATGCTGAAATGTTTAAATCATTAATTTAATTATAAGTTGTAAAGGAAGATTAAAGGTAGAAAAGTTTGAAATTTGTGACAACTGATTCACCCCCCCCTCTCAGTTGTCCGGACCTAAACCAACAATTGGTATCAGAGCAAGGTTCCTTTTGGAAAGTTTAATAGCTTAAGAAAGATTTGGGAAGTCAGTAAAAATGGATGAATATAACCTTCAAGGGCAACTGAATCTCACCCTAGATGATCTTGAGCAGTCCAAGGTAGAAGTCCAAGAGCTGCAAGATAACCTCAAAAAGGCTGAAAACTTCATTGAGATTTTAAAAGAAAAATTGAGCAAATCCAATGCAAAAGGAAAGGAGCAACCTCTTCAACTAGAAGACAAGGCCCTAAAATAGGAATGTGAAAAGTTATCTAAAGAAGTTGTTGTCCTAAAACATGAGATGGAAACTGGGGTGATGAGACTAACCAAGGAAATTGAAGATAAGAAGAAAATTGAAGAAGAAATGAAGCAAAATATGAAAGAGAGAACTGAAGAATGTTGTAGATTGGATGGAATAGCTGGTCTCCTAGAATCTAATCTACAAGAAAGCAAAAACAATGAGAGAAAACTTGAGAGACAGATTGTCACTCTCAGACATGACCTAGAAATTGCAAATGAGTATAAGGAGAAGTTCAAGATAAGCTCAGCTAAAATTGAAGCACTAATTGAAGAATAGAAAAAGGATGATGATAAGCATGATCTTAGATATGAGAAAGGTGAAAGCTCCAGATGCGGACAAAGAAATTTTCAACCAAGGAATAAAAGAAACAGAACTAGAAAACCTCCGGTAAGACAGCCTAATGCTCGAAGATATCCATCATTCAATGGAAATTGTTTCAATTGCAATAAATTTGGTCATAGAGCTACTCAGTGCAGAAGTAGAGTAAATCAAAATGGTCCATCCTTCTTTGGTCAATGCTTCAAGTGTAAGAGGTATGGTCATAGATCAAATGAATGCAGAAGTATGATAATGAATAATGCTAACAATAGAGGAATTGACAATTCTTTCAATGGTTACTATTTTGCGTGTAATGGGTTTGGAAACATGGCTAATCAATGCAGATCAAGAGGAAATCAAGTTCATAATCAAGGAAATGTTGTGTGCTTCAATTACAATAAATCTGGTCATATTGCAAGATTCTGCAGAAGTAGGAACAATGGAAGAAGAGGTCCAGTAAACAAAAAACTGGATGAACAGAGACAAGACAAAGGCAAAAGAAAAATTGATGTGAATGAGATACGGAGTGAAATGAACAAGATCTGCGTAAAGAAAGATACAATGAGCAATGGTGATGGATCCGCACAGGAATCAAGTGCTGACAATTCCTCCAGGAATTAAGTCAGGAGCTCTGGCTCAGGGGGAGCTGCATTAAACATCAAATTCCCCCCAATCAGTAAGTGGGTGCCTGAATTTGGCACAATAAAAGAGAATATTTTAAATTGGTTCAGAACCTTTGGAAGGATTTCTAGAAGGAAAGATGTTGATATGAAAACTTGCGGAGTGATTCATGAAGAACTGTCAAAAATAGAGTAACTAGATATAGTTAGGGCAATGCATTTATTACAATGCCAAATTAGGTCTTGAAAAAAATAAAGAGTCACTTGGTCATTCATTTGAATCACTTTGCATTCAGAGGAAACACGAAGAAGAGCATTTGAGCTACAAATCCAGAGACTAAGGCACAAAAAGTGAATTCAACTGGCAATTGATCAACCCTAACTCCGTGAAAGAAAAAGGTACCTCTCTGTAAAGATTTGAATCTAAAATCTGTTGAGATGGCTACTCCTCATGTTGTTGACATTACTGAAAGGCCTCGACCCAAATTTAAGATACATCCTCACAAATCAATAGAAGTCGACCCATTAGGTGCTTTTTCAAGTGTTCTGTATGGTGTGCTACATGTTGAAGACATTAGGGTTTCTATTCATGCAAACATAGATGAATTTGGAGATTCAACGTATGTAGACTTATTTGAGAAATAACTCAGGGATGAAAATCATGAACTTAAACCTGAGTATAAGGCACTATAGGATAAACACTTTATTCAGATTATGGGGTTTCCAACATTTGATGAGGATGAATGGGTCCAATATGTTTTGAGTCAGATGCATGATGAATTCATTTGGTTGTTAAAACCATTTAAGATTACCAAGGATGCTATTAGAATTGTAACTGGGTTAAACTCAACCGGAGGATTGCCCATGCTGAAAGCTGTGAAAAACCAGACAATGACTAATGCTACCGGTGCCAAGTTTGACAGAAGGGTAATGACCATTAATGATATTATAGAACCAGATGTCAAATTCACCTCCATGGTGATTGGGTACAAGATTTACCACTCGAGTAGAGAAAATTCTATTTCTAGAATAGCCATATATGCTGCATACAAGATGCTAAAGGAAAATACTGATTATGACTTGTGTGAATTACTACAGAATCAATTGATTGAAAATTTAAACAAAATCAAGAAATACAAGAAAAAAACTTTCAAGTATGGTACATTGGTTCTATGTCTATTCTTTTACTTTATGAATGAGGTACATGGGGTACAAGGTGTGCACTAGACTAAGGATGAGCCAGTTTCCATTCGGATTAGAGATCATCTTCGTAGCATTGGTGATTTCAAAGCTCAGAAAACTGCAATATGGGGTTACTTCAAGAATTTTCAAAGTATGATGCACTTAAGGGAAAGAATCCCTAAATCAATTATTGAGAAGTACAAAAATGAAATATGCTTCATGGTTGATATTGATCAGTGTCTAATGGAAGCAGTGGAACCCAGAACTGTTTGGATCATGCCCATGGGGGATGAAGTAGATGAAAAAATCTTGAATATGTATGCTCAACATCTTCTAAGAAAGCCTAAAGACACAATGGTTGAAAGATTTAGAACTTATGAGGAGCTGAATTTAAAACTACATACTGAATTTAGAGAACCTGAAACCAAAAGGAAAGTAAGAAAAGAATTTGAGTAGTTAGCTAAAAATCTGGGCCTAACCAAGGAGGCTATGAGGAAACTCAGAGAAAGAACTAAAAAGGCTGAGAAAAAGAAACAAGATAAGAAACAATTAGAAGCTCTAGTGGAACTCTCTTCCACTTCAAGAACTACTAGGAGCTCTGCTGCTGCCCCTGTTCCTTTCAAGACTGCAAAATCAGAAGCAAAATCATCTGGAAAATGGGAGAAAAGGAAGAAAACAAAAGCATCCCAGACCTATGAAAGCATAAGAGATGAAGAAGATATAGATTCTAACATTGAAATCAAGGAAATAAAGGCCACCAGAACAAAAGTTGCAAAAGTAACCAAATAAAAGTTCTCTGAAAGTAAAAGGGCTAGTAAAAGGCAAAAGACAGAAGCATATGAGGAATATTTTGAGAAGCCCACACTTTCCTGGAGGATGTGATAAAGTCAGTCCTTGTAGATGGTAATCTAAAACCCATGATTGAATTCTATGATGAATACAATGATGTGGATAAAAGGTGTTGGAGGAAGCAACTGTCAGATATCTCAACATCTACAATAAGGCACTGATTGAGATAACTTCTGAGTTGCCACAAAGTCTGGAAAATGTTTTAGAGTTGAGAAAAGAAAATGCTAAGAGCAAGGACATGGAGATCAGGGATCATGAGCTAATAAATTTGTATCCTCAAATTTCACCTGATCAAATAGATATGATATTCAAGGAAGTCAAAGATGATTTTAAAAGAAAAAAGAGAATGACCAAACTCATGCTTGGAGAAACAAGTGAAATCATTAAAGAAACTCAAGAAATTCTTATGAAAGCATTGAAAAAGCACAATTTTCCTAGTCACAGAAGAAGTTCCAGATGGTGAAGAAGAGAACATTATCGAGCAGTAATCTGAGTTGGGTGAAGCCTCTATTCTGGAAGTGGAAAAAGTAAATCAGGATGATAGAAAAATGATGGATAAAGTAGTTGATGCAGGAGATACTCCTAATCCACCTAACTCATCAGGAAAAGAAGATAATATTACTACTCCACAGAGCCCTTTGGATCAAGTAGCAAGTGGTGAACAAATAGGAAAGAGTCCCTCTACAGAGGACACAAAGAAGAGTAAAGTAGAAAAAGAGGAAGAAAAAGGAAAGAAAGATAAAGCAGAAGAAGATGGTGCAAATGTTGAAGCACCTAAAGAAGATACTAAGAAATCTGATGAACAAAAGGATGGTTCAGAAAATGTTGCAAGAGACATTGCAGATGTAGTGAAAAGTCTTCTTGAAAAAGAGATGATTAAGCTTGATGAGCCTGAACTACTCCAAGGTCTAGCCAATACAGATGCTCTCTCTCCAATTCAATTGATGAAAATAGCATCATTCACCCAAGTAAAGGCTAGAGAAAAGATGTTAAAGTTCCACATGGAGGATAATGAGCTACTGGGGCTTACAACAGGGATCTTGGAAAAGTTAATGCCTTCCTACCAGAAGAGTCCATTTGATTCCCCCTCTAGACATCTAAAAAATCTTGTAAGTTTTGTAAATACTCATTTTGAGTCCTTTGAGAATTCTGCAGAGACAAAAGTCAAAAATGAGTTTTTGGATAAGAGATTTAGTGAAATTAAGAGTCTAATAGGGTATGATAGGACTATACTTGCTATTAGTATAAAGAGTGTTTAAAATTATCTAAGTGATGGAAGTGATATGTACAAATTCTGTCTATCATGGCCTAAAGTTAGTGAAGATATTGAGAAGAAGATAAAGGAGCAAGAACAGAAGTTGTGAAATCTCTCTCAAATTTTTGATCCTCTAACAGTTTCACCTATAAGTCAAGAATGTCAAGTAATTAGCTTGACAGATGAGATAAAGAGGCTTGTTAAAGAAAAAGGCAACATTATGAAGTGAATGTGTGAGCTCCAGGGATTGATTGCTCCTAAGTTAGAAATAATGTATAATGTCCTATCTAAAGCTCAGACTGTAGTTTAGACTAGTGATCCATCAGATCTATCAAAGGAAGAAGCATATTCATTTTTGTTGAGTGGGTACATCTCAATTTTGGATGGAATGAAGAGTACTTGGGCCTCTGAACTTGTGCAAATAAAAACCAGCTTTGTAGACATTCTCAAGTTCATGTAAATCAAACTTAATGATTAGTTGTACATATGCGGTCCTATATACAAATTTTTTTTGGAGAATTTTGTCTTGCAGACCCCACCCCTTGCCATTGATGTCAAAGGGGAAGTGAAGATCAGTGAAAAATGAGGAATCCAGCTAAGGGGGAGCACTGAAAAGTAGTGTGAATAATAGTATGGAACACAAGCAAAGGGGGAGCTACTTTAGACACTTACTCATTTTTCACAAAGTGTTGCCATCAATGCCAAAAGGGGAGATTGTTGGCAAGAGACACTGCTAAGCATGATAGGTGTTGTCATTGATGGCAATTAAGATCATCCCAATTGTCTGCATAACACAATTTGTTCACACCAGAAGTCAAAATCAGAATTTGTCTAAGTCCGGGTAGTCAGGAACATAGTAGGTGATAGGGTCTGGTATCTTGGTTTGGATCTCTCTGATGGAAAGGCATGGTTTTCTATGGATCTAAGGTAGTTGTAAGCATTGTCAAGACACTCTAAATACAGAATTTTGTCTTCTGAAGATGAAGGAATCAAAAGATATTAGCTTCTGAGTATCAGGTTTCAGTTTGACAAAACAAATAGAAGAAGAACAGGCTGACCTTGTGAATGATCTTAATTCTGGATGTATAGAAGTTGTTTATTGGGCAATTGGTGATGATAAGTAATAATATCTAACATGATTGATTATTTGCAAGTGTAAGTTTTGGTCCGCATCTCATATTATGTATGGATCTAGCCAACAGAGCAGAGTACTCGATAAAGTTCTAAATGTTCTTGAAGCTGATTGGTAAAATGATTATAGATCATGTTACAGATATATATATCTGATGGAATTGGATGATTTTGGTGTGTGTGTGTTGTGAATATGGAATAAAAGGAAAAAAAGTAGAAATCTAAGATTTAGATGAAGGAAGAATAGTAAACAAGGCAGAGTGAAGATGAAATGTGTAAGATCAGTATTTTGTACTTAACTAGAACTAAATCTATGTAGTAGTAGATGTTATTTATCAGTTCAAAATCTCTGTTATTCTCTTGTAATATTTTTGTAGGTAGTGAGCCTCCATTTGAGCAGTGAGATCTGGGTAGTGAGCCTGAATGTATGTGCATTCCCATTTGTAAAAATACTTTTAACAGGGTATTAATTTTTGTGGGTTAACCCCCACCGTGGTTTTTCCCTTAATCAGGTTTATATGTCAAAAATCTTGGTGTCAAGTGCATTATTTATGTTTCTTCTCATGTGTTATTAATTGATGCTGAAATGTTTAGATCATTAATTTGATTATAAGTTGTAAAGGAAGATTAAAGGTAGAAAAGATTGAAATTTGTGACAACTGATTCACCCCCCCTCTCAATTGTCTGGACCTAAACCAACACACCATCGCTGGCACCTTTAGGAGGGTGGAGCTTATGTTAGCATGAGATGATGTTATATGACACTTTAAGTATGCCTGCAGGCTCATTTATATGTTAGACATTGACATACTGAACCTATAGGGACATTTTTGTATCTTAACCATATATATATATGAGATGAGGTATTTTGTTGGAAGCCTATGTGATGTTATGATGTATGATGATGGCTTATGGTTTATGCAGATGGTTTTATTAGGATTTTATGATGTTATGGATGATTTTTATATGATTGTATAGATGCAAATATGTTTTATGGATAATGTATGAGATGATAGATATTATGTGTGCATTGTTAATGAAATTGGATGGATAGATTATGTTTTCTATGGATAAATGCATGGATGTATATGTATATTATGTATGGTTATAACATATGTGTAGGATGGATATGCAAAATGTTTATGATATTATGGATATTTATAATGGTTAAAATGGATGTACATGATGTATGATGGAAATGATTATGTTATGGATGATTTATGATGGATATACATGGATAGTTTTTGATATTATGGATAATGCATATGTTGATGTTTATGATTACATGATGATATATATAATGATCATGAGGCTTATGATGATGGTATGGTACTAACATATGTAGGTATATATTATGGATGTATCAGATGATGATGTAGGCATTGTATTTTTTGGTTTGGTCATGATACAAGTCAATGTGGGGATGGGAAAATTAGTTAGATGGGGTGGAGTTAATGGGGGGAACGATGTGAGATGAAGAAGATAATATGCCATAGAAAATGGTTAAGAGGGGGAAATATGGGTAATATAATTGGGCAGATATGGGTAAATAGAATTTATGAAGATGGATAGGTGAGGGATAGGAAGTAGATAGGTGATTTGATTATGCTAGTATGTGGAGAGTAATCCTAGATTTAATATAGAAAATGGATGCCATTCACTAAGTTACAAAGACTAGGATGCTTTGATATCCCTTGCATGATGGACTTGACTCTGCAAACAATGATTGGCCTTATACTTAAGATGCACATATCCTTGAAGGGTCATATGTGGAAATTCTAGTGTGTATGAAGATAGAAATATCAATCACACATAAAGTTTTTCCAACATATTCTAGGTCTTGATGTAATCTTAATGAAATAAGGACACAAACAACAAACATGAAAAACACTATGCCCCATTCCCTGCTAGTTGCAACACACCAAGATATGAATGCATCTAGGTGGTCTTGAGGAAGGATGAGAAGGGGATAGAAAAGATAAATAGAAACAAAAGACTAAATGATGACACAAGTCATACAACCATTATATATCTTGCCAAAGAGTGGATGCTACTAGATAAATGCATGTTATGGGAATGGTATATCCCTAGGAAAGGCAAGATGAGGGTTGATAAGAAATGATGTGGCAATAGATAATGTGGTTGGTTATTGTCTCAAGCTAATGCTAGTGATATTTCATTAAGACTCTAGGTGTTAAATGGTTGTTGTTTTTGTTTGTTTGAGTGTCAAGTGTTTTATTATGGAATGGGTGTGTGACGGGGTATGATATTAAAAGTTTTCTATTATGGGAGGTGATAGGGAAAATGTTTTATTATGGAAAATGTGACAATGTGTTTATTATGGAATGTGTAATGTGTATGAGATGGAATTGCATGAAAGTCCATAAGGTACATACAAAGATCCAATCCACATATAGGTTTAGGTACTTGCCCCCAGTATGGTATGATGGTAGTGGATAGGTGGGGAAAAGGGCTAAGGAATGACATGAACAAATACAAAATCAAGCCAAAATAGGGTGATATTGGTTGATGAAAATTGGAAAAGGTGTAGGATGAATATGGATTATTTATTTATGCGGAACAAAGACCTAGTAGATGGTGGATGTGGCTTCTACACCGTTGGCACCTATAAACAAACTTTGACCATGGTACTTATCCAAGGCACCACCAAAGTGGTTTTCACCATTGGATGTTATATTACAACTCAATTTTTTTTGTATGTTTTGATTTTTTTGTATTTTTTCTTGATTTTTTTTTTAATTTTTACCAATTAGGATACTACGATGGGTCAAACATAGAACTTCTTTAGGTGTATGATATTCATTGGCTCCTTCAAAGCCTAGCCCTCGAGTCTTGCTAGCTGATAAGTTATTGACCCATAATTGGCAATGATCACAAAAGGTCCTAACCAATTAGGTTCAAATTTGCCTTTCTTGTCTCTATCTTATAGATTCTTCTAATTTTATTTTAACACAAGGTCACCAATCTCAAAGTAGAAATTCTTGATCTTCTTGTTGTATCTACAATGAAGGTGATTTTGATGGGCTTGCGGATGGTTCAAAGCATTCAAACGCCTCTCATCTACAAGTTCTAGTTCATGCAACTACGCAACACGACACTCCTCATCAATTAGATTTTGCAGAGATATTCTTAAAGTGGGGAGTTAGACCTCGATTGAAAAAATGGATTTGGAGTCAAAGACAAGTTAATATTGAAAGGAAAGCTAAGTGCAGAAACACCTTCCTAATGCCAATTTGTAGAAGAGAAATGCAGAAAATACATTCAATTACAATTACAGTTCATTCAAGGATGCACATTAATTAGAAATATAGAATAGACAATTCAAGAGACATACATAGATCAATACCAGAGTTATGTGGGAAAACCCTTAGAGGAGAAAACCCCACACACTAAGAAAAACACTTTGTATTATAGTAAATAGAGCTTACATACAAAGTTACAGTCTTCTACTTTCAGATGTTAATTCACAGTAACTACAAAGAGCGGCACAACATTTATCTAATCAGCCTCTCACACTACACTGAACAATTCTATGATTTCTTTTCATAGTTATAATCTTAACCTCTTCACATTCAGTTAACACATAGAAACTCTTCATTCTGCATTCCAATCCATTCCAGAAACTGTCGATTCAATTCCTGTAGCCAACGGTTACTAATTGTTTAACTATCAGAGAAACAATCTATAACCGTCAACTACCCATTAGGGCTGTCCAAGAGACCCCAGACTATCTCCATTCAAATTCCTTGTGATTCTTTGATAAGAGATTCAAGCTTCATCAACACTTCATTAGTCATTGAAGAGACAAGAAACAGTCCCTTGCCAAAATCTCACCATCACAGCGATATCACATTGTTCACTAATACTCTACATTCAATCTTTAACCATGGTTCTTATTGCCTAGGTGGCATCCACATCACCATCACTTGACATCCTTCACACTATCATAGAGGTACTGTCTGGGTCCCACCAATGACACCATGGGGCTACGAAGAATACATTGTATTGGCATATCGAAGAGACCGAAAACAAAGTCCCACTGATATCTCAAGTCACCCTAATATACTTTGTATCAACTGTCAAAGGGATAGCTTAGAGGATCTTACCGATATCACCATGTCTTATAGATCATCCATCGTGGTCCCCACTGCCATGTCAACATCAGAGTATCAAAGAGACTCATGATAGAGTCCTGCCGACACATAAGGTCACTCTGATATACTTCCCATCGAAATGATCACCTCCCGCCGACATGAAGACTTAACACCAAAGCATGAAAGAATCAATCCATCAAGGAGACTATGACCAAGTCCTACCAAAAGAGAACAATCAGGCTGATGAGGGAATAACAAGCTAGTAATTTGAGGCACATTTTCCAACATGCTCCCACTTGACGAAGAACTTACTGGCTTCTTCCAATGCTCAAAGTTACTAAAAATCATAGGCCCCAAGGCCCATCGAACTGGCACACCATCTATACTTATCTATGCTCATAGGCTTCATCAATGCATCAACAACATTTTCCAGAGTATCTACCTTTTCCAAACTAACCTTTCCATCCTCCACCATATCACAAACAAAATGGTACTGAACATTGATATGTTTAGTCCTAGCATGGAAAGTGGGACTTTTTGCCAAACAAATAGCACTCTGACTGTCACAGCAGATAGTAATTCACCTTGCATCAAACCTAATATTAGAACATAGCCTTCTAAGCCAAATGGCTTCCTTACAAGCGTGAGTTTCTTCCATGTACTCAGCCTCGATAGTGGACAAAGCAACTATAGCCTACTACTTGCTCATCCAACTAATTGCACCACCAAACAACGTGAATACATATCCACTGGTGGATCTTCTACTATCAATGTCCCCTACCCAATAAGAATCCACATATCCATGAATGCTAACTAAACTTTTAAATCCAGCAAAGTTACCATGATAGCACAAGGCATACTCAACAATACCCTTTAAATATCTAAAAATTCTTTTCATAGCATCCTAATTCGGTCTTCTTGGATTTTCCATAAATCGACTAAGTACTCCCACTGCTTGGGCAATGTCTGTCCTTGTACAAACTATTGCATACATTAAACTGCCAACTACACTTGCATAAGGCACCCTAGTCATGTCCTCCATGTTAGTAGGAAATTTTGGACAATCTTCAACAGATAGCTTCGTTCCCTGCAACACTAGAACAACTAGCTGCTTGCAATCTATCATATTAAATATCTCTAGGATAGAATTAACATACATTCTCTAATTGAGCCAAAGTTTTCTATTTTCCATATCCCTTCTGATTTCCATTCCTAGAATATACCTTACTGCACCTAAATATTTCATTTCAAACTGTGTTGACAATTGAGATTTTAATTCAGAAATCATACCCTTACCATTCCCAATGAATAACATATCATCCACATACGGGGTAATAATAAGTAAACAACCATTTTTAGTTTTATAATACAGACAATGATCTATTTTGATCTCACCAATCCTAATGACAACACAAATGTGTCAAACTTTTGGTACCACATTCTAGGTGATTGTTTTAAACCATACAGAGATTTCTTTAACTTGCAAACTAGATGTTCTTTACCTTTTCAATGAAGTGCTCAAGCTGGGACATATAAATTTCTTCTTCCAAATCTCCATGAAGAAATGTTGTCTTCACATCCATCTTCTCAATTGCTAAGTCATATGCTGCTACAAGTGACAAAAGAAATCTAATAGATGTCATCTTAGCTACAAGAGACAATATTTCTCCATAATCAATTCCCTCTACCTGGGAATACCCTTTTGTGACCAACCTAGCTTTATACTTTTCAACACTACCATCTAGACCAATTTTGTTTTTAAATACCCATTTACAGCCAACAGGGTTTCGACCTTCAGGCAAAGACCTACCAAATCCTAGGTTTCATTCTTTTTCAAAGATGCCATTTCTTCATTCATGGCTTCCAACCAGGAATTTTGTTGGGAATTAAGGTGTCTCAACCTTGATAATTCCTTGTATTTTTTACATTATATTTATTTATTTATTGCCTATTGTATTAATTGGATGCAAATCCTATGTTGTCATATTGTGGGAGTTGGCACAGTGATGTGTCATCCTACATGGCATATGACCACATGTAATTTTGTCCTCACATGAGGAGATACGCATCCCACTTAGTGGTAGGAATATTTTTCCATATGTCAGCATCTTGGATGTTGTGTAAGGGAATATTGACTAAAACGGTCATGACAGATTCCTATGACAGTTTTATGACATGTAAGAGTCAAAAATAGAAGGTTCTATGACAGGTGAAGACATGTGTCACAAGGCATCTTGGAACAAGGCATCTTTGGGTGTCCCAAGGAGGGTTATGTCATGTTGTAAGGGAATATTCTATTTATAGCCTATTTATGACAAATTCTCTTACAACTATAAGTTATGATAGCTATGACAGATTCTATGGCAGTCAGTTGGTGTGTAAGAGCATCTGTCATTGCCCAAATTGGAAATAGGCAACCATATTGGGATGAGGTGATATGACAAGGGTCATGACCATGCTACAATGTTGGACAAGTGTCCCTAGGCGTGGGTTTTGGGCCATGAGGCCAAGTTGGACGCCCATTCCAAGATATGTTTAGTTTTGCCTTGAGAACTTCATTATAAGCAGGTGCTTGGAGAGAAGAAAGAGGGTGATTAATAGGTGTTGTTATGCTGCCAGTTTGTCTCCAGATACGAGTGTCAAAGACTCCTGAGAGCTTGCATTGCAAGTGTATTGTAAACCATTACAGTTTTGATAATACATTGTGCAGGTTTTGGAGTGTGGGGTTTTTCACCCAATAAGGGTTTTCCCCACATATATCTTGTGTCTCTCTTATGTCTTACATTCTTATGTGTTCATTGCTGCAATATCTCTATTGTTGTATTAAACATTCTATAATTGTAAAGGTTAAAATAAATTTGCACTCTACTCTCTTCATTAGATTAGTGTAGGAAGAGATTTCCTCACACCTAGCTTCCTTTCATTTGGTATCAGAGCTATTCTCTTTGGTCCTAGTTGTTGGATAGGGGTTTTGTGTAATAATCTTAGGTTGAGTGGGAGTCTTTGTAGAGTATTTTGAAATCTTGTTGTAGGAATGAGATGACAAGCACATCTAGAAGAATAGAGATGGGGATGTTTAACAGAACAAATTTTGAGTTATGGAAACTTAAGATGGAGTGTTATGGAGTTGATCATGTGGTTACATTTAGTATGATATTGATCTGGAGCTCCTGTTTGATAGTATGCAATAACCCTCATGTATGGTAGTTATGTTCTATCATTCTATGGTCGTTTGCAGCAAAGTATTCATGTTGGGTGTGTTGATAACTGAGAGGGGGGGTGAATCAGTTATCCTAGTTATTTCTTCTTTCTAAACTTTCTTTATAATCAATGCAGCATTAATTCAAATAAGCAAACATAACCATGAAATGGAAATACACATGACATAATATTTTTGATGTGGAATCCCTATTAAGGGAAAAAACCACAGAGTGATTAACCCAAGATTGTATTCTCTGTTAGAAGAATGGAAATACAAAATGGCACTTGCCAATTAGGGCTCACTGCCTGAGCACATTGCTCACAAGAGGCACACTGCCTACAAGAGACACACTATCTACAATTTATAAAGAGTGTAATACAATACTTGAATTGATAAGAAGCATCAACATATGCTGGAGTTTAGTTTTGGTTAGGCTCTGTACACTGATCTGCTGCACTTCATCTTTCCTCTTCTTTTGTGCTGCTCTCCTTTCACATATTGGACCTTCCTTTCTGCTTTTATTTGGCTCTACTACTTTTATTCACACATCACCAAAAACCATGACACCTCTCATAACTAAATCCATCTTGTATATATATGCGCACAAGTGATTTCATCACCTTTCTAGTCGACACCTGGAATAGTCAATATTTTCCACAAACTCTGATCTGTCGACTGAATCCTTGCTTACCAAGTAATGCGGATTAAGGATATACTTGTGGAAGCCATCAATCATGTTAGCCAGTCATAACGTATGCCTTAAGAATCTTTACCATCATCAGTAACACATACGGAATAACGTCTAATGTTCTGCCAATTAGTTCTTCCTATGTCCACACAACCAATCAGGAACCCGATACTCAACTATTCATATCTTTTTTTTTCATCTATCACCAGAGGCTAAATCCTTGGAATATATCAGTTAAGATAGTCCTCTTGACTTCCCCAAATCCGCACTTCACCAAGTTACTTCCTCTGAGAGATCCAGACCTGACTGTCAGACCTCGCCACATGCTCTATTCTTGCTTACCGGACCACAACATTCTTCACTCTGACTTCTGGTATAGACACACCATGTCTTGTGGATGTGTGGGATGAACTTTGTTGCCATCAATGACAACAATCATGAATCCATATAGTGTCTCTTGCCAACAATCTCCCTCTTTGGCATTGATGGCAACACTTAGTGAAAAATGACTAAGTGTTTACACTATGCTCCCCCTTAGCTGATGCTCTATTTTTATATACATTTTTCGGAGCTCCCCCTTAGTTGGATTCCTCATTTTTCACTACTCTTCACTCCCCCTTTGACATCAATAGCAAAGGGTGGGAACCGTACACCAAAATTTTCAAAAATTTAACTATACTTAGCCGTATATAACATACATAAACTGAAGAATGTCTGCAAAAGTTGTCTTCAATTGGACAAATTATGTTGCCCAACTTTGCTTCATTCTATCCAAAATTGATATATGACCGCTTAATAGGAATGCAAACGCATCTACCCTTTTTAGATCTGTCGGATCATTGGTCTGGGCTGTGATCTGGGCTTCTTTTATGGCCTCATGCATGGCCTCTAACTTAGGGATAATTAACCCTCTGAGCTCACTCAACCTACTGATTCTATTTTTCTTCTCTTTTTCAAGATTCTTAATTTCATTCAAAACTGCAACCGTTTGACATTCTTGATTTATTATGGATGTAGTAAGTGGATCAAAATTTTGAGAAAGTTTTATCAGTTTATCCTCCTGTTCTTTCATTTTCTTCTCAATCTCCACTATTGTTTTAGACTAGGATATACAAAATTTGTATACATCACCTCCATCCTTAAGGGCATTTTCCAACCTTTTTATCCCAATACCCATAACTCTTCTGTCATTTGATATTAACCCTTGTAGCTCTGAGAATCTCTTATCCAAAAATTATTTCCTAACCTTCTCCTCAGTTGATTTCTCTAGAGAATTAAAATGTTTGCTAACACTATTGACTAGAGTTTTGAGATTACCAGAGGAAGAGGCTATGGGATCCTTTTGAAAAGATGGCATGATCTTTTCCAACACTCTGGATGCTACCTCTATAAGCTCACAGTCTTCCATGTGAGATTTCAGTAGTTTCTCTTTGGCCTTCGCATTTGCAAATGAGGCTATCTTCATTGTTTGTACTGGAGATAGAGAGTCAAAATCTAATGGCCCTTTTAGTAATTCTAGTTCATCCATCTCATTAGTTTCTTTTGTCAAGAAGTCTTTGATAGATTCTGCAGTGTCTCTTACTAAAGACAGATTCTTCTTCTCTTCTGCAGTGTCACTTATGTTCTTTTCAGCTTGACTTCCTTCTTTACTTTTCACCTCTTTTTCTTTCTCCTTTATTATTTCTTCTTCTTTAGATCTAGGGTCAACAGGGGAATCCAGAGGAGAAATGTTAGTTTGTTCATGGGCCACCTCTTCTGAAGCAGAGGATTCCATGTCCTTAGCTGTTTCTGCACAGGTATTCATTACCTCTTCTATCATTTTCTCAATAGACTCTTCTGCAACACTTGTGGTCGAGGGATTAGCACCCAAGTCCTCTATGACAAGAAGATTGAATCTTTTAAAGGCATTCCAGAGGATCCCTTTTGTTTCCTTGGCTACCTTGTCAATCTCACCAAGCATGAGCTGATTCATTCTAGCTTTGCTTCGGAATTCATCCTTACAATCTTTGAAGATCATATTAATCTGTTTTGAGGTGATTGAAGGATATAGCTAAATAGCTATCTTCTCTCAGATCTCAAGGTCTTTTGCCATGGCATTATTCTTTCTTATTTCTAACTCTTTTTCTAGGCTTTTGGGAATAAGAGATATAATTTCAATAAAAGCCTTATTATATATGTTCAGATACTTAACAGTTGCTTTCTGTAAGATTTTTTGGTCTGCTTCATTGTAATCATCATAGAATTCAACCATTGGCTGAAGGTTTCCATCCACAGTGACTGATTTGATGACACTATCTAAAGACAAAGTGGGCTTTTCTACAAAATCTTCTGCCTTTTTTTCTTCACCTTGACCAGTAGAAGGTTCACCGAATGTTTTCTTCTTTTGCTTCTTCATTTTCTTTATCTCCTCATCTGATTCGGTTTCTTCATCATCCTTCTGACTGACATAAGACCTTGTGGCCTTTGTTTTTGTTCTTTTCTCTCCTCTACTAGATAATTTTGCTTCCGGTTTTGATGGCCTTGAGCTTTTGGTAGTGGTAGGTGCAGATCTCTTTGATGATCTGGTCCGGGTGGAAGATTTTACTAGAACACTTTCCTCACTTTTCTTTTCTGCCTTTTTCTTCTCTTCGCCAGCCTTTTCCATCTTTTCCCTGTTGGCATCAAGTGCCTCCTTTGATATGCCAAAGCCTTTTGCAACATCTTCAACTTCTTTTCTTACCTTCCTCTCGATCTCTAGTTGTCTGAGTTCCACATGAATCTTTACACTTAGCCCCTCAAAGGTTCCAAACCTTTCTGCCTTGGGATCTTTTGGCTGACTTAACATGTGTTCAATATGCAGCTCAACAATTTTCTCATCAACTTCATACCCCATCGGCATGATCCATACTATTCTTGGTTCCACTGCCTCCATAAGGCACTGATCAGTTTCTACCATGAAGCAAACAGTATCCTTATACTTCTCAACTAGAGCTTAGGGGATTCTCTCTCTTGCTTGCATCATACTCTGAAAGTTCTTGAAATAGCCCCAGAGTGCTGTATTCTATGCCTTAACATCACCAAGTCCATGCAAATAATCCTTGATTTGTATGGCAACCGGCCTGTCATTTTGCCACATCCAGCCATTAGATTCAAGTAGCTCATTCATATAATAGAAGAACAGACATAGTATCAAGCCATCGTATTTGAAGGAGTTCTTCTTGTCTTTCTTTATCTTCTGCAGATTTTCCAGAAGTTGGTTCAGAAGGAGCTCATAGAGATCATAGTCAGTATTCTTTCTTAACATTTCATAGGCAGTATATATTGCAGTTCTAGGTACTGAGTTTTCCCTGCTAGAGTGATATATTTTGTATTCGATAATCATGGATGCAAACTTGATATCCGGATCAGTGATATCCTCAATTGTCATTGCCCTCTTATCAAACTTTGATCTAGTAGCCTCAGTCACTGTTTGATTTTTGACAGATTTTAGAACAGGTATCCCACCAGATGAGTGCAATCTGGTAACTGCCCTAATGGCATCTTTTGTGAACTTGAATGGTCTATTCAACCATATGAAGTTATCATGTATTCTGCTTAGGATATACCAGACCCATTTTTGTCCCAATTCTTGCTTCTACAGAATTTTGCAATATGACCTGATCTATTACAAATTTGGCAAACAATACTTCTTTGCATATTTGATTGATATCCTCTTGATCTGCATTGATTAGCCATATGACCTAGTCTATTGCATGCAAAGCATCTACCATTGAATGAATTGTTTATTTGTATATTTCTGTATTCATGAGATTTGTGACCATACCTTTTGTAATTGAAACACTGTCCAGAGAAGGATGTATTGGTCTGATTCATTCTCTTTATGTACTGATTAGCTTTATGACCAAAGTTATTACAGTTGTGGTAGTATCCATTGAAGGATGGATATCTTTGAGCATTAGGCTGCCTTACCGGAGGTCTTCTAGACCCATTCCTTAGATTTTCTAATCCAAAATTCTTCTGACTGGATCCGGAGCTTTCTCCTTTCTCATATCCCAAACCACACTTGTCATCTACCCTCTTTTGACTTTCAAGAAGAACTTCAAGTTGAACAGAACTTATCTTGAACTTCTCTTTATATTCATTTGTTGTTTGAAGATCCCTTTTGAGAGAGAAAATTTGATCCTCAAGTTTTTCTTCATTATCTTTAGCATCTTCAAGATCAGATTCAAGATGTCTAATAATTCTATCCATCTTGTGGCAATCTTCTGATTTCTCCTTGAGAGATTGTCTTAGATTATCTTTAGTTTTTCTTTTCTCTTCAACCTCTTGGGTAAACTTCATAACTCCTGATTCCATTTCATGTCTTACCATAATGATTTCTTTTGATAACTTTTCACATAACTTGGTTTTCTCCTTCAGATCTTCATTTATATCATTGGCTTCACCTTGACTTGCCAATTGCTGAAGTAGCTCCTTTCTCTTTTTCATAGAGAGACTTAATTTGTCTTTCAGTTCTCTCATGAAATCATTAGCCTGTTTGAGTCTTTCCTTTAATTCATTGACTTCAGAGTTTGACTGCTCAAGATCATCAAGGGCAGTCTTGAGTTGCTCCCTTAAACCATATACATCCATTTGAATTCCCAGATCTTCCTCAAGCTGTTAGACTCTGTTAGGAGGAACTTGGCTCTGATACCAATTGTTGATAACTGAGAGGGGGGGTGAATCAGTTATCCTAGTTATTTCTTCTTTCTGAACTTTCTTTATAATCAATGCAGCATTAATTCAAATAAGCAAACATAACCATGAAATGGAAATACACATGACACAATATTTTTAAATTGGAAACCCTATTAAGGGAAAAAACCACAGGGTGATTAACCCAAGATTGTATTCTCTGTTAGAAGAATGGAAATACAAAATGGCACTTGCCAATTAGGGCTCACTGCCCGAGCACACTGCTCACAAGAGGCACACTGCCTACAAGAGACACACTGTCTACAATTTATAAAGAGTGTAATACAATACTTGAACTGATAAGGAGCATCAACATATGCTGGAGTTCAGTTCCAGTTAGGCTCTATACACTGATCTGCTGCACTTCATCTTTCCTCTTCTTTTGTGCTGCTCTCCTTTCACATATTGGACCTTCCTTTCTACTTTTATTCGGCTCTACTGCTTTTATTCGCACATCACCAAAAACCACAACACCTCTCACAACTAAATCCATCTTGTATATATATGTGCACAAGTGATTTCATCACCTTTCTAGTCGGCACCTGGAATAGTCAATATTTTCCACAAACTCTGATCTGTCAGCTGAATCCTTGCTTACCAAGTAATGCGGATCAAGGATATACTTGTGGAAGCCATCAATCATGTCGGCCAGTCATAACATATGCCTTAAGAATCTTTACCATCATCAGTAACACATCCGGAATAATGTCTGATGTTCTGCCAATCAGTTCTTCCTGTGTCCACACTACCAATCAGGAACCTGATACTCAAGTATTCATATCTTTTTCTTCATCTATCACTAGAGGCTAAATCCTTGGAATATATCAGTCAAGGTAGTCCTATTGACTTCTCCAAATCCGTACTTCACCAAGTTACTTCCTCTGAGAGATCCGGACCTGACTGTCAGACCTCGCCACATGCTCTGTTCTTACTTACCGGGCCACAACATTCTTCACTCTGACTTCCGGTATAGACACACCATGTCATGCGGATGTGTGGGATGAACTTTGTTGCCATCAATGACAACAATCATGAATCCATATAGTGTCTCTTGCTAATAGGGTGTTCGCTCTTGGCTCCCTGATCACATGGAGAAACTTGGGTTGCCATGGCTATGGTTTGATGTGCTTATGTTGGGTGCTTGGTTTTAGTCCCTGGCATTGGAAGACATTGTATTGTTAACCCCGAATGCATGTAGGCTATGGAGTTAATCTTTGGATGGTTTGAAAGCTTCTGGAACAACCTAGTTCCTATGTATGCTTGTACATGGTGATGGTTGTGGAGTTGGCCTACAATGGGCCTAAAGTTCCTGGACCTCTATTTTATATTAGTTGGTTGTACTTGCATGTCTCAGTTTCATATTGTTTTGATCTGAGGGTTTTGTTGATGTTCAGTTTCAAAAAATCTATGGTTATGCTTATCTATGTTATTCCATTATTCTGGTTTAACTATATTGGTGTTTTTTAGACTTGTGTGTTTTCCAGATAATAAGTGGATATGGATTTGCATGTATGTCAGTGACATGGTGGTTTTGCAAAACTTGTGGTTTTGTAAATATGCAGATAAACTATTTTTCAGATTATGATTCCTTGGGAGTGTTTCTGGATGTAAGATAGTTGCAGACTTGTATGTATGCTTCGTGCATAATGTGAGGAGATTTGTATCTTTCTCAGTGTGGAGATGTTGGTATGTGATTAGCCACTCATCATTTCTACATCATATGCTTGTTTAGTTCCTTGACTATGATCACTCATTTGTGGACTTGTTGGCAATTTGAATCTAGAATTGATTTGATGGTTGAGTCTTGAAGTCTACAGATTGTCTTCTTTGGTATCTCAGTTTGCAAGCTACTAATGTGATGATGAGTTTGCATGTTTCATGTTTGGGATCTACGAGTTATGCAATTTTGTGGGTTGATCACCTATTTGATTGCAGTGGGATGACTTGGATGTGGACTGTCTATATCCACAAGATTGATTCAGTATTTATGCAGACTTCATTAGTTGGCCTTGTCTGTGGTCATTTGTGTATTTGGTATGTTGCTTTGGGATAAGAGGATGGATAATTAGAGTGCATGGATAGTCAGTTATTGGGACTTATAGCACGTTTATCATAATGTCATGGATAGCTTGGTTACATAGTTTAGTGTAAGCTTTTGATAGTGATGGTTTTATCTTCTTGACTTGGAGATCTTGGTTCTATTTTATTATTTTGTGTTGCTGATATTGCATAGGACAATTGTTAGATTGTGTTAGAGCCATGGATGATCTTCATTGAAAGGATGGTTATCATGATGCCTTTATAAAATTAGTATCATAGTTTCAGTGGGAGATTCGGCAGTGATGTTGGATTCATCAGAAGTGATGGATGATCTTCTGCAGTGGTTATTGGTGTCATGGAGGAGCTTTTGGTTTTGAGAGTTCTTTGACATTTTTAGTTTTGTTGTTAGGAGATGGTTATCTTCATATGTTTGGAGATGTTGACATCTTGATTGAGGTGTCAGGTTTATGATTTGTCAGTATGACATGTTTATCCTTTGTTTAGAGTTGTTGTTATTATGTCATGGTTTACTCTTGATGCTAGCTTAAAGTTTTGGCATGATACAGATTCTCTTGAGACAGGATGTATGCATCATTGTACGCTTTGTTGTATGTGATCTTCTTATGAGGAGATGATTAGATCATGATGTCATGATGGGCTTCTTAATTATACAGATGTGCAGTGGGAGTTCTAACAGTGATCTTGTCTATTCTCTTTGGTTTTGAGTATTAATCATTTGCTTGAAGCTTCATGTTTTTTGCAGGATGTATTTGAAATTGACATGTATTTGTTGATGGATGCTCATGGATACTAGAGAGACTTGAGTTGAGGCTTGAGATCTCTTGTTGTAGGGATCATGTGTTGAAATGGTTAAATTTCAGCATAAAGACCAAGAAGCCCTCACTTGTTATGGACGTGAGTTCATATTTGAACTTGAGAGGAGATTGTTCTAGGAGAGAGTATATGAGACTCGATGTATCTCAGTGGATCATTCTCATTCCCAACTCTTAGTTCACTTGGCAAAAAATGATCTGATAGGTATTGCCCAGGTTATTTCAAATTCATTTTATTTTATGCTTTGATTTCCCATGGGTATGAATCTTGAGCTACAATTATTGGTTCTGGAGGTTTCATTTGAGGGATGTCAGCATGGTCATCTTCTTGATTCGTACGGTTTAGTTTATGATGTTCATTTATGAGGAGTTTAGGAGATGTTATTGGGCTTATTCCTTATTATGGAATGGTTATGAGTTTGATCTACCTTGATTAGAGAGGATTACATCCAAGTTGATGTTTATTTGATCTTATGAGATTGAATGGTTGGATGTTGTTAAGGCTTTTCAGTTGGGGTTTTGTGAAGGAGATCATACTTGGCACAACTTAGCACTTGGTGGTGTTGGCAGAAGGACATGTTATGGTTTGTAATTTCTCTTTATGGTCTCTTTTTCTTCCTAGAGGTTCTTATTCATCTAGTATGATCACTAGGTTTGTGGTCATCTACTATTGTTGTACTTTATTGTTTTTTGGCAACAGTATGTGTTCTTCTTTAGATGTGGATTTGGGAGAAGTGGAGGAGATTAGAGGTGAGAGAGTGAGCAGAAAACTATTTGTAGAAGTATGCTTTGTTTTGTAACAGTTGGTTGTAGTTTGCAGATCATTGTAATTGTTCTTTGTATTATATGTTTGTGTTATTAGCCATCTTTTTATGTAAGTGCTGATTGGTAGACTTTGAGTTACTTTGGTTGGCATTGCTCATGCAGTTTGATTCCTAGGATGTATGTATATATTTTGTAGATGGTTTTTCATTGGACTACAGTATCATAGGTCTTCAAATTTTTTGCACATCAATGGTTTTGGTGTGTTTGTTATCATGGGAGATGATAACTTTGAGCAAGACAGTGGATTATACAGGGATGAGAGTTGCAGTATGGGCTGAATATGTCATGTGCAAAAGTTCTATCAATGGTGGTTTTTTAGTTGGATGTAAACAACTAGCTGTGGTTGTTGTTCTAACTATTTTGGAGCATACGTGCTCAATCTTGTTTTGAAGATGTTTGGACTTCAAAGTTATGTTCTGTTAACAGGTTTGAAGTTGGATACATTGGTGTGTCCATGTGGCATTTAGTGTTTCATCATATTTTTGGCATTCTAAACTTTTGTCATGTCAGTGATCACTTGGAAGATGTTATAGGTGCTTCTGTAAAGCTAGTGAGCATAGTAGAGTTCAGTTGAGCTGAGTATTTGGAAGCTACTCATGCTTGCAAGGAAGCCATTTGGCTTAAGAGATATTGTGTTCAAATATTGGTGTTGGTGCAGGATAGTTTACTATCTGTTGTGATAGTAAGAGTGTGATGTTGCAGATGCATTAACTAAACCAGTGGGCACATAGAAGTTCAGATGGTGTTTAGAGTCTATGGGCCTTTTAGCCTATAACAGTTAAATCATGTTAGTTCTATTAGCTCTTACAAGGTGTTTGACAAGTGGGAGAATGTTGGGAATTAAGGTGTCTCAACCTTGATAATTCCTTGTATTTTTTACATTATATTTATTTATTTATTGCCTATTGTATTAATTGGATGCAAATCCTATGTTGTCATATTGTGGGAGTTGGCACGATGATGTGTCATCCTACATGACATATGACCAAATGTAATTTTGTCCTCACATGAGGAGATAGGCGTCCCACTTAGTGGTAGGAATATTTTGCCATATGTCGGCATCTTGGATGTTGTGTAAGGGAATATTGACTGAAACGGTCATGATAGATTCCTGATAGTTTTATGACATGTAGGAGTCAGAAATAGAAGGTTCTATGACAAGTGAATACATGTGTCACAAGGCATCTTGGAAGAAGGCATCATTGGACACCCCAAGGAGGGTTATGTCATGTTGTAAGGGAATATGCTATTTATAGCCTATTTATGATAGATTCTCTTACAATTGTAAGTTATGACAACTATGACAGTTTGTTGGTGTGTAAGAGCATCTGTCATTACCCAAATTGGAAATAGGTGACCATATTGGGATGGGGTGATATGACAAGTGACATGACCATGCTGCAGTGTTGGACAAGTGTCCCTAGGCATGGGTTTTGGGCCATGAGGCCAAGTTGGACGCCCATTCCAAGATATGTTTAGTTTTGCCTTGAAAACTTCATTATAAGCAGGTGCTTGGAGAGGAGAAAGAGGGTGATTAACAGGTGTTGTTATGTTGCCAGTTTGTCTCCAGATATGAGTGTCGAAGACTCCTAAGAGCTTGCATTACAAGTGTATTGTAAACCATTACAATTTTGATAATACATTGTGCAGGTTTTGGAGTGTGGGGTTTTCACCCAATAAGAGTTTTTCCCACGTATATCTTGTGTCTCTCTTCTTCTATCTTACATTCTTATGTGGTGCATTTATGCAATATCTCTGTTGTTGTATTAAACATTCTTTAATTGTAAAGGTTAAAATGAATTTGCACTCTACTCTCCTCATTAGATTAGTGTAGGAAGTGATTTCCACAAACCTAGCTTCCTTTCAAATTTGAATCAGACATATTAATTGCCTCTTTTACAGTCCTAGGCTCATCAATGTTAGTAATCAAAGCATAAGCACAACTAGAATCTAGTATAGAATATCCAAACCTTTTCGGTTGTCACTTCTCATGTGTAGACCTCCTCAATGGCTGAGGTTGAGGTTCTTCTTCTTGATTAGAATTCTCAGAGCTGCTAAAGCTCTCCTCACTTTCAGGTACACTAGGAATTCGTTGTTCTTCCTTCTCTAGAGTAAGAGGGATTTCAACAACATCCTTTTTCTTTTTTTCTTCTTTCATCTCTTTGCAGATCCATTAAAGAAGGTTTTAGATCACGAAATATTACACTTCTGTACAATACTTTCTCAGTATTAGGATTCCAACACTTGTATCCTTTTACACCATTACCATAGCCAATAAAGATACATTTTACAACCTTCTTTTCCAATTTAGAGCTTTTTTCATTTGGCACATATGCATATGCCTCATAGCCAAAGACTCTAATGTGACTTTAAGAGGGCTTCTTACCAAACCATGCTTCCAAAGGTGTTTTGTCAACAAGTGCCAAAGAGGGAGATCGATTAATTAAATAACATATTGTAGCCACAGCCTCAGCCCAGAACTTTTGCTCTAGGCCAGCGCTGCTCAACATACTTCTCGCCCTTTCCATTAGTGTCCTGTTTATCCTTTCAGCAGAATGGAGTATAAGGTGTAGTTTTATGTCTTTTAATCTGATGGTCTTTGTAATACCTTTCAAAATCTGCAAAACAAAATTCACTGCCATTATCCTCCCTCAAGCATTTAATTTTTCTACCAGTTTGATTTTCTACCAAGGTTTTAAATTCCTTAAACCAATTGAACACTTCTGATTTACTTTTTAGAAAATACACAAATGTCCTCAAATAATCATCAATAAAAGAAACATAATATTTAGACTTCAACAACGAAGGAACATTCACTGGACCAAAAACATTAGAGTGAACATAATCCAGTATACTAGAAGATTTATGAGACTAGAGTAAAATGAAACATGATGTTGCTTTCCATATAAGCAATGTTCACAAAATTCAAACTCAAGGTTACAATCAACAAGCCCTTCTACCAGGTTTTTGTTTTTCAAGGCTTTTAAGCCTTTTTCCCCAATGTGGCTGAGTTTGTGATTCCGCATCATGGTTTTCTCTACTGGGAGTTTCACCTCCAAGGAATTCACACCCAGAGGAACAACATTTTCCTTTCCAACATTGGCAGCTTTGTCTGATTTTGCAGAGACTTTGTTACAGTGAACAACATGTGCATCTAGCTTGAATAGAGTGCTTATGCGTGCACCCTTGGCCAACACCATTGAGCGTCTTGTCATTTTATAGCCACTGTTCAAGAAAGAAACTTGTATGCCAACATCATTCAGCTTACTAATAGAAATCAAATTACGAGCTAGACCTGGTATGTGCATTACATCATTGATTCATTTTATTCTTCCATCAAGAAACTTGATTCTGACTCTTCCACAACCAACAATTTCAAGGTGAGAATCATCACCCAGATACACCCTTCCACCTTTGTATTCTTCATACTTCAAAAACCATTCTCTATGAGATGTCATATGAAAGGACACACCTGAATCAATCATCCAAACATCATCTGATGCCTGAGTTGCCAAGGCTACTATTGACCCATTTTTTCCTCTGTCCAGAGCTAAACAGTTCACCGGGTATTTTCCTTGAAAAGCCTTTGGAAAATGTTGCCTAAAAATGAAAAGTGCCAAATTGCCTAAAAAAAACCTTAGCATTGGAAAGAGCTTGAAAAAATAGGTAGGTTTGCTTTTTACATCACCCTGAAATTCGGCCAAATAAAAAAGTTATCCATGGTCAAAGTTTTGGTCAACATATAGTTTGAATGTACATTTGGCGGGCTTGCAAATCTACATCGGCCTTAGAAAATGTAGAAAAAATTGAGTTTTATTCATTTCAGAATGTATATCGGGCCAAGGAGATGCATGTGCAAAGGGGGAATCTTTTGCAGATTCCTGGAATATTCCTAGTTTGTATATCGGGTTGTATGCGAATATACAAGGATGGAATGAATTTTTGCTTGTATATTCACATGTACAAGTGAAATATACAAAGAAATATACAAGCAAAAATGCAAGTGAAAACATACAAGGTTTAATGTGCATTCACCGCATTTTCCTCAAAGATTCCCTGTTTGTATGTTTATGGGTCTGTACATTGTGTTTACATGTTTAACATACAAGGTGCAAATGCACATTTGCTACAGTGCCAAGGAGAAAATATACAAAGGCATTTGTATATCGGCAACATACAAGAGGTGGGGCCCGCGCATATACCAGGAGAATTGTATGTTTCGACATACAAAGAATCTCATGAACAGTGGCTTGTATATCTCACATATACAAGTCAAAGATACAAATGAATTATATAAGGCAGATTTCAATCGAAGATCAAGTTCAGCACATGAAGGTTTCAGGTCCGCCTTGTATGTATAGGTGTTTGTATATTTGCATATACAAAGAAATGTACAAGGAGAAAATATACAAGCCGGACTTGACAAAACAATGAAATGCAGTTGATGGTCATTTTGGGGTCCACTTTGTATAAAAGGTGATTGTATGTTTTGAAATACAAAGGAGCAGATACAAAGATATATGCTGGGCGATTTCAAAGAGGTGGGGCCCGCATATACAAGGGGAAATCGTATCTATATACAATTTCGAAATACAAAGGGATGTACAAGGCTTGATATGCAAAGCACCACGTATATGTAAAGGACTTGCAGAGAAAGTTTTTTTTGAATGCCGATTCAGGCGGCAAATGCAAGTGATATACATAGAGATGTAGAAGCGATATATACAGGCGGTTGACCAAATCTTTGACCACCTGTATCTCCTCCATTTTGGCAAATTTTGACCTGCTGTAAGAAGAAAAGTTGCATATTTTGGTCCCCTCTTTCTTTTGGTAGGATTTTTCAGGAGTTGTCACTTTTTCAATTTTAGATCTGGAGTTGCATATTTTGGGCGACTGGACATTTCAGCGACTTCTTGAATGAGATGTAGATAGTTTTTTTTGCATTCATTTTTGCAGGTATGGAAGCTACTCGTATTCATGATCAAACTATCTCCTCACCGATGCATTGGCTGAAGATTGACGATGAGTAAGCAGTTGCAATAAAGACTCTAAATATCTTCCCATCTGCCCAGTTCTAGATTTTGACGCCATAACTGATGCAGCTGGATAGTCATCGATGGTGATATATTTCTATAACAGCTCATAGAGCAAATTTTGTAACCGACTTATGTTAGTTTTCAGAATGCTATATATAGGCATTCAAATTTTGTAAAAAGGGTTGAAACTTTTTAGCATACAGGTTTTTCTGTGTCCAAACAGAGTTTTTCATGTACTATAACCTTGCCTTTTCATCGGATATATGCAAGTTATTTTACCTCCTTTGCTAAATTTTCTAGTTCTGTGTGAATCTGCATATGGTTTGTCTATGAATGTTGTATTCCTCTCGACCATATTGCTCCTTACCTCTACTAGAATCATCTAATCTATGTATGTTTACTTGCTATATCTGATTATACTGTACATTTCCTCAGTATTGTGGAAGTCTCTTTTAATCTATCTGGTGTATCATCCTTTATTTTTCAAGTGTTCTATTCCATTTCCATTACAAACATTTCCTCTCCCTTTTCCCCTTAAAAATTTAGTAGTTTTAGGTGATAACTAGATAAGGAAGCCAGCCTTCTCCAGAGGTTTGGTCTCATTTAGCAAAGTCCCACACTTAGAGATCATTCCCATGTTATTCTAGTTTGCAAAGGTTTCACAATTGTATGCAAGGGTGCAAAACTGGGTGATAACAACTTTTGGCACGCCCGGTGGGACCAGTTTGTGAAGTCAGGAATGCAACCCTTATTACTGATGTTGATATGTAGCCAGTAATTTCAAACCTACAAGAGGTTAAACCTGCATATCTGGCGACTCACACTAAGGAAGGATAAGAAGACTAGTTCTATTTTTACATTTTATGAGAAAGATACAAACTAGGAGTTCAAGTTCAAGCTCGTTTGATTATCTACAGCTTTCTCCACCTAGGAGACAGAGCAGAGCTGTAGTAAGGACTCCAGTTTCCAAAAGCGTATAGTCAACTCCCCCAAGTTTCAGACCAACTGCTTGTGTAGTTCCTGTAGTAACTCAAGTAAATCTACCCACAACTCTTCAAATGGTAAGAAATTAGCCCTTCGTGACTTTTGACGGGGGTAGCCCTTTAAACCTAACTGTACATGACACTATACCCATGGCAGCTTTGAAGAGTCTACCTTACTTCACAGGGGAAAATCAGACTACTCCTATTAAACATATTAGAGACGTAGCATCTCTATGTGGGGTACATCATGTCACCTAGGAAAATGTAGCCATCAGGTTGTTGGCTGCCTCATTTAAAGGGAAAGCATTGCAATGGTTCAGGAGTCTACCAGTGCAGACTATAGGAACCTAGGATGATCTAGGTGACAGATTGAATAAGCAATTCCAAAACAAATTGGATAATCTATCGTTGGTTGAACAAATGACAACTATAAAGAGATCTCCTCAGGAGCAAATGATGGATTTTAACTTCAGATTTCAGAAGACATGGGACAGAATCCCCACCATGGTAAGACCTCCAACTGATTATGCTTTCTTATATTTTTTGAAGGCCTTAAATAGTGATATTTCAATAATGATTCAATCATTAGGAGGTAATAGTTTACCTAATGCATATGAATTAGCCATTAGAGCAGAGAATAATCTGATTCAGGCCAGAAAAATAGCACCCAGACTGCCAGTACCTATTTTTCCTGAGATTCAAGCTTCCATGCCTTTGCCAATTCCATGTTTTACCCCTTTTTCTACCATTGCAACATTACCTAATACTGTCAATTCTGAACCTTCTGCCTCTAGTTCATCTCAAGAGTTGAAAGAGATTAAAAATAGTTAACAAAAGATTGAGGGCATCCTTCAAACTTTTGGAAATGAGCTGGTGAACATAAAGAAACAACAATCCCAGAGGCCTTTTTAGCCTTATCAACAACCATATCAAGGGCAGAATCAATCATATCAAGGTCAGAATCAGCCTTACCAATCCAACAGACAACCATATCAAGGTAATTATCTTGGTCCCAGGTAGAATGTCAATCAAAGGCCTTTTCAGCCTTATAATCCAGTGCCCATCAATACAGCCAGGGACCTTGTCCCTGTCTAGAATAATCTTGCAGTTGATTACGAATGGTGTTTTCCATGTAGTCAACCACACAATTAGTCAACCTACTCAAACGGGTCATAAATCAAGATCTGATGGTACAGAATGTTGTAGTCCCACAGCCAAATACACCTCATGATGGAGCTGTGCAGCAACAAGAGCAACCTTAGGGTGATTCTGCCTTCATGAATTGGCAGCAAGGCAAATTTTGTGGCATGAATAGATAGGATACACTGGTGGCAGCAAATACAAGGGCTAAGAAGAGGGGTTATGAGGTAGAAAAAGCAACAAATAAAGAGAAAGGACATGTTGGTGCTTCAACATCACATATTCCCCACATTTTATAAAGAAGTGACCCAGCAAAAGCAAGGGAGATGCCTAATTTACAAGTGGAAGTTGCTGCTACAAAGTCTAATCAGAAGGTGAGTGCCATTCCACCTTTCAATATTATTAAAAATATGAAAAAGATGAATGTGACAATGTCCATGTGGGATTCCCTAGCCATCCCTAGTCAAAAGAAGATGTTGCAATCTGCTTTATCTGATTTGAAAGTATCAAATGATACAACTATTGACCCAAATAAGGTTGTCCTTACCAATTCATCTGAAGATAACAGCAAACAACCAAACAAAAGTACTAAGCCACTCCCATTCTATGTATCATTGATAATTGGAGACAAATTAGTTCATAACTGTATGGTTGACAGTGGTTCAAGCAGTTCTGTGATGCCCAAACAAATTGTAGACCAATTAGGATTGAAATACCAGCCTCTTGAAAAGGGTGTACTTCAATTAGATGGCACATCTATTAATACTGTGGGTCTAATAAGAGACTTAGGTCTTACTCTGCACACTTGTCCCAATGTTTCCATTTCAAAGGAGGTGTTCATCATAGATTTGCCTCCTTATTTTGCCATGTGCCTATCAAGAGAATTTACAGCCAAGATAGGAGGATATTTATCCTCAGACTGGTCCCACATGTTTTTTAGGACCAGATATGGCACCAAAGTAACTTTAAAATCTGAGTTACTTTCAAATCATCACATAGAGCCTTACACACCTAGTGTTGTTAATGCAAATTGCATTATTTCTGATGATCCTGAACTTGTGGCTGCCCAAGAGCTACAAAATGAAAGCATACCAGAGGTACTATTGAGGGAATGGGCCTCAGAAAATGTTGTAGATGACCTTGAGGCATACATTCAAGAAACCGGTATGGGGATTTACATACTACATGAACCTGAGGCAGCAATTCCATGTATGGTAAAGGATGCAGAACAGCAGACAAGGCAGCAGAATGAAGTGTGGAAAATGTATTTTGATGGCTCGAGGAGCAGAAATGGATCCGGTGGTGGAGCAATGCTTGTGTCCCCACAGGGTGAAAAATATTATGTTGCTTTCCATTTTGCCTTCTCATGTACCAATAACACTGCTAAATATGAGGGACTAATCCAGGGATTGCAATGGGCAAAAAAGAAGGAAATTGGCTATTTGCAAGTATTTGGGGATAGTGAACTAATTGTAAATCAGGTAAGGGGATTGCATCTCACGAAGAATGATGCTTTGAAATGCTACAAACATAGAGTTTGGAACATGATTGAGGAGTTTGATGCTTTTAACTTGATATCCATTCCAAGGAATCAAAACTCCCATGTTGATTGATTGGCTACAATTGGGGCACAATTTGATACTCCCAATGATATCTAACGAGAAAAAATGCAGCCTCATGTAAAAATAGTTGACAAACCCTCTATCCCTGACAATAATGTTCATTGGTAGGTCTTTGAAAGTGATGAACAAATTATGAGATTCCTATTAGAGGAAGATGAGTTTTCTGTGATAAATCAGGATAAGTTCAATCAACAATATGGCAATGATCAATTTGTGCAGTTGAGAACAAATAAGTTGCCCAAGGGATTGGTAACCTTGGAGTCTATTTTTGGCATAGATGATCAATTGAAGAAAAGCAACACCGGTATGCAGATTAAGGAGGAGCATTATGAGGGGTTAGAAATCTTTAAGGGAAAACTCCTCAAAATAGGTAAAATCTGTTCAGCTGAGGACAAGAGAGCTTTTATTGCTCTTTGTCAGGAATTTAAGGAGGTATTTGCTTGGGATTATTCAGACCTGAAGGGATTGGATCCTCATATTGCCTAGCATACCATAGAGTTGGAACTAGGTACAAAGCCTGTAAGGTAGAAGTAGAGACCCCTAAATCCAAAGCTAGAGCCCCTAATGATTAAAGAATTGACTAAGCTAATTGAGGGAAAAATCATTTTTCCCATCAAGCATACTTCTTGGGTCTCCAACCTGGTCCCTGTTAGAAAGAAGAATAAAGAGATCAGGCTATACATTGATTTCAGGGATCTAAACAGAGCTTCCTTAAAGGACCACTACCCACTCCCCTCAATGGAGTAGATTTTACAAGTAGTGGCTAGCTCGGAGAGATTCTCATTACTTGATGGATTTTCTGGCTATAATCAAGTGTTAGTCAAGGAGGAAGATCAATTTAAAACTGCATTTACTACTAAATGGGGCACCATGGCCTACATGAGAATGCCTTTCAGTCTCTCTAACGCTGGCTCAACTTTTCAAAGAGCCGTGGATATGGCATTTAAAGGTTTGCTCTATAAACTGGTGCTGGTGTATCTGGATGATATAACAGTCTTTTCCAAGAATGCATCTGAGCATTTATCCCATCTAAGGCTAGTATTTGAAAGATGCCGAGATTTTGGGATATCCATTAATCTAAACAAATGCATTTTTGTTGTCCATGAAGGCAAGCTGTTAGGGCACATTGTCTCAAAAGAAGGCATTACCATTGAAACTGAAAGGGTAAGAGCCATTTTGGAGCTGCCTTTACCAAGTCATAAGAAGGGATTACAAAGTTTTATTGGCAGAATTAATTTTCTACGAAGGTTCATCCTTGATATTGCAACCCTTTTGAAGCCTTTGACATCCATGTTGAAAAAGAATACAGCCTTTAATTGGACAAAAGAGGCCAGACTCAGCTTTGAGTCTATAAAAAAAGCATTGTCAATTGTGCCAACCTTGGTAAATCCTGACTTTTCCAAGGATTTTATTCTATATGCTTATGGCGGCCTAGATACAATCTCTGCAATTTTAGTGCAGAAGCAGAGTAGCGGCTTTGAGCAGCCAATTGCTCTTTTCAGTCAGGGGCTGGAAGAATATGAGCAGAGGTATAGCTTTGTTGAGAGGCACATCCTTACAGTGATAAGGAGGCTTAGGAAATTTTGGCATCTTGTTTCTAATAACAAGATACATTTGATGGTGGCTCATCCCAGTGTGAAGGAGTTCCTGTTGAGCAAGGATATAAATGAGAAAAGAGCCGGTTGGATTACCAAGGTCATGGAATATGACATGGATATCTAGGTAACCAAGCTTGTTAGAGGTAGAAGACTCAGTGAGCAGCTTGCTACCAGTTCCAATAAAGGGGATGAGACACTTTTCACCATTGAGGATGCACCTCAAGATAATTTAAAGGCAGTGGGCACAAGTTGGGTTACTGATATGACTCAATTTTTGCAAACTGGCAAATGTCCAGCAGGTCTAGATAAAACCAGGAGAAGATATTATAGACTACAGTCCATTCCATACGTTTTAATTAATGACACCCTTTTCAGAAAGGATTTTAATGGTGTATTGCTAAGATGCATTGCTGAAAATTAGACTAACAAGATGCTACATAAATTTCATGATGGAACAGCGGGGGGGTCATTTTGCCCCGAGGACTACTACTTGGAAAGTAATAAGAGTTGGCTATTACTGGCCTAGCTTATTTAAGGATGCCCATGCATGGGCTAGGAAATGTATAAAATGTGTTCTTTTTGCAGGAAAAGAAAGGCTGCCAGCCTTACCTTTACGGCCAATTCATGTAGAGCAGCCCTTCCTGAGATGGGGTATTGACTTCATAGGTCCTATTAACCCACCATCAAGTGTAGGCCACAGGTGGATACTTACAGCTATAAACTATTTCACAAGGTGGACTGAAGCAATGGCCCTGAAGGAATCCAATGAAAATGCCATCTTGAATTTTTATCATGATTTGATATCTAGATTCGGAGTTCCTAAGTCTATCATTTCTAACAATGCTTTGGCCTTTGTTGGCCTAAAGATAACCGACTGGGCTGTTAAGAATGGGATCTATCTGAATACTTCTTCTAATTATTACCCACAGGGTAATGGTTTGGTTGAGTCTACTAACAAAAATCTCATAAGGATTATTAAAAGATCAATGGAGGACAACCAGAGGACCTGGCACACTAATTTAAAATATGCCTTATGGGCAGACAGAATAACTCCTAAGAGGTCCATTGGAAACTCTCCATATATGTTAGTCTATGGGAAGGAGGCAAGATTGCCTGTCTCTATAGAATTGCCAACACTAGACATCATGAATCAGCTGGAAATGTTTGAAGAGGAAGACCCCATGGCTCTCAGATATGCACAGCTTATGGAGCTTGAAGAAATCAGAGACAAGGCTATGAAGACTATGGAATATCATCAGCTTTAAACAAAAAAATTTTTTGATAAGAAGGCCACCCCCAGGAACTTTAGAATGGGTGACATGGTGCTCAAATGGGATGAATTGAAGAGCAGACCAAGAAAACACTCCAAATTTGACAACATGTGGAGTGGCCCATTTCTCATTACTGAATGCAAGGAGCACAATGCATTTCAGTTATCAAATATGGATGGACAAAATCTGCTTTGTAAATCAATAAATTAGGTCTTTTTGCTTTCCCTAAGTGTTGTTTAGCACAGTTGAGTGGTTTCTTGCAACATTTTTGTCTTGTTTTAGTCTCTCTGTTCCCCTCTGCTGTAATAAATTGTTAAAGTCAGAGAGCCTCTGTATATTTCTAGTCTCAATATGACTCTATGCCCAATAGATATATAAGGCCACTGATCTTATGTTTAGCAGGTAAACATCCCATAGAGGTCGCCAAATTGTTGACCCATTTTTTCCTCTGTCCAGAGCTAAACAGTTCACCAGGTATTTTCCTTGAAAAGCCTTTGGAAAATATTGCCTAAAAATGAAAAGTGCCAAATTGCCTAAAAAAAACCTTACCATTGGAAAGAGCTTGAAAAAATAGGTAGGTTTGCTTTTTACATCACCCTGAAATTCAGCCAAATAAAAAAGTTATCCATGGTCAAAGTTTTGGTCAACATACAGTTTGAATGTACATTTGGCGGGCTTGCAAATCTACATCGGCCTTAGAAAATGTAGAAAAATTTGAGTTTTATGCATTTCAGAATGTATATCGGGCCAAGGAGATGCATGTGCAAAGGGGGAATCTTTCGCAGATTCCTGGAATATTCCCAATTTGTATATCAGGTTGTATGCAAATATACAAGGATGGAATGTATTTTCGCTTGTATATTCACATGTACAAGTGAAATATACAAGCAAAAATACAAGCAAAAACATACAAGGTTTAATGTGCATTCACCGTATTTTCCTCAAAGATTCTCTATTTGTATGTTTATGGGTTTGTATATTGTGTTTGCATGTTTAACATACAAGGTGCAAATGTACATTTGCTACAGTGCTAGGGAGAAAATATACAAAGGCATTTGTATATCGCCAACATACAAGAGGTGGGGCCCGCGCATATACCAGGAGGATTGTATGTTTCGACATACAAAGGATCTCGTGAATAGTGGCTTGTATATCGCGCATATACAAGTCAAAGATACAAATGAATTATACAAGGAGGATTTCAATCAAAGATCAAGTTTGGCACATAAAGGTTTCAGGTCCGCCTTGTATGTGTAGGTGTTTGTATATTTGCATATACAAAGAAATGTACAAGGAGAAAATATACAAGCCGGACCTGGCAGAACAATGAAATGCAGCTGATGGTCGTTTTGGGGTCCACTTTGTATAAAAGGTGATTGTATGTTTTGACATACAAAGGAGCAGATACAAAGATATATGCTGGGTGATTTCAAAGAGGTGGGGCCCCCATATACAAGGGGAAATTGTATCTATATACAATTTCAAAATACAAAGGGATGTACAAGGCCCGATATGCAAAGCACCACATATATGCAAAGGAGTTGCAGAGAAAGTTTTTTTTGAATGTCGATTCAGGCGACAAATGCAAGCGATATACACAGAGATGCAGAAGTGATATATATAGGCAGTTGACCAAATCTTTGACCGCCTGTATCTCCTCCATTTTGGCAAATTTTGACCTGCTGTAAGAAGCAAAGTTGCATATTTTGGTCCCCTCTTTCATTTGGCAGGGTTTTTTTTAGGAGTTTTGTCACTTTTTTAGTTTCAGATCTGGAGTTGCATATTTTGGGCGACTAGACATTTCAGCGACTTCTTGAACGAGATGTAGATATTTTTTTTGCATTCATTTCTGTAGGTATGGAAGCTGTTCGCATTCATGATCAAAATATCTCCTCACTGATGCATTGGCTGAAGATTGGCAATGAGTAAGCAGCTACAATAAAGACTCTAAATATCTTCCCATCCGCTCAGTTCTAGATTTTGACGCCATAACTGATGCGGCTGGACAGTCATCGATGGAGATATTTTTCTATAACAGCTCATAGAGCAAATTTTGTAACCGACTTATGCTAGTTTTCAGAATGCTATATATAGGCATTCAAATTTTGTAAAAAAGGTTGGAACTTTTTAGCATACAGGCTTTTCTGTGTCTAAACAGAGTTTTTCATGTACTGTAACCTTGCCTTTTCATCGGATATATGCAAGTTATTTTACCTCCTTTGCTAAATTTTCTAGTTCTGTGTGAATCTGCATATGGTTTGTCTATGAATGTTGTATTCCTCTCAACCATATTACTCCTTACCTCTGCTAGAATCATCTAATTTGTGTATGTTTACTTGCTATAGCTGATTATACTATGCATTTCCTCAGTATTGTGGAAGTCTTTTTTAATCTATCTGGTGTATCACCCTTTATTTTTCAAGTGTTCTATTCCATTTCCATTACAAGCATTTCCTCTCTCTTTTCCCCTCAAAAATTTAGTAGTTTTAGGTGATAACTAGACAAGGAAGTCGACCTTCTCCAAGGTTTGGTCTCATTTAGCACAGTCCCACACTTAGAGATCATTCCCATGTTATTCCAGTTTGCAGAGGTTTCACAACTATATGCAAGGGTGCAAAACTGGGTGATAACAGCTACAATGAAGGCATCTGCTTCACTCTGAGAAGATTCATCATTAGAAGACTTAGTCTTCTTCTCCTTTTTCTCCTCTTTGCAGCTTTCCGGATATGACCTTTCTGCCCACAATTCCAGCATTTCACCTTGGACTTTTTACTAGGAGACTTTGATCTCCCTTCTAACTTGGATCTAGACTTCTTGTCTTTCTTCTTGCCTTTCTCCTTTGATCTACCCTGAACAGAAAGGGCATCCTTGGCCATATTAGAAGATTTCCTCTGCATTTCCTCTGAAAGTAGAAAAGCAACCACCTCTTCCATCTGGAAAGTAGTTGTTGTACTCCCAATAGCCATTACTAGGTGATCCCATGTGTTAGGCAATGAACACAATAGGAGCATGCAATGATCCTCATCTTCAATCTTCACACCCACAAATGTCAACTGAGCAATGATCATGTTAAATGCTTTCAGGTGATCTGCAACAGATGCTCCTTCCTCCATATTCAAAGAGTATAGCTTCTTTCTTAGGAATGGCTTATTTACCATATATTTCCTCTGATAAATGTCACCAAGCGTCTTCCACAAAGGTTTCATAGTCTTCTCTTCATGGACATTTAATATAATTGAATCAGCCAAGCATAGTCTAATCAGACCCCTGGCTTTCTGGTCCATTGCATCCCAATCATCTTGTGAGGTTGTTGTAGGTTTGGTTGAGGACACTATAGTCCATAAGTCATGATCCATGAGAAAATATTCCATTTTGAGTTTCCACAACTCAAAATTGCCACTATTGAATTTCTCAATCTCTATTCTTTTGGATGTGCTTGCCATCTTAAATCTGCAATCAAGATAGATCAATTTCTCTATAAAACTCCCACTCAACTAAATTAGCACAAAAAACCTGACTCACCCACAAGGATAACACAACTGGCCAACCTATAATACCACTTGAAAGGAAAGCTAAGTGTGGAAACACCTTCCTAATGCAAATTTGTAGAAGAGAAATGCAGAAAATACATTCAATTTCAATTACAGTTCATTCAAGAATGCACATTAATCAAAAATACAAAATAGACAATTCAAGAGACATACACAGATCAAAACCAAAGTTATGTGGGAAAACTCTTATGGGATAAAAACCCACACACCAAGAAAAACACTTTGTATTATAGTAAATAGAGCTTACATACAAAGTTATAGTCTTCTTCTTTCATATGTTAATTCACCGTAACTACAAAGGGTGGTACAACATTTCTCTGATCAGCCTCTCAAACTACACTAAAAAATTCAATGATTACTTTTCACAGTTACAATGTTAACCTCTTCACATTTAGTTACCACACAGAAACTCTTTGTTCTACATTCCAAGCCATTCCAGAAACTATTGATTCAATTCCTGTAGCCAACGATTACTAATCGTTTAATTTTTAGAGACACAATCCATAACCGTCAACTGCCCATCAGGACTGTTGAAGAGACCCCAGACTATCTCCCTTCAAAGTCCTTGTGCTTCTTCAATAGAGCTTCAAGCTTTTTCAACACTTCATTAGTCATCAAAGAGACATGAAAGAGTCCCTTTCCGAAATCTCATCGTCACAGCGATATCACATTGTTCAGTAATACTCTGCATTCAATCTTTAACCATGGTTCTTATTGCCTAGGTGGCATCCACATCACCATTTCTTGGCATCCTTCACACTATCGTAGAGGTATTGTCTGGATCCCACCAACAACACCATGGGGCTTTGAGGAATACACTATATCAACATATCGAAGAGACCCAAAATAGAGTCCCACCGATATCTCAAGTCACCCTGATATACTTTGTATCGACTGTCTAAGGGACAACTTGGAGATTCTTACCGATATTTCCATGTCTTACCAATCATCCATCATGGTCCCCACTACCATGTCAACATCAAAGTATCAGAGAGACTCATGGTAGAGTCCCACTGACACACAAGGTCACTCCGATATACTTCCCATTGAAATGATTGCCTCGTGCTGACATGAAGACTTAACACCAATGCATGAAGGAATCGATCCATCAAGGAGACTATGAACAAGTTCTACCGAAAGAGAATAATCAGGCCAATGAGGGAATAGCAAGCCAATAATTTAAGGCATATTTTCCAACAAATATGGGGTGGCTCTTGTGGGTGTGTGAATGCTAGTACGGTGGGCCCATAGGACGAGATTGAGTTGAAGGTGGCAATTATGGCCAGTTTCATTGACTATATCTTCTTTAAGATTCTAAGAATGGTCTTGTTAGAAGACTCAGTTTGACTATTACCTTGAGGATAGTATGGAGTGGAGAAATAGTGTTAGATATGGAATTGATAGCAAAGGTGGTAGACGTCCTAGTTCTTGAATGCTTTACCATTATTAGTGATGATGGCTTGTGGAATACCATACTAGCAAATGATATAGTGAAGGATAACCTTTTCTATTTGTTTGTCGGTGATGTAGGTAAGGGGAATGGCTTGAACCCACTTTGTAAAGTACTCGGTGGTGGTTATGATGAACTTGTGGCCATTGGAGGATGAAGGGTGAATTTTTCCAATGACATTTAGACCCCATTGTGAAAAAGGCCAAGGAGTAGTAATAGGTTGCAACTCTTATGATGGTGTGTGGATTAAGTTGTCATGTTGCTGGCATTGGAGACACTTCTTTACAAACTAATGAGCATCCCATTCCATTGTTGTTCAGTAATAATTTGTTCTTAAGATCTTCTTTGCAAGGGTAGGACCACTAGAGTGAGCACCACAAATACCCTCATGCACCTCTTGCAAGGCATTTTGGGCCTATTCCAAGATACGACACCTCAAGAGCATACCATCAAGACTCTGTTGGTTTAGGGTATCACCTCAGATGGTGAAATGGGAGGATCGACAAATGAATGGGCAATGTTGGTTGTTGGAAAGATTGGATGGAAGGGTGTTATCCTGAAGATAGGTGTAGATGTCTTGATACTAGGGAGAACTGGGACAAACAATCTCACATACCATCTTGTTAGTAGGTACTGTTATGTCATAAAAAGTAACCTTGGGGGATTTTTCCTCTTAAGGTTTAGCTCTTAGGTCCTTTAGAATGCATTTAGAGCATCTTGTATGATTTTGATGACTCCCGATGAGAAAACCCTGAAGTTTCATGGAAAATGAGACTCAAGGGATGCACTTAACATAAATTTTGCCTTAAATGGGGGGGGAGGACTTGGGTGCCCGCACCCTAGTCCTCCCCTATTTTTGGTAGGGACTAATTTCAAAGTGTCAGTTTATGACTGTTTTTTAGCTCCTATGTCGACACGGTAAGTTTGAATTATGAAATTCTTAGTGAGAATGTTTGTAGTTGCATATATAAGCATGATTAGGTTATCATTTGCAAACTAGATGACATTTTTTCATGAGCTTATGTGAAAATGATTCAAGGAATTCATTGTGTGGTAGAGAAGAATTTTGTGTTGTTATTGTGTTTGTGTTTGTAGATTTGGCATCCATCTCCTCATGGCATGAAGAGCATCTTCATTCAATGAGATCTTCACTACAAGGTGATATCAATTGTGTTTTCTATCATTTATTATTTGAATTTTGCCTCTATCCCATAGAGATACACACTCTTTATCTAACAATGGTGTTCGAAAGACTTGAATGTCTCTCTGGGGCTTGATTGAGGCAAGCCTCTTGTTGGTGCCTGATTTCACTGTCAGTTTTTGAGCAATTTTCATGCAGGCACCTTCCCAAAAAATCCAAAAAAGTTCTAAGTCTTTGGGCCTCCTCAGCATGTTTTAACATCAGCATCATATTTTCTTTGGAGGAGGTCATCATCATCATCATATTTCTGGTCATCACCCTGATGTTGCTTACGAGGGTCATCATATTTTCTGTCAGCATGATCTTTCGCTGGGGTGATATTCTAACATCGGGTGATCTTTGTTAAGATCATCCTGATGATGTTGTTGTAAAGTTCTAAGTGTGACCCAATATTCATCGTGGTCATCATATTTTGAACGTCAGGATGATCTTAGTCAATATCATCCTGATGTTGTTGTATCACTTCATGTTCGTTGTTTTATCATCCTGATGATGCTGACGTCATTCTTACGTCAGGGTGATATCCGCTTTTCTGCCTGTCTGCATCATGATATTTCCGAAGGGAGATATCCACCTGTCGGCTTCGTGCATTATCTAGTGGGGGGTGATCTTTTCAAATATCTGGCATAGTCATCTATCACCCTGATCTTATAGTGGAGCTACAGTGCAGCATGATATTTGTGCATCAGGATGATATTTCCAAATATCTGGTTATCTTCCAAATATCATCCTGATGTCGATATGATGATGACGTCATCAAGGTCCGGGGGGGTCATATTTCTAACACTGATCATCTTGTGGAGATCCCCTGATATTTGCAAACATGATGATGACATCATCCGGATATGAGGAGGTGCGCAGTAGGCAGATATGCTTATGACATCAGTAGGATATGACGGTGACGTCATCAGGTTTTTCATCGGCTAGACTTTTGATATTGGTTAAGCAGGAGGATCTTCCTCCGATGGATCAGGTTGTGCCAATGAAGGCGATTATCATGCAGGTTATATTGCGATATGATGCTGACGTCAGGGTGATATTTCAAGCGACAGGATATCATGCTGCTGAAGGATAATGATGATGAAGTCTTATACTAGTGTCGTCAGGAGCAAAAGCACCGACATCATATATGCTCGCGACCTAGTATATAAAGTGTTGAAAAGGTCGCCGCGGGGTGCATGTGGGATAATTGATATCCTGCATATTTTGAAATATCACGATGAGGTATTTTGGCGGGAAACGGTTGCGATGCACTGTTTGATGTTTTCCCAAGGCCGCGGGTTGGTGCGCCATTAATGGCAAAGGTTGCAGAGGTATGGACGGATCTGGTACCCGATTGAAGGTGTACATCAACGGACAGTGGCGCAGGGCTCGAGGTTTCTTCCTGTCTCCTCCCCTACCTACTGCATTCATGTTTGGGCGCCAATCTAGTAATGCATTGAGCGCCATTTTTCTGATACTGTGTATCTGGCGGGATTTTTGGTCAACCATGTAATTAATTGCTGTGGTACACTTTCTGGCTGTTATAAGCAGACTGTGTTACCATTTTTCAGGTTGTTGAAAACTAGACATTTTGGCTCTGTAATAAGATACAACTAGTTTTGGTTGCTCTGTGCAGCAAAACTTGTGAGTTTATGTATCTCCTGTTGTACATTTTGGCATGAATCCACTGATTTCATGGTTAATCTTATATGAATAATGCTATGTTTGCATGTGTTATGCTGATTCTATCTCCAGTTTTGCATGTATCTTTCTTCCTGCAATAGGGATGCCATAAGTATCGACAGCTTAACACTCTGTATTGGGAGATATTTGTAAGGCAGGTATCATGTGTATCCCCCTGAAATCTAGTTTTAGCTATTCATGCTGATCATTCACAGGTGTATGTCTACCGACTCCAAGCCCTGGATAGGCACCAATCTAGCTCTGTGTTGAGGTTATACACCAGGTCCAGGTTTGCATCCAAACACCATTTCAAACCATCTCATCCTTCCACCTGTTAGTTGTAGGATTAGAAGTAGGAACCCCTGCATGCTCTCATACCTAACCAGACATATATGTCCAAGAACATTGCCCACCTTGTGATCTATCATACAGATCTTGGTCCATACATGAGAGTATTCTGCCTGTTGTTGTCAAGTTAGATCTTTCTATCTTTGAGCTAGTCAAGGTTACATCTTGAGTTATAGGGATACCCCCCTTGGTGCGGCAGAACTAGAAGTGAAGGGGAGGAGCTCACGCAACCTCCTGTATTAGTTGGCTGAATCTGCATGTGCATTAGAAGTGGCAAACCCTAATGCTGATTCAGAAGAAAAAACCAACACCTCTAAACACCACAACCCCCAACCTACTTTTCTATGATTGTAGGTTACAGGTTGTGAAAATGAAAGAAGTGGAGTTGCAGGAGAGTAGTACAGACTATCAGAATTGTCGATCAGAGAAGAAAATAGGGACCTGGACTCAGGTGCCCACTCATTAGTCCTCTGGATTCTGCAACTAGAAAATCTCTAGAACAACAGGAATAGGTTACAGACAAGATTCCTAGATCCTAAAGAAAACTATGGCATTGGACTAGGGTGCCTGCTCATTAGTCCCTGACTTTTCTGCATACTGAACTTTGAAATTTGGTATGCATTTGATTGTCATTTAATAGCTCTGTGTGCAATCATTTTCTGTAATTTGTTCATTTATTTGTGAATTTATAAAATTAGGGTTTTGACCATAATTGGGATTAATTGACCAACAAAATCACACAATTCCAATCTTCCCCTATGTTCCAAGTGACATGAGATCTATAGTAGAGTTCTCTACTTGGTTGAATGTCCTTGAATGTTTAGTGGTGAAAGGAGGATCAAAACAAACCATTAAAACCAAAACCCTCTTCATTTTTCACACTAAACATTTTGGTGAACCCATTTTTTATAATTTTTTGCACCTTTCTAAGTGTTTTGCTTCATATTTACATTCATTTCATTCATTCATATCATTGTTCATCTTATTGCATTAAAAAAATTACAAAAAAATTGAAAAATTTGGCATTTTTAGCTTGCATTTTCAAATAATTTGAATTAGTTGGCATTTAATTTAAGTAAATTTCTATCATTAGCATTAGGTTTGATTTAAAATACATAAATTTTTCATTCATCATTCATTTACATTGCATTTTTATGCTTAAATTGATAAAAATGGCTTGAAATTGTGCATTTTTCAATATAACCTAGTTTTGCATTAGCTAGGGTTTGTAGTCAAAATATTGTTTGAGATTTTACTACCCTCTTAAAACACTCAATAGGACTGATTTCTAATTGTAGTGTTTCATCATAGTGGTTTGCTTGCAAAATTTCATGCCTAGGGTTTAAAAACCTTGCTTTTTCACTAGATTTTGGCCTTATCGTCTCTCTAGATTTGCATCATAGGCATGTTGTAAAGGATTTTCTAAACTAATTGATTGTTATAAAGGTTATTATCTTCTTCCCCTCCTCAAATTCCTTGCAAAACCCTTTTTATTGCATCTTTACATTGAAATTGGTGAAAATTGCATATTTTGACTATATTTTCACTAGGGTTTTACTTAGATCTGCACTCCAAGCATGTTGTGACAGATTTCATGGCTTTAGGTGAGTGATAGTACTGTTATAATCTGATTCACATCTTAAAATTCTTTACAACACCCTATTTATTGGGTCTTGGCATTGAAAAATTGTGAAAACTTGCATATTTTAGTGTATTTTCACTAGGTTTTGATTAGTCATCATTATAGGATTGCATTAAATGTGTGTTGTGAAGGATATTATTGCTTTATTGGACTAATATCAGACATATTATTTTCTGTACTTCATCAATTTCCTTATAGCACATTTTCTTTCACTTATTTGCATTGAAAAAGTTGAAAAAATCAAGCATTTTAGGTCACTTTCACACATAGTTTTGCACTTGTATCTTGCATAACTTTTGAAAAACTTATAAAATATGATTTCACATTTATTTTCATACATATACACATGAATTCTAATCACAAAAATAAAAATAGGTTCCCTCCCAAGCCTTACATGAAAAGAAAGGTCCCTGAACTTGAAATTGTGTTTACACCTCATGATAGAACAATTGGAGACACTAAAGGACCTCTTTATATCACTGTGAAAATAAAGGGAAATCTTGTAGATGGAAACCTTGTTGATCCTAATTGCATGACTAATGTGGCAATGGAAGAGTTCCTCTATTCACATGGATTGATGCAAAGCTTTTATGACCCTTCGGACATGATGATTAAGACACATATGGGAACCTTTATAAACACTTCTGGGAAGATATCTTTATTGGTTATTGTATATGAGAAATCTATAGAACAATTGTTTGATGTTGTCCCCATTTCTGACCTATTTTTCATAAAATTAGGATATCCATGGTTAAAGGCTATGGAATTTGTCCCTTCAACAATTTATAACTATGTAAAATTTCCTTTGGATGGATAAGTGCATACTATTCCTTGCAATAAGTATAAACCTTTGGTTACAAGACAACACTATACACTTGATTACTTTTGGGAAAGATCTGAAGTAAAACCGGAGCCATGGATAGACTTTAACTTCTTGAGCTATAGAAACTACAAAACAAAACTATTACATCAAGTGGCTAGTCCTTCTATTCAAGAAACAATAAGAGACAAACAACCCGCATTTGAAGAGAATCCTAGACTATAAGGAAATGGACCCTATGTTGAGGTTCCTCCCCTACCATCCTTACAAGGATTGGGAGGTAGTCGTCAATAGAAAAAAATTCCACCTAGACAAATGAGATTTGATCCTGGTGAACACAAAAACCTATGGAAGAGCAAAACACTATCTTACAAGAGATAAGTGGTAAGACAAAAAGAAATAGATAAGAAAGAGAAAGGAGGAGGAGATGACAAGCTTATGCACAATGAAACACATCTCAACAAGAAAAAATCTCACCTAACATTGAATCAAACAAAGAAGATCTTAAGAATGGACAACTTGAAGACAAGAATAAGAGTTGGGCTATGGTACCTTATGTCCCACTTTCCTCTAACATTCAGGAGTGGGAAGATGCTGATGATTTGCTTGATGACAACCCTTAGTTAAGTTGTCCCTACAGGTAAGTATTTCTCACCCTTTACCTTCATGTTGTGTTTCCTCTGTGATGTGTTATGTGTTGTTCAGGCCTCCTGGGATGAACCTTGATTCTCTTGTAAGGTCTAGGATACTAGGAGACCACCTCTGTTGTGACCCTTCTTCTATTTGCATCATCATTCTTCTATATTGCTTCTCTTCTATTTTCATTGTTGTGTGTTGTGTCTTATAGACATAGCATTATAGTTGGTGACTTGGGGGCACTCTCCTACGTGACTATCCCTAAGGCACTTATTTCTCCTCTCTTGATTTATTGTTTCCCTTCCTCTAGTGTTTCTATGTAGTAGGTAGATGATGAAAAACTTATTATATTGATACAAACCTAGTGTCCCTTTAGCGAGAAATCAATAAATGGACCAAGTCCATACATGATGACGGGTTGATATATATTATTCAACACTTGTTTAGTAGAATCACTTCGTGTCATCTCTTGATGTTGTCTTATCGCACTTACAAACCATAACAATACTGTTGCTATGTGTACTTTGTTTATCTTTGAATCTCACTTTGGTTACACTCAATTTTGAGATTTCTGCGATATAGCCCCACGATTATACTCAGTCTCTGAATCCATAGTATAACTTTAGCTCTCTATGTGAATTATCATATGCATTGTTGTTTATCATGATTATATGGATGCTAACACCTTTTCTTGTAGGAAATTGTGTGTTTGTGGGAACATTTGGTGATCATAAAGTACATTTCACTTCTGGGGGCATGGGCTTTCCAAAAGCTCATGTCCCCTTGTGTGTTTTCTTCCTACCTTAACATGCTTGATATTGGTACATGACATCAACCACCTTAAGGTGGGGGCATATATAAGGTAAGCTATTTGTTTTAGATGCTAACAAAGTGTATTTGATCTCAGGTGTAGTCTTAAAGACTGGTGGTGATGAGTCCCTCCTGCACTCTGAGATTTGTTTGAAATCTATTGCAATCATTTAAACCCTCTACGGAGGCGGGATATCACATATATCTTTTTTATCTTAGGCATGGATGGTGTATTTCTTGAGGAGAGTACACATCATGTCATTTTCTAAAAGTCCTTTGCAGAGGCGGGGAGCAGTTCTATGACTAACTTAACCCTTAAGCGTGTCTTTAGCGATTGTTGTGGCAAAGCGCAATCATTTGTGTGTGCCTGTAATGTGCCTAAGATGGTGATCTGGAAGTAGGAACACTCCATCACTTGTCTACCATGTTTTCTCCATGTCTTCTAAGTGTGTGTGTATTGCGTGTTTGTTCCCAAGCATAGTCTTAAAGACCGTTGGCGATGAGTCCCTCCTATGCTTTTGGATTTGTATGGCATGCTTGTTCTCAAGTGTAGTCTTAAAGACTAGTGGCGATGAGTCCCTCATGCACTCTAAGATTTGTTTAGTGTGTGTTTTTCCCCATATGCAATTTAAAGACTAGTGGTGATGAGTCGCTCCTACATTATGGGTGGTGTGTTTACTTTCCTTGTACTTGCATCTGCATTTTATATATGACAAAAAGAAAAAGAAAATCATCACTATATTCACTGCATTCACTATATTCACTATATTTTGCATGTCTTCAATGTTGTTTTCTCTATGTTTTGTGTGATTGTAACTGTCTTGTCCATGTTTTGCATGTCTGTTACTATCTTCACTATGATTGGCGTGTCTTCTCTGTGCGTGGCATGTTTGCTATGCTTATTGACCATACTTTAATGCATGTATTGGCCTTGCATTTATACATACATTAAATTGGGGGCTAAATGTTATGTCAGAAAAAGTAACCTTGGGGGCTTTTTCCTCTTAAGGTTTAGCTCTCGGGTCCTTTATAGTGCATTTAGAGCATCTTGCATGATTTTGATGACTCCCGATTAGAAAACCCTAAAGATTCATGACAAATGGGACTCAGGGAATGCACTTAACATAAATCCTACCTAAAATGGGGGGGAGAATTTGGGCACCTGCACCCTAGTCCTGCCTTATTTTAGGTCAGGACCAATTTCAAAGTGTCAGTTTATGACCGTTATTTAGGTCCTATGCTGACATGGTAAGTTTGAATTACAAAATTCTTAGCGGGAATGTTTGTAGTTGCATATATAAGCATGATTAGGTCATCATTTGTAAACTAGATGGCATTTTTTCATGAGCTTATGTGAAAGTGATTCAAGGCATTCATTGTGTGCTAGAGCAGAATTTTGTGTTGTTATTGTGTTTGTGTTTGCAGATTTGGCATCCATCTCCTCATGGCATGAAGAACATCTTCCTTCCATGAGATCTTTACTACAAGGTGATATCAATTGTGTTTTGTATCATTTATCATTTGGATTTTTCCTCTATCCCACTGGGATACACACTCTTTATCTGACAACGATGTTTAGAAGACTTGAATGTCTCTCTGGGGCTTCACTGAGGCAAGCCTCTTAACACCACAACCCCCAACCCACTTTTCTGTGATTGTAGGTTACAAGTTGCGAAAGCAAAAGAAGTGGAATTGCAAGAGAGTAGTGCAGACTATTAAAATTGCAGATTAGAGAAGAAAACAGGGACCTGGACTCAAGCACCTACTCATTAGTCCTCTAGATCCCGCAATTAGAAAATCTCTAGAATAGTAGGAATAGGTTGAAGACAAGATTCTCAAATCCTGAAGAAAACTGTGGCACTAGACTAGGGTGCCTGCTCATTAGTCCCCAACTTTTTCACACACCAAACTTTGAAATCTGGTATGCATTTGATTGTCATTTTATATCTCTATGTGATCATTTTTTGTATTTTGTCCATTTGTTTGTGAATTTATGAAATTAGGGTTTTGAGCATAATTGGGCTTAATTGAACAACAAAATCACACAATTCTAATCTTCCCCTATGTTCCAAGTGACAGGAGATCTGTAGTAGAGTTCTCTACTTGATTGAATGTCCTTGAATGTTTAGTGGTGAAAGGAGGATAAAAAACCATTAAAGCCAAAATCCTCTACATTTTTCACACAAAATAGGTACATCGTAAGTAGGTTTAAGAAGTTGTTCTACCAGAAATTCTCACTGATGGTTGTTATACGACATGTCTAGGAGAGATCCAATGGTAGCCATTACATCAACTTTGTTATTGAGTCTAGGTACTTGTTCTAATTGGATGTCTAAAAAGTATTTCTTGAAATCATCTACCATTTTCTTATATGGAAGCAACTTGTCATATTTTGTTTGGTTTTCATCATTAACTTGTTTGATGACTAGTTATCAATCTCTATAAACATGCAATTCAATGTTTTTCCATGATACAACCATTTTCAATCCAATGATGAGAGCTTCATACTCTGCAATATTGTTGGTGCACGGAAATGCTATCCTATAAGATTTCAAGATATAATCTTCTTGTGGTGTGATGAGTAGGATCCCAAATTTGGAACCATAATGTGTAAAGGGTCCATCAAAGTACATTTTCTAGGTTGTGGGAAGCATGATAGAAAAATAGATTCATCCAAAAATTTTGAGATAAGTGGATAATCGGCTAGTATGGGTGCATCCACTAGTTGATCAGTTATCACCTATCTCTTGATGGATTTGTGATCCACATACTCAATGTCAAATTCACTTAATATCATGACTCATTTAGCCATGCAGCCTATGAGGGAAGCTTTAGACATGAGGTACTTAAGTGGGTCAATCTTGGAAATGAGCTTAGTTTTATGACTGATCATGTAGTGTTAGAGTTTTTATGAACTAAAGATAACAACCAAGCACAATCACTCAATTGGTGAATAGTTAAGATTATAATCTACTAGAGTATGACTAATGTATATGTTGAACCAAAAGTGCCCCTACTACTACTGAAGTGGTAGAGATATACAATAGTAGGGGCTATCCTGCAATAGGTGGAATTAATACAAGAGTTGATGATAGATATTCTTTTAGTTCATCAAAATCTTTTTGACAATTAGAATCCCACTTGAATGCCACATTTTTACAAAGGAGATTCTAAAATGGATGGCATTTATTTGCTAATTGTGCTATGCAGCGTCTTATGGATTGGAGTTTTCCCTGAAGTCTATGCAACTGCTTCAATTTGTTTGTGGAGGCATTTATACTATAGATTTAACTTTAGCTAGATCCACTTCAATGCCTCATCTAGATACTATATAACCCAAGAGTTTACCAAAAGTAACTCTGAAGGCACACTTTTTGGGATTTAGGTGCACCTGATATTCTTCTAGGCAATAAAAGATGTTTGCTAAATCATGAAGGTGGCCTTCTCTTGTTTTGGATTTTCCTAGGATCTCATCAACATAATCCTCCATAGTTTTGTGTAGCATATCATGGAAAATGACTATCATGATGCATTAATAGGTGGCCCTAGTATTTTTAAGGCCAAAAGGCATGACCTACCAATAATAGGTACTCCAAGCACATATGTTTCAGTGGTCTTGTGCTGATCTTCCTTAGTGATTAGGATTTGATTATATCCAAAAAAACCATCCATAAGAGATAACATTGACTCACATCTAGTAGTTAGGTCTACTATGATGTTAATGTTTGACAATAGGAATTCATCTTTAGGACATACTTTGTTAAGACCACATAAATATGTACAAATGCATATGCCCCCAGTGACCTTTGCTACTAGAATGATATTGGACACCCATTCAGGATAATCAATTAGGCATATAAATCTAACTTCTATTAGTTTTTGAAGCTCATATTTGGCCAGAAGTGCTATCTGAGGATGCATTTTTCTAAGCTTTTGTTTTACTAGTTTGGCATCAAGATAAATTGTGAGATGACGTACTATTGATGACAGATCCAAACCATGCATGTCGGCATAGAGCCATGCAAAATTTTGAGCTATTTCTCTGAAGAATACCAATAAATCTATTTGCTTTGATGGATTCAATGATGCTACCATGAAAGTGATTCTAGGTGTGTCTTCGGTTCCCAGATTCAATTCTTGTGCTTCTTCAACTAAGATTGTTGATTTCTCTTGGTAGTATTTTGGTACATCAAGGAGGTAAAGTTGCTCATCCTCTAGCACCTTGGAGAGGTTTTCACTAGAGGATACATCTTTTATTTTTACTTTTTTATCATCTGAAAGTGTCACATTGTGGTTTTCACTAGGGGATGTTATTCTTTATATATTTTATTTTTATGACTAAGGAACTTGGTGGTCTCCTTGAATTACATAAATGTGTCTAAATCAATGGCATACCCTTATTTAGATCTCCTAGGGGTATGTGTTCTCATATTCCCATTAGTTTTACAATGGCCTCATCATTTTGGATGGCATCGAGGTTGGGAGGAGGCCCTTGTTGAACCTAATCTATGAGCTAGGGATAGACAAGGGGAAGATCATTGGATGTGGATGGCATGGATAAAAGACTATATATGGTACAAATGGACATTTTTTGAAATATTTTGACTATATGTTCAAAGGAGTCTTTGTAGGTCCCCCCATTTGTGTTCTCAAAGGTGGGAAAGGCTTGGCTACCTCACTAAGTATATATTCAAGTTCTAAAGATACAGGCTCATGTGTTCAAAACCCAAGGCCTTAGTGATGATACTTTTGTGTTACTTTGATGGGTTCAATAGAGCCTTTTTCATGTATTCCCAACCCACCATGAACTTTGTATCCCATGCTCTTGACAATGCATAGGCTATTACCATATTTTTCTATGGGTAGGGGTGTGACTTGGTCTTCTATCTCATGATAGATCCAAGATGAGATGTATTCAAGAGATTCTTTGTCCAATACATTCCAATATTAAAATGTTGTGGGCTTATACTTTATGACCATGGTAGCTATTGCATCAAAAGGTTTTGGCTTTCCATATGATTTATGAGATTCTGGTAGTTTCCCTACACAAAACGCACCATGTAGGTCGTACACACCACAACCTTTGTCACTAACTTTGACCTTGACCTCAAGGATGGAGGATTGTGGGTTGGAGGATGATGTGACTATGGATAGGTCAACATAAGATGGAGATGGTTTGATAGTGTCATTGATGGGACATTGATTAAAGTTTTTGTATTAACCTTCCAAGAATCTGCAATATTGGAAGGTACGGGGATCAACACATATGGAGACTTCTATCCCATTGTGGGGAAATTTGAGACATTGATTGAAGTAGATGGGACAAATTGCATGGCATGAATCCATGGATGGCTGAGGAGAATGCTACATGGGAGGTCAAGGTCAAGGACTTGCAATGTGGTTTCAAGATTCATAGGTCCCACTTGAATAGGTAGCTTGATTATTCCTTTTGATTGACACTCAATACATCATCATATCCTTTGATTGTGATGCTCTTGTGAGAATCCATGGCACCATCAGAATATCCCAATTACTTTATTAATTTGAGAGTGCAAATGTTTAAGATAGAGCCACATCTATTAGAAATCATTTGATTGTATGTTTGTGGATGTGTACTTTGATGTGTAGAACATTGTTGTGGAGATAGGTCGAATGTTAGTAGATATTTTTCAAAGAATACAAGGTGATGTTGTGAAGAAAATTGTCCTATCATGGCTTGAAATTTATTGGTATTGATGTCATTTGAGACACATGTTTCTTGTAATGCTTTGTCAAGGATATCCTTATGGATTGGTGAGGTACAAAGCAACTATAAACTAAAATTTGTGTGGGAGTTTTTTCAAAGTGATCAAGGATATCATAGCTAGTGGGGGATTTGGACAAAGATGGGGATCCTTGGATAGTAACTTGACCATGACGTGTGGTAATGATAATTAGGATCTTTTGATTTGATGGTAATGGTGGCTACGTGATGGCAACATTCTTCTATGCAACCCACAATGGAGTCATAAGAAGAAGAAGGTGCATTAACATTATTGATGTTATTTGGATTGGAAGAATTCAATTTACCAAGATTGGGAAGAGGATCTTTGTATGCACGTAGGTCTTCATTAGGTGATTGATTAGGAGAATCATTAACATATATTTCATCTCTATCGATAAGGTGTTGTACATGCAATTCTTCAATCTCATACAATCAGGTGTTTTATGTCCCTTTACCCTATGGTATTCACAATAAGAATTTTCATTTGAGGGCTTAAATTTATTCTCATCATAGGGCCTAACAACTAGAAGCTTGATTAGGTATTCTTGGACCAACTTGTGCAAAATGGATTCTATTGGTTCCCCCAGTGGGGTGAATTTTCATCTAGGCATAGAGCTTTATTTAGGTTAGCCCTTAGGTATGCTTATTTTGTTGTTGTTGATTTGGGTTTGAGATGGTGTAGTTTCTTGTACATTTTGAACATTCTTGACATTTATCACCATCATTGACAACATTTTTGTTCTTTTCCCAAAATTGGGGTTTGTCATTGGATTGGGTGTTGTTATTATTGTTGTCTTTGTCTTTGTAAAGTTTGACCACCCCTTTGACAATGAGGGATTTTTCAATAGTTGTTCCTTTGTCAATAATTTCCTCAAAGGTAGAGGCACATTGGATTTGAAGGTGAAATCCCATCTCCTAGTTTAGGTTTTACACAAACATGTTAACAAGTTGCTTCTCAAGGATGGGCCATGGGAGTTTACTTGCCAAGATTCTTCATCGTTGCAAGAAGGATGCAAAGGCTTCTCCATTCCTTTGTTTGGTGTTACAAAGCTTCATCATGGATACCTCATGTTTGATATTATAAGAAAAATGGCTGACAAATTTCTTTGTGATTTCATTGAATGTTTTGATTTGGTGAGCTAAATGGGAGAACCACTATGTATCTTGTCCTCCTAAGATTCTAGGGAAGAGTCACATGCGATAAGTATCATTGTAAGAGACATTGAAGCAAGTGATGCATAATTCCCTTAGGTGTTCTCTAGGATCACCCTTCCCCTTGTTCTTGTCAAGTTTAGGTGTTTCAAAATTCAGGGGGAAGGGGGTCATGATAATGGATCTATCAAAAGGATAGGGACATATATATTCAAAGGAATATCATTTCCTTTTGCATCCATTTTGTATGTCATCTTACCTTTTGGTTATCCTATGAAGTTATTGTGCGAAGTCAGAAGTGGGTGGTGTTGGAGTTGTGTTTACTTGGTTTTGGGTGAGAAGTTGTTGTAGAAAGGATGAAATTCGTGTGTGGGAGTTATTGGGTGGGGGATTGTAAGAGTTGAGGGGTGGGGTAAAATATGATGTTGTGTTCAATGGAATAGATGTAACTTGTGTGTTGTTTAGGGGGATAGATGTATGGGTAAATAATGTTAGGTGTTGGGACATGAATTGGGACAAGAATGCTATGGTGTTGGGATGAAGTTGAGGGATGCTTGTGGTGGTGCTAGATAGATTTGTGTTGATTGGTATATCAATAGGAATTTGTGAAATTAGGATGCTAGTTGTTTAGGGGGATAGATGTATGGGTAAATAATGTTAGGTGTTGGGACATGAATTGGGAGAAGAATGCTGTGGTGTTGGGATCAAGTTGAGGGATGCTTGTGGTGGTGCTAGATAGATTTGTGTTGATTGGTATATCAATAGGAATTTGTGAAATTAGGATGCTAGTTGTTTGGGAGGAGGATGGGATATTTTTGGTGTTAGGGGATTGAGGTTGGGATCCCCCTATGGTGTTTGAAGTGGATGGATTTTGTTGTGGGGTACTCATGTCACTAGGCAACTTGGCATCATGTTGAAGTAAATAGGAAAGGTAGTGATTTGGATTACATTGAAGGATTTGGTCTACCATATCCATGCATTCAGGATTTTGGGAAAATTCAATCATCTCTTGGTCTTAGCTGGGTTCATTTGGAATATGTGGAGTTTAGGGAAGAGAAGAGAATGTACCCTGTCCTTGGTCATTTGTATTCCAGATATCTGTGGGTATTGCACTTGGTTGACATGACCCATTTTCTTTGCTTGTAACCTTGTTACAGGCATACAAATAAAATGACCTACGACATGCGATAAAAGGGGTGATAGGATCAAATGTTTTGAGGATGGATGGATTGATCTGAATAAGTGTTTGGACTTGGAAATTGTATATGTTTTAGATTAAGGCCTTAATGATAGGATTTTGGACTAAAATGCTAACAAAAAGGATGATAAAGAAAGGATGTTGGAAAAGAAAGGATATGGTTTTAGGGTGGAACCAAAAATGGTTCACGTTTTCACCTAGATCTTTTGTTGTTGACAAGGATAATATCCCCTTCACTACTTAGGGTTGACAAAATCCTAAGCAATAAATGGAATAAGGATGATCTTCTTCTACTTGGGGTACACAAGATCCCAAGAAAAACAAGATGGGATAAGGATCCACTAACTCAAGAGTAGTTAAAGCTCCTAAGCTAATTAATCTCTAGGGTGACTTAACACCTTACTTGAGGGAGACAATTTCTTCAAGAAAAATGCAAGTGTTGAGGATGAAAAATCTAGGCTAAGCTTTAGCAAATTTGATTTTAATTTATTGGTTTGATAGATGTTTTGGATATTTTGATGTTTGGCTTGGCAAAGATTTGGGTCCAAGATAAGTGATGGTTGGCCAAAAGGATTGATAGGTACTCACAAGTCCAAATCCAAATTGATGAGGGTGACAATGGTTGAGGATATTTTGGGCATGGATGCAAAGGGCAAGGTTGAGGGATAGTATGAGAATGGGATGATTATGGTGAAGCAGTATGATGGTACTAGGTCATTGTTTGATAACTTTCAGTAAGGTCAAAAGCTATAGATTTGATTTCAGTTTTTCTTAGACAGAGGCACCAAATTACAGTCAAGGGAATGATGAAAGATCATAGATATTCTTTGACTGGAAAAAAGGGCACAATGGTAGGGAAAAAAGGTACCTAAATATAGCCACATGCATTTTTCTAAGTCTAGTTGTATGTGTTAGATAGATTTGATGAGATTTGGAAATAGAAATACAAGCACAAAGACACAATGGTTGAGTGTGGATTTTTAGTGTGACAAAGGCTTATTGTCTTGTACTAGTTTAACACATAGAAGACATGCCAAGCACATTAACAAACCTAGAATTAATCAAGTTAGATTTATTCTTAGTGGAGGCCCATGCTCAATTCCTCTCAATATTCCTACCTAACTAGGAATACCTTTTAGATGGAATAGCTACGAATAAAGGTATTGCACCAACTATCCCTTTTCTTTGGAGGTTTTGATACCTTACCCAAAAAAAATTCTATATCTAATCTATGAGGAACATGGTGAGTAACTTCAGGCTTGATCAATTGAACCTTGCACCACAATAAGAGATCAATTGAAAGGTCTTAATCTGGGATTTATGAATTCTCTATGGAAGTCCCAAATATCTATGAGGCACTGTGGGGACACAAGTCCATGAAAACTAGTCTGTTGAAGGCATGTGACACAATCAAGTATCACTTCACCTTGTATTTAGAATTACCTAAGGCCCCAAGACTGTGCCAATGACTATGTGACTAGATTGAGGTACAACTTTCTCTCTCCCCACTTTGATATACCCCATTGAAACATGTGGTTGAGGTCCTCCCTAGGGGTGATGAAATCCCCTAGTAGGCCTCCTAAAGGGAAAGATTATACTTCGTATTTTTTGTTGATATGCACTAGACAACTAAGAGGGGGGTGAATCAGTTGTCACAAAATCTTAAACACTTTCTGCAATTTAAACATTCATTACTTACCCACAATTATTATGATTTAACCATGAGTGTATGAAATCATAAACTTAACCATAGATACAATATCAAACACAAGAGACACTAGATTTATGTGGAAACCCCCAAGGTGGGGAAAAACCACAGAGAGGATTAACTCTTAATATATATTGCAATCTTGAAATAATGATGTTCAGGCTTGGTCACTCCACGGGCCTAAACATACTGGTTTATTGCCATGAAGAACAACTAGGTCTAGTAGGCTCACTGCCTCAACCCTAAACCTAACAAGATTCCAATAAGGGCTATTAAACCCTACTAGTGACTTACTGCCACAATCAACACCTTTCTATATTTGCAACTGAAGTACAATAATTCCCCTGCTCTTCTCTCCTCTTCCTATGTTCTACTCTTCCACTTCTTTCCTCTGCCTCTTCTCTGCTCTACCTTTGGACCTTTATTAATATCTTTTCATTTTCACTCAAGGACACCTTTTCCACAACTCAACTACAAGTATTTATACACTACATCAACCTTGGAATGATCATCAAGGTCAGCATCACAATCATCAACCATTGGAACAATCTCCAAGGTCGGTATTACAAACATTTACAAAATAGGTCATGACCTATTGTGACATCATGCAAAGGGAATGAAATGTGGATCACATCATGCCTTAGCTGGGACTCAAACATGATCTTCCACACCACAACACACTTCCACAATCTTCCAGAGATCTCCGCAATCACTGGGATCAACCAAGTCGGCCAAGACTGGTTACACACTACATTAACTGGGAACAATCTTCACACACCATCTCAATTTCTTAATGCAGACCAAAGTCTAGATAGGATCATGATTAGGAGACATCCAAAAGCACGCTATAATCATTAGAAGCAACCACATGAACCTAAACCACTTAATCCATAGGAATCTTCTCACCAGAACACATGAACTTCACTGTCTTCAACTGTCATAAAAGAAAGATAGCTTGAGGACCACTAAACCACAAACCATTATGACTATAGGCACTTATCATCATCCCAGACTTCTCTCTAGAACCATAGAGCAAAATACTTTATTGCGAAGGAATGCAGAGTAGAATACTTTCTTCCTGTCTCATCTGAACTTACAAAAAAAGTAGGTTTCACTCTGGTCAATACAACTCACTTAGATCTTCATGTGGATGGATCAAACCTAGAATGTAGTATCCTCAGACATACCTCTAACTTAATTCCAATCTATAGACCATGATCTTCGAGAAGAAATAAATGTGGAGTAGTTTACTGGACTTTACTTTAGCATACAACTCACTGTCTGTACTGCACTTCTCTGTGACTCACTTGTTTCTTCAAGAGAATCTAATTTTCTCAATATCCTCAACATACGAGTCTTCTAAAGAAGTAATAGAATAAGATACAATTGACACTAATGACAACAAGGATATGTTGACATCAATGACAACATCGATTAGGCACATACTTGCAACAATCTCCCCCTTTATCATTGATGGCAACATATGATGTGAAAAACTGCAACAACCATCAAGACAATATTCTCCCCCTTTATCTTTACACACCTACACTTCTTTCTTTCTCCAAAATTCTCCCCCTTTCTTTTACACATTTACACTCTAAGTTTTTCACATGACTTCTCTCCCCCTTTGACATCAATGACAGAGGGTGCATAATTGCACTCATCTTCTCTAATCTGATCTCTCTTCTAAACTTTCTGACTACTCCCCTTGATAAGTAGTCATAAACAGTATCAATCTAGACCTTTGAACACCTCTGGACTAATGCACTATGTGCATCTTAGTTTAGAGAAGGAGGGGTGATGACCCCTAACTTTTCTCTGAGATACTCAAAAGTATCCTTAGGAAAAGGCTTGGTAAAAATGTCTTCAATCTGATCCTTGGCAGAAACATACTCCAACTTGACTTCATTCTCTATCACTTTTTCTCTTAGGAAATGATACCTAATGGATATGTGCTTGGTCCTTGAATGCATCACTAGGTTCTTTGATATGTTTATGGCAATTGTGTTGTCACAAAAGATTGCAATAGGTTCTTCATACACAACTTTGATGTCCTTCAAAGTTTGCTTCATCCATAACACTTGAGTGCAACTGCATACTGCTACAATGTATTCTGCCTCTATAGTAGATAGGGATATTGAATCTTGTTTCTTGCTTAGCCAAGATACTAATCTTTTTCCCAAGAAGAATGCACCTCCACTTGTATTTTTCTGTCATCCACATCTCCGGCCCAATCAGCATCAGTATATGCACTGAGAGTAAAGTCACAGTCCTTAGCGTACCACAAACCATAATCTATTATACCTTTTAAATATCTCAAATTTTTTTTATTGCCATCACATGTGATTCCTTGGGTTCTGCCTGAAATCTTGCTACAAGACACACTGCATGCATTATGTCAGGTTTGGTTTGAGTCAGATAAAGTAATCCTCCAATTATAGATCTATACTTTTTCTGGTTTGCCATGGGTGAGTTATCATCTTTGCTCAACTTACAACTAGTTATCATAGGTGTGCATACTAGTTTAGAGTCTTCCATCCCAAATTTCTTTAACAACTCTTTCACATACTTAGACTGAGAAATGAAGACACCATTATCTGATTGACTTATTTGCAGACCTAAAAAGAAGTTCATCTCTCCAAACATAGACATTTCAAATTCACTTTGCATTTCTTCAGCAAAAACTGAGCACATACCTTCATTGCCTCAAAAAATAATATCATAAAAAAAAACTACAACAATCAGGGTTTGTTCATCATTGATCTTGAAGTAGAGATTACTATCTGTAGTACCTTTACTAAACCCCATGTATCAAGTACCTATCCAATGTACATACCATGCCCTGGGAGCTTGTTTTAATCCATACAATGCTTTCTTCAATCTGCATACCATGTCCCCTTATTCTGATGACTGAAATCCTTCCAGTTGTTCAATATAGACTTCCTCTTCCAAATCTCCATTTAAGAAGGTAGACTTCACATCCATTTGATAAACCTTGAAATCTTTGTATGCTGCAAAATCCAAAAACATCCTTATTGCTTCAATCCTTGCTACTGGAGCAAAAGTTTCTTCAAAGCCTATTCCTTCAACCTGAGCGTATCCTTTACATACCAACCTTGCTTTGTTTCTTACCATTTCACCATTCTCATTCATTTTGTTTCTGAAGACCCACTTTGTACCAATTACATTCTTGTTTGTTGGTCTAGGAACAAGATCCCAAGTCTAATTCTTCTCTATCTACAACAATTCTTCTTCCATAGCCTTTATCCACTTCTCATCTTTGCAAGCCTCATCCACAGTTTTAGGTTCAATCTTAGAGATCAAATAGAAATTTACTTGTTCTTCTGCATCTTTAGTTCTGGTTAAGATCCCTTTGCTCTTATCTCCTATGATTTGATTTTCAGAATGATTGATTCTTACATATCTTGGAGTTTTGGTAGCACTTACCAGAGCTTGTTCTTCTAAATTTGTGTTGTCTTCATGCTGCACCACTTCTTAAACATCTGGATCATCTGACTCATATCCACTTGATTCTGAAGACCTTTCCTTACATTCATCAACTTTAACATTTGCACTTTCAATGATCTTATTCAGCCTCTTATTATAGCACCAGTAGGCCTTACTCTTGGCAGAGTAACCAAAGAAGATTCCTTCATCACATCTAGCATCAAACTTGCCTAAATCTTCTTCTCTTTTGATATAACTGTTATCACTGGGAACTACACCCATATGCAAGGCTGGTGAAGCACTGCAGTTTGGTGTAACATGGGACTAATTTTAGGTTGTGGGTTCCCTATGACAAAATTAGACCTCCAAATTGTGGGCTGGTTCCCTTCAAATGTTCTATTGAGATGTAATGTTTTTACTATTTGGGAAAAGGGAAGAAATAACTAATTGAAATACAAAAAGATGAAAATGGTGATGCACTTGATTTGGGTAAAAATAATGCAATCTGATCCACAATGTTTGCCCAGAAAACTAACTTTTACACAATCTAGACTTGGCATAAATACCACAAAAGTGATTCTAAGGAAGGTTTGAGAACAAATTTTTATGAAGGAAATGGTTTTTTCACAACAAAAAAAACTATTTCTGGTTAACACAACCTAAGACCTATGATGAATATATGCTTAATGCTGCAAGCAAGGAAGTGAGACAATAATTTTAAAGGTTTAATAATAAAACACAGCAAAATTTCATCAAATCACTTCAATAATTAGCACTAAAAGGAAAGGTAATTCAACTGATCTACAATAAACAAAGGAAAGTTCTACAAATAAGACAAACGTATAACCTGTAACCTGTCAATCTCTCAATAAAACTGTAAAAGTGACCTACAAGAATTCTCCAATCTGTCTGAATTAGAATGAGAATCAAGAACTAGCAAAACCAAACTTTTTCTTTACAATATATAGGTTTGCTCTCTCCAAGAGGCATGCAAAAAATATGGACTTGTAGATAACTGCCTCTAAAAATACTCATTCTCGAGCAACCTCCAAAATCCTCAAAATTAGGGCCTAAAACTACCACAAATTGAGCAAAAAATAGCTTCAATTTGGGCCTCTCCATATGCTTGACCAAAAAGTTGACCAAGGACCCTAAAAATACTCCTAAAAGTCATGCAAAACCTCCTAGGTGGCCTAGTTGACTCAACTAAACAATTTGCATGATTTTGTATGAGCAAAATTGATTGTGAGTAAATAATAAAGTAATAGAAAATTACTTTATTATTGGTTACAATTTGTTCTATTTCTAATTTTACAACTTGTGAAAAACAATAAAGTAATTTAGAAAATATTACTTTATTATTTATTTACAATTGATAACTTTGTAAAATCATGCATGATTAGAAGAAAAATATCACTCCAATTACATTTGCCTAATTTGCATGATATGAGCAAAAATAGGACTTAGGAGAAAAAAGAAAACTCGTTATACCTCCATGTGGGAAAAAATATCTCTATTTTGCATGATTCCACTACACATTAAGGCAAAAAAAAATTTACCCTTATCACTCCATTTACAATGAAAAAAAAAACACTTAAGCATGAACAATATCCCTTATCACTCCACATGCACTAAGGAGAAAATAATATCACTCTTATATCTCCATGCATAGTATATGCCTTCATGCATAAATTTTATCTCTCATCATACCATGATAACAAACACCTTATTACTCCTACACATTATATCAATATGCATCAAATGTATCTTCACCTTATATCTCCATTGCAACTTACAATCAAGAAAGAAAAAACAACTCCATTATATTTGCACCATTATACTGTCACCATGAATAATCACTTACCTTTGAAAACTCCATCTCAGTCTCATGCAATGTTATGTCTAAAATCACACCTTTTTGGCTTTGTTAGCCACCATGCATAATCAGGAGGTAACCTTACCTTTTGATGTTTTGAATAAGGACAAGGAACCTAAAGCAGGTGTATTTTTTTGTTCCATGCATAGTTTTTTGTTCCATGTAATAACCGACCACCAAGGAATCTTTAAAAGGCTTATAAGGCATGAAGCCTTTCTCTCCCATCATATCGGCCCTCTTGACACAATAAAAATTAAGCATTAAGCTTTGTTTGTCGGCCACTCCATGTTATGATGGCTAGGAAAAGGTTTTGACCATGACACTACTTTGGATAAGGTAATTATTTGTTTTTGTAAGTAAAAAACGCACTTGGTAAAAAAAAACTTCAAACAAAAGTAAGGAAACAACCCTAAATTTGTTCATTCTTCATTTGCTCTTCCTTCTTCAAAGCTCTGCAAGTGCATTAAGTTGGCTTAGGGTTTGAATGCCTCCATCAATCTTTGGTCTTTCTCCCTTCGATGGCTCTTCTTGGTTGAAACCTTGGAACTTTGCACTGTCAATGGAGAAGGTAACACCTGTATGAGTTTTATATTAGGCATTTTATTGATCTATATCTTTACCCTTTCATTGTTGCAACCTTCTTCATTCATGGCTCTCTATTTGTTGTGCGTTCTTTAATACCTTTTTTTCTTATACTGTATCTTTCTTCCTTCATGGTCTTTATCTTCTTTTGAAAGTTTAAGGCCACTATGAGGATGTGGAAAGATCTCTCCTCTTGTCAGCAAAAGAAGTAAGCACTTGTCATTTTCATCTCTGTAGCTTCATTTGTCTTTGGTTTTACTCTTTGCAGAATGACAAGTCTATTGGTAGACATGGGTATTGCATTTTATAGCAAAAAATGCTATGTCACTGTCAGCCATGACTGTATATATCTTCTTTTTCCCTTGCCCTATCTGAATCATGTAGAAAACCTGATTGTTTAAGGTTTTGAGATGAGGGTTTGTTGTTTCTTGCACTTTTCAAGGCTTCCACCTTGTCACGGCCGTGCTCCTTCTGAAAATAGGCACCAAACTTGTGTAACTGTTGAGGGTTTGTTTAGTTTTGAAACTAGGGTTTCAACGCTCCTTGCACAAAAAATCCTTTATAATGCCACGACCATGCTCTTTCACTATATCTCTTTCTCTTTTGACTGTAAAGAAACAAGGGTTTGATATTTTTTTGAAAGATCTTGTTTAGTTTGCAGATGGGTATACCTTCTATTATGAGAAGTCTTGCTCCTATGGCATGGCTATGACTGTATCATCTCTTTGTTTTAAACTTCTTAACTATTTTTTCAAAAATGATATTAGGGTTTGATCTTTTATCAGATGGGTTTATTCTTTCTTTCAGATGGGTATGCATTTTCTGATGAGCAATCTTTCCTTCTGTATAACACCTTGATTGTAGTTTTTCTCCATCTGTTGGTAAAAGCATAAGAGTTGAAGTATTAATAAATGGAGTTCCACACAACATCCTCTTCTTTTTCTCCTTGTGACTGTCATGGCATTAATGATGATACACTTCCCTTGTCTGTCCCACTGTAGCTACTAGGCATAATCAAGTCTTGATATTTTGTATGATAACAAATCTTTTGACATTCTGTATGATAATTGTTATCATTTACCTCCATTTGCATGAGTATCATCCATTGGCACTCCTAGGAGGCTCACCTATAGCATAGATGGTCTCTTTAGCTTATTTGCATATGATAAACTTGTACTCTTCAACTTACAAACTATAATATGATGGACTGTTTGTCATGTGGCATCATCTTTGACTGTGTACTTGTCTTTGTTGCAACTAGATTTATACTTTATCATAGATGTTATGTTCTTGTCTCTCCTTGCACCTGTAGCTTAGAATGCATGCTCTTATCTCTCCTACTTATTTCATCACTTGAATGTCTATTGCATCATATGTATAATGCATCTTTCTCCTAAATCTGTAGTTGTCCTTGTGCATCTTTAAGGTATACCTGTAGCATCCTTAACATGTTCATATCTCTTCTTGGCTATTATGCATTCTTTAAATATGCTTGTATCTGCCTTTGTGCACAATGACTTCTTATCTTATCATTTAACTCTAATATTAACATATATATCAAGCATCTTTCTTCATCTTTGACCATGGTAATTGACTACTATGACTGCATCATGATGGCATAATGGCATAAAAGCAATAGGACTGTTTACCTTGTGACTTACATGTTCTTTGTCCATCCTCACTGTAGCATTTGATATAAGTCTTGTTCTTTTCTGCTATTCTTCCTTCATCACTGATGCACCTGTATAGATGGATATGGCAACTTATGGTATATCCTGACATATTCTAACTATATCTTGCATTGTAAAACCCACTTTATTGATCCTATCTTGACTGTTCATGGTGAAAGTGACTGTATTTGTATCTTTGTTCTTGTATTGTATCTCTTCTTAAGGCATGGCACTTTCTTGGCTGCACCATGGCATCACTATAGCTTTAGGCATGGGGAATAAAGTTTTTCAAAATAAAACAATGATGAAATGCATGGAATCCACCTTGTTTATCCTTGGACTGTTGCATTCTTTACACTTCACTATGCTCTATGTATTTGAATCTTTGTGTACTCTATACATGATAATCTCTTGCTTTTGAATATGTACTTGATTGTCATGTCAGTGATGACATATGTAGCTACTCCATAGCTTGTTCTTCTTATAAGGTTTTTGTTACTAGGTGACAGTCCTTATCATTTGATGAATTGTGAGCATGCTGTATGTATCTGTTATTTGCATCTTCATCTCTAGCATGTGACTGTTACACTTATTTCATATATCTTGTGAAGCTTACTTTATGATAGTCAAGTTGGCATATTTTGAATATTATTGTCTCGCCATCCACTGTTTCATCTGTTGTTCCATGTGGCATTTTACTTGACTATCTTTATGAGACACTTGCAACTTGAATGTGATATAATTGTTTAAACTTTGATCATCTTTAACGATATGAAAACAACATGAGAAATACCTAGTATAAAGTGTTGTTTCATCTTACTCCTTTGTCATAATGAGATGACTCTTTACATGATTTATTCTACAATTTCTTTAAATGATACTTAAGTTCTTATATCCTTCTTTACTCTGTCTTTCTTCTTCTTTACCAGGCACAATAATCTGAAAACTTGTATCACCTCCTTAGATGACTGTAATCTATTTTTTGCAATTTTGTCTTTTTGTCAATCTTGACTTAGTCATGTAACTTCGATTTGCTTAAATCAACTATAATAATGTCATGATGACATCTCCTTTATGTATGTTGATTAGATGATGCATGATATAGCTTAGAATGATGCATCCTATCTTTTCTGATACTCTTTTCAAAAAATGAAAAGAAACATGCTGGGATCAAACCCTTGTGGGAGCCACATTTAATCCACATGTTTATTTGTCTTCAAATCAGCAACAAAACTTGTCCTATACCTACATAGTAAACAAACAAGTTAGCATAAAAAGTACCTAATAGCATTGACTGATTTTCTTCATGATTTCTTCCTGATTTGTGTCATTGTCTGATCTAATTCTCTTTTAAATGCATGATGTGATAAGTAGATGTCTCTATTTGATAAAAGCATGTGATAATTTTAAACATCCGGAGCACTAATAGGGCTGTCCCCAAATTTTTGCAGGTTCAACTAATGATGGCTTGGAGTGAAGACTAAAGACTGAAGATTTGAAGGCCAACCTCAATAGCAATCTCCATCATTAGACAATGATGGATGTTTAACCTTATCATGTGTTTATTTCTTTCTCTTTTATCAAACAGATGCATAGCTTGCATGTTTGGAATTACTCAGTCTAGTTACTCCCATGGCTTGTGTGGGACACATTTGAACACTTCTTTTAAATATGATCAGTTAATTTCTCTTATGCATATAATGTATATGTATTTCCTTTTTCAGTCAATGCATGAGATAAAGTAATAGATTCTTGAAGGTATGTTCAAAACATGACATGAAATAACAGTACAATACAAAATATCTTTCTTTCTTTTATTCAAAACCGATTAACTGAATAATCAAGTTAACTTTTAACTCCTGAAAGATCAAATTGTGTAGAACAACTGTATCTCCTTGAATGTTTGATTTCTTGACAATTAATTCTTTTGTCACGATAACTTATCAACCCTGATTAGACTGATGGGTTATCCTGACAACTGGATTTCCTCTTTCACTCTATCAAGGCATCAACCATTCAATAAATGCATAACTTTGAAGTTTTCTATTATTCCTTCTGAACAACTACACTTAGGTCCAACTAATTTTAAGTGTGAACAAAAAATTAGTAACATTTATAGCGACCTCTCAGGGGTGTTTGCCTGTTAAATAGTTTAGAACCAGTAGCATAGCCTTTCCCTTGGGCATAGAGTCATTTCTGTTTTGAATTTAGAGAAATTCTACAACTCACACTAACTGAAAAAAGTAGCAACAACTGTGAGGGGGAAATCAGGTTATTCAAATCAATGACAATGAAACCCAAACATCTACAAAATATGAAGGAGAAAGAGATTAAAATAAACTAAAATACTTACAACACTCTTTTACCTTTCGCCTTCCGTAGTTCACCTATCTTCCTTTAATCTTGTTTGTGAAGCCCTCAGAAGCTTTTGCTTGCTTGCTTGTTGAAGATGACAAAGTAAGAATGGCTTGGATACTTGTGTATTTGAAGGTGAGCTTCAAATATAGAAATGGGGTGTGAGATGAGAATGCCTAAAAGAGTGAGGTGCCAAAGGCGCACCGATATCTCTGCAGCATAAGTTTACACAAAATCTAGATATGAAATGAAGGGAAGAAGGTTGTATTTATAGAAGAGAGTGAGGGAAGATCAATGGTTGAGAAGAAAAGAAGAGATCAATGGAGGAGGCTTGTTGAGGAATGTGCAACCAATAGAAGAAGGACACATGTCATTCCAAAAGTAGTTTAGTTGAGTTAACTCCTCTCTTGATGAGGATAAGATTTGATTTTCTTAAATTAGAATTTATTTTTCTAATTTAAGAGAAGATTTGCTTTAGAAGATGCTTTAAAAGTGATTTTGCTTTTGTAACTTAGAGTTTTGCTTTTGTGTGACAAGAGGAAAGTTATTTTTGGAAGATAAGAATGATTTTTCGAAGAGATAAAAAAGCATAATTAAATAAAAGATTTATTTAATTATTTTTGTGGATATTTGAGAAGAATAAATAAAATATAGAAATATATTTTATTTTGTGAGGATTTTAGATTTTATTTAAATAAAATTTGCATTTTATTTAAATTTGGAAGAATAAGAGATCTTAATTAAATAATTAAAATTATTTAATTATCTTAGAAGAATGAAGTTAGTGTAGATGAATTTAATTAATTAAATAAAATGTAATTTATTTAATTAAATGAGAGGAAGTGAATCAAATAAATAAATGACTTTATTTATTTATTGATAGAAGAATGTGAATGATGAAATAAATATTTAAAATATTTATTTGAGCAGAGTCATGTCAATTTTAGGTGTATACATTTTGCCCCTCTTTGATGCAACGTGTTTTATCACGTTGTTTCAAAGAATAAGAATTTTTGACTGTGATACATGCCCCATTTTGCCCCTGGTGCAATTTTAATGACAGGATGCCCCCTCGGGAGATTGGACGGGAAGAAGACAGAAGGGCGTGAGATGGACAATCTCACAAAGAAGAAGGTGAAGAATGGGTTAGGGCAGAGAAAAACGGGATATGGTTCAGAGAAAATGACATGGGAAGTAGCCACAAACGTCATGCAGTCAAGTATGGGTCATTTGCTATATATAGGAGCTAGGTCCGCATATGCTATTCATTTGTACACTTGTCCATAGTTGATTTGTCCTCTAGAGAGCTTAGGAGAGCATGGTAGCTAGAAAGTTGGATATTCTGCGCGAGGAGCACTGGTTTGAGCGGATTCGAAGGTTCGATCGGCCATCAGAGGCAGGACCCCCAGTATGTGTTTCTTCAAAACTTGTCAAAAGTTAATTTTTATGTGTTTTAATGGCTAGGGAACCCAACTGAGACAGATGTGCAAAAACACCCGTGTTGCGCATATGCGCACCAAAATGGCGCATTTGCTTGGAAATTGTGCATTTACACTGTGAAGTGGTGCATGTGTCCCTTTTGCGCATTTGGGTCAGGAATGTGCGCATTTGTCACTATTGTGCATTTGAGCTACTAAGTGGCACATTCACCTGGAAGTTGCGCATATGTGTTTTGAATGGGCGCATACACTAGTGTTACGCATGTGATCCTCGAAATGGTGCATTTGCTTGGAAATTGCGTATTTGATGTGGGAAGTGGCGCATGTGCCAGAATGGCTCATACGCATCAGAAAGTGGTGCATTCACGGTGAATTGGCACTTTTGGTATGAGACGGCGCATTTGCCACCTAGATTGATGCATTTGCACTTAGGAGAATCAGTTGACTTAACAGAATTAACCCAATTGGCATCCTGATCGATGCGTCAATTGATTAGCAATCTCTGAGATTGCTAAGAATCTAGTCAAGAGATGATGTGTTGTTTTGATTAATTTGATATGTTAAGCCAATGATAGGATAGCTTGATTGCTTTTGAGTAGGTCTGATATGGATATGGATTTTACTGACGGTATGCATTACTTGGTTGCAGGAGGATATTCGGGACGTTCTTACATCATGTGAGCAGTTTCTGTTGCCATTGTTGCAATGATATATGCTGACCAAGCTGGAGCGGGAGGCTCTAGGTGCTATGGGTTTGTATCATGTGCTCTTCATGCCCGAGGTTCGCATGAACCGGGCGATGGTGACTACGGCTGTGGAGCGATTCCATGGCGAGGATGGGACCTTCCATCTTCTGACAAGAGAGATGGCCATTACTCTGGAGGATGTCTATTAGATTTTGCACCTCCCTATTTAGGGAGAGTTGGTTGAGTACGAGTCACAGCGCGACGCTGGGCTAGAGGAGTGTAGACGTGTTTTTGATGATCTCAAGTTGGCGGGGGAGGAGATCTTGTGGCAGGACATGCTTGATTGCTATGACTACTTCCTGGGCATAGTGGCTGGACTGATTGGTGGCATAGTATGACCCGATAGGAGAGCAGATGGCTTCCCCATTGGCTGGGGATGGGTGTTGGAGAGTATGATCACAGACAGGACCCGGTATGCTTGGGGTGTGTGCATGCTTGCCCACCTATACAGAGACATGCATCAGGCATTGTACCACCAAGGCTCTGGTTTATCAACAGGCTCATCTCTCTTACAATTTTGGTTGTGGGTGCATATTGCGATCACACGGTCGATGTACGTTTTTCACAGGCAGAGGGGTGAGCCCTATAGTTACGGTTATGCAGGTGTGATTTCCCAGCATAGGCTGGGGAGGCTTGAGTACTAGAGGCATGCCTTTGATGGACTAGATGCAGTTGTCTAGCGGCCGTATATTAACTATGAGGTATGGGACGACAAGGCAGACGAGCTGCCTTATTGCTTTTAGATGAGATGGCTTATTGGCAAGACTCAGTACATTTTGGAGTGGCAGAGTGTCAGCCGAGTTCAGAGATAGTTTGGCCGCGTACAGGGCAGACCATAGGGTGAGGTACGCTTTGCCAGGACTCACGCAGAGAGGTATAAGTGGGGTCCTGTGGCATCTTATGAGGAGGCATTGGCTGATTTTCAGCAGATTCCCTATCAGCCTGGCTGATGAGGAGAGACCTAGCAGATGCTGGCATGACGCCAGACTATGAGGAGTGGTTTACAGTGCACCCATTCTTGAGATATTCAGGGCTAGGAGAGTTAGCTCCTCGTTTTGACGAGGAGGATGCAGACGATGTGGGTACAGCTGGCAGGGGGAGGGGAGGATAGAGGAGGAGGAGGAGAGATCCGAGAGATGATGGGAGAGTGAGATAGAGGCAGAGGGTTGGAGAGGGGCTCGTGGGCCAGCAGGCAGTTGGGCAGGCACAAGTCTAGGGGCCAGTTCAGCCAGAGGTAGCACAGAGACAGATGCCGCTGTCGCAGTAGGTGGCACAGCTGATACATGGACAGGTGCTAGCGTAGCAGGTAGCATAGGCAGAGCAGGTTCCATAGCCTGATGTCCATCAGCAGGTTCTGGTCTCACTACAGAGCCAGATTAGGTAGTTGAGGGCTCATCTAAGAGCCGCAGAGTCCCGAAGAGAGTCAGATGTGACTCAAATATCAGAGTTGATGCGGGAGAGAGATGCAACCTTAGCTAGCATGTGGGCTATGAGGTCAGAGAGAGATGCAGCCGTGATGGCTATGGGCATAGATGGGACTTCCAATTTTTTGGTTTCACAGGTGCAGCAGGCACAGGCACGGGTGGTCTAGGTGTAGGGTGAGCTTACTAGAGCTCAGGCATAGGCTCAGTACTATAGAGGTTTATATCACGGAGCTGTGTCAGTGGATCATCGTGCCTCTAGCTTCAGGAGCTAGTCAGAGGCATTCCAGCGGGTAGGTGGTTCTCGGTCTGTAGGCTCAGTGAGGGGTCCCCATTAGTCAGGGGGAGGCAGAGGAGAGGGTAGTGCAGGGAGCAGTGTTCCCCGACAGCAAGGTTAGACAGACCCAGATATTTGTACTAGTTTTGATTGTATCATAGCACATTTGCGATAGAGGGCTGAGACAAGATTGTGATATATTGTACATTTGGACATGTGTTTGATGTGTATGTGATGATGTTGTTTCTTTATCTATATGCATGGGCTATATATATGTGTTGCTTTGATGTTTATATGCTATGGATGTAGCTTATCTTGTGATGTGTTATATGTGATGCGGACTAAATGAATGATTTTGATTTATGCAAATGCTAATGTGGATGGATATGATTTATGTAGTTCTATATGTATGTGACCTATGTTTTTTGAATTTCTTTGGATATGATATACTGATGCAAATGTATGTAGATAACCTAATGTATGTATGCAAAATGATTTAATCATGTGGATGACTATCTCATGTGATATGATATGCAATCTATGCTATGTTTTTGATATGTCCAAATGTACTCAATCGACACAGGTGATGACATAGAAGGAAGAAGAGATGAAGAAATACTGACTTTTGTTTGATATACTGCAAGATTTGCTTTATTACATGGATGATATGGATTTGTTGGATATAAGACAGATACAGATGTGGATTTGTCATCTTTGCAAGGCTTTTTGCTTTCATCATTGGGCACATTTTGGTATTTTTCACTTTTTGAAATGTGGTAAGAAAATACAAGCATCTAGGTATAATTAGATCTAGATGACCTGAGTATCGCTTACCTATATTTTGATATAGCAAGTTGATACAAGCATCTAGTCAAACTTGAATCTAGATGACTTGAGTACTTCTTGCATTTCAACAGACAAGAATTGCCCCTTTTCATGTTTAGACCTCAGAGTCCTCAATGATCTTTTGCTGATCATGTCGTTAGACGAAAGTCATCACATTACTAAGGTTTAATCCACAAGCAGCAGACAAAGAAAAATTATGCCCCCATCATAGCATCTCTAGCTTTTGGCATCCTTGAGTAGCATAGGAAGACATAATGACAAAAATTCAAGACCTTGTAAATTAACCTGTTGACAAAACTTCTTTGCATGAGATGTGTCTTTTGCCATAATTGATAGAGAATCATTTTGAGTGTTTTGATACCTTGCTTCATTTTCAACATGTTGATGTTTTACGTCAAGACTTTTGTTTTTGGGTAGCCTATTTTTGTTGTGCTTGCTTGCCTAGTGAAAGGTATTGCAATCCTTATTGGTATCCTCTTAGAATAGTGGCATTCAAGAATCCAAATCTGCAACTAGGTCGAGGAGTTGCCCCCAGTTTAGACAAGGATTGACTTATTTGAGGTGACAGATAGACATGGAGAGAAGGACCCTAAGGGACTGACCTAGTGCCTTGGGGGCTCATTGCCAAATGGTCTTGACTACGTGACGATGCAGAGGCAACATAGTTTGGGGTAAACCCTAGTGGACTTAAGACCTAGGCGATGGCAAAGGACTCAGATTGACAGAAGGACTAGAAATGGGACTGACAGGACAGTGGGGTGGAGAGAAGAGGAGTGAAGTGAAGCGAAGCCTCGGGGGCGCATTTAAGAATGGCCTTGCCTACGTGATAACTCAGAAGTGACGTAGTTCAACAATGGTCCAAAGGACTAGTTCAAGATGAACGATATGGAGGACACAAGAGATATGAAGTTGAAACAAATGGAGGTAGTTTGTCACAGATAGCGCCTATTTACCAGGTTTTCACCACTTGCTTTTATTTGCATGAGAAGCTAAAAGTACACATGATGCCTGTTTGCTAGGTTTTCACCATGGTACCTATCCTAGGTGCCTCTTTGCTAGGTTTTCACTGTAGGACAATTTTTTTGTTATTTTCTCATTTTTTTATTTTTTTGTTCTATTTTTGATCATTTTTTCAATTTTTTTGGATTTTTTCAGGACTCCCTTACATTGGGGTTTTCAAATATAGAACTTGCAAAGGTACATGCTATTGATAGGATCATCGAATAGTTCACCTTCAGATGTAGCCAATTGATATGCCCCCGATCCATAAGCTGTGATGACGACATAGGGACCCAGCCAATTAGGTTCAAATTTTCCTTTCTTTTCTTTGTCTTGCTGATTTCTGGGATTTTCTTGTAAGACTATGTCACCAACTTGGAATATCTGGGGCTTTACTTTGTGATTGTAGCTTCTGGACATGCATTGTTGATATGCTTTCAAGTGGTTAAAGGCCTGTTGCCTTCGCTCTTCGAGCAGCTCTAATTCTTGGAGTCTGGTTACTCTGTACTCTTCATCTGATATGAGGCCTTTTAATGAGACTCGCAAGGATGGGATCTCGACTTCAATGGGAAAGATATCTTCAAATCCATAGACTAGGGAGTATGGTGTTGCACCTATGGGTGTACGGATGCTTGTGTGGTAGGCCCACAGCGCAAGATTTAGTTGGACATGCCAATCATGGCCAGCATCATTGACAGTCTTTTTGAGGATTTTCAGAATGGTTTTATTTGATGCCTCAGCTTGGCCATTACCTTGTGGGTAATAAGGACTTGAGAAGTAGTGCTGGATATGGAATTTGTCATATAGTTCCTTGACATCTTGGTTTTTGAAGGGTCATCCATTATCCGTGATAATGGATGAAGGGACACCATAACGATAAATGATATAGTTCAAGATAAATGAGGCAATCTGTTTGCCTGTGATGTTGGCTAAGGGCATGGCTTCAATCCATTTTGTGAAGTACTCTGTGGCAGTGATGATGAATTTATGGCCACTTGAAAATGGAGGGTGGATCTTGCCCACTAAGTCAAGTCCCCACTGACAGAATGGCCAAGGAGTTGTCAACGGCTATAGCTCTTGTGTTGGCGCATGTATCAGGTTCCCATGGATTTGGCACTTTTTGCATTTCTTTACAAACTGAAAATTGAAACTAAAACTGATTTGCTTAAAACAAAACCAGTAACATGTGCAAAAGCACTTCTTGGAAACAAAACAACAAAATTTAAACTAACTGTGCAAAAGCACTTATTTGCAGCATAAGGCTGCCTTAGTAGCATTTGAGTAGGATTGGCAATGCCTCACCATCTAACTTAGCAAGCTGAAATGCATTGTGTTGCTTGCATTCTATGATTATATATGGTCCATCCCACATTGCATCAAACTTTGTATGCTATCTGTTGCAAGGTGTGGCCCTTGGTCTCCTTATTCAGCGCTGCGCTGTGGTGGTTTGCGACAAAGGCTTAACTACCTCCCGTGCTTGTTAAGTCAAGTGGTTGTATCGGGCATTAAAAGGTTGATCTTTTGGTGCAACAACAACTAACAGTTGGTATCAGAGCTGAGGTCATGGGTTCAAACCCCGCGCTTGCACTGGGGGGGATTGTTGCAAGGTGTGGCCCTTGGTCTCCTTGTTCAGCGCTGTACTGTGATGGTTTGCGACAAGGGCTTAACCACCTCCTGTGCTTGTTAAGTCAAGTGGTTGTATCGAGCATTAAAAGGTCGATCTTTTGGTGCAATGGTAACTAACACTATCCTGGTCTTCTTTTCAATTCATTCCACTCGAAAACTAGATCTCCTTCTTTATAAACTCTTGGTACTACTCTTTTATCAAAAGTCCTTTTCATTTGGGCCTAGTGTACTTCCAATGTTTTTAAGGCCTCTTTTCTAATCTCTTCAAGTTTAATTAGTTGTGCAAGCCTGATTTCCATTGGCTATTCTTCAAGTAACTCTAGCTCTTTTATATAGTTAAGTGTTGGCAACTCCACTATTATTGGTAACTTGGCTTCCTTTCCATATGTAAGTAGGGTGAATTACATGTTGATCTTTTAGGTGTAATCCTATCAGCCCACAATGCTAACTTTAACTTATCATGCCAAGACCTCTGATTCTCATCAACTATTTTCTTTATGATCTTAATCAGATTTTTGTTAGTTGATTCAGCGTGTCCATTACCTTGAGGGTAATAATTTGATGAAGTATTCAAGAATATGTTATTTTTGACAGACCAATCAGATATTCTTAATCCAATAAATGCTAAAGCATTATCTGAAATAATTGAGTCAGGAGTTCCAAACCTGGACATTAGATCTTGGTAAAAATTTAGGACTGATGTTTCATTAGCATCTTTCAAAGCAACTGCTTCAGTCCACTTAGTGAAATAATCAGTAGTAGTCAAAATTCACTTGTGTCCTTGGCTTGAAGGTGGGTTAATAGGACCAATGAAGTCCAATCCCCACTTGCCAAATGGTTGTTCCACTTGAATTGGGTGCAAGGGCATTGCTGCCAATCTTTATTTACCTGCAAAAATTGAACACTTTAGACATTTCTTTACCCATTCATGAGCATCCTTGAATATGTCAGGCCAATAGTAACCAGCTCTCATAATTTTTAGAGCTATTGTTCTAGATGCAAAGTGACCTCCAACAGGTCCATCATGAAATTCTTCTAGAATCCTTTGAGTCTGATCTGGCTGTACACATCTCAGTAAAATATTGTTAAAATCTCTCTTGTATAGAATTCCATCAATTATAGCATAAGGGATTGCCTGTAATCTGTAATATCTTCTTTTAGATCTGTCTAGGCCTTGTGGATAATCACCAGTGTGCAGATAATGAATCATATCATGCACCCAAACTTGCAGGGGGGTCTGGGACAACAGCTGTTTCATTATTTTGAAGCACTGTCTCAGCCTCTCCTTCAAGTTCTTTGCTGTATCCTTCATTTCCTACAAGCTATTCACATAGTCCTTTGCCTCGGACCATCTTGGTTACCTTAATTTGTATGTCATAGTCCATGACCTTTATTATCCACCCTACTCTCTTATCATTTAAATCTTCACTGAGAAAAAATTCTTTCACTGTTGGGTGAGCAACCATTAACTGAATTCTATTATTTGAAAGCATATGTTTGAATTTCTTTAAGCTCCTGATAACAACTAATACATGCTTTTCAACAAAAGAATGTCTTACCTCATAATCATGCAGAACCTGGCTGAAAAATGCCACATGTTGTTCCATTCCTTCATCGTTTTGCTGACAAAGCATAACTGATATAGTATCCACACTGCCAAATGCATATAGAATGAAGTCTTTATCAAAGTTTGGGTTTATCAGAGTTGGAGCAGCAACAAGTGCCTCCTTTATCTCTTCAAAACTTTGCTTTCCTTCCTTGGTCTAGCTGAAAGAAATATCCTTCTTCAGCATTGTTGTAAGAGGTTGTAAAAGTGCTACTATGTTAGGAATAAACCTTCCTACAAAGTTAATTCTTCCTAGAAAGCTTTGTAAGCCTTTCTTATGTGCAAGTAAAGGTAATGCCAATATTGCAGTAATTCTTTCAGGATCAATTGATTTTCCATCCTTAGACACAATGTGTCCCAACAGTTTGCCTTCATGAACAGAGAAAATACTCTTCTTTGGGTTTAATGATACCCCAAATTCTCTACATCTTTCAAAGATTAGTCTTAAATGATGAAAATGATCTTCAACTTTTTTAGAAAAAATAGTCACATCATCTAAGTATACAAGTACAATTTTATTAATTAGGCCTTGAAAAGCCATCTCCATTGCTCTCTAAAATGTTGCACCTGCATTTGATAAGCCAAATGGCATCTTTCTATATGCTAGTGTACCCCACTTTGTGGTAAAAGCTATCTTGTACTGATCTTCCTCTTTTACAAGAATTTGGTTATAACCTGAATAACCATCCAATAAAGAAAATCTCTCTGATCTAGAAACAACCTGCAATATCTGCTTCATAGATGGTAAAGGCTAATGATCCTTTAAAGATGCTCTATTTAAATCATGGAAATCAACACATAATCTGACTTCTCCATTCTTTTTTCTAACAGGAACCAAGTTAGAAACCCATGAAGTATGTTTGATAGGAAAAATGATATTACCTTCAATGAGTTTATTAAGTTTTGTCTTCATGAGCACTTCCAGTTTGGGATTCAATGGCCTTTGCTTCTGTCTGACAGGTTTAGCTTTGGATTCCAACTCTGTTGTGTGTTGAGCTAACTTAGGGTTGAAACCTTTCAGATCTCCATATTCCCATGCAAAAATGTCACTAAACTCTTGACAAAGCTGGATGAATGCTTGTTGTTCTTGTCTTGTACATATCTTTCCTAGCTTGAGCAACTTCCTTTAAAGATCTCTATAGGTTCATAATGTTCTTGTTTTATTGACAAGATGGCCTTGTCTTTTCTTACCTGATCATCAGTATTAAAAATAGATTCTAAGGTCACTAAGCCCTTGGGTAGCTTATTTGATCTTAACTAAAGTATCTGGTCATCATATTGATGTGCAAATTTCTGCTGATTACCTGCAAAAAATTCAGCCTCTTCCATTAAGAAATTTATAATTTTTTTATCACTGTCAAACATTTACCAACTGACATTATTATCTGGAATTGATGGTCTAACAACAACTTTGACATATAAAGGAGAGTGAATATTTTTTCATTTCAACAAGAATATCATATTTAGCTCCTATGGTAGCTAACTTGTCAGCTTGTTTGTTATCAATTCTAGGTACAGATATCAGATTAAAAGCATCAAACTCTTCTATCATGTCCCAAACTCTGTGTTTATACAATTTCAGCAAGTCATTTTTAGTAGCAACAAGATTTCTAACTTGTTTTACCACTAATTCACTATCTCCAAAAACTTTTAAACACTTGATTTTCCGTTTCCTTGCCCACTCTAATCCATGAACTAAAGCTTCATACTCAGCTAAGTTGTTAGAACAACTGAAAGCAAATTTGAAAGATGAATAATATCTCACCTGTGGGAGAAACTAAAACAGCACCTCCTCCAACTCCTACTTTGCTTCTAGAACCATCAAAATATAGCTCCCAAACATCATTTTCAGACTCTACTATTTGTTGTTTTTCTTCTTTAATTAGATTTGGAATAATTGCATTATTTTCTTGAATCATGTACACACCAAGGCCTATCTCATCCATTTGCTCAAATGGATCTGTTTCATGATTTTTTGTTGCCCATTGATCTAAAACTATATCTGGAATTCCTTCTAAAGGTGTATTTGGGTCTTGGATAGGAATCAGATCTTTTTGATCAAAAATGGAAAGATTGGCATTTATAGAACTGGGTGTGTAAGGTTCCAGGTGATCTTTTGCTAGTGGTTTAGACTTGATTGTAACCTTGGTTCCATATCTAGTTCTGAAGAATAAATGTGTCCAATCAGATGATAAATACCCACCTAACCTTGTTGTAAAATCTCTGGATAAGCAAATGGCAAAGGTAGGTGACAGATCAATGACATAAATGTCCTGGTATTTAACAAAATTTGGACAAGCATGCAAAGTAAGGCCTAAATTTTTTAACATTCCAATTGTACTCACTTCAGTTCCATCCATTTGTACAACACCTCTAACAACAAGTTCATATTTCAGACCTAACTTATCAACTAGCTATTTTCGCATAACTGAACTGCTGGCTCTTGAATCTATCATGCAATTATGTACTAAATGTTGATAATAGAGAGGGGGGGTGACTCAGTTATCCTAAACTTTCTTTCAACTCAAACAATCAGATCCACTATGTTATTTATTAACATAGCAATTTAACCATTCATGAAAGCATAAAGCATAAACATCAGAGGAGATAAACATCAACACATGAGACACCAAGATTTTGACGTGGAAAACCTAGTTAAGGGAAAAACCATGGGGTGATTAACCCAAGGATTATTCTCTGTTAGAAGAATAAGAAAAAGATGGCACCTTCCAATTAGGGCTCATAGCCCGAGCACACTGCTCACAAAGAGGCACACTGCCTACAGGAGACACACTGTTTACAAAGTGATAAGAATCACAATCTTGAACTGGAGAATGACATCATTACCATGTCCGGATCAGTTCCATTTAAGCCCAAAACACTTGCTCTGCCTTTCGCACTTCTCTTCGCTATGCCACACACATCCACACCAGACACACTTCAAAATGAATTCACAAACTCTTATTTATACAAGGCATCAACTTAGGAACAATCATCTAAGTCGGCAAACATCTACAAGATCATTCGCAAGGCATGTAATACATCCGGTCGGCCTGTCTCCAGAAGAACACCAACAACTGGTGTTCATTACATTAAATCCAAACTCTAACTTCAATGTGGACCACCAACATGAATTGGACATGATCCAACGATCATCATAACCTTCCTTGAATCACCAAGAACATCTGTACTTCATCAACTTACCAGAATTCTTCTCTTCATCATCTAGAACTTCAAGAACACAGTCTACCACCACTGTCATAATGCAAAAGGTACTTCCAGACCTCCAAACCATTTACCAATCTGGTTGTTGCTACACACTGACCTCTTAAACATTATCTCCAATCCACAGAGTGAGATAATTCATTTATGGAGCTCACCGGACCTTTCTGTGACCCTCTGTCACCTCTGAATACCTGCCGGAACCGGTTCCATACAAACAGCCATAACTTCTTCCGATCTTTATACAGACCTCTAAAATCTTAACTGGAACATCTCAAGACTCATATCTGTAAACCCTTTAATTTGCATCCTCTGATCCTCAACCCATAGAGTACTTTTGCCTTCTTCTCATCACTGTTCTTCACTGTTCCGGATGGAGATTGATTTCCTCAATAACAACAGCACACAACTCATCCAATCCTTCTTACCAATGCAATATGAGTATGTTGACATCAATGACAACACTGGTTAACCTCATACTTGCAACAATCTCCCCCTTTGTCATTGATGGCAACATATGATGTGAAAAACCATCAAGACAAGAACTTCTCCTTTCTATCACAGCTCCCCCTATCAGCAACATGTCTTCTCTTCCTTTACTGCTCCCCCTTTGATCATCAACCACTTATTTTTCACATGTCTTCTCTCCCCCTTTGACATCAATGGCAAAGGGCTCATACGTGCAATTCTAACACATCAAAATCATACTAGCTGCTCCCCCTTAGTAGCAGCTCCCCATCATCAATCCAGATCACAAGATATGACTGTGATATCCACCGGACTGATGCACAACAATTCATCCTAATGCATCACCGGAGGGGCCATGACCCCTAACTTCTCCCTAAGATACTCAAAAGAGTCCTTGGGAAGAGGTTTAGTAAAAATATCTGCAAGCTGATCCTTGGAGGGCACATACTCCAACCTGACTTCACCTTTGTTCACTTGTTCTCTCAAAAGATAAAATTTGATAGATATATGCTTGGTCTTAGAATGTAATACCGGATTCTTTGAAATATTTATTGCAATTGAATTATCATAGAAAATTGTGATAGGCTCCTCATATTCTACTTGAATATCTTTTAGCATTTTTTTCATCCACAAAAGTTGAGTGCAACTACCTGCTGCTACAATGTATTATGCTTCTATTGTAGACAGTGATATTGCATCTTGTTTCTTGCTTAGCCAAGAGACCAACCTTTTTCCCAAAAAGAAAGCTCCTCCACTTGTACTCTTCCTATCATCCACATCTCCTGCCCAATCTGCATCTGTATATGCATGAAGAGAAAAGTCATGATCTCTAGGATACCATAGGCCATACTCAACTGTTCCTTTCAAGTACCTAAAAATTCTTTTGATTGCCATAACATGAGATTCTCTGGGATCAGCCTAGAATCTTGCCACAAGACCAACTGCTTGCATTATATCTGGCCTAGTCTGAGTGAGATACAACAATCCACCAATCATTAATCTGTACTTTGTCTGATCTGTCTTAGGAGAGTCATCATCTTTACTCAACTTACATCCAGTAGTCATATGAGTGTTCATTGTCTTTGAATCTTCCATTCCAAATTTCTTCAATAGTTCTTTCACATACTTGGTTTGAGAGATAAAGATTCCTTTCTTTGTCTGAGTTATTTGCAGACCCAAGAAGAAATTCATTTCACCAAGCATTGACATTTCAAACTCACTTTTCATTTGGTTTGCAAAAGTTTTACACATACTGTCTCTTCCTCCAAAAATGATGTCATCTACAAATACTTCAACAATCAAGATGTTTTCATGATCAATTTTGAAATATAGATTACTATCAGCAGTACCTTTGTTGAAACCAATCTTCAAAAGATGTTTGTCCAGCCTCTCATACCATGCTCTTGGAGCTTGCTTTAGACCATATAGTGCCTTCTTCAATTTGCAAACCATATCACCATGCTCAAATAACTGAAATCCATCTGGTTGTTCAATGTACACCTCTTCTTCTAGATTACCATTCAGAAAAGTAGATTTGACATCCATTTGATACACTTTGAAATCCTTGAAGGCAGCAAATGCAAAAAATAGTCTGACTACTTCAATTCTTGCCACCGGAGCAAAGGTTTCATCAAAATTAATCCCTTCTATTTGAGAGTAGCCTTTGTAGACTAATCTAGCTTTATTTCTGATTACTTCACCAACTTCATTTAGTTTGTTCCGGAAGACCCATTTGGTTCCAATCACATTCTTGTTGCTAGGTCTGGAAACAAGATCCCAAGTGTGATTTTTCTCAATTTGCATCAACTCTTCTTCCATAGCTTTGGTCTAATTTTCATCATTGCAAGCTTCATTTATTGTCTTTGGTTCAATCTTTGAAATTAGACAACATTCATCCAGATTTTGAGCAACATTCCTCCTAGTTTGCACACCTTTGCTTCTGTCAGCTATGATCTGATCTTCAGAGTGGTTTAGTCTTACATACCTTGGAATTTTGGGAGTATCTTGCACTGCTGCTTCTTGATCAGGCTCATTCAGACCTATCTCTTCTTCCTGATTTACCAGATCAATCTGACTCTAACTTACCAGAGAGGATTGAGCTCCTTGAACCTGAACACCATCTTGATCATCTTCATCAAACTCATAAAATCTTGAGGGCTTCTCAATTCCTTCATCAACTTTCACATTAGTACTTTCTATCATCTTTCTTAGCCTCTTATTGTAACACCGGTATGCTTTGCTTTGAGTGGAGTAACCCAAGAAAATTCCTTCATCACTTCTAGCATCAAACTTCCCTAGATCTTCATCTCTTTTAATATAACACTTGCTACCAAATACTCTAAAATATCTCACAGTAGGAGTGATGCCAAACCAAAAGTTCATAGGGGGTCTTACTGGTATTGTTTCTGATTTGAACTCGATTGAGAGTGTAGACTGCAATGCTGGTAGCTTCTCTCCAAAACATCTGAGGAACATTTGCTTCCAACATCATTGTCCTGGCAGCTTCCTGGATGGTCCAGTTCTTTCTCTCAACTAGTCCATTCTGCTATGGAGTCCTAGGAGCAGACAACTGTCTCTTTATGCCATGCTTCTCTCAAAAGTCTATGAACTCACCGGATGTGAATTCACCACCTCTATCAGACCTCAGACACTTCAGTTTTAATCCGATTTGATTCTCTACCATAGCTTTGAAGATTTTGAACTTTTTAAAGGCTTCTGACTTCTCTTTCAGAAAGGTGACCCACATTATCTGAGAATGATCATCAATTAGTAATATGAAGTATCTATCACCTTGCATACTCTTGACTCTTGTCGGACCACATAGATCAGTATGAACTAATTCCAATAATCTGGTAGGGGACAGATCTTTGCTTTTGAATGAAACTCTGCTCTGTTTACCTAGTTGACATTCTTTGCACAAACCATTTGTAGGTTTTACCAATTTTGGAAGATATCTAACAACCTAAGTATTTCTTATCCTAATGATGTTATCAAAATTAACATGACACATCCTTCTATGCGATAACCAGCTCTGATCAACTTGAACAAGTAGACAACTTTTATTAGTACCAACCAAGTGAAAGATATTACCTTTAGTTTGAGTACCGGATGCAATCTCTATTCTGGATCTTTCTAAGATTCTACATTTTCCATCTTTGAATCGAAGATCATAACCTTTGTCCACCAACTGTCCAACACTAAGAAGATTGTGCTTCAAACCTTCAACATACAACACATTACCAGTTTTGTTTCTTCCATTAAAAGATATAGTTCCTCTTCCTTTGATTCCACCAGCTGAATTATCACCAAACTTTACCACTCCTCCTTCATATCTTTCCAACTCTAAGAACTTGTTCTTGTCACCTGTCATATGGTGAGAGCATCCACTGTCAATAACCCAATCATCCTTTTCTTGAACTTGGGCAGCCAAAGCTCTTTCTTCACCCTTAAGATTGATAGATATTGGATCTTCTTCCTTGATAGCAATAAGCACCCATTCATTTCTAGATTTGTCTCCTATCTCTGATTCATCATCTATTACTCCTTCATTATCAGCGTCTTCATGAACATAATAACAATTCTTTTGAAACCTTTGTCTGTTAGAATCTAACCTTGTAGATCTTTCCAGACATCTTGAGGCAAAGTGACCAATCTTATTGCAGTTGAAGCATTTAAAAGGTAATTTTCCTTCATACTTACCAGATCCTCTTGGCAGTCTTTTTGCAATGAGGACTTCAAGTTGAGTTGTTTCTACTTCTTCCTCTTCCATATCTTTCCTTGCTTGTTCATACCATGACTGATTCCTTGAGGAGTTCTCTCTCAGATCAAATCTCTGTTTGCCTTTCACATAGGTACTGGCTTTGAATGCAGATTCAGTCTTGGGGTGATCATCTCCAAACTCAATCATTTCAAATGCAGCCAGTTTGCCAGCCAATTGCTCTCTTGTGACAGTTGTATGGGCTCTGAATTCATCAATGGCAACAACCTTGATTTTGTAGGCAGCAGGAAGAGATCTTAGAATTTTGCAAACAATCTCATTTTCATCTAAAGTTCCACCAGCATTCCTGATTCCACACACCAGCTCATTTACTCTTGGCATAAAGGTAGTGATATTTTCATCATCTCTCATCTTCAATCTTTCAGATTTCCCTTTGAGACTTTACAATCTTGCACTCTTTACAAACTCATCTCCTTCATGTAGAAGTTCCAGTTTAACCCATATCTCATATGCAGTTGGTAGGTCAATAACATTTGAGAGTTCTGAGTTAGTCAAAGTGCTTAGAAGAGCTTCTCTGGTCCGCAGATTATTTTCAACATCTGTGATTTCATTCAAAGTTGTCAAACCACCCTGCGGGGTACATAGGGTTTTGTGACCATGGATAAGTACGCCTTTCCCATACACTCCAAGTGACATTTCATGCGGCCTTTCCAAAGAGTAAAGTTGGTTCCATCAAACTTCAGACTGTCCTTCTTATATGACGACATCCTGGATCTCCTCAAGCGGTTAAGCTCTTTTCAGAGGAACCTAGCTCTGATACCAATTGTTGATAACTGAGAGGGGGGTGAATCAGTTATCCTAAACTTTCTTTCAACTCAAACAATCAGATCCACTGTGTTATTTATTACCATAGCAATTTAACCATTCATGAAAGCATAAAGCATAAACATCAGAGGAGATAAACATCAACACATGAGACACCAAGATTTTGATGTGGAAAACCTAGTTAAGGGAAAAACCACGAGGTGATTAACCCAAGGATTATTCTCTATTAGAAGAATAAGAGAAAGATGGCACCTGCCAATTAGGGCTCATAGCCTGAGCACACTGCTCACAAAGAGGCACACTGCCTACAGGAGACACACTATCTACAAAGTGATAAGAATCACAATCTTGAACTGGAGAATGACATCATTACCATGTCCGGATCAGTTCCATTTAAGCCCAAAACACTTGCTCTACCTTTTGCACTTCTCTTCTCTATGCCACACACATCCACATTAGACACACTTCAAAATGAATTCACAAACTCTTATTTATACAAGGCATCAACTTAGGAACAATCATCTAAGTTGGCAAACATCTACAAGATCATTCACAAGGCGTGTAATACATCTGGTCGGCTTGTCTCTGAAAGAACACCAACAACCGGTGGTCATTACATCAAATCCAAACTCTAACTTCAATGCAGACCACCAACATGAACTAGACATGATCCAACGATCATCATAACCTTCCCTAAATCACCAAGAACATCCGCACTTCATCAGCTTACTGAAATTCTTCTCTTTATCATCTGAAACTTCTAGAACACAGTCTACCGCCATTGTCATAATGCAAAAGGTACTTCCAGACCTCCAAACCATTTACCAATCTGCTTGTCGCTACACAATGACCTCTTAAACATTATCTCCAATCCACAGAGTGAGATAATTCATTTCCGGAGCTCACTAGACCTTTCTGTGACCCTCTGTCACCTCTGAATACCTATCGGAACCGGTTCCATACAAACAGCCATAACTTCTTCTGATCTTTATGTGGACCTCTAAAATATTAACTGGAACATCTCAAGACTCATATCTGCAAACCCTTTAATCCGCATCCTCTGATCCTCAACCCATAGAGTACTTTTTCCTTCTTCTCATCACTGTTCTTCACTGTTCTGGATGGAGACTGATTTCCTCAATAACAACAGCACACAACTCATCCAATTCTTCTTACCAATGCAATATGAGTATGTTGACATCAATGACAACACTGGTTAACCTCATACTTGCAACACTAAATAGTCACCTACAATCAATGTGACATAAAATGGTGGAGGTTTGCCTACTGGTTTAGGTTGTTCTATTCTTTTTTCTGCCTCATTTGCAATCATAATCTAAGGTTGATGTGATTTGTGTACTTCATTTGACAAAGGTAACTGAGTTAATGCATTTTGTAACAAGTCCTTTTGTCCTGGAATGTGTAAAGCATCTAAAATAGACATGCTTACTATTGTCTTTTTCATATGATGCAAAATATTAAAAGCAGGGCCACTAACCTTTTGCTCTACTTTTGGGACAGCAACCTCTGGTTGGTCTTTTGCTAGCTATTTACTTTTTGTAGTTGGCTGTCTTGACCAAATGTGCAAATCCTTTGATGTAGAAGCTTGATTCTATTCATTTTGAGCTATAGAAACTGTATTTTTTTCTTTATCAGCTTGTTGTGATACATTTCCAGCTTGTTGTTTACTAGTATTAGCTTGCTAATTTGTATTTCTAGATTGTTGTTGCAAGTCAACCGCTCTCTTTTTTGATCTTGTATTTGCTGCAGTATTAGTAAAAGATTGCTTTTGACCTAGCAACTGATTTACACCACAAAATTCATTAGCCTGCTAATTCATTAAAGCTAGATCAGGATTAACATACTAAGTCTGAATGTCTAGCTGGTTGTTTACATCACTTGCTAAATTTTCAGCAGTAGCATAGTTATTCTATACCATCAAAGCTTGATTTACTATTCTATTTGGGCAAGTGGCCTGATTATGAGGTTAATTACAGGGATAACACCATACATAGTCTTAAACCATGTTGTTCTATATAGGCACTATTGATTTTGATGTACTGATAGCATTTGGATTGTACTACTGATTTGGCCTATTGTTGTAATTTCTCCTTTGACCCTGATAATCTACCTGATAACCATGCCTATTTGCTTGGTAAGGGGTTGCTTGGTAGGGTATGTTATTCTGATTTGTTTGAATTTTTAGATTCACTAAGTCATTACTCATAGTTAGCAGTATTTTTGGTATACTTTGTTAGTTTTCTTTGAACTCTCAAAATTCAGAATGAATGGGATCTATACTATTTTGTGCATTTGCTGAATAACCAAAAGATGGTATTGCTGAAATATGTGGGGCTGAAATTGGTATCAAAGGCTGTATATCTGGGAAAATTAACATTGGTGGCCTAGGTGCTATCTTACTAGCTTGTATTAAACTATTTTCTACTCTCATTGCAATATCAAAAGCAACTGGTAAAGTTACCCCTCCCATGGATTGTATCATAACAACAATATCAGAATTTAATGCCCTTAAATAATACAAAAAACAATGCTCTGGTGATGGTTTCACTATTTCAGGGATTCTATTCCATGTTTTCTGAAATCTAAAATTAAAATCTATCATTTGCTCTTGTGGAGCCCTCTTAATAGTAGTCATTTGTTCAACTAATGATAAATGATCGGATTTGTCTTGAAATTGCCTATTCAAAGCAGAACCTAATTCATCCCAAGATCTAATTGAATTAACTGCTAAACCTCTAAACCATTGAAGAGCTTTACCTTTAAATGATGCTGCCAACAACCTAATTGCAATGTTCTCTTCAGTGATGTGATGAAAAGAACACAAAGAAGCCACATCTATGATATGTTCAATGGGTGTAGTCCCATCTTCTCCTGTGAAACTTGGTAAACTTTTCAATGCAACCATAGGTATGTCATCATGCAGATTTAGATTCAAAGGGTTGCCTTCATTAAATGACACAAAAGGCTGATTTCGAGGTGGTGGTTGATTTCTTCCACCACCTCCACCTCCTCCACCATCTCCAGGTGGTGGTAACACTCCTCCACCAAGAGGTCGTAATACTCCTCCTCCTCCTAGTAAAGACATTGGAGTAGGTAGAACTTGAGCTGGTGTTTGGAATGAAACTACTTGGAATATTTCTTGTAATACAGGTTCTTCTTCAGTAAACTAAAGAAGTGGTTCCTCTTGGAAAATAGGAATCTATTTTTCTGGGCTTGCTGGTGGAGAACTTAAAAATTCTGTTGATGAACTTGCAAAAAATAGATTCTGATGTGAAGCAAACTCAAGATGTGTACTTGGCAGATCTGAAACAACTGATGAATCTACTGTATTGGCCTCTTTTTCTACTTTTATCCTCCTCTTTGGTGGAGATAACTAATTATGCTTCTTCTCAAAAATTTTACTTGACCTTGTTTGATATTTTTCATATGCTACAAGATCTAATCTAGAAAAACCAAAGTATTAGAGTCACCAAGTACTTGATAATGAACCTCTAAAATGTTGGAATTCTGCTACTCATACCAAAAACAACAAAAGAAATAAGTCCTTTTGAACTAAAAATTAGTTTAAAGTCCCACCGAGTGTGCCAAAAATAGTTATCACTGAAAATTGCACTCGTATGTAAGGCTGGTGAAGCACTACAATTTCGTATAACATGGGACTAATTTTAGGTTGTGGGTGCCCTATGATGAAATTAGACCTCCAGATTGTGGGCTGGTTCCCTTCAAATGTTCTATTGAGATGTAATATTTTTTACTATTTGGGAAAAGGGAAGAAATAACTAATTAAAATACAAAAAGATAAAAATGGTGATGCACCTGATTTGGGTAAAAATAATGCAATCTGATCCACAATGTTTGCCCATAAAATTGACTTTTACACAATCCAGACTTGGCATAAATACCACAAAAGTGATTCTAAGGAAGGTTTGAGAACAGATTTTTATGAAGGAAATGGTTTTTTCACAACACAAAAAACTATTTCTGGTTAACACAACCTAAGACCTGTGATGAATATATGCTTAATGCTGCAAGCAAGGAAGTGAGACAATACTTTTGAAGGTTTAATAATAAGACACAACAAAATTTCATCAAATCACTTCAATAATCAGCACTAAAAGGAAAGGTAATTCAACTGATCTGCAATAAACAAAGGAAAGTTCTGTAAATAAGACAAAAGTATAACCTGTAACCTACCAATCTCTCAATTAAACTATAAAAGTGACCTACAAGAATTCTCCAATCTGTCTGAATCAGAAAGAGAATCAAGAACTAGCAAAAATAAAATTTTGCTTTACAATATATAGGTTTGCTCTCTCCAAGAGGCATGCAAAAAATATGGACTTGCAGATAACTGCCTCTAGAAATACTCATTCCTAAGCAACCTCCAAAATCCTTAAAATTAGGGCCTAAAACTACCACAAATTGAGCAAAAATAGATTCAATTTGGGCCTCTCCATATGCTTGACCAAAAAGTTGACCAAGGACCCTAAAAATACTCCTAAAAGTCATGCAAAACCTTCTAGGTGGCCTAGTTAACTCAACTAATCAATTTGCATGATTTTGCATGAGTAAAATTAATTGTGAGTAAATAATAAAGTAATAGAAAATTACTTTATTATTGGTTACAATTTGTTCTATTTCTGATTTTACAACTTGTGAAAAATAATAAAGTAATTTGCAAAATATTACTTTATTATTTATTTACAATTAATAACTTTGTGAAATCATGCATGATTAGAAGAAAAATATCACTCCTTATCACTCCAATTACATTTGCCAAATTTGCATGATATGAGAAAAAATAGGACTTAGGAGAAAAAAGAAAACTCTGTATACCTCCATGTGGGAAAAAATATCTCTATTCTACATGATTCCACTACACATTAAGGCAAAAAAACATTTACCCTTATCACTCCACATGCACTAAGGAGAAAATAATATCACCCTTATATCTCCATGCATAGTATATGCCTTCATGCATAAATTTTATCTCTCATCATAACGTGATAACAAACACCTTATTACTCCTATACATTATATCAGTATGCATCAAATGTATCTTCACCTTATATCTCCATTGCAACTTAGAATCAAGAAAGAAAAAACAACTCCATTATGCATAAAAATCCCATGCATCAAAATACTCCATTATATCTACACCATTATATTGTCACCATGCATAATCACTTACCTTTGAAAACTCCATCTTAGTCTCATGCAATGTTATGTCTAAAATCACACCTTTTTGTCTTTGTTAGCCACCATGCATAATCAGGAGGTAACCTTACCTTTTGATGTTTTGAATAAGGACAAGGAACCTAAAGCAGGTGTATTTTTTGGTTCCATGCAATAACCAACCACCAAGGAAACTTTAAAAGGATTATAAGGCATGAAGCCTTTCTCTTCCATCATATCAACCCTCTTGACTTAAAAAAATTAAGCATTAAGCTTTGTTTGTCGGCCACTCCATGTTATGATGGCTAGGAAAAGGTTTTGACCATGACACTCCTTTGGATAAGGTAATTATTTGTTTTTGTAAGTCAAAAACACACTTGGTAAAAAAAACTTCAAACAAAAGTAAGGAAACAACCCTAAATTTGTTCATTCTTCATTTGTTCTTCCTTCTTCAGAGATCTACAACTGCATTAAGCTAGCTTAGGGTTTGAATGCCTCCATAAATCTTTGGTCTTTCTCCCTTCGATGGCTCTTCTTGGTTGAAACCTTGGAACTTTGCACTGTCAATGGAGAAGGTAACACCTGTATGAGTTTTATATTAAGCATTTTATTGATCTGTATCTTTATCCTTTCATGGTTGCGACCTTCTTCTTCATTCATGGCTCTCTATTTGCTGTGCATTCTTTAATACCTTTTTTTCTTGTACCGTATCTTTCTTCCTTCATGGTCTTCATCTTCTTTTGAAAGTTTAAGGCCACTGTGAGGCTGTGGAAAGATCTCTCCTCCTGTCAGAAAATGAGGTAAGCACTTGTCATTTTCATCTCTGTAGCTTCATTTGTCTTTAGTTTTACTCTTTGCAGAATGACGAGTCTGTTGGTAGACATGGGTATTGCATTTTATAGCAAAAAATGTTGTTACTGTCGGCTATGACTGTATATATCTTCTTTTTGCCTTGACTTGTCTATATCATGCAGAAAACCTTAGGGTTTAAGATTTTGAGATGAGGTTTTGTTGTTTCTTGCACTTTTCAAGGCTTCCACCTTCTCACGGCCATTCTCCTTCTGAAAATAGGCACCAAACTTGTGTAACTGTTGAGGGTTTGTTTAGTTTTGAAACTAGGGTTTCAACCCTCCTTGCACAAAAAATCCTTTATAATTTCATGGCCATACTCTTTCACTTTATCTCTTTCTCTTTTGACTATAAAGAAACAAGGGTTTGATATATTTTGGAAAGATCTTGTTTAGTTTGCAGATGGGTATACCTTCTATTATGAGAAGTCTTGCTCCTATGGCATGGCTATGACTGTATCATCTCTCTATTTGAAACTTCTTAACTATTTTTTCAAAAATGATATTAGGGTTTGATCTTTTATCAGATGGGTTTATTCTTTCTTTCAGATGGGTATGCATTTTCTGATGAGCAATCTTTCCTTTTGTATAACACCTTCTTGACTGTAGTTTTTCTCCATCTGTTGGTAAAAGCATAAGAGTTGAAGTATTAATAAATGGAGTTTGACACAACATCTTCTTCCATTTCTCCTTGTGACTATCATGGCATTAATGATGATACACTTCCCTTGTCTGTCCCGCTGTAGCTACTGGGCATAATCAAGTCTTGATATTTTGTATGATAACAAATCTTTTGACATTCTATATGATAATTGTTATCATTTACCTCCATTTGCATGAGTATCATACATTGGCACTCCTAGGAGGCTCTACTGTACCATAGATGGTTTATTTAGCTTATTTGCATATGATAAACTTGCACTCTTCAACTTGCAAACTGTAATATGATGGACTGTTTGTCATGTGGCATCATCTTTGACTATGTACTTGTCTTTGTTGCATCTAAATTTATACTTTATCATAGATGTTATGTTCTTATCTCTCCTTGCACCTATAGTTGTTTGTATGTTCTCAAAATGCACCTGTAGCTTATATTGCATGCCCTTATCTCTCCTACTTATTTCATCACTTGAATGTCTATTGCATCATATGTATAATGCATCTTTCTCCTAAATCTGAAGTTGTCCTTTTGCATCTTTAAGGTATGCCTGTAGCATCCTTAACATGTTCATATCTCTTCTTGGATGTTATGCATTATTTAAATATGCCTGTATCTGCCTTTGTGCATAATGACTGCTTATCTTATCATTTGGCTCTCATAGTAACATATATATCAAGCATCTTTCTTCATGTTTATCCATGGTAATTGACTACTATGACTGCATCATGATGGCATAATGGCATAAAAGCAATAGGACTGTTTACCTTGTGACTTACATGTTCTTTGTCCATCCTCACTATAGCATTTGATAGAAGTCTTGTTCTTCTTTTTTGTTGTTCCTCCTTCATCACTGATGCACCTCTGTAGATGGATATAGCAACTTATGGTATATCCTAACATATTCTGACTATATCTTGCTTTGTAAAAGCCACTTTATTGATCCTATCCTGATTGTTCATGGTGAAAGTGACTGTATTTGTATCTTTGTTCTTGTATTGTATCTCTTCTTAAGGCATGGCACTTTCTTGACTGCACCATGGCATCACTATAGCTTTAGGCATGGGGAATTAAGTTTGTCAAAACAAAACAATGATGAAACGCATGGAATCCACCTTGTTTATCCTTGGACTGTTGCATTCTTTACACTTCACTGTGCTCTATGTATTTGAATCTTTGTGTGCTCTATACACGACAGTCTCTTTCTTTTGAATATGTACTTGACTGTCATGTCAGTGATGACATATGTAGCTACTCCATAGCTTGTTCTTCTTATAAGGTTTCTTTTACTAGGTGACAGTCCTTATCATTTGACAAATTGTGAGCATGTTGTATGTATTTGTTATTTGCATCTTCGCCTCTAGCATGTGACTGTTACACTTATTTCATATATCTTGAGAAGCTTAATTTATGACATTCAAGTTGGCATATTGTGAATATGATTGTCTCACCATCCACTATTTCATCTACTATGCCATGTGGCATTTTACTTGATTGTCTTTATGAGACACTTGCAACTTGAATGTGATATAACTGTTTAAACTTTGATCATCTTTAACAGTATGAAAACAGCATGAGAAATACATAGTATAAAGTGTTGTTTCATCTTACTCCTTTATCAAAATGAGATGACCCTTGACATGATTTATTCTACAACTTGTTCAAATGATACATAAGTTCTTATATCCTTCTTTACTCTGTCTCTATTCTTCTTTACCAAGCACAATAATCTGAAAACTTGTATCACCTCCTTAGATGACCGTAATTTGATTTCTACATTTTTATCTTTTTGTCAATCTTGACTCAGTCATGTAACTTTGATTTTCTTCAATCAACTGTAATAATGTCATGATGACATCTCCTTTATGTAAGTTGATTAGATGATGCATGATATAGCTTAGAATGATGCATCCTATCTTTTCTGATACTCTTTTCAAAAAATGAAAAGAAACATGTTGGGCTTAAACCCTTGTGGGAGCCGCATTTAATCCACATGTTTATTTGTCTTCAAATCAACAACAAAACTTGTCCTATACCTGCACAGTGAACAAACAAGTTAGCATAAAAAGTACCTGATAGCATTGACTGATTTTCTTCATAATTTCTTCCTGATTTTTGTCATTATCTGATCTGATTCTCTTCTGAATGCATGATGTGATAAGTAGATGTCTCTATTTGATAAAAGCATGTGATAATTTTAAACATCTAGAGCACTAACAGGGCTGTCCCCAAATTTTTGCAGGTTCAACTGATGATGGCTTGGAGTGAAAACTGAAGACTGAAGATTTGAAGGCCAGCCTCAACCATAATCTCCATCGTCAGGCAATGATGGATGGTTAACCTTATCATGTGTTTATTTATTTCTCTTTTATCAAATAGATGCATATCATGTCTGCAATTGCTTAGTCTAGTTACTCCCACGGCTTGTGTGGGACACATTTGAACACTTCTTTTAAACATGATCAGTTAATTTCTCTTATGCATATGATGTATATGTATTTCCTTTTTCAATCAATGCATGAGATAAAATAGCAGATTCTTGAAGGTATGTTCAAAACATGACATGAAATAACAGTGCAACACAAAATTTCTTTCTTTCTTTTATTCAAAACTAATTAACTAAATAATCAATTTAACTTGTAACTCCTGAAAGATCAAACTATGTAGAACAATTGTATCTCCTTGAATGTTTGATTTTTTGACAATTAATTCTTTTGTCATGATAACTTATCAGCCTTGATTGGACTGGTGGGTTATCTTGACAACTGGATTTTCTCTTTCACTCTGTCAAGGCATCAACCATTCAATAAATGCATAACTTTGAAGTTTTCTATTATTCCTTCTAAAAAACTACACTTAGGTCCAACTAATTTTAAGTGTGAACAAAAAATTAGTAACAATAACATCTGCTACCAAAAACTTTGTAATATTTCACTATAGGAACTCTACCATGCCACAATTCATAGGGATTTTTTGAACTATTACCTTTTACTTGAAATCTATTTAGGATATATACTGTGGTATGAATTTCCTCTCTCTAATATGCTTCCAAAAGATAAGCTTGCTTCATCATGGTTCTAGCAGCTTCTTGAACTATTCTATTTTTCCTTTCAACAACTCCATTTTGTTGTGGAGTTCTGGGTGTAGATAGTTGTCTCTTTATTCCATGTTCTTCACAAAAGCAATTGAATTCATTTGATGTGAACTCTCCTCCTCTATCAGACCTTAAGGATTTGATTTTCAAATCCATCTCATTTTCAAACATTGCCTTAAATGCCTTGAATTTACCTAGAGCTTCAGCTTTCTCTTTCAAAAAGGTGACCCAAGTCATTCTAGAATAATCATTAATGAACAGCATGAAATACCTATCTCCTTGCAAACTTCTTACTCTGGTAGGTCCACACAAATCTGTATGCACTAGCTCAAGTAGTCCTCCAACTGATTGGTCCTTGCTTTTGAAACTTGTTCTTGTCTGTTTCCCAAGTTGACACTCCTTGCAAACTAGATTAGCAGGCTTCACAAGCTTAGGCAAATCTCTAACAATCTTTGCAATACTTATCTTCATAATATTATCAGAATTTATGTGACACAACCTTCTATGCCATAACCAACTCTCATCAATCTGAGTCAACAAGCAATAGTTATCGGTTCCTTTCAAGTGATAGATATTATCTCTGGTCTTCTTACTAGTTGTAATGACTGTTCCAGAGCTTTCCCTGATCTTGCATCCATTGTCCTTGAAGCTTAAGTCATATCCCTTGTCACACATTTGACCCACACTCAGAATATTGTGATTTATTCCTTTCACATACAAGACATCTTTAGTATTATGCATGCCATCAAAAGAAATAGATCATTTTCCACAAATCCTACCAGTTGTATCATCTCCAAACCTAACCAGTCCACCATCATATCTTTCCAAACTTACAAACTTACTTTTGTCACCAGTCATGTGGTGAGAGCAACCACTATCAATAACTCATTCATCCTTGTCCTTAATGACCTGAGTAGCTAAAGCACTTTCCATTGGTTTTTCTTCCTTCACATAGCTAGGAGAATTAGTAGACACAAGATCTTCCTTAATAGCAATGAACAAGCATTCATTTACAGAGGAACTAGCATTATCTGATACTCCTTCATCATCATCAAAATCTTCAACATAATAACACTTCTTTTGGGTCCTAGGCCTATTCTCATATTTTCTTCTATTTCTTTCAATTCTTTCAGGACATCTGGAAGCAAAATGACCTACTTTACCATAGGAAAAACATTTGAAAGCAAGTTTGCCTTTATACCTACCAGATCCTCCTTGCAGTTTTTTTTCCACAAAGTTAGATTTAGCTTCATCTAAGTCATCATCAGATTCTACCTTATACTTTTCTAATCTGGAAGTACTTCCAAGAGTACTAGCTTTGAAGGTCATCTCAACTTTCGGCAGAGCATCATTTAACTCCCTCATTTCAAAAGTAGTAAGCTTGCCAAGCAACTGATCCATGTTAATGGTTTTTACTTGCATGAATTCTTCAATCGCATCTACCTTGTGACAGTAGGACTTGGGCAGAGATTTGAGAATTTTCATAACAATTTCCTTTTCTTCAAGGGTTTTGCCTATGACTTTTATCCCTGTAACAAGTTCATCAACTCTTTGCATAAAAGTTGATATGTTTTCATCATTATTCATCTTCAAGATTTCATAGTTCACTTTCAGACTTTGTAACTTGGCTTCCTTCACAGAATCATCTCCTTCATACATATTTTTCAACTTTTCCCATACCTTATTTGCAGTTTCAAGATCCACCATTTTTGTCAATATTGAGTCAATTAATGAGCTTAATAGAGCATCCTTTGCCTTGATATCTATCTCATATTCTTTGATTTCATCTTCAGTCGTCGGACCATTTGGAGGTATGGTGTATTCTATTTCTGTAGCTTTCCAAACTTTGTAACCAAGAGAAAGAAGATGGATTTTCATCTGAGCCTTCCAAAGAACATAAATAGTTCCATCAAAATGTGGCGCTTCCTTCTTGTAAACATTTTGGATCTTCCTCAAACTATTAAACTTTCTTCAGAGGAACTTGTCTCTAATACCAATTGTTGATATGTGCTAGACAACTAAGAGGGGGAGTGAATCAGTTGTCACAAAATCATTTAAACATTCATTACTTATCCACAATTATTATGATTTAACCATGAGTGTATGAAATCAGAAACTTAACCACAGATACAACATCAAACACAAGAGACACCAGATTTACATGGAAAACCCCAAGGTGGGGAAAAACCACGGAGAGGATTAACTCTTAATATATATTGTAATCTTGAAATAATGATGTTCAAGCTTGGTCACTGCACGGGCCTAAACATACTAGCTTACTACCATGAAGAACAACTACCTCAACCCTAAACCTAGCAAGATTACAATAAGGACTGTTAAACCCTGAGGGTTGTTAAACCCTACTAGTGACTTACTGCTATGATCAACACCTTTCTATATTTGCAACTGAAGTACAATAATTCTTCTGCTCTGCTTTTCCTCTACTCTCCTCTTCCTCTACTCTGCTCTTCCTCTTCTTTCCTCTGCCTCTTCTCTACCCTGCCTTTGGACCTTTCTTAATATATTTTCATTTTCTCTCAAGGACACCTTTTCCATGACTCAACTACAAGTATTTATACACTACATCAACCTTAGAATGATCATCAAGATCGGCATCACAATCATCAACCATTGGAACAATCTCCAAGGTCGGTATTACAAACATTTACAAAATAGGTCCTAACCTATTGCAACATCATGCAAAGGGAATGAAATGCAGGTCATGTCATGCCTTAGCTGGGACTCAAACATGATCTTCCATGCCACAACATGCTTCCACAATCTTCCAGAGATCTCCGCAATCACTGGGATCAACCAGGTCGGCCAAGACTAGTTACACGCTACATTAACTAGGAACAATCTTCACACACCATCTCAATTTCTTAACATGGACCAAAGTCTAGATAGGCACTTATCATCATCCCAGACTTCCCTATAGAACCACAGAGCAAAATACTTTATTGCAGAGGAATTTGGAGCAGAATACTTTCTTCCTATCTCATCTAAACTTACAGAAAAAGTAGGTTTCACTCTGGTGAATACAACTCACTCAGATCTTCATGTGGATGGATCAAACCCGGAATGTAGCATCCTCAGACATACCTCTAACTTATTTACAATCTGCAAACCATGATCTTCAAGGAGAAATAAATGTGGAGTAGTTTACCGGACTGTTCTTTAGCATACAACTCACTATTTGTACTGCACTTCTCTATGACTCACTTGTTTCTTCTGGAGAGGCTAATTTTCTCAATATCCTCAACATACAAGTCTTCTAAACATGTAATAGAATAAGATACAGTTGACACTAATGATAATAAGGATATGTTGACATTAATGAAAACACTTATTAGGCACATACTTGCAATATTTTTGATCCCTAGGATTGTACAAAGCGCAAGGGGAGAGCATACACACAAAACTAAAATCTTAGGATCTATGCTAAAAACAAAGAGGAAGTATGGGGATTTTGATCTCCAAGATCACTCAAAGTGAAAGGAGAGAGCATACACCTTCACACAACCTCAAAGAAAAAGAAAACACATGTTCATTTACCCACTAATCTACTTCAATGGCTAAACTAGTGGAAAAACAAGTGTCTTTTACCAACGAAGCTACAATAAACAAGTTAGTAGTTTTAGTTCTGATCTTTAACAGGTGCAAACATGCTACACAACTAGGTTAGTTTCAACAAAAACCCAAAAGTTAGCTACAAAATGATGATAAAAAAGGTGTGGAATTATAACCAAAGGCATGGAAATAGAACACATGCATTGAAAAATAGAGAAAGTTATACTTGATACTACCTGCAAATAAAGGTACTTTGACAACAAACAAAGGTGTACTGACAAGAGACATGAAAGCATGCTGATAGAGAACACAAGTGTGCTGATAGAAGACAAAGGTGTGTCAAAATTAGTTAGAGGCACATCGATAAGAAACAAGGGCACTGAGTCATAACCTGGTAACTCAAATTTACAAAATAGTTAGTGGGATCTGACAGAAACTAGAAACAAAACATAGAGAGAAGATTCTAGAAAGACCTAGTTTCCAATAAAAAAGCCAAACCAGACTAATAAAAACCCTAGTAAAAACAAAGGTATTTGAATGTCAAAAACTTCAATAAAGATGTGTTAAAACCCTACAAAATTGACTGTTAAACTAGAAAACACCTAGATCTGAGAGTTAGTAATGGAAATATATCTAATCTTGTAGAAAAATAAAAGATAAATCATTGTTGAAGACCTGCAAAATAAAAACATTAGCTACAGACAAGAGCACCCAACATACAACAAAGGAGTGTTGACAATCGGCAAGGGTGCATCAGAAGATGGCGAAGACACGCTGACAGATTACAAGGGCATGGTTTTACATTCATAGGCATGAACCTATAACCTGCAAATAAAAAACATGGAATTTCTTCCCAAAAATGATTAGTTTCAAGGACGTGGGTCCCACCAAGCATGCCAAAATGAAGGACAAAAAAGAGCATAAGGTAAAATAACATGAAATATAAGCACAAATACAACTACCTTCACCCTTGAGTCATTTCTCCTCCTTGATGGAGTTGAGGAAGCATGCACCCACTTGTAATCCTATCTATACTCAAAATGATATAATGGAATGTGGATTGCTCTCATAAAAACCAACATAAACCCTAGGTCTAGTGGAGGCAACTGAGGAGAGATTTGGATAGCATATGGATACTTGCAAATGATGTGTTGAAAATGGATAAGAGGAGGGTTTATTTATAGATTTGAGATGAGATGGATTGGAGGACTGAGATTAAGAGGTGGGATGAAGGGCTGAGATTGAGAGGTTTTGAGGTCAAACAGGAATGAGAGGTGGGAAGGTCAAATAGGAATGAGAGGTGAAATCAATGGATGAGATCAAGAGGTGGAAGAAAGGATCAATGTTTGAGATTGAATCCTAGGGCATCTTCATGTGAATGGTGGAGATTGAAAGATGGATTTTAAAATGAAGGGAGGAGATTAAAAGGTGAGGTTGACTTTTCTATTTTGTCCTTTTGTGGGAAATTTTAATTTGTTTAATTTGTGAGGTGAGTAAGGATGAGGACAAGTGGCAAGACAATTAATTAAATAATAGGAAAATTATTCAATTAAATTTTGGAGAGGGGTTATTCAGATTTAAGATTTAATTAAATGGGATTTATTTAATTAATCATGGTTGTGGGAATATTAATTAAATAAAGTGAAATTTATTTAATTAATTTTAGGTAGTGGATAGGAAAGTTTAGTTAATTAATTAATTAAATAAATAGAGTTTATTTAATTAATTTAGATGAAAAGGGGCTAAAGGATTAATTAAATAAAATAAATTTATTTAATTAATCTAAAAGATAGGGAAAATGAATAAAATAAATTAATTAAATAAATATAAATTTATTTATTTAATTTAGTTGGTTAAGGGGGATGTGTTAGGATGAAAGTGGTGTTAGGATGATGTCAGAAATGATGGTGGATGCATGGTCATTTTCTGGTGTCTACATCACTTAACATTCACATTTCACTTAAGTGGCAAATGTCAAAGTGAAATTGGGAGAAAACACATTTTTTTGACTTAAATTACAAAACTCAACTTCAAATTAGAACATGTGAGCTTTTTGGACAATAAATTCAAGTTTTAAGTGAAAAATGCAATATGAATGAAAAATTAGAACATAATCATTTAACTTTTTAACTTAAGTGGCAAAACTAAACATCAAAATAGACCAAAAAGTGACTTGATTCCTTGATTGCACACATAGACACTTAAATGTCAAAGTGTCACATGCAAAACATGACAAAAGTGTATCATACCCTTGAGGGGCACTTAAATTTACTTAAGTGCCAAAATAACAATGTTGAAACATTAAAAAAGGGTCCTCCCAAGTGCTCAAACATGGCCCTAGGAGGTTGGATGTCATGTTGTCAATGATATTTTTTTTTAGAAATGCATTATAACCTCTAGGGACACCTGAAATTCACTTAAGTGTTAAAATTCAAAAGTAAAAAATGAAAAAGTGCTCCCAAGTCCTCAATGTAGTCCTCAGAGGATGGATAACAAAAGTGAGCAAAAACATAAGTTAGAATTGGTCTGGTTGGGTCAAAAGTAGGGCTAGAGAGAGAAAGTGTTATGTACCTAGGGATATGACATTATAATGTATTTAAGTGGATGTAGATGCTAACATATGGCACACATCCCTTAAGTTAGTTATATTGGTTCTTATGGGTAACTTGTGTAATTAATTATATCATGTGTTGAGTATGCCTTCATTAGGATTACCCTCCCATTATGTAATTAGGAGGTGGTATATATATATATATATATATATATATATATATATGAGGTGAATACCATTGTAAGATATGTGTAGAGTAGGATATTGTATTGAAGATCTCTTGGAATGGAGTGGCGTCTTCCATAAGGAGTGTTGTATGGTGTTACCCTACCTCAAGGGTTTATTCTATTTCTGCATATATTGGATATTAGGGCATATTGGCACACAAGCATCTCTTTTGTTGTGTGAGATCTATCTTTTACATCGTATTATTTCCATTATTGTATGTTTGGATCCTATCAAATAGTCACTTAAGTGACAAAGTGTGTCAAACTAAAACAAAAAAGTGTAAGGAGCACTCAAAACCACACTCTGCACATTGAAAATTCCAAGTCCCACCTTCAAAACACAAAAAAATGCCATTGGAGCATGTTTCCCAACATATTGTGGTTCATCAATGGCACTCTTTAAGTTTCATCACAATTATCTAAGGATAAAAACTTATTTTCATCCTTTTAGGACCTACAATAGTCATCTTTCAAAAGCTTTAGTTCCTTCACTCTTTATTTAAAGTACTTAAAGGTGAATGGCTTGTTGCATAAAAGGTATTCAACATAGATAAGATCTAGAGCACTAATACTAAAGTTCAAAAGTGTTCGAAGAACAAATGACATTTGAGTCACCAAGATTGGTTGGTAATTCATCAATGGTTATCAATCTAAAGGTTTCTTGAGAGGATATCCATGATCAAAATGAGCAACCAATGCAAGGAGCCAACATCAGACTAGCTATTTTTTAGTTGTCATTTTTAGGAGATAGCTATTTTGAGATGATCTTCTAGAAGATATATTTTTATATGATCTTGAGGAAGGTTTATTTAGAGAGATATTTGTTGTTATTATAAATCTATTTCAAGATTTTTTGATTTAGATATTAAATTTATGAACCAAATTGTATACTAATCTTGCTTTGTGTGTAAGAAAACTATTAATAGAATAAGAACTTTAGTTCAATTTTTATTTGTCTTCAATGAAAATCTTTGTAAACACTTTTAAATAAGTGTCATTTGCACTTAGGTTTCTAATGGCAATTTTTACACCTATTTTCTATTGTGATTATTGTTTAAGTTGTCTTTTGTAATCTTGTTGTGTTTGTTCATTTGTCAAATTGAATAGTCTTTATATTTTAGGTTTGATTTAAGAATTTATTGTAGCTTTGTATATGATAGCTCATCTAATTGATTTGTTAAATCATGTTTGTTGTTATGAATCCAAGTCTTCTATTGTACTCATGCTTTCTACTCTCTACTTTTATCTAGGAAGTGTGAGTATTGGTTAGTTGTTGTAAGTGTATACTTTCAAGGAAAGATATAAAATTTTCTCATCTTGAGTAGAAGTGCTAATAAGATTTGTTCCCTCACCAATGAACACAAAAATAAGAAATTAATTTAGTTTGTTTGCAATGTGTGTTCAAAATCCCAAGATTTAACTTCTACATATTATAAAGAGATAGAGGTTATTTCCTTAGGTTCTAGGGTTTAGTCTTATTTTATGTTACAAGGGAGATTCCCATTCTAATTCAAAGAAATATTATCTAATCTGTAAACATGCAGTTTAGAACCTGAGTGTACATCAAATAGATTTTTTTATGCTATCTCTCAACAAATAATTCTCACCAATTGTTGTCATATAGTTAAATATTTTAAAATAAATACTATAATGGAACAACAAAAGAATTAAGTAATACTAAACAAACAAGGCATATATTGTGACAAGAACATGACACCCAACTATTGTTGGAGAAAACCCTTTAAATGCATGAAAATCTATAGGAAGAGTATGTTTCTAGCATCACATCACTATTTTCAATATGTGTACATAGATTTTATATCACAAAAATGATTAATTGAAGTTGTTTCAACAATTTGCAAACTCCTTGACCCATACTTTGTTTTTGCACCTATCAAAAACCCTACATATATTCATTCATATACATTAACAAGCATGGCAATACTCACAAATAACTAACTCTTTAGACGTCATTTTTTTAATGGTATATCCCTTCCTCATTCACACCCTCAATGGGAAAGAAATGGACACTAGGGATAAGAATGGTCACCAACATTGAAAAATTGGCCCTTGAATTTTTACTCCCCGGATGATGTTTGGTTTTTGGTTTGCCTCAATGTACCTAGATTCATCCTTTAGTTAGTGGTAACTTGGAGAATTGATCCCAACCAAAACAATGATATCCCAAACTATCCTCAAAATATCCTCAAAATCTAATTCCTTAAGTGTTTCATTTTCTATCCAACCTTTTGGTACTCACTTATGTTCCTTATTCATTCAACACAATATAACCCCAACAGAACTGATTCTAGCAATAGAAAAGTGTCTAAAAGATTGCACACTATGAGAACTATTGCTACAAATGATCTTGTGCCACTTTTGAGTGAAAAAAAAAACATTGCTAAAGATGAGCTTTCATGGATATGTATTGACCTATTTTTGGGACCTACCAAATTTAAACACTATACCAAGTTTTGGATCATACCTCCCCAACCAAGGAGCTTTCAATCCCAAAAATATTTAATACACAAAGGAATATGGGAACTTCTTTCCCATGCCTTCTTGAGACATCCTTGGCCTTAGAAAATTTCCCTTTCTACTGATCAACCATGTTTCTAGTTCTCCATTCTTGGTTTGCCTTACCTTATTTTTAATAATGATGCCTTTTTCCAACTCCTCCCTCTCCTTACATCCAAAATCATTTAAAGATATTTGGTAATACAAGGTCTTCTTATTCCTCATCTAGCATGGAATGATTAACCAAGTGTAACTTATCAACATTGATCACAAAGAAGATTTTCATATATCTCAACAGATCCAAATGGAAGCATTTTTACACACCTATTCTATGATTTTAAATAAACCATATCTCAAGGATTAAAGTTTCTATGAAGGCCCTTGTTGTCTCTCTTTTCCCAAGCAGACCTAAACCATATTAACAACATAGAACTTGTGATTTACTTTGTGTTGATCATGCCTTCTTTTATACTTGAGCTAAGACTCCTCTAATTTCTCTTAGAATTATAGGTGTATTTTCCTTACCTTCTCCATTAATTGATGGGCCTTTTCAAACCTTAAATACTACATTTTATAGCCCCTTATTTAACTATTCCAAGAAAATATCAAGCTAGCTAGGTGGTATAAAACTAAAACATGCCTCAAAATGCAAAAGATTTGTTAAAGAATGTATGGACATATTATACAAGTGATGTATGTACACCAAATTCTCATACCAAACCTTAGGATACCTCTAATTATAGCCCATATTAACTGCACCAATGTTGTATTTGCATCCTTAGTTTACCCATCCATTAAATAAGGATGGAAAGTGATAAACCTTTTGAGATTTGTATCCATTTTTCCCATAATGTGCACCAAAAATTGATTAAGAAACTATCATAACTATCATATATGATGCTCTCTAGAATCCCAAAATGTATCTAAACATGTTTAAAAACCAACTACATTGTGTTACACCTAGTTAGTGTCTTTTGCAAGATATTAATACACATATTTTACTAAAACAATCTACAATAATGAAGATATAGCCATTCCCATGCTTTGTCCTTGGAAGACCTCCAAAAAATTCCATGGAGACATTGTCCCTAAGCCTCTTAGGCATGGGAAATGACTGGTAGAACCCTAACTTTTGATTACTGGGCTTAGTCTCTATACAATTGATAACTATGAACAAACTTTGCAACTGCAACTTGAAGATATGGTTAGTAAACATACCACTAGATATTACTTAATATTTAAGTTACACTAAAATGTCTAGAAATGTGTGATGTGTGTGCCTCTCTCATAAGAAAAATTCTTCACTCCTTTGGTACATAGAGTTTACTTGCCTTGTAGAGAAGATCTTCTTGAAGGTAGTAGTCATGATGAGGCTTAAACCCCAAAATTTTCCACCTTATAAGGTCTGAGATACCTAGATAAAATTTGCATCATGATCATAATATTCAACATGCACTTCACAAGAAAATGGATCCAACAAGGATAAGATTCTCACTATAGATAGAGGAGGCAGTCTAGATAGCATATATGCTACCTTGATTGTTACATCGCACATATTTGACCACAAGATATAAATATTGTAAGAATCCCATCCACTTTAATATTGCAATTTTGTTTGTGATTTCAAGTACTGCAAGGGCTTATGATCAATAATCACAACAATCTCTTTTCCCATGAGATAGTATTTCAATTTCTTCATTACTAAAACTAGAGAGTATAGTTCCTTACCATAGGACTTATCAATTAATGTATTACCCTTGAACATCTTAGAATGATATAAAATAGGCCTACCTCCTTGCAAGATCACCACACTCATGGCATAATCACTAGAATCCTTCTCCATCTCAAATTTGGTTTGCAATTTAAATAGTGTTAAAACTGGTGTTGTACTTGTTTTACTCTTCAACCTCAAATGAATGTTGTTGCTTGTTTCTCTAATGAAACTTCTTTCCTTTTCCCATGATTTGATGTAATGGGGTAACCACATGTGAGAAATTATTCACAATTTCTAGAGGTATCGAGTTGCACGTACAAAGATCCTAGTTTCATTCATAGTAGTGGGCTTTGGCCAATTAACAATGGCTTCAAGTTTGGATGGGTCTATCCTTATTTATTTATTTCCTACCATGGGACTAAGGTACACCAATGATGTTTTAGCATACTCACACTTCTTTCCATTTAAAAAAAGTTTATTCTCACTTAAAATACCAAGCACATTCTCAATATGAGTCAAGTGCTCATCATAGGACCTATTGAATACCAATATGTCATTCAAGTAAATAATAACATGTAATGCCCTTACTTTTACACCAAGACATTAGCGAACAAAAATATGATGAATAAATTTTTCGTGATGTAATTGTGACATACGCATGTCCCAATTACACAATCATGCACTATAATGGTCACAACATCCCATGATGACACTCTAGGTAATGATGCAAAAACAACCAAGGTGACCACTCAGAATCCAACACACCAACCAAACACAAGCGGAAGACATACCAATTGTGTGACAAGGCCAACACGATAATCCTACGAGATGATGGATCACACTCCATGACAAAGGTTAGATGCTAATCTACAACCTCGCACTCTCATAAGGAATAGGATGAGGGTGGTGATCACCTCAAATCTATCCCAAAATGACGCCACATAACCACAAGGCACACCAAATAACCTACTCAAGGGGATCCACTAGGGAGATCACAACCCTCGTTGGAAATAATGACAACCAGATGACATAGCATGATGCACACTTCCCAATACATAAATGGTCATAAATCCCAAAATACATCATGTCTAGTCAAGATAAAAATATGAGAGGAGTCAGGGGACCATGGGGGACAACTTTCATATATAAAGTTTCCCAAAAAAATGTAAGGAAATTCTCGTTGTTTGATGGTTCAAGGACTACAATGAGAAACAGGATGACAAAGTGTAGCTAAAGTGTCTAGGGATTCTAGAAGTTAGCTCTAGTGTCCCACCTGGGTGTTAGTGTGCTTCCTAGGCACTAGAGTCCTTCTTGGGTGCTCGCGTCCACCTGGGGTGCTAGTGTCCCTAAATAGTGCTCAAACATAATTTTTGCAAAGGAATAAGTTTTGAGACAACTGTCATGCATCCCAAAGGCCGCTCCAAACCTCGAATCACTCAAGAATCCATCACCAACACTCAGAAGAAATAATAATAGCCCGAAGGCCATTCAAGTTTGATGAGGAACACACATGTCGAAAAGACTCTCCCACAGGGGTGGAGATTGACATGCAAAACAAAGTAAATTCCAAGGCATGAGGGAGAAGGTGAACATAAAGTAAACAATTCTCTAAAGACCTAAACACCACTAAACAAGACATCTAATGTTGAAATGTGGCCAACATGCCAATAAACATTAACATTCGACCTACAAGTTGAAAGGAGGGTCGACTATGACACCTCACCAAATGAAACATCCACAAGGATCCAAATCACATGGAATCCACTCAACTACCATTAAAAACATGCTATCTAACAAAAAAACATGAAATGACTCAAATATAAAAATTATAACCATTTACCAAATTGCTAACATACATGTTAAATATGATAAAACCCAAACGGAATTCCACTCTCATTTAACACCAACGTCGAATCGGGCCAAAACTAATAATAGAAATCTCAATCATAATGTAGGGAAAATGCATCCCAATACATAAGCATAACATAATATAAAGACATCATATAAAATGGAGGACTCCAACATCCTCAATTAGTCATTTCCAACACAGGATAAAGTTACAAAATGATAAATTCCATCCAAAACATGATTCATTTTCTAACCAAATGACATCATAAAATACAACATGATAGAGGCTACTTCCCAAACATGGAAGGATCACACTCCAATGGATAAAATATACAAAGTATGAATATACAACATAATACACTACCGCCAAAATTCCTCGATGTGCACATAGTACAATAAGTCAAAGTCTATAAAAGAACATAGAACTCATCTTGCTTCAGAAAGATTTGCTCAAAGACTAATGGGGAAATGTTACCTACCTCCCAACCATATTACCATCGTCAAGCATAATAGATGACTATGCCACTCTAGGCAACCCCTAAGCTACGAAGAAGATGATCATGGCAAACCTATTATCATGGCCATCTCACACCAATCCAAGGAATGCATAGAACACTCAATCAAGTACAAACATATCAAACACATCACTCACACAAGAGTCACAAGATGTAATCACACATAAGTATAATAAGGTAAAACTTACATCACTAGTACTCACAAAGCACATGCGACTACTCACACCACAAAGAGCATAAAGGTAACATATGGCACATACACCAATCAATACACAAGAAAGGATAACACTCAACAACAAGCATACCAATAATGGTATCACTACCCTCATATGAGCCTTAAGGTAAGGATACCACCACTCTCATAGGAGCCTCAAGGTTAGGAAGCTACCACTTATGCACAAAGCCTCAAGGTGCCCATCCACCACTCACACATAAGAGCCTCAAGGTTCACATCCACCACTCACACATAAGAACCTCAAGATGTACATCCACTACTCACGTATGAGAGACACAAGGTGTACGACAACCATAAAAAATACTCAAAACAAGCTCAAGGGGCACTTCTTCAACACACTCCTTGCATCCAACATCATCTAATGAGTTGGGAACTATTCAACCCACACATATAAGGGCTTCGTCCTTCAAGGAACCCAAAAATAGAAAAAAAAGTATTTTACCCCTAAAGACATGCTTCCTAATGCAACTATAAAATTAAATATATGGGAGAATACAACATTCCACATAACATACAACATTCATAAATTCCCAAAAATTCATAAAATAAAATAAAATAATTCTAGGAATATACAAGGTCCACCATTGACAGATCTTGAAGCATCCTTCCCAAAACCCTTGATCCAAAAAAGTCAAATTTTGACTTACAAAGAATTAAAAATTTCTAAAAACATCCTCTTGTTCTAAATTAACCCAACAACAATATTCTCCACTCACATAATTTTTTAACAATTTCAATAAAAACCAATCTCTAATCCAGTTGTTAGTCTATTTTTTGGTGTTTTTTGGTTTTTTGTTGTTACCTGTTGCTTGTTTTTCTCTAGCCGTGTTTTTGTTGTGTCTTCCTGGCCTGTTTGGGTTATTTTCAGGGTTTATGGATGTAAACTATTATGTTTGATGGACTGTTGGTTCTAATATTTTGGTTGTAAGGGACTAGGACCCTCTTTCCCAAGTAAACTTAATCAAAAACAATTTTTGACAGGTTAAAATAGGGAAACTCATGCACTTTTCATGCTTTCCAAGAAATCAAAAAACTAAAAATGCAACCATACCCTCTTGGGCTTAATCTACCCAATAAGACACTTTTGAAATAAAATTTGCATTTTAAAAATTTTTGACATGACATTTCTTGAAAATTTAATTTCCAAAATTTATAATTTCCTACAAATTGAAATTTCAAATAAAAATTCAAATTCAAACATAAACCTACAAAGGGTTACCTCAAAAGATGCAGAATCACAAATTGCACACTTCACCTTTGAACATCAATTGAATCCAAGCACTTCCAAGCAATTAGAAATCCAAAATTCTTTAAAATGGTTTGAGAAATGTGTTTTTGCTCCAATTTTCTCGAGCCAAAAAATCAATTTTACATAATCAAATGAAATAAAACCATTTTCTATTATATAACCACTAATTAGATTTAGGATAACTAATCCTTTCATTTCTCTTAATCTAATTTTCACTAACAATTAAACTTAGAATTAAAATATTTCTTTTCCAAATAGAATTTAATCTATTTCAATTACCAAGCAATCAATTAAAATGCCTTTTTAAATTATATATTTTCCAAACATCTAATAAATAATTTAAATGTTTTTTTCCTACACTAGGAAATGATAGCATAAATCAATGATTTCTAAGGTATAATAAATCAATTCACACACCAAGCACACATAGAATTGCACAAGTGATAAATCAAACACTCCCAAGAAGACATTCACAAGTCTCTCACAAGGGGAATCCAAAATTGCAATCGATTTGGATAAGGTTTTCATTGGTTTTAACAACACAAGGATGGTGATGTGAGATAGCCAAGTGTCCCATGCCATCTACTCCACATTTCACTCAATGGTCAATACCTATAATTTTTGGGCACTGGCTATGTAGCCATCAGGATGGCATGTCCATCCAATGATTGCATGCACATGCAACCCTGCAGGTAACCGTTTTCCAAAGATGTGTGCGGCCAACCTGTTAGCATATTAATTTTCTACCGCTTCAACTACAGGCATACCAACCTGCCTCAGGAAACCTGCCTCAGGAAATAAAACCACTCTGTATTTTTTTGGTGATAAATTTGTTTCATTTGAAATGAAATAATTAAATTGCCACCTTTAGCATGTATTATAGTATACTTTAGAAATTCTCCAGTTATAGAGGAGTGGTGCACTTTAAAAGAAAAAATTCTTTGTTTCGAAAGATTGTCCCTAGTGTATATTTGATAAAAATGTGTCCTATGTATTTACCTTGTGAAAAGGAAAGTAAGGTCCATTTAGGTTAGTTCTTGTAATTATAATATATTTTTAAATATTAGTTTATTTAATTAAATTATGTGTGAGTAATTTATTTGTTTAATTTAAATATTATGAAATTGGTTATATTATAAATTTAAATATTAAAATATCATTTTTGAAATATTAACTATATAAAAGATATTTAATATAGAAGAGAATTTTTTTTTTATTACTTATTTTGTATATAAATAAGAAGGGTGTTTTTATAATATAATAATAAAATGCTTCTTATTATATATTAGTATATTTATATTTAATAATGTATATTATTTAAAATATAATATATTAATAAGTATAATTATAATATAAATTTTACTTATTATAAGAGAGAATTAGAATAATTAGGAATAATATTTATATATATTCGTTATTTAATTATTAGAAAAATTATATAAACATCAAATATATAAAATTAGATATATATTAATTAATAAATAGCACAAATGTATGTATTTTTTGTATTATATATACTATATAATAAATATAGATATTATATATTATATAAAATTATAATTAAATAACAATGATATTCAATATTATATAATAATAATTTTAACTTTAATTTACATTTTATATTTGGGATAATGAAATTAAATTTTGACAAAGATAAAAAAAAGAGGAAGAGAGAGAGACAAAGACAGAGAGGAAGAGAGAGCCAAAGACAAAGAGGAGAGAGGGAGGGAGGGAGAAAGTGAGAGATATAGTGCAAAAGATAAAGATATATAGATAGGAGAGAAAGAGGCAAAGAGAGATAAATAGAGCAAATATATATAACCAAAAAACATATGGTTAACATTAGGGTTACAATGACATTTAGGGTTAGGGTCAAGGATAGAATTGGGGTTAGGGATAGAATTAGAGTTAGGGTTATAATGAAAGGAAATATTTATAACAAAGAAAATTGTAAGAGTTAGAGTTGGCATTACAGTTGGGGTTAGGGATAAAATTGTTTTTAGGGTTAGAATTAGGGTTATAGAAAAAAATAGGGTCAATGTTAGAATTAGGTTTAGAGTTATAATTAGAATTAGGGTTAGTTTCAATATTACAATTAGTGTTAGGGTTGTGGATAAAATTATGTTTAGGGTTAGAATTAGGGTTATAGATAAAAATTAATTTCATTATCCCAAATATAAAATGTAAATTAAAATTATAATTATTATTATATAATATTAAATATCATTGTTATTTAATTATAATTTTATATAATACATATCTATATTTATTATATAGTATATATAATATAAAAAATACATGCATTTGTGCTATTTATTAATTAATATCTATCTAATTTTATATATTTCATGTTTATATAAATTTTTTATAATTAAATAACAAATATATATATATATATATATATATATATTATACCTAATTATTCTATTCTCTCTTATAATAATTAAAATTTATATTATAATTATATTTATTAATATATTATATTTTAAATAATATATATATATATTGATAAGATGTAGTAGATTATATTAAACTGTGAAAAAAGGTACATCGGAGCCACCATGGCTGTTGTAGTGATTCAGAAAAACCCCACCCAACTATAAGTTGATGACCATGTAGGGTCTATAGACTGTGCCGTACTGTGCATGATATTGTCCAAAAAATTACAAGAGGAAGCTATAAACAGAGAACCCTAACCCCATCACCCAGACTATATACATTTTACAAAAAGAGCCCTTTCCTGAGACTAAATCAAACCCCTAACTGATGATGATATAACTATTAACATAAAGCATATGAAAGTAGAGAGATTGAAGAGAACACCACCAGCCACCGACCACACACTAGCTATAGAGACTTAAATTTCTCCTTCTTTGAAAAGATAGTCGTGAAATTCACAAATCCAATTGAAGCCCTCAGTGTGAATCATATTGAAAGATTTTTTAGAAACTCTTTACCTCTGCGTGCCCTTCTCCTGTGGGCTTCCAGTTTGGCACCCCTGATATCTAGAATAAAAGGGAAGTATTCCACTACCACTCCAGGTTGACTAGCCTTCTGCAAATCTTTAGGCCTAGGAAGCCCACCTCTCTTAGCCACTGCCAAGACCTCGTCGATTCCGCCAAGAAAGATGGGTTTAAACAGTCGCTGCACCAGAGCCTTTACCTCGTCCTTGGAAGTTAAAACATCTAGAAAAGCTACCACCACCCTAGAGGATAGGTCTGAATCTACACGATACCTCTCACTAACCAAAACAAATTTCTTTCCTAAAATGAGCTTCAGAGCTTTTATGGTGAAGGTATCGTATTGTCTGAGAACTCTCCTAAGTCTTTGCTCTATGACTTCCCCCTTGAAGGCCATCTACCTTACCTGCGCAGTGAGACACATTGGAGACTCCATACCGCCGCACTCCAAATGATGTGCAGGGAGAAGGTGGATAATTATTGGAGGTGGGGGAATCGCCATTCAAGCTTCTGCGGGAATCACAGAAAAATAGAGTGGTATAAAATGGAAATTGCCTTGCTTTCTAATGATTATGTAGAGATGGGGAGTAACTACCAAATGCTTCACCAGCTCACTGCTTCTTAATGCCTTGTCTTCAGGAAGTGAACCTGTCCTTTTATTGTCCCATCCCATGCTTGGGAAAACTAGCTTCTGTCCTTTCCCTGATGGTTAGATCACCCTTATTAAGCAGGATGTCAAATCTGCCCTCAAAGCACTGTCAACAATGTGCAAAAATCATTGCAAATGAAGGGGTGTGCTCATATTCTGACTATCATGGAGTTTGTTTGTTGACTCAGCAAGAAGACCCTTGTGTCCAGGAAAAAGTGTTGTGTCATCCTATCTCCACCGAGCCCCGGTCCTTCCACAGCCATGGATGTGGAAGGACTCCCTCCAAACCACCCACATAAATAATATATATTATTAAATATAAATATAATAATATATAATAAGAAGCATTTTATTATTATATTATAAAAACACCCTTCTTATTAGTACCTGCCTTTGGCCAGTACTATTGTAATCGCACTTATTTAGTTATTAATCTATTGATTGTAAACCAATCAAAAGACATGATTATTTTTCTTGTCCACCAAATTTGATTTAAATTTGTACTTTTCCTATGTCAACATGATAAATTTTTAACAAAAAATTATCGAAAAATGATTTATCTATATTGTCATTGGGTGAAAAAAATGACCCCTTCTCTGCGGATTGTCAGAGAGTGCAACAAAAAGTTATAAATGCGGAGAGAATTTTGGTTTGAGGCGAGGATGTGGCAAGTAAACAAATTATGAACACAAATTTGGTCTCCCACTAGTTAAGTCATGCTGCGATAATTATGAGGGAAGAATCATCAATTTTTATGAATTTAATTTTTTACTTCATTTACTAAAAGTAAAAATTACTTTTTGTCAAAGGGACAAAGTTATAATATTAATAATACTATTAAAATATAGGGTTCTACATATTTTATTTTATGAAATTAGATTATTTTTGGGATTTCAATTTTATTTACTCAAAAGTTAAAAATCTAGTATTTCAATTTTATTTACTAAAAAGTTAAAAATCTAAGTATGTTGAAAAATATTTCGCCATGTTATTACATTTTTTATTTTATTTTTCAAACATACAATATTTTAAAATGCATTTTAAATTATCATAGTATTAATATTATTACATTTTAATATCTTAACCAATTTTAAATCTCTATACACTTAATTAGGGTAGGGCTCTCCACATAATACAAATATGCAGGCTTTGTAAAGTTTAGTTTTATAGTTAAGGAAATATTTGTGTTATTTAATAGGTTTTGTAAAGTTTAGTTTTATAATTAAAGAAATATTTTAGTCCTATTTTATTTTTACCATTTATTTACCCAAGACATTTCAACACTCTTCAAAAATTAATTTTTCAATTATTGGAATGCAATTTGTCTATACAACCAATACCTAATCAACAAAAAAATTACAACTAAACAAATACTATATACCAACAAAAAAAATTACAACTAAACAAATACTATAATAACAACACTACAAGGCAGGTATTGGCCACTACGTAGCACTTGTTTATATATACAAAATAAGTAATAAAAAAACTTTTTTCTCTTCTATATTAAATATCTTTTATATAGTTAATATTTCAAAAACGATATTTTAATATTTAAATATAAAATTTAACCAATTTCATAATATTTAAATTAAACAATTAAATTACTCACACATAATTTAATTAAATAAACTAATATTTAAAAATATATTATAATTACATGATTTAACTTTAATTGACCTTACTTTCCTTTTCACAAAGTAAATACATAGGACAAACACTTTCATCAAATATACACAGGCGACAATCTTTCCAAACAAAGATTTTTTTTAAAGTGCACCCCTCATCTGTAACTGGAGAATTTCTAAAGTATACTATAATACATACTAAAGGTGGCAATTTAATTATTTCATTTCAAACAAAACAAAAATATCACCAACAAAATACTGAGTGGTTTTATTTCCCAAGGCAGGTTGGTATGCCCATAGTTGAAGCGACAGAAAATTAATATGCTAACAAGTTGGCCACACACATCTTTGGAAAACGGTTACTTGCAGGGTTGCATGTGCATGCAGCTATGGGATGGACATGCCATCCTGATGGCTGCATAGCTAGTGCCTAATTTTTTCACTCATTACAAACATTATGCACATCTGCTTAAAATGTAACAATAGTCAAAGCAATGATAGAAATTACATAAATAAATATTAATCATTTAAATGCACATTTAAATTAAATCAAGTATTCTACAATTATGATTAAGATACAATTAATCATTTAAAATAATCATACTGAAGGAAATCATATCCACCCACTCAACATATTATTTAAATGAAAATAATGAAGCTAACATTCCAAATAAATATAAAAACACACATATATATCTATAAGAGTCGCATTGGTCTCTCGATAAGGGGTTGAATCATTAATCAGACAGCCCTTTATTTATTATGATCGAAGGTGGTAGGTCTTGCAGCACGTGAGATATGATATGAAGGCTAGCCACATCTCATTTCATGAGGTGGCATGTACATTCTTCTCTGCAGTGGTGGTTCCAAGGCATCATTAGGTTGTAGAAGTCTTTAAGAAGCTTAAGGATTTTGGTGGCAAAGCAATGGAGGTAGGTGCGATGGGTGGTATTAACGCTAGAGAGAAGGAGGTAATGGGGTCTTTGTCCCGGTGCAGGAAAATTCCTCAAAACAGGATGGATAAGTCAATCGAGGGCAAGATGAAAAGGAAATACACCCCATGGAGGAGGGCAAGAAAGATCCCAGTGGAGGATGCGATGATGGGGTTCATGAAGAACATTGAGAAGGAAATCAAAAACCCTCTATTACGGGAATGGATTTTCTGTTTGCTGAAGGTTGTGAAGGAGGTAGATGGTCAGGAAGGTGTCAACATCAGGGAAGCTGTGATGCATCTTCTGCTCAACCTAGGCACATCCAGAGGCACCGCTGGAATGTCTTTGGGGCTACCCAATCCATTGCAGTGGCGACCATGCTTTTGGTATCGGTGGTGACAATGTTAACTCACAGGGATTTGGTGAAAGCATCAAGGGAGGTAGGAGAGAATCATGAAGCTTCACTGGGGCATCTGCATGATATTCTGCAATATGTATTAGATTCTAGAAAGATGTTGGAGGGGGTAGTGGTGAAGTTAGAGGTTGTTGTTCCAGTCTGAGATAAGCCCATGTATACCTATGCGTGTGATGAAGAGGGAGTGGTGGACTTGGGTGTTGAACCAGATAAGTAGGTTTGTCTAAAGGTTTCTGTGTTTTATTTTTTTTATTGTTATGGTTGTAGTTAGATGGGTTGTCTGGGACAAGGTAATTTTCCTGTCACCCGTTTAGGTCTGTGTAGATTCTACAATTGGGTTCAATCTAGTTGGTTCCTAGGTTAGTCTATGGGGAGTTAGGGCTGAGGTAATTTGCCCTGCCCCCTTTTTGATGTATATGTTAATAGTCTGGTTTGGATCTGGTACTGGTATGTGGTTGTTAGATTTCCACCCAAGAATGCAAGTGATTGAGAGAAAGCAAAATAGAAATCAGATATGAGTCAAATAAACTGTATTCAACTCAAGAGAATGCAAAGCATTACAATAGAATGGGATGCTCATATGAGAGCAAGAGGTGGGTATATATAGGATATTCCACCCAAAAAACTCAATACACAACCAATGTGGGATAAAGTGAAAAAATCCCTAAGTAAGCTTAACCTAGTGTAAAAAGAGCTAAGGTGGAGAACAAGCTAAGAAAGAGCTAGATAGCAAAGTAACCCTATTCACACTAACACCCCCCCTTAAGTGCAACTTAGGGGGAAATGTGACAAAATGCAAAGATGCAAAAAGATGCAAAGATGGGTCCTGGCTATTAGGCCATGTTAGGTACCCAGGTACAAATGTAAATGAAATCCCTCACAAATGGAGAAAAGGAGAAAACCCAATGGGACAAAACTCCTCCCCCAAAGAAAGATGAAAGACAACAATGATATCCATCACAAATCCAATCAATCTCTATCCACACAAAGGATGATAAGAGAGATCATACAACCCCCCCATAATGAGATAACCTGTTGCAACAAAAAGCACTGGAAGCACACTTGTAAAGTAACCCTGTTCACACTAACACCCCCCTTAAGTGCAACTTAGGGGGAAATGTGACAAAATGCACAGATGCAAAAAGATGCAAAGATGGGTCCCGGCTACTAGGCCATGTTAGGTACCCAGGTACAAATGCAAATAAATCTCTCACAAATGGAGAAAAAGAGAAAACCCAATGGGATAAAACTCCTCCCCAAAAGAAAGATGAAAGACAACAATGATATCCATCACAAATCCAATCAATCTCTATCCACACAAAGGATGATAAGAGAGATCATACAACTCCCCCATAATGAGATAACCTGCTGTAACAAAAAGCACTGGAAGCACACTTGTGGAGTAACACTAGAATCCTCAATCTGGCAAGCAAGGAAAGATACTTTTGTTTTCTAGAAACCATATTAGAGTCACTCAAGGACTCAGGTCAGAATCATGAAAAAGCAACAGTAGACCCAATGCCAAGGAACACTAGAAAACTCGCAACTAGCACAACTCTGGAATCTATGAAGCAACAATTGATTAAGAAATGATCTGGTACAGAAATGAAGTGCAAAGAAAATGCAAAGCTAATGCATGCAAGAAAGGAAATAGTGCATGCACTGATGAATGTTCACATCAGCCTCCATGAATAAAAATGGCCTTAGATATGTGCGTTTACAATGCTGGAGTAGAATTTTTGATAGTTTTACAATGTCAAAAATGGACCCAAACACTGAATGTACAGAAATATCTTAGAATTAGAACATAAAAATAGCACCATTGTGTAGTGCTCAAAAAAATATTAACTTTCAAAAAAAAAAGACCTTGATCCAAGATCATATGTGAAAGTTATAGCCGTTTGAAGTTCTAAAAAATTGAAACTACCTGTCAGATCTGACAAAAAAATAATTTCTGAAAAATTCATGTACCAAACTCAGAAATCATTTGAACCAGCATGTAGAGCATGAAAAATTAGCCAAAATCAAAAAAAGAAGCTCACAAATCAGAGGTCAGGAGCCCGAGTTATGGCCTTTGGAAGTTGAACTGCAATTTCTAAAACACTAATGGAGAGGGGTTTTGTTGTAGCTTTCTGACATTGTTTCTATAAAATATATAAGCTATATGCAAAAACTAATAGATACCCAAATGGTTTTTTGATGCTATGAACAAAACCCAGAAGGCGTTTTTCTCTGTGATCTACAGAAAATGTGACTCTAATTGAAAAAAATGTGTTTTACACTAAAAAAACAACATGCAAAGACTGAATCAACTACCTAAGACAAAGAAAGGCATGCTGCAACCTACAAGATTGATCAAAATAAATAAAATGCAAGCTGATTGTTAGATTTTAGCTCAACGAGTCTTGAGGAAGCTATTAAAAAAACTTGCAACTGGCAAGTCAAAATATGAACCCTCCAAAAACTAGAATTTTCTCCACACTTTTATGTTTCTTCAGATCATCAGAAGATGCAAGAGAAGAGCATACTCATATGCTTTGAAACCCATAACTCACAAACTAGAGTTTCTCCACACTTTTCTATTTCTCTAGATCATCCGAAGATGCAAGAGAAGAGCATACTCATGTGCTTCAAAAAACAACTCTACACTCTTAGATTTCTAAAAAAAATGCTAACCCACAACTCACAACTGCTCTGATACCATGTTAGATTTCTACCCAAGAATGCAAGTGATTGAGAGAAAGCAAAATAGAAATCAGATATGAGTCAAATAAACTGTATTCAACTCAAGAGAATGCAAAGCATTACAATAGAATGGGATGCTCATATGAGAGCAAGAGGTGGGTATATATAGGATATTCCACCCAAGAAACTCAATACACAACCAATGTGGGATAAAGTGAAAAAGTCCCTAAGTAAGCTTAACCTAGTTCTAAAAGAGCTAAGGTGGAGAACAAGCTAAGAAAGAGCTAGATAGCAAAGTAACCCTGTTCACACTAACAGTGGTTACATACTCAAGGGTTCGGCTCTATTTTTGATGGGTCCCTGGTCCCCTTACTAGGGTTTATTATATAAAAAAAAAAGAGTCGCATTGGTCCAAACTACACATCAAGAGTCCAAAATAAGCATTGGTATCGACTAGCGATCACCAATCCACAATTAAAAAATATCACAACAAAAATATAGTATAACATCAATATACCAAAGGCAACAAAGAGAAAGGAACAAATGTTTGTGGCATTACATAACACAAGAATAAATTAAAGGCATCAATACCTCATTGATAAGGCACATAAAGGTGGCTAAAGTGTTGCACAATCCAAGTAGAAGAACCAACCATTCAAAGGTGGGTGACAACACAATAGTGTGTTTGCTTAAGTGGGATGCTCAAAATCAACATTTTTTCAGCATTTTTTAATTTGTGTCAATTACAGGGAACAAACAATCAAGAATTTAAGGATGATGTAAATTAATGAGTTGTGGAATGTTCTATGTAGATTCAAGCTATAATTTAAAAAAAAAATTTAATAATTATTTCTAATTAGTTTTTAATTTTTAATTTTTATTTGAGTGTCATTATTCCATAACGCATGATTTTCACTACAAATAAATTTTTCCATGATTTATTGGAATTAGATCATTAACTCCAACCTCTAGCGAATATATATATTTTGGTAATTTTTTATTAAATATTTAATTTATTATCAATTTTTAAATTAATAATATTAAAATTTTAGACCTATATCGTTCCATAACGCATTTCTCTTAGCATACATCAATATTATTTTTTCCTTTTTCATTGAAACAAGGACATTGCTATGGAATACAGTACATTTTCGTGATTTTTCTAACAATGGTTGTTATTTTTCCTGGTGTCATGAATAGAGGTCATTATTTTTTCATAATGGACCTACATTCATTATAATATTAAAGAAAACATAATACATATTATATTTTTTGTAAAACTAATACTAAGGGATACATACCTATAAAATGGTATTTCTAAATGACTTCATTTGATCCTCCAAAATGTGAAGTAAAATTGCTTTTTTGTTAGCATTTTGAAAGGTGCAAGGGAGACTCCATTAGGGGTTTGATTTAAGCATAGGGGGCTTCTATCCAAGGGAATTTGATCTAACCCCCTTCAATAAAATATCCTTACATGGGATCCATTTAGACTTAAATCATTAATTTTTCTAAAAGTATGTGATTTTAAACAAAAAACAAGATGTCCCACAAGTGGACACACTATTGTTCCATAAGCCAAGTACCTTACTATGTGTTAAAAGTCATTTTCCACACATCCTATTCATCAAATCTCACTTGGTGGTATCTATATTTTTGGTCCAAATGTTAGGTCCAACTTTGTGAAATATTTGGCATGTTTCTATTGATCCAATAGATCGGGATAGAAGATACCTATTTTTGATGGTTATCTTGTTCAAACCATTATAATCAATGCATATGCACCATGCCCTATCTTTATTTCATATTGTTGGCATTTCAATTCGTACCTCTGGAATGCGAGTTGGAAACGGATAGCTATGCACAGATAAATTGCTCTCCTATTATGAGGGCGAGTTCCCTTTTTGTTGATGTTCACTTGAAAGATAAATAAAACCAAATCTGCCTATCTTCTTTTTTATTCTCAGCTGCGAGCACAAGGTTATAAAACTCTATTTCGTTGCAGAAGAGGTTTTTCTTTTTAAATAAACTTCTAACTATAGCTAGGCCTAAACTAAATGATGCTTTTGATTGTCTGAGTAAACACAGAGAACAGAAATCAAAAGTGGACAAGGAATGATTTGTTTTAACATAAAAAATTAAATAAATTTCTCCTAGATTCACATCACAAGACTCATTGTACTTTAATGATGAAAGATGAAATAAAATTTACGTAAGCCACACATCTGACGATAAAAATTGATGATTAGTGAGATAGAAAATCAAAGCAAAGGCAGGCATGAGACTTCTATTCCAATATCATAAAGTTGATACAACTCTAGGACAACAATATTGTACCAAAAGGTAGGCATACAATATGTGATCAAACACTGGAAATAGACAACATAGAATGAACGAGCACTTGGAATAACAAGTTCTGCATGCTAGAATAGGCACAACAAATTTGCTATCACAATTACCATTACTTACAATGGGCAAGGCTGCCCTTATTTATACTAAATCAAAGGAGTAGAGAACCCTAAAATCTCCTTGATTTACCCTAACTAACTTGCCAACTCACAAGCTTTATTTCTATTCTAAGACAAAGATTACAACTAACAAATGCTTTAAAACAATTTGCTTTAAAACAAAGAAAGCTCCAACTAATATAAAGTGATTCCTTTCTAAATAAAGAATGGATGAGCTTAGGATGAAAGAAAATGCTTTAAAACAAAAAGCATATGATTTAAAGCTGATTTCTTTTGAGTCACATCCTCATCTACATTCTTGCTTTATGGTGATGTCATCCATTGATATAAATATATTGCCACAGCTGCCTATTTTTAGCCTTGAGGGCTACTTCATCTTCTCCATCATTCAACACTCTCTCTTTCAGATTATCTATTGCAACTTCAAGAGATTCACATCTCTGTGTCAGGTACTTCTACCAAGATTGGCTCTGAAAACCTTAATGACATCCACATCCAATGTTCTTTGGAAAAAAATTCTACTTTTCTTTCAACCACTTTTGAGCAACCTTTTCTGATATTTTTCTTTATCATTGTGCCACACCCTCTTGCATTCTTCAATTGAAACAACCAAGTTCTCCCTCCATATTGGTATTGAAAAACACTTCTCAATGCCATTTGGCCTAAGGCTGCAAAGCACATTTCCATCTACTGATTGGATTTCTCTTATGACTAAATTGTAATGCTTCATACAAGCAATTACGAATTCGATACTTTGCACTGAAATGAGAAATGAAGCTGCTGCAAGCAACCTGGAGTGACCCAGATTCCTGATAGTACTATTTCCTGCATCTTCCAAAGGATGCAAATTGATCACTGGAAGTACTTTATGCAAGTCTGTCTCAAAATTTCTTAGGTAATCGTGAACCAATGCCATTTTAGGCTTGATCTTTGTTGGAGAGTACTGCATACTGAAAGATTTGAAGAATGACTATGAACACACCTATGTCGGAAAAATCTTGGACAAAAGGCTGAAAATTACTTGCTGATTTCTTTTAAAAAGCAAAATGTGAGAAAAAAATCTAGCATATGGGTTTTGTAGGCAATTCTGTTTTGAAGCAACCTAGATTGTCAGATTTTGAAAAAGTGGAAGGTTTCCTAAAAAAGCAGCAAAAAGTAAATTCTCTGAAAAATAAAATTTCCCAATCTTCAAGAGGATGAAATTCTGGATGGACCCATGATGAAAATTGAAAAAGCTTCAGTACTATTTTTGAAAAATGATCCCCTAGAAAAAAGGACCCCGAAAAAGCGTGCCTCTGTGCTTCCTCATCTTGAAACTATGAAGAATGCTGAAAAAGCAGTTCGTTTGGGCCTTCGAATCTTCATGGAAAGAAAATAAAAATATTCCTCCTCTAGATGCAACCTACAAAAGTAATGAATAAAAGAAGCCAAAAGCTTGTCTTTATAGAACTATAGGGAAAAAAAGTAGCTTTCTTTGTGAAAGAATAAAGCTTGAATCTTATCCATGAAGAAAGCATCTTTTAAAGCACAAATCCAAGTAGATATGCTTGAATAGGAAGAATCCCTATTTTATAGCTACCTATGGCTTCATGTGTGAGATGATTAAAAATATCTTCTTTGATGATGTCATCAAACATGCAAGGTTGCAAAAGTGTTAGCCAATTTTTCCTTCATTTTGACACTTTTTGCACTCGTTTTGACTCCAGTATGACCTATCCCTACCTTCAACAAGATGGAAAACTATCACCGTTTGACTGAAAAAGCTAACTGATCATGGCACCTTGAAGACTTATCAATCCTGATTTCATCCCCAGCCTCAAACTGACAATCTGATGACGTTTGACCGCAAATTTGACCTCTGGAACCTGTCACCGGATGAAGTTTTGGAAGCGACTGTTGAAAAAACACTATCAAACATGAAAAATGCTAAGGCATGAAAATTTGGGAGCCCCCAGCCTCCAGGGGCTCCTGGATTTTCATGCCTTAGCCATTTTTTGGAAAATTTCAACTTTTTCAATTTCTTGTCTTCTGTGCGCGCGGTGACTGTAAACCCCTGTTTGGCTGTCGATTTCTGCTTGTTGGAAAAAAAATGAGTTTGATGATCTAGTATACAGGTGAGCCTGATGAAAATTGAGCTGATTGTATCTTATGCCTGCCTTGAAAATTGAGCCAAACTAATTATCTATGAATATGACTGGGCTGACAAAAGAAGATTTGTCATTTTTTGGAAAAACATGGAAAATATTCTAAGGCATGAAAAGATGGGAGCCCCCAACCTCCAGGATCTCCTAGAAAATTGTGCCTTAGAATATTTTTGAGATTTTCAAATTTTCTTTCCATTTCTCTATTTTACGTGCTGTAGGTCCTGTTTGATCTTTGTGTCAGGTTGTCCAGTTGACTGTTGGAGCAGGACGGGAGGTGATTTGAGTAACCTAAACCTACCTGAGATGAATCTCCAGCTTTTACCAGCATTTTGACTAAGTTTTGACTGATTTTGACCCTCTAGAAAGGGGTTAATGGAGGCTTTTTGACGTTTCTTGAAAAACATGGAAAAAAATTCAAAGGCATGAAAAGATGGGAGCCCCTAGCCTCCAGGAGCTCCTAAAAATCTGTGCCTTAGAGAATTTTCATGATTTTCAACTTTTGCTTGCAGTTTACCTCGTTTCTCATGCCGGCAATTGCTTCATGTCACCGATTTCGATGATTCAACATTCAATTGCCACTGGATGAGGAATGGACAAGATAACCTGGGTATATTTGACGTGAATTCCAACTTTTCAAGACCTGTTGACCAAAATGACTGCTTTTATCCGCCCTGGAACTGTTTGACGGAGGCATTTTTCACATTTTCTAAAAAATGCGAGAAAAAATCTAAGTCTGCTAAAGCTAGGCGCCTCTAGCCTCCAAGGGAGCCTGCAAATCCATGCCTTAGTCAAATTTGAAGATTTTCACTTTTCTCCTCATTCCGGATCCATCCTACTCCATTTTTTGTGCTTTGTCAAATCAATGACTGCTTGTCAGTTCTGCGTTAGCTGAATAACTTGAAAGACTTGAAATTGATCTCTAGCAGATGAACTTCTTCCATTGATGACTCCCGAGCTCGTGCTTCACCTTCTGAAAAAGCAGAATTGACCCAATAGAGAAAACTTGATTTTTTGTAGATTCTGTCTGGACCACCTTGATCGTGAAGCGAAATTAGCCAGTCAGAATAAGGCACGACACCTAAATCAAAGATTCTATTTTTAGAAGATTTTTCCAGCATCCGTATCTCAAGAAACCTAGAAAACCTAATTTGAAGTCTATTTTTAGAAATTTTGACTTTTTGACTTTTTTTGACAAAAAAATTTCTAGACTTTCACAAAATGCCTTAATGAAGCAAAAATTTGGATTGGGTACAACACATACCACAACAATGCGATATCCAAAAGCAAGGTATTGTGTTTAATTACTCCATGCTTTAGAAGTTTCTTGAGCTTCTCTTTGATCTCTTGTGCCTTTATTAGACTTTGTCAATACAACATAAGGTGTGGGAACAAACATTTAGCTAGTAGTGGTATTTCATGCTCAATTTCTCTTTGTTAAGATAGCCCGTTGGGTTCCACAAATAATGAAAAAAATTCACCCACCAAACCATTCACACCTTTTTATTCATAATGAGTATACAACCCATGTAACCCTTTCAACTCAACCCCTTTTAATATCTTTTTTCTCTCAACATAATCAAAGTAATTTTGTCATAGTGTTGAACAAATGCTTGGCTTGTAAAGTACTCACCATAGTGATATTTTCTTTCTCCACCATTCAATGTCTATGACATCCCATTTTGGACCAACCTATATTGGTTAGACCTCCTCCAATATGTAGTATCTAGTATCCCTTATGTATAAGTATGGATTACCAAAGATCACACCACAAATGTTTAGTGGAACCACATTTACTAGCACTTCATCCTTATATTTAGAACCAATAGAGAACTTGATTGCACTGTTTATTCACCATGATCTCTATTAGTATAGTGTGATATTTAATTGAAATCCTAATGTATTAATTTTTATGCATTTCCAATAATCTTGGAATGGGTACTTGGATGCCCATGTTGTTGAGAGATATTATTTTTTATTTCTTCCATGACTTGGAATATTAGTTGCAGCAATATTCATGGAGGTGGAGTTAGTAGTTGTGGTTACAAAGCTATTTTTAGCAAAATTCTCAACTTAGGCACCAAAATTGAGTAGTGGAGCATCTTGCATGTTGTTGGTGGATCTCATATGAGTTGGGTGATGATTTCAAACACCTACCTTTGGATATGGGCCATTATGAAGGAGTTACAAGTCAAAGTTGCTTTCTATTATTGGTTAGGAGGTTCAATTTATCTCTTTACCCTTGTTCATCTCTCATGTCCTTTTTTCTCCAAGATAGTGCCAAATATGGGTGAAATTTCTAACACTTCTCTTCCATGTACTCATCCTTATCACAATGGGAACATTATAATTTAGTTTTAGTTTTTCATTTGTTCTTTTAGATGGTTGCACGTTATTAATTTTCTTTGATTTGCTTTTTTTTAATCTCTAAATACCCATGATCTCCACTGAAGTGCCATGGCCATCTAAATAATCAATTGCCTTGTAGTGACAATATAGATTTTTCAATGAGCTATAAGCCAATCCATTCCTAACACTATTCCATAAGAACCTAAGGGTATAACTCTAAGGTCTATTTTAGTGGTGAAGGCTTCAAGTTCCAACTCAATATCTTTGACTATTATGTTTATGACCATCTTAGCCCCTGAGGCCAACTCGACCTCCCACCTATTGTCCTACCTAGTGGCCACCAGTCTGCAATGCTCCACTAATGATGGAGAAATAAAGGAGTCTAAAGCTCCAAAATAAAACAATAGAGTAACAGTCTAAATACTACCAATTATACCTAGAGTCTCTATGATTGTAGCCTAATACTTAGCCTAGTGGTTATCAACCACTGAAAATACTCTATGGGATTTACCCACATCTCCAATCATCTGCTTAGAGCCTCTAGCATACTAACCTCCTCCTATAGAAAATACCTGATGACACTCTCTATCTATGGGCCCTGTGCCACCACATATGTAACATGGTCCTCTAGTCTATACCTAAATTGATCATGTCCTACTCGACTGTTGAGCTCTAGGTTTACTAGATCTACCCTACACACCTCGATAGGACTATTGTGAATGTGTAGATCATGCACCCTATGTCTGTGGTCTTTGGTCTTGATGAGGACCCTATGTCTACCATACTCTAGAGTGACCACCCTATGATCCTTGTTGAGGTCCAGGCCTCCACCCCTAATGTTCATGTTACAAAGGCCTAGGAGGCATAGATGCAACTCTAAAACCTCCCTTCTGAGGGAGTAGAGTGATGGTGATAGTTTGTCATTGATGTCAAAAGGTATTGAGAAAGTTGTTCATGATCATGCATTTCACAGTTGTTCACATAGCATTGAAGGATGTTGTCAGTTGGGATTGAATTGATAAATGGATGATAATATTACAAGTGTTTGATAACATTCATGTACCAATCATGCTCACTATATTGGTGTTTCAAGTACTTATAGGATCACATGAATACACTTGATGTTTGGTGTTGGTTTATGATTAATCACAGGACTTGTTTGATCAGGTTTGGTCTTCAATGATGTCTTCATATGTTCTTTGGTAAGTGATGTCACAAGGTGATTTGCTTGGTGGTCATCTCAGGGATTGTCTCAAGGCAAGGTTGTTATTGATATATTGTTGTTAATATGCTTCAAGTTTGTAACAGGTTGATTACTTTATTTTGTTGGCAGTCTTGGTGGTTCAGAATGTTCAATGAAGTATTCAGATGATGGTTCTCATTCTTATCATGATCATGATTTAAAGGAATAGGCTTATCAAAGATTTCGCATGAAGATGTTTGGTTGATGGTGTTTTAGTTGATGACCTTTCTAAGGATGCTTCAAGATGTCTGTATATTCAGGAGATCATGATCATATGTGATTATGTGATCAAGAAGTGCTAATGTGGTCAAAGGTTTTTTGAATAAGATTTAAAATCATTTATATTCTAACATAAATCTTAACACTATGGCACTTTTGTTATATTCCATTGGTGACTTGTAATGGAGGGTTTATAACTTAAAAAAACATTGCTTGAAGGGTCTTTAAGACCATAGGGCAACCAGCCCCTTTCCTCATTTTACTGATGGAGCAAGTCTTGTATATGGGTAGGATTTCAATGTTTTTGAATTCAAAATTATATCACCGCCAAAAGTTTAAGAGGGCACGGGTTTGTGGGAGTGTAGGCCCGATGCCTTGGAGGTTTTTTAACTCAAATTCTTAAAGCCTTCTTTGGAGCCCGATTCATATTTGAAATGTTTTTATTTAAAAATTGCATGGGTATTAAAAAGGAAAAGCAAAAGGCATCAAATTACCTTGCTTTAGGGGAGCATAGTATATATGTTTTAAAAGTTTCTATTAAGGATGTCATTCCCTTTTATGGCTTTAGTTTCTTTTTAGAAACTTTACTCAAACACTAAGTGGTCAGCCTATACCACATTTTTGAATTATAAAATGGTGAGCTTAGTGGTTCTTAAATTAGAATTTTTTTCTAATTTAAAGAAATGACATTAGAATTTTTTTTTTGAGTTTTATTTGGTGATTAGTGGGTATTAAATTAGAAATTTTTAAGAGATTTTTCTTGAAGGAAAATATCTATGGAGAATTGGAAATGTTTTTTTGTGCAAAATGAAGATTGATTTTCTTGAGAAGAAAAAGAGTTTGATTGCAGGAATTTACAGAGAAGGAGATTGCATGAAGATGAAAAGTCTTATGAAGTTTTTTTTCAGAAATATGAAGAATCATACATGAAGTGCATTGGATGAAGATATTAGTTTTAAAGACAATATTTACATAGATGGAAGATGAAGTTGCTCAGATATTTTATTTACAAGGCATTGAAAGAGAAGATAAAGTGATTTTTTTTAAAGAAGAGAATTGAAGATATTGAAGAATTTTTTCAGAGGCAAATTAAGAATTTTTTAGATACAGAGAAGTTGAAAGGTTTTCATGAAGATAATTTTGTGAGGAATATCAACAGGATTGAATGATGTTTAATGGAGATAATTTATCTTGTGAGAAAATCATATTGAAGATTTATTTATTATTTTTTGTTTGTAATGAGAGAATGTGTTTTTGTAGGAATATGAATCAAAATTGAAGAGTTTATTTGCAGGGGAGATGAAGAAAAGGAAATGTGTTTTTGTAGAGAAGTGAAATTCCAAGAGTTCTGTTGTTTATAATTGCAAAATTTGTGTGATCAGATGCAGGAAAAATTTATGAAGGAATGTGAAAGGTTCCAAGGCATTGAAGAGACAAATTTTGCACATTAAAATAATTAGAGATGAAACATACAGAAGATGAAAGGTGAAAAGATATTCAACTTGTATAAATTTGTTTTTCAGGTGCACTGATGGTATGAATTAAGAAGGATAGAGATGAAACATACAGTGTTGTGAAGTGTTGTTGAATGGATTAGAATACAGATTTGATATGCAGTGTTGTTAAATGGATTAGAATACAGGATTGATATGCAGTGTTGTTGAATGGATTAGAATACAAGATTGATATGCAGTGTTGTTGAATGGATCAGAATACAAGATTAATTTGCAGAGAAAATTATTTATAAAGATTTGTATATGGAGCTTGTTTACAGGAGTATGTAAAAGAAAATGGTCTTGATTTGAAAATCAAACAGAAGGTATAAGGTTGTATACAATGGTGCAAATCTGATTGAATGGCAATCATGTCTTGCACACAAAGTTTGATGTTTTGTTAATAGTGATTGTGTTTGCCAGTGAGGCACAGTATGACAATAAGGCTTGTGGTTAGTGAGACCATGGTTAGTGAGACCATGGTTAGTGAGACCTCTGTATATGTCAGTGAGACATTTGTAAGAAGATTTTTCATTTAAGCCAGTGAGGCAGTTCTGGAGTGGTTTTTCTACCCCTGGAGGGTTTTCCACTCGTGCAATTCTTGTGTCTTGATTCTTATTGATCATCTCTCTATGGTTGTATGTTTTACTCATGAGTTTTTGTTTATGTGTTTAACAAAGTTATGTGCATATGTGTTTGGCAATTCAATGATAACTTTCTCTCCTTGTGCTCTCCAAGTTAAATTTTGTAAAAAGATTCAAAAATTCACACAACACTGATTCACCCCCCCTCTCAGTGTTGACATTAACTCCTACAATTGGTATCAGAGCAAGGTTCCCTTTTGCAGCTTAATCAGCTTGGGTAGGTCCTATGTGTGGAGTTCAATTGGTAAGTGCAAAAGAAATAAGAGCAAGAAAATTATCAAGCTTCATTCTGATCAAAAGACATCATCCATATCAAATCCAAATGTTGATATAAAGTCAGTTGATAATGATGTTCTTCATGTTGATTCTAATATTGTATTAGAAGAAAAAATTTCAGGAGTTTCTCAGTTTAATGGTTCAAATTTTTCAGTTTGGTATGTTAGAATGCAAGTGTATTTATCCTCTTTAGGATATGATGTTTTAATGTCTATTGAGAATGAATATTCTAACTCTGCAAATAACAAAGAAGCCCTTGAATGTAATCAGATTGCAAAGAAGGTTATATTGTCTGCACTGTCTAATGATTTTTCTTGTAAAATTATGGACTGTGTTACAGCTCAGGGTATGTGGAGGAGATTGATAAAAATTTATCAAGGTAGTACACCTGAAAAAGAAAACAACTTATTATCTAAGAAGAGTGACAGTGATGAAAATCTTTCACATGAAGGAGATGAGACTCAATCAGATTTTGAAGAAGATCAGATTATAAGTGATGAAGAACAAGAATGTGAAATTGATATGGAAGGAGAGCTTATATATGCTTTGGGTGAGCTCAAGAAGTATAAGAAAGAAAACCAGAAATTAATGTTGCAATTGCAGCAAGAAAAAGATTTAAAAGACAAAACACTATTAGATCTTGAAGATGCTAGAAACCTGATTGTAGACTTGAAGAATCAAGCAAGTGAATCAAATAAATTGATTGTCAGTTTGAAATCAGAAATTGAAGAAGCTAAGAGGATAGCTGATGTCTCAATATCTAACCTTGAAGTTGCAAGGATTGAGAATCTAAAACTAGAGAGTGATATTATCAATCTGAGAAAAGAGTATGATGGTCTCAAAGCTTTATCTAAGAAGTATAAGGAGTTTGAAGAAAGCACAAGCAAGCTACATAATATGCTTGGTAAACAAAAACTATATGGAGACACTACTGGACTTGGTTTTGAAGAAGGAGAATGTTCAAAAGCTAGAGAGACACCTAGAAAGAAGATTGATTTGAATGCTACCACTGAAAACAAAATGCAAAATCAAAGAAGAAGAAATTTTAGAAGAAATGCTCCTGTAAGACAAGCATACATGTACAGGTATAATTATTCTTTTAGTGGTTTTTGTTATACTTGTAATCAATTTGGACACAAATCAGTTAATTGCAGAAGGAAAAGGAATACTGACATTATTTGTTACAAGTGCAAAAATATTGGACATATACAAAGAAATTGTAAAAGGTATGATTCTGCATGGAAGCTTAATATGAGTGCTCAAAGATATTATTAGTCATTTGGTTATGATTACAACATAATTTGTTATAATTGCAACTCTCTTGGTCATAAAGCTCATAGTTGCAGGAAAGCTCCACCTGATTTGAAAAAGTTGAAATGGAAAGAGGGAGAAAAGGTTTGGAGAAAGAAAGCCCCTATAAAAGTGTGGAAGCAAAAACAGAGTCATGAGAAGGTAAATCCCAAACTTGTGCATCCAGCACAAGTTACATCATCAGTTGCATAACAGATAGCATGATGTGAAGGGGAGTTGTTCTTGTTCTATCTTTTATCCCCAAGAAGTTATAGGAGGAGATCAATTGATCTGATGTTGTGTATGTCAGTGACATGTTTAATGGTTGCTAAGATATTATTCATATAATTGATGATGGTGATAGTGGTACAGGTGATCTTTGGTTCAATATGTATACATGTTGTTGTTAAAGTGTTTCAGAAGCTCTCTGCATGAAAAGATTGATGTTGTTGTGACTTGATATCATGTTGGTACTTAAAAATTGTGTTACAGTTTTGTGTGATCTTGCTTGTCAGGGCAAAGAGCTTAAGATGCTCTCAAGAAGCTCTTATCAGAAAATTAGCATGTGTTGGCTAAGGTGGTTGAAAATAAAAATTCAATTCATAGCAATTATCTCTGTTTTTGATTTGTGCAAAGTGTTGTTACAGGAAGAATTTGTTGATGCAATTTGTTTGTTGTTTGAATGACAAAGTCAAGAGGCAGAAGTTCTTGTTGGTTGCAGGATGTAGTTATGTATATATCAGATTTGACAGTATGTTGTGAAAAGTGTCTTGTGCAGAACAAGAGGATAGTTCAGATGGTCTTTAGTCTTTGTCATGTCAGAAAATGTGTCAGAATAGTGTGGTTACAGGATGATAGTTCATATCAAAGAAGTCAATTTGATATTCATATCAACTACCTTGTTGTGTATGTTTTTATGGCATATGTTTGCATAAGTATTGAAACTTTCAGGTGATTTGGAGATAGTGTTTCAATTGTTTCATTGATGATCTTCCATGTTTCAGACAGAGTTCTTCAAGCTAAGACATTGTTGGTGATATCCTGTATTTCATCAGAAGAATTTAAAATCAACAATAGCAGATGATAATGTTCAAAAAGGTTTGTCATATGTTGGCTTCAGAATTGTTATCATCATAAATCATTACTTGTTCAAAGGTTAATAGGAGTTTATGCCTTCAAAGTGTTCATAATTCAATATGATTATAATGATTATGATCATGCTATAACATCTTTAAGTAAAGTTGTTCTCAGGGGAAGTTAATCAAAGGATTGAGTTGTCACTATCATGGGAAATTTGAAAAGAGATATGTTTTCTTCATCCTCATATTGGTATTTCTTGTCAGGACAGTTGCCAGTGACATTTATGAGTAGTGATTTGTTTGTGTATTTCAACACAGAAAGAGCAAATTGTTTTGAGTCTTTGTCATCAGATGTCAAAAAGGGGGAGAAAGAAAAATTGCAATCAGATGGTTTTGCCATCAATGACAAAGGGGGAGATTGATGGTGATAGTTTGTCATTGATGTCAAAACGTATTGACAAAGTTGTTCATGATCATGCATTTCACAGTTGTTTCATAGTTGTTCACATAGTATTGAAGGATGTTGTCAGTTGGGATTGAATTGATAAATGGATGATAATATTACAAGTGTTTGATAACATTCATGTACCAATCATGCTCACTATATTGGTGTTTCAAGTACTTATAGGATCACATGAATACACTTGATGTTTGGTGTTGGTTTATGATTAATCACAGGACTTGTTTGATCAGGTTTGGTCTTCAATGATGTCTTCATATGTTCTTTGGTAAGTGATTTCACAAGGTGATTTGCTTGGTGGTCATCTCAGGGAGTGTCTCAAGGCAAGGTTGTTATTGATATATTGTTGTTAATATGCTTCAAGTTTGTAACAGGTTGATTACTTTATTTTGTTGGCAGTCTTGGTGGTTCAGAATGTTCAATGAAGTATTCAGATGATGGTTCTCATTCTTATCATGATCATGATTTAAAGGAATAGGCTTATCAAAGATTTCACATGAAGATGTTTGGTTGATGGTGTTTCAGTTGATGACCTTTCTAAGGATGCTTTAAGATGTTTGTATATTCAGGAGATCATGATCATATGTGATTATGTGATCAAGAAGTGCTAATGTGGTCAAATTTTTTTTGAATAAGATTTAAAATCATTTATATTCTAACATAAATCTTAACACTATGGCACTTTTGTTATATTCCATTGGTGACTTGTAATGGAGGGTTTATAACTTTAAAAAACACTGCTTGAATGGTCTTTAAGACCATAGGGCAACCGGCCCCTTTCCTCATTTTACCGATGGAGCAAGTCTTGTATATGGGTGGGATTTCAATGTTTTTGAATTCAAAATTATATCACCGCCAAAAGTTTAAGAGGGCACGGGTTTGTGGGAGTGTAGGCCCGATGCCTTGGAGGTTTTTTAACTCAAATTCTTAAAGCCTTCTTTGGAGCCCGATTCATATTTGAAATGTTTTTATTTAAAAATTGCATGGATATTAAAAAGGAAAAGCAAAAGGCATCGAATTACCTTGCTTTAGGGGAGCATAGTATATATGTTTTAAAAGTTTCTATTAAGGATGTCACTCCCTTTTATGGCTTTAGTTTCTTTTTAGAAACTTTACTCAAACACTAAGTGGTCAGCCTATACCACATTTTTGAATTATAAAATGGTGAGCTTAGTGGTTCTTAAATTAGAATTTTTTTCTAATTTAAAGAAATGACATTAGAATTTTTTTTTGTGAGTTTTATTTGGTGATTAGTGGGTATTAAATTAGAAATTTTTAAGAGATTTTTCTTGAAGGAAAATATCTATGGAGAATTGGAAATGTTTTTTTGTCCAAAATGAAGATTGATTTTCTTGAGAAGAAAAAGAGTTTGATTGCAGGAATTTGCAGAGAAGGAGATTGCATGAAGATGAAAAGTCTTATGAAGTTTTTTTTCAGAAATATGAAGAATCATACATGAAGGGCATTGGATGAAGATATTAGTTTTAAAGACAGTATTTACATAGATGGAAGATGAAGTTGCTCAGATATTTTATTTACAAGGCATTGAAAGAGAAGATAAAGTGATTTTTTTTAAAGAAGAGAATTAAAGATATTGAAGAATTTTTTCAGAGGCAAATTAAGATTTTTTTAGATACAGAGAAGTTGAAAGGTTTTCATGAAGATAATTTTGTGAGGAATATCAACAAGATTGAATGATGTTTAATGGAGATAATTTATCTTGTGAGAAAATCATATTGAAGATTTATTTATTATTTTTTGTTTGCAATGAGAGAATGTGTTTTTGTAGGAATATGAATCAAAATTGAAGAGTTTATTTGCAGGGGAGATGAAGAAAAGGAAATATGTTTTTGTAGAGAAGTGAAATTCCAAGAGTTCTGTTGTTTATAATTGCAAAATTTGTGTGATCAGATGCAGGAAAAATTTATGAAGGAATGTGAAAGGTTCCAAGGCATTGAAGAGACAAATTTTGCACATTAAAATAATTAGAGATGAAACATACAGAAGATGAAAGGTGAAAAGACATTCAACTTGTATAAATTTGTTTTTTAGGTGCATTGATGGTATGAATTAAGAAGGATAGAGATGAAACATACAGTGTTGTGAAGTGTTGTTGAATGGATTAGAATACATATTTGATATGCAGTGTTGTTGAATGGATTAGGATACAGGATTGATATGCAGTGTTGTTGAATGGATTAGAATACAAGATTGATATGCAATGTTGTTGAATGGATCAGAATACAGGATTAATTTGCAGAGAAAATTATTTATAAAGATTTGTATATGGAGCTTGTTTGCAGGAGTATGTAAAAGAAAATGGTCTTGATTTGAAAATCAAACAGAAGGTATAAGGTTGTATATAATGGTGCAAATTTGATTGAACGACAATCATGTCTTGCACACAAAGTTTGATGTTTTGTTAATAGTGATTGTGTTTGCTAGTGAGGCACAGTATGACAATAAGGCTTGTGGTCAGTGAGACCATGGTCAGTGAGACCTCTGTATATGTCAGTGAGACATTTGTAAGAAGATTTTTCATTTAAGCCAGTGAGGCAGTTCTGGAGTGGTTTTTCTACCCCTAGAGGGTTTTCCACTCGTGCAATTCTTGTGTCTTGATTCTTATTGATCATCTCTCTATGGTTGTATGTTTTACTCATGAGTTTTTGTTTATGTGTTTAACAAAGTTATGTGCATATGTGTTTGGTAATTCAATGATAACTTTCTCTCCTTTTGCTCTCCAAGTTAAAGTTTGTAAAAAGATTCAAAAATTCACACAACACTGATTCACCCCCCCTCTCAGTGTTGTCCTTAACTCCTACATAGAGGTCTACGAAAACCCTGATCTTGCTGCTATTGATTATGGTTCTAAAAGTGATCATGTGACTCATGGGAATTCCCATGAATCTCCTTAGAAATATGTAATATACCAAATGAAATTTCTCTAAAGTGTTTCAAATCTAAAAGTAGGCATTAATAAACTTCACCAAACTTATGAAAATCCATCACAAACTAATGACTAAACATTAAAACTTCAAAATATTCACCCAAAACCTCCATAAATGATATTATTGATAAAATTTATGATTTTACATAAGAATAGACTAATTATATAATCATATTATCCACAACAAAAAAATTATAAATCTGAAACCACAACAACAAAAACCCACATAAACTCAACACTACCAACAACTAATCTACAACTAACAATACCAAAATAATACTGGAAACTCCCAAAATTGAGTTTTTATTGAAAAAATCTTATTTTTGCATCTAAAAGGGCTGAAACAATAGTCACAACACCTTATACAATAACATAAAATCTGGGACAAAACTATAAAATCTCTACACATTAATAACTACTCTTCAACACAAATACACTAGAAACCCTCCAAAGTTAATTTTATTGAAATAATTAGGTTTACACATCAAAAGAGGTCTAATACAACTTCTTAGAACCAATATAAATAGAAAAATAAATTCAGCAACATCAACTGCAAATTTTACACTAATCTTTTGAATACACATTGTGTATTTCACCAATACATTGCCAAACTACTCCAAAAAGCATGAATAAACATTGCAACTTCTAGAACTGAAAAAAAACATTGAAACAATAGAAATAACAACCACATAGTAGTAGAAAAACCTACAGAAATCTTGCAATGCATATCTACAACTCTGAAATTACAAACACACATAAAACTAAAACTAGTTGAAACTACATCATTCCCTAAAGCTCTATTGCAATCCCTGGATGAGAAAACACTCTTGAATCAAAGGATTTTTGTCCCCTAACTCCTATAACCAATGGGTTTTCATCCACAAGTCACAATTTTCTATGGGTTTTTGTGCACATAAGAAATTACAAAGCACAAGTGCTCATATAATGAAAATGGAAGTTGAAAATGGCCAAAAGATCTATAACTAGAAAATAAAAAATATTTATACTAGACAAGTCAAAAATGGGTTACCAAAACCCAAATACCAACTTGTGGGAAAAATTATAAAATATTAATTAAAATATTCCTTTGGAATTTCCACCTCCCATGCAAACCAAAAATAATTGCCACTTATAGCTCACTACTGCAAGAAAAATCAAACCAAATCTTGCCAAAGATTCTAAGATCGCCAAAAATAGAATCTAGTAGTTAAAAAAATCTCCATGAAAAATCCACACTCCCACTTGTGCAATTAAATCCAATATTTAATATTTTATTGCTCCTGTTAAATATAATTTCAGATTGAATTTACGAAAAACAACAAAAATATTAAATAAAATATTTTCCCTTAAATTTAATTATTAGTCCTCTAGAAAATAGGAGTGGACCAATAATTCCTCCAAATTTTTTTTTATTTGAAAGGGGACATTGTGAGTCTGCCCTTCTCAAAATTTCTTGTCCTCAAGAAATGCAAATTCAAATATCTCTACTTCTCCCCAACTCTCAAACTGATCAACATTCTCCTATAGAGCTTCTGTAAACTCTTCATTTTCTACTTTACCCAACTTCCTCTATAGAATTATAGTAAATCTAAGAGTTGGAACACTCATGGTTATGAGGGAACACATGATCTCCATCCTTTCAGTTATGTACAAAAAACCAGTGAAAATTAGTGCATCATTAACATGCAATGCCTTAAGAGGAAGCATACTATTGAACCTATGTTGAGTTACATTGTGGTATCTGTTGGAAGGATACATGGCAATCAGTGGAACCTACTACAACTCACCGCAGATGAAGTGTAGAGGATAAGGCTGACAGAGCTAATAGTACTAAGAGTCTTTTTTAAGGGACATGCCCCTATTACAATAGATTGTATAAAGATATGTAATGCAATAAGATATAGGAGAGAGATAGATAAGAAATATATGTACAGAGTAGAGACATAGGCCTACCTTTTGTATCTATTGATAAATATGAATTTATAAGGAGATATAAGGATTCTAATACAATAATGAAGTGTCTATTGATGCATTTTTGACTCGATAGTATAATTAGATCTTACCACATTATGTTAATTTCTACTGCATTTGTGTATCTTTTTACCATTGTATCTTCTAGGGTATAAACATTTTACATAAGAGTATAGTAAGTTCATATCTCTAGAATGAATCCTAATTTATCTTGCCAATATTGGTCCCATTTCCAAGACCCTAGCAAGAGCAATGGAGAATACATGAGACAAAATAAAAGAAAAGAAATTACAGAATAGAAAGAAGAGTTGAGAAATAAAGATATAAAAAAAAGACAATTTTTTTTAAATCTGTGGAAGAAATCTCTTAAGTCTTACCCTTGTGAGAGGGGGCAGACACTTAAGGGATGACGAATGGAAATGGGAGAGTAATCTAAAAAGATCCTTGAAAAGATATAACTATTGGTAGTCATCCTACTATGGGGTACATAAAGATTATGTAATACCATAACATAAACACCCATGGCCAAAGGAGATAACAAGACGTTAAGGGAAATTAGTGAAAACATAAAATAATAATGGAAATGAGCATGGAGGAGAAACAAACATACCAAGGACCGATAGGAAAGATATTGCAAAAGGATAGAATGGTGGAAGAAATGGAAAAGGAATGCACCATGAGGATACTAGTGGAGAAGGAAATAAAAGAAGTGATTAAGTAAGCCATTAAGGGTGCTTTTGAGTGCACCAACATGTGTGGAGCTGAACAACACACTGATTCACCTAATCTAGAGAGAAACAATGAGTGTGCCATAAGGGCTACAGTAGAAATAAGAGAAACAAAGTTAAATAAAACCATGGAACAAGTACATATAGATAAAGCAAAATAAATTATAAAAAGATTATAAGGGAGTATTATTGCATATGGATCATCGAGAAAAACATGGGAAGAAACATTAATTAGGACACCATTCATTCAACCTAATCTATCTAACATTCAAATTAGAATTGATCAAGAATATTGTTGTGAGGTTTCACAACGCGTCCCATTTTTCCCGAGCAAAATAGGGACCTAGCATATTTTTTTGTTTGCTTGGCTTGCTTGTTTCCCTTGCTTTCAGGTGGTATGGTAAAACAATTAGTATCAGATGCAGATCAAGATGTCATCATGTGCCTATCAGCACCTCATGATGTAGGTTTAATTTTCAAGGTCAAGATTTGTCATCATGGACCCTGCCAAGTGAAAGAGTGCAGTAGGTTTGCCTTTTGGATCACCCCAAAATTCCTTAGGACTAGGAAGTTATGCCCAGTAAAAGTTTGGTGAAACAGTACTAAGGATATCCTCACATTTCCTAATGTCTAGACATTCACTAAATACCCTGATTGCAAAAATTATAAAGTAAAACTCAGTATCTACACATTCGCGAATATGTACACGTCAATTTTAAATCCAAGATGCTTTAAACCATCAAAATGCATGGATATCTGCAGGCGCGCATAGTCAAACCCCAATATGCAAACATTCAGTAATATGCAAACCTGACACAGTATAATGATAAACATTAAACATCCGCATATGAACTTAGTGTCTGACATCTTAACTAATATCCTGATGACATCATTCAATATCATCATAAAGAAGTAACAGAAGGATGATGATGTCATCTAGACATTCTGAAGCCAACATGACAATAAACATTGAACATCTACACATCAACTTAATATGCCTGACATTTGTTAACATGATGATGACATCATGATACACCTAAGCAAGAATTTCCCTTAGGATGATGACATCACCAGGACATTCAAACTTTGAACATCATCACATTCTTTAATATCCAGCATATTAGCTAATATGCTGACTCAATGTAATATAGTTATTCCCTGCTTGCTTGTGGGGAATCTTCCTAAAGATGTCAATTCCATGCAGGGCTGCAGGTGGCTGTCACGTGGTTATCCAGATGATGACATATTCACATCAAGACTTAGGAGACATGATGCAAGGACAAATATCTAGATATTTCCTAATATCCACATATTCATCCCAAGACCTGTAACACATGGATTTCCAAGAACCAATAGGATGATGCCACATGTCACACTAACTTTTTGCATGTGGACATTTTGTAATGTCCTAATAATTGAGTAAAAGAAAATACCTTTAGATCTTTATGACTTGATTTTCACCATTGTCAATGTTGACCAATGTCCTGATGATGTCATATGCATATGCATATTCCAAAAGGGTATGCATATTGTTTAAACATCTTGACATTCTCAAACATGTAGATCCTATATTAAATGCCAAGAAAGCTGTAAGTGCATATTTGAAATTTCAAATCCTATGGTGCCACCTATTGTGATCTTAGGAACCTGATGATCATATCCATGGACATGAACAATTTAACATTAATTACGCCCTAAAATCACATTTGTAAGCATATAAGTGGGGATTTTGGGTCATTTTTACATTCATAATGTATTTGGAATGAGAAATTACAAAGCTCTAGTGTAATTACAACCTCCATTACAGAGATCTTCAAACTCAATGGAATGGTGTGCATAACAATGGCAAATGGTAAACCCAGATACACAGTGTTTTCTACACATCCTGATATTAAATAAGTAGATTTAAGCGTGTAAATTAGGTATGTAACAATTAAAACCCTCGTTTTGTCATTTCTGAACAGTAAAAGGTTAAAAGCTATTTACCTACGGTAAATTGGTATGCATATGCACATACTCAACTTTCGTAATATGTTGAATCCCATTATATTTAGAAATCAAAGGGTTGATTTTATAAGAGTGCATGTTACGTTAAGATGCATATATTGGTCATTACAAGATATCATGGAAGTACATAAGAACATATCCAATGCAAAATTCTTGAACCCTATGTACGTACATCCTAGTGGGATTGCTTTTAGATATGGTTAGATAGGTGATACTCATACACAGACTATCGATCTACATGCATGGACAACTAAGTCTGAGAAGGGTAGTGGAAATCCCCTTCTTATCAATATTTCCAACTCAGCGTTGTGGCAATCCAATGGGTTCCCTTTTGCTATAGAGGCCATTGAGTTGATAGTAGAATGTGTGAGAAATTATAACCCCACTACCAAAAGAGTTGAGAAGCACAGCCATGTGTATGCAGACTTTTCAATTGCAGGCATAATAGATGCATTCAATCTACCTTCAGTTCATCACTTATATAAAATAGATCTAGAAGCTCTAAGTAAACAATATCAGGACAGATATAAGGAATGCAAGAAGAACATGTTTCCATGGAGAGCTCAGGATAGCTCCTATAAGGTATCTACCAAGTTGCCTATAAACTTATTCAAATTTGACTTTATCCAGAGATGAAATACATGATGACAATGTTAAGCAGGATAAGAGGGAGACAACATGCAGGAAACTTTGAGGATTAGATGTATGGACTTATGAGAATGGTAGAATCCACCAACCATCAGCCACAATGGGTATCACTTATCAGCAATAGTCTAGATGAATGTATGAAGAAACTTGGTGGTAAGGAAAATGTGTTCCACATGACCTCATATATAGTATACGCCTGTGTAGCTAAAGGTACATTTGATGGATTGCAGACAATTGGTAGGGTTGGCCTTAACCTGGGAGATGTGAGCATCTGGGATCACTACCCACAGTTGGAGAGGAGATCATCTCTCTAGAATTATAAATGAGTTAATGATTGTATTATTATGCATCTGGTCTGGATGATGGAAGAGGATAGATCAAAGAGGTTGAGCATGGAATCTCAAGGAGTGGTAGGCAAGAATGGGACATGGTTCATCTAGTTCCCTACTTCCACCTACATCAAAATGGAAGGTTTTAGTGGGAAATCCCTGATGTTGCCTAGATATCTAATAGATAGGGTCATACCACTAGAAATGGCTAGATAAATATTGCCCTCTTATGAGGAATTTGCAAAGAGGAACAAAAAACCAAATGTGCTCTTCCCTATTTTTATTGGGTGGTACATGTGTCCAGGTGTAGAGTTGGATAAGGAAGCAGTAGGAGGATTGCAGTTGATGCATTTATAGCTCTTTCCCTTCACCAAACAATATGATCCATATAGAAGGATGGAGACCCACATATATAAGAAGCATGTGCATCAGGTACATTTAGAAGATTACTAGGTAGATTGCCCTGATGATGTCAAAGTGTGGAGGAGGATCTATCAGAGGCTCACACTAAAGCAAATTCCCACTTTGGATTGTATACCTATGCCTTCACAATTGCATCAAGATGATGGGGTGATAATGTCCTAGGAATATGAGGATAAGAAGATATATAGTGATACTATTTCCCTACTTGATTGGAGTCAGCTAGAAGAGACCTCATTGGACATGATAACACAGAGGGTCATGCAATTGACCAAAGCATGGATAGATCGGGGGGTCACTGGACTCAAGGCCAAGGGGGTAGCCATAACCATAGACAAGAAAAGAAAAAGACAAGAGTTGGTCGAGGAAGAGTATGATGAATTCCTAGGGGATAAAAGGCAAAGTTTGGAGAAGAAAGCACGGGAAGCTTCTTCCATAGAAGCCAAGAAAAGGGGTATAGATATCAGTATCAAGATCACCCCAAGACAATCACCCCAAAAGGATCGGGCTTCAACATCCACTGCAACAACATTTAAGGAGCTTATGGAGCAACCTGAGCATATAACAGCACCAGACATCATATATGAAGACCTAGAGGATAGTGAAGAGGATAATGTACCTCTAATAAAGAAGAGGAACACTTAAGATATCCTGGGAGGAACCAATGTTCCCAGACAAAAAAGTGGGCAACCACTAGTAATGAGGGGACTTGCTAGCCAGCAACCTAATATCCTACTAAAAGGCCAAGGAGGTGAAGGGATAATCAAAGCAGGGGTGATATATCAAGATTTACAACATGACATCCATGTATCTAAAATTATAAAATTCAAGATAGAATTGGTTGAGGAGGCTAAGGAAAAATAGAGGAAAAGAGAAATTGACCCATCCTTTCTTCTAGATGACACTGTGGACCTCACTAATGATGAGGTAGTTAAGGAGGTGGTGGATAGCACCATGGAGATGTTGGTGAAGAATACTACCACAATACCTTAGAATACTCCCATAGTGCAACAAGTCAGGGAGGAGGTAGAATAAGAAACAGAGGAAGACAATCCAAAGGCAATAGCATAGAAAATAGGCCTAGAAGGATTGATTGGTAATGCCACCAGCCCTGCAGTAATTGACTTATCATATCAAGGGGGTGATGATGAATATAAAGAGAAGAACATATGATAGGAGTAGATGGAAGTTGAGGAGAGTTCTACTATGGGTGCTACCGTGAATATTGAAGTGAATACTAAGACATCTGCATAATATGAGGTGTATGATATCAACAAAGAATAGGATAAGATGCAAAAAGTAGATACATCTAGACAAGAAGGTCCAATAGTTAGATTTGGATACGAGGATCCTAAGGACAAAGAAGCAGCAATATCTAGATAGGAAGGTCCTTTGAACAAAATGGTGATGAAAAAATAGAAGAAAAGATAAATGATGACAACCAAGGAGTTGATCAGGATGCACAACATCTAGGCCATCAAGATCCCAAGATCAGTACTTCGCCACCTCTAGATGAGTAGCTAGTACAAGATCAAATGGAGGAAACACATGATGATGGTCATACACAAGTACTAGAGAATGAGGAACCTGGTCAGGACAAGGATGAAGATCAGATTAAGACTTTGGAAGATCTTGCAGATGAGGAACAACAACAGCAAAGTTTAGATGAAGAGGTTCCTGCACACGAAGAACAACAACAATAGAATATGGGTGAAAACATCCCAAAGGAACAAAGCATAGAATCACATGATGCTCACATTGAGTAGATAAACCAAGGAGGATTTGTATAGGATGTGCCACATTGGTTAAGGCATGAGGTAAATCCACTTCAATTTGTTGATTCTTCAAATTTTGATATATCTTCATTGTTTTCAGCTAGAGTAGCTAAACCAAAGAGAAGAGCCTGAGCTACCTCTACTATAAAGAGGGACACAATAATAGGGAAAAGGACAGCCCGGGTAGCTATGCTTGTTGTGAATAGAGTAAAAGGAAAAATAAGTGCAGAGGAGTTCTACATAACCACTTTGGACCTGGGATTTTCTACTACGCAACAAGAAGGGCAAGAGGCCAAGGACAGTATAGATTCATTGATTACAAGGATAGAATAGGAGAAATCTAAGAATAAGGAGCATAAAGAGAAAATTACTCAAATGTAGACATTCATAAAGGGATTGGTGGCACCCACCAATGTCTCCATATCCACATCCACTCCTCTGGCAATAGTATCATAGGATGAAATCATTGGGTTAGACATCATGAAGCATCAATCACAGGTGATGGATAAGTGGTTCATCGAGTTCTTAAGTGGAGGTGAACAAGTAGTAAAGACCTCATTAGATAATTGGGACATGCTTAACACATTAAAGAGTAAGGCTGATAAAATGAAGCAGGTTGTACAAAGGTTAATAAAGAGTGGCAAACATCAGACTGCACTCACTGAGATGAATAAGATGGATATCAATGTGCTCATAACTAAAATTATTTTAACACCTCAGACGTCATCATTGCTGGATATCTGGTATGAGGATGTTAATTTAGATAGATATTTTGAAGAAGTGTAATACAAGATCTAGGGACCTCAGTGTCAAATTGCATGGACTCTTTCCAAAGGAGATAGAAATTTTAGAAGACCTTGAGGGCAAGATTGAAGGAAAGGTGGAGAATCAGGATGTGGACTTTGCCACCAAAGCATTTAAATATAACTTTAAGCCTACATCAGAGGATTCTTGTTGAGAATTAAGGTGTCTCAACCTTGGTAATTCCTCATATTATTTTTATTGTATTTATTTATTCATTGCCTATGATGTAAATTAATTGTAAATTTCATATTGTCATCTTGTGGGATGTGGCACGGTGATGTGTCATCCTACATGGAAGATGACAACTTGTAATTTTGTCCTCACATGAAGAGATAGGCATCCCACTTAGTGGAAGGAATATTTTTCCATGTGTCGGCATCTCAAATGTTGTGTAAGGGAATATTGACCGAAACGGTCATGACAGATTCCTATGACAGTTTTATGACATGTAAGAGTCAGAAATAGGAGATTCTATGACAGGTATAGACAAGTGTCGAAGAGCATCTTTGGGGAAGGCATCTTTGGGCACCCCAAGGTGGGTTATGACATGTTGTAAGAGAATATGCTATTTATAGCATGTGTATGATAGATTCTCTTACAGCTGTAAGTCATTATGCTATGACAGATTCTATGAGAGTCGTAAGAGTCGTAGAAGCATCTGTCATTACCCATTTTTGGAATAGGCAACCTCTTTGGGATGGGGTGACTTGACAAGTGTTAGGAACATTCTACAAGGTTGGACAAGTGTCCATAGGCATGGGTCTTGGGCCATGAGGCCATGTTGGATGCCCATTCCAAGATAGAGCCAAAACTGCCTTATAAACTCTATATAAATAGGTGTTTTGAGGAGGTGATGTACTACAAGTATTACAGGTAATGTTATGCTACCAGATCATCTCCAGAAATGAGTGTAGAAGACTTGTGTAAGAGCATTGACTTTGATTTGTATTGTAATCTCTTTGTTTACCTAATATAGTTGAGCAGTGTTTTGGTGTGTGGGGTTTTTCACCTATAAGGGTTTTCCCCATGTATATCTTGTGTCTCTCTTCTTCTGTCAATCTTTCTTCCTTATGTGTTTGCTACAATATCTCATGTCAATGGTTTAATGTTGCTGTAATAGTTAGGATAAATTAAATTTTCACTCTCCTCCCCTCATTAGATTAGTGTAGGAAGCGATTTCCACACACCTAGCTTCCTTTCAGTTGGTAACAGAGACTGTCCAGTTTTTGGTTCTAGCTGCTAGGTAGGGGTTTTTTTAGCTAATCTTAGGTTGAGTGGGAGTCTTGTGTAGAGTATTCTGTATCTTATTGTAGCAAGAATATGGCAACCACATTCAAAAGGTTGGAGGTTGAGAAATTCAATGGCACTAATTTTGAGTTGTGGAAACTCAAGATGGAGAACCTACTTGTTGATCGTGACCTATTGGAAACTGTATCCAGTGTGAAACCTACAACAATGTCACAAGTTGATTGGGACCTCAAAGATCAAAAGGTTAAGGGTCTCATAAGACTCTGTTTAGTTGACTCTATTCTATTGAACATCCATGAGGAGAAGACAATGAAGGATCTTTGGAAGAAGTTGGGTGATGTTTATCAAGCCAAGTCCTTGGTAAACAAATTCTTCCTAAAAAAGAAGTTGTTTTCTCTAAAGATGCAAGATGGAGGATCTGTTGTGGATCACATGAATACTTTCAACATGATCATTGCATAGTTGACGTTTATGGGTGTGAAAATGGAGGAGGGGGATCGTTACATGACCCTGCTTTGTTCTTTGCCAGATTCATGGGATCACCTTGTCATGGCTATCAGAAGCACCACTACCACCTTCAAGATGGAAGATGTGGTGTCCTTGCTGTTATCTGAAGAAATGCAGAGGAAGTCTTTTGAGGCAGCCAAAGAGGCTCTTGCGGTTCATGGAAGACCTAAAGAGAAAGGGAAGAAGAAGGACAAGAAAAGTGATAAGGGCAGATCTGAATCCCATGGGAGATCCAAGTTTCTTGGAAAGTCCAAGGCTCTCTGTTGGAACTGTGGAAAAACTGGGCATTTCTGAAAGGAATACAAAGAGGAGAAGAAAAAGAAGGAGAAAACTCCTGATTTAGATTTTGACAAAGATGATGGTGATGCCTTCATTGTAGCCCTGGCCACCCATGCATCTAATGATGTGTGGTTGATTGATTCTGGTGCATCATTCAACATGACCTTGCATCGAGACTAGTTTACTAAGTATGAAGAGTTTGATGGTGGAAGGGTGTACCTTGGTGACAACTCTCATCTAAAGATTGTTGGTCATAGAAGAGTCTCAATCTGATTCCCTGATGGACAAATGAAGGGGATCACTGAAGTTATGCACATTCCAGGCCTTGCATGGAACCTGCTTTCTATAAGTATGTTGAATGATGCAGGTGTATAGGTTGTCTTTTTGAAGGATGGATGCAAGATGACAAGAGGATCTATGGTGCTTGTGAAGGGTACTCTGTTTCAGCTGAAGGCATGTACTTCATAGTGCAAATGTTCTTCTGACTCAAGGAAATGAGTTGTTGTCACTTCATCCCCACCATATGAACATACAGTGAAGAAATATGTTGTAATCGGTTCTGATGGTAGTGCACATGTCATGGAAGCCAAGTTTCTTGCTAAAAAGACTATGTTATGGCATTTGATATATGGCCACATTGGTGAGAAGGGTCTGCCTACCCTAAAAAATAAAAAACCTCATTGAAGGGTTGAATGATTGTCATCTCGAATTTGACTTTTGCAAATGTTGCATTTATGGAAAACAAAACCGTGTTTAGTTTTACTCTAGTTCTCACAAGTCTTCTGTTGTATTGGATCTAATTCATTCTAATGTGTTTGGTCCTATGAATGTGCCTTCGATTTCAAAATATATATATTTTGTATCTTTCATAGATGACTACAGTAGAAGGACATGGGTTTATTTTATCGAAAGAAAGACTGAAGTCTTTAGTTAGTTTAAGGAGTTTAAAGCCTTTGCTAAAAATTAGACTTGTAAAAAGATTAAGTGTTTGAGAACTAACAACGGTGGTGAGTTTTGTTTGGCAGAGTTCGATAAGTTCTGCAAGGAGCAAGGGATTGAAAGGCATAAGACAACTCCATATACCCCATAGCAAAATGTAGTTACAGAGAGGATGAACATGACACTGATGGAGAAGGCTAGGAGTATGCTTAGTGGAGCAAGTCTCAAACAAAATTTTTGGGCTGAAGCTGTTGCCACTGCTTGCTATCTGGTAAATAGATCTCCTACATGAGCTCTTGTTGGCAAAACACCTATAAAGGTGTGGTTTGGTAAGAAACCTTCAGTAAGGCATCTTCATGTTTTTGGTTGTGAGGCATATGCACGTGTGCCTAGGGAGAAACGGTCTAAGTTGAAGAATAAGGTTGTTAAATGTATTTTCATTGGCTATGGTGTCAGTGTGAAAGGATACAATCTTTGGGATCCCGTGATTGAAAAAATGTTGTATAGAAGAATTGTTATCTTCAGAGAGCTAACTCCTTCTTCCATTGTTCTACAGCCAAAAAAGTTAGAAAAGAAAGAAGATGCGGTTCAGTTTCCTACTTCTGAGAAGACTGAACCAACAGACCTTGTGAGGCCTGATGATGAGAACTCTAGAAGCTCTGGAAGCAAAGAAGAAGAAATAGAACCTCAACCTCATCCATTGAGGAGGTCTACATGAACAAGAAAGCAACCTGATAGGTTTGGTTATTCATTACTTGATTCTAGTTGTGCTTTTGCTTTACTTTCTAACACTGATGAGCCTAGAACTGTGAAAGAGGTTATGGGCATGAAAGATGCAGGTTCCTAGAAGGAGGCCATGGAGGATGAGATGACTTCTTTGGAAAAGAACAAAACATGGGACTTGGTGCCTTTTCCTGATGGATGGAAACCCATTGGTTCCAAATGGGTGTTCAAGAAGAAATTCAGTGTAGATGCCAGTGTTGAAAAGTACAAGGCTAGATTGGTTGCAAAGGGGTATTCACAAGTGGAGGGAATTGATTATGGTGAAATTTTCTCTCCTGTTGCAAAGTTGACATCCATTAGATTTCTATTATCTCTTGCAGGTACTTATCATTTAGAGACATAACATATGGATGTGAAGACAACTTTCCTTCATGGTGATTTGGAGGAAGAAATCTACATGTCACAACCAGAGCATTACATAGAGAAAGGTAAAGAAAATTTTGTTTGCAAGCTTAAGAAGTCTTTGTATGATTTGAAGAAGTCTCCTAAGATGTGGTACTTGAATTTTGATGCCTTTGTGTCTTCAATTGGTTATCTGAGATTGAAATCAAATCAATGTGTGTATTACAAGTTTGACAATGATCACATTCTCATTATTGCATTGTATGTTGACGATATGAAATTGATTAGGAATGGTACGAATATGATTTCTGATTTGAAGTCTCAGTTGTTAGCATAGTTTGAGATGAAAAATCTTGGAGCAGCTAGGTACATTCTAGGAAAGGAGATTAGAAGATAAAGAGCAAATAGAAAACTTTGGTTAAGCCAGAGTAAGTATGTGAAGACCGTGTTGGACAGGTTCAGCATGGCAGATTGTAGAACAATGAGTGTTCCTATTTCATTGGGAACAAAGTTATCTATTAGTGATTGTCCAAAATCTCCTAGTGAGGTGGAGGACATGAGCAGAGTACCTTATGCTAGTGCTATTGGCAGTTTCATGTATGCTATGGTCTACACAAGACCAGACATTGCCCAAGCAATGGGAGTCCTTAGTCAGTTTATGGCTAATCCTAGACAAGTACATTGGGATGCAGTTAAGCAAGTGTTCATATATTTGAGGGGTAGTTCTGAGTATTCCATTTTCTATCATGGAAATACTACAGGACCTCCACATTTAGTTTGTATTTGTGAATTTGTGGATTCTGATTGGGCAGGTGACATTGATAGTAGGAGATCCACTAGTGCATATGTGTTCACAATGTTTGGTGGTACAATTAGTTGGATGAGTAAGTGACAACCTGTGGTTGCTTTGTCCACTATACAAGCTGAGTATATGCTTGCAACTCATGCTTGTAAGGAAGCCATTTGGCTTAAGATATTATGTTCAGATATTGGTGTTGATGCAGCTGAAATTGCGATCAGTTATGATATTCAGAGTACAATTTGCCTTGCGAAGAATCTAACTTTCCATGCTAGAACAAAGCATATTGATGTACAATTTCACTTCGTACGAGACATGGTAGAGGATGGGAAGGTAAATTTAGAGAAGGTAGATACTTTGAATAATGTTGCAGATGCATTGACGAAACCAGTGGGCACAGAGAAGTTTAGATGGTGTTCAGAGTCTATCGGCCTCTCAACCTATAGCAATTAAATCATGTTATTCTATTGGCTCTTACAAGGTGTTTGACAAGTGGGAGAATGTTGGGAATTAAGGTGTCTCAACCTTGGTAATTCCTTGTATTATTTTCATTGTATTTATTTATTCATTGCCTATGATGTAAATTAATTGTAAATTTCATATTGTCATCTTGTGGGATGTGGCACGGTGATGTGTCATCCTACATGGAAGATGACAACTTGTAATTTTGTCCTCACATGAGGAGATAGGCATCCCATTTAGTGGTAGGAATATTTTTCCATGTGTCAGCATCTTAGATGTTGTGTAAGGGAATATTGACTGAAACAGTCATGACAGATTCCTATGACAGTTTTATGACATGTAAGAGTCAAAAATAGGAGATTCTATGATAGGTACAGACAAGTGTTGAAGAGCAGCTTTGGGTGGCCCAAGGTGGGTTATGACATGTTGTAAGAGAATATGCTATTTATAGCATGTGTATGATAGATTCTCTTATAGCTGTAAGTCATTATGTTATGACAGATTCTATGACATATGTAAGAGTCGTAGAAGCATCTGTCATTACCCATTTTGGGAATAAGTGACCTCTTTAGGATGGGGTGACCTAAAAAGTGTTAGGAACATTCTACAAGGTTGGACAGGTGTCCATAGGCATGGCTCTTGGGCCATGTTGGATGCCCGTTCCAAGATAGAGCCAAAACTACCTTGTAAACTCTATATAAACAGGTGTTTTGAGGAGGTGATGTACTACAGGTTTTATAGGTACTGTTATGTTGTTGGATCATCTCCAGATATGAGTGTCAAAGACTCCTACAAGAGCATTGACTCTGATTTGTATTATAATCTCTTTTCTTACGTAATACAGTTGAGCAGTGTTTTGGAGTGTGGGGTTTTTCACCCGTAAGGGTTTTCCCCACGTATATCTTGTGTCTCTCTTCTTCTGTCATTCTTTCTTCCTTATGTGTTTGCTTCAATATCTCATGTTAATGGTTTAATGTTGCTATAATAGTTAGGATAAATTAAATTTTCACTCCCCTCCCCTCATTAGATTAGTGTAGGAAGCGATTTCTACACACCTAGCATCCTTTTAGTTAGTATTAGAGCTTGACCAAATTTTGGTTCTAGCTACTGGGTAGGGGTTTTTTGAGCTAATCTTAGGTTGAGTGGGAGTCTTGGGCAGAGTATTATGTCTTGTTGCAGAAAGAATATGGCAACCACATCTGGAAGGTTAGAGATTGAGAAATTTAATGGCACTAATTTCAAGTTGTGGAAACTCAAGATGGAGGACCTACTTGTTGATCGTGACCTATTGGAAACTGTATCTGGTGTGAAACCTACAATAATGTCACAAGCTGATTGGAACCTCAAAGATCAAAAGGATAAGGGTCTCATAAGACTCTATTTAGTTAACTCTGTTCTATTCAACATCCATGAGGAGAAGACAATAAAGGATCTTTGGAAGAAGTTGGGTGATGTTTATCAGGCCAAGTCCTTGGTAAACAAACTCTTCCTAAAAAAGAAGTCATTTGCTCTGAAGATAGAAGACAGAGGATCTATTGCAGATCACATGAATGCTTTCAACATGATCATTGCACTGTTGACATCTGTGGGTGTGAAAATGGAAGAGCAGAATCGTTGCATGACCCTGCTTTGTTCTTTGTTAGATTTGTGGGATCACCTTGGCATGGCTATCAGAAGCACCACTACCACCTTCAAGATAGAAGATGTGGTGTCCTCACTATTATCTGAGGAAATGCAAAGGAAGTCTTCTGAGGCAGCCAAAGAGGCTCTTGCAATTCATGGAAGACCCAAAGAGAAAGGGAAGAAGAAGGATAAGAAAAGTGATAAGGGCAGATCCAAATATCATGGGAGATCCAAGTCTCCTGGAAAGTCCAAGGCTCTCTATTGGAACTGTGGAAAAATCAGGCATTTCTGAAAGGAATGCAAAGAGGAGAAGAAAAAGAAGAAATCTCCTGATTCAGATTCTGACAAAGATGATGGTGATGCCTTCCTTGCAGCCCTAGCCACCCATGCATCTGATGATGTGTGGTTGATTGATTTTGGTGCATCATTCCACATGACCTCACATCTAGACTAGTTTACTAAGTATGAAGAGTTCAATGGTGGAAGGGTGTACCTTGGTGATGACTCTCATCTAAAGATTGTTGGTCGTAAAAGAGTCTCAATCTAATTCCCTGATGGATGAGTGAAGGGGATCACTAGAGTTATGCACATTCCAGTCATTGCATGGAAACTACTTTATGTAAGTATGTTGAATGATGCAGGTGTACAGGTTGTCTTTTCGAAGGATGGATGCAAGATGACAAGAGGATCTATGGTGCTTGCGAAGGGTATGTTGTTTCAACTAGAGGCGTGCACTTCATAGTGCAATAGTTCTTCTGACTCAAGGAAATGAGATGCTGTCACTTCATCCCCACCATCTGAACATGCAGTGAAGAAATCTATTGTAACCGGTTCTAATGGTAGTGGACATGCCATGGAAGCCAAGCTTCCTGCTGAAAAGACTATGTTATGGCATTTGAGATATGGCCACATTGATGAGAAGGGTTTGCGTACCCTGAAAAATAAAAACCTCGTTGAGGGGTTGAATGATTTTAATCTTGAGTTTGAATTTTGCTAATATTGCATTTATGTAAAACAAAACTGTGTTCAGTTTTACGCTAGTTCTCACAAGTCTTCTGTTGTATTGGATCTAATTCATTCTAATATGTTTGGTCCTATGAATGTGCCTTCGATTTCAAAATCTATATATTTTGTATCTTTCATAGATGATTACAGTAGAAGGACATGGGTTTATTTTATTAGAAGCAAGACTGAAGTCTTTAGTCAGTTTAAAGAGTTTAAATCCTTTGCTGAAAATTAGACTTGTAAAAAGATTAAGTGTTTGAGAACTGACAACAGTGGTGAGTTTTGTTCGGCAGTGTTTGATAAGTTCTAAAAGGAGCAAGGGATTGAAAGGCATAAGACAACTCTATATACCTTGCAACAAAATGTAGTTGCAGAGAGGATGAACATGACACTGATGGAGAAGGATAGGAGTATGCTTAGTGGAGCAAGCCTCAAACAAAAGTTTTGGGCTGAAGCTATTGCCACTGCTTGCTATTTGGTAAACAGATCTCCTACATCAACTCTTGTTGGAAAAACACCTATGGAGGTGTGGTTTGGTAAGAATCCTTCAATAAGGCATCTTTGTGTTTTTGGTTGTGAGGCATATGCACATGTGCCTAGGGAGAAACGGTCTAAGTTAGAGAACAAGGATGTTCAATGTATTTTCATTGGCTATGGTGTTGGTGTGAAAGGATATAAGCTTTGGGATCTCATGACTGACAAAGTGTTGTATAGCAAAAGTCTAATCTTCAGAGAGCTCACACCTTCCATTGTTCTATAGCCAGAAAAGTCAGAAAAGAAAGATGTGGTTCAGTTTCCTTCTACCCTTGAGAAGACTGAACCGACAGACCTTGTGAGGCCTGATGATGAGGGGAGCTCTAGCAGCTTTGGAAGTAAATAAGAAGAAGAAGAACCTCAACCTCAACCATTGAGGAGGTCTACATGAACAAGAAAGCAACCTGATAGGTTTGGTTATTCATTACTTGATTCTAGTTGTGCTTTTGCTTTACTTTCTAACATTGATGAGCCTACAATTGTGAAAGAGGTTATGGGCATGAAAGATGCAGGATCCTGGAAGGAGGCCATGGAGGATGAGATGGCTTCTTTGGAAAAGAAAAAAACATGGGACTTGGTGCCTTTTCCTGATGGACGGAAACTCGTTGGTTGTAAATGGGTGTTCAAGAAGAAATTTGATGCAGATGCTAGTGTTGAAAAGTACAAGGCTAGACTAGTTGCGAAGGGGTATTCACAAGTGAAGGGAATTGATTATGGTGAAATTTTCTCTCCCGTTGCAAAGATAACATTCATTAGATTTCTGTTATCTCTTGCAGCTACTTATCATTTAGAGATAGAACAGATGGATGTGAAGACAACTTTCCTTCATGGTGATTTGGAGGAAGAAATCTACATGTCACAGCCAAAGCATTACATAGAGAAAGGTAAAAAAAATTTGGTTTGCAAGCTTAAGAAGTCTTTGTATAGTTTGAAGCAGTCTCCTAGGATTGGTACTTAAAGTTTGATGCCTTTGTGTTGTCAATTGGTTATCTAAGATCAAAATCAGATCATTGTGTGTATTACAAGTTTGACAATGATCACATTCTCATTATTGCATTGTATGTTGACGATATGTTGCTGATTGGGAATGGTAAGAATATGATTTCTAATTTGAAGTCTCAGTTGTCAACATAGTTTGAGATGAAAAATCTTGAGGCAACCAGGTACATTCTAGGAATGGAGATCAGAAGAGACAAAGAAAATAGAAAACTTTGGTTAAGCCAGAGTAAGTACGTGAAGACCGTGTTGGACAAGTTCAGCATGGCAGATTGTAGACCAGTGAGTGTTCCTGTTTCATTGGGAACAAAGTTATCTGTTAGTGATTGTCCAAAATCTCCTAGTGAGGTGAAGGACATGAGCAGAGTACCTTATGCTAGTGTTGTTGGCAGTTTGATGTATGCTATGGTCTGCACAAGACCAAACATTGCCCAAGTAGTGCGAGTCCTTAGTTGGTTTATGGCTAATCCTGAACGGGTACATTGGGATACAGTTAAGTGAGTGTTCAAATATTTGAGAGGTACTTCTAAGTATTCCATTTTCTATCATGGAAATGCTACAAGACCTCCGCATTCAATTTGTATTCATGGATTTGTGGATTCTGATTGGGTAGGTGCCATTGACAACAGGAGATCCACTAGTGCATATGTGTTCACAATGTTTGGTGGTGCAATTAGTTGGATGAGTAAGCGACAACTTGTGGTTCCTTTGTCCACTACAGAAGCTAAGTATATGGATGCAACTCATGCTTGTAAGGAAGCCATTTGGCTTAAGAGATTGTGTTCAGATATTGGTGTTGATGCAGGTCAAATTACAATCAGTTGTGACAGTCAGAGTGCAATTTACCTAACTTTCCATGCCAGAACAAAGCATATTGATGTACAGTTTCACTTCGTACGAGACATGGTAGAGGATGGGAAGGTAAATTTGGAGAAGGTAGATACTTTGAATAATGTTGCAGATGCATTGACAAAGCCAGTGGGCACAGAGAAGTTCAGATGATGTTTGGAGTCTATGGGCCTCTTAGCCTATAGCAATTAAATCCTATTATTCTATTGGATCTTACAAGGTGTTCGACAAGTGGGAGAATGTTGGGAATTAAGGTGTCTCAACCTTGGTAATTCCTTGTATTATTTTCCTTGTATTTATTTATTCATTGCCTATGATGTAAATTAATTGTAAATTTTATATTGTCATCTTGTGGGATGTGGCACGGTGATATGTCATCCTACATGGAAGATGACAACTTGTAATTTTGTCCTCACATGAGGAGATAGGCATCCCACTTAGTGGTAGGAATATTTTTCCATGTGTTGGCATCTTGGATGTTGTGTAAGGGAATATTGACTGAAACAGTCATGACAGATTCCTATAACATGTAAGAGTCAGAAATAGGAGATTCTATGACAGGTACAGACAAGTGTCGAAGAGCATCTTTGGGGAAGGCATCTTTGGGTGCCCCAAGGTGGGTTATGACATGTTGTAAGAGAATATGCTATTTATAGCATGTGTACGATAGATTCTCTTACAACTGTAAGTCATTATGCTATGACAAATTCTATGACGGTCCTAAGAGTCATAGAAGCATCTGTCACTACCCATTTTGGGAATAGGCGACCTCTTTGGGATGAGGTGACTTGACAAGTGTCAAGAACATTCTACAATGTTGGACAAGTGTCCATAGATGTGGGTTTTGGGCCATAAGGCCATGTTGGATGCCCATTCCAAGATCGAGCCACAACTACCTTGTAAACTCTATATAAATAGGTGTTTTGAGGAGGTGATGTACTATATGTTTTACAGGTACTATTATGCTTCTAGATCATCTCCAGATATGAGTGTTGAAGACTTCTACAAGATCATTGGTTCTTATTTGTATTGTAATCTCTTTGTTTACGTAATACAGTTGAGCAGTGTTTTGGAGTGGGTTTTTTCACTCGTAAGGGTTTTCCCCACATATATCTTGTGTCTCTCTTCTTCTATCATTCTTTCTTCCTTATGTTTTTTCTACAATATCTCATGTTAATGGTTAATGTTTCTATAATAGTTAAGATAAATTGAATTTGCACTCTCCTCCCTCATTAGATTAGTGTAGGAAGTGATTTCCGCACACCTAGCTTCCTTTCAATTCTCTTAATCATTTTTCTGAAGACACAATTGACAAAGCCATGCAGATGAAGGCTAAGATAGAGAAGTATAATGAAGAACTAGATAGCCAGAGGAATAAATGGATAGATTTGCAATAATAGATTAAATCACAAGAGCATGCATCCAAGAAGGCTAAAGTGGTAGACGGGGGAGAAATAGAGAGAATAGTCCAAGCTTATGAGTTTATCTAGGGGACTACCTGCAAAATAATTGAGGATGATCCATCTATAGATGAAGAAGAATGAAGGAGGTACTGAGTCCAAAGCTCATATTGACCAGGTCAATGAGCCTCAAAGAATATTCTAGGGTGACAGCTAGACTCCATTAGATTGGTTTCCAACTGGCAATCATGTGCCACATGAAATCCTCACTGTTGGATATGTTAAGATGATCTTGATCATAGGATCTTTTGTAACCACATCCTCTCCTTGTCCTATAAAAGGAGGTGGATTGCATTTTGTATTATTATTCAAAACTTAATTGAGATTGGATTGTTGAATGTCATGACCAATTCTCAAAGTCAATTGTAAATCCTTTTGCATACTTAATGAAGATGAAGACCTGTGATTAGAAACAATTGTAAATCCTATGTAATATATGGATGATATCTTGATGTTCATGTGATTTTTTGCTTCCCTTAGAGTGCATTTCATTTTGTGAATGTTTCTATTATCTTTTCCTTTGAAGATTCACATCAATCATATCTAGCTGTGGAATGACCCGATGAAAATATGGTTTGATTTTCTTATCTTCATGAAAGTATCAAGGATATATGTGGATCAATGACTAAAGATTCGTTCATTTTAGTAAATTTAGAAAGATTTAGTTCAATTTCTTTAAATTTCATTGAAGCACCATCATCATAACTGGAAATATACAAATAAATGAAAAGAACATGAAAATGTTGATATCCATACATACATGAAGATTTTAGGCATATTTAGACAAAGTGCATATATAATAGCAAATATCATGCAAATGAATACAAATATTGATAAGAATCATATAAATACATGCTTGTAGGCACATCATTTGAATAAATTTACAGTGCAGAAGTAAAATTAACAAAAGATTAGTTCAATATCAGTAAATTGGAGATAGTTTCAGAAGAACTAATCAAAATAGTCATGAAAAATCTTAACCAAAATGATAAACAGAAGAATTGATCAAACTTACATAAATATTTGCATGAATTGGTTAAATATTGTAAGAATTGACATCATTTGTTGAGAATTTACAAAAAGCAGGTGGAACAAAGTAACATCTAGATGTCAGGATACAAATTTAAAATCAAATGTAAAGCCCCTGAATGAAAAACATCAACACACATCAACCCTTGAGTAATGTCAGATCATTATGAACTAATGTACAAACACATGGGATCATAAATTCATTCTAAATTTATCATATCTTTCAAGATAAATAAAGGTTGTTGTGTAACTTTTATTTCATGTTGTTTTGACTAACAATCAACATCAATAGAACTGGCGCTAGAAGTAGGGCCTAACCAATAATCTAAAGGTATTCTGGTAAAGAATTTTTCCAATATTTCTCAATTTGCATGTCCCTCACTTCTAATTTGAAAGGATTTGTTGCCTGGACATCATTTCCTGTGCTCAGGTGAAAGTATTTTCAAATAGGTGAAGGTATTTTCAAATTTCTCAACAATACCTTAAATTTTGAGTGTTTATGTAAAGATTCCATTTATCTTTGACAATTTGAGGAATCCGATTGCAAGTATCTCACCCTTGTGGTCAATCATCCTGATCTTTACAATTAGTTGTCTGAAATCTTAAATCTCGAGTCAATATTTGCATTTTCTACTAATATCCTGCAAATATCCTATCACTTTGGGCATTGAATCATAAATATTCACTCTAAAAGAGTAAATATCCATACATTTGTAAATATCTTATTTAAAATATCCAAGGTTCATCTTGAGTTGTGAAGCACTGGCTCACAAACCTAATACCAGGTTGAGATCCACTAGACCTTTAGAAGAATTACCTATTTTTGGATTTAGACCCCGTACAATGAACATTCATCACAGTCCTGCTGGTCCAAATTCTCCAGTATCCCTAGTAGTACCTATTGTGACACCTCTAGTATCTCCAGTACCACCTCCAATACCGTCGATACCTCCTATAATGTCTTTCTTTACTACTCAGTCACCGCTCTTATTTGCAGCTTATAATCCTTCACCTAAGAATCTAGACAAGATTTGTCCTAAATATCATCCTTATCAAGATGTAGATGATCACATACAAAATTATAAAGAAGCATGTTTTAGAGCATAGATAGAGCATCAAGATATTGTATGTAGGTTGTTTCCATACTCCTTAGGAGAAGAGGCATGCAGCTGGTATATTAGTCCTCCTTAGCCTTCCATACCTACTTGGGATGCTTTGGAGAAAGATTTCCTAGGAAGATTAAAAATACCTATAGATCCTATTATGACATATCATCTCTTTGCTACTATAAAGAGAGTTGAGGGAGAGTTAATCTCTAACTTTAATGCTAGGTTCCAAAAGATGTACTCCAAGTTAACTGCTCCTTATAGTGTGGATGATGAAGCAGATAGGTTGGTTTACTACTCAGCCTTAAATCCTTTGACATCCATGTTCATTAGGACACATCCTGCCATCACATCTTTGGCAAGTGCTTTTGATGAAGCTATTAAAGTTAATTAGCAGTTAACACCTGGTTTTACCCCAAACTTAGGATATCCTGCATATCCTATGCAGCCACAAGTTAATGGAGCCCTGATGCCTCCAGTTGTGATGCCAAATCCATTGCAAAAACCTCCACTTAACATCAGGCCTCCTTAAGGAAATAGAAAAATCATACCTCACCCTGGACATGCACCCCAGGATGTTGCACAAAACAATAATGGTAGTTCTTTCTTCTAACCTCAACAAGACAATGTAGTAGCCAAAGTCCAGGAGGAAAAGGATGATATTATAGAAATATTAGCCCAGTTAAAAAAACTAACCACTTAGCTCATTTATCTGAGGAATCAAAAATTTTACTCACAACCAAATCAAAACCAAAATAGAAGATATCCTAATAGAGGATATGGAAACAATAATGATACACCTAGATATCAAGATAGGGGATACAATAATGATAGAAATTTCAACAATAGTGGTAACAATGTCCCTAGGCCACCTAGAGTTTGGAACACCTGGCCAAACAATGGCTCATTACCTTCACCACTAGACAACCAACCTCCTGCTAAACCTAAGCAGACAACTACAGTTAATCTGGTAGAAGATGCACTCATCAATTGGTTCAAGATGCACAACACAAATGCACATGTAGAGTTGGATTGTCTGCAGTTCAAAATAGAAGCCATCATATTCTAAGCTGAAGCGTCAAATACTATTGGAGATCCACCTTTTCCTAAAGGTAATAAAATTATTCCCTTAGGATATGAGTTTTCCTTAGTACTTGAGAGTTTTGGCAATCATCAGCACCATCAGATGATTGCAACACATGAAAATTATACCCTGGTATGTGAGGAGTCTACCTTAGCATTTGATTCAAACTATGTTTTTCCTTTTGAGGATGAAAATGAGCTTGAGCAATAACCTGAAGAGGTTCATGCTTATCAACAACAATATCAAGGAAGGCATAACTTTAACCTTAGGAGTAATACAAATCATGTTTCTTATCCTTTGAACACATCCTTTCCTCCTAATAATTTTTACACTGCCAGATCCCAAGGCTAGCAATAACCCTAGTCCTTTTAAGGTGAATACTCAATATTTTGCACCACAGACCATAGTAGTAAAGGCTATAGGTTAGTTGCCTGAGTCAGATAAACTTGTCACTTACCTGGCTAAAGAAATGAAGAAGATAAAGATTAGTTTGTCATTATTAGAACTATTGAAAACCCTAGTCATCAAGAAAGCTTTCTTGAAATCACTAGATGAACCTGTACCTAAGGAAGGCAATCCTAGCCATATCTTGACTAGAAATCCTGCACCTAGGGATAACACTGCCAAATCTAAAATGTAGGCCACTGTTCATGCAGTTGATACATCACAAATGACCATATATAAAGATAGACCTGAATCACCCCCTTGCTTACACACATTGAGAATGTTTGGTAATAATTTACTTAATTGTCTTGTGGATTCAAGTGCATCAACCAATGTGATGCCCTTATCTACATCCAGCTAAATCCCTCAAGAAAGTAACTCAATTAGACAAATCAAAGGTGAGTGTCAGAGATTTAACACATATCCACATGCAGCTTGCATTAGACCTAAGGGTGCAGTGCTACATAGATATCTAGGTAGTAGACATACCTGACACTTATGGAATGCTTCTCAGTAGAGATTGGTCAAAGACACTAAATGGTTACATAGCTATAGATTTTGGTCATATGTGGTTGACATGGAAAAGAGTTCTTAATAAGTTAAGAATTGAGTTTGAACCATGTATGAAACACATGGTCACTGAGTATAACCACCCCAATGAGATATTATATATGAACGTCGATCCAAGAGTGTATACATTAAGACCTCAATCAGTTAAAATAAAAGAGGTGCTGATGTGAAATGTGCACATACAGGAAGGATATGAGAAGAGTGAAATGATGGCTAAGACAAGATCCATGACTGAGTCAATTATAGCTCAACTAATGAGGATGAAGTGGATCACTTTCAACAATTTGAAAGATATCTAGCTAGAGAAATTCAAATATGTCAATTCACAGGGACATTGATAAAAGACATCATGATCTCTAGATGGTGTAGATTACATGAGGATGCACACTCAGAAAAGGATTGTGAGGCATGTCTAGATATGATCGAACTAGAAAGAGTAAGCATAGAAGGCAGATCATCATCAACTGAGGCAAGTGAAATATCTAATGATGATATCGATTCCTGTTTGTTTTCTTTATATCCAGAAGAACATGAGTAGGAGATGGATCAAGATAATGTCTTGATGCCTGCATCAGAGGAAATATTGATATGTCATGATATACATCCTGATGAGAAGAGTACTATCACTGCTAGAACTAATTATTTCATCGAATCTATTTATGAATTATCAGACGAAGATAAAGGGAGTCATCTAACTAAATTTGAGGAATTCTTGTCTAAACAAAATCGAAGACACATGTTGCAAAGAATTCATATACATCATGCACTAATTGAAGGATGGTGTAGGCTTCTTGAGGCACCACATTCAAAGAAAACTTATGTTTTGTGCTTACATATACTAAATAAGGAAGAGAAAAAGTGCTTAGGTAACAAGCCTCATGAGATCAGGGATATTCTTGAAGATGCAAGAAAAGAAATTACAATATCTTCTTATGACAAAGAGGATAGCATCAAAGTGATGAAAAGAGAGGATAATCAACATTGAAAGGAAGCAAGGTACGTGGAAAATGCTTCCTACAATGATCTACTGAGGAAAGATTTATGCAAATTTCAACTTTTATAGCTATAGATTAAGATGCCCATTAACAAAAAGATAATAACAACTTCCAAATGCAAACACAAAACTCACAACACAAGATATACATGGGGAAAACCCTTTTCGTTAAAAAACCCCACACTCCAAAGCCACCCAATATATTATTCAGAAATCAAGAAGATTTACAGGAGTATATTCAACCAGAGATTCAAGAGGTAAGTCGACATCTATAAGATTCTTACATACAACCTCCATCTCAAGTTCCTGATATATAGGAGATACAATACAGTACACCGCCAATGGTAATTAAAAAACCATGAGCTAAAACCATTCAAAAGTGGTGCCCAAATTATCTCCAATCAAAATGCCTTGTGATGTGCTAAACCACACACCAACATGTGTAACTCTCCCCTTTATAGCTCTTTTATGTGTCCAACACATTTTTACATTTCCCAAAAACAGAAGGTCCAACTTCTAGAGGCCATAACTTTTGATCTGGGTGTTTGATTGATGAACCATTTAATGCGTCGAAAAGATTGTGAAGAGATCTATCACCCTATAACCTGCTATACTGGTTATCCCAATTTTTGGGACATTTAGAGAAGTTTCAATACCAGTAATTGAGTTCAAAGACTTTTTCTGGTAGTTTCAAAAAATAGAAACTTTAATATCTCACAATCCAGTTATGATCTTGAGATGAAACTCATCTGAGATGTTCACTTAGCTATTCCCCACCTTCTAGGAAAAATTTTAGGTCAATCCGAGCTTAATTGAAGAACTTTCTAAAAATATTAAGTCTCTCTATTTTTACCTCTCTTGGAAACTTTTAGAAACTTTGAAAGTTTCAGACCATTATCCAAGGTAAAGGGTATTCAAAAAAACCAAAATTGGGAAGAATAGTAATCTTTCAAAGTTTCAAGGTTGAGACACTTTTCTTAACATTATCCCACTTGTCGAACACCTTGCAAGAGAAAAGGGAGTATCAACACCATGATTTAATTTCTAGGGGCCGAGAGGCCCATAGACTCTGAACACCATCTGAACTTCTCTGTGCTCACAGGTTTTCTCAAGGAATCTACAAAATTCATCAAAGTTTAAACTTTTTCCAAGTTTACCTTCCCATCCTCTACCATGTCATGAACAAAATGGTACTAGACATCAATATGCTTAGTCCTTGCGTGGAAAGTAGGATTCTTTGCCAAACATATGGCACTCTAACTATCACAACAAATAGTAATCTTCCCTGCATCAAACCCAACATCAGAACACAATCTCTTAAGCCAAATGGATTCTTTACAAGCATGAGTTGCTGCCATGTACTTAGCTTCAGTAGTGGACAAAGTGACCACAGGTTGCCGCTTACTCATCTAACTAATAGCACCACCAAACATAGTGAACACATAAGCACTGGTGAATCTTATGCTGTCAATGTTACCTGCCCAATCTGAATCCACAAATCCATGAATACAAAGTGAATGCCGAGGTCTTGTAGGATAACCATAATACCATAAGGAATACTCACAAGTACCCACAAATATCTGAACACTCTCTTCATTGCATCCCAATGTACCCATCCAGGATTAGCCATAAATTGACTAAGGACTCCCACTAATTGGGCAATGTCTAGTCTTGTGTAGACCATCACATACATCAAACTACCAACCATACTAGCATAAGGAACTCTTCCCATATCCTCTGTCTCAGAAGGAGACTTTGGACAATCTTCAACAGATAACTTTGTCCCCATTGTAACAAGAATAGTTAAAGGTCTGCAATCCATCATGCTTAATCTCTCCAACACAGTGTTAACATACTTACTCTGGCCTAACCAAAGTTTTATGTTTACTCTGTCTCTTCTAATTTCTATTCCTAGAATGTACTGAGTTGCCACTAGATTTTTCATCTCAAACTATGCTGACAACTGAGATTTCAAATCAAAAATCAAACTTTTACCATTCCCAATGAATAACATATCATCAACATATAATGCAATAATGAGAATGCGATCATTGTCAAACTTGTAGTAAACACAATGATCTAATTTCAATCTCTAAAATCCAATACTCAACACAAAGGCATCAAACTTCTGGTACCACATCCTAGGAGACTGTTTCAAACTTTACTAAGACTTTTTCAACTTGCAAACCAGATTTTCTTTACCTTTTGTATACACCTAAAAGTGATGCAACTCTAGCTAAATAAATATTTTAAATATTTATTTCATTTTAAATTCCTCTATCAATAAATAAATAAATCAATTTATTTGTTTGATTCATATTTCTCCAAAAAATTAAATAAAATCATTTATTTAATTAAATCATCCAAATTCTTCTAAAAATCATTCTAAATTAAATAATACCAGATTATTTAATTAATTCTTCTAAATTCCAAAGTCTTCAAATCCATAAATATCAAATCATTCTCTATATTTAAATAAATCCAAATATTTATTTAAATTGTCTATTTCCTCCAAAATTGAATTAGTATAAAAAATAATTCAGTTAATCCATGTACACATATAATTAAATATTTTAATATTTAATTAGCTAATATTCTCTCACCCACATGTCCTATTTCTCCTCCAGTCAGATTAGTTAACTCATTAATCAAATCTGTTAACTAATTAGTCAATTGAGTTCACTAGTCAATCTATTCTGTTGACTCCCCAATCAACCAGTTAACTGATCAATCATCTTAGTTGACTCCTCAATCAATTCTGTTAACTCCCCTGATGCATGATAGAGTAGGACACTTGTCCTCTCCCTATTTGCTCACATCCTCTCAAATTTCTTTAACCGTTGATCTTCTTATTCATTCTACACCATTGATCTTCTTTCTCACAAACCTATAAATACAACCCCTATTCCTCCATTTGAATCATCCAATCTTTTTACAAACTTACTCTACAGGAATCACAGTGCACCTTTGGCACAAATCACTCCATAGCTTGAGATCAATTGTCACACCATTATCACCATTATCATTGTATTATGAAGATCCTCTTCATTGAAAAACCTATCAACAACCATTCTCCATTGTCATCTTGGAAAAAAGCAAGGAAATTCACCTTCTGAGGGCTCAATTCATACACAAGATCAATTTGAGATAGGTGACCAATGGAAGTCATAGAATAGAAAAGGTTTGCAAGGTATTGTGTTCTTTGTGTTTGATCTTATTTATTTCAATTTCATTAAGATTATCGAATAATTAGTTGTTTATTGCTATTGTTCACATTTTCTGATAACATTTATGGTGCCCACCATGGGGCCCTTGCCCCAATTTAACTTTAAAATTGAGTTTTTGTGTTAGAATCTGTACACAGGACGTTTCTACACATCTGTCATATTCTGATGCGCATATACTCTGTTGCTGCATAGCTATCAAATTTGTGCATCCACTCACTGTTATGGCACATCTACTTTCTGTTACTGCGCATTTATCAAATCTGTGCATCCACTCACTGTTATGGCGCATACATTCACTGTTACTATGCATTCATTCACTGTATCTGTGCATATATTCTTTGTTATAGAGCATACATTCCATGTTACTGCGCATCTATTTCTACGCATTCATTCACTGTATCTGCGCATTTATTTTGCTAGGGCTTTTGAGCTATTTCTCAGGAAATTTATAACACTAACATCATTCACAGGAATATTCTCAAATCCACCTTGCAGGTTTAGAGCTTGTCAGGCATATAGTTGCATGGTTAACTCTCATCTAGATCTAAATAGAAAAAGAAGTAATTGAGCTTGTTCATGCAAATGTCACTTAGATCTAAATAGGAGGGAAGTAATTTGTACTTGTTGCATCACAACTTGAACATAGTCCCAAGTAGGAGGATTAAAATTGAACAATTGCTTTCAAAAGCTTTTTCAAAGTTAACAAATCTTGTGTGCCAGATAGAGTAACCCATTTAGTTTTTTGCATGTGTTACCTTTAGAGAGGCCTGCCCTTGGAATTCCTTCCTTCCAAGTGGGATGACCTTAAGTGATAATGGCTAAAGCCAAGTACCTCTAGGTCACTATAAATAAATTATGTTTGTGATGAAAGTTACAAGTGATAGGTGTTGTATTACACCAACAAATGTTTCCCCAAAACCCTATGGAGTGTAACCTCTGCAGGCTGGGAAGCCTTCTTATCAAAGCGAATGGCTACACGTGTAATCACCTGAATGGATGCCTTGACTAAAATCCTTTTGTTATAGTAAGCCAAAATCCCCTATACAGTGACACAGGAGGAAAACATTCTCCAAAGCTGTTCAACATCATACACTCATTTAGTGTAGAGACAAAAAAGTTCAACTCTTCGAGGGAACTATAACTTGGTATGCGTGAGAAGTGAGTGCCATGGAGGGGAGCTAGTGCTACCAAGTTATTAGTTGTCCACCTTTATGCAAGTGGCTGGTGTAAAAACCAAGTTGGAACTCATCGAATACTGTCCTTACCAACCTTAGGATTGTGCTTGCATTGTAAAAAAAATAAAAATCAAACAATAATGAAAATATTCTTTGTGTGTGATGTGTCTTTCTTGCCATAATTGAAGAAACAAATTAAAACAAAAGCAACATTCAAACAAAGAACCCAAAAACATTAAAAAATGTGCCTTTACCAAGCCAAAACTAGTCAAAATCAAACAAAACAACATAGATCTGGGCATCTACTTCATCCTGCTACACATTTGCTTCACCCTGCTGTACATCTATTTTCTACTACACTTTTACACAGTTCTGCTGTGCATTCATTTTTATCACTAGATATGTGCTTTTGTTTCCTATTGTTGCACATTCATACTCTATTCTAGTGCATCTACTTTTCCACTAGATATGCACTTTTGTATCCTGTTGTTGTGCATATACACTTTGTTCCTACGCATCTGTCACAGTGAGTACTTTTGTACAGTTTGTTAGAAAAACACCTACCTTTTTGAGCACCCGTTTCAGTCTTGTATCAGTTTCTGAGGTCAAATCAACCATACAGTCACTTCTCCCATTCATTTTCTATAGTGTACCCTCTTTTCCATCAGTCACCTCTTCAAAATTTCACAAAACTTCCCAAGAACAAATCAAACTATCAAAACCAGGTTACTACAAGGAAATTTTTAGATCATACCAGATTCAAGCATCACTAGTAAGTCTCCACTAATAGGATCTATAATCCTTCTATCTTGGAACTTCACTAGTTTGTTTTGGTGCAAAACTAGTCTCTACCAAGTAATTAGATTTCAAGGAAATTTTTAGATCATACTAGATTGAAGCATCACTAGTAAGTCTCCACTAATAGGATCTATAATCCTTCTATCTTGGAACTTCACTAGTTTGTTTTGGTACAAAACTAGTCTCTACCAAGTAATCAGATTTCAATCATCCTTAACCAGGTTACTACAAGGAAATTTTTAGATCATACCAGATTCAAGCATCACTAGTAAGTCTCCACTAATAGGATCTATAATCCTTCTATCTTGGAATGTCACTAGTTTATTTTGGTGCAAAACTAGTCTCTACCAAGTAATCGGATTTCAATCATCCTTACTTTTGGCTACCGTTTTGTATTGACTGACTTGTTTGACACCATTGATCAAAGAAAAACCTTGTTCAAATCTTATCACCACTAGTATCCCCTTCACTACAACCTCCAAACACATCTTACTAAAGCATCCAATTTCATCCCTCTATTCCAAATCATATTGCATGGTACTAACTAGATCACAGAAGCAAAAACAAATTGAAATGGCTGAAACATTTGACAAAATTGTCCCCTCCCCTCAAGATAGTGACAAGGAGATATCTCACGAGGACTTACAAGAAGGTCTCCAAGATAGAAAATTTCAATGAATGATGGACAACGTACTCCACCACAACCCTACAATTTTTTTTCTCCACCTAGAAACCTAAGGAGTTAAGCTCCCCGCTGACTTTGAAGTCACAGCATTGAAAGAAACCAAAGAGGAAAGAACTCATGAAGACAGCACATGTGAGGAAAGAGCCCTTGGCATAGACAAAGGGAAGAAAACCACAAAATCAACCACACCTTTAGACATGTTGACAAAACAAGTTCAAACCCTACAACAACAATTAGTGGACCTCCAAATAGGGACATCCACTAAACACTATTCATTGGAGGAGATCTTGTCATATCCCTTCAATAAGAGCTTGAACATGATCCTCTTCCCCCTTAGATTTGAAGTTTCAAAATTTGACAAGTATAGAGGAAAGGGTGACCCTAGAGACCATATCAGAGAATTCAGCGCTGCATGTCTAGAGGTTGCCCACAATGAAACTTTTCTCATGAGACTCTTCTCTAGATCTCTAGGAGGACAAGCCATGGAGTGGTTCTCTCAACTCCCCTTGGGTATCCATACCTTTGATGAGTTAGTGAACAAATTTGTCACGCATTTCTCATATAATATCAAACATGAGGTATCCATGCTTGACCTTTGCAACACAAAACAAAAGGGTGGCGAATCCTTTGCTGCTTTCTTACAAAGGTGGAGGCAACTTGCAAGAAAGTGCTCATATCAAGCCCCTGAGAAACAGATGGTAGAAATTTTTATCCATAATCTCAATCCTGATCTAAGCTATCAAATTCAAATCCAATGCCCTACCTCATTCATGAAAGTCATTGAGATGGGGTTAATCATCAAAAAAACTATGATTGCGAAAGGACAAATAAAATTATTCAAAGACTCTCCTAATTCAAACTATACCATGGATAAGTCAAAATTCTGGATCAAAAACAAGAACATCCTCAATGATGGAGTGGTTGATGCTAAAGTAGCAGCTCCTAAACAACCAATTTTAAATCTTGAAGTGAATGGCCACACGTGTAATCACCCAAAGGGATGCCTTGACTAAAATCCTTTTGTTATAGTAAGCCAAAATCCCCTATTTGGTGACACGGGAGGAAAACATTCTCTAGAGCCATCCAATGTCATACACTCATTTAGTGTAGAGACAGAAAAGTTCAACTCTTTGGAGGAACTATAACTTGGTATGCATGAGAAGTGAGTGTTGTGGAGGGGAGCTAGTGCTACCAAGTTATTAGTTGTCCGCCTTTATGCAAGTGATTGGTGTAAAAACCAAGTTGGAACTCATCGAATACTGTCCTTACCAACCTTAGGATTGTGCTTGTATTGTAAAAAAAAAAATCAAACAATCATGAAAATATTCTTTGTGTGTGATGTGTCTTTCTTTCCATAATTGAAGAAACAAATCAAAACAAAAGCAACATTCAAACAAAGAACCCAAAAACATTAAAAAACATACCTTCACCAAGTCAAAACCAATCAAAATCAAACAAAATAGCACATACCTATGCATCTTCTTCATCCTGCTGTGCATTTGCTTCACCCTGTTGTGCATCTATTTTCTGTTGCACTTTTACACAGTTCTACTACACTTTTACACAATTCTACTACACATTCATTTTTATCACCAGATCTATGCTTTTGTTTCCTATTGCTGTGCATTCATACTCTATTCTGGTGCATCCACTTTTCCACCAGATCTTTACTTTTGTATCCTGTTGCTGCGCATATACACTCTGTTCCTTCGCATCTGTCATAGTGAGTACTTCCATATAGTTTGTCAGAAAAACACCTACCTTTTTAAGCACCCATTTCAGTCTTGTATCAGTTTTTGAGGTCAAATCAACCATACAATCACTTCTCCTATTCATTTTCCATAGCATACCCTATTTTCCATTAGTCACCTCGTCAAAATTTCACAAAACTTCCTAAGAACAAATCAAACTATCAAAACCAAGTTACTACAAGGAAATTTTTAGATCATACCGAATTTAAGCATCACTAGTAAGTCCCCACTAATAGGATCTATCATCCTTCTATCTCAAAACTTCACTAGTTTGTTTTGGTACAAAACTAGTCTCTACCAAGTAATCGGATTTCAATCATCCTTACTTTTGGCTACCGTTTTGTATCGACCGACTTGTTTGACACCATTGATCAAAGAAAACCCTTGTTCAAATCTTATCACCACCAGTATCCCCTTCACTACAACCTCCAAACACATCTTACCAAAGCATCTAATTTCACCCCACTCCATTCCAAATCACATTGCATGGTACTAACTAGATCACAGAAGCAAAAATAAATTGACATGGATGAAACATTCGACAAAATTGTCCCCTCCCCTCATGATAGTGATGAGGAGATATCTCACGAGGACTTACAAGAAGCTCTCCAAGACAAAAAATTTCAACGAATGATAGATAAAGTACTCCACCAAGACCCTACAAAGTTCTTTCTCCACCTAGAAACCCAAGGTGTTAAGCTCCCCACTGACTTTGACATCACAACATTGAAAGAAACTGAAGAGGAAAAAACTCATGAAGATAGCACATGTGAGGAAAGAACCCTTGGCACAGACAAAGGAAAGAAAACCACAAAATCAAACACACCTTTAGACATGTTGATAAAACAAGTTCAAACCCTACAACAACAATTAGTGGACCTCCAAACAGGGACATCCACTAAACACTATTCATTGGAGGAGATCTCGTTGTATCCCTTTGATAAGAGCTTGAACATGATCCCCTTCCCCCTTAGATTTGAAGTTCCAAAATTTGACAAGTATAGAGGAAAGGGTGACCCTAGAGACCATATCAGAGAATTCAGTGCCGCATGTCTAGAGGTTTCCCACAATGAAATGTTTCTCATGAGACTCTTCCCTAGAGCTCTAGGAGGGCAAGCCATGGAGTGGTTCTCTCGACTCCCCCTGGGTATCCATACCTTTGATGAGTTAGTGAACAAATTTGTCACGTATTTCTCATATAATATCAAACATGAGGTATCCATGCTTGACCTCTGCAACACAAAACAAAAGAGTGGCAAATCCTTCACTACTTTCTTACAAAGGTGGAGGCACCTTGCAAGCAAAGTGCTCATATGATGTCCCTGAGAAATAGATGATAGAAATGTTTGTCCATAATCTCAATCCTTATCTAAGCTATCAAATTCAAATCCAATGCCCTACCTCATTCACAAAAGTCATTGAGATGGGGTTATTCATCAAAAAAGCTATGATTGCGAAAGGAAAAATAAAATTATTCAAAGACTCTCCTAATTCAAACTATACCATAGATAAGTCAAAATTCTAGACCACAAACAAGAACATCGTCAATGATGGAGTAGTTGATGCTAAAGTAGTGGCTCCTAAATAACCAATTTTAAATCTTGAAGCAAATGGCTGCACATGTAATCACCTGAACAGATGCCTTGAATAAAATCCTTTTGTTATAGTAAGCCAAAATCCCCTATTTGGTGACACGGGAGGAAAACATTCTCTACAGCCATCCAACGTCATACACTCATTTAGTGTAGAGACATAAAAGTTCAACTCTTTGGAGGAACTATAACTTGGTATGCATGAGAAGTGACTGCCATTGAGGGGAGCCGGTGCTACCAAATTATTAGTTGTCTACCTTTATACAAGTGGCTGGTGTAAAAACCAAGTTGGGACTCATCGAATACTGTCCTTACCAACCTTAGGATTGTGCTTGCATTGTAAAAAAAAATCAAACAATCATGAAAATATTCTTTGTGTGTGATGTGTCTTTCTTGCCATAATCGAAGAAACAAATCAAAATAAAAGAAACATTCAAACAAAGAACCCAAAAACAATAAAAAACATACCTTTACCAAGTCAAAACCAGTCAAAATCAAACAAAACAGTATAGATCTATGCATCTACTTCATCCTCATTTGCTTCACCCTGTTGTGCATCTATTTTCTGTTGCGCTTTTACATAGTTCTTATGTTCTTTTACACAGTTCTACTGCACATTCATTTTTATCACTAGATCTATGTTTTTGTTTCCTATTGTTGCGCATTCATACTCTATTTTAGTGTATCTACTTTTCCACCAGATCTATGCTTTTGTATCCTATTGCTGCGCATATACACTATGTTCTTGTGCATCTATCATAGTGAGTACTTCCGTATAGTTTGTCAGAAAAACACCTACCTTTTTGAGCAACCATTTAAGTCTTGTATCAGTTTCTAAGGTCAAATCAACCATACAGTCACTTCTCCCATTCATTTTCCACAACGTACCCTCTTTTCCATCAGTCACCTCATCAAAATTTCACAAAACTTCCCAAGAACAAATCAAACTATCAAAACCAGGTTACTACAAGGAAATTTTTAGATCATACCAAATTCAAGAATCACTAGTAAGTCTCCACTAACAGGATCTATCATCCTTCTATCTCAGAACTTTACTAGTTTGTTTTGGTGCAAAACTAGTCTCTACCAAGTAATCAGATTTCAATCATCCTTACTTTTGGCTACCGTTTTGTATCGACCGACTTGTTTGACACCATTGATCAAAGAAAACCCTTGTTCAAATCTTATCACCACTAGTATCCCCTTCACTACAACCTCCAAACACATCATACCAAAGCATCCAATTTCACCCCACTCCATTCCAAATCACATTGCATGGTACTAACTAGATCACATAAGAAAAAACAAATTGAAATGGCTAAAACATTCAACAAAATTGTCCCCTCCCCTCATGACTGTGATGAGGAGATATCTCACGAGGACTTACAAGAAGCTCCCCAAGACAAAAAATTTTAATGAATTATGGACAAAGTACTCCACCAAGACCCTACAAAGTTCTTTCTCGACCTAGAAACCCAAGAAGTTAAGCTCCCTACTGACTTTGACATCATAGCTTTGAAAGAAACTGAAGAGGAAAGAACTCATGAAGACAGCACATGTTAGGAAAGAACCCTTGGCAGAGACAAAGTCAAGAAAACCACAAACTCAACCACACCTTTACACATGTTGACAAAACAAGTTCAAACCCTACAACAACAATTAGTGGACCTCCAAATAGGGACATACACTAAACACTATTTGTTGGAGGAGATCTTGTTGTATCCCTTCGATAAGAGCTTGAACCTAATCCCCTTCCCCCTTAGATTTGAAGTTCCAAAATTTGACAAGTATAGAGGAAAGGGTGACCCTAGAGACCATATCAGAGAATTTAGCACTGCATGTCTAGAGGTTGCTCACAATGAAACTTTTGTCATGAGACTCTTCCCTAGATCTCTAGGAGGGCAAGCCATGGAATGGTTCTCTCAACTCCCCTTGGGTATCCGTACCTTTGATGAGTTAGTGAACAAATTTATCACGCATTTCTCGTATAATATCAAACATGAGGTATCCATGCTTGACCTTTGCAACATAAAACAAAAGAGTGGTGAATCCTTCACCGCTTTCTTATAAAGGTGGAGGCAACTTGAAAGCAAGTGCTCATATCATGCCCCTGAGAAATAGATGACAGAAATGTTTGTCCATAATCTCAATCCCGATCTAAGCTATCAAATTCAAATCTAATGCCCTACCTCATTAACGAAAGTCGTTGAAATGGGGTTATTCATCAAAAAATCTATGATTGTGAAAGGACAAATAAAATTATTCAAACTCTCCTAATTCAAACTATACCATGGATAAGTCAAAATTCTGGACCAAAAAAAAGAACATCATCAATGATGGAGTAGTTGATGCTAAAGTAGTGGCTCCTAAACAACCAATTTTAAATCTCAAAGGAGCATCAAACAATGCAACACTGAGCAAACCTTTGTCAAATGAACTGAGAAAACCATATAACTTTCCTCCTAGACAAAAATTTACACCACTGGGGGAGTCATATGAGTCCGCTTTGAGAAAGTTAGTGGCAAACAATCAGATCACCCTCCCCACCACAAGAGACTATTAACCTCAAGTCAAACCTTCTTGGTGGAAGGATACCAGTTTATGTGAGTACCATAGAGGCAAAGGCCATAAAACTGGTGACTGTATCCACTTGAAAAACATCGTACAAGACTTACTAGATCAAAATTGTGTGGGCACAAAAGATTATCCCTCTTATGAATCAAATGTGGCATTCAAGGATCTGCTCCCTAACCATGACAAGTAGAACACTCATAACAACAATAATAACAACCGGTAAAATGACAATAATAGGAACAATGATGCTAACTACATGAATGTGTTGTTCGAGTACACCATTAATTGCATATCAGAGCATATCCCACAAATTAATGTGTTCATGTTTAACAAACAATCAGATTCCAACACCAACTCAGATTACAATGTCACCACCCGCAGTGGTAAAGTCACCTTGCACACACTCCCTCCAAGGTCACCATCCTCACCATCTACCCACCACAAGCACAACGTCATTGACCAACTATGAAAGAATCTGGACCATATATCCATATTAGAGTTGTTGCGTCTATCACCATCCCACAAAGAGATTCTTGATAAAGGCCTAGTGGAAACCACTATGCCCACCAACTTGGCCCAAGAGAAATTTCAAGCCATGGTAGGTCATCTTACCTCACCTAACATCCTGTCATTCATTGAACAGGATGATCTATCTGTATCTCAACCCCATAATGCATCATTACATATTAAGGCCTTCATTAATAAACATCACATCAAAAGGGTTCTCATTGATGGACAAGCAAGTTTGAACATTTGCACATTGAAATTAATCCTTACATTGGGGTTCTCGGAAACTACAGTGGATCCAAGAAAGAAGATCACAATAAAAGCCTATGATGAAGAAGAACGGACAACCAAAGGAACTGTGGTATTACCATTAAGAATTGGACTAGTGGAGAAAGAGGTTGTTTGCCAAGTCCTTGACAAGGAGCTCACATATAACATTCTCCTAGGTAGACCTTGGATACATGCCATGAAATTTATGCCTTCCACATATCATCAATGTATTAAGTTCCCTCACAATGGCCAAGAGATCACCATCTAAGGTGACCCTGATCCTTTTCAACACTGTAACACTATCTAATCAAAGCCAAATTTCATCATACCTAATAATAGAGCTTCCACATCTTCCACCTCCCAGTATGATCCTAGCTCCCAAGCTTCCACATCCAAGGCCAAAGAGCAGAAAGTCAAGATTAAAGAAACAGGGGTAGGAGAGTACTCCATCAAGCATACCTTTTGTTAGCCAAAATGCTTTTATCTCTGAAGTCCTTTGGGTGACCTACACCCTTCCCAAAACCATCTGCTCCTCTTGAACCTCCCAAAGCTCCTTTTGTCAAATGGGGCACCCTATTAGATGAGAGCAAGGAAAGAGACGTTCTGCAATGGTTCTACATAGACGAAGATGACACACCGTGAGATAAACAACCAAATCTCCCAACATAAATCTATGGGCATGGTCAATCTATCTTACACAAAATGGGATATGAAGGATAGGGTCCCATCAGCCTAAGAAAAGAAGGAATAACTAAACCCATTGAACCCTCTTCATCCTCATCAACCTGAGACACAAGAGGGCTAGGATACAAAGACAACGACAAGGGCAAAGCTAAGGCTACTACTTATTTTGTGGAACATATCCATAACCTTCAAGAGGATAGTGATATAGATTCTAATAAGTATGAATGGGATGACCTTTCAGAACATTCCTATGAGGACAAAGGAATCAATACCGTTCACACCTATAGCCCCTACCGTGAGGGACAAACTCTAAGGCCTAGACTAGTAGAGTGTGATTCGCCCATTCCAGAGAGAACAACTTATGAGGAAGGTCAAAGTTCTCACAAGATAGATAATCTTGAGGAAAGTACCATCATAGACCTTATTCCTATCACTCCCAATCCTTATCATATATCCATCCTTACCATCATACCCACAGAATTAGATCAACCTATCAATCCCCTCCCCCTGGTACATCCCAAACTTATTGATTGGGATCTACAAGGAACCCCCCAACTAGACATGTTCCAGAATGATGATGTCTACATTGATTACATGGAACTAAGAGACCACCTACCTGTGGGATATCATAAAGCTGGCTTCTCCATAGAACTCAATACCGTGGATTATTTTGGAGAGGGTGCCAAGCCTTCCAGTCATAAAAATATAAAAATCAAACATGGATTTGATGGTGAAAACTGCTCTGCAATAGTGTCAAATCCTAAAAAAATAAAAATAAAGGACACATCTGATGGTGAAAACCTCTCTGAGGCACTAGATGATGGAAGGCTTGACACTCTCCTCAACAACATGTATCAGGAGAAGTCACAAATTATGGTAGAACCTATAGAACCTATTGACATTGGCACAAAAGGCAACCCAAAGATCATACACTTTGCCAAGTCTCTATCTCCAGTGGAAAAGATGAAATTTGTGCCCTTCTTCAAAAGGAAATAGGTCAACTTTGCTTGGTCCTATGCCAATATGCCCAAGTTAGATCTAGACTTGATCTTACATCATCTACCACTAGATCTTGGAGTTAAACCTACAATAAAAACTCGGGAAAATGCATCCACATATCGCATTGCTAGTCAAAGAGGAACTAAAGAAGCTACTGGATTCAGGGTTCATTAGAGAAATTGATTATTCAGAGTGGGTATCAAACATTATACCAGTATCAAAACCTAATAGAAGTGTCAGATTGTGTAACGACTTCAGAGATCTCAACAAGGCCTGTCGCAAAGATGATTTCCCATTGCCCAACATTGACATCATCGTAGCCTTAACAACTAGACACACTATGCTCTCTCTTATGGATGGTTTCTCCAAATACAACCAAATCAGAATAGCACTAGAGGATCAACATAAGAGGGTATTCACATGTCCATGGGGTACCTTCTGCTGGAACATCATGCCATTTGGGTTAAAGAACATAGGAGCAACATACTAACAGGCAATGACTACTATCTTCCACGACATGATGCATGTGACCATGGAAGACTATGTGGATGACATCCTTGCTAAGTCACTTACAAGGGAATCTCACTTAGATGTCCTAGACAAAATCTTTCAGTGGCTAGAACACTTCAAGGTTTGATTGAATTTGAAAAAGTGTGTGTTTGGAGTCACCTCCAAAAAACTCTTGGGTTTCATAGTATCAGCCAATGGGATTGAGGTAGATCCTGTGAAGGTAAAAGCTATCATGGAGATGCCACCACCAAGGAACATCACCCAACTATGGTCTTTACAAGAAAAATTACAGTCAATCTATTGGTTTATCTCACAACTGATAGACAAATGTCAACCTTTCACTCATCTCTTGCATAAGGACATCCCATTTAGATGGGATGAGAAGTGTGAAGAAGGATTTCACAAATTGAAAGAGTATCTCATGAATCCACCTATCTTGATGCCACCTATCCAAGGCAAGACACTATATCTTTACATATCATATGCTACACCAACAGCTCTTGGAGCCCTTTTAGCACAACAAGACTATGAAGGCAAAGAACGGGCAATCTACTACATCAGTCGCACATTGGTGGGTTATGAATTGCAATATTCTCAAATTAAAAGATCTTCTCTTGCTGTGGTTTTTTCTTCCCAAAAACTATGCCATTACATGCTTTCACATTCCATCAAACTAATTGCAAAGATCGATCCATTAAAATACTTGTTAAGCAAAGTAGCTCTAACAAGCCACCTAGCTAAATGGGTAATACTACTAAGTGAGAATGACATAGAATATGTGGAAAGGAAATCTATCAAGGGTTAGATCATCACAGATCAGTTGGCGGAAGCACCATTACAAGATACTACTCCAATGACATTTGAGTTTCCTGATGAATCAATTTTCAATATCACAACACATTCATGGAAGCTCTACTTTGATGGGTCTTATACAAACCATGGATCGGGGGTAGCAATCTTATTAGTCACTCCTCAAGGCAACACAATACCTAAGTCCTATTGTCTACTTTTTCCTTGTACAAACAACATAGCAGAGTATGAGGCCTTAGTCATTGGTCTTAAAATGGCAGAAGAGTGGAAAGTGAAAGAGCTACATGTCTATGGAGATTCATAACTCGTCATCAATCAAGTAAATGATGACTATCTGTTTAGGGTGAAATTTTGGACTGTTTAGTTTTTAAGTGTTTAGATGTTTGAATCCTCCTTTCACCCTATACATTCAAGGATCTAGGGTCAAGTGGCAATTCACTATCATTCCCTAGATCACTATGAGATGTAGGGAAACTTGGATTAGGAAATTTAATCACCAATTTATCTTCTCTTATGCTCAATTGACCATTAAAACCCTAAGTATGAAATACGACAATAAACTGATGAATAACAGAAAAAGCTCTTGCAGACAGAAGTAAAATAACAAATCACAAAGTACCTATTTTTGGGGTTCCGAGGTGGAACAGTCAGGGACTAAGGTGCGGGTGGCCAAGTCCAAGGTACCAGTTTCTTTGCGAGATCCAGACCTCCTTCCGACATTGATTAGCCCTATAACTTTCATTTCTAGAAATTTTTGTGGAGGACACTAGTGCGAGCACCCAAGTCCTAGAAATGCTCCAGTGTTCTACTTCTCTTCGGATCTAGAATCTTTGATGTCTACTAATCCTTCCTACAACTTCACTTTTCTCAAATGAAACACCTATAACCTGCAACCACAAGACTTTGGGAGGGGGTGTGGTGTTTAGAGGCTTGCCTCAGTCAAGCCTCGGAGGACATTTAAGTCTTCAAACACTGTTGTCAGATAGAGAGTACATGCCCTTATGAGGCAGAGGCAAAAACTAAAGGAAATAATGATGAAAAAACAATATGATGTCACCTTGTAGTGAAGCTCTCATGGGAGGAAGATTCTCTTCATTCCATGAGGAAATTGATGCTCAAATCTACAAATACAAACACACAAACCACACAAGTCTACTCTTACAACACAATGAAAGCCTTAAATTACCTTGAGAACACAATAGCTTGCTAGTCATCATCTAATTGAAATCTAGTTTACAAATGAATTCCTAAACATGATTTTATATGCAACTATAAACACTCATGATAAGATTTTTGTAAGTCAAACTTACCGTGTCGGCATAGGACCCAAATAACAGTCATAAACCGACACCCAAAAATTGGGACAGCCCCAAAATAGGGGCAGGACTAGAGCACAGGCACCCAAGTCCCCCCTATTTTGGGTAGGGTCAAGCTCAAGGGGTCCTCCTAGGTCCCATTTGTCATGTTACCTTGGGCTCATTCCATCGGGATGCCAAATTATGAAGTAAGATGTTCTAAATTCATGCAAAAGACCCAGGAGCTAAACCTTATGAGGGGAAAGCCCCCAAGGGGACATTTTCTAACGTTACATTTAGCCGCCACTTTAATGTATGTATAAACACGAGACCAATATATGCATTAAAGTAAAGTCACAAACACATCAAACACAGAGAAGACACGCCAATCACATAGAAAATAGTAACATGCACGCAAAACATGGAGAAGATAGTCAATGCACAGAAGACACATTAATGCATGGAAGACAGGCATGATTTATTTTCTTTTTCTTTTTCTCATATATATGAAATGCAGATGTTGGAAAGTAAACAAACCTACCATAATACATGATGCACTCCTCATGCAAGTCTTTATATATATGGGGCAACACACACGCAAGACACACAAAACCATCCAAAATGCAGACTGCATATGGGGAAACAGACACACCAAACAGAGCAAGCACGCCAAATACACACACTTTGAAGACAGAGAAAACACAGCAAACAAGCGATGGAGTGTTCCTATTTCTAGGCTCAACACCATCTCAGGCACATTACAGGCACACACCAACAATTGGGCTTCACCACAACAATCGCCGAAGACATGCTTAAGGGTTGAGTCAGTCACAGAACCACTCCCCACCTTTGTAGAGGACTTTTGAAAATGCAACCCCACCCGCGTCACAGAGACACCTTACCGTGAAAAGGAACCATAGCATACAACTCCACCCGCACCACGGAGATGCCTTATGGTGAAAAGGAGGTATGAGCTCAAAAGTATACAACCCCACCCGCATCATGGAGATACCTTATGGTGAAAAGGAGGTATACGCAATAGATTTCAAGATAGATTGGTTGACTGCAATCAAACTCAAGATGCAGGAAGTACTCATCACACTAGTTTGCACCTGAGGACAAGCACATTGCTAACATCTATAACAGATAGCTTACCTTATATATGCCCCCACCTTAAGATGGTTGATATCATGCATCAATATCAAGTGTGTTAAGGTAGGAATAAAACACACAAGGGAACACCAACTTTTACAAAGCCCATGCCCCCCGAAGGTGACATGTGCTTTACGATCGCTAAATGTTCCCACAAACACATCCCTGCAAGAAACATGTTAGTGTCTACAACATCATGATAAACAACAACATCAATGCATATGATTAACCACACAAAGAGCCAAGGTTATACAACAAATTTAGAGTTTGAGGATAACCATGGGGCTATATCACGAAGCTCTCTGAATTGAGTACCGCCAAGGCTAGATTCAAAGATTAACAAAAGGTGCATAGAGTAGTAGTATTGTTAAGGTTTGTAAATGCGATAGAAACATCATCAAATTCACTACACAGAAAGCACAAGTGCTTCCACTAGCCAAGCATTGGATAAAATATACAACCCCATCATCATATTAGGAACTAAGTCCATTTTTTGATTGCTTCGAAAGGGACACTAGGTCCGCATCAGTATAAATGTTTTTCATCATCCGCCTACTAGGTGGAAACACTAGAGGAAGGGAAACAATAAATAAGAGAGGAGAAGCAAGTGTCCTAGGGACAGTCATGTAGGAGGGTACCCCCAGTGTCACCAACCGTAACGCTATGTCCATAAGACACAACACACAACAATGAAATCAGAGAGAAAGACAATATAGAAGAATGATTATACAAATAGAAGAAGGTCACAACAGAGGCGATCTCCTGGTATCCCAGACCTTACAAGAGAATTAGGGGTCATCCCAAGAGGCCTAAACAACAAATAACACATCATGAGAGAAGTACATCACAAGAGAAATAAAGGGTTAGAAATACTTACCTAGTAGCACCATTGTTAAGAACATACACATATAGGAAATCTCTCATGTTGTTTTAATATTGTATTAACATTAAGTTTAGGATGACAAGAGGCTTTGGTGGGTTTCAAAGAGTGGTATCCTATACCAGTTGTGTAGTTAATTCTAGTAACTTATAAAGGTACTCTAATTCCTTGTTGATTTACACCACAACCTTTGCCTACATAGTCATTATTTTTGTACAAGATTTGAAATCCATGACCATATAGAGAGTCCATTTCTTTAGAAGAAGTTGAAGCCTCATAGGTATCATAATTTGTAGTATAAGTGAGGGTATTATCTTCATTTTCAACCAAGTAAACTTTGTTTTTCTGAGATGTTTCAAAAGATTTTTTAGACGAGATCGATACAACTTTTGATGTGTCAGGTTTATTAAATTTGTATTCCCCTATACTGCAAGGGTTGAAATCTAATGAACCCTAATCATCACCAACAAGTGCATTCAATGGTTGGGAGTCTTGCACAACATTAGTCATTGATGGATCACCTCACAAATTTTTTAAGCTCATATGATTGTAAACTGGTTTTTGCATTTCAATGTGTAAACATTTATCTGGTTCAGGATCAGCATGAATAGTATGAAGCTTACCTTTGAATATAAATTTGATTGAATGATGTAGAGTCGAAGGGACTTACCCCAATGCATGAATCCAAGGTCTACCAAGAATCATGTTGTAAGATAAAGAACTAGGCATGACATGAATCAGAGTATGCACAATCACAAGTCCCACTTGCATAGGTAAAGTTATAATACCTATAGATTGTCATCCAACATTGTCAAAACCAAAGATACTTAATGGTTCCAACTTGATGGTAGATGTATCAACTTTAATCTTATGTAATAAGTCTATTCCACAAACATTAAGAGCTGATCCATTATCAATCATAACTCTCTTAACCAATGTTTTTTTTATTGTGATGAAGATAACGAGAGGATCATATTGGTTTTGAACTTCAACTGATGGTAATTCATGTGGTTGAAAGAAAAATATTATTTTTGTCACATGCATACTATCTAATATGGCTACTACATCATTAGGCTTTGCAGTAGGTGGCACAATCACCTTTTGTAAAGCTTCTTGGAGCATTCCATGGTATGTAGGCAATATTTGTGTTAAATCCCAAAGAGAGATCTTAGCCAAAGTAGCGTGAAGCTGTTTGATAAGATCATACTCTTGACCACTTTTATGAGTAAGGTGACATGATGGATAGAGCACAGGTTGAGAACATGGAAGAGAGACAGGCACATGTGGTGCTTGCTTACTCTACTTGTTATTACGGGTGTTGTATTTGTGAGCAATCACATTGTGGTGTGGTTGTTGTAACGCATTCTGAACACCTTGACTTGGTTGAGAAATTTGTTTTGAATAATCATAAATGTAATTGGGAGTTCTAGGTGGTTGTTGAGCACCTTGGATAGTAATCATTGGTTTTAAGAAAGAGGGTGCACTAAGTGCCCCTTGAACAATCATTTTAGGAATATGGCTACGAAGTCTATTAATGATTATTGAATTAACATTGTTTCCCTTTTGATTGTTCCCAATATCCATCCCTAAAGTATTTAATGTGAGAGACCTTTTCTCATCCACTAATGCTACATCTTGGCCAGGGAGAGCAATGGGATGAGGGGAAGGTACATCATCATCATCATACTCTGTGGCGGAAAAAGGCTTTTCACTCTCATCTTTCTCATGAGTATTCCTAGAGATGAATTTAGTTAACTATTCTAATATCAAAGGATATGCTCCTATGAATAGTGTGAAGCTCTTAAAATCATGTGTATAAAAAAGTAATTGCAGCTCATATGTAGAACATATAGAAGCATCAATACCACTTGCAGAAGCTATGTGCTCTAGAACATGAGGATTCTCATTAGTGAAATTAGAGAAATTTTCAAAATCTAGGATATACTTATGCAAAGATTTCAGAGATGAATAACATGAAGAGGCCATAATGAGATGCAAAATCAGATTTTAAAAGCTTTCCCAAAAGTAAGCAAAAGACCAATGAAAACTTATATGCAAAAATGACCTAAAATGCTTGTTTTTTGTACTTTTTCAATGCAAATATATGAAAGAAAAGGTGTTGTAAGGATTTTTATCAGGGACAGAAAATGATAAGTCTATTTTCAGTCCAATACAGCAATAAAATCCTTCACAACACACTCTTGATGCAGATCTAAGATAATGCCAAGACAAAATATAGTGAAAATATGTTGAAATAGGCACTTTTTTCACCAAAACTCAATGCAAAAGGGCATGACCAAGGGTTTTTTCAGGAAAGTGATTATGGAAAGAAAATTATATCAGTAATAACACCCACTTAATGTCAAAATTCCTAGCACAACACACTTTTAGTGCCACTTAAGGTAAAACCCTAGTGAAAATATAGCAAAAATAGGCTATTTTTCACAGTTTTTCAATTCCAAGACCTAGAAAAAGGGGTGTTGTAATGAATTTAAGGAGGTTTAGAAAATAAAATCAATAATATCAGTCACCTCAATCCATAAAATTGATCACAACACAATTGGAGTGCAAACTAGGTCAAACCTTAGGGCAAAAATAATCAAAATGTGTAGTTTTTCGTCAAATTTTCAATACAAGAGCCCGTTAAAAGGGTGTTGTGAAGATTTTTAGGAGGGGAAGTGAATTATTACCCTAATAATATTCAATTAATTCAAAAATACCCTTCACAACATGCCTATGGTGCAAATTTATAGAGTCGATAAGGCCAAATTCAGTGAAAATCAGTGTTTATGAAGCCCTAGGTTTAAGATGTTAATACAAAATGCTATGTGAATGTTTTAAAGTATGATTTATGATGGAAATGAAGTTTACTCAGATATGAAACTAATTTTCAAGCCCTTATATGCAAAATGCCAATGCAAATCTAATAAAAATGCATGAAAATTGCTAGTTTTTTGTTGAATTTTTCTATGCAAAAATGCAAATATTTTGAATCTAAATACAAATTTACACTAAAATGTAAGAGTACATCCAAATTATAATTTTAATGTAACTATAAAATAAGTAGAAAAATCTGAAAGAAGATTTTGCCTACTAACCCTAGATTTTGGAATTACTGGGTTTAATGAAAATTGTCAAAATTTCTACAAAAGCCTAGCAAATTAATGATGAAAATACAATCCAAATTATTGAATCTTTGTATTTTTCTATAGTTTATATCAGATATGATGTAAAAATTATGAATTAGGGAAATTTAGAAAGAATTGATGCAATTTAGTAATCTATATGAAAATGCAAGCTAGTGTTTTCAAATTTTTGCAATTTTTTCAATTTTTTTGTAATTTTCTCAATGCAATAAGATGAAAGACTATATTAATGAATGAAATCAATCCAAATCTGAAGACCAACACTCAAAAAGTTGTAATTTAAGTCCAAAAACATGGGTTCACCAAAATGTTTAGTGTGAAATTTTGGATTGTTTAGTTTTTAAGTGTTTAGATGTTTGAATCCTCCTTTCACCCTATACATTCAAGGATCTACGGTCGAGTGGCAACTCACTATCATACCCTAGATCACTATGAGATGTAGGGAAACTTGGATTAGTGAATTTTATCACCAATTTATCCTCTCTTATGCTCAATTGACCATTAAAACCCTACTTATGCAAATACGACAATAAATTGATGAATAATGGAAAAATATCTTGCAAACAAAAGTAAAATAGCAAATCACAGAGTACCTATTTTCAGGGTTCCAAGACAGAACAGTTGGGGACTAAGGTGCGGGCACCCAAGTCCAAGGTACCAATTTCTTCATGGGATCCAGACCTCCTTCCAACACTGATCATCCCTGTAACTTCTGTTTCCAAAAATTTGTCTGTGGAGGACACTAGTGCGAGTGCCCAAGTCCTAGAAATGCTTTGGTGTCCTATTTCTCTTCAGATCTAGAATCTTTAATGTCTACTAATCCTTCCTAAGACTTCACTTTTCCCAAATGTGACACCTATAACCTGCAATCACAAGACTTTGGGAGGGGGTTGTGGTGTTTAGAGGCTTGCCTCAGTCAAGCCCTGAAGGACATTTAAGTCTCTGAACACCATTGTGAGATAGAGAGTGTGTGCCCTTGTGAGGTAGAGGAAAAAACTAAAGGAAATGATGATGAAAAAATAATATGATGTCACCTTTTAGTGAATCTTTCATGGGAGGAAGATTCTCCTCATTCCATGAGGAAATTGATTCTCAAATCTACAAATACAAACACACAAACCACACATGTTTGCTCTTGCAACACAATGAAAGCCTTGAATCACCTTGAGAACACAATAGCTTTTGAGTCATCATCTAATTCAAATCTAGTTTACAAATGAATGACTAAACATTCTTTTATATGCAACTACAAACACTCCCACCAATATTTTCATAATTCAAACTTACCGTGTCGCCATAGGACCCAAATAATAGTCATAAATCAATACCCAAAAATTGGGACTACCCCAAAATAGGGCAGGAGTAGGGCGCAGGCGCCCAAGTCCTCCCCCCCTATTTTGGGTAGGGTCAAGCTCAAGGGGTCCTCCTAGGTCCCATTTGTCATGTGACCTAGGGCTCATTCCATCAGGATGCCAAATTATGAAGTAAGATGTCCTAAATGCATGCAAAAGACTTGGGAGCTAAACCTTATGAGGGAAAAGCCCCCAAGGGGACATTTTTTGACATTACACTATCAGATGAAAGATGACAAGAAAACACCATACAAGCGTATGGTAGATGAATTTAAAGGATACTTTGTGATAATCTCCTTTGCGAAGATTCCTCGCATAGAGAACAAAGCAACAGACACCATGGAAACCATCACCTCACTTCTCGATATACCAGAGAATGAGTCACATTTTGAGTTCTTGGTGGAGTCAGTCGCACAACTAGCTTATGATATCCCCAAAACACAATCCATTTGCCTCCTAGTAGGATCTAATTCACCCTTGTATGGAAAAATATACACTTACCTCAAGGATAACACCTTACTAGCTGACTTATCCAACAACCAATGTCAAACCTTTATCCGCCAAACATCTCGTTATACCATTATTGCCGACACCCTCTACCACTAAGGTTTGGATGGTACTCTACTCAGATGTCTTGAAAGTGACGAATCTCAAACCACCTTACGAGAAGTACATGAAGGAATTTGCAGAACACACTCTAGTGGTCCTACCTTAGCTAAGAAACTCATGCGTTTGGGATACTATTGGCCAAACATTGAGATAGACTCATATCATTTTGTCAAGAAATGCAAGCAGTGTCAGACTCATGGTAATCTCATCCATGCACTAGCTCAGGAACTGTTGCCTTTAACAACACCTTGGCCCTTTTGTCAGTGGGGACTCGACCTTGTGGGCAAAATCCACCCTCCATAGTCCAACAGCCATAAGTTCATTATTACCGCCACTGAATATTTTACCAAGTGGATTGAAGACATCTCACTCACCAATGTCACAGGCAAACAAATTGCCTCCTTCATCCTTAATTACCTCATTTGTCGATATGGAATTCCCTCATCCATAGTCACGGATAATGGAAGACCCTTCAAAAACTAGGATGTTCAAGATCTCTGTGACAAATTCCAAATCCAACACTGCTTCTCCACCCCATACTACCCACAAGGAAACGGTCAGACAGAGGCATCCAATAAAACCATCTTGAAAATCCTCAAGAAAATTGTCAACGCCACCAGCCATGATTGGCACATGCAACTAAATCCCTCTTTATGGGCCTATAGAACCAGCATATGTACTCCCACAATGTCACACCATATGCCCTTGTCTATGGTTCTAAATCCATTTTTCCCATTGAGGTCGAGTTACCATCTTTGAGGGTGCTTTTAATAGGTCTTATAATTGATGATGACTACAGAGTTTCTAGACTACAAGAGTTAGAACTATTGGAGGAGAAATGACATAATGCTTTCAACCATACCAAAGCCTGCCAACAAAGAATAGCAAGAAGCTATAATCACAGAGTCCATCTAAGGGTCTTTAATGTTGGTGATCTAGTGCTCAAAGAAAATTCCCGCAATTAGCAGGATCAGGAGAAGAAAGGAAAGTTTGAACCCAACTAGCTTGGTCCTTATGTAATCATTGTTGCCTATGGATCAAGAGCATACCAGTTAGCTATATTAGAAGGTAAGCTATTTGATGACCCAATCAACAGTATGCATCTTCGTTGATTCTATACCTAGAGAACCCCAATGTGAGCAAGTCAAATATAGCAAAAAAATCAAAAAACAACAAAAAAATCATCATCTGGTGAAAACCTGGTAAATAGGCGCCTTGGATAGATACCATGATGAAAACTTGGTAAATAGGTGTCATGTGTATTTTAGCTTTCGTTGCAATAAAAGCAAAGTAGTGAAAACCTGGCAAACAGGCACTCTTTGCGATGCAAACTGCTTCCTCCATCTTTGGGAAACCATCACCTTGCACCCATTCTTCCTACCACCATCCATCATCCAATCATATCCATTTCGTGAAACCACCTAACGATAACCTATCATCGCTTGATACTCTATCACCACTGTCGCCTTACCTAAGGTTTATCCAATTCCCTATCCATAGTGTCAGCCTATCATAGGGTCCATCGTCAGTATCTTACCATCCCAAACTACGTTGCCTCTGCATCATCACATAGGCAAGGCCATCATTGATGGCCCCCTGAGGCTTCCCATCCATTCCATACCTTATCATCCATCCTTTGGTCCATCTGCATCCATACCCATCACCTAGGTCCCAGGTCCACAAGAGTCCACACCCTGTACTACGTTGTCTCTGCGTTGTCACGTAGGCAAGGCCATCATCAATGGGCCCCCGAGACACTAGGTCAGTCCCTTAGGGCCCATTTCTTTGTGTCTATTGTCCATTCTTCCATAATAAATCAATCCTTTACCTAATTGGGGGCAAGTCCTTGACCTGGTTACGGAGTTTGATTCTGCAATGCCACATGTTCTAAGAGGGCACCAATAAGGATTGTGATACCTTTTACTAGACACACATGCGCAAAAAAACCTGCTTCCAAACAAAAATTTTGACACAAGACATCAACCTACCAAAGCAAAACAAACAAGGGTCTAAACACTCTAAATGATTTTATCTAAATTATGGCAAGAAGACACATCTAATGCAAGAAAGTTTTGTTTTGATTGGTTGTGCCTTAAATTTTAATTTTTGTTATCATGTTTCCGACGCCACTCAAGGATGTCTAAAAACTAGAGATGCTATGATGGGGGCATGATTATTTTATTTGTTTGTTTCTTGTGGGTTTATCTTTAGTAATGTGAAGCCTTGTCTAAAGACATGATCAACATAAAGATCATCGAGGACATCAGAGGTCTAAACATGAAACAAGTGTAATCCTTGTCTGTTGATACGCAAGAAATATTCAAGTCATCTTAGTTCAATTATACTTAGATGTTTGTATTAACTTGCTAAATCAAAATCCATGTAAGAAATACTTAGGTCATCTTGGTTTAATTATACCTAAATTCTTGTATTTTCTTACAACATGTTAAAAATACAAAAATAACAAAACAATCGCCCAATGATGAATCAAGCACTTCAAAATACTTGCAATATCAAGGTGACAATTATCTACATCCATACACGTCCAATTACATTTCATATACCATCCATAAAATAATGATTTTGTTCAAAATGCCAATGTTTACAAATAAAAGCTTGTCATTCCTTCATTTACATTTCTTCTATCCATCACATTTCTATCTATCATTGTATCTTTCATCAAATCTCTTCTACATTGATTGAGTACACTTGGACATAACAAAAACATAGTATCATTTTGAATTTCATATTAGGTGAGAGTCATTAAATTGATTAAATCATTCACATACACGTAGGTGTAACAAAAAAACATCAGCATTTTGCATTTCATATTAGGTGAGATAGTCATTAACTTGATTAAATCATTTACATGCATAGGTGAATACAATCATACATATACATTTGTATCAACATAACATAGTATACATAGTGTCTCATCAGAAAACCATAAAAAACATAGCTGTCAATAATCATCTCATACCATGTTATTTGCATAACAGGTGTTGCATATTAGATATCATAAACATTTGCATAACATACAAACATCAAAAGTAAAGTGCATACATGATCATCACATAAAAAAATGCATGTAGGCCATCATAACCGCATCATCATATATAATCATAAAACATAAAAGTGTCCAAGAGTACACTATTAGTCCATCATCCATGAGTCAAATTGCAAAAGGTGTATACATACATCAAAATAATAATGATACATGTCTCAGTAGTTGTACAACATAAAAGTGATATATACATAATCTGGCTATCCATGAGCCATCAAAAAATGTATGTACAAAGCAAAAATCTGTGCAAAGTCAAGTCTAACCCTACTGCCACAAGATGCTACTCCCGACACTATCCTCTCCCTCTCCTCTACCTCGGGCTATCCCAAACTGATATGGGCCCATCCCTGAGGCCGTCACCCATGAACCACCTGTCCTCCGCAAGGACACTACCACTGACTGGCTCCTGTAGCTCGGTACCCTCTAATCTGCTGGCACCACCCCATGATATAGCCCTCTATAGTATTGTGTCTGTGCTCGAGCTGAAGCCAACTCTCCCATCACCTGTGTCACCTGGGCCTGGGCCCGTGTCAATTGTGTCACAAGCAGTACTATAGCTGTGTTAGTGCCTAGAACGGCTATGGCTGCATCCCTCTCCCCTATTAGTGCTTGTACCCTGGCCAGTACAGCATCCCACTCTACAGTGATGCCAGCAATAACCCCCACATCTCCCTCTATCTAAGCCTTGGTGGCTATCAGTTGTGCTCTCACCTATCTCAGTTAGTCCCGTAGCAAAGATATTGAATCCCCCTACACCTGCTACTACGGGTTAGGCTGATCAGGTGTCTACAGTACCTATGGAACAACTGTTAGTACTACCTACTATGCCACCTGCTAGGGTGGGGCTTGCCCCATTGTTTGCCACTGTCTTAGTCAGCTATCACCACCTCCATCTCCTCCTCCACCATCTGGTCCTCCATCTCCTCCTAAACCCTCTCCTCCTCTGCCTCCTCTGTCTACCTCCATCATCATCCTCCTTCGTCTACCTCCATCATCCTCCTCCTCTGACTCCACCTCCTCTAGGCGAGGAGCTAACTCTCCCAGACCTAAGTACCTAGGGAACTGGTGCGTGACAAACCAATCCTCAAAATCCTACCTCATCCCTACATCAACCACCTCCTGCCTCATTGGCCACGCCTGATAAGAAATCTATAGGAAGTCCTCCTAGGCCTCCTCATAAGAAGCCACATGACCCCATCACTGCCGCTCTACCCATGTCCTTGCAAATAGTGCCTGCCCCTGTGGCATACCCTATATCTGCCTAAACGGCCAGAAGACACGGCTAACTATCTGCCTCTCTAGAATACGATGGGTCCAACCAATCAACCACCACATCTGAAACACGTATGGTAGCTCATCAACCTCATCATCCCATACCTCACACTCTAGGTATGGTTGCCACACAACTACATCCACATTATCCAACTGATGGTGCCAGTACTCCAACTTACCCAGCATGTGCTAAATAAGTACACGGGCATATCCATAAGAGTATGGCTCATTCAGCTACTGGTGAAATGTGCAAATGGGCCATGTAATTGCAATGTGCTCCCAAGCCCAGAACTGTAACAATGAAACACCTGCAGAAAGACTCGACGCTCCACGATACACTACCTGATGCACGTCACGGCAAAGGTGGGCCAGTACATGGACACCCCAAGAAAAATGGGTGCCCTTAGTTAACATCCTCTCTAGGGTCTGACCCCAGCCAACCGCAAATCCATGTGATCTCCAATCAGGGCATACAACACCTCTGATCAAGCCAGCTACAATCTTAGGGAAGTAGTCATAGTAGTCATACATATCCTACCAGCTAATCATTGATCCCTCTATGTCAGGATCATCAAAAATCCTCATGCACTCAACTAGCCTAGCCTCACACTGAGAGTTGTACTCTACCTACTCCCCTACTATCAGATGTCTCAGGATCCTATAAACATCCTCCAAGGTCACAGTGATCTCTCTGGTGGGGAGGTGGAATGTCCCATCCTCATTATGAAAGCACTCTATCAAAGTAGTTAGTGGACCAAGGTTCACGTGAACCTTGGGCATGAAACAAACATACTACAAGCCGATCAATCCAAGCACTAGACGATCTGCCTCTGTGAGCATGTGTCATCACCACATAGTAACCGAGAACTGCTCCCATGACATGATACAATTGGAAATATCCTCCTACCATCAACATAGCAAAGCATCAACCATAACCATATCAATGCAAACCTGCTCAACTATCAAACCTATCCAAATCACTTACTTAACATATCAAATTGATCAAACCAAGAATATCATCTCTTGTCTAGATTCCATCAATCTCAGAGATTGCTTATCAATTGTTGCATCAATCAAGATGCCAATTGAGTCAATTTCACTAAGTAACTGAGTATTCTAAGCAAATGCGTCATTCCAGGTGGCATTGCATAGTATCAAAGCAAAAGCACAACTTCACAATGCATGTGCCACACAAAGGGGTAGATGTGTAGTTCTATAACAAATGCACCAAACCTAAACTCATGCACTAACACATGGCACATATGCGTATCTTCCCAGAGATGCAGAGTATCACAGCACATGCACAGTAACCTATAGAAAATGAGTAGAACTTCCAAATGCATAGCAGAAAGACCTAAATGCACCAAAACTCTACAAATGCATGGTTTCAGGGAACAAATGTGTCAAAACCCAAAGCTGCGCATATACTACATTACCTTTGACCCACATTTATTGCACTAATAAATGCACCTAGCCTAAAAATTTTGACATACGTACCGGAGGTCCTGCATCTGCTACTCGCCCAAATCATCAAACCTGCTCGAAACAATGCTCCTTGACCAGAATATCCATCTCTCTGTTGACTGCTCTAGCTCCTGCACTCTGCAATGCTTCTGATAGCTCTCACAAAATGACAAGTGTGCAAGTGACTAGGATTGTGGACCCAACTTCTATATATAGACATGCAACCCTACCTAGCTGTGTGGTGACCTTGCCTGCTCTCCATGCCCTTTCTCCTCTATTTTCTCAAGCCGTAACATGTTTTCTCCACCAGTCTGCACATTCTTTCACCTTCCTCATAATGAGATTGTCCGTCTTACACGCTCAAAATTTTCTTCCCATCCAATCTCTTGAGGGGGCATCCTACTATCGTTAAACATGTACCAAGGGCAAACTGGGGCATGTATCAAATCGTAGAAATTTTTATTCTTTAAAACAACGTGATAAAACACATTGCATCAAAGAGGGGCAAAATGTATACACCTAAAAGTGACACGACTCTAGCTAAATAAATATTTTAAATATTTATTTCATTTTAAATTCCTCTATCAATAAATAAATAAATCAATTTATTTGTTTGATTCATATTTCTCCAAAAAATTAAATAAAATCATTTATTTAATTAAATCATCCAAATTCTTCTAAAAATCATTCTAAATTAAATAATACCAAATTATTTAAGTAATTCTTCTATTCCAAAGTCTTCAAATCCATAAATATCAAATCATTCTCTATATTTAAATAAATCCAAATATTTATTTAAATTGTCTATTTCCTCCAAAATTGAATTAATACCAAAAATAATTCAGTTAATCCATGTGCACATATAATTAAATATTTTAATATTTAATTAGCTAATATTCTCTCACCCACATGTCGTACTTCTCCTCCAGTCAGATTAGTTAACTCATCAATCAAATCTGTTAACTAATTAGTCAATTGAGTTCACTAGTCAATCTATTCTGTTGACTCCCCAATCAACCTAGTTAACTGATCAATCATCTTAGTTAACTCCTCAGTCTATTCTATTAACTCCCCTAATGCATGATAGAGTAGGACACTTGTCCTCTCCCTATTTGGGCACATCCTCTCAAATTTCCTCAACCGTTGATCCTTATTCATTCTACACCATTGATTTTCTTTCTCACAAATCTATAAATACAACCCCTATTCCTCCATTTGAATCATCCAAGCTTTTTATAAACTTACACTGCAAGAATCACAGCGCGCCTCTGGCACAAATCACTCCATAGCTTGAGATCAATTGTCACACCATTATCACCATTATCATTGTATTGTGAAGATCCTCTTCATTGCAAAACCTATCAACAACCATTCTCCATTGTCATCTTAGAAAAAATCAATGAAGTGCACCTTTTGAGGGCTCAATTCATACACAAGATCAATTCAAGATAGATGACCAATGGAAGTCACGGAATAGAAAAGGTTTGCAAGGTATTGTGTTCTTTGTGTTTGATCTTATTTATTTCAATTTCATTGATATTATCAGATAATTAGTTGTTTATTGCTATTGTTCACATTTTCTTATAACACCTTTCACCATGTAGTGCTCTGGCTATGACATATAGATTTCTTCCTCCAAGTCACCATGAAGGAATATTGTCTTCACATCCATCTATTCCAATTCTAGATCATACACTGCTGCAAGAGATAGCAGGAACTGAATAGATGTCAGCTTTGCAATGGGAGAGAAAATCTCACCATAGTCAATTCCGTCCACCTGAGAATACCCCTTCGCAACCAATCTAGCCTTATATTTCTCAACACTACCATCTGCACCAAATTTATTTTTGAACACCCATTTTCATCCAACAGGTTTTCATCCTTCAAGAAAAGGCACCGAGTCCCAAGTATTATTCTTTTCCAAAGAAGCCATCTCCTCTTCCATGGCCTCCTAGGAACCTGCATCTTTCATACCCATAGCCTCTTTCATAGTTCTAGGCTCATCAGTGTTATAAATCAAAGGAAAAATACATCTGGAATGATGTAATGAATAACCAAACCTATTAGGTTGTTGCCTTATCTACATGGACCTCCTCAAAGGTTAAGGTTGAGGTTCTTCATCTTCTTCTAAACTTTTAGAGCTACTAGAGTTCTCCTCATTATCAGGTCCAATAGATGTTTTTGGTTCAACTTTCTTAGGGGTGGAAGGAAGTTGAACCACATCATATTTCTTCTCTTCTTTCTCTAGCTATAAGACAATAGAAGAAGGATTGAGCTCTCTAAAGATCATGCTTCTACTATATATAAATCTCTCAGCTACTGGATCCCAAAGCTTGTACCCTTTCACACCAATGCCATAACTGATGAAGATACACTTTACAACCTTGTTCTCCAACTTAGACCTCTTCTCCTTAGGCACATGTGCATATGCCTCACGACCAAATACTTGAATGTGTCTTAATGAAGGCATTTTACCATACCATACCTCCATAGGTGTCTTATCAACAAGTGTTGATGTAGGAGACCTGTTAACCAGGTAACAAGCGGTAGCAACATCTTCAGTCCAGACCTTTTGTTCAAGACCAGGTCCACTTAGCATACGCCTTACCCTCTCCATCAACATTCTATTCATCCTCTCTGCAACTCCATTCTGCTGAGGGGTATACAAAGTTGTCTTGTGCCTCTCAATCCCTTGTTCTTTACAGAACTTGTCAAAATCTGGTGAACAAAACTCACCGCCGTTGTCAGTCCTCAAACACTTAATCTTTCTATCCTTTTGATTCTCTACAAGAGCTTTGAACTCTTTGAATCTATTAAAGACTTCAGATTTACTTCTAAGGAAATACACCCATGTCCTTCTACTGCAGTCATCAATGAATGAAACAAAGTAAACAGATTTTGAAATCGAAGGAACATTAACAGGACCAAACACATCAAAATGAATCAAGTCCAACACCTCAAAAGATTTATGAGAACTAGAATAAAACTAAACATGGTTTTGTTTTCCATAAATGCAATGTTCATAGAAATTGAACTCAAGATTACAATCATTCATACCCTCAACAAGATTTTTATTCTTCAGTGTCCTCAAACCCTTTTCACCAATGTGACCAGGCCTTTAGTGCCATAACATTGTCTTCTCAGCTAGAAGTTTCATCTCCATAGAATGAGCACCCTTAGGTACCCAAAAAGCATGACCATCAGAAGTAGATGCAATAGTCTTTTTCGCTGCTAGTTCCAATGGTGAGGATGAAGAGTCTAAAACTCTCTTCTTTGAAATAGAGGCACTATTGCACTGAACTGCGCATGCATCAAGCTGAAACAGAGTGCCAATCAAACACCCTTAGCCAACACCATAGATTCTCTAGTCATCTTGCATCCTCCATTCGAGAAAACAACCTGCACACCCACATCATTCAATTTACTTACAGAAAGAAGGTTTTGTGTCAAACCAGGGATATGCATTTTACCATTGATTCCCTTTACTCATCCATCAGGGAATCAAATCAAGACTCTTCTACGAACAACAATATCTAGGTGAGAATCATCACCAAGTACACCTTTCCACCATTGTATTCTTCATACTTCAAAAACCAACCCCGATGTGAGGTCATGTGAAAAGATGCACCAAAGTCAATAAGCCACACATCCTCAGATGCATGCATTGCTAAGGCAGTGACAAATGCTTCTCCTTCAACCTGAGAGGACTTGTCAGAATTTGAATCATAGTTCTTCTTCTTTTTCTTTTTCTCCTCCTTGCAGTCCTTACGAAAGTGACCAGGTTTGCCGCAGTTCCAACGCAGGGCCTTGGACTTTCCAAGAGACTTAGATCTCCCATGGGATTTGGATCTTCCCTTTTCTTCCTTCTTATCCTTTTTCTTTCCGTTCTCTTTAGATCTACCACGAACCACAAGAGCCTCCTTAGCTAATTCAGAAGACTTTCTCTGCATCTCTTCATACAACAACAAAGAAACCACTTCATCCATCTTGAAGGTGGTAGTGGTACTCCCAATGGCCATAATAAGGTGGTACCATGAAACTGGTAAGGAACACATTAATGTCATACATTGATCCTCCTCCATCTTCACACCAACAGAAGTCAACTAGACAACAAGCATATTGAATGTATTCAGGTGATCAGTGACAGATCCTCCATCTTCCACCCTCAGAGAATATAATTTCTTTCACAGGAATAACTTGTTCACCAGGGATTTAGCCTGATAAACATCTCCAAGCTTCTTCCAAGGTTCCTTTGTAGTCTTCTCTTCATGGATATTTAGGAGCACTGAATCAGTGAAATAGAGTCTTATCAAACCCTTAGCTTTTTAATCTTTGAGATCCCAGTCTTCTTGAGACATTGCCGTTGGTTTTGTACCAGATATGGCTTCCCATAAATCCTAATCTACAAGCATGTCCTCCATTTTGAGTTTCCAAAACTTGAAATTACCGCTGTTAAACTTCTCTATCTCAAACCTCCAGGATGTGCTCGCCATCTCTTACTTGCAATAAAGATTTCAAAATCCTCTGCACAAGCTACCACTCAAATGAAGATTAGCTCAAAAAACCCTGTACCCAACAACTAGAACCAAAGGTAATCAGGCTCTAATACCAACTTAAAGGAAGCAAGGTACGTGGAAAATGCTTCCTACATTGATCTACTGAGGAAAGATTTATACAAATTTCAACTTTTACAATTACAGATTAAGATGCACATTAATAGAAAGATAATAACAACTTCCAAATGCAAACACAAAACTCACAACACAAGATATATGTGGGGAAAACCCTTTCAGGTAAAAAACACCACACTCCAAAGCTGCCCAATATATTATTCAAGAATCAAGAAGATTACAATAGACTTGTAGAGAAAGATTTTACAAGAGTATATCCAGCCAGAGATTCAGGAGGTAACTCGACATCTATAAGATTCTTACATACAACCTCCATCTCAAGTTCTTGATATATAGGAGATACAATACAGTACACCGCTAACGGTAATTACAAAACCATGAGCTAAAACCACCTAAAAGTGGCACCCAAATTATCTCCAATCAAAGATGCCTTGTGATGTGCCAAACCACACACCAACATGTGTAACTCTCCCCTTTATAGCTCTTTTATGTGTCCAACACGTTTTTACATTTCCCAAAAATAGAAGGTCTAACTTTTGGAGGCCATAACTTTTGATCTGGGTGTCCGATTGACGAACTGTTTAATGCATCAAAAATCTCATGAAGAGATTTATCACCCTGTGACCTGCTATGCCGATTATCCCAATTTTTGGGAAGTTTAGAGAAGTTTCAATTCTGGTAATTTTCTAGCAGTTTCAAAAAATAGAAACTTTAATATCTCGTGACCCAAGTATGATCTTGAGACGAAACTCACCTAAGATGTTCACTTAGATGTTCTACACCTTCTGGGAAAAATTTTAGGTCAATCCGAGCTCAATCAAAGAACTTACTAAAAATAGCAAGTCTTGCTATTTTTAGCACTCTTGGAAACTTTGAAAGTTCCAGACTATTATCCAAGATAAAGGGTATTCAAAAAGACCAAAACTGGGAAGAATAGTAATCTTTTGGAGTTGCAAGTTGAGACACTTTTCTTAACAAACATGATGATGTTTAGAGGAAACAAAAGGAGGATGTTCTAGTCCCATCAATACATTCATATGTGGTGAAATATGAACCACAAAAGATTAAATAGATATCTGCAGGCATAGCTGCAAGAGCTAAGGAGAAAAGAGAAGGTCCTGATAAACCTTCAATAGAAGATAAACCCTAGATCCTGATATTTTATGGTTCTAAGTCAAAACAAGGAGCTAGTGTAGGTGTTGATTTGATTAATCCATGAGGAAAGTCATTCCTAGCAACATACAGGCTGTAATTCCCCTACACTAATAATTTCCCTACACTAATAATTTGGTTGAATATGAAGCCTTAATACATGGTTTGTTGTATGCTTTGAAGAAACAAGTTAAAGTTTTGCACATCTATGGAGACTCAGAACTAGTTATAAAGCAAGTCAAAAACATATATGCATGCAATTATAGAAGTCTATCAAATTATAGACATAGAGTTTGGGACCTGATAGAAAGCTTTAATGCTTTCAATATTATGCATGCACCCAAAGAATTAAATCATAGAGCAGATGCACTAGCACAGGCTGCTAGCACATTAGAACCTTTATCTATATCAAGGATGAAGAGGTTCTCTATAGAGATGGTGTCAATGTCTTCCATCCTAGATAATATTACCAACTTTCAATTGTTTGATGATGACCAATACATCCTAGACTTCATTGCAAATAGAGACATATTCGAGGCCCAGATAGTAGATGAGAAAAATCAAGAAGATCATGTATGGGACAAAGAAGACATAATTGATTTGCCCATCAAAAAAATCCCTAAAGGCATGATTGAGCTAGAGAGAGCCTTTGATTTGGATCACATGATCAAACAGAAAGATCTTCCCAAGATAGATGGAGGGGAGTATGCACTTGTCAACATTGGACAAGATGAAGATACAAGTAACGTCTTGATTGAAAGGTATGTTCAAAAGAACAAAGAGAAGGGATAGCCCAAGTACTAAAAGACTATATTCATGTCATTGCATGTACATATACTGAATTGAAGACATATGACATGTCCATTATAACCCATACAATACCACTGAAACCTAATGGAAAGTCCTTTAGGAAGAAGCAAAGCCCTATCAATGCTTCACTGGAACCACTCATCTTTGAGGAAGCCAAGAAGTTGCTTGTTGCTTGGACCATATTCCCAATTAGGCATTCTACCTGGGTAGCTAATCTGGTTCATGTCAAGAGGAATAATGGAGACATACGTTTATGTGTGGACTTCAAGAATTTAAACATGGCATCAGAAAAGGATAATTATCCTTTGACTTCTCTTGATGAGGTTCTTTAGATGGTAAATGGAGCATAGATGATGTCCTTCCTGGATGGTTTCTCAGGATATAATCAAGTGATGGTGTATAAGATAGATAGATTGAAGACAACATTCACCACCAAATGGGGGATTTTTGCCTCTAAGTGCATGCCATTTAGCCTAATCAATGCTAGAGCAACATTCCAGCGAGCTATGGATATAGAGTTTAGAGGATTAGTTGGTCAATGCATAGTCATATACATGGATAACCTAATAGTCTTCTCAAAGAAGAGAGGTGACCATATAGCGGACCTCAGGAAAGTACTCAAGAAATGTGACCAACATGGTATTTCCCTCAACCCAAAGAAGTACATTTTTGGGGTGACCACTGGTAAGTTGCTTGGTCAAGTCATATCAGAAAATGAGATAACCATTGATCCTGCAAGAGTTGATTCAATAATGAAGTTGCAGCTTCCAGGAAGTAAAAAGGAACTAAAATCTTACTTTGGCAAAATTAACTTTGTCAAGAAGTTCATTATTGGATTTGTAGAAATAGTAAGACCTCTTAATGCCATGCTCAAGAAAGATGCTAAGATCGAATGGACACCTAAAGAAAGGGCTGCATTCAAGGACATCAAAAAGGCTATTGTAGATGCTCTAGTCTTGATTAGTCTAGATTATACTAGAGACTTTTATATCTACTCATTTGCGTATGAACATACATGTGCAATAGTTTTGACATAAAGGGGTGAAACAAAGGAATAAAAGCCCATTGCCTTCATGAGTTCTCCATTTAGAGATGCTAAGCTCAGATACATGGATATGGAGAGGTAAGCTCTTGCCCTAGTTAGAGCTGTGAAGAAATTTAGACATTATATCCTTAGAAGCAAGGTGATTGTTGTGGTTCCAGATTCAACTGTAAAGATGCTCCTGATGCAGAGTAAACTTGGAGAAAAGAGAGCAAAGTGGATAACTGTGCTTCAAGAGTATGACATGGATATAACTCCAATGAAGCTGGTTAGGGGACAACTCCTTATCCAAATGATTTCTAAAATAGATCCAAACCTGACAAGTCAGCAATATACAATAGATACAAAGAAACATGATAAGTGGTATTCTGATATCAAGCATATCTTGATCATAGGGAGGTGTCCACCTAACATACATGCATCCCAGAGGAGAGCTCTAAGGATCAAATCACAGAAGTGTATGATCAAAGGAGGAGTCCTCTTCAAAATAAATTATGAAGGGATATACCTTAGGTGTTTAGATAAGCTAGAAGCTAATAAAGTCCTTAGTGAATTACATGATGGATTTGGCACAACTCATGGATCACACTTGGCCGCCACTCATGCCATCTTGAGAGAGGGATATTACTGGCCAACCATCTTCAAAGACATTGCCAATCACATCAAGTTTTTCCATACATGTCAGATTGCATCAAGAAAGGAAAGATATGTAGCTCACCCACTGCAACCTATCATGGAGATGCACCCATTTGCACAATGGGGCATGGACTTCATCGGTCCCATCAACCCTCCATCCTCCTCAAGACATAAGTACATGCTAACAATTACAGATTAATGTACTAGATGGACTAAAGCCATCAGCAACAAGACTTGTACCTTTGAGGATGTCATTCGGTTCCTAGAGAGAACATCATAACTAGGAATGGAGTACCTTATTCTCTTGTTTGTGATAATGGAACAACTTTTACATCTCTCAAGCTTTCTAGTTGGGCATTTGACCATGGGGTAATTCTAAAGTTTTTATCCAATTACTATCCTCAATGTAACGACTTAGCAGAATCAACAAGTAAAAACTTATTGAATATCTTTAAAAAGCTCATTGAAAAGAACCCTAGAGAATGGAACACCTTACTTAAGTATACCTTATGGGTAGATAGAACTAGAATGAAGATTGCACTGGGAAACTCTCCCTACTATTTAGTTTATGGGGTGGATCCAATCCTCCCTGTTAACCTGAAAATCCCTACTCTACAATTTGCACAAGAATACCTAAGCATTGATAACAAATAAGAAGTTAGGTTACTTCAACTAATGCATTTGGAAGAAAAACAAGATAGGGCAATTGACCAATTTGCCAAACATCAGGCTATAGTCAAATGCTAGTTTGACAAAAAGGCCAAAGTAAAGGATTTTAAAATATCACAATTAGTCTTATCTTGGGACAAAGCCCATGAAAAGAAGGGTGACTGTGGAAAATTTGATAAACTCTAGACTAGCCCTTTCTGAATATCAAAAATATTAGGTGATAGCACCTACAGGCTCAAAACTTTGATAGGTGAGGATGTCCGATTGCTAGTCAATGGACAATTCCTCAAAGACTACTTCCAGGCCTGGGTAGGTCATATCAAGATCATGTATTATATATATATATATATTGTATATTTGTTTGTACAGTCTACTTGTCTGTGTTTTCTTTGCTTTGTGTGTTTTTGAGCCCCTATTTTGTTCAAGTAAGATAGTGCACCTTTCCACTTTAGAAAACTAGTTAAATTATTAGAATTCAAGAAATGAATACAAATTCTTACATAGGTTGTAATCCCTATCAATGTAAGCACTTTTGACCAGATCTGGGATATCTTGTTCACTAGTGATAATTTTTCTTATTCAAGGAGATCCTCATAGAATACACCTAAAAGCCTTAGATTCATTGAACATGCTAGTATAGTGTTAAGGGAAAAATCTAAAGGTTTTCTCTTGCTACCATTGCAATTCTCAACCTAAACAACAAGTGTCCACACCTTGAAAATGTACTTACATGATCATATCTTATGAAAATTTGAAAAAAAATATATTGAATATCTGAAGGAATAATTAGGTCATCTAGGTAACTCTACTAGGGCTATGAATGTCTATCTAGCAATGGGCCTCTACTTGGGAGAATTGTAATGATAACCTTGTTAGGGCTATGGACATCTACTGGTAGAAAGGCTCTATCTAGGTTGGCTATGAGGGTTAAATAAAAATATGTAGCTTAACACCTGTTACTAGGGTTTTCAACTTATCTTCAAGATGAAGGAAATGAATCACATGCACACACCTGATTCCTTCTCAACATTGATTATTTTGATGAACTTGATATCAATTAGAAAGGTCAAGATGCTTATATTTGATGTAGAGTTAGAATAGTATGTCCAAATTTGCCTTCACCTCTTGAATTATTTGAATTTTAATTGTTTTCTTTGGTGGCAAGTTGTGAGGTTTCACAACACACCCCATTTTTCCCCAGCAAAACAGTGACTGAACTTTTTTTGTTGTTTTCTTGGCTTGCTTGTTTGCATTGCTTTTGGGTGGTGTGGTAAAAAAATCAGTATCAAATGTAGATCAGGATGTCATCATGTGCATATCAAGACCTCATGATGTAGGTTTAATTTTCAAGGTCAAGATTTGTCATCATGGACCCTGCCAAGTGAAAGAGTGCAAAATTCTAAGTAGATTTCCCTTTTGGATCACCCCAGAATTCCTCAGGACTAGGAAGTTATGCCCAGTCAAAGTTCGGTCAAATAGTCCTAAGGATATCCTCACATTTCCTAATGTCCAGACATTTGTTAAATGCCCCAATCATAGAAATTACAAAGTAAAACTTGGTATCTGCACTTTCACGAATATCCACATGTCAATTTTAAATCCAATATAATTTAAACTGTCAAAATGCATGGATATCCGCAAGCGCACATAGTCAAATCCCATTATGCATAAATTCATTAATATGCAGACTTGACATAGTATAACTATAAAAATTAAACATCCGCATATTAACTTAGTGTCCAGTATCTTAACTAATATCCCAATGACATCATTCAATATCATCATAAAGAAGTAACTGAAGGATGATGACATCATCTAGACATTCTGAAGCCAATATGACAATAAACATTGAACATCCTCACATCAACTTAATATGCCTGACATTCATTAACATGATGATGATGTCATGATACACCTAACCAAGAATTTCCCTTAGGATGATGATGTCACCAAGACATTCAAACTTTGACCATCATCACATTCTTTAATAACTAGAATATTAGCTAATATCCTGACTCAATGTAATATAGTTGTTCCCCACTTGCCCACGAGGAATCTTCCTAAAGATGCTAATTCCATGCGGGCTTGCAAGTGGTTGCCACTTGGTTATCTAGATGATGTCATCTTCACATTAAGACTTAGGAGACATGATGCAAGGACAAATATCTAGATATTTCTTAATATTCCTAATATTTGTCCAAGGACTAGTAACTCGTGGATTTCAAGGAACCAATAGGATGATGCCACATGTCATGCTGACTTTTCGCATGTGGACATTTTGTAATGTCCTGATAGTTGAGTAAAAGCAAATACCTTTAGATCTTTATGACCTAATTTTCACCATTGGTCAACATTGACCAATATCAAACATGCAGATCCTATATTAAATTCCATGAAAATGGTAGGTGCATATTTGAAATTTCAAATCCTATGGCACCACTTGTTGAGATCTTAGGAACCTGATGATCATATCCATGGATATGAACAATTTAACATTAATCGCACCCTAAAATCACATTTATAAGCATATAAGTGGGGATTTGGGGTTATTTTTATGTTCATAATGCATTTAGAATGAGTAATTACAGAGTTCCAGTGCAATTATGGCCGCTATTACAAAGATCTACAACCTCAACAGAACAGTGTGCATAACAAACGACGAATGGTAAACCTAGATACATAGTGTTTTCTACACATCCTGATATCAAATAAGTAGATTTAAGCATGCAAATTAGGTATGTAATGATTAAAACCCTCATTTTGTGATTTCTAACTAGTAAAGGTTAAAAGCTATTTACCTAGGGTAAATTGGTATGCATATGCACATACTCAACTTTCATAATATGTTGAATCCCATGATATTTAGAAATCAAAGGGTTGAATTTATAAGAGCACATGTTAGGTTAAAATGCACATATTGGTCATTTCAAGATATCATGGAAGTACACAAGAACAAATCTAGTGCAAAATTCTTGAACCCTATGTACGTACAGCCTGGTGGGATTGTGTTTAGATATGGTCAGATAGGTGATACACATATAGCGACTATCAATCTAGATGCATGGACAGCTAAGTCTAAGAAGGGTAGTGGAAATCCCCTTCCTATCAATATTTACAACTCACGAATGTGTCACGCCAATGGGTTCCCTTTTGCTATAGAGGCCATTGAGTTGATAGCAGCATGTGCAAGAAATAATAACCCCACTACCAAAAAAGTTGAGAAGCATGGCCACGTGTATACAAACTTTTCAATTGTAGGCATAACAGTTGCATTTAATCTACCTTTAGGTCGTCACTTATATAAGATAGATCTAGAAGCTCTGAGTAAACAATATCAAGGAAGCTATAAGGAATGCAGGAAGAACATGTTTCCATGGAGAGCTCAGGATAGCTCCTATAAGCTGACATCTACCAAGTTGCTTGTAAACTTATTCAAATTTGACTTTATCTAGAGATGCAATACATGATGGCAATGTTAAGTAGGATGTGATGGAGATAACATGCAAGAAACTTTAAGGATTGGATGTATGGACTTATGAGAATGGTAGAAACCACTAAAAAGCAGCCACAATGGGCATCACTTATCAGCAATAGTCTAGATGAAGGTATGAAGAAACTTGGTGGTAAGGAAAATGTGTTCCACATGACCTCATATGTAGTATACACCTATGTAGCCAGAGATACATTTGATAGATTGTAGACAATTGGCAGGGTTGGCCTTAACCTAGGAGATGTGAGCATCTAGGATCACTACCCACAACTAGAGAGGAGATCATCTCTCTAGCATTACAAGAGTTAATGATTGTTTTATTATGCATCTGGTCTGGATGATGGAAGAGGACAAAGAAAAGAGGTTGAGCATGGAAGCTCAAGGAATGGTAGGCAGGAATGGTTCATGGTTCATCTAGTTTGCTACTTTCACCTACATTAGAATGGAAGGTTTCAGAGGGCAATCCCTGATGTTGCCCAGATATCCAAAAGATAGGATCATACTGCTAGAAATGGCCAAACAAATATTGTCCTCTTATGAGGAATTTGCAAAGAGGAATAGAACCAAATGTGCTCATCCCTATTTTTATTGTGTGGTACATGTGCGCAAATGTAGAGTCGACTAAGGAAGTAGTAGGAGGATTGCAATTGATGCATTTACAGCCTTTTCAGCTTGCTAAATAATATGATCCATATAGAAGGGTGGAGACCCACATATATAAGAAGCATGTGCATCATGTACATTTAGAAGATTATTGGATATATTGCCCTAATGATGTGGAAGTGCGGAGGAGCTATCAAAAGATCACACTGAAGCAAATTCGCACTTTGGATTGTATACATGTGCCTTCACAATTGCATCAAGATGATGGGGTGATAATTTCCCAGGAATATGAGGATAAGAAGATATATAATCATACTATTTCCCCACCTAATTAGAGTTAGCCAAAGGAGACCTCGTTGGATACGATAACACAGAGGGTCATGCAATTAACCAAAGCATGCGTAGATCAGGAGGTTGTTAGGGTTAGCTGGCAGAAGATATCAATTAAATGCAAATAAAGATTAAACAGAGAAATGGGAATACACAGAAATAATAATAGCGAGAGATAAGTTTTAACGTGGTTCACCCAAACTCGGGCTACATCCACCAAACAGAGAGTCCAATATTATTATCCAGTAAATCAAACCGATTACAATCAGCAATCCCTGCAACTCAATACCGCTGCAAAATGCTACAATACAATACAATACCAAAACCCTAACCCTTAGCCACTTTTTATCAAGCTTTTTGTCAGTTACAAAATAGGGTTTTCTTATGTCGGTCAATGAAAAATTAACTCCTGGTGCATTATAAAATAATAAAAAATCGTGTGAGGTTTCGGGGGCATTGCCCCCGAGCCCCCACGGGGGCGCTGCCCCTCAACCCCGCCCTGTATCGGGACAGGGAACGCGCCAGGGGCGCTGCCCCTTGACCCCGTCTTGGGGGCGCTGCCCCCAAACCCCCGCAAGGGGCGCTGCCCCTTGACCCCGTAGGAATTTGGGGGGAAACCGCGCCGATAAAAGTGGGGTAAATATAACCTCCAAGTCTGATTAGGCTCCATATAACAACAATCTCCCACTTGGAGACTGATCAGACTCCACACCATATCAGAGGTCACCAGACTCAAGGCCAAGGGGGTGGCCATAACCATAGACAAGAAAAGAAAAAACAAGAATTGGTCGAGTAAGAGTATGATGAATTCCTAGGGGATAAAAGGCAAAGTCTGGAGAAGAAAGCACAGGGAGCTTCTTCCATAGAAGCCAAGAAAAGGGGTATAGATATCGGTGTCAAGATCACTCCAAGACAATCACCCCAAAAGGCTTAGGCTTCAACATCCATTGCAACAACATTTAAGGAGCCTATGGAGCAGCCTATGCATATAACAACACTAGGCATCATATATGAAGACCTGGAGGATAGAGAAGAGGATAATGTACCTCTAATAAAGAAAAGAAAAACTCAAGATATCTTGGGAGGAACCAATGTTCCCAGATAGAAAAAGGGGTAGCCACCAATAATGAAGGGATCTGCTAGCTAGCAACCTAATATCCTGCTTAATGAGGGGATCTGCTAGCCAACAACCTAATATCCTGCTAAAAGGCCAAGGAGGTGAAGGGATAATCAAAGTAGGGGTGATACATCAAGATTTGTAACATGACATCCATGTACCTGAAATTATAAAATTCAAGACAGAATTGGCTAAGGCTAAGGAAGAACAAAGGAAAAGAGAAATTGACCCATCCTTGCCCCTAGATGACATTGTGGACCTCACTGATGATGAGGTAGTTAAGGAGGTGATAGCAAGCCACATGGAGATGTTGGTGAAGAATATTGCCATGACACCTCAGAATACTCCCATAGTGCAACAAGTCAGGGAGGAGGTGGAAGAAGAAACAGAGGAAGACAATCTAGAGGCAATAGCACAGAAAATAGGCCTAGAAGGATTGATTGGTAATGTCACTAGCCCTATAGTAATTGACTTATCATATCAAGGGGGTGATGATGAAGATAAAGAGAAGAACATGGAATAGGAGAAGATGGAAGTTGTTGGAGCCATATTAAATTTTTCATAGGTTCTAATGTTTTTTCCCTAAGCTTGTGTCATTAGGTTGATGGATTTCTAGGTTTAGAGTTCTTTGCAAATTCTAGAAACACTAAAACCCTAAACCCCCATGCCAAAGTGAAGTGTGAAGGTCAAAATCATTATATTTCTTTAGTGACTGCATGTCCCCATTACCTATGGTTTAAGTTTCCCTCTTGTGTCCCCCTTGATATGTTGTCTGACCAGCCCCTCACCAAGTAATTACCTTTCCTAGCCCATGCCTTGAAAATCTTTATTTTAGTTGCCAAGGTCACATCCTACTAACTCTTTGTTGACAGGTGGTGATGTATGGTTTCATTTCCGCCTTTCCTCTAGCAATAAAATATTGACAAACTTGGTGACTATGGAATTGTGAAAGGAGTGACAGCTGGTTGATGACTCTCAAAGATGGCAAGTGGTGGGCCTAGAGTAGATACAAGAGGTTTCCTTTATATTTCTCTCATTCCACCATGCTTCACCAAGAGGACCTTATGGGTGACTGCGGAATTGCGGAATAAGGTGCCAACTCATAAAAACTATTTCTGGTTGCTACAAAAGCAATAATGGTGGGCCCTGTCCGAAGTAGGGGCAATCTTAATTATTTCCACCATCCCCTCAAACTTTATTCCATAGTCCCATCTAGTATTTGTGAAATGGCATAAATCTTGACATATGGCATTTTAAAGGACTGGGACTAGTGCATTAAGTAGAAAGAATATGACGTGTCATTATCTTATGGATGTGGCCACCTGTTGGAGAGTTGTCCTAAATTGCGTGCAGTTGATCCAACGGTTGTCTGCCATTTCGCTAGGATCATATCTCTAGCCGTACCTCTCACCTGCGGAACTACATAATATGGTCTTAATTACACTTAAGGGGAGATATTTTCTCAGGATCATGGTTAGGAGGACTACTCAGGTGGGAAGTCATCATTGAGAAAGAAAGGCATCATTCTCTTACTTCATCAAGGACCAAATCAGCATCATTTGTTCAAATCAAGATAGCTAAGATCAAGATCAACGACCAAAATTTAAAAGTGTGATAGGGAGATATGTTGGCACTGATCTAATAGTGTTTCATTACAAACATTAACTACTCAAGCCTATTCAAAGTCTCCATCGCCACCACCACAAAGGAATTTATTAACAGAAAAATTTGGCTTATGCAAGCTCGACCTTTGGAAATTTGTGTATCTACCAGGATTGACATTTCATCTGCTGTGTGATGAAATTTGACATGATGACAGTGCTAAATTGAGGAAACCAAGATATCTAACCTGGCATGATTCAGTGCAAGAAGTGATATTCTCAGTTATGCAGAATTTTGAAATCCAATCTTTCTGTTCATTTATGGTAATCTTCACAGGATTTCCATTTATGACTGAAATGCCTTGAAGTGACTAGAATTAACTGGACCAAAGATGTGCAGATGTATGTTGCATCCCAAAAATTCTATAAATAGACAAGTGTTGATGTTACCCCGTATATTGTTTGAAGTGTGCTGACAGTATAGCGCTCCCCTCTTGTTGTGTGTTCTATTTTCTCCCCTGTTCTATTGGGTTTTCTTCCTTGTTCTCATGGCTATCAATCTGTCCTTAAAGAATTAGAAAGACCTGGAATTATCTCCTCTAGAATAGGTGGTGCAAGGAAAATTAGAGGTTAGCAGCAGCGTCCATTAAGCCTCTATGATTTCTTCTTCAGTCTCTTATCTCATCTAACAGTGGGTCCTGAGGGTTTGTCTCCCAGCTCCAGAAGTTCCTTATTTCTGTGAGTTGGTAGATTCCCTTCTGGGGTAGATAAGTTTCACAACTTCCTCTACCCCTCCCCTACATCTAATTTTCCTAATGAAACATCAATTCCAGATGTAGGGAAATTGCCCACTAGGATGAAATAAATAAGGGATAAGAGGAGAATTGTTGTTGTTGCTACTGTTATCTTGGCTTGGCTCCTAGTACTTTTGAGACTAGCCAGGTGTGGATTCCCCAAGTTTCTACTCAGTTGAAGTTGCATGACACTTCCTGACTTGGAGGGTGAAATCACACCCATACAATGGAACCTAGAAATAGTGAAGGAGATTCTGTCATTCTGGGTTTCCTTTTGATATTGTTCCTTGCATGTTTTCTCATTCCTTGGTGTACAGCTTGGAAAGGCAGAGTAGTGAATGCTCTCATTGAATACTTTGATGGCATTTGAGGAGTACCTGACTCTAACAACATTTGATAATGCATCCATCATCAAAGGCCTGGATCCTTTTCCCACCAACATGGAAGCTGAACATACAGTTGCAAAATGGTTACACCGGCCTCTTCTCGCAACTACATCTTTTGGTTACTAACAAAGTTGTAACTTCTTTTAACTTTATCCTGAAGCTTGTCTGCTCCCTTATCTCTATAAAAGGGAATTCAAGGCTTGAAAAAACATTGGTTTGAGGTCATGACTTCAGACTTAGTCTGAAATATGGGATCAATCTGATTAGAGAGGAATTGTAAATAGTTTGTTTTCTACAATAAATCAGTAACACATTTCTAAGTTTTCATTCTAAGTTTTAAGGTGTCTTTATAGATCTGCAAAGACTATGTTATAATATGTTGAATGGTTTACTTTACAGTTTCTATTGAGTCTTCAGAGTATACTATCTCCTACTTCATGTATACAGTTCTGCATTTATGAATATATTTGATTAAGGATTAGGTTTATTCATCGCCATAGTTTTTCTTATGTTGTATATTTTTCTTTCAGCATTCGCTTAAGTAGTGAAATAATTGGTTGCCAGAGGATTAGAATGTATTTTAGGTTTACAGGGATAACTAAGTATGGTAGACTTCAAGACTAGTAGAGTGTTTAACGTAAGGCATTACTACATCTTTACAATAAACTAAGTTTTATTATATCACAGTTCTTTGGATGTTTCTTTAAGTTTCTTGACTCTATGACCCTTGGATTGGCACTGGTCTATTCTAGAATACTATGCTAAGCTTACATCCTTTGAATCATCCTCATCATTATTTCAAAGAAATCAACGCATTTTCCCTTTCAGCAATAGGTGTTAGAAGTTAACATTATTTTACATGTTCCTCTGCAAAGAAACAGAATAAATGCTTAAAAAACTAGCCCATCTTTTCACTTTATCAGACATTCTTTAAGCAGTCTTATAGGAACATATCTGTCATTGGAGCAGTGTTATTAAGCAAATATTTCATGAACCCCACCCATTTGAATAGAACACTATCTTCCCCAAAAGGGAAGGATATCCAAGAGAAATAGGAACACCCTCCTTGGTCTCACAAAGCCTAAAGTGCAGAGGAGAGAGGGATTGAACATCCATGTTTCCTATTCGTTGGTCAATTCCTCAAGATAGGTCAGTTATTAGAGAATGGCTATCCTATAGACCTGTGTGTTTTTCCTTGAGATGTGGTTGGGAATTTAAAACAACCAACAGGTGATTATGAAGATAAAGAGTAGAACACAAGATAGGAGAAAATGGAAGTTGAGGAGAATTCTGCTATGGGTGCTACCATGGATATTGAAGTGAATACTGAGACATCTACATAATATGAGGTGCATGATATCAGCAAAGAATAGGATAAGCTGCAACAAGTAGATACATATGGACAAGAAGGTCCAACAATTAGATCTATATCTAAGGATCCTAAGGACAAAGAAGCACCAATATCTGGATAGGAAGGTCCTTTGAACAAAAATAGTGATGAAAAAATAGAAGAAAAGATAGATGGTGACAACCAAGGAGTTGATCAGGATGCTCAATATTTAGGCCATCAAGATCCCAAGATCAGTACTTTGCCACCTCAAGATGAGTAGCTAGTACAAGATAAAATGGAGGAAACACATGATAATGGTCATACAAAAGTACCAGATCTAATGACGAACCTGGTCGGGACAAGGATGAAGATTAGAGTAAGACTTTGGAAGATATTGTAGATGAGGAACAACAACAGCAAAGTTTAGATGCAGAGGTTCGTGCACACAAAGAACAACAATAGTAGAATATGGGTGAAAACATCCTAAAGGAACAAAGCATAGAATCACATGATGTTCACATTGAGTAGATAAACCAAGGAGGTTTTGTATAGGATGTGCCACATTGGTGAAGGCATGAGGTAAATCCACATCAATTTGTTGATTGTTCAAATTTTGATATATCTTCATTGTTTTCAGCTAGAATAGCTAAACCAAAGAGAAGAGCCTGAGCTACCTCTACAATAAATAGGGACACAATAACAAGGAAAAGGATAGCCCAAGTAGTTGTGCCTATTGTGAATAAAGCAAAAGGAGAAATAAGTGTGGAGGAGTTCTAGATAACCACTTTGGGCCTGGGATTTTCTAATGCGCAATAGGAAGGTCAAGAGGCCAACAATAGCATAGATTCTTTTCTTGCAAGGATGGAACAGGAGAAAGCTAAGAATAAGGACCATAAAGAGAAAATTGCTCAAATGCAGACATTCATAAAGGGATTAGATGTCATGAAGCATCAATCACAGGTGATGGATAAGTGGTTCATCCAGTTCTTGAGTGGAGGTGAACAAGTAGTAAAGACCTCATTAGCTAATTGGGACATCCTCAGCACATTGAAGATCAAGGTCAATAAAATGAAGAAGGAGGTTACACAAATGTTAATAAAGAGTGGCAAACATCTGACTACACTCATGGAGATGAAGAAGATGGATATCAATGTGCTCATAATGAAAAATATTTTAACACCTCAGACGTCATCATTGCTAGATATCTGGTATGAGGATGTTAATTTTGAGACTGATATCCTAAAGAAGTGTAATGCAAGAGCTAGGGACCTCAGTGTCAAATTACATGGACTTTTGTCAAAGGAGAGAAATTTTAGAAGCCCTTGAGGGCAAGAGTGAGGGGAAGGTGGAGAATTAGGATGTGGACTTCACCACCAAAGAATTTAAAGATAACTTTAAGCCTGCATTAGAGGATCCTCTTAATCATTTTTTTAAAGACACAATTGACAAAGCCATGCAGATGAAGGCTAAGATAGAGAAGTATAATGAAGAACTGGATAGCTTTGCAAGAATAGTTTAAATCACAAGAGCATGCATCCAGGAAGGCTAAAGCAGTAGATGGAGGAGAAATAGAGAGAATAGTCCAAGATTATGAGCTTATCGAAGGGACTACCTGCAAAATAACTGAGGATGATCCATCTATAGATGAAGCAAAATAAAGAAGGCATTGAGTCCAAAGGTCATATTGACCAGGTCAACGAGCCTCAAAGAATATTCTAGGGTGACATCTAGACTCCATCAGATTGGTTGCCAACTGGCAATCATGTGCCACATGAAATTCTCACCGTTGGATATGTTAAGATGATGTTGATCATAGGATCTTTTTTAACTGCATCCTCTCCTTGTCCTATAAAAGGAGGTGGATTGCATTTTGTATGATTATTTGAAACTTAATTGAGATTAGATTGTTGAATGTCACAACCAATTCTCAAAGTCAATTGTAAATATATACTCCTTTTGCATACTTAATGAAGATGAAGCCCTGTGATTACAAACAATTGTAAATCTTGCATAATTTGTGGATGATATCTTGATGTTCATGTGATTTGTTGCATCCCTTGGAGTGCATTTCAGTTTGTGAATGTTGTTATTATCTTTTCCTTTAAAGATTCACATCAATCATATCTAGTTGTGGAATAACCTGGTGAAAATATGGTTTGATTGCCTTGCCTTCATAAAACTATCAAGGATATATGTGGATTAATGACTAAAGATTCAGTCATTTTAGTAAATTTAGAAAGTTTTAGTTTAATTTCTTTAAATTTCATTGAAGTACCATCATAATAACTACAAATATACAGATAAATGAAAAGCAAAACATGAAATATGTTGATATCATACATACATGAAGAATTTAGGCATATTTAGATAAAGTGCATATATAATAGCAAATATCATGCAAATGAATACAAATATTGATAAGAATCATAGAAATACATGCTTGTAGGCACATCATTTGAATAAATTTATAGTGCAAAAGTAAAATTAACCAAAGATTAGTTCAATATCAATAAATTGGAGATAGTTTCAGAAGAACTAATCAAAATAGTCATGAAAAATCTTATCTAGAATGATAAACAAAAGAATTGATCAAACTTACATCAATGTTTGCATGCATTGGTTAAATATTGTAAGATTTGACATCATTTGTTGAGAATTTATAGAAAGTAGGCAGAACAGAGTAACATCTGGATGTCAAGATACAAATTCAAAATCAAACATAAGGCCCCTAAATGGAAAATAGAAACACACATCAACCCTGGTAATGCCAGATCATTATAAACTAATGCATGGAGACTTGGTATCATAAATTTATTCTAAATTTATCATATCTTTCAAGATAAATAAAAGTTGTGTAACTTTTATTTCATGTTGTTTTGACTAACAATCAACATCAAAAAATAGGAACCAGTACTAAATCCTATAAAGAACCTCCAACCTTTAATCTTTGATGCAGAATACCTAGAATAATTGGTGAACAAAAGTGCAAGGAAGATATGGGAAGAAGAAACACAAGTAGTATATGAGAAAATCAACTCCATGACAAATAATACCATGAAAAATAGATAATTAAATGGAAGGACACCATTGACTAATGAAATGTCCTTAACAAATCAAAAGTTATCAACAAAAGAAAAAAGGCACTGTGAAGTGGTAAAACCCCTAGACCAAGAGTCTCCCTATGTGGCCTATAAGTCAAGAAGAATTTTAGTAGAAGATAAAAATGAAGAAGCAAATAATCAAAGAGAAAGAGAAGAATAGCTTATAAGAGATTACAAGGCAGTACTAGGAATGGATTACTTTTATATAAAATTAGAAAGGGATAAGAGAAAGGAGAATAAACCCCTACATCAAAGAAAGGGTAAGGAACTAAAAGAACTAGTGGAAAAAGACCATTGCAAAGAAAATAAAATACAAAAATAATCTAAAATGGACTCGCAAACTAAGTTTCCAATATTTGTCAAAGACAACACTAAAGCAGTAGAATATATATTTATTTTGAAGTCAATTTGGCAGCAGAAAAACATAAGCAGGGATCAAACCAAGTTTTTAATTTTGTGGGAACTCTAAGGAGTGATGCCTTAAACTGGTATAGGAAAAACTATCCATAACATGACAATGGATGGGATGAAGTGAAGAAAGAATTCCTAGATAATTTTGAATCACCAAAACTCCCTACAGAAGGGGTGAGTAAAATGAGAGACCTTGTTTAGAAGGATAGAGAATCTATCAAAGACTTTGATAAGAGATTCAAAGGAATTTATAGAAAATTAGAAGAGCCATTAACAAAAAAATAGAGAATTGAATGGTTCGTATCAAGATTGTCTCCATAAAATCTCTTGATGGAAACAATTTTGAAACATATTTTGAAGTACCTACATTCACATGCCGCATTGAGAACTGATCATGGATAAGAACAAAAAAAGAGAAGGAAAACACATAATTATAAAAATTGAAACTAGAATTAGAATAATTGAAATTAAAAAAGAGATACTAGCAAGGAAGGAGGATAGTCCATAAAAATAGAGGAATAACATATGGTGCACATACTATACTAGAGAAGGGCACATAAGAAATGGATGCCCTCTGATGAAAGGTGAAAATAAGGCTACTACATTAAAGGTGGACCTATAAATAATCCCTCAGAAGAACAATACAATCTATTGCATAGTATGCAGTGAGTGGGATGACCACCAAACCAAGGATTTCCCATTGCAGTATTTCAAAATATGCATTGAGAATGAGGACCATGAACCTGGTGTAACACACATCATAACAATAGAACAGTCAACCAGGACATGGCCTATGTTAAGGGGTTAGCAGAAGGACCAATCTATAGCTAGAACTAAGGATACAAAAACCCTAGATAGAAGAATCAACTAAATGCAAATACCCTACAAAACACAAACCCTAATTACATAAATAAATATGAGGAGAGAGGCTAGTACAATGACTATAGATGAGGAAGAGGTTGTGGCAAGAGTAGGAGAAGGAGAATTGATGCAAGTTTCTATAAATGTGGAAAACAAGGACACTTTGCAAGTGAATGTTAGGGAGATATGAAGAAACAATGTACTTTTTGTGGTAACGTAGAGCACGATTTATTCAATTGTGACAAAGCCCAATAATATTTTAGAAATGCATTGCCCTAGTCTAAAAGTGATGAACTATAGGGATTCAACCAACCTAAAGGGGTAAGAATTATAAGGAAGGTACCAAAAGAAACATCATAGGTAGCTAGAAGATGCCAGAAAGAAAACACATGTGACTCAAAAACTTCTAGCACTGAAACACTAGAAGAAGAGTACCAAAATAAGAAAACAAAACCTAAACACAATAAGAACAAAGCAGTGGTGGTAACCAGACAAGGTATTGATAGCGCAAAAGTATACACTAGTGAAAGTGAATAAGAAGAATATGAGGAAGAGGAAAAAGACTTCCCCAATAAGAAACAACATGACAAAATTACAAAACAATCTAAACAAATAATCACTGATGAATATCAAAAGGAACAAAATAAAAAAACATTTATTTTCTAAGGAGGTGATAGCATTGAAAAACTCATTCAGCTGACAAAACAAAATAATTTATTGGAGAAACTTAAGCAACTTTGTAAATACTGGAATAAAAATGAAAACAAAATACCACAGGTTAGAAAAGTGGCTAAAAATGATTGCACATGGAATACTAGGCCTCAAATGATTACTACACATATAAACCATAGAAAGATCAAACAAGTGATGGTAGACCTAGGAACCAATGTCAAAATGCTACCACAGAGAGTCTAGGAATTAACGGGGAAACCCAAACTGGAAGTTACCCCTTACAACATAAGTTTAGCTGATGGATCCATAATGGGGACACTAGGAACATGGAGGAAAGTAGAAGTAAACATAATGGGAATTAAACAAATAGTATACTTCAAAGTTGTCGCCGTGAAGGAACCATTTGGCTCTTTCAATGCCGTATTAGGACTTTAATGGTTTATGAATGCCAATGGAATTGTGGACTCTAGGAAAGAAGAGATTTCATTTATGGATGACAATAGGATTGTATACATTCCACTAGGAAAAGAGGAGGACGAAACATATGTAGAAGAAGTTAACCCAAAAGAAAATAGTGATGAAGATTTAAGGAATTTATACTCAATATCTAAGTTATCCAAATCAAAAACACTAGAGGAACCAAACTCTAAAGGAGAAATAGGAGTAGAAAGTGACAATTATAGTGCAGATAATGAAGAGGTACTAAACGTATGGTTGCAGGATGAACCAAAGTTGAAAACTTGGAGAGTTAAAGGATTATGGAGTATTTTTTATGGTAAAAATAACTAAGGAAACTATGCCACATTTCACCACATCCAACAAAATTACACCAAAAATCACATGCAGTAGACTAGAACCCCAACAAGAACATATACCTGAGACCACACATCAAATAAATCACATCACATGGGGGATTTCACATATCAAAGTCCCTAGGTATTCAGGGGTGGGAAACCTAAACACATATCTAATAGAAATGGAATGTACATTCAAGAAAGAAGACCCTAAGATGCACACGTTACAACATACACTAGTATGCATACCACATGATGGTGGAACACTCACAAAATAGCATTCCATGTTGGCCAGTCTTTAAGATCTTGATAAAAACAAGGTATATACTGAAAGAAGGAGAATACAAGATTATACCTAAATATAAAGGACAAATCCAACCACATGAACACATAGACATGTGTACAATGATGTGGAAAGGAAGAAATGAATATGGCACAGGAATCTACATACATCCATTTTATTGGACACTAAAACTAGTCACCTAGACTTGGTATATCAATCAATAAAGGAGAGCATAAATCAAAGATTGGAATGAACTAAAAATAGATTTCATACATAAATTTTCTTTTTATAGTCCACATGAACATATTCAAAATGCTCTCCACAAAATGAAGAAAATAATATTCAAAAATACAGAGGAAGAAGAAATAGATATACATCAACAAACTCCTCCACCACAAAAAATAGAGGGAATATGGAAATTAATAGAGTGGATGGAGAATGAAAACAAGTACACCAGAAATAAGTGTTATACAATACAACAAGAAGATGTTGACACCCCACACAAATTGGACATAGAAATTAATCAAGGGGAAAGAGAAATAAAACTAAACATAGAGCCTAAAGAATTATTATAATAAACCAATAAAAATGATGGAAGAGAACATTGCCAAAGAAGGGGACCCTAAACTAGCCAAAATAGGAGATTATTGGGACAAAAAAGTAGTAACACAAGTAGCTGAAATTTTATCAAAATTTGAAGACCTATTCCCTAGAACATTTATTAACCTTAAGGGAATAAAATAAGAGGTCAAAGAATGAAGATTTAGTTAAAGGAAGGAGCAAAGCCACAATGGAAAAGACAATATAGAATCAATCCTAAAATGAAAAAGAAGGTCAAGATAGAGCTAGATAAGATGATAGCTACTGGTAGAATCAAACTAGTTAATGATGTAGATTGGATAAGTCCCATGGTAGTTCAAAATAAAAAGACTGGAAAAGTTAGAATCTATATGGACTTTCGAGAACTTAACAAAGCCTATATACATGATCCATTCCCAACCCCTTTTACAAAAGAAATCTTGGAATCAATAGCGGTAAGGGAAATATACTCATTTATAGAAGAATTCTTAGGCTACCATCAGTTTAAGATAAGGGAGGAAGATCAACCAAAAACCACTTTTGCATTCGAGTGGGGATCCTTTATGTATACAATGATTCCATTTGGTCTTAAGAACGCACCAACTATCTTTAGCAAAATAATGATAAATGCATTTAAGGACTTTATACATGACTTCTTAGAAGTATACTTAGATGACCGGACAGTGTAAGGACTAATTAAGGATCATGTACAAGCTTTGAGAATGATGCTAAACAGATGCAAGAACTTACAAATCTCACTAAATTTGAAGAAATGCATGTTTGCAGTACCATTTGGTACCTTATTAGGACACATAATATGTAAAGAGGGATTAATGGTAGATCCATTGCAAGTGACACTAATGATGACTTTGCCATTACCTAAGATAGCAACCGAGGTAAATAATTTCCTCGACTATATACATGGTATCATAGGAAGTTCATAAGAGAATATGTAGGAGTGGCAGCTCCATTAAAAGAGATTTTAAAGAAGAAATCGGTAAGACAATTAAGTGGAATGAATAATGTCATCCTATTTTGACACTCTGAAATAAAAAAAATAGTAGAGGCACCAATCCTATTTTTTCTAGATTGGACAAAACCCTTTCATGTACATGTTGATACCTTTTGGATTACTATTGGGGTAGTACTTGCACAATCTAAAGGGAAGAAAGATCACCCATTAGCTTTTTCTTGTAGGAAACTATCTAAATCAGAGAAAAATTACACAACAACAAAAGGGAAGTCTTGGTGATGGTGTATGCTTTGCAAGAATTTACATTAACTACTATCTACACCAGTTACTTTCTTTATAGATTGTGAACCCTTGAAATGCTTATTGAACATACCTATTACTCAGGGTAGAATATGTCGATGGTTACTCCTTTTTTAGGAGTTTGACTTTAAAATAATGGTGAAGCCCAGTAAAATAGTCAGGGACCATGTTATTTATCAAGGATTGAGATAGGTGAGGAACTAGACAACAAGGAGGAATAACTTCCTAATGCACATCTATTCAAAGTAAGTGTGGTACCTAAAGAACTGAAAGATATAGCTAACCTACTCTCTTCCCACCAGACATATCACTACAAGAAAAGCAAACCTTGGTGCAGAAGGCCTTACCTTACACATTAGTAGAGGGAGAACTCCACATCATAGGTAAAGATGATATTTTGAGAAGAGTCATATATAAGCATGAGAGAAATGAAATAATAAGAGAAGCTCATGAAGGAATCTCTGGTGGCCATAACTATGGTAAAACAATGACAAAAAGAATTAAATTAGCAAGATTATGGTGGCCAACACTACACAAGGTGTTGAATGCACAAGTCAACTGAGAGGAGGAGGTGAATTAGTTGTATCATAAACTTCAAACCCTCACAAACATTTAGATCCACATTAGCTTAATTAACTCTTAAACTTGTTATGATGATTAAGCATGAAAAGCAAATAACAGAAGCTAAATCATAACAACACCAAACACAAGATAACACCATATTTTACTTAGAAAACCCAAGAAGGGCAAAAACATTGTGAGGATTAGCTCATAATATAAAGTAGTGGAAACACCAAATTACAAAAGGCTCACTACCTAGAAGAAAGAAAGAAAGGCTCACTGCCAAAGGACTCACTATCTAGAAGAAAGAGATAGAAGAGGAGGCTCATTGCCAGGGATGAACTAATATAATTGCATCTAACCTACACATGAAGTACAGTTCCAATAAAGCTCAATATTCACCACAACACAAACATCACCTTCACAGTAATACTAAAAAATAGTAGACACCTTCTACTCACTGTATCCAATAGCCTAACCCATGAAAGCTCTTGCTACACTATTCAAATTTGCATCACAAACATCATATTCATCATGCAAACATCCAGTCATGAATCCTTGACACTTATTTATACCATCTTCTACCATGAAAATATTCTCCAAGGTCAGCAATACATCTTAACCTAGAAAACTCAAATTAGGTCTAGACCAAAATATTCCCATGGAGGAAAGGAATGAATGTAGACCACATCACACCTTAGCACAATCTTGAATCCACTCTTACACGTTGTTCCATGCTACCATAATCAACGAAGCATAACCATAATTAGTGTAAACAACCAAGTCGACCAAACTAGTGTTAACACTATGAACTTTTAAGTGCACGCTTCCTCAAAATACCATCCCGAGCATGCAACAAGATTGAACATGATCTAGAAACATCCACAAGTACCTAAAAATCAGCAAAATCATTTGCAACATCTTTCACATGAAGAAAGTTCACACCGGAGCACTTAGATTACTCTGTCATCAACTGTAACTCAAGAAATGAACTTGTGGAGCACCAAACCATGAACCACTTGAACTAAAGAAAGATATAGACCTTATAAGCATAAATCTAGAACCACAAAGCCAGAAACAAATTTGTGGAGAAATACGGAGCAAAACAATTTCTCCCAGACACCTCTGCACAACATAGAAACATAGTACACACACTGGTGAACACAACTTTTTCTGCACAATGAACCAAAGCACAAAATATGGAACATAACATCTCTGAATACCTTTGAATGACATACTCAAACCACAAAAGTTGATCTTCAATAAGGAAGAAATGCGAAGCAAAACCAGAACATTACTTTGTTAAGTCAGAACACATCTTTAACACACGGTTTCCTTTGTTAATCAATTTTTCTCAAAAGCACTTGGATACTAACCAAAAAAATCATATTCCTAACATCTTCATCACTTCCAAAAATCATCCAAATCATCCTAAGACAACTTAATCAAATAGCTTATATCATTGCAACATCCTCAACTCTGCTCAACCTTATCTCTTATCTTTTCTCAACACAAACTACTCATATTCTTAACACAGTTGACACCAATGGAAACACAATCTTGTTGACATTAATGACAACACCAATAGCACATACTTGCAACAATCTCCCCCTTTGTCATTGATGGCAACACATAATGTGAAAAACCATCAAGACACAAATCTGCACCAACTTCTTTTCTTTCTTACTCTCCCCCTTTCTTTTACACATATTACTCTCTCTCTCCCTGATCACTAATTCTTTTCTTTTTCTCATTGCTCTCTCCCCCCCTTTGACATCAATAGAAAAGGGAGACACGCCTCATTTTTTCACTGTTATAAGGTCACATGATATTTTATTTTCACTACTCTGAATACTCCCCTTAGGAGTGCACACCAAACTCTATCAACTCTTACTCCATCTATTTGCAACAATCATAATGACCACTACCTTCTCCACCTAAGAGGTAGCCTCCAACATCAGTCTAGAAAAGAATAAATCTTGAAGTCCATTGGACTGATGCATCTCCTTATGTATCTAGTTCAAAGAAGGAGGGACAATAACTCCTAACATTTCTCGGAGATACCCAAATGTATCCTTAGGAAGAGCCTTAGTGAATATGTCAACAACCTGATCCTTTGTAGGCACATACTCAAGCTTCACTTTATTCTCTACAACCTTCTCTCTCAAAAAGTGATACCTAATTAAAATATGCTTTAGCCTTGAATGCATCACCAGATTCTTTGAAATATTAATAGCACTTGTATGATCACAAAAAATAGACATTGGCTCATCATACACAACTTTGATATCCTTCAAGGTTTGTTTCATCCATAACACCTATGTGCAACATGATGCTGCAACAATATACTATGCCTCTGCAGTAAATAAAGACACTAAATCTTGTTTCTTACTTAGCCAAGACACCAGTTTGCATCCAAGAAAGAATACACCATCACTTGTACTTTTCCTATCATCTACACAACCAGCCCAATCTACATCTATATAAGCACTTAGAGTAAAGTTAGTATCTTTTGGATACCACAAGCCATGATCTGGAGTGCCCTTTAAATATCTTATAATCCTATTCACTTCCATAACATGTGACTTTCTAGGATCTTCTTGAAATCTAGCCACAAGACAGACTGCATGCATAATATCTAGTCTAGTAGCAGTCAGATACAATAATCCTCCAATCATTGATATGCACTTTCTTTGATCAGCCTTAGGAGATTCATCATTCTTTCTCAACTTACAACTAGTAATCATAGGAGTACAAAGTGGTTTGGAATCTTCAATTCCAAACTTCTTTAATAACTCTTTTACATACTTTAACTAAGAAATGAAAATACCCTTATCTATCTAATTGATATGTAACCCAAAGAATAAGTTCATTTCCCCACACATTGACATTTCAAATTCTTTTTGTATTTCACCTGCAAAAATCTTACACATACCTTCATTTCCACCAAAAATTATATCATCTACATACACTTCCACAATTAGAATTTGATCTTTACTTAAATTAATGTACAGATTGCTATCTATGGTACCTTTATTGAATCCTTGTTGTAATAAATACATGTCTAACCTTGCATACCAAGCTCTGGGGGATTGCTTCAATCTATATAATGCCTTCTTCAACATACAAACCATATCTGGCTTATCTGACAACTGAAATCCTTCTAACTATTCTATGTACACTTCCTCTTCCAACTCACCATTCAAGAAAGTAGACTTCACATCCATTTGATATACTTTGAAATCCTTATGTGCTACAAAAGCCAAAAATATCCTAATGGCCTCCATTCTTGAGCATAAGTTTCCTCATAGTCTATCCCTTCCAATTGTGAGTATCCTTTACACACAAGTCTTACCATGTTCCTTATCACTTCTCCATTCTCATTCAATTTGTTCCGGAATACCCACTTAGTTCCAATTACATTTTTGTTCTCTTGTCTTGGGACAAGTTTCCAAGTCTAATTCTTCTCAATCTGCATTAGTTCTTCCATAGCCTTGATCCAATACTCATCCTTGCATGCCTCAACCATTGTTTTAGGTTCAACTTTAGAAAGTAAACATAGATTTACCTATTCTTCAGCAGCTCTCCTTCTCATTAGTACACCTTTTCTCTTATCACCAATGATCTGGTGTTTAGTGTGATGTCTCTACAAACTTCCGCATTAGGAGATTTTCCAATGCAATCTTCACTAATGGATCAAGTACACAACTTATATCTTTGTGCTGAGGTATCAGCACCATTTCTTTGCCAAGGGGGAAAGATTTTCTCCAAAGCTCCCCTAAGACAAAGCTCTCATCTTAGTTTCCAGAGGACACATCTACATCAGAGGCTGGTACAGACACCTCCTTAGCCTCTATTACATCCTTCTTAATCCAAATCTCACTCATCTCCTTCTTAGTCTCTACTGGATCAACCTTTTGGATTGGTTTGTTCTTCTCTACTAGATTATCCTTCTTCATGCTTCTACTTTTACAGAACTTAGAGGTATGTCCAAATCTATTGTAATTGTAGCACACAACATTTCTCTGACTAGTATTCCTTCCATTCATTCTGGATCTACATTGGTTAGCTTTATACCCAAATTTCTTGCATGTATAATAGTAGCCACTAAAATATTTAACTATTCTATCCTTTCCATAGCCATTTCTCATTTGACTTCTGCACTCATTAGCTCTATGCCCCATCTTATTGCATGTAAAAAACCTAGTAGAACTTTGACTCACTTTACTTCTGCATACAGCAGCTCTATGACCAATTTTATTGCATGCGAAGCATTGACTTGAGAAGGATGGAACACTTTGATTCCATCTACATTATATTGCTTTGTGTCCATAAATATTTCATAAATGACAAAAAACATTGAAAGATGGATACGTTTGAGCATTTGTTTGCCTGACTAGAGGTCTTCTAGATTTATTCTTTTGATTCCAAATCTACTTACCATTGTTCCTCTGATTTGAAGTCTGATTTGATTTTGAAATTTCACCTTTTTCAAATCCTAAACCCTCTTTATCATTGGGACTTTTCTGACTTGCTATCATCTCATCAAGCCTTGTAGAACTTATCTTGAATTTTTCTTCATAATTCTTTGCCTTCTTCAGATTTGATTTCAGATTCACAAATTCTTGTTCAAGCCTTATACATTATTCAAATTTGCCTTTCACCATTAAGTGCAGATATTCCTCAATCCTTTCATTTTTTCAACTTGCACTTTGATACCATTCATAGATTCAATTACATTTGGATGAGTGTGTTTGATCATTACATTTGACCGGGGAGTGGGCACCATCACCCCCCTTTTTGTTTTCTCTTTTATTAATCTTTTTTTAATTTTTGCCTTGGGCTAGCTCCTAGTCATATGGGCGACTAGGAGCCCCCTTAAGCTTAGCCGCTAGGATTAAACCCCCTACATGTAAGCGCCGCTATAGTCTCTAACTGCCTAGTTTAACAATAACTGCCAACATAAAATGTTGCACTAACTACTGTAATCTATCTAACTATCTCAAGTGACCTGGAATCGTAAACCACTAATGGTTAACTTTTAGCAATCAGGGTTACCTTGCCTTCTACATGCCCTAATAGGGCTTTTTTTCTTTTGCCCATAACTTCTACATACCATATAGAAATTATGCAAACAAGGATTAGTTGGAAAGAGGACTCTGTCAACTTCGTAGTGGTGGAGATTTTATCACGTGACTGTACCATTTTCATGCCTTTTTTTGGTCAAAGTCAAACTTATTTTCAAACTTCAATTACTCATAACTTTTGCATTTTTGATCAAATTTTCGTGAATGTTTTTTTAAAAGTGCATAGAATTTCATCTAGTTTCTGTTCATGCAATCCATTTTTCTATATCAGTTCATTTTCATCATATTTTTTTATCAGATTTCCCTTTTTCACATAACGGTCTCCTATGCTAGTTTACTTGTTTGTTTTTCAATTTTGTGGCTTGAGGTGACCTCACAAGGCTAGAACAACATCAGCATCAACAAAAATAGTAGATTGGAAGTGAAATAATTAGGTGCATTCACTCTAATCTTTCATATCTCTTAATCATTGCTTGTCTCACACTTTGATTTGGGCTCATAATACAAACATTTGTCTTCATCACACATCAAAATTGGGCATAAAATGAACCAATGTCTCCCATTCACATATTGACTTGGGCATAAAAAGAACCAGTGCTTAAATTTCTTGGTGAATTTGATTGCGATTAAGTGGTGTGTATGCTCTTCTCATGCGCTTCATGCGACCTTGAGAATCAAAAACACCTCTTATCCATTCATATTCACACCTCACATTTTGATTTCTTAAGGGCAATTTATAAGTACGAGTGTGAATCAAGTGACAGCTCACTTGGTTTTCTTTTTCCATACCCTTTCTTGGAGGCATGCTCAGAGACACACCACTCCAAGGGACAGCCTCAATCGAGGCTGAATCAAAAGACACCGTCATTAGGATTTGGAATCTTGTCACTCTTGGCTAAGCCCCAAAGAACTTTATACCTTTGGGAAGTGAAGGTGAAGGGTGGGTTACCCCTTTCTCCCGATTGTGTGGAAGGATTTTTCTCTCATGTCATTTCCCTAGTCAACCTTGTGTGACCTAGTTTAAGACCTAATTGGCCATACCCCCACTTGACTAATTCTAGGGCTTGTTGATGTTTCTTCCACATGTGCTTGTTTAATCATCATCACATTCATTCAAATTCAAAATTCAAACTTGCTTATGTGTCTTGCGTGAGTGATTCATGTTTGTACATGTGTGATCATTTGGTTGAACATTGACAAATTAAGCTAAACAACAAACACATAAATACAATTCATTCTACATATTCTTTCCAACACATTCAAATCCAATCACTTTCATCCTAATCACCCTTCTTAGCCACTTCATATTCTAATCATATTCATGTCATTATAATTCAAACCCTAATCATTCTTTGTCATCTTCTTCCTAATCAAAACCAAATTATCCCTAATCATTACACATCATCATCATCTTCATTTTAATCAAATCAACTTCATTATAATCATCATCCTAATCCAAACCTAATCATTCCTTATCACCTTCTTCATTATCCAATCAACATTATCCTAATCATCTTCTTTCTAGTCCAATCAATTTCAATCCTAATCATTATAATCATATCCTAATCAATCCAAGTCACCCAATCTTGTCATTCCACATCATTCCTAATCATTCTATCCAAATCATTATCCTAATCATCATTTCACATTAATCCCATCCTAATCATTCCTAATCATAGTCCAATCATATCTTCATCATTCAACTTTCATTCTTCTCATCATTCCTAATCATCATTTCACATTAATCTCATTCTAATCATTCCTAATCATAGTCCAATCATATCTTCATCATTCAACTTTCATTCTTCTCATCATTCCTAATCATTCAATCACTTCATTTCACATCATTCCATATCAACCTAGTCCTAATCAACACTTCTCAAAATGGTCTTAATCATAAACAAGCCCAATCCCAATCCTAAGCCCAAAATCATAGTTCAAGGGGGCTATCCCTCTAGTGCAAACAATGAGATAAATCATAATCCCAAAATCATAGTTCAAGGGGGCCATCCCTCTAATCCAAATCATGAGACAAAACCTAAGACCAAGATCACAATTCAAGGAGGCTATCCCCCTAATTCAAATAATGAAACAAAACCAAGACCAAAAATCATACTTCAAGGGGATCCTCCTACCACTTTCATTAATGACATGAATTATGTTTCATACCTTGAGGAACAAATCAACATGCAAGAACTTAAACACATGTGTGACACCATGCTGACATTTGAAAAAAAAGTCCTAGCATCTGAACTCCAAAACCTCCTTCAAACACTTCACCAAGTACCCCAACCTTTCGACCAACAAACCATACAACGACTTTAAGCCCTCTTCCAAAATTTCCAACAAATCAAATCACCCCAAATCCAACACCTCCTAGTCCAAGCCCAACAATTCATGGCCACTTGTCAAGTCCAACAAACACATCATCCTCTATCCATTCATTATCAACCAATGTCACCTCAACCTTATGTGTCATCCCCTTCCACTTCATACCTATCTAATCCATCCACTTCATATCAAGTCAATGCCACATCAACCAATCCATCCACTTCTTCCCATGTCAATCCTACATCAACCCAACAATTCATCCCACAACAAGCACATGTGAACTTACATCCCTCTTTACAACAAGTCCAAATGCCTTTGAGTTCTAATTCCACCTTTGACAAGGGAGACATCAACCTAGTCCATGAAATCCATTCATTAACTCCATGCCCAAAGTTTAAACATTACAAAATTAAACATGTGGAGTCATCCAAATCTACCACTTCACCCAATCCTTTTGATCCTTCATCCAACCAAAATCCAAACCCTAAGCTAACACCTTCCATCCCTCTTATCCCTCCACCATGGGAAATTTCAACTCCTAATCCTAATCATGAATCCACATCATCTACCCTCATTTTCCATCCACTATATTGTCCTTCCACACATGCCCTCACAAAGGATGTGATCCATTGGCTACTAGCTAGGAACAACTTATCCCCATGTCAAACACCTACCTTGGTACCTATCAAAGAACCTCCCAATATCATGCCTAGTCTTACAATTCCATCATGTCACCTACAACCCCTTGATCCTATCCAAGATCATCCACTTCCACTCAAAGTCAAAAGCACAATTCTAAGCATGAAGAAACATCAAACCCCCATTCTAGTCAAGATCAAATCACTTTCCTTTGACCTATTCATAAAATTTATCTTTTCAATGATCAAGATATTATGCATGACGAAGAACATATTCATGAGAAACTTGATCCCATTCATGAACAAGACACCCAAGACCTACATGCTCCATCTCATGAAAGTCTTGTTAACCTACTTGATCATTCACCCCATTTCATGGCCTTCATTCAAAATATAGAAACTTCTCCTTCACTTCATGATCCAACCACTTTCACTTCCCATGATGAGGCATGTGCCTCCCAAGAACACATAAACATAGAAGATCAAACAAATAACATGGATCTACATGAGCAAAATCAAGCTCCTAGTGATCCCTCTTTATCCACCATCAATCCCATTTCAAGTCCACCATCATATCCACTTGGTCTATCCGCTTTCATTTCATCCTTGGGACAACAAAAACCATTGTTTTCCACTCTACCTTCTTCATCCAATAAGGAACTCGTGTCTAGTTTCCAAACTACACCAAGTCCCATTGTCCATTGCATGTTCCAAAACATGAATTACCAAGGTAAAGGTTTAGGCCTTCATGAACAAAATATTTTGGAGCCAATCCATGTCAATGTCCCCCACACTCATATGGCCTTGGATACACACCCCAAGGTCAACAATCTAAAGATGTTGGTACTTCATACACTCATCCTAAGTACACCACTTCCCATAACAAATCACATCATATTCCTAAGACATATGTCACCATTCCACCTCCATCATCCTACAAATGTCAAAAGCATGTGACCATACACCTTCCTCCATCCACTTTACCTCCATTGCTTCCAACACCTAACATCCCAATCATTCATAAATATCCTAGTCATGACCAACAAATGCACACATTGTCTAAGCATGAAGCTTCCACTCATTTCACTCGCCACATGGGATTCAAAAGTAAGAACTTGGATGCTTATACTTATAAAGTAAAAAATCATAAGGGTCCTAATACCTTAGGAAATCAATCCAAAAATTCAAAGAAAAATCCATTCAAAAATCCATCCAAATCCATACCTTCACAACAAAAGTCAAAAACTAAAATGATATGGGTACCTAAAAAAATCAAACAAGTCAAATGAGGCATCCACCTCTCAAAAATCCCAACCCTCTTCCATCCTTTCCATTCAAAAATCTCAAATTCATTCATCCCACATGAAAATCAAACATCATAAAAACACTAAGTACATGTGGGTCCCTAAGTCACTACATCATTCATTTCCTAAACAAACATTGCCATTACTTCCTACGCCACCTTCCAATCATAAGCTTCAATGTTTATCATGGTGTATGCAACCGTTGGTCATGATTCCTTTCCATACCTCCATCACCCCATCATTCATACATTACCCTACATATCTACCTTATCACCTCCCTATGGTCCATGCTTTTGCGTAAATATTTCATCCATCCTCCTTGCATAAGTCCAACATAATCCACATCATAATCCACTATCGTTCCCTCCATAATTCTCTATCTACCTACTCCATCTCACTTTCACATAATCTCCTTACCAACATCAAAGAGCATAATGACATGGGCCATGCGATGACATCTTTCTCCAATGGGACTATCACCTTTCATGGCACTAGACATTTGAGTCCCTCTCATCCACATCCATCTATCCCATTCAAAAGAAAAAAAAAAGTCAAAAAAGGAAAAAAAGGAAAAAATCAAAAAAGTAAAGATAAATCCCTTTGTCCAATGGTGAAAACCTGGCAAACAAACACTTTGGATAAGTACCATGATGCAAACTTGGCAAACAGGCATCATGTGTAGGTTGATCTTCTATGTCACCGACACATGGGGGCACATTTTCACATCCTCCTATCATTTTCCAAACTATCATACCATTTTCACATCACTTCCTATCTTATTTTACCATCCTTGGCCATTACGCTCACACATATACTTATCACATTGCATCCATTCATCCTCCCTTCCTCTTTTGATCTTGATAAAGAATGGGGGTACAATGTTGAAACATGCTTTGGACAAACTCTTGATATACCTCATCCTTTCCAAATGATCCATCATATCACTATCCTATCGTCATAAACCTTGTCATGTCAAATATAAAGCATACTACCAACAATGGGGCATGTTATTCATATGCAACATACTCCTTGGAGATCACATCCTTGCCCTCTTATGTGTGCATTCCTTCCATCCATTATCACCCACCCTTTCATCTGATCTCATTCGTTAATCCTTGCACCTAGACTTGATTCCCCCTTGTTATTGGTATCTAGCACAAAAGGCTATCTAAATTGTCATCCAATGCCATCCCAACATCTCAAAAATATAAAAAAATCAAAACATTTCCAAAATCCAGAAAAATCAAAACGTTTCAAAAAACACAAAAAACCACAACATTCTAAAAACACAAAAAATTAAAACATGTCAAAAATCCAAAAACATTCAAATAGTCTCAAAATCACAAAAACATCAAAATATCATCAAAAATACAAAAAAAAACAAATATTCAACAAAAAATCTAAGCAATAAAATCACTTCTCAAATTTAATCAAACCATCAAATCATCTCCAAATCTCATCACAACACATCATCTTCATTCTAATAATTTCCTAGTCATCTAATCTCAACACCACACATAATCATCTTCATTCCAATCCAATCAATTTCATCCTAATCATTCCCAATCACCATACACCACAACTATAGGGAAAACTTTGAGTATCTACTCTCCCTCTCGAATCCGATTGCAACTATGTCAAAGCCGCCCACTACATATCCAATTTCACTCCTTTACAATCAAATTCCATCACAAAATTTCATTAGAATTCAGCCTTTGACACATATATAGAGGACCCTAAACATTAATCTTCCTAAGGTTGAACCATAGGGAGAAACTAGCGAAGCTTGACTGTATCACAAGTACAAATCTGGACCAATAAACCTGTACATCTTTTTCAAATCAATCACAACTTGGGCTTAATACTCTAATGCTAGTTTAAGTCCATCCTTCCAAGTGAATTATGAAACTCATGGGTTCACTTTCATCAATCATTTAATCCACACCTCAAGGTCTCGACAAAACCACTTTGTGCTTTGAAAGGTCATTAGTAGACAAGAGTACCCTATTGGAGCTAGACTTTTCAAAGAATAATATCATTAGCCTTTATCATAGTCTAGTCCTCATCACCTTGCATTGACATCTTCATGGCATCCCACACTTCACAAGTCTTGTAGAGACACGGTTTCAACATGAAGAGAAGAGGGAGTAGATCCTCCTAGTCATCCCTATAGTGTACACATCAACATGACATTCTAAACATTCCTTCCATCACATCAATCCAATCCATATCATCCCATCAATAAAACATTATCAGAACTACATCTCATCTCCATCGTTGCATGCCTTGATCGCATGGATACAAGGTATGTAGGCAATCTAGGATATGAAGGAAGTACTTAGATTCAGGCACAAGCGATAGACCTCTTCCATCTTTCATCTTTCTTCTAGTTGCTTCTTTCAATTGTCATCATCCATCCTTCAAATCAATTCACTCCAATCAAATAATTTCTTCCAACCCATTCATCAATCAACCCAATCACATTCACTCATATCAATCCATTCAATTCACTTCAACCAAATCATTCAAGAAATAACTCAAATGCAAGTCATCATCAATCCATACCAATCAAGTTAATCAATCTTGCCAAATCATCCAATCACATTCAATGGTCTTGATCCTAATCTTGATGTAAACCAAATCAATCAATCATCAATCAAATCCTGGTGTTTCTCGCATGGCCACCAACACTAGTGTCAATCAATCAATTGTCTTAGACAAGATGTTGCATTGTCAAAACCAAACTAGGCATCTTAGACAACATGTTTCATTTCCTGAAACTAGACATCATTATCATCAATCAATCAATCAATCATTGGTTTATAGCTTGACTATGGCAATACCTTGTTTGTTTTTGAATCATTTATGCATGCTTTCTTACTTGCTTGTGTGTGTTATCATTTTCAACTTGCATTTGTATCACATCTGAATCCAACCAAGTTAATATTCATATCTTGTAGCTAGACAAGATTGTGTTATGCTGGAGCACGAGACACATCGTCACCTTGGCCCTTATACCCTAGTGCATAACGTCTAATTCTATATCAAACACCATGGTTTTGTTGGCAAGAGACACTATGTGGCTTCATGAGTATTGTCATTGATGGCAACAAAGTCCATCCCACACATCCATAGGACATGGTATGTCTATACCGGAAGTCAAATTGAAGAGTATTTTGGTCCGGTGAGCAAGAACAGAGCATGTAGCAAGGTCTGACAATCAAGTCCAGATCTCTCAGAGGAAGTATCTCAGTAAAGTACAAACTTGGGGAAGTCAAGAGGAATACCATGACTGATACATTCCAGAGATTGAGCCTCTAGTTATGAAAGAGTGAAAAGATATGATCACCTAAGTGTTGGGTTCCTGTTTGGCAGAGTAGATTGAGAAAGAACTGACCGGCAGAGCATCAGACCTTGATCCAGATGAGAAATTGATGGTGATAAAGTTTCTTAAGGGATCATTCATGGTTGGCCAACATGATTGATGGCTCCTATCACTATCCTTTTGATACGCATCACTTAGTAAGCATGGATTCAGCTGACAGACCAAAGTTTGGAAATATCTTGAGTTTTTCGGATGCCGACTAGAAAGGTGTTGAAATACTTGATGCGGATATATATACCAAATTGATTTCGATATGAAGGTGTGTGTGGTGTGTTGTGTTGTGTGAAGAAAAGTAGAGAGCATTGTGGAAGCAACTATACAAATCTGGTATGTGACATAACAACAGCACTAAGAAGAGGAAGAATGAAGTGTAGCAGATCAGTATATTGAGCCTAACAAGAACTGAACCTCAGCATATGTGGATGCCCCTGATCAGTTCAATCACATGGTTTCTTTCTTTATATCTTGTAGGCAGTGAGCCTCTTGTGACCAATGTGCTCGGGCAGTGAGCCCTAATTGGCAAGTGTCATTTTGTACTTCTATTCTTTTAATAGAGAATACAATCTTGGGTTAGTCACCCCATGGTTTTTTCCTTTAACAGGGTTTTCCATGTCAAAATCTTTGTGTCATGTGTGTTGAGTTTATTTCTACTCTCATGTTCATATATGCTTATATGTTTTGATACTGCACTAATCATTAAAGAAGAAGAGAAAGTCAAATAATTAAGATAACTGATTCACCCCCCTCTCAGTTATCAACAATTGGTATCAGAGCTAAGTTCCTCTAGACAGAGCCTAACAACTTGAGGAAGATCTGGGAATCTCAATGGATATGTACGGTAATAGGGATCAACTTCAGTTTGCCCTAGATGATCTTGAGCAATCTCACTCTGAAGTCAATAACCCAAGGGAAAGACTCAAACAAGCTGATGATTTCATAAATGAACTCAAAGAAAAACTAAGTATCTCAATGAAGAAAAGAAAGGAACTACTTCAACAAATAGCAAGTCAAAGTGAAGCCAATGATACTAATGAAGATCTAAATGAGAAAACCAAGTTATGTGAAAAGTTATCAAAAGAGGTCATTATGGTAAGACATGAAATGGAATCAGGAGTTATGAAATTCACCCAAGAAATTGAAGAGAAAAGAAAAAATGAAGATAATCTAAAACAATCTCTCAAGGAGAAGTCAGAAGACTGCCACAAAATGGATAGAATAATCAGGCATCTAGAATCTGATCTTGAAGATGCTAGAGACAATGAAGAACAACTTGAGAATCAGATAGACACTCTTAAAAGGGATCTTCAAATAGCAAATGAATACAAAGAGAAATTCAACATAAGCTTTACTCAACTTGAAGTTCTTCTTGAAAGCCAAAAGCAGGTAGATGACAAGAAAGGCTTGGGATATGAGAAAGGGGAAAGCTTCAAATCCAGTCAGAAGAACTCTAGATTTGGAAATCCAAGGAACAGGCCTAGAAGACCTCCGGAAAGACAACCAAATGCCAAAAGATATCCATCCTTCAATGGATACTGCCACAATTCCAATAACTTTGGTCATAAAGCAAATCAGTGCAAAAGAAGAATGAATCAGAATAATTCATCCTTCTCCGGATAGTGTTTTAACTGCAAAAGGTATGGTCACAAATCTCATGAATGTAGAAATATGCAAATAAATAATTCATTTAATGGTAGATGTTTTGCATGCAATAGAATGGGACATATGGCTAATCAATGCAGATCTAGAGGATATCAGTCAAATATGAAAAGAAATATTATTTTCTACAATTGCAATAGATTCGGTCATATTGCCAAATTCTGTAGAAGTAAAAATCAGGATAAAAAGGGTCTGGTGCATCATAATCAAAATCAAGACAAAGGGAAAGGAAAAATGAATGAAGATGAAATTCAAAGGGAGATGAACAAGATTTAGGTGAAGAGAAGTACAAAAAATGTTGGGGATGGATCTACACTAGAATCTGGTGCTAATATTTCTTTCAGAAACTAAATAGATGAGCTCTGGCTCAGGGGGAGTCACAAAAGAAAACAATTTCCCCCAGCCAGTCAATTGGTGCCTGAAATTGGCACATGGAGTGTTGTGGATTGAAGAGTTCTCAAGAGATATCTAAATAACCCTTGGTAAAAGATCTGCAAGAGGTTTTGAAGAGGTTAATCATCCAAGATTTATCCGGTCTAACAGTCATCCGGTAAGAGCAGTATTTCAACAGTTAGATCTGGTATGATTTAAAAATTGAGGTATCTTGATCTGCAGATAAATGGAATGATTGGAGAAAGGAAGATAGATTGTCAATAATCACCAAGAATAACTCTAAGTATATCTTAGTGATTTGAAAAGATCTCTCAGGAGAAGGACAACAAGGCAACCGGAATAACTTAAGTTGTGCATGTATTGCAAAATGGAATTAGGGTTTGTGCAGAAATAAAAGGGTTCTTTTGTTCATCATTTGCACATTTGCATTCGAGAAGAAGGAAGAAAGAGCTCTGCAACAAGATTGCTTCAACTCTCTCAAGGATCAACTGCAGAATTTAATTCAACCAGCAATCTTTTCAGCTCTTATCGTGAACCCTAGAAGCGTAAAAGGTATTTTCCGCTCTTGAATATCTCTCTCTGAATCCTTTGAAAGATGGCTACTCCAAATGTTGTTAAAATCACTAATAGACCGTGCCCTAAGTTTAATAAACATCCTTACAAATCCCTAGAAGTTGACCCCCTAGGCACATTCTCCATCATTCTGCATGGAATTCTACATGTAGAAGATGTTAGAGTTTACATACACGTGAACATTCAAGAATTTGGAGAATCCAAGCTGATGGATATCTATCACAAGGAACTGATAGATGAATCATTTAAACTTAAACCCCAATACAAGGCCATTCGAGATAAGCATTTTGGACAGTACATTCATTTCCCCTATTTTGCAGAAGATGAATGGGTCTGGTATGTTCTGAACAGAATGCATGACAACTTCATGTGGTTGATGAGGCCATTCAAGATAACCAAGGATGCAATTAGGATGGTAACCAGATTGCACTCATCTGGTGGGTTGCCTGCTCTCAAATCAGTCAAAAACCAAACTGTAAGTGAGGCTACCAGATCAAGATTTGACAAGAGGGCAATGACAATAGAAGACATCATAGATCCGGATATCAAATTTGCCTCTATGATAATCAGTTACAAATCTATCACTCCAGTAGGGAGAATTCAGTATCCAGAACTGCTATATATACTGCATATGAAATGCTAAGGGAAAATGCTGACTATGATCTTTGTGAGCTTCTCCTAAACCAACTGTTAGAGAATTTGTAGAAAATAAAGAAGGATAAAAAGAATTCTTTTAAGTACGATAGCTTGATACTTTGTCTATTATTCTACTATATGAATGAGCTACCCAGAACTAGTGGCTAGATATGGCAAAATGACAGACCTGTTGCCATACAAACAAGAGATTACATGTATGGGCTTGGTGATGCCAAGGCTCAAAGCACAGCTCCTGGGGTTACTTCAAAAACTTCCTATTGATCTATTTGGCCTCTGCCCATAACCAAATATTTCACCTTGTATTTGCCTTGAGAATCTTTTAGAAATGCATGTACAAGGTGTAAATTCTTTAAAAACTCATGCATGCCTTGTCAAAAAATCCCAAGATCTTGCCTAAAGGAATCCTTTCAGAAAACCCAAAAAAAAAACCTAGAAATCTTTTGTTTTCAAGTGCTTTCTATCGCTGGGATTTTCTCATTTCTATAGCTTCTATTTGTATCTATTTTTGAATGTACATTTGCATATACATTTGCCTTTGTACATACAAAGAAATATGCAAAGGATATATACAAGGCAAAATGTACATTGGCGGGCTTGCAAAATCTCTATCGGCCTTAGAAAATGATGAAAAAAAGTGGGTTTTATGCATTTATGAATGTATATCGGGCTTAGGAAGGTGCATGTACAAGGAGGAATCTTTCACAAATTTCTAGGATATTCCTGGTTTGTATATCTAGTTGCAAGGAGAAACAGACAAGGAAAATTATACAAAATAGGAGATACATTACATGAATATTCCCTCAATGCATATCAGCTTTCAGATGCATATTATGTTGTATGTTTGCACATGCAACAAAAAGATACAAGGTCTGACATACAAGTGCATCCGCTACAGTGGAATGTACATTTGGCCCTATATATTTCGCTTGTATGTTTTGCACATACAAGTGAAACATACAGAGAAACATACAAGGCCGAATATACAAGAGGTGGCGCCTGCGCACATACAAGGCTGATTGTATGTTAGAAGATACAAGTGAGCATGAATAGTAGAATGTATATTTCGCTTGTATGTTTGCACATGCAAGTCAATATACAAAGAAAAGATACAAGGGTTGCATGCAAGGCAAACTTGAATCGAAGATCAAATTCAGCGTTTCAGGTCTCGGGTCTGCCTTATATATGTATAAGTGTTTTGTATATTTGAACATGCAGGGAAATATATAAAGAAAGTGATACAAGCCAGATCCGACCCAGCAGTCAAAGCAGTTGATAAATTTTTGGGGTCCGTGGCTTGTATATTTTGCGATTGTATATCATGCGATATACAAGCAAACATACAAAGGAAGTATACAAGCTAGATTTCAACGTCTTGTTAGGCTATTTCATAAAATTTGAAGTTTGCGGCTTGCATGTACAATTGTGCTTGTATATTGCAATATGCAAAGGGCAAACATAATTTTCATTGATGCTCCTTGAACTAGCTCAGCAACGAATCAGGTAGTGCCACGTGGCAGCAGACATACATGCAAGTTAACATACAAATGTTGGGGCCCGCATATACAAAAGGAAATTGTATGCATATACAATTTCAAAATTCAAAGGGGATATTCAAGTCTGATATACAAGGTGCCATACAAAGGAGTTGCAGAGAAGGTTTTGGATGGCGATTTAGGCGGCAAATGCAAGCAATATATACACAGATGCAAAGTGATATATATAGGTAGTTGACCAAAACTTTGACCGCCTGTATCTCCTCCGTCCTGGCAGATTTTGACCTGCTGTAAAAGGCAAAGTTGCATATTTTGGTCCTCTCTTTCATTTGGCAGGGTTTTTAGGAGTTTTTGTCACCTTTCCATTTTCAGATCTAGCTTTGCATGTCTTGGGTGACTTGTTGTGTGGTTACACAACACGCCCCATGTTGACTTGGCAAAAAAGGGACCCAACTTTTTGGCTTGGCTTGTGTTGTCTGCTTTCTGGTGGTTTGGTAAAAGTAAGTCATGTACATCATCATGTAGAATGAGGATGAGGTAAGTCATCATCATGAGGTCAGTTTGTCAAAATTCATATTTCATTTCTGTGACCTCATATTTAGAAAGAGCATTAAATTCCATGCAGGTTTGCCTTTTACATCACCCTGATATTCATCAGGATGTGAAAGTTATGAACAATCAAAGTTTCGGTCAAACCTGATATTCGCAAGAGGAGGATCATATTTTGTAACATCAAACATGTTACCGAAGATCATCCTGATCTAGTCCATCACCTGATAAGTCATGCAGTCCAAATATCCAGACGTCAACTTTAAGTGATAGTAACCCTTACCCGTCAAACAACCTTATATTTCATGAGCGTCATATTTCCAAATGTAACCTGATATTTCACAATATCCTCCTGTCCTGAAATATCACCCTACGCCATTATCTTGATGACGTCATATGAGTCCGATAAACAAAGAAGTGAACATGACGATGACGTAATCATCACATTTACTCTTCGGGTGCATATTTTCTAAACATGATCATGTTCGCATAACATGACGATGACGTCATCATACCTTAACAATATAGTGAACGAATATTTGGATGATGTCATCCTGATATCCCGAGAGTGAGGAAAGAATGACTTCGGTCATTATCATCTAAACATAACCCGATATTTTCTAATATCCTCCTGGCGTCTAAAGCATGACCTAGCAGCGAAAGTCACCTGATATCCAAACATCACCCAATATTTTCAAATATCATCTTGTCGTTTAAATATCACCCTGCTGCCATTGCCGCCATTAACATTTAATGCACGCAGACATGGTAGGTAGTTCTCGCCAACCATCAAACCCGATTGAGACAGCTGGCAAAATCCTGACTTTCTGTGTAGAAAATCAATGAATAAAATCTAATCTATCAGACCCTTGCCCTAATTTTACCCTAATTACAAGGCTAAAAGGTAAATCTAATGCCATTTTACATTTACCTTGTGATGAAATTATTTTTACAGAGCACCAGCTTCCATATCCTCGTACAGGCAATAGTCAAACGAACGGAGTTTGCTGGCAGTAGAAGGTGCGTGATCATCGACAGAATTAAGAGCACTTTCAGAAGTCCATTGCTATAAAGGAAATTTGCATATCCAGGTAAGTAAATGAAACCCTCATCATGTTGTTTCTGTAATAGTCAGCTATGGTGTTGTTAATCTAAAGTCCTGGTTTATGCACTCCCCATGATAAGTTGATGTTGAATAAATACAGTAGGCATGATGGTTAGTAGAGATAATTGTTATCTACATGCATGTGAGTATCCATTGTAAGACAAAATTGTGTTAATTGCAAGCATCCATGGCTAACAAGAGGTTGGATAAGTGTGAGGCTGAATTCAGTAAGTCTATGTTTTCATCTCAGAGGGGCGTCCTATTCAAATATAGCACAATTACAGATACCCATAAGGGGAATACTAATTTGGAAGCCTGGTCAGCTAAGCTGAATGATGAGAAGAACAGAAGTCCTCTGCTGGATGCAATTTTCGTATCTAGGATGTGGAATGCCACCGGTTTCCCATACTCCATGGAGTCTCTAGAGCTGGTTATCGAGTGTACCAGGAATTACAATCCAGAGACTAGGTAGGTGATGAAGCATGGGAGGATATATGCAGACCTATCCATCAAAGGTCTTTCTAGGACATTTGGACTGCCATTGGGCAGGAAGGTCAATAGTGTGGACCTGAAGAAATCAGAGAGAGAATATGAGAACAACAAGAAACAAGCCAGGAAGAATATGTACCAATGGAGGGTTGAGAACAGCACATATCCTGCAGTCGCCAAACTTCCTGTGCATTTATTCAAATATGATTTTAGTGAGGGGTACTAGTACATGATTGCACTACTGAGTAGAGTAATAGGCCAGCCTGATGCTGGTAGTTTTAAAGATTGGATGTATGGTGTGATCATGATGTGCATATACTCAGATATCAAGCCATTGTGGGGCCAACTAATAAGTGATGCTCTGCATGAGCAGCTGATGAACCTAGGAGGTCCAAATTGTGCTTTCTATATGACATCATACATTGTTTACTCCTATGCTTATAAAGGCACATTTGATGCATTAGTTACAGATGGAAAGCTTACAGGCACAGTCAATGTTGTACACATTTGAGATCATCATCCCCAGCTGTAAAGAGCCAATTACCTCCAGGACTACAAACTGGTAAATGATGCATTCTCTATGCATCTGGTCAGAACCATGGAGGAGGATAGAACAAAGAGATTGAGCATGGAAGCCTAGGAGATAATCTACAGGCATGGAGCCTGGTATATACAATTTGCCACATTTTCCTACATGAGGATTGAGGGTTTTGAAGGACCTCCCCTCATGCTACCAAGGTATCCCACTGATGCAGTGATACTTATGGAGTTCATAAGGCAGAGCTCCACAATGTTAAAAACATACAAGGATGCAAAGAAGCTACCACCAATTTTGTTTCCAGTCACCATTGGCTGGTACATGTGCCCAAATTCAGAGAACATCAAGAAGGTGATGGTCACCTTGAATAAAATGAAGTTGTAGCCTTTTCCACTGACAAGACCATATGATCCTTATGGCAGGATGCAGAAAATAATAAGAAAGCCTATTCACCAAAGGCACCTAGAAGACTTCTGAGCTGACTGTGAAGATGAAGCAGAAGCAAGGAGAAGAAGGTATCAAAGGCTAACACTGAATCAAATTAGAACCTTTGATTGCATCCCCATCCCTCAACAATTGAAGAAGGATGATGGCAGGATAATTGCAGATGAGTATGAGCAGAAGAAAATATATAATGATACCATCTCTGCACCTGACCTCACCATACAAAAGGACATATCCTTGGACCCCTTCATTGCCAGGACCATACAGCTAACCCAAGCTTGGGTTGATGAACAGATAGAGGATTTGAAGAAGAAAGGTGTTGCCATTATGGTGGACAACAAGAAGAAGGGGCAGGATACTCCTAGAGAAGAGTATGATGACTTCATGAATGAGAAAAGAAAGTCAAAGGGAGATAGACTCCCTCCACAACAACAATAGAGCAAAAGACCCCCAAGGGGCAAGAAAATAGATAATGAACCCAAAGGGGTTACTGTTAAGAGGGCAGTGTTCATAGCTAAAGAAACAGTAGCATCAGGATCAGGATCAGGATCCGCATCACCCCCATGGACAAGAAAACAAAAGTCCAAGAAGAAAAAGATAGCAGAGGCTAAAATTACTGAGACCTAAGAAGAGGGTCAATCCTCAAGAAAACCAGATGAAGAGGATATTCTCATGGAGGAAGAGCCTGAAGAAGAAGAGGCCCCTTTGTTATTCAAAAGGAAGAGAAGAGCTCCACAAGTGGTGGTATCTACCCCACTGAAGAGACCAAGAACCTCCATGAGGGGTGAAATAAGACAATCCCCTACATTGTTACAAGGGGCAGGTAGTGAAGTGCATAGGGAACTTCAACACAATGTTCCTCTTTCTACCATCGTCAAGTTCAAGACGGAGCTTGCAGAAGAACAGATGAAAGAGACCTCCCAGGCACAGGCAAAAGGTCACATCTCACTGGAGGAGACAATATATTTGTCTGATGATGAAATTGTGAAGGAAGTGGCTTCACAAAAGATGGAAACCCTTGCTGCAGGTACAAGCATGACCCCTCACAAGACTTCACTAGTTCAAACTATACTAGAGTAAATGAAGCAAGTGGAAATAGAAAAGGAAAAAAGCCCAAAGAGGATAGCCCAAGAAATAGGGCTAGATACATTAATTGCACAAGTGATAAGTCCTGTAGTGGTAGACTTGACAGAGAAACAAGATGTGAATCCTGAACATCCAGCAGGATCACCTGATAAAGGGCAACCAGCAGAAGAAGTGAAGATGGAAGAATCAAAGGGCCATACTTTAGAGATAAGTCAAGAGGATACATCAGCTAAGTCTACCATAGTAGAAGTTTAAGAGAAGGAAGTTGATGAGGAGAAAATAATAGAAGATCCTGCTGCTACAGCTCAGGAAGTTGATAGTACGAGTGCAGAACAAATAATGGTTTCAGAACTAACATCAGCACTTGAGGAGGATGACACAATGTCCATTGATGAAAATGTACCTCAACAAGAGGAAGAGTTGAAAATGGATGAGGTGATAACAGAAAAAGATCATGATCATCAGATCAACAGGTAGATACATCACAAGATCCCCCACCCCAGGAAGATGCTCCTCTAGAGAAAGAAGTTCCTCAACAGGAGGATGTGCCACAGGATCAACATCAAAGCGAGCATCATGAAGAAGAACTAAAAAAATCACCTTCTCCATCACGTCTGCTGACAGAAATGGGAGATAAAGGTGAACATCATGATGATGCAGAGAAACATGATCAGGTACCTCCATGGTTGGAGAAAGAGGTAAATGCAGAAGTAGAATTTGAAATTCAAGAATTTGACGTATCTACTTTGTTTTCTGAGAATATAATAAAACCTAAGAGGAAGGCCAGAATGACTTTGGCCATTAAGAGGGATCCAACAACTAGGAGAAGGACTGCACAGATTGTAGTACCTACTATGGAGAAAGAAAAAGGTAAAATTACCTTAGATGAGTTTCAGATTAGCACAGTGGATCTGGGTTTTGCCAATGAAGACCAAGAGGGTCAAGAGGGCAAGGATATTATTGATTCTTTAATTCAAAAGGTGAAAAGAGAGAAGGAGAAAAACAAGCAACACAAATAGCACATTGCTCAGTTGCATGCCTACATAAGAAGGCTGACTAATACTGAAGAGACTTCAACTGAACATGCAGTCCCATTGACTGCCATTTCTCAAGAGGAGGTGAATAAATTAGATCTCATGAAACATGAGGCATCTGTACTAAGGAAATGGATGTTATCGATATTGGATAATGCTGAGGAAATGGTAAAGGCCTCTTTGAAGAGGTGGAATACTCTCAGTGAATCCAGGTCAAGAGTAGATAAATTACAGATGCAGACAGGCAAAAGGTCTTACAAATTAGAAAAGATATTGGCTAGACTGGGAGAAATAAGGAGGATAAATCCTTAGTTGCTTATCAACAAACAGGTACTGAACAGTAATACCACCTTGTTGATTGATATATGGTATAAGGACATTCAATTTGAATGTGGAGTACTTAAAAGATGCAATAATAAACTGAGAGATATCAGCATGAAGTTGCATGATTTAATGTCTGTTGAGGTAGAAATATTGGAAACATTAGAAGGAAAAATAGAAGGGAAAGTAGAAAATCAAGATGAAGAGTTTGCCATCAAAGCTTTACATGACAATTTCCAATCAGTAACTGATGATCCACTTGTTCACTTGATAGAAGAAGTCATAGATAAAATAATGAGAATCAAGGTCAAGATGGAAAATTACAATGAGACGCTGCAAAACAGGAAAGACAAACTAGACAGTAGTAGACACAAATATGAGGCACACAAGCACGCCATCATCAAAGCAAAAACTCAGGATGGCAGAGAAATAGATAAAATTGTGCAGTTATATGAGCAAATCCAGAGTAGCATGCAGCCTCACATATGAGGTCATCATCATCAGGATGATGAAAGTTCAGGAAGTGATGCTCCTGACGATGAAGCTCATGAATTAGACAAAGAGCATGATGAGGATACATCATAAAGGGAGATATAAGCATCAGTTACTTATAAAAGTAAGTACTCCAGATAGTTGCCAACTGGGAACTTGTTCCACTTTTGATAAGATTGACAAAGTCAGAAAGAATATTGACCGTAGATATGCATTGATAAATCAAGATCGTGGATCTTTTTGTAATGGATTCCTCACCTTGTTCTATAAAAGGTGATGGAATGCCTCATTGTAAATATTCAAAACTTAATTGAAATCCGTCTGCTGAAACATTCAAAGCTCATTTCAAAGTTTTTGTATACATTTATATTTTTGCATGCTTAATGAATGAGAACACTGTGTCGATTACAATTCATAGTAAATCTTGAGTAATTAGCGTATGAATTCTGGATATATGTGGTGATTTGTTGCGTCCCTTGGAGTGCATGTCTACTTACATGTGTTGTCATCATACAAATTCCTTTGAAGTTAGCATCAACTATATCTAGCTATGGAATGTCCTAGTGAAAATATGGTTTGGTTTTCTTCTCTTCATGACAGTATCTAATATACATGTAGTTCAAAAGCTAAAGGTTCAACTTTAATTAGAAGCATTTCTTCAATTTCTTTTAAATGTCAGAACATTTCAACGTCATAATTGCAAATAATTGATGATCTTAAGCAAATAACACAAATATGTGGACATCTCGTAGATAATTGCAAATATTTAGCATATTTGAATACAAAGCATGCATAATTGAAAATATCATGCAAAGATTGAAGTATTTCTGCATCATTTCATCAAATAACTATATAAAATGACTTCTCTATAAAGAATCTTTGCGGGAGTATTGTCATGATGATGAACTTCACGTAAGGCCCCAAAATGGAAACAGTAACTCACATTAACCTCTGAGTAACGTCAGATGATTAAGACCTAATCACCAAAGACTTGGGATCATGAATTCTCTGAATTCATCATATCTTTCAAGATGAATAAAGGTTAATGTGTACTTTTATTCTATGCTTGTTTATGACTAACATCATGACCAACACGACTGGACATTTCAACGACTACATTGACCAGATGAAGATATTTTTGGCATTCATTGTTGCACCGTGATGAGGCAGCTCGCATTGATGGTAAAGGATATTTCTTTACCATCTGTTTTCAGATTGAGGAGTAAGCAGCTGCAATAAAGACTAACAAATATCTCCTACCTACCCAGCGCCAGATATTTGATGCCATAACTGATGTGGCTGGACAATCATTCATGTAGATATTTTTCTATCCCAGCTCTTAGAGTGAATTTTGTAACTGATTGAGGCAAAATGAAATAATATATATACATGTAAAAATAGATGTATTGAGGGTTGGTTGTTCTTCTGGGCTATTCTTTGTAATGGCTATTTGGCCTCTATGATCAATATAAACTGGTATTTTTGCCTCTCTCTTATTATTTTTTAGCCTATGTCTGCTCTTCTGGACCTCTCTAAAATTAATATGGGTCTATGTAATGTCTTTCCAGCTATGAGATTATTACTGTGTCTATTTAGTTGTAGCCAAACACATTTAAATCTCGTGTATCACTTAGTTTATTTCAGCATTTCATTTTAGCATTCCTTCTAACCCTTTTCCCAGTAAGCATTAGCACTAGGTTTAGATGAATTTCTCTGAGCATTAGGCTTAGAGAGAGGAAGATGGCCTTCTCCAGAGGTTTGATCTCATTTCGCAAGGTCCCACACTTCAAGATCATGCCCATGTTACTCTAGATTGCTGAAGTTTCACAACTACAGCATAGGGTGCAAATCTAGGTGATAACACTTCCAAGGCATGATGCAGTTCCAGAGAGAGAATCCCTCAATCTCTAGTTGAAAAATACAAGGATATAGTGTGCTTCATGGTAGACATTGATCAATGCCTAATGGAGGTAGTGGAACCAAGAATAGTGTGGATTATGCTAATGGGCTATGAGGTGGATGAAAAAAAATTGGAACTGCAAATTCAACACCTACTAAGTCAGCCTAAGGACCCTAAGGCAGAAAGGTTTGGAACCTTCCAAGAGTTGAGTGTAAAAGTTCATGTTGAACTAAGACAGCTTGAGATCAAGAGAAAAGTGAGAAGGGAAGTAGAAGAAGTCGCCAAGAGATATGGAATATCAAAGGAAGCAGTTGATGCCAACAGAGAGAAGATGGAAAGGGCAAAGAAAGAAAGGCAAGAAATAGAAAATGAAAGTGCTCTAGTGCAAGCCCCCTCCCAGACTAGATCCTCCAAAAGCTCTGCACCTACCACCTCTGAGAGCCAAAAAGCCTCTAAACTGGAAGCCAAGACATCCAGAAATAGTGAGAAGAGAACAAAGAAAAAGGTCACAAGGTCATATACAAGTCAAAAAGATGATGAAGAGATAGAGTCAAATGAGGAGGTCAAGAAAATGAAGAAGAAGAAGAAAATATCTGGTGATCCTCTACTGGTCAAGGCAAGGAAGAAAAGGCAGAAGAATTTGTTGAAAAGCCTTCTCTCTACATTGATGATATCATCAAATCAGTCACTGTGGATGGGAACCTAAAACTAATGACTGAATTTTATGATGAATATAATGAAGCTGACCAGATGATCTTGCAAGATGCTACAGTCAGGTATCTTAACATCTATAATAAAGCATTCATTGAGATCATACCTCTAATTCCCAAAAGCCTAGAGAAGGAACTTGAAATAACAAAGAACAATGCCAAGGCAAAGGACCTAGAGATCCAGGAACAGATAGCTATTCAGCTCTATCCTTCCATCACTCCTAAACAACTAAACATGATCTTCAAGGATTACAAGGATGAGTTCCAGAGCAAAGCTAAAATGAACAAGCTTATGCTTAGAGAGACTGATCAAGTGGTAAAAGAGACTAAGACATCCTCCAGAATGCATATAAAAGATTCAATATTCCTATTATAGAGTACCTAAGTGATGAACCCTCTAATGTCGAAGGATTAAATGCATCAAAGGAAGACTCTATTTAGAAAATTGCAAAAGAGCCAAAGGAGATAAGTGAGGAGAAGACTAAGGACCTAGATTCCTCTACTCTGAAAGAGGAAGTCCATGAAAAAGTAAACATCTCTCTTTCAGGTTCCCCAGCAGACTCCAGATCTAAAGGAGAAGAAAGAATAGAGGAGAAAATTAGTCAAGAAGAAAAGGTAAAAGGAAGAGAAGAAGATCAAACAAAGAAGACCCCAGGAGACAGTTCTAAGGCTGCAAAGGAAAGAATATTCTATCTCTAGCAAGAGACACTATAGAAATAGTTAAAGATTTCTTGACCAAAGAAATTATGGAGATTGATGACCTGGAACTATTTCAAGGACGGTTTAATTTTGATTCCCTCTCCCCGGTTCAAACAATGAAGATAGCATCCTTTGCCCAAGCAAAGGCAAAAGAAAAACTTTTAAAGTCTCACATAGAAGACTATGAGCTGATAGAGATTGCATCTGGTATATTGGAGAAGATCATGCCATCCTTCCAGAAGGATCTTTCAGCCTCCTCATTCAGTAATCTAAAATCTCTTGTTAATTCTGTTAGCACACATTTTGATTCTTTGGAGAAAGCAGCAGAAGAGAAAGTCTGGAAAGAGTTTCTGGGTAAGAGATTCTCTGAGGTACAAGGACTTATAACAAATGATAGGAGAAATTTGGATATTGGGATAAAGAGCTTAGAAAATGCTCTTAAAGATGGCAGAGACCTATACAAATTTTGTCTATCTTAGTCCATTGTGGCAGCAGATATCACCAAGAAGGTGGAAGAACAAGAGAGCAAACTATCAAGTTTCTCTCAAAATTTTGATCCTCTCACCTCTTCCATAATAAATCAAGAATGTCAGACTATTGCAGCTATAAATGAAATAAAGAAGCTTGAGAAGGAGAAGAAAAATAGAATAAGCAAGCTAAGTGAACTAAGAGGGACAATTATTTCTAAGTTAGAGGCCATGCATGAGGCCCTAACTAATGCCCAAACCATAGCCTGGACCAGTGATCTAGCAGACCTAAAGAGGGCAGAAGCTTTTGCATTTTTGCCAAGTGGTCATATTTCAATTTTGGACAGGATGAAGAAAAGTTGGGCAATAGAAGTGGTACAATTGAAGACCACCTTTGCAGATATACTTCAGTATATATAAGTATAACATGTATATATATTTATGCGGCCAAGTATAGATTATTTTTGAGAAATTTTGGTGTGTAGATCCTACCCTTTTCCATTGATGTCAAAGGGGGAGTGAGGAACAGTGAAAAATGTGGAATCTAGCTAAGGGGGAGCTCCGAAAAAGTGTACATAAGAACAGAGCATTAGCCAAGGGGGAGTATGCTATAACACTTAGTCATTTTTCACTAAGTGTTGCCATCAATGCCAAAGGGGGAGATTGTTGGCAAGAGACACTATGTGGCTTCATGAGTGTTATCATTGATGGCAACAAAGTCCATCCCACACATCCTCAAGACATGGTATGTCTATAGTAGAAGTCAGATTGAAGAGCATTTTGGTCTGGTGAGCAAGAACAGAGCATGCAGCAAGGTCTGACAATCAGGTCCGGATCTCTTAGAGGAAGTATCTCAGTAAAATGCGGACTTGGGGAAGTCAAGAGGAATACCATGATTGATACATTCCAGAGATTGAGCCTCCTATTATGAAAGAGTGAAAATATATGAGCACCTAAGTGTTGGGTTCCTATTTGGCAGAGTAGACTGAGAAAGAACTGATCGATAGAGCATCAGACCTTGATCCAGATGAGAAATTGATGGTGATCAAGTTTCTTAAGGGATCATTCATGGTTGGCCGACATGATGGATGACTCCTATAACTATCCTTTTGATACGCATCACTTAGTAAGCATGGATTTAGTCGACAGACTAGAGTTTGGAAATATCTTGAGTTTTTCAGATGCCGACTAGAAAGGTGTTGAAATCTTTGATGCAGATATATATACCAGATTGATTTTGATATGAAGGTGTGTGTGGTGTGTTGTGTTGTGCAAAGAAAAGTAGAGAGCAATGTGGAATCAACTATACAAATCTGGTATGTGACAGAACAACAGCACTAAGAAGAGGAAGAATGAAGTGTAGCAGATCAGTATATTGAGCCTAACCGAAACTGAACCTCAGCATATGTGGATGCCCCTGATCAGCTCAATCACATGGTTTCTTTCTTTATACCTTGTAGATAGTGAGTCTCTTGTAGGCAGTGAGCCCTAATTGGCAAGTGCCATTTTGCACTTATATTCTTTTAACAGAGAATACAATCTTGGGTTAGTCACCCCGTGGTTTTTTCCCTTAACAAGGTTTTCCATGTCAAAATCTTTGTGTTATGTGTGTTGAGTTTATTTCTGCTCTCATGTTCATATATGCTTATATGTTTTGATACTGCACTAATCATTAAAGAAGAGGAGAAAGTCAAATAATTAAGATAACTGATTCACCCCCCCTCTCAGTTATCAACAGGTTTCTCACCTTCATTGTAGCATAACACATCTTCTATCCATTCCCTCATCCTTCTTCCTTAACCAATCCATTTTCATTTTGAGAGCCTACCCATGTTTGTCCAACCCGCCTATCCTCTCGAGGGGGCATCATCATCCTATCCTTTTCCTCTATCCATTTCCTTAGCTTCTTTGAAAAGATGTTACTTGACATAAATCTCATCATCTCGAACATCATCTCAAAGAGGGGTAAAATGTAGACACTAAAATTTGTCCATGTCTTAACCATCCCCTAGTTGACATGACCTTGTGATGTTTTGCCCTAGGTCCTAGGTCATCCCACTTAATCACATTCCAATTAATTAAATAAATCTATTTATTTAATTAATTTCCCCTTGTCACATGTCTCACATAATTCAAATTAAAAATTTGAATTAAATCCCTCACCTCTCACCACATTGCAACATGTGTCACATAGTACATCTTCCAATTAATACCCCTTCACATGTCAAACTAATTCAAATAAAATATTTGAATTAGGTCCCCTTTATTCTCCATCACACACTTGTCATGTGACTACAATCCCTCTTTGAATGGGAAACCCTAATCAACCCTAATCAATCTCAATTGTTCATATCATTCAACATAACTCTCAATCTTGTCCATTCATTTGAATTTGCCTTTTCTATAAAGGTAGCCTCTCACAAGTCATTTTCATATGATCAAGTTTGCAAGTAGCCCCATGCTGCCAAAATCACTCTATAACACATTCAGCTTCAAGTACCCTTATGCTGCAGGAATGAGCACCCAACATTCCCCCATTATCAACCCTTCGAAATCTTGCATGCCTATGCACGATTGAGAAGAGACATGGAGGCCAATCAACACTAGTTTGAGAATCGGGTTTCATTTCATTTTGGTTTTGCATTTTCATTCTAGTTTGTGCTTCATGCTGCTAGTTAGGGTTTAATTTTCTGCATTTTTTATTTCTGCCCTAGATTTTACCCTAACGACAGCTAGCCTCAATTATTCATTGACCTCATTATTTCTTTCTTTGAACTTCTTGACTAACTCTCTTAATTTTCTGATACATCCATCTACTTCTTTAACATTCTCCTTTGGATCTTTGATTTCTTCTTCAGTCCTCTCTCAGCTTCTCAAGAGCAACCTTGAGTTCTTCATTATTGACAATCATGCACTCATCTTCTGAAGATTCAACAATAGGAAACTCTTCCATAGGAGTGGGAAACTTTCTATTTTCCATGTGTTCAACCTCTAAGATCTTCCTTAATTGGTAAAGCTTCTTCTAATGAGCTAGACTCTGATACTAATTGTTGAATGCACAAGTCAACTGAGAGGGGGGGTGAATCAGTTGTATCATAAACTTCAAACTCTCACAAACATTTAGATCTGCATTAGCTTAATTAATCCTTAAACTTGTTATGATGATTAAGCATGAAAAGCAAATAACATAAGTTGAATCATAACAACACCAAATTTTACATGGAAAACCCAAGAAGGGAAAAACCATGGTGAGGATTAGCTCATAGTATAAAGTAGTAGCAACACCAAATTACAAAGACTCATTGCTAGAGGGCTCACTACCCAGGGCTCACTTCCTAGAAGAAAGAGAGAAAGGCTCACTACCAAAGGACTTACTATCCAAAAGAAAGAGATAGAAGAGGAGGCTCACTGCTAGGGATGAACTGATATAATTGCATCTAACCTATCCATGGAGTATAGTTCCAATGAAGCTCAATATTCACCACAACACAAATATCACCTTTGTAGAAATACTAAAAAATAGTGCACACCTTCTGTTCACTACATCTAATAGCCTAACTGGTGAAATATCTTGCTGCACTGTTTAAATTCACATCACAGGCATCATATTCAACATGCATACATCCAATCATGAATACTTGACACTTATTTATACCATCATCAACCTTGAAAATATTCTCCAAGGTCGGCAATAAATCTTAACCTAGAAAATTAAAATTAGGTATGGACCAAAACATTCCCATGGAGGAAAGGAATGAATGCAGACCACATCACATCTTAGCACGATCCTGAATCCACTCTTACATGTTGTTCCATGCTTCCATAATCAATGAAGCATAACCATAATTAGTGTAAACAACCAAGTCAGCCAAACTAGTGTTAACACTATGAAATTTTAAGTGCATGCTTCCTCAAAATGCCATGCAGACCATGAACCAAGATTGAACATGATCTAGAAACATCCACAAGTACTTGAAAATCAACAAAATCCTTTTGCAACATCTTTCACTTGAAGAAAGTTCACACCAAAGCACTTAGATTACTCATTAACTGTAACTCAAGAAATGAACTTACAGAGCACCAAACCACAAACCACTTAAACTAAAGAAAGATATAGACCTTATAAGCATAAATCTAGAACTGTAAAGCTAGAAACAAATGTATGGAGAAATGCAGAGAAAAATAGTTTCTCCCAGACACCTTTGCACAACTGAAAAACACAGTCCACACACTGGTGAACACATTTCTCTGCACAACAAACCGGAGCACAAAATATGGAACATAACATCTCTGAACACCTCTGAACAACATATTCAAATTGTAAAAGTAGATCTTCAATAAGGAAGAAATACGGAGAAAAACTAGAACATTACTCTGTCAAGTCAGAACACATCTTTAACACATTATTTCCTTTATTAATCAAATTTTCTCAAAAGCACTTGGATACCAACCAAGAGAAGCATATTCCTAACATCTTCATAACTTCCACAAAGTAGCCAAATCACCTAAGACAACTTAATCAAATAGCTCATATCATTGCAACATCCTCAACTCTGCTCAACCTTATCTCTGATTTCTACTCAACACAAACTACTCATATTATTGACATAGTTGACACCAATGACAACACAAGCTTGTTGACATCAATGACAACACCAATAGCACATACTTGCAACAAAAGGATGCTAAGGAATATGTGAAAAGTTTTGATATATGTCAATAGGTAGGGAAACCTACCACAAGAGATGAGATGCCCCTAAAATTGGTGCTAGCACAATTACCATTTGAAAAGTAGGCAATTGACTTCATACGTCCCATAGATCCCCCCCTCAAAACATTCCAAAGAAAGATTTATTATAATAGGGGTAGAATATCTCACAAAATGAGTGGAAACTAAACCAACAAAGGACTGCACCATAAAACTTCCACAAAATTTAAATATGAAAATATCATAACGAGATTTGGCAAATAGTTTGTGAATAAAGTCATTGCGAAACTATTACAAAGTTTTATGATCACACATAATAGGAGATCACCATACCACCCACATGTGAATGGAGTAAGTGAAGCTTTAAATAAAATAATTGGTACTACCCTGACCAAGATGTATGATGGAAATAGGGAAGATTGGAATGTAAAAATACTTGTGGTGATTTGGGCATACTGCACCACATATAAAAGAGAAACCAAGTTTACAAAATTTGAGTTAGTAAATGGTATGGACGCAATAGCACCTATGAATTTTGTAATCCCCAAATTTTTCATTGTACTAACCCTATGGTTAAATGAAGAAGAATTACTAATATAGAGAATTGGGGATCTCAAAAAATTGGATGAAAATAGATTGATAGCAGCATACAACTAGAATTTGAAAAGGAAAAGGCAGAAGGCCTTGCGTGATAGGAACCTACAAAAAAAAAACTTTTAAGGAAGGAGACCTAGTATTGTTGTAGGATAGTAAATTCAAGAATGTAGGAAAGTTGAAAGTAAGACAATTAGGTCCCTTCTACATACATGAAATTAGAAATTCGAGAGCGGTAAAACTACAGTCCCTAGATGGAAAAAATTTAACTAGGTATACAAATGGAGCCCACTTAAAACATTATCACCAAACAATAGAATAAAGGGGAAAACCAATGAAAATTCATAGACTATATTATATGTACCATAGTGTAACATAGAAAAGACAAAAAGACCATTAATGGTAAGGTGCGAGTAAAACTTAATGACTACAAAAGCTCGCAAAAAGAGAAATGGGAAATTTCAATTAATGCATAAAAGCACCATTAGATCTATATAACCCTAAGTCCAAACACACTTAGCTACAATTTCATTTAAGATAAAAAATTTAGAGCTAAGAGTGAGCAAAGAAGAAGAGAAAAGCAGTAAAAACCCTAAGTGTAGCTGCGGTGAAAAATGGCCACTCCTGTGTTGATAAACATCAATGAGAAATTGAGACCAAAGTACAAGAAATACCCATACAAAGAAATAAAGGTAGACAAGGATGGTAAGTTCTCAAGGGTTCCACCAGATGTGATCTACATGGAGGATTTTCAAAAGTATATACACGTACCCATCTCAAAAATTGATCATACTAAGTTTGAGGAGCTACAAAATACACTCCTCCCACCGGACCATACCAGCTACTTGTTACAATATGCAAAGATAGAAAAGAAGAAGTTGGATATATGGAAAGCCTATCCAAATTTTTTTACACATGGTTCTTAGTGTTGTCATTGATGTCAACACTATCACTAGGTTGTCGTTGATGTCAACACTATCATGGTGGTGTGATGTTGTTCATGGTTGGATGTCATGTCACATCCAAAAAGAGAAGAAGAGAAATAGAAAAGGATACAGTGAGAAGAAGAGAAAAAGAAGGGAGAAAATATAGTTCATATTAAGATGGGAATTAGAAGCACAAAGATGATCAAATGTGTTGCTAATGCTACTGATGGCATGTAGTATGTATGATCCAAGTTCCATGATGATTGCATTACCAGAAGAGTACTTTGTTGTTGATTGTTTGAAGACAGTGTCACCTCTATGAAGATGTTATGTATAGGACAATGGAATGCTCTGTATTCCTACACATTTGTAGATATGGCCATGTGGTCTTGGAATTGTGTTTAGGATGCAGTGAAGGTGATAATTCCAAGATTTCAAATCATTTGTCCTTCCGCTGTGAAATTTATGCATGATAGAGTATCAGAATGTGTTCTGGTAGAGTATGCTAGGGTTAAAGGCTCTTGAGGTTTTGAGGACATGTTTATGGGTGTGTATTATATGCTTCCTTTTAGTTTCAAGGTTCTTGGTGGTCCATAACTCAGTTTTTCAAATGACAATATGTTGTAGTGTGTTCTCAGAGTTAATGATTGAAGTTGTGAAGCAAAATTATCTGATGTGTGGTGGCAAAGGAGTATTTGGATATGTTTTATGAGTCATGTGCACTCATCTAGAAAAGTTTCACGAATATCTTTCTTGTTTCCAGTAATGCACAAGGTTTTTAAGTTGATCTGTGGTCGTTATACTTCAAGTCTTCATGTGTTTTCCTTAAATATGTCCTATTTTCAAATGACTGGAGTGTGTAGATGAAAATCCTTAGTTTTTGAAGTTGTGAAGGATGTTTTGGACCTGGTTAAGCAAGTGTTTGGGTCCGCAAGGCTTGGATCTTCTACTGGTGTAATGTGTGGTTTCACTTAGGACCTATCTTCTTCATGTTTCATATTGTGTGTTGTCTGGTTGACTTATAAATGTATTTTTATGTTATATCTAGCGGAAAAGAAATGTAATCAATGTAATATCATGTATAAATAGTGAATCAAATTGAGTAAGGTAAAGTGTGATTGCAGGTTGATTGAAAAGTTTGCAAGAAAATAAAAAAAGCAGAATAAATGCATTATTGATGTGCAACTGAAGGAGAAAGAGTAGAAGCTATTGATGCTATCTAGATTCATCTTGAAGACATATTTGTGATAGTGATCAAGTATAGAGTGTGCCTAATTGATCAAATCTTTAGAATAAAGTGTGAAGAGGTAGAAGTTCAATCATCAAAAGTGTGAGTTTCAATGTCAATTTTTAGATAGTAGAAAGACTCTCATACTGTAATCTTTTGTAAATGTGTTCTTATTTTGGGGAGTAGTATCTTCCTTAGGAGTGACCCTAAAAAAAATTCATTAGGGAGTAGAAGCTTCTTTGGGAGTAACCCTAAATCAAAGTTACTTAGGGAGTAGCAGCTTCCTTGGGTTATAGCCCCTAAAATAAAGTTATTATTTGACCTTCATATATTGTGATTTAATCATCACCATGGTTTTTCCCTTCTAGGGTTTTCCACATATATCTAGTGTTATGTTTTGATGTGCATTGTGTTAATCTTTCATGTTCATGTTAATGATGTGATGCTTAAGCTTTAAATCTACTCCGGTTAAATTGATGTTGTTAAAATTGAAGATTGTTTAGCTAATGATTCACCCCCCCTCTCAGTATCTTGTTGTGTTCAACAATTGGTATAAGAGCCAAGTTCCTCTAAGGGAAGCTTAACTGCTTAAGGAAGGTCCAGGATGGCACAAAATGGATCTAGCAATATACCTAGGTTTGATGGAACAAAGTATGCTTTATAGAAGCTAAGGATGGAAGCTTATATCAATTATCTAGGATGTGGTGTTTGGGAATCTGTCAAGTTAGGTTACATTATTCCTACTACTATTCCCATAGATGTAGATAAAGTTAAGAAGTATGATAACAATGCTAAGGAAAAGTTTGCTATCATGAGTGGGTTAGCTGATTCAAAACTTTCAAAGGTAATGAGTTGCAATTCTGCTCAAGAATTATAGGATAAACTTAAAACCATTCATGAGGGAGATAAGAAAGTAAAGCAAGCCAAGATGCAGATCTTTAGGAGCAAATTTGAGAACCTAAAAATGTCAGAGGATGAAGACATTGTTGGATATATGCTCTAGGTGAATGAAGTGGTCAATGGCATTAAAGGTCTTGGTGGAGAAGTGAAAGAAGATGAGGTTGTGAAAAAGGTTCTGAGATCTCTTCCCAAATCTTATAATCATAAGGTATTTTCCATTGAGGAGACTGCAGACTTGGATACTTACACTGGAGACAAATTGTTTGGTACCCTTACTGCCTTTGAAATGAGAGAGTTTGGCAGTGATGCTCCAAAAAAAGAAGTTGCTTTCAAAACTAGTATGAAGACCAAAGAAGTTGTTGATGAAGATGAGAACTCTGATGAAGTTTAAGCAAATTTTGTAAGAAGACTGAAGAAAGGTACTAGCAAATAGAAAGTTAAGCTACCCTTCAAATGTTTTAATTGTGGAAAGGTTGGTCATTTTTCTTCTAAAAGACCTTTCAAAGAATCAAGGGGTAATAATAGGAGAGACAAGTTCAAGAGAAGTATGTATTCCATAGAAAGTAATTATTCTTTAGAAGATGAGGACCATGATGATTCAAATGATGAAACAATTTTCATGGACCTAAATGTTGGTAACAAAAAAGATGATGCTAGAACTTGTGAGAAGACCGATACCTTGCAAATTAATAAAAACAATGAATGATCAATGGTTGTATGGACTGCATTTCATGCAAAAGAAGAATCCAAGTGTCATGCCCACAATTCCCATGCGGTCACGACACACATCACATGTGTCATGTCCACATCTTTCATGTGGTCATGACATCAAATACCAAAAAATTCCATGCTTCCCAAGAAACCCCCTCGCACATGTAAGCATACTCGGTGGCATTACGCGTAAGGCATAAACATGTCAGTTGAAGGCAGGGTAATGCGTTCACTTGCGCATTCCTCTACATGATGAAGGCCAACTATGGGGGTCGATGCGACACAATTAATATCGCTAATAGGGTTAGGATCAAAGATCAAAACCCTGTATTAGCCTGAGTGGATGATGGGATTTTGACATAAGTCAAAATCAAAAGCCTAATTCTAGTGCGTGAGAAAATATAATAATACCAAAACATAATGTCGATAACTGGAAAACAGTAATTTAATCCTAAGCAAGGTTAAATTCCCTAACTTAGCTAACCCCTAAATTCTAGAAAAATTCAGTAGCATAATGCCTCATGGGCGTGATTAGGGATTATTATAATAAAACTAATTTTGATCGAAAGTTTACTGGGTTGGTTTTAAATTACCTACGTTACACTAGTTAAATTGGTAGAAAAGTTAATTAGATTAATTAAAAACCCCAAAAATCATTAATGAAATCTCTACAAAGATGCCCAAAACATTTTTTAACAAAGCTCGATCAAATTGTTCTCCTTCACGTTCTCTATAAATTAGAGCTATCACTGCATCATTTACGTTATTCCTAATTTCTTGGTAGACCAGATCACGAAAGCATGTTATACTTGTAGATTAGGAAAACAAACGAGGTAAAAATGTAAACCAAATGCATAAATACACAAAGTTATACCTTCAAATGTGGTCCCTCTCCTTGATAGGGTGGAAGAAGTTGCACCCAAACTCCTTAGATTTACCCAAGTAGATGAATATAGATTGAAATGTGGGTTGCTTAATACCTTCAACACAATGTAGATGAGGGATTTGGATTTAGATGGAGATTGAGATGGGGATGATGAATGATTTTGGTATTATGATATTGGGATAAGAAGATTTTGGAGAGATTTTGGCATAGTAAGGGTGCAAGAAGAAGTGATTGAAAATGGCTTAGAGAAGGGTCTCATTTATAGATTTTTGAAAAATGGATGGAGGGTAAGGATTAAAAGATGAGATCAAGGGCTAGAAATGCTTGAGAGTTAGGGTTAGGATTGAAGTCATAGCCTTGTGACAAGTGTCACAAGAGGAGTGGATGAGGGAGATCAATGGTTGAGATTTGGTCAATGGGATTGGAGGGCTCTCATTATTTGTGAATTTTAAATTCACATGGGAAAGGTGTTGAGGATAAAAATAAATTAAAAATTTATTTTTGGGAAGAGTGCATATGACAAGTGAATTAAAAATTCAACTCATGGGGGAGTGTGAATTAAAAATTCACTTTTATGTTGAGATGTGAAGGTTGAAGGACATATGTACACTTACATGTGTAAGAGGGTGATAAATGAGTTGTAAGGAAGTTGACCCTTTGAATAAAAAATTGATTTTTATTCAAAGGTGTGTGGGAGGATGGGCTAAGCAAGGTTAATTAAGTGTTTAACTTAATTAATTTGGTTCTAGGGGATAGGTAGGATAGGGTAGCAAATTAAATAATTGCTATTTAATCAACTAGGCTAGGTTTAGGTTGATTAGTAGGGTAGATTAATTAGATAAACATGATTTATCTAATTAACAAGGATTAAAGAAATGGAAAAAATTAACTAAATAAATATTGAGAATATTTATTTAATCAATGAGGATATAGTTGTAAGGTAAAGTGATAAATTAAGTGAATTAATTAATCACAAAGGATGGGTAAATGGTCAAGGTAGATGATGAGGGATTAATTAATTAAATAAAATGAATTTATCTAATTAATAGGTGGGATAATTGGTGGTGTAGAGATATGGGAAATTGGCTTGCAAAGCAAGTGAATTTTAGGTGTCTACATTTGCCTCTCTTTGAAATGGTGTTGCGGCTAAGTAACACTATTTCAAAGAAGTTAAAATATAGAGTTGGATTGGATAGAAAAAGGTTTTAGATTAGAAGAAAAGGATAAGATTTAGGGATGATTGGTAAGGGTGATGCCCCCTCGAGAGGATAGGCGGGTTGCAAGAACACGGGTGTGCTCTCGAAATGGATGGAACAACTTGGTAGAAGTGGTTGGAGGATAAGGGGTGAGATGAAAGATTGATGATGTTGGGTAGATGATTAGATGATAGATGGATTAGAGAATGGATGATTATTCTGCTGAAAATGATTTAGAGAAATCCTAGGTTTGATATAGCAAATTGGATATTTTCACCAAGGTATAGAAGACCAAGGTGATGATGTTTATCCAACATTTGCATGGACTAGACACGCAGATAAATGGGTGATCCCATGCGTGCCCAAGATAGTACAACCTTGTCTAGATAAGAGAAGGGGACTCACAGCATAAGCCCTTAATACACAAAAGGTATGATGAACCTTAGATGCACAAGGAGATCAATATGCTAGAACCGACCCTAGGATCCACAAGATATAAATACTAGCTTGGAGTAATGAGACCAACCCACTAGTACAGCATACAAAGCAAGACTATGCCCCATTCTAGATGTTTTCGCCACATACCATGATATAGTGAGATTAAGGTAGTTTTGATGTGATCTTCGAATAGGACAAAAGATAAAAATCAAAAACCAAAAGACCAACAAACCAAACAAATAGCCATTGTATCTCTTGCCAAGATGGATGATGATTGATGGATTCTGCCTATTGTAGGAATGATATATCCTAAGGCAGAGATCAATGGATGATGTTGTAGGATTGGCGCAAGATATGATAGTTACAAGTTGTGGTTGATGTTGATTTGATAGTTGATGATTTTTGTTAAGGGATGATGCTTTGATAGGTAATGCGATGCTTGGGATATTGAGTTTGGATCTAGTGTAAGCTCAGCAGGTAGGGACCATCCAAGTAGGTTGGATGGGTGCATCTTATGTACCTGAGTACTGGAAACTTCCTTTGTATTCTAGACTACCTACATACCCTATACCCACGGGATCTAGGTACATTAAGATGCGGGTGGTGATGATATGTAGTTCTGATTTGTGATGATGATGTGGGATGATTGAGGATATATGTGATGATGGTGGAAGATGATGTGTTGGATGATTTGGGTGATTGTGATGATATTTATTTTGGGATTTTTATATTTTTTTTATTTTTTTGGTGTTTTTGGATTTTCTGATTTTTTGATTTTTTGGATTTTCATGATTTTGGAAAGGGAATGGTTTATTATGGATGGTTGCATTGGATTTAGTTTGGATAACCTTTATGCTAGATACCAATGACAAGGGAAAACCAAGTCTAGAGGTGAAGATGATGCAGTTGTATAGGGGGATTGGCGATGAAAGATGATGCATAGATGATTCATGATAGATGAATGGACAAGCGATAGCGATGCATGTTAGATAGATGAAAGATAGGGATGAGAGACATGATAGGTATGCATGATATATGGATGGGGGGTTTTAGGATTTTCTCCAAGGGCTAGGTTGCAAGGAATCATATGCCCCCAATGCTTAGAATTTTGCATGATGGGTTCATGTTTGAATGGATGGACTTTGTAGTAGATGGATGGAGGATATAGTTAGAAAGGGAGTATGCCGAGAGGTCTCCAAAGCATGTTGTTGATATTTTGCCCCTTGTATTTATCAAGATCTAAGGTGGGAGATGGTAAAAGCAAGATATAACGGATAGGATGGATGGGAAATGATAGGATAAATAGGGGATAGTGGATAGGAATATGATAGGATAAGGATACATGGATAAGATATGCAAAAGGATGTTATGGATGTGGATGATTAGATGGTTTTGCCCCCAAGTGTAGGGATACAAAATGGATGGAGAAGGGATTATGCATGATGTCCACAAGGGGTTTTCATCATGGTACTTGCCCAAGGCGCCACAAGGAGTGGTTTTCACCATTAGACAGATTTTTTCTTTACTATTTTTTTTTCATTTTTTTATTTTTTTGAATTTTTGACTTTTTTTGATGGAATGGGGACTCTAGCGTCTGTTTCCATAGCAAGGAGAAGATGGTCCCATGTTGGATAGTGGTAAAGTAGATGGAGATAGTTTTATGCACATGGATGTTGGTATATAGGAGGAGGAGGAATGGATGGTTGATAGTGGATTATGCAAAAGCATGGACCATAGGGATGTGATGGGGGAGATCTATAGGATAGTGGATGAAAGATGGAGAGATGGAGGTATGTGGGAATGTCATGTGGTGGAGGGGAACCAAGATCAACGGTTGCACACACCGTGATGTATTTGGAAGCTTGTATTTTGGATGTGGAATTGGGAGTAATGGGGATCAGGATAGGGTATTTTTAGATGGTTGATTTGGGGTTTTAGGGACCCAAATAGACTTAGAAGTTATGGGATTTTTAGATGGGGAGCAGGATGTTTGGGATTTTGCGGTAGATTGGGAGGTGGATACCTCATTAGAGTTGATTGATCTTTGCTTAGGGACCCACACCATTTTTGTTTTTGCTTTTTATTGTGATGGTGTGGGATTTGACAGCCTTTTGGATTTTTGATTTTTCTTGGAAGGAATAACATCTTTAGGCTTTTGTGCTTTATGAGTTGAGGCATTCAAATTTTTACTTTTGAATCCCATGGATTTGGGGGAAGCTTCATGTTTGAAAGATGTGTGCTTTTTGTTGGTCTTGATTGGGAATTTTAGGGGGTTTATGGGTGGAGGGGTTAAAAGTGGATTTATGGATAAATGGATGAAGAGATTTGAGGATGGGGATATTAGGAGTTGGGAGGATAGGAGAATGAGAGGATTTGTGGATAGGGGTGTTTGGCATTGGTAGGATAGGAGGTAAAGTGGATTTGATAGGGATATTTGGAGTTGGAAGTAGTGGAGGTAAATTTGATGGAGGAAGATGGATGGTCACATGCTTTTGCAAATGATATGACGATGGAGGAGGGATGGTGACATAAGATTTAGGGGTACGATGTGATGCACTAGATTTGGAATTGGGTGAATGGATTTTGGAGGATGCATGGGTGGTACCAACATGTTTATTTTGTTTGCCTTGGGATGTATAGCCAAGGCCATGTGAGGATGGATGGAATGTGGTGTGGATGGGTTCCAAGATGCCTTGTTTGTGAAGACCTAAGCCTTTGCCTTGATAGTTCATGTATTGGAGCATGCGACATGCAATGGGATGTTTGGTGCTTTGGAAACAAGACGCGAGTCCATTATTTGTTCGAGAAGGATAGGTGGTGGATGGAAGTTGTTCACCTCCTACGAGGGAGTCACCACAGATGAAGGTGCCTTGTCCAAGTGAATAGGAAGATGGATTTGGGATGGGATTGGTTGATGGGGGTAAAGGATTAATGGGGGATGCTGAAGGGGTAGTAGAAGATGGTGTGGGATCAATAAGGTGATCAATAGATGGGAGGGGATCGGGGATCATATTAGATGGGATGGTTAGATCTTGATTGAGATAGGGGTTGATATTTCAACATGCTTTGGATTTGATTCTTGACATGGCTCATGTGTTTGGATAGAAGTGGGCGTGATGGTAGGTTCTTGACTTATGCTAGGAGATTGTTCAAGAGGTTTGGTGGGTGTTGGATTGCATGAGGTTGTTTGATTCCTTGCTAATAGCCAATGGATGGCATCCTTCATGAGTGTATGGGTTGAAGAACAATATAATGGATGGATAGTAAGGGTGGTTGGTGTGGGATTAGGATTGGGATTGGATAGGTGGGTGATGGGATTAGGTAGTGATGGTTCTTGGGTGGGTTCAAGGATAGGTGTTGGAGTAGATGGTGGTGTTGGAGGGGTGGAGGATTTGGGGGATTCCATTTCTTTTCTTGATGATGTTCTTTGGAGGAAATCCCACAAGGATTCTTTGGATGTTGTGGGCTTAGGATTTGGAAGATTTGATGGTGGATTAGATGGTGTATGGGTGATAGGGGTTGGTGGATTGGGATATTGTGATGGGGGGATTGGAAGATGGGGATTAGGAGATGGGGGGTTTGCGTGGGGAAATGGTTGTTGATGTAAGCTTTGGATTTTGGATATAAGGTGTGCTAGATTGGTGTTCCCTTGATCAAAGTTAGTGTGACAAAGGTTGGGGGATGGATAAGTTGGAGGTATTGATTGGTTGGATAGGTATGATGGTATGGATGTATAAGGGGATGAAGATTGGTATGATGTTAGCGGGGATGAAAGATAGGGTGTCTATTAGTATGATGGAGGTTGGTATGAGGTTGATGGTGTGGATATGTAAGATGTAGGTTGGTATGATGAAGGTTGATATGATGTGGATGGGGATGAAATGTAGGGTATTTGTTGGGTAGGGGCTTGGGATTCTCCAATGATGAGGTGTGCTAAGGGTATATCCCTAATGTCTTTTTTACATTTTTCCTTAGCATTAGGATCCATGATCTCATAGATTATTCTAAGTCTTTGTAATTGTTGCATTGCTACATAACCATCCATTTTGTTGGGGAGGTATGGGATGATGGAGGATGATGGATGATTGTGATGTTGGGAATCAAATTTCAAGACCTTAGGGTGATTCAATTTGCTTCAAAGGATGGATGATTCTCTATACTTAAGGTGGACTAGTGACACTTAAGTAATAGAATTGATTTGGTTGATTTGATCGGATGATCAATTAAGGCCTTGATTTTTTATTTGGTTGATTTGGATTTGGAGTTTGATAGTGATGTTGGGGGACTTGGATGTTGATTGGGATCGATGTTGATTTTGGATTGGATTTGGAATATGGTTTGGAAGATTATGGATTGATGTTGGTTGGATTTTGGATTTGATTTGGATGAGATGGGATTAGAATGATGTTGATGAATTAGATTAAGGATGATGAGGGTGATTAGGATAAGATTGGATTGAATTATTTGGATGATGATGTGGATAAGATAGGTGGTTAGGATGATTAGGATAGATGGGTGATTGGATTAATATGAAGTGGATAAGAATGATTAGGATGATGAAGATAGATTATGACTAGAGAGGAAGTGGATTCGAATTTGATCAAGCTCAAATACAGGGATTGGATAAGCTCAACTTATGGGGTTTGATAAATGGGGGGATGGTTTAGCGGTGTTGGGAGGAAAACCTGGCCCGACATGAAGGGGGTGCATAAAATTGATGTTTTTGATGGGAAAATTTGATTTTTGGACATGGAAGAAGAAGGCTCTAAAATATATGGAAATGGCACTGAAACAGAGAGGAATGGCGCTAAAGGATGCGAATGGTTGGATTGATGGATGAATTTGATTTTTCTTGGCAAGTAGAAAAACAAACAAGCAAGAAAATACAATGGCCAAAGGTTTTGTTTATGAAAAATGTGAAAGATCTATCAAGCATGCACAACCTAAGGCGAGGCAAGGACAATACTTGTTGAAGAAGTAGAGGGATTTTGGCTTCTAAAACAATGGTTCGTAGTGGGGGTACATCCAAGGGATCAGCACCTTACGAGCATCTGATAAACCACTTAAGGTTTTGACTAGCTCTACTAGGGGTTTCATATACACAAGGTACTACTCACTTTCAAGCTAGCACCGAATGGTAAGTGCTCATACCAATTAGACTTGGCTTTTGCCTTATCTTCAATTTACATATAGTGGATTGGATGAAAGTACTACTTAGGGTCGCCAATGAGTTCTCCGAACAGATGTGTCTCAAGGGTAGGACCACTTGCTAGAAAAAAAAGGATAGAACCATTTCTCTTCACCCAAGATCTTTTTGAAGGCAAGGGGAGAGGATACTTTGATTCTACCCTATGGGATAACACAAATGTGCAAGTGCACCAAACACGGAAAACACTTCTCTAATGTTCTTTTTAAACCCAAATTGAAATGTCCCTAAATTTGTTTGTTGCAAGCAATGATTAATTTTAGAGCACCAAAATCAAATATTTTCTACACTAAGGCACACAAGGATTCTTTTTAGGTGCACCAAAATGAAATGTTTGATTGTAGATTGTTTGGAAGCAAGATTCGTTTTAGGTGCACCAAAGATAAATGTTCTTTAAGCTAAGCACATGAGGTTCATTTTAATGCACCAAAAGAGATGTGTTTGGATTAGAAAAACACCACAAACTGTCAGTAGTTTTGATTTTGGACTTTGACTAGCGTTTTGATACCTGCAAAGATGAGTTAGATTCCTGCACAAATCCTAAAAAACACTATCATTAAAAGGTGCCAAAATAGAGATAAAATGGCGCTAATGACAAAAATAGTGCCAAAATAGTAAATGGTGGCAATACGGTAGTAGATAGCACCAATATAAAGGTGACACCAATATACAGGATAGTGCCAATATACAAAATAGTGCCAATATACAAAAAGGTGCCACAATAACAAGAAATAGTGCCGCTGTGGCCGAAGATGTAGTTTGCTTGATTGTTACAGAAAAAGGTGTCGATCTGGGCCCGATTAGCGCCAATATGAGATAGTGAGGGTCAAAGGTCTCAAAAGGATTTATTTTAGTTACACAATGATTGACCAAAGGGGTTAGTGGTTATTTTCAGTCCCTAATCATGAAAACACCATAAACAATGCCTCAAATGATGTTTTAAACAACCAAATAAACAAGGATTAGAAAACAAGATATTGGATATATTTTAGGAAAAAATTTCCATAGCTTCCCCTTGTCTCTGTGTATTTCCTGCAAAAACTGAGAGTTATAGATGCTAAAAATGACATAAAGTAAGAAAAACACAAAAGATTCAAGCCAAAATGTTAATGGTTTTGTCGTGTGAAAATAGTGCCAATACAGCCGTAGATAGCACCAATTCTAGCAAAAATGGTGCCACTGTGCAGAGAAATAGCACTGATACCTACAAAATGTCTAGAAACACATACAAAACTCACAAAAGATGTTAGATAGGGACCTTGTGGGTCCCACCAGGTGTGCCAATGTAGATTAGGAAAACAAACGAGGTAAAAATGTAAATCAAATGCATAAATACACAAAGTTATACCTTCAAATGTGGCCCCTCTCCTTCATAGGGTGGAAGAAGTTGTGCCCAAACTCCTTAGATTTGCCCAAGTAGATGAATATAGGTTGAAATGTGGGTTGATCAATACCTTCAACACAATGTAGATGAGGGATTTGGATTTAGATGGAGATTGAGATGGGGATGAGGAATGATTTTGGTATTATGATGTTGGGATAAGAAGATTTTGGAGAGATTTTGGTATAGTAATGATGCAAGAAGAGGTGATTGAAAATGGCTTAGACAAGGGTCTCATTTATAGATTTTTGGAAAATGGATGGAGGATGAGGATTAACAGATGAGATCAAGGGTTAGAAATGCTTGAGAGTTAGGGTTAGGATTGAAGTCATAGCCTTGTGACAAGTGTCACAAGAGAAGTGGATGAGAGAGATCAATGGTTGAGATTTGGTCAATAGGTTTGGAGGGCTCTCATTATTTGTGAATTTTAAATTCACATGGGGAAAGGTGTTGAGGATAAAAATGAATTAAAAATTTATTTTTGGGAAGAGTGGATATGACAAGTGAATTAAAAATTCAACTCATGGAGGAGTGTGAATTAAAAATTCACTTTTATGTGGAGATGTGAAGGTTGAAGGACACATGTACACTTACATGTGTAAGAGGGTGATAAATGAGTTGTAAGGAAGAGTTGACCCTTTGAATAAAAATTTGATTTTTATTCAAAGGTGTGTGGGAGGATGGGCTAAGCAAGGTTAATTAAGTGTTTAACTTAATTAATTTGGGTCTAAGGGATAGGTAGGCTAGGGTAGCTAATTAAATAATTGCTATTTAATCAACTAGGCTAGGTTTAGGTTGATTAGTAGGGTAGATTAATTAGATAAGCATGATTTATCTAATTTACAAGGATTAGGGAAATGGACAAAATTAACTAAATAAATATTGAGAATATTTATTTAATCAATGAGGGTATAGTTGTAAGGTAAAGTGATAAATTAAGTGAATTAATTGATCACAAAGGATGGTTAAATGGTCAAGGTAGATGATGAGGGCTAAATTAATTAAATAAAATAAATTTATTTAATTAATAGGGGGGATAATTGGTGGTCTAGAGATATGGGAAATTGGTTTGCAAAGCAAGTCAATTTTAGGTGTCTACAATACTAACTTCATTTAGATATGGTAGGAAGCACCTTGGAATGAAGTAGCGGTCCAAGTAGTATAAAAAGAAAACGATGAAGCCACCGAGCCAATATTTTGTAATTTTCCCATTTCTTGACCAATTCTCTCAACATAAACTCATCTTGCTTAATAAATTACCTTACCACTAATCAATAAATAATAATACTAGCCACTTTTTTTAAAAAAGATTAAAACTACCCACATCATTTAAAATTATCTCTAAACCCCTTTTTAAAATTAAGAACATAAAACAAATGAAAGAAAATAAATAAAAGAGTGGGAATTAAAATAAGGGCAATTTTTAAATGCTAAGCCCTAAAATCCTCTCAAATAAAAAAACAATATCCTTGTGAGAGGGAAGGAGAAACCCTAGACTCCATTCCTCTCTCTCATTTCTCTTCCTCTCACTTTTCTCACATTTTCTTCTCTCAAGTTTTTGTGTGCAGGTTTAGAGGTGGGTAGCCATGGCTTCCCCTTTGTTATGGAGGTATATACATAAGATATACCCATTTGCTCTATTTTAATATATATAGATACGAATGTTAGCACTTAAATATATATTAGAATATATATTGATCTCTGGTTTTAAAACCAGAGAGTGTCGTAGATAAAAAATTGGAGCATACTCTATATATATATATATATATATATAGATACGAATGTTAGCACTTAAATATATATTAGAATATATATTGATCTCTGGTTTTAAAACCAGAGAGTGTCGTAGATAAAAAATTGGAGCATACTCTATATATATATATATATATATATTTAAAAATGTGTATTTTGCACTAACAAGAAACAACGGTGAACACCCCTCGGTGGCCAGTCGGGCATGACATTAGGTATATTGAGCCACTCAAACTGCTCTCCTCCCTACCATTGACTCACTCATGAGCCACCCCCAAGATAGGAGGTCATCCTCACACAAGGTAAGCACACTCCACTTAACAACAATTCATTCAACACAAAACAAGAATACTCCCACAGCTTCCACATGACAAAAAACTCAATCAAGATGAGTTTAATGGGGTAGGGGAGTGGATATCACTCAACTTAAGAGTGCCACTCCAAAAACTTCCCAAAAACATAAATCCCTCAAGGCCTCAAGCCCACACTTATAAACATGATTTCACAACTTTCTCTTGGCTCTCAAGCCATATCACAATTTTCTCATATACACATAATGCTCAAATTCATAATCTTGCCCTCAAGGTTAAAACTCCATGAAACCAAGGATGTGACCCCGAGGAGGTTCACTCCTCCCCCACCCCACACATGTTGAGCATTTTCTCCCAAGTAGGAGAGGCTCTCACAACTCCCATTCCCAATTTTTTTTTTCCACAACAACAATGTAAAAACAACAAAATCCAACTCACACACACAACATGCAAGTAAAGTAAATGCATAAGGAAAGGCATTTGCCTTGAATCCTACCTTATAAAGTACAAATGGAAGATAGTTGAGAAGAACTCATCTAACTTCTCCGAGTTGAGCCACCAATTTCCCCTCTAACTTTGTCCCCAAAACAATTAAAATTCAAAAATTGCCAAAGATTCAATAACCCCCTCCCTCTCTTCAAGAAGGATTAAAATAGGCTCTTCTCATGAGCCTTGAGGATTGGGGAGGTGACACATGTCACCTCCTCACTCCTCCACCCAACTACTTGCAAGACTCTTGGAATGGGGTGGTGACACATGTCATTCACCCATTCCACCAAGTCTTTATCCCATCCACTTGCTCTCTTAAATATGTGGGAGAGAAAGGTGGAGCCAAAGAAGGAGTGGGAGCCACATGTGCCCCAATCATCTCCTCCTAAGAAGGCCGACTCAACTCCAAGGTACCCTCACCAATTGTGGAAGAGGCTTGGAGTTGAGTCCCCCACAATTAAGGGGTCTTGAAGACTCCTCCAAACTAGGGAAGAGGAAAGGAAGAGGTTGAGTGCTTGACCCACTCTTCCTCTCCCTCCCAAACTTCCATTTTCGTCACTTTACTTCAGGGTGAAGTTAAAGTGACCAAATGGGAGTTTACCTAAGGTTATACAAGCTCAAATGGTCCCTAGACCCTAGGGGTACAACCCAAGGTCACTTTTAACCCATTTTGAGCACCATAGGTTGAGTAAAAACACATAAAAAGGGGTCTCAAAAATTAAAACTCAAAATTGAAATTCAAATGACATTACAACTTACAACACTAATTAGAAATCAAATAAAAGAAGGGTAGACCTAACCCAACTAACACCATGCAACAACATTACAAAAATTTATCATGTAAACATAGTTGATCTTGGTTCCTCTTGGAACTAGATCGGCTTCACATGGGAAAACAACATAGTGTGTGGGATGATCTCTGAGTATTCATGGCTTCGTTAGAAACACCTGCGCACTCAAATGAAATGTTAATCCCACATGCATATAATAGCTGAAGCAAAGTGAAACATACAATCACATCATCATATGATCATATAAACATCAACGAATCACATCATAATCAAATTCTAAATTTGCATTTCAAAAATCCATCCCAAGATAGAATCACATAATAAATTCTAACTAAAATCACATTAATGATATCCTAATAACATCATAATATAAATCATATGTCTAACATCATCAGTGAATCAATATCAAGGTCTAATCACATCATAGCCATGCTAAACATAATAAATCCATATAAAGCATAAAGTCTAATAATCCTGAAATTTAGGATCAACAGTCCCACAAGTCTAGTATGTATCACCAATAGTAAAATGAAGTAGTCAAGAATAAGGGAATGAAAAGGTAGGCCTCACACCAAGGCTTGGGTGATTGACAATAGATGCTCAAATCATATGACTGGTGACACAGAGAAGTTTATCAACCTTGAGAAGTGGGATGGTGGTGCCATCTAGTTTGGTAGTGATGAGTCAGTATAGATCTGTGGAGAATGTGCTATAACTATTGATGGGAAGAATAGGAATGAGGATGTCCTCTATGTCAAAGGGCTAAAACACAATCTTCTCAGTGTCAGTCAGATGTATAGCAAAGGGTATAATCTCGCCTTCCATGACAAAAGTTGTGAGATCAAGAAGGCAGGATCTAGAAAATTAGTGGCAGAAGGTATCAAGACATATTCTGATATCTATCACTTGAAGGAGGTAAATGGAAGAAAATGTTTGTTGGCTCAATCTAGTATATGTTAGCTATGGCATAAAAGAATTGGACACAAAAAATTTGATAATATGGTAAAGATCAGTTCTACTCATCCAATGAGAGATATGCCTAAGATAATCAAGCCTACAAATGTAATATGCAGGGAATGTCAAATGGGAAAGCAAACAAAGACAAACTTCAAAAGCAAGGAGTATTCTTCTTCAAAGCCATTGGAACTGATTCATACTGATCTATGTGGGCCTACAAGAGTAAAGAGCCAACAAGATGAGAGGTATTTCATGTTGCTTATTGATGATTATTCTAGAATGACTTGGGTTACTTTCTTAAGAGAAAAATTAGACGCCTTAGATAAATTTAAAATTTTCAAAGCTATGGTTGAGAATGAAGTAGATGTCAAGATTAAATGTTTGAGGTTTGATAGAGGACGTGACTATACTTCAAATTAATTTGAAAAGTTTTGTGAAGATAATGATATTAGGAAACATATGTCAACTCCTAGGACCCCTCAGCAAAATGGGGTAGTAGAAATAAAAAATAGGACTATGCAAGAGATGTCTAGGGCAATGTTGAAACATGCAGATCTACCTAATATGTACTGGAAGGATGCAATTCATACTAATGTCTATCTAATTAACATAGTGCAACTAAGGGTCAACAACACTAAGACCCCTTATGAGCTATGGTATAGAAGACATCCCACAGTCAGATACTTCAAGATCTTCAGTAGCAAATGCTATATCAGAAGAGATGAAGAAGACCTAGGAAAGTTTGATTCAAGAAGTGATGAAGGAATCTTTCTTGGCTACTCAACCAGAAGCAAGGCTTATAGATGCTACAACAAAAGGGTGGGAAAGATGATTAAAAGCACATTTGTCAAGGTAGATGAAGACCTATATCAGATCTCACATGAATTAGAGGACTCTAAAACTGATATCTTTCCATGCATTGTAGATGAAGAAAAAGAAGTAAAAGAAGAAAAGGAACAAGAACTAGAGAAGATGCCTAAGACTCCAACAAATTATGTTCATAAGAACCACTCAGCAGATCAGATCATTGGAGATAAGAATGAAGGTGTGCATACAAGGAGAAGGCTTGCTAAGGCACATGAGCAAGTAAACTTGTGTTTGTTATCAAGAGTGGAACTCAAAAACTTTGATGAAGCTAGAAAGGATGATGGATGGATAAAATCCATGGAAGAAGAATTAGATCAAATTGAGAAGAATCAGACATGGGAATTGGTTCCCAGATCAACAAACAAGAATGTTATAGGAAAAAAAAGGTGTTCTGGAAAAAATTGAATGAAGAAGGTGAAGTTGTAAGGATCAAGGCAATACTGGTATGCAAATGATACACACAAGTAGAAGGTATTGGTTTTGAGGAGACTTTTACTCTAGTAGAAAGGATGGAGGCAATCAGAATGTTCCTTTCTCTTATTGCTCATAAGAACTTCAAGGTATATCAGATGGATGTTAAGTCAGTATTTCTGAATGGTGACCTAGAAGAAGAGGTTTATATTGAACAACCAAATAGTTTCTAGATATCAGAAGATCTAGATATGGTGTGCAGACTCAAGAAGGTTTTGTATGGTCTTAAGAGAGCACCTAGACACTGGTATGCTAGATTGGACAAATATTTACTTTAGTGGGGCTTCAAGAAAGGTACTATAGATAGCAATCTTTATATCAAGGAAGGAGACATGATATTGATAGTTGCAGTATATGTTGATGACATCATCTTTGGTGGATATGATGATATGTGTAAAAGGTTTACATAGGAGATGCAAAAAGAATTTGAGATGTCTATGATTAGTGAAATGTCTTTCTTCCTTGGACTTCCAATTTCTCAGCTAGATGGTGTATCTTTATTTCTCAAGATAAGTATGACAAAGAGTTGTTGAAAAAGTTTGGTATGGAGGATTCAAAACTAGTGAGTACTCCCATGGTCACTGGATGTCACTTGAGCAAAGATGATGAGTCTCTGGAGGTGGATCAGACTATCTATAGGTCTACGATTAGAGCATTGTTGTACTTGATTGCTTCTAGACCTAATATTATGTATGCAGTATGTGTGGTTGTCAGATATCAATCCAATCCCAAGAAAACACATGAGAAGGTAGTGAAAAGGATATTCAAATACTTGAAGGGAACTCTAGACTATGGCCTATTGTATCCAAGAGGTAATGACTTTGATTTGAGTGCATACACTAATGTTGACTGGGCTGGTTGTGTTGCTGATAGAAGTACAAGTGGAGGTGCTTTCTTTTTAGGAAGCAGATTGGTTTCATGGAATAGAAAGAAGCAAGATTTAGTGTCCTTATCTACTGCAGAGGCAAAGTACATTGAAATAGCATCATGTTGTACACAAGTGTTTTAGATGAAGCAAACCCTGAAGGATATCAAGGTATTGTATGATGAGCCTATTCCTATCTTGTGTGACAATACAAGTGCTATCAATATTTCCAAGAATCTAGTGATGCATTTTAGAACCAAGCATATAGCAATTAGGTGTCACTTTTTGAGAGAGAAGGTTGCAAATAAGGAAGTGAAGTTGGAATATATTCCAACTAAGGATCAAATAATACATATCTTCACAAAAGCTCTGACAAAGGATACTTTTGAGGACCTCCAACAGAGGTTAGGGGTATTTTCCCATCCTTCTTCTTGCTAGATGAATAATGGTGCATCTATCCAAGGGGAGTTCATGTTATATCTTATTCATGGATTGATGGTGGCTACCTCTCAAGGGGAGAAAGTAGTGGTTTCTGATGTTAGGGGGAGTCTGTAAGATATAAGAATAAGTCATGGTATAAGAAATAATGTGTAGGTATGTGGTCTCTGATTGAGGTGGTGATTGCCTTTTGTCCTTGATGTCAAAGGGGGAGAGATGTAGAGATGTGTTGCCATCAATTCCAAAGGGGGGATTGTTACACATATGGTTCTTAGGGTTGTCATTGATGTCAACATTGTCACTAAGTTGTCATTAATGTCAACATTATCATGGTTGTGTGATGGTGTTCATGGTTGCATGTCATTTCCCATCTAGCAAGAGAAGAAGATACAGTTCATCGTTGGATGTCATGCCCCATCTAGCAAGAGAAGAAGATACAGTGAGAAGAAGAGCAAAAGAAGGGAGAAGATATAGTTCATATTAAGATGGGAATTAGAAGCACAAAGATGATCAAATGTGTTTCTGATGCTACTAATGGCCTGTAATATGTATGATCCAAGTTCCATGATGATTGCATTACTGAAAGAGTGTTTTGTTATTGATTGTTTGAAGACAGTGTCACCTCTGTGAAGATGTTATGTACAAGACAATGGAATGCTCTGCATTCCTCTACATTTGTAGATATGGCCATGTGGTTTTGGAATTGTGTTTAGGATGCAGTGAAGGTGATAATTCCAAATATTTAGATCATTTTTACTTCTGCTGTGAAAGTTATGCATGATAGAGTATCAGCATGTGTTATAGCAGAGTATGCTAGGGTTGAAGGCCTGCTGGAATGATCTACATTAGTTTAGAAATGAATGATTCCCCTTGTGGTTTTGAGGACATGTTTAGAGATGTGTATTATATGATTCCTTTCAATTTCAAGGTTCTTGGTGGTCCACAGCTTAGTTTTTCAAATGACATGTTGTAGTGTGTTCCGGATGACAAAGTGTTCTTAGGGTTAATGATTGAAGTTGTGCAATACAATTATCTGATGTCCGGTGGCAAAGGAGTGTTTGGGGATGTTTTATGAGTCATGTGGACTCATCTAGAAAACTTTCATGAAGATCTTTCTTGTTTCCAATACCGCACAAGGTTTTCAAGTTGATGTGGTCGTTATACTTCAAGTCTTCGAGTGTTTTGCTTAAAGTCAAACTTCTTATTTTCAAATGAGCAGAGTGTGTGGATGTAATTCCTTGGTTTTTGAAGTTGTGAAGGATGTTTTGGACCTAGTTAAGCAAGTGTTGGGGTCCGTAAGGCTTGGATTGTTTGCTGGTGTAACGTGTGGTTTCACTTAGGACCTACCTTCTACACGTTTCATATTGTGTGTTGTCTAGACGATTTGTAAATGTATTTTTCATGTTGTATCTAGCTGACAAGAAATGTAATCAATGTAATATCATGTATAAATAGTGAATCAAATTGAGTGAGGTGAAGTGTGATTGCAATTTGATTGAAAGGTTCTCAAGCAGATAAAAAAAGTAGAATAAATGCATTATTGATGTGTGACTGAAGGAGAAAGAGCAGAAGCTGTTGATGCTATCCAAATTCATCTTGAATACATATTTGTGATAGTGATCAAGAGTAGAGTGTGTCTAATTGATTAGATCTTCAGAAGATACTGTGAAGTGGTAGAAGTGCAATCATCAAAAGTGTGAGTTTCAATGTCAATTTTTCAGACAATAGAAAGACTGTCATACTATAATCATTTGTAAGTGTGTTCTCATTTTAGGGAGTAGTAGCTTCCTTGGGGTTGAACCTAAAACAAAGTCATAAGGGAGTAGAAGCTTCCTTGGGAGTGACTCTAAATCAAAGTTACTTAGGGAGTAGCAGCTTCCTTGGGTTAGGGCCCCTAAAATAAAGTTATTATTTGAGCTTCATAAATTGTGAGTCAATCCTCATCGTGGTTTTTTCCTTCTAGGGTTTTCCACGTATATCTGGTATTATGCGTTGATGTGCATTATGTTAATATTTCATGTTCATGTTAATGCTATGATGCTTAAGCTTTAAATCTACTCCAAATAAGTTGATGTTGTTGAAATTGAAGATTTTTTAGATACTGATTCACCCCCCTCCCCTCTCAGTATCTTGGTGTGTTCAACAGATTTTTGTGCTTATCATGAATGGGTAAGAACCATACTAAGCTGGATACATGATGGATATATGTACTTGGATAAACCACGTCACACAAGCAAACAAGAAATCTAAGCAGTTACAAGTCTAAGCACAATAGGGGAATTACCATCCAAAAAGGAAATTAAGAATGAAAAAGTGACTGAACTAATCGACACAACACCAAATGGCTAGAGCCTCAATGTGAAAGAAATTTTCAATCTTGTGGTGAGATACATGATAATGGGTATTGTATATAAGATATATTATGCAAAACATGAGGAATTTGCAACCGAAATGACCATCCATACTACATACCAGATGAGCATAGAGGGGAAGGACTTCGATTTGTGTGAAGTGTTGAGGGAACAACTATTGGAGAACCTACAGAAAATGAAGAGTTCAAACTATAATTTTAGGTACGAAACACTTATCATATGCCTTGTTTTCTACTTCATAAATGCCTTACCTAATTATGGTGGAAAGATATGGAAAACAAATATCTCAGTCGCAAAACAAATCATACAACATGGGACAATTGGGTAAAAGCACAAAGTTGTGTCACACTTTTATAAAGGAAATGACCAACGTTGATCCAACTTTTAAACTTGAATCACTTAAAAGTGACATATATGTTTTGAATTTTGGAATGATGTAAACTAATAAAATATTTATTTTTTACCATATTTTATATTTGTATTTTTTGAAAAAATTAAAAAATTATTTGAATATAGTTTTTAATAAATTGACACTATAATTTAGTTGCTGATAAAATGCTGAAAATGAAGTTACATGAGACGTTAATCTTTATATAGTAAATTTTATTTTTTTCTTCAATTTTTTTTGTGTATTTATAACTTGAAACTTTAGTGCATATATTTTTTTCCAATTTTGATAAATATATATTTTTAAATAAATAATAAAATGTGCGTGTATTAAAACGTAGTTATTTCCATTCGACGTCAACTTCATATTAACTATTTATCTAAAATAGAAAAAAATTATACCATCTTGATTTAGATTCTTTATCTAGTGTATCATATTTTTTTCATTTTTTTAATAAGTTTTACTATTTTTCCTTGACATGGTAATCGACCTAATGTTTTGTGCCGATAACCTACTTTTAGTAAAAATAGAAAGGAAAATATAAATAATAATTAAACTATTAAAATATATATTTTTTTGAAAACTAAACTTATAAATCTACAAAAGTGTATTTTTATATTTTTTTTAAAAATGTTATTTACACGAGTAGAAGTTGTTGAAATATCAAGTTTTTCAAATAATTTTATTTTTTTGGTAAATTGGCCTCATAGTGGTGCTACATATGCATTTATATAACAATTTTAGTTGGAAAAATTATGGACATATCTAACTTAGCTAGAATGAATATTACAAGGTCATATGTTTGACCAAAATTGATTTTTAGTTAGTAATACTTAAATTTCCTTGTGCTGATAAGTTGGCTGAAAGTGTGACACAGCTTTGTGCTTTTACCCAATTTTTAAAGATAAACCATCATTCACTACCGCATACTGGGGGTTCTTTAAGGCCTTTCAAACTAAGATGAAAGCTAGGAAAGAATACCATATGAGTTTGTCAAGCAATATATAAATCACATAACATTTATGGTAGACAAGGATTATATATAAATGGAGGCGGTAGAACCAAGTACATTCTAGATACCTAAACTACCCTATGAAGTTACAAAAGAAGAGATATAGGCATATGCCCAAAATATACTAAGAAAACCAAAGGATCCAAATGCAAAGAGATTTGGAACATATAGGGAGTTTATGGATAAACAACAAAAGAAAAAAATATGCAGAGGAAAAAGTGGAGAAGAATAAGGAGAAGTTGCATGAAAAATGGGAAATTCCACCACAACCATGTTCATCAACTCCATAATCTAGAACATCACTACTACAGCCTAGCACAACATTACTATAGGATAGCACAATAGAAACCCCACAACCTAGGAGTTTAGAAAGAAGACACTCTACAACCACAAGTACACAAACTACGGTAGAACTAGATTCATCAATGCAAACTATATCCACTTTGTAATAAAGAAGGAAAGAAGCAACATGACAAGAAGCATAAAAAATCTCCTACAATTGAGTGAGGAGAAGAAAACCACAAGGATTAAAAACAAGGGGTAAAGAGAAGCATGATACAAGCATCCAAAGAATAAGAAACTAAGGGGGAAGTATAGAAACCACCACAAAATAAGAAAGCTAAAGTTATAATGGTGGACATAGAAGAAGAGGAACAAATAGAGTAATGACAAGAAGAGGAGACAATAATGAATCTAGAGACAGTAGATAATGCTATCTAGCAGCATGGGATGTTAAAAGATACAACAAAAATGTATAATTAATTTTTCCCAGAGAATAAGGAAATCATAGAAAGGGCAGTAATAAGACATATGTGGAGAAGTGATCAAACCCTAGAAAAGATAATGGAAGGGTTCCCTCAAGAGCTAGTTGATGCAATGAGGAAAAGAAGGGAGAAATCTCTAGGAATAAAAGAATAAATAAGGTAGAAATCCATAGATGATATGGACCCAACCATCACCACAGAGAAAAAATAGAGATTGACACAAATACAAGCCACATAACTGCACACAAAACAAAGGGTGGATACCTTGATGGGCATGACAGAAGAAGATAAAAGAAAATTCAAAGAAAGTATATGATACCTTGAGGGAGGAGGAGAGAAATGAACAAGAACAATAACTCTCTGTAACATAATGAACAACAAATAGAGCAAGAGGAAGAGGAGCAACAAGAAACAGAGATAGATACTATAGAGGCATCTTCTTCTACCTCCCCAATACAATCAATTATGGATTTCTTGGTGCAACAAAAGAAAATCCAACCTATAGTGACACCACAACTACTACAACTCCCACTATTAGGATCACAGGTGAATTTGGAATCTCTCCAATTCAGAAACTACAATTGTGGGATATCTTCCATATCATAGCAAGGGAAGATATTTTACATGTAGATAGTACAAAGCATCGACAAGATGATATAATAGTAATTCAAAATCAGCTTCCAAATGTAAGGAGGGATACAACACTGCCCCTGCCACAACAAATCAAATAATTGGTTGACAGTTTACAAACAAAGATACAATATCAAGCAACCAAAGTCAAACATCAGACCAAAGAAGAAATGTTGAAAAATAGAATGACTGATGCAATGAAGAAATGTGTACAAGCACATACACAGTTGGAGAATCAAATAAGAATCCTGCAACAAGCCATTGGTGAAGAAAATATTCTATATTAGTTCAACATGTAGTGGCCTAAGACAACAAAGAACATAAAGGATCAAATGTATCACCTAGAGGCACAGATTGCATAATCATCCAACACATATGACCCACTTAAGGATTTGGACAGTTTAGTTAGAGCAATAATTGAAAATATACATACACAGTTACAACAACTACAAGATCAAAGAGAACAAATAAAAATGACAATTAAGTAGATCAGAGAGGTGGTCAACTTGAGATTAACCCACCTAAAAGGGATACTAGAAGAAGCTAAGCAAAGCACACAAAAGATGCAAATCCATGTCATTCTTACGGAAGCTAAAATAACATACATACAAATTCAAGGCCACATATAATTCTTGCAACAAGCCAAAAAGTAGTGGGACACTACCTTATAGAAATTAAAGGTGATCTACAAGAATATCCTACATAGAAACGAGCACTACATGTCTTGAGGACTAGACATATTTTTAAAAAGGGAGATGATGTTGGCAGGATACAGAGCAGTCAATGGAACCTAGCACAACTCAACGTAGATGAAGTACAAAGGATAAGGGTGGCAAAGCTAAAAGTACTAAGAGTCTTTTGTAAGGGACCCATTCCTATTACAATAGATTGTATAAAGATATGTAATGCAGTAAGATATAGGAGAGAGATAGATAAGAAATATATATACAGAGTAGAGACATAGACATGTCTTTTGTATCTAGTGATAAATATGAATATATAAGGAGATATAAGGATTCTAATACAAAAATGATGTGTCTATTAATGTGCTTGACTCGATATGTATAATTAGATCTTACCGCATTATTTTCTATCATATTTGCCTATTTTTCTACCACTGTATCTTCTAGAGTATAAACAGATTAGATAAGAGTACAATAGGTTCAAATCTCTAGACTGAGTCCTAGTTTCCATTTATAATGCCCACTCAGGAAATTAACAATAAACAACAATAATAAGTTAATTTAGTAAAAAAATAATGGAATAAATATGACTGAAGGAGAAAATACACTAAAATATAAATTAAGTATCAATTTAGTTAGATTCATCATAAATGAAAAGTTTAAGATTCAAATGGTTCATATACAGTTATACAAATTTATACATATTTACAGTAAATGCCAAATAGTCATCCATTTGCAAAGTGAGAAGAAACTTTATTAGCTCCAATATCCTACACAAATATTAGATCCAAAACTACACATCTAAATGAAAACATTAGTTCCACAAAGTCAATAAATGTACAAAATAGATATCAATTGCACAAGATGACGAAACTACAGGCCCTAAGGGCCAGACCTAATGTCTCGGGGGGCTCATGATGGTCTTGCCTACGTACGCATAGTGCAGAGACTTCATAGTTCTGAGGACTATATTTTTTGCCAACTTAAATTGGTTGTCCAAAATAAAAGATGCATTAGTTGCATCATTTGACCACTTTACACACATATTCTCAATTTCACAAAATAAGAGAAAAATGGTTTGGGGGTAGGATATTATCGCTAGGCAATCACATAGGATCTTCCATATTATTATAACCAAGTTACACACATCAATCGAATAAATTATCACCTAGAATCTAAGAACATGAATAATTGAATCCCTTAGAGCATTTCATATAAAAGTTTGTAAAAGATTTAACAATGTTTCTATTATTGAACTAAATAGATTAAAAGACTCCACACTTACTATTCAACACTACACACACGCATAACCAATTTAATACAAACAAAATCATAGAAGAAAACTAGAAAACATTGTGCATGCATAAATAATCCATCAAGGCTAAACAATAATTAACCTTTGATCATTAAGGATCACGTATACTAAGCTATAATCATAATAGAAGTCAAAGGGATCATTTTGCATCATATAGCCATAAAAGTAAATGTATAATTGAACCATATAATTATTCTTCTAAACATTATACTAACATATTGACCATTAAGCCATAGCTTAGAACAAAATCATTATATCTCTAATACCTAAGAAGTTCAATATTAAAACCTATATCTTCCAATTTGATTTGCTAATTACTAAGGACTCCAACATGATTGGAAAAACATAACCATCTAATATTTACTTAATGTTAAGGAGTCAACACCTTTACTTAGAAACTATTTATATAACCTCTAATTCACTATAAGAAAACTAGACTCATTGTATTTTCCATCTATATATTTCTTTTATCACCTAATATTCTTCTTATATACCAAAAAAAAATAAAAACATAATCTGGAAACCAAAACATACATATATAATATCTTTTTACTTAAGATAGAAAGATTTCTCTATAATTACTTCCTAACCAAGAAGCTAATATTTATTCCAATTAAAAATAATAATAATCTCAACTACCAATAATAGTAGGAAAGTGACTTCATTATGATAGAAAAAAGTAACTTATTAATATAGTTTAACTACTTTTCCCAAATAAAGCAACTTAGATTCATTACATAAAAATAAGATTTGGTAAAAAGAGGTTTTCTATTCTATTCTTTGGCAACATAAGCACATTCATCTCTTCTACATTTTACTATTTACATGCAATTAATTTGTCTTCTAGTTTATGCCATCAAAATCATGGACTTTAAATTGAGATGTGTGTATAGGTATAAAGAGGGTTTAAGGCCCAATTCACACTGCTTACTAAGCAATGAGATATATAGTCTACCAATTTCTCTGAGTAAAACACCACTTAAGATCTCTTCTTACGTATTTATGGGCAGAGAGGCATGAGAACAGATGACAACGGTGTGATCCAAACTTAGCATTTAAACAAAGGCAATATCCTAATGATATTTAATGGTGATGCTCAATAAAGAAATCTGCATAAATATGTTCACACTAAAATTATGCTACATAGAGGAAATATATTCCAATAAAATAAATTGTGGTAGCATAGACCCGACACACAATCTATTTGAAATAATGGTTCAAAGAGAAGTCATCTCTGGAATTGCAATGATCGTAGTTAAAGAAGAAAATACAATTATTTCCAAGAGTGTAATACATTCTACTATGTTAAAGAAGAGGACAAGGATGAACTAACTTAGTCCCAGATGGATGATAATACCTACATTAAATACCATAGCACTAAGCACAACCTCAACGCTGAGGACATATATTTCAAAAGGATAGATGATTGAAGAATTGTGGGACTGATAAGATGATACTCCATACCAGATTTAAAATACATACCTTGATGGTATTGAGGTGGTCTCAACCTATTAAAAACCTTAAACTTATACTAAGATTATTCTTTCTATATTCAGATGTGATAACCCACGAGTTAAAATTGTTTCTAGTCTTTGGTCTTCTTTTAGATAAACAACCTAAAAATCAAGAGTCTCTCAACAACAACTATATATATATATATAACACGTTCCTCTGTTAATACAAATTTAGTCGATAGGCTAAAATATGTGAGCATTAAAGTGTACAGAAAATTGTCTCACGCCACTTATAAAGAAAAAGATTCACACAGGGATAATTTCTAAACTGGTCAGTTGTTCTTATTGGTGTTTCCCTTGATTCTCCTATGGATACAAACTCTAGTAATAGCATGTGAGAGAGAGAAGCCACTAATCATTCCAAAACAGTTGAGCAAAAGAAGTTGACAGGTGATGAGCTTCATTTCCAATAGGTCACTAAAAGATTAAATAAGTTGAAAGTGCTCATGCAAACTGTTTGACAGAATATCTCAAAGAGATGTTATCTCTAACAATGGAATGATTGCAAGATAATCACACAGAGTTTCATTGAAAAAAGACTTGAGAATCTTTCAAGAAAAGGTGATTGGTATGAAGAGACAATACAATGCAAGGAAGTCTCCTCACAAATGATTATATCCGGTGCCCATGAAAGTTGATTAATAATGTATTTATATATATAGCTGCAACATGGAGTTGTAGATACAATACTAAATAAAGATTTATTAATACATAGAAATATTAAAAAAAAAGCGTTCAAAGTTCCCAAGTACCTCCCAAGACATTAAATAGTTACCTTAAATAATGAAACTAATTAGCATACTATTGGGTTTATTAATCTGGAGTGGGAATTTATGCCACCAACCCCATCAGAGATCTCCGTAGATCTCCCTCCTGCCACACCTGACCAAATTGTAAATGCCATTTGCTGGCCCGTCAGTTTCTAATTCATTGCTGGTCAGTTGTTATTGAATGTTGTTAGGTGAGTTTGAATTTGAGTGGCAGATTTTTGGAAGCCAAAAAAAAAAAGACAAAAGGAAGGAATGAAAAAAAAAGTTAGTTTTTGTGTGAAGAGAATGTTGTGAGCAGCAGCAGCATTATAGTACAAAGAAGAAGGAATGTTTGTTGCAGCAGCAACAAGAAGAATACAGCAGTGAGAGAGTGCAAAGATTCAAGCTTTAGACAGCTCCAGACATGCACAACAGACAGTTAGAGGAAAGACTAGAGCATCTCCAAATAGAGAAGGACAGTTGTAATGTCCAGCTAGCTCTAGAGAGAGCAGTAGTTGTAGGGATAGAGGAAACAGAGCCGTAGCTCTGAGTTGTATTTTTTTTTTATGTAAAATAGTTTTATTGATAAATAGAAATCTCTATTTGTGCATTGTTTTTGTTGTGTCTCCTCTCTCTCTATTTGATTTATTCTTTCCTTCCAACAAATGGTATCAGAGCCTTAGGCTTGGCTGAAATAGAGTTTTAGTTTTCTGGGTATTTAGAAAAACCCCTAAGTTTTTCTGGTTATTAATAGTCTCCCCTTGATTTAGAAGAATGGCAGGAGGAGACAACAAGAGTTGGTAGCAAGGTCACCGGTTTTTTATGGGAAAAACTATGATGTTTGGGCGAAGAAGATGAAGACCATCTTGGTTGCAAATGATTTCTAGGAACTTGTGGTTAGTGGGTTCACAGATGTGACTGACCCAAATGCCTTTGTAGCCCTGTCAAACACCCAAAAGAACCAACTAAAGGAGACAAGAAGAAATAATGCAAAAGCCTTCAATCTAATTGAGGCAGCCCTGACAAAGGCTATTTTCTAGAATAGCAGCAGCTAACTACGCAAAAGAAGCATGGGAAACATTGCAAAACAGTTACAAGGGAACTAACAAGGTGAGATCAGTGAACCTCCAGCTGCATAGGAGAGATTTTGAGACCTTGCAGATGAAGGATAGTGAGTCTATTTCAGACTTTCAGACAAGGGTTTCCACCTTAGTTAATCAATTGAGGATAAATGGAGAAACCACAGATGAGCAAAGGATTATAGAAAAAATCCTTAGAAGTTTTCCCCCTAGATTTGACCCAATAGTTATTACCATAGAAGAGACCAAAGACCTCTCAAAAATGGCACTTGATGAGTTGATGGGTTCTCTTCTTACCCATGAGCAGCGGCTAAATAGATACGTTCCTTCCCTAGAGCAAGCATTCAAAGCACAAGGAAATGTGAGAGGTAGGGGAAGAGGAAGAAATGGCAGAGGAAGAGGTCAAAGGGGCAGAGGTAGAAGCAACTTCAAAAGAGGAGGCTCTAATAGTCAGGAGGAGGCCAGCACTTCCCAAACAAACTTCCAAAATAAGAAGAGTAGCAGCTCCAACTAAAGGTATGATAAATCTAGCGTGCAATGTTACTACTGTCATAAGTATGGTCACTATGCAAGTGAATGTAGGAAGAAACAACGTAACCAAGGGCGTCAAAATGCCAATGTGGCAAATGAGAACAAGGCTAGAAATGAAAATCAGTCTAAGGTCTTTATTGTGTGCAACCCTGCTGAGCAGAGTAGCCCTAAAGTATGGTATTTGGATAGTGGATGTAGCAACCACATGAGTGGTAATGCAAATTTGTTTGCCTCTATTGACAAGAGTGTTAGGTCTGAAATCATGATGGGGAATAGTCAAAAGGTTCCTATCATAGGAAGAGGCATCATCACAGTCCTATCCAAGCAAGGTGAGAAAATGTAGATCCAAGATGTTTATTATGCCCCAGGCATAAAACATAACCTATTGAGTATTGGACAGATGGTCCAAAATGGGTATAGAATCCTGATGGAGAAAGGGGAGTGCATCATCTATGATAGGGATGGTAGTATGAAGGTCATTGCAGCAGGGCAGATGACGAAAAATAGAATGTTCCCCCTTAGGTTGCAGTCCCCAACGCTCTTTAGAGCTACACCTGTCAAGTTCTAGATGACTCAAGATGGCTTCAGAGTCAACCAGATGGCGTCTACAACAGTGGCTTAGTAGTCAGCATTCAAGACAGTCATCCAAGACCCATCCAAGCTTTGGCATTTAAGGTATGGGCACTTAAGTTTTTCTAGTTTAAGTCTTTTGTCCAAAAAAGGCATGGTTAGAGGGCTTCCAACAATTGTAGAGCCTAATAGGAAATGTGAAGCCTACATTTTAGGAAAGCAGCACAGACAGCCTTTTCAATCAAGACATTCTAGGAGGGCAAGACCACCATTGGAGTTGGTGCATTCAGATTTATGTGGCCCCATGAAGACCCCCACACTGGGTGGGAATGTATATTTCATGACCTTCATTGATGATTACAGCAAAAAGACTGTAATGAAACAACTTGCACAATATCTGAATATAATAGTAATATGCTGCAAATACTTGATAATAATATGCCACTTTGAGGGGGCAACCTCCTAATCCTCTTCGAGGGGGATACCTCCAATAGTCTTTAGTAAGAACACAATACTCAATATGATGTGAAATGAGACTCACTACCTCCTATATATACCTATTTATGCCTAGGATATCACCTAGGCTGACTTAGATAGCCCTATAGCAGCCTTAGGCCAACCTAAACAACTAAATAACAATATAATAATGATAATATGACTTAATTAGGAGTTAAGATAGCCACAAGCTGACTATTCATAACCCTATATACACCAATATTAAGGGCGTAGCATGCCCCCCTCTTCAAAGAAGCATTGTCCTCAATGCTAACCAAGTGTGGATTCTTTTGAATGAACTCCTCATCCTCCCATGTGGCCTCTTCAACTAGTAAATTCTTCCATTGGATGAGATACTGAGTGAGGGTTCTATTCCTTAGCTTCTTCGTGTGTGTTTGAAGAATGCCCTCTGGTTCCCAAATTATTCTTCCTTCTTCATCGAGCTCTGGTAGTACTGTTTGAGTAGGAATATTCTGCCCAATTACCTTCTTCAAACAAGAAACATGAAAAACTAGATGTATCTTTGTTGTTGGTGGCAACTCTTGCTTGTAGGCAACACTACCAATCTTTTGCATGATTTGGTATGGCCCATAATATCTTGGAGACAACTTATTATTCTTTTTTTGTTGCTTCATTGAGATTTGTTTATAAGGCTACAATCTCAAGAAGACCCAATCCCCAACTTCAAAATTTCTTTCACTACGATGTTGGTCCGCCTGTTGTTTCATTCGATTTTGTGCCATAGCTAAATTCTCCTTGAGTCTTGAAAGTACCTGTTGTTGATGAAGCAAGTGGTCCTCTACTCCCTAAACTCTTGGTGACACCTTTAATGATGATGTGATGGAAGAAGGATGATATCCATAAAGTGCCAAAAATGGAGACATTTTTGATGAGCTATGAAAAGAAGTGTTATACCACCATTCTGCCAGTGGTAGCCAATCTACCCATTGAGATTGTTTCTCTGAAGTGAAACAACGTAGATATCCTTCCAAACATTTATTAACAACCTCAATTTTCCCATCTTATTGAGGATGGTATGAAGAACTATGAGCCAATTGAGTACCCAAACATGAGAATAAATCTTTCCAAAACTGACTAGTAAAGATAGGATCATGATCACTGACAATAACCTTAGGTGTACCATGTAGCTTTTGGATATTCTCCAAGAAAACTTTTTCCACTGCACTTGTTGTAAAAGGATGTGATAATGCAATGAAATGTGCATATTTAGTGAGGCGATCAACTACCACCATGATGACATTATGACCTTTAGATTGGGAAGCCCTGTGATGAAGTCCATGGATACCTCTTCCCAACGCTGGCTAGGAATAGATAAGGGTTGCAAGAGACCTGGTGTCTTAATTGTCTCCCCCTTATTTCTTTGACAAACCAAACATTCAGCCACAAATTTTTGCACCTCACCTTTTGGCCCTTCCCAAAAAAAATCTTGCTTGACCCGACGATATGTCTTCAAAAATCCTGAATGACCACCAACTAGGGACTCATGTAGCTCTGTCAGAATCTTGTGTTTAAGAGTGGAATTCTTGCAGAGATACAAGCGCTCTTTATACCAAAGAATATCTCCCTTGAAACAAAACTTATATGAACTACAAGGATCACTTTTTAATTGTTGGATGAGATTACTTGTTGCAACATCATTTCGCCACTCTGCTTTGGCTTCTTCCACCCAATTTGCTTGTAATATTGAAAGGGCACACAATAAGGCTTCATATTTCTCATCCTTCCTAGAAAGTGCATCAGCCACAATATTTTCCTTCCCTTTCTTATATACAATCTCAAAGTCATATCCCAACATCTTAGTGACCCATTTTTGTTGCTCTTCAGAGGATAGTCTTTGTTCCAAAAAATATTTTAGGCTATCATGATCTGTCTTAACCTTGAAGTGTTGACAGATTAAATAAGGCCTCCATTGTTTAACTGCATGAAGGATTGCTAGCATTTCCTTCTCATAAATAGGTTTGAGCTGATTTTTACCCTTTAATTGACGACTCTCAAAAGCAATTGGTCAACCTTCTTGCATGAGAACTGCTCCTATCCCATTTCCAGAAGCATCACATTCCACAATGAATTCCTTGGTGAAGTCCGGAGTGGCAAGCACTGGAGTTGTACACATAGCCTCCTTCAATTGCTCAAATGCTACATTAGCAGACTCATTCCAATGAAAAGAATCCTTCTTCAAGAGAGTGGTGAGGGGTGCTGCTATACGACCATAATTCTTCACAAATCTTCTATAGTACCCTGTCAATCCCAAGAAACCCCTTAGTTTCTTAATGGTTTTTGGAATAGGCCATTCCGTGATAGCCTTAATTTTGTTAGGGTCCACCTTTACTCCTTCATGTGAAACTATGTGTCCCAAATACTCCACCTCCTTAAGACCAAAAGCACACTTGGATGGCTTAGCATAGAGTTGATGATCTTTGAGTAATTGTAATGCTTGATCTACATGCTGCAAATGTTCTTCCCAAGTCTTGCTATAAATCAATATATCATCAAAGAACACTAACACAAACTTTCTCAAGAACTTCTTAAAAATGGAATTCATCAAACTTTGGAATGTAGATGGTGCATTGGTAAGGCCGAATGGCATGACCAAAAATTCATAGTGACCCTCATGAGTTCGGAATGCTGTCTTACAAATATCTTCCTTCTTAATCCAAATTTGGTGATAACCAGATCTAAGATCTAACTTGGTAAAATACATAGCTCCATTCAATTCATCTAGCAAATCATCAATGGCTAGAATAGGAAACTTATCTTTAATGGTGTACATGTTGAGCACTCTATAATATGGACACATTCGCCAAGTTTCATCCTTCTTATGCACCATCACCATAGGCGAGGAGTAAGTACTTTGGCTATGCCTGATAATTCCTGCCTCTATCATCTCCTCAACAATTTTTTCTATCTCGCTTTTTTGTATGTGTGGGTACCTATAAGGCCTGATGTTTGGTGGTTGGCTACCTGGAACTAGTTGTATGGCATGGTCATGATCCCTCTTAGGAGGAAGTCCTTTAGGCATATCTTCAAGAACCACTGAGTGACGATCAATTATTGCTTGTAAATCTGGATGAGTAGGAGCATTAGATTGAGAGACTTCTAATGAACATAGCTGGGCCACAAATCCATCCGCTCCTTTCTTAAGCAACTTTTGCATTTGATGAGAGCTTACCATCTGTGGGGATTTTGCCTTCAACCCCCTTAGCTCCACTACCTTTCCTTCTTATTGAAATCTGATGAATAGTTCTTGGAAGTTCATCTCAATTGTTCCCAATGTAGTAAGCCATTGTACTCCCAAAACAATATTTGCTGCACCCATGGATATTGCATACATTGGGGTATCAAGTTGATAATCTCCCATGGATAATTTAATGCTATGACACTTCCTTAAACAACTAACTATATCCCCATCTGCAATCAAAACTTGAAACTCTGGGGCTGGGTATATAAAACAATTTAGACGAGTTACCAACTTTTTGTTGATGAAATTATGAGTACTACTTGAGTCGATCAACACTGTTATTTTCTGCTTCTTTAAGAAACCCACTACCTTGAGAGTTTGTGGTGTATTGAAACCTAAGAGTGCATGACAAGAAATGATTGGTTGAGAATCATGTGATTCCTCACTTGACTCCCTATCCTCCTCTAATATGGGTTCCTCCTCTTCTTCCTCACTTGGACCTTCAATAAAGAACAATTCTTTTCACTACATTTATGTCCTCGACTGTATTTGCTATCACAATTGAAACACAACCCTTTTGCTCTTTTCTCCTCAATTTTCTGTGGAGTCAACCTAGTAGGTTGAGGAAGAGAAGGTGTTGAATATCCTTTCTCTCTTGTCATATTAGCCCCTTGCTTTCTAGGAATCAAATATTTCTCCTCTACCTTGCGTGCCAAGATAAAAGACTCATTTACTGAGCTAGGACTAAACATGTGTACCTCATGTTGAATGTGATCCTTGAGACCACCCAAGAATAAATCATTCAAGTTCTCCTCTATAATTGTATCCACTCTTAAGGATAGATTTTGGAATTTTTGAATATAATCCTTAACCGATCATGTTTGTTGAATTTTAGCAAGCTGGCTGAAGAAGTTGTCTGTCACACTATTGCTATATTGTGCTTAGAGTTCTTCTGTAAAAATTGACCATGAGACAGTGAGACCCTTTTTTCTCCAATGAGTACAAAGCCAATGATACCAAATGAATTGATCTGGTTCTAGATATAGGGAAGCCATCGTGACCTTTTGTCCATATGGGATTTGATGTACTTCAAAAAAAATCTCCATTTTGTTTATCCATGTTAGAGGATCCTTACCATCGAACTTGCGCATATCCACCTTTGGAAAAAAATTCCTAGATCCCATAGGAGTATTAAAATTTGTGTCATTATTAGCCAACTTGAAGGTTTCACCTTGGTTGCTTGAGAACTCCTTTCTTGGTTCATTCATATAGGCGCTTAACATGCTTCGTATATCTGATATATCTCCTCTTAGGTCACACATATCCCTCTTAACCTCTTCCTTGAACTTACTTATTTCCTCATTGGGATTACTATCCTCTATTATTTCCTCATCCTTATCAGAGGATTTCCCCGGTGTGGCAGCATTCTTTTTGCCTCTTGTTGTAGGCCCCGTCATGATGGAAACCAATATTTTTGAAATAAATCACACAAATGAAATGTAAATTTTCTAAAATTTTACTGTAACTTACTAAGGCCAAGATACCACTTACCCAGAAAAAAATCCAAAAAAAATAGCAAATTTGCTGCCTTGAGAGTGAATTTGTTGGAAACCCTAATTTTGCAATAACTCTCTTATTTTTGCTTCAATTCCTCTCAAATCTAGATTGTATTTTTTTTAATATGGTCTTCAAAAACCCTTTAAAAATCTTTAAAAAATTCGCTAAAATATGAAAGTTATGCTCTTCTCAAAATTGCCTCCAATGTTGAGAAAAAATCTTGCCTCTACGGTGCCAAGATCATGCTCTGATAACGCTTGTAATGAAACAACTTGCATAATATCTAAATATAATAGTAATATGCTGCAAATACTTTATAATAATATGCCACTTTGAGGGGGCAACCTCCTAATCCTCTTCAAGGGGGATGCCTCCAATAGTCTTTAGTAAGAACACAATACTCAATATGATGTGAAATGAGACTCACTACCTCCTATATATACCTATTTATGCCTAGGATATCATCCAAGCCGACTTAGATAGCCCTATAGAAGCCTTAGGCCAACCTAAACAACTAAATAACAATATAATAATGATAATATGACTTAATTAGGAGTTAAGATAGCCACAAGCTGACTATTCATAACCCTATGTACACCAATATTAAGGGCGTAGCGAAGACTTGGGTTTATTTCTTGAAGAATAAATCTGAAGCATTTGAGAAGTTCAAAGAGTTTGAGGCCTTAGCTAAGAAGCAAAGTGGTCGTCATATCAAGGTCCTCAGAATGGATTGAGGGGGAGAATATGTCTCCAAAGAATTTATGAATTTCTACAAGTATGAAGGCATTCAAAAATAGTTCACAACAAGGTATACTCCACAACAAAATGGATTTTCTAAGAGGAAGAACAGAACCATCACAGAGGTGGAAGAAAGCATGCTGAAGGCAAAGGGACTGTCAAATGATTATTGGGGTGAGACAGTCACAACAACAGTATATTTGCTAAATAGAAGTCCCACGAAGGCTGTACGGGACAAAATTCCATAAGAAGCATGGACAAATGACAAATGGAGTGTGGAGCATCTACAAATTTTTGGATGCGTGGTATATGCATTTGTGCCTAAGGAGAAAAGATAAAAGTTTGATGACAAAGGAGAAAAGTGCATCTTCATTGGGTACCGTGAAGAATCAAAAGGCTACAAGTTGTACAACCATGTCACAAAGAATGTCATAATCAGTAGGGATGTTGAATTCATTGAAAATGAATCATGGGATGGCACAGTTGACACCACCACAGGTATCTCAACAATGATACCCATAGATGATGAAGAAGGTGGAAATGATGTAGGAACTTCCATCAGTGAAGCAGATTTAGCACCAGAGCACTTTGGATCCCACTCTAGAGCTCTCTAAAGCCATCACCAAAATAGTTTAGATTCAGCCAATTCAAGACTGTAGCAACACAGTCAGCTCCGGAGCACTCCAGATTCGAGCAGTAGTAACTCTAGGAGCAGTTTAGATCCTATGCTTGCTTATGTAATGCCAAGAAAGATAAGGAGTGTGAGGGAGATTTATGAAGACACAAGGTATGATAAGTTTGATGAAAATTTGTATTTTACTTTGTTCTCTTATGGTGATCCAACAGATTTTGAAGAGGCTGTGAAAGAAGAAAAATGGTGTAAGGCCATGGATGAAGAGTTGGACGCAATAGAAAGGAACGAGACATGGGAGTTAACAGCCTTACCCAAGGGTAAATAGGTTATTGGAGTGAAGTGGGTCTATAAGACCAAAAGTACTACTGAGGGAAAGATAGAGAGGCATAAAGCAAAGCTGATTGTTAAGGGATACAAACAACAGCCTGGAAGAGACTATGATGAGACCTATGCACCAATTGCAAGGTTGGAGACCATACGAGCAGTCATAGCAATTGCAGCCTAGCACAAGTGGAAGGTCTATCAAATGGACATGAAGTCAGCCTTCCTAAATGGAGTGTTGAAAGGGGAGGTGTATGTGGAGTAGCCACCTAGCTATGAAGTCCTAGGGCATGAAGACAAGGTATACAGGCTTTGAAAAGCTCTCTATGGGTTGAAGCAAGCACCTCAAGCATGGTAGAGCAGGATAGATTCCTATTTGCTGAGTAGTGGCTTTAGAAAAAGTGGTAGTGAGCCCACGCTCTACATCAAAGCAGCCAATGGTGAGATTTTAATTGCTCTTTTGTATGTAGATGATCTAATTTTTATTGGGAATAGTGATCTCTTCATTGCTGATTTCAAAGAGGTGATGAAGAAAGAGTTTGAGATGACTGACCTAGGTTTGCTGAGATATTTTTTTGGCATTGAGGTCCAACAAACTGAGCTTGGCATATTTATTTTGCAAACTAATTATGCCAAATAGATTTTGAAAAGATTTAAATTGTAGAATAGCAAGCCTGCTCCAACACCAACGACTACAGGTATGAAACTAAGCAAGGAGGACATCAGCAATGAAGTGAACCCAACCCTCTATAAGAGTATGGTTGGAAGTCTGATGTATTTGACTGCTACAAGGCCCGATTTAATGTACGCAGTAAGCCTGATATCGAGGTTCATGGAGAAACCTAAGGACACACACTAGCAAGCAGGAAAGAGGATCCTAAGGTAAGTCAATGGAACTCAAGGCTTTGGCATACTGTACACCGTATCTAGTGAGTTTGAGCTGGTTGGTTACACAGACAGTGATTGGGTAGGAAGTGTAGATGACAGAAAGAGCACATCAGGATATGTGTTCCACATGGGTTCAGGACCCATTTCATGGGCATCAAAGAAGCAGCCCATAGTTTCTCTCTCCACAGTAGAGGCTGAATACATAGCAGTAAATGTAGTAGCATGTCAGGCTATTTGGTTGAGGAGAATCCTTGTAGATTTGAAAGAACAACAAGAAGATGGTGCAACCATATCTTGTGACAATGTTTCCTCCATAGCCTTGACGAAGAATCTAGTCTTCCATGGATGAAGCAAACACATAGAGATCTGCTATCATTTCATAAGAGAGTTAGTGGAGAATGGAGAGATTAAACTTCAGTTTTGTAGGTCCAAGTAGCAGCTCACTGATATATTTACTAAGGCACTGTCTAAGGATATCTTTGAATGCTTGAAAGACAGCTTAGGCATTGTGGACAGCTCCAAATTTTAGTTCTGGAAAGAGAGCTCCCAATAGCTCCGACAGCTATAGACAGCTCTGAAAACACAGAATGAAAGTGGTATGTGGCTCCAGATTAAGGGGGAGTGTTGGGTTTATTAATCTAGAGCGGGCATTTATGTGACCAACCCTATCAGAGATCTCTGTAGATCTCCCTCCTACCGCACTTGACCAAATTGTAAATGCCATTTGTTGTCCCATCAACTTCCAATTCATTGTTGGTTAGTTGTTATTGAATGTTATTAGGTGAGTTTGAATTTGAGAGGAAGATTTTTGGAAGCCAAAAAAAAGACAAAAGGAAGGAATGAAAAAAATAGTTAGTTTTTGGGTGAAGAGAATGTTGTGAGCGGCAGCAGCACTGTAGTGCAGAGAAGAAGGAATGTTTGTTGCAGCAGCAACAGAAAGAATACAACAGTGAGAGTGCAGAGATTCAAGCTTCAGACAGCTCCAGACATGCACAGCAAATAGTTAGAGGAAAGAGCAGAGTAGATCCAAATAGAGAAGGATAGTTGTAATGTCTAGCTAGCTCTAGAGAGAGCAGTAGTTGTAGGGATAGTGGAAACAGAGTCGTAGCTCTGAGTTGTATTTGTTTTTATATAAAATAGTTTTGTTGATAAATAGAAATCTCTGTTTGTGCATTGTTTTTGTTGTGTCTCCTCTCTCTCTATTTGATTTATTCTTCCCTTCCAACACATACAAGAACTAGAAGGAACAACGATTTGCATCAGGAAATATTGTAGAGACCGCACCTACAAATTTGCAAGTTGAAAAGCATGCATCGAAAGCTGATATGATTAGAAACTATCTAACATGAGCTGGGGTTAAAGGAAGTATAGACATGATTCGTAGTCTGATAGGCAGAATCACTCGAGGAGATATCATCTTATGCAATACAAAAATAGTGGTTACACTCCTAGTGGATAAAATAGAAGGATTACTAAGCAATAATAGGTGAACTAAATCAAAACCTAAGCTTTTCAAGATTAAACAATATGGGTTGATAAAACAAAAGCTGAGAATTTCTCATAGATAACACTAAATGAAATACGTTATGAACCATAATAGGAAGGTGCAAATAAGGTATTTAAACTACTTGACAAGCAAAAATGGTGAACTTACCTCCCATGCAAGCTGCCTGTAACATTCCCCAAAACTATTTTCCAGAACTTCCCCATCCTATTCCAAAAAAATGGCTCCCCAAATCTTCTCAAGTTTCTCATGACTCTCCTTCTCCCACTATCTCCTCTTTTTCTAAAATTAGCCCCACTCTCAATAGAAACTGAAAAATAATTATTAATTTCTAATATTCTCTCTTGAAGTTGCATAACAGATATTCCTTGCATGCACAACATAAAATAAAAGAATTTCTATAAAATATGTAAATAGAAAAGCATATAATGACAATGCATGATTTTTTTTTCTACACATTATTAAATTATCTAAATAATTATTTCAAAACAATACAATTGATTAATTATTCTAAACAATTAATGAGTAGGGTTTAGGTGTCCTTACATTCTTCCCCTCTAAAACTGGACTTCCTCGTGGAAGTCATCAAGAGAAATGAATATTTTTTATCTCCAACACATCTGACAAAGTTAGATTTCATCAAAAAAAATTCATCTGTACATTATTAAAACATGTAATCACTAGATCATCTTTTGTCTATAAACAATTTTCACTGTTACTAAAACAACAAAGATTATCAACTCTATCATACAAATTTTAGGTACACCACTCTACCTATTAGAATATTGTAATATCTACATCATTATCACTTAACCAAGAAACATGTTTATAGCATCAATATATTATTGTTGATTAAATTCATTGCAACATATTCTTTCATAACTACTCTTAATATTTAAACATCACAAATATCAACTTTATACATAATACATCATGTATACTTTCAATGGAATGAGGATGATTAATGCCAAGTTGAACCATAGTGCCACAGAATATATCTTACACAATTTCACAATAAAACCCCAGGCCATATGGCAATCTACACAATTCACATTACTCCACACAAGCTAGCAACAACAAACACTGATAAAGCCTCAAAATATAGAAGTTTCCAATGAATAAAAATTTTAAATAAAATCAATAAATAAAACTTCATGTATATAAATAAATTAAATATCACAAGACAATAGCTCAAATCAAAACCAAAATCCTTAATAGAATAGTCCTCAAGGCAAATGGACAATTTTCAGTTTCAAAACAACCAAATATCTTAAAGAAACTTTAAAACTATTGGCTCAAAACAATAAGGAAGAAAATAACAAAATAAAACTTCCAAAAATTTTCATAAAACTTTACATCACAATCACCACGTGACTTCAAATGATCCACCTAAGGGGAGGAGGGGAATGTGGTGGTCTCAAACCACATGGAGCTCCAACATATGCCACAAAAGTTCAATTGATCATGAAACTTATGCAATTATGAATATTCAACAATTATGAATAATCACAGTTTAGGAAACTCCCTTTTTCACAAATGTAGCTCCCTTAATACAATAGTAGCTCCCATATCACACAACTCCCACAACACCATTTCATCAACCAAACCCCCATCACAACACCAACACCAATCACCATGAATATCCCCAAAGGGGCATAGGTCCCTGTAGCTCCCTAATCATAGCTCCCAAACCACAACCAACCACAACACCAACACCAACGCCATGAATATCCCCAAAGGAGTATAAGTCCTTGTAGCTCCCTAAATGTAGCTCCCAAACCACAACCAACCATAACACCAACACCAACAACATGAATATCCCCAAAGGGGTATAAGTCCCTTTATCTCCCTAACCATAGCTCCCAAATCACAATGTAGCTCCCATAACACCAACAGCCACAACACCATCACCATACACACAAGTTTGTCAATTTCATTACAGAATAAGGTGAAAAATATACATGCTTGACAGAAATCATTAACATTACAGAAAATTACAATTCCAAGAATACATCTATGAACATATATGTATATACGTTGAAAATGATTTACTAGACATTCATTCTAAATTGTTACTCAATCAAAATTTAACTCTACTTGCCATAGTGAGACCCAACAAACAGATTTATATTACTAATACTTTTACCCCAGAGTTCCCAAGTGTTGCAACCTGGTGTTCTAATATATTACTAATACTTAGATGGCTCGTTTGAAGTCACGTGGTGATTATGATATAAATTAACATTAGGTATGGCCCTTAGGGCCTGTAGTTTCGTCATCTTGTGCAATTGATATCTATTTTGTACATTTATTGACTTTGTGGAACTTATGTTTTCATTTAGATGTGTAGTTTCAGATCTGATATTCGTGCAGGATACTGGAGATAATAAAGTTTCTTCTCACTTTGTGAATGGATGCCTATTTGGCATTTACTATAAATATGTATAAATTTGTATAACTATATATGGAACGTTTGAATCTTAAATTTTTCATTTACGATGAATCTAACTAAAGTGATATTTAATTTGTATTTTAATGTATTTTCTCCTTTATTCATATTTCTTCCATTATTTATTTACTAAATTAACTTATTATTGTTGTTTATTGTTAATTTTTTGAGTGGGGATTACACCCTTTCCAATAATAGCAATCACTTAGGTACAACCAGTTGTTCCATACTACCTGTTGGCATGTAGTATATCCCAGTTCTCCCTCTATCCACAATATTCGAAGTAATATGTTGTTAGTATTCTCAAACCCTCCAACTATCTTAAACTTTTCTTTGAAAAATAACTTTGTTGCATGATGTGCTCTAGACTCAAAATAGAAGGCATCATAGTAAGCATACTTGTCAAACCTATCCTCACCATAGCTACAATCTTCATTAAGTGCCTCAAAAAAACATATAATGACATCCTTGAACACACTTTCCCATCTTAATAAGAAGTGAGAAATGGCTACAACAAATCAACTAGAAACACTTTCTTTACCTCATTCTGATGGAAGATGATGTTCTTCCTAATGTGTTTTAGAAACTCCTCCTCAAATTTACTCTATGAGAAACTCTCCCCTTTTGATCTACAAATATTGTAGGATCTAAAGTTCCCAACCATAGATGTATCATGCAAAACTTCCAAAATATTCTACTTCATTTTAGCTTCAAGAAACATGCTATAATACCCATAACATATGAAATCCATAGGTATCAAATAGGACAACTGTGACAAGAATAATCATTGAATATACTATGTCCATTACCTTCACATTTATGCTCTCCTTCCATATATTCCTTAGAAATCAAGAGCCACCTTGATTTATCACCATGGTGTATTTGTTGTACCCATTTATTCTTTTTATGTGATGAGGGGTCCTAAACACTTGCTTCATGGATATTGTCCTTAGCTCCAATAGATCTCACAATGTTACTGTGAACTAGACTCTTTAAATCATGGCATAAATCAACTTGTATGTAATATGAAAACAAAACACTATAGTCACAAACCTCCTTGAATCTCCTCCAAATTAATGTTAATATGTATGGAATAATTGTCACTAATAGTGGAGACCTTCTACTAACATCACCAAGAAAGGAAGCTTCCCCCAAATGCACCAATCTAAAGTTCTTCATGACTAAAATCATCAAAATCAACAATATATAAATGATGCAACAATTGTAAAAATGATAAACCTATACAAGAATCATCCATCTGATTAAAGTAACATTGGTGGGAAAACATGTAAGAACTGAAAACTCCCCATTAGTAGTGACTAGAATTCCCACTATACTGTACAAGATATAATACACATGATTGTGTATCACTTAGCTCATATGCAAGTGTGCATGATTTCAATCAGCCACTCAAATTCAGGAAACATTATAACCAACAATTTCAAAAGGGTGCAACAATATTAAATTAGAAATGTTAGTAATATGGAGCCTATAATTAACCAAATAATGATAGAAAATCCTCCCACAAACATCTATGTACTTTTGGAACACTTCAAAAATAGCAACATACTCTTTCTCATTATGACTTGATCCAAGTATGTGATGTCAATATCCCAAGTAGATATTCTAGCAAATAGATTATGTTGTTGAAACCCATCCTTAACTATATCCAAATGCTCCTAGATTTCTTCCCAAGTATATATGGAGATCAAAATATTGTCAACATAATCCAAATCAAAATTTCTCACCTGATTCACCATGAATGGAAAAGTCAAACTGTGAGGCAAAACCATGAAATCTGTGTTCAATTAAACAATTGATTTTTTTTGTGCATATCCTCCTTGAAAATAGATATTTAAGGGTGACTTTTTGTCAAATCAATCCATGAGAAATATGGAGAAAAATTTGAATGCTCGCATCCAGTTTCAAACTCTATGGCATGTTGAAACCCTTTATTTGATAATGATTCTGGGGACATTTTACCAAACACCATACTATGCAGATTTAGAAGCATCTAAATATCAAAATTAAGAATATATTACTTACCAAATAATGAAATGGTTTTCATTATATTCACAAATAGGAAAATGTATGCCTAAACAACTTGTCCCAAGTAAAAAGTCCTCTTAGCCATGTCCATTTTTAAAGTTTCCTTAAAATCACCTCCAAACATGACAACTTTCCCTTCAAGTGTAAACTTGAACTCCTTGGATTTATAAATTTGAGACAACTCATCAAAGGAATGTACCCATCCTACACCCCTAGTCATATCAATTTATCTCAATCCATCAACATAGAAATCATCACTTTCTACTGCATCATTTTAACACTTTATGATTCATATCCATAATTAGATTTGATTCATTTCCCAACTTAAAATGCAAAATTTCATAACTCCTTGTGTGAATTGAAGGTGTTCTACATGAAACCTCAAGATGCATGAAAGTGAAATTATTGCCATTCCCATTATAAAAACTCTTACTACCCCCGCTACTTTCTCCTAAGAAGTTCCTATATCTATGTTTTCTTTCATCCTCACTTGGTCCTCAATGGTGGAGTGTTTCTCCAAGAACTGTGGACACTGATCTTCCATAACCTTGTTAGTTATCATAACATAGAATTTAGAACATGCCTTATTTCCACTCAGGGTTATATTGAGTTGTCTATGTATCCAAATGCATGGAATAGTGAATTTATCTGCAACTATGACATTAAATCCATCAAAATTTTCATCCTTCATTTGTTTGTCAATATCTCATTTTTGTGGTTCTTTGGATGAAGCACTAGGTTGCCACACCATCATGTGTGAGTCATTTTTAACTTGAGAGAAAAGATCATCCTTCCATTTCATACCCTTCATCCATTCATCATTGTTAGAATGCTTCTCTTTATGACAAAAACATTATAATAACATAGTATGAAGGTGATGCAATAATTCCTTGCTACTGTTATCCTCCTTATGTAAATTACCATCAAGGTGTTTACCTTCTTTTGCTGATTTAGAAAATTCTGAGATATGTAGAAATACTACCATTCCTCTAACGAAGATCATCAACTAAAACAACATTCTTCATGGAATCATAGTTATCAATATAACTATCTTGTAGATCATCATCACATGGCATTGGCTCATTTTCAATTCTTAGTATCTCAACAAGTGCTTCTTGGTCACCATTAGAAATCATTTGAACATTTTCTTAAATTATTAAATCTTCATCTTCAACATGTAATTCTTTGATTTTCATGGTGTATTTCTCCATGGTTTTTTTCTTCTTACTTTCCTGCATCTCTATTTGTTCTTCCTCCTTTGACTCAAGCTCCATAATTTATTCTTTGACCTTCTCTTGTGATTTTGGCTCTGGTGCACCCTTCACTGTTTCACACTCCAACATCTTTTCTAGTTCCTTGGAAAATTATTTCACTTCTAAAGTTTTTTATTTCTTTAGAAACATTCTCTCCATCATCAGGTGATTCACCCATGTAGTGAAATTCTTCTGATATTCCTAAAATTCTTGCATTATTTCCATCATGGATTCTTCAAATGTCTTCATCTTTATGTATAATTTTTTTTAACCTTGTAGGCTAGCAAGATCTTAGCTCTAATACCACTATAATATACCAAATGAAATTTCTCTAAAGTGTTTCAAATCATAAAGTAGGCATTGATAAATTTCACCAAACTTATGAAAATCCATCACAAACTAATGACTAGTCAACATTAAAATTTCAACATATGCACCCAAAACCTCCATAATTGATGTTATTGATAAAATTAATGATTTTACATCAAAAATGGACTTATTATATACAGTCATATCACCCACATCAACATAAATTATAAGTCTGAAACCACAACAACAAAAACCCACAAAAACTCAACAGTACCAGTGGCTAGTCTACAACTAACAATACCAAAATAATACTAGAAACTCCCACAACTAAGTTTTTATTGAAATGATCTAATTTTTTCATCCAAAAGGATTGATACATTAGTCATAAAACCTTCTACAAAAGTAGCATAAAATCTTAGAGAAAACTATAAAATCTCCACATAATAATAACTAGTCTTCAACACAAATACACTAGAATGCACCAGAAACCCTCTAACATTGATTTTATTGAAATAATTAGGTTTACACATAAAAAAAGGTCTAATAAAAATATTCAACACCAACAAAAATAGAAATTTTTTTGAAACATCAACAGCAAATTCTACACTAATATGCTGAAATACACATTGTGTATTTCACCAATACATTACCAAACTATTCCAAAAAAGCATAAATAAATACCACAAATTCTAGAACTAAAACAGAACATTGGACAATAAAAATAACACCCACATAATAAAAAAACATCTATAGCAACCTTGCAACACATAAATGCAAATCTGAACCTACAAACACACATAAAACCAATACTAGTTGAAACTGCATCATTCCCTGAAGCTTTGTTGCAATCCCTAGATGAGAAATCACTTTTAAATCAAAATGTTCTCATCTTTTGACTCTTGTAACCAATGGTTTTTCATCTATAGAATAAATTGTAGGACATAAGAGCTCATACAATGAAAATGAGAAGAAAAATAGCCAAAAGATCTGTAGCTGAAAAATAAAAAATATTTATATTAGCTAAGGCCAAAACCCAAATGCCAACTTGGAAGGAAAAAAGCATAAAATATTAATTAAAATATTCCTTTGGAATTTCCACCTCCCATGCAAACCAAAAATAATTTTCACTTACACCTCACTATTGCAAGAAAAATCAAACCAAATCTTGCCAATGATTCCAAAATCTCCATAAATAGCATCTAGTAGTTACAAAAATCCCCATGAAAAATATGCACTGCCACTTATGCAACTAAATCTAATATTTAATATTTTATTGCTCCTGTTAAATATAATTTCTTGAATTTACAGAAAACAATAAAAATATTAAATAAAATATTTTCCCTTAAATGTAATTATTAGTCCTCAGGAAAATAGGAATTGACCAATAATTCCTCCAAATTAATTTTATTTGAAAGGGGATATTGCATAATATAAGCCTTCTCAGTGGCTTCACATAAGGTTTGCAAGTTAGCCATACATATAGGTCCTAAAACCCTAGCATTCAAGCCTCTGATGAATCAATTGATGAGAATCTTCTCATATTACAAATACTACACATATTGTAGTAGCTCTAAAAATCATCTCTCATACTATGCCATAGTAAGATCCTGCTACTACAAGTCATGGAACTCATCTATGCATCACTGACGATAATGCTTCTAGAGATATCTTGCTTTGAAGAACTCTAAAAAGGTACTCAATGACAAAGTATCTAGTGATAGGAGGTACCTCTGCTCCTTAGTGTACCACCAGGTGGAGGAATTATTGCATAATAAATGTATAGAAACATGAGATTTTAGGTTGGTCTTGTATGCACGTAACCCAAAGAACCAATCTAGGCTAAGGAGCCAAGCCTCTACCTCAACTCCATTAGTAGCTCTAGAAAAAGTAGGAGGCTACAATTAAGGCAAATCTATAATATAATCTCCTGTGTCATGGGAGCCTCGCAGTGTGCCTCCCACATCCTACTGTTGTCTTAGCTATAATGGGTTGAAGTGGATTGCCTCCATAACTACCTCATCTATGTGCTCATCCCTAATAGGTGGAGGACTCTTGTTCCACTCTCTTTGTGTTGAAGTGTGCTTCTTTGTGGTCCTATATTGGTGGTGCATCTTGGTTTTAGGCAATAGATGATGATGCAGATCATGTGGCTTGAAAATTAGCCTCACCAGAAGAATCAACATGAGGGCATCCTTTCCTAGTCCTAGGTTGCATCCTGCATTAACAAGGTGCCACGTTTAAATCACAATGCATGGAAAACACATGTTCCCAGAGTCCCCAATGTTGAAACTCGAGCTCTGATACCAAATGTAATGCACACATTTTACATGTGTACATGAAAACTAAACCAATTTTTTTTATTAAAACCAACTCTAACACACAGTCACATTCTACATGCATGTTTATTTAATTTGCGTACACAATGTCAATGCACATGCAATATATGTTTGGCACATTGCACAAGGGAAGGGAGGTGGAAGTGAGATGAGGGTGGTATGAAACTTCTTGCATACCCCTTCAATATGGAAGTAAATCGAATTAAGGTTTGGCAGAAAAACTTGTGATGCCACGAGGGGAGACCCCTTTCAAGATGACAAACCCCTAAGGTTCCTAGATGGTGCATAGAATGATCTCACTCTAAGGGTGAGACCTAACACCTAAACCCAAGTTCAAACCCTAACTAATTAAAATAATAATGTAAATTAAAATATGAAAATGAAATAAATTTAACTACTTTTTTTTAGTTACTCTAAAGTTGATCAATCAATTACAACATTAAAATTTAACTAATAACATCCAAATGGTTAAGAAATAACTCGATATTTAAATAATTTACATTGACCAATCAACATTTAAAAAAAATTAAAGTCCGATATTTAAATAATCACAGAAAAATAGATCCTTTCAAAACAAAATGCACATAATCTAATTTAGTTTTGGAAAATAATAAATCAATTCATTCTAAACATTAATAAATTTAAATATAAAAAGAGAAATGGCGCTCTCTGCTCTAAAAATCTTCGCGACCCCTGCAATCTCCACATCCTGTATGAGCTCCAAACTGGATCAATGTGCACTTTCACCTATGGCAGACCAGGGCTTGGTTGATTCTAAGGGTGCGTTGTCATTTTTCACTTGCCCTAATGCAGACTCTAGGGCTCCTTTGGCCACGTCTGTGCCCTCACGGCATGTCAATGGCTCCCCTGCCTGATCTATTTCTCAGTTGGAATCTTAGCGCTCGGTGGATGTTGAATGGTGTCTGGATGATGGTGGTATGTGAATGATGGCTTCACACTCTATGGTGACTGGTTCTCTGAATAAGGGTTTTAGTTGTTCATCTGGGGGTGGCTTAAAAAAGAGTTTTGTGGATGCCCTAGCTGAGTGTCCTTAGCAAGGTGAATCATGGGTATCTGGTGCGCCCCTTCCATGCATAAACCTAATACCCTTTTGTCTTCTGGTGCCACTTCTATTAGCCCACCCTTTTTTGTTCGGCAATCGACCTCTACTCTGAAGATCTGTCTTGATGAATGGGGCTGCGACAGAGAAGATTTTTTGATGGAACATGCTCTAATTTATCGATTTATGAAGGTTTGGCCCAAACTTTGTGATCTACATTCATGGATTGATGCGAATTGGAAAGATTTTCTAGAAGATGATATTAGTATATACCCATGCGCGAAGGGGTTCTTCATCTTAGATTTCAATCTGAGGATGACAAATAAATGGTGCTCAACACTGGTCCATGGTTTTTCCAAGGTAATTTTTTATGTATGAAGCCCTGGTTCCCCTCATTTGATCCATGCATAGAGACTTTTTCAATAGCATATTTGTGGGTCTGTTTACCCTACCTCCCCTTACAATTTTGGGAAATTGGTTTCCTAAAGGCGATCGGCAATGGACTGGGGAAATGTCACAGCATCTCAAAGGAGACAATCTACTATGAAAACTCCATGTTTGTTTGTTTATGTGTTGAGATGGATGTTTCAAAAGGTCTTTCGGTTGAAATTTTTGTCAAAGTAGGAAAGAGACAATGGTGCCAGCCAATAGACTATGAAAAGATTGCACTCAGATGTAGAATTTGCTTTACCACAGGCCATGGTACTGCTCAGTGTAGGCAAAGACATATTGGGGTGCATGCCAATGATGCTCCTTTTCACAAACCCTCATGGTGGGATGCCAACACTTCATCTTCCCCTCCGGTGACCATTTCACAAGATAAATGTTTTGATGCTAACATGGCTAGTGTCCCCTTGTCTTCTCCTGAGATCACACAGTCGAGCCTCCTTGACAAGGTTGAGGTTTCCACTTTTTCTCCTACAGCCACTTGCAATGATGCAGTGAAGAATGGGAGTGAGTGTACTAATCCTATCTCTCCCTCCGAGACAGAACAGGATTGGACTGAAGTTAAGTGGAAGAAATCTCTTCCCTCTATCTAAATGACATTAAGATCTATAAAGAAAAAGATTTAATGTTGATCATGTATGCTTTTGGTTTGGACTGCCCATGTTTGGGTCATCTTGTGTTGCACCCCTATTGTCAAGGCATGCTTTTAATCTCATTTTGTATTCATATTTTATGGCCTGAGCTATCCCCTTAATAGTACTTACCTTTAACAAAAATAAATAAATAAATTTAAATATAGTCTTGTTTGGAAATAAAAAGTTCTAACAATTAAATAAATTCTCTAGAGGTTAGCACAATTAACTTTCTACGATTGATTGAGGAAGAACAATTAACAATTTTTTACTTTACTTTGAACTAATATTTTTATTTTTATTTTATTTAAATAATATTAGATCTCTATTTTTTAATTTAAAATAGAGTCCAAGGAGTTGAGCTTAATTGGTTAAAGCATTGAGTTCTCGTTGTGGAGACCCAAGTTCAAATCCCAAAGGGACATCTAATAAGTGGATTTCTAAGTTGTGACTCTTGGACTTCCATTGTTGGCTTCTAGTGTTGAGGTGGTTTCTAAATAAGTGGATTTCTAAGTTGTGACTCATGGATCTTGGTCTTCCATAAGTGGTTTTTAGTGTGGTTGCTCGAAAGGAGATTGTATTAGTCCCATGTTGATGCTCAATTGAGCAAAATATTTGTAAATGATTAACAATATAAAAAAATTTAAAACAGAGTATTAAAAAATAGAACTAATATTTGATTTTTCTTATTGTTATAAAAATAAAGATAGGAAACCATATATATATATAATGCAATAACTACAACCACAAATACAATTTAAATGATGTTTTTAAATACAAAACTGGGACTTTAAATATTATAAGGAATATGAAAAACTTCATTTATTGTATTTAACTATTTTTTCAAGGTCAAAACACATATTTTTCTCAAAACAACTAAAGGATATTATATTTCTTTCTTTACTTGTGCAAATATAAGAGGGAAAAATTGAGTGAGAGAGCTAGAGATGCATTTCATTTCCATGTTAGTACATCTACTAACACATTATTTTATTTCCACATTCAAAAGCAGTAACCTAAATGATATATCAATAGGGAAGTTTATTCATTCTTTTCCACAATAATGTTCAAAAAATAACAAGGTGTATATACAAATATTATTCTTGATTAAGGAGTTTGCTTACAACATTTTTTTCACAACCCTTCCTACATACAAAGAGATAAAAGCTCTAGACTTTTATATTCTTACTAACAATAGTCCTTTTAAGACAATGAACTAAATTTTCACAAAGGGATACTCTTCTCCTTCCTTTTGTCACTTACATAAAACTTGCAAAATATAAAGAAACAACTCCAACTATGGAAATGGAGGGATCACCACCCAACCATAAGCTTTCTTACAAGCCACCCCCAAGTTAGGAGGCCTTAAATGTAACCCAGGATCACACTGACAATGAGAAACTATTTCAAACACACACAATAAACACCAATCACTCCCAAATCAAGGGGACTCACAACCCATCACATGGATTGAAGAGGGGGAGTAGAGTGGACATCACTCCTACAAGGGGAAATTAATACATAGACAACTTGCACTAAAATTTCTTCCAAAATATAATATCAAACCATCATAGCCTCTTACTATCACTTCACTATACTCATGGCTTCCAATAATCAAAGGCACTCTTTCCTACAGATCATAATACTGAAAACACCAAAGCTAAAGGAACTCTTGCCTCTCCTCTCAAGGAGTAGTCTTTCGTCAAGGAGGTTCAGACCTCTCTCAACCTGAAACAAGGCATGCTCCCACACATAGAGATATCACACCTATCACAACCCTTACCCACAACACATTAAACACTAACAAAAGATATATCATAAACATGCATTCACAAGCATTCTAAAAACATGGAGAGTATTTTACAACACACATAAATCTTTAGAAATCTTGAGAGCCTACCTCTCAAACTTCCAAATGATTTGATGAAGAGTTGAAGAGCCCTTATAAGAGTTCCAACTCCAAGATATTCTCCAAGTTCAAGCAACAACTCCTCTCCAAAAGAAAAACCCCAAAATTCAAAAATGATAAAAAGCCCTTTTCTCACCCTAATGAGGGAGATAAATAGGGATACAATATCCAAATCCCTTGAATGGGAAGGTGACACTTGTCACCTTTCCATTAACTCTCAAGAGAACATATCCCCACAAATGCTCTCACATGTGTGAGGCATTAGGGAGTGGGAAGTACTTGGGCTCTCCTCCCATGAAAGTCTTGCATTGTGTGATCACACATGTGTGAGGCTTTGGAATCAACCCAAGCCCATACATGAGCTTTGGAGAATGGGAATGGGATGGTGACAAGTCACTCATCTCTCTTCCCCAAACCCAAATCCCGTCACTCACTTCCCAAGGTATTTTGGAAGGGTCAAATCTTAGTCAAGACCTACGATTAGTGGCACAAAAAGTGTTTGTACCATAGGTACTTGGCCTAGGGCCTTAAAAACAATAAAATAAACAATAAAATGATCGAATAACACATTTTAAGAATCCCTTTAATCAGAAATTCGAAATTGAACAAGGATGACAACACATCATCCTAATCATCCTAAAAAAACTTAGGACAGTCAAACAATTAAAATATATAAAAGACTCAAAATATTTCAACATTCCAAAAATCAAACAAAGACCTTAGTTCACCTTAAGGACCAGGTTAGGTGTGGGGTTAATTCACATGGGTTACTTAAGAGACCTCTGAATTTATAGTGGCCATGGAAATACCTTCACACTCCAATGCACAAATCAATATATCCAACATATATATAGTCAAATAAACTTAAATTGAAGTCACACACATAGTCATATAACATACAAGTGTTCACATTATAAAAAATCATTAATTCATACATCAAGACATATGTCCATAATCCAATTCAATTCCCATCTCAATTCTCATCAACATCATAAGACTGATAATATAATCATAGATATAACATTTCAAACTCACTTAGATCACTAGATTTCATTTCCAACCATAATTGAAATAATCAAAGGGTAAGACATTCATCCATCATGTATAATTAGAATATAACATAATCAATTCTAACTAGATCATCATCATCACAATAAAAATAGTTCACTATTTTAATCAAATCATAAATGTCTAGGTCAAATATCTAATAATTAGGAATAGGAGTCCATAAATAATATACAGTATCCAAATGAAATCAAAAGATAACAAGTCTATTAGGGAAATCAAGATGTTCAACAAGGGTAGGTCTCACAAAAATATACCTCCATCTAAGGTATCTATTGGTCTAACTTCTCAACACTTATCTCCTCATCTTATGGATATATGCCTATCTTTTCTTTATCCTTGAAAGCATTTGAAGTAGATGTATCTCCACGCTTTAGTTCACCTTCATCCTCAATGGACTTAGCCATTCCAAACTTCTCTGCTAATCATTGCAAGAAGTTCTCAATCCCATTTATCTTCCCTACAATGCTAGAGATTCTTGCCACATTTTCATTTGGTTTTAGGAAATGAACTTTGCCACCCTCCTCTTATCTAGCCATAACTCTTCTAGCTCTCATACAATACTTTATTATGATGATCTTAAGTTAATATGGAGCTAAATAATCACTATCACTTGGCATTAGACTCTTATGACCCTACACAAATCTTTGAAACATATAGTTTTTCTACTAGTTGATCCATAAACAATAGGCTTACAACTTTATTGTACATCAAACACTAATTATTGTCATATAATTTAAACATTTAGAAAATAATAGGCCTACAAGTCTATTCTAGCTCTTAACAAACAACTCTCACTAATTATTGTCATCTACTTTAAACATTTAGAAAATAATATTATAATGGAATATCAAAATAAATAACTAATACCAAATAAATAAGCATAGGAAAAGAACATGACATCCTAATACTATTGGATAAAACCCTTTAAATGGGTGAAAAAATCCATTAAGAGTATGTTTCTAGCTTCTCATCACTATTTTCAATATCAAGACATAGAGGTTACATCACTAACATGGTTAAACAATTTCTAAACTCCACCCCTACTCTATTCATATACCTATCAAAAACCCTATATATATTCCTTCATTTCCTTTAACAAGCATGGGAGTACTCAAAAAGAGACAACCCCTTAGATGGCATGCTTTCCATACTATATCTCTTCCTCATTCATGTTCACCATGGGAGAGGAATGGTCACAAGAGATATAAATGATTATTGGCGTTGGAAAGTTGAACCATTTGATAGGGAGGGACTCTAGAATGTCAATTCTACCTATCTTGAATCAATTCAAGACTCTAGACAACTCTAGCCTCTCTACCAATTCAAGTGCTCATGACATCTTTCTACACAAAAATGTCAGCTAAATTCCTCAACTCTTTGCAGAGATGGAAAACTCTATCACTCTACTTGGTGTGGGACACATACCTTATCCTCACTGCTTCCAAGATACTGCCTCAAGGGCACATAACTTTTCTGAGCCCGTTGTCCACCCTTCTCTCTCTATTCAAGGGTCTGGACTGCTTGGTGCTCACTTTCTTCCTCTCTATTTTCCACCCCTGGAATTCTATTCTCCTACTTGTCTATCTAGTCAGACTCCTTACTGAGCTCGCCTAGAACAAGCATGCATTGCCTCTAGTCGACAATCCGACCACCCCACAAAAGAAAAACAAACAAAAAGCATGACTCTGCTTGATGGCCTCCATACTGTACAAAGGAACTTGAGGAACATCAATACAAAGTCATGGTTTGCAAAAGAGAACAAAATTGTAGAAAAAGAAATGACTAATCTACTTCAGAATAACAAACTGAAAACTGTACAAAAATACACAAATTGGTCGAACTGATGAATTGGATTTTTATTCAAAACTGTTCTTACATCAAGAATGCTTCTCACAACCAAAATCTTTTTCCTCTAACCCCTTACAGAAAGAATTCTACATTTTATAGTTATCCCATGTCCGTTATAGGACGCTTCAGTTTCTAGACCGGTTCGTATTCTAACTGCCCAGTTCAACTCTACATTTTCTTGGTTGGCGGCAAGACTTACCATGATGTCTCTCCGACATACTCTATCGGCAAAACTGATGACTATCAGCATAAGTTAATCCTCGCTGCCCGATAGTTACTTTCTCACCGATGCCTTTGAATTTCGTAAACTTTCCATTGCCCAAACAATGTCTATCGGTCAGACTTTTATCATCTCTCCTGATCATACTTCTTACGCCGATATAACTATTATCGGCTAGACCTTAACCATCGGTGTAGCTTTCTTTTCGCTCACTGATAACGATTCTCATGCCAATTCCAACTTCACCATTCCATATTGATGAACCTGTTGAACCATTGAACCTCGACGCGAGGTTCAACGGTGAGGTTCAATGGTGAGGTTCAACAAAGTGATATCTTCAGCCAAGACGATGACCTATCCCATTGAGCCGAGGAACCATTGAACCTATGAACTGATGATGCCGAACTATTGAACCGTTGAACCCGACGGACGAAGTTCAAACCTTAACAAAGTGGCCAATGCATATCGGTTGAACCAATGCTGAACACCTTCAAACATACATTCTTTGACTTGTATTTCACTTGGGCCAATAGGCTGATCAAAGGTAAAGGCTTCTCCCACCAATGCATTTTAAGAAAACTAAAAAGCTCCTAGAACAAAACCACATGCTGCAAACCCAAAATTGACAAATCAAAAATGCTATGTACAGGCTGCATTGAGCCCTTGGTGCTCCTGCACCATACTCCCCCTGTGCGGAAAGAAGCTAGGTCACCTCTGGTGACAATGAGGCAAAATCAATGCCCCTCTTTTTGAATTCTGACTCTGCAACCCAGGTAGCTTCTACTTCAGGCAACTGCTTCCATTTGACCAAATGCTCCATGTAGACACCATGTCTGGTTTGCTTCTGTACTCTTGAATCCAGTATTCTCTCTGCCTGTAGTTTGGGTTTTAGTGGCAAAGTCACATCTTTGACTGTCTGTTCCTTCTCTGAAATGGATCTATTTGCTGCTGACTGAGGACCCTTGTATTTCACCAAGTCTTGAACATTAAATACTGGTGAGATTGCCAGGTCTTCTGGCAGTTCAATCCTATATGCATTGTTACCATACTTGTTCAGGATTCTACAAGGACCAATTCTTCGCATTTGCAGTTTGGTTGGCATTCCCTTCTACAGTCTGGCTTTGTTCAGGTGCACCATAACCAGATCACCAACTTCAAACTGGATGTCCTTCCTATGGGCATCTACTTTGTCCTTGATCTTCTGTGTGTTTTCTGTCAAGGTTTTCTTCACCTATTCATGTACTTCTTTCATGGATTGTGCAAAATCCTCTGCATGACCACTTCTGTTCTCTGTGTTTCCCATATTCCTGAGCTCACATACACCTCTAGGGTGCATTCCATAGACTATTTCGAATGGACTCTTACCAGTAGTCCTATTCACACTATCATTATAGGCAAATTCTACTTGATGAATGACTTGATCCCAGCTCTGCCCATATTCCTTAGTTATACATCTTAACAGGTTACCCAGTGTCCTGTTTACCACCTCTGTCTGACCATCTATTTGTGGATGGTATGCTGAGCTGAAAGATAAATTTGTCCCTAATCTCTGCCACAAAGTTTTCCAGAAATGCCCCATGAACTTAGCATCTCTGTCAGACACAATGCTTGCTGGAAGTCCATGAATCCTTATCACTTCTCTGAAAAACAAGTGTGCTATATGACTGGCATCATGAGTCACTTTACAGGGAATGAAATGACTCATCTTGCTAAACCTGTCCACAACTACATATATGCTATCATAACCAGTCTTAGTCTTAGGTAAACCAACTACAAAATCCATACTTACACATTCCCATGGCCTGGAAGGAATGGGCAAGGGTTGGTACAGTCCTACATTTGAAGTGGTTCCCTTGGCCTTCTGACATACGATACACTGCTCTACATACCTTCTGATGTCTCTGTGCATCCTCGGCCAATAATAGAACCTTTGGACTAGCTCTAGTGTTTTGTTCAGACCAAAATGGCCACTCAGACTGCCATTGTGCTTCTCCTGTATGAGATTTTCTCTCATAGATCCCCTTGGCACACATAATTGTCCACCTTTGAATAGCAGTCCCTACTATAAGGTGAAATCTGCAAACTCACTGTGAAAGTGATTCTCAAAATCTTGACATACCTTGTATGCCTCAGCAAAGTCTTCATCATCTCTATAGAGATCCTTGAAGTCTTCAACTCCAATGCTCTTCAACTGCACTTCCTGCACTGTGAGCAACCTCCTGCTCAAAGCATCTGCAACTTTGTTGAGCTGCCCCTTCTTATGCTTAATTATAAAATTGCAGGTACTCCATCCACTTGATATGTCTGCTGCTCAACTTATCCTGTGAGTTCAGAAAACTCAGGGCTTGGTTATCTATGTAGACAACAAATTCCTTAGGTAGGAGATAATGTCTCCACTTCCTAAGTGCTTGGACTAGAGCATACAACTCTAAGTCATACAAAGAGTACTTACTCTTTGCTTCATTCAACCTCTCACTGAAAAAGGCTACAGGTCTGTCCTCCTGATTTAACACTGCTCCTATAGCTATGTTACTTGCATCACATTCAATAGTAAATAGCTTATCAAAACTAGGCAGCGATAGTACAGGTTGTGTTGCTACCTCTTTCTTCAACCGTTCAAAACTTCTATCTGGAGTTGGTGTCCATCTGAATTTTTCTTTCATTCCACCCTTAATTGTATCCAACATGGGTGCACATATCCCACTGAAATTTTTGATAAACTTTCTGTAAAACTGGGCTAAGCCATGGGAACTTCTCACCTCTGTGGCTGCTCTGGGAGTAGGCTAGCTCAAGATTGCCTCTACCTTTGACTTGTCCATCTTCAATTCTCCCTGGGACACCACAAAACCAAGGTATACCAATTCCTGCTTCATGAATTCACACTTCTCCAGATTGATGGTTAGTTGTTCATCATGTAATTTTTGCAAAACAGTATTTACAGGTTCTAGATGTTCTTCCTTGGTCTGACTAAAAATTAGAATATCATCTAGAAAAACAACTACGAATTTACCAATATAATCCTTTAGGACTTCATTCATGAGTCTCATAAAGGTGTTGGGTGCATTTGATAGACCAAATGGCATAACAAGCCATTCATATAGTCCTTCTATGGTCTTGAAGGCTGTCTTCCACTCATCACCTTCCTTGATTCTTATTTGGTGGTAACCACTCTTCAGTTCTATCTTAGTAAAGTACTTTGCTTTTCCAATACAGTCCATGAGATCTTCAATTCTGGGAATTGGAAATCTATACCTTATAGTTATTTTGTTTATGGCTCTGGCATATGTGCATAATCTCCATGATCCTCCTTTCTTCAGTGCCAACACTGTGGGTACTGCACAAGGACTAATACTCTTCCTAATCAATCCTTGATCTAGCAACTCCTACACTTGCCTGGCAATCTCTTTGTGCTGATCTGGAGTCATCTTGTAAGATGCCTTGTTTGGCAAAGATGCCCCTGGAATCAGGTCTATTTGACGGCTTATTTCTCTCTGTGGAGGCAATGTGGCTGGTGTACCATCATTGATTATGCCTTTATACTTCTCCAGTATAGGCTGCACCTCTTTGGGAATCTATGTCTTCTTATCCTGTTGTCCTTCTTTTGGTTTTACTATGATGGCATAACCAATACCATCCTCCTTAAGAGTACTCAGAAACTCATTTCCACTCACAACCAAGATATTAGGACTCTTTGTCTAAACTGCATCTTCATCCTCCAATGACTGAATCTTATAGGTGACACCATCCTTCTGAAAAGAATAGGCATTCTTCTCACCATCATGTATTGCCTTTCGGTCATACTGCCATGGTCTGCCCAATAAGAGATGGCATGCATCCATGGGTAGTATATCACATAACACCTTATCCTTATAGCCACCTATACTAAACTCTACCCAACTTTGTTCATTTACTACCACATGTTGACCCTTATTCAACCATGTGACTCTATATGGGTTTGCATGAGTTATTCTTTTCAAATTTAGTTTCTTAACTGCTTCATCAGAAATAATATTATCAGTAGATCTTGAGTCTATGATAATTTTACATACCTTATTCAAAATCTTGCATTTGATTCTGAATAGTGCTCTCCTCTGGCTTGGTTCAGACTTTACTAGTTCCTTCATCAAGGTTCTCCTAATCATCAGGTTCTCTCCATCTTCTGAGTTCAGACTGACCTCAGGTGACTGGCTGCTGGATGCATTATCTTGGACATAGTGATTTCTCTTATCACCTCCTTAAGAAGAGGATGTGGCCTTTTCTAGACACCTATACGCTGGATGACCTAGATTACCACAGTTGTAACACTTCATGGTGGTGAAATAGGATCCTCTGCCTGATCCTCCTAACCTTCCTCTATTAGATCCTCTTCCTCTGTGGTTTCCCCTACCACTCTACTCCCCACTCTGCTCTGTGAGTTTTGATTCTGCTTGGGATCTATTGTCAGCATTCCTTCCACCAAAACTTCCTCTGTGTCCTCTGTTATCTCTGCCTCTTCCTCTTCATCTACTATTTGTGTCTTGTTTCCTCTTGTTCTTTTCCTCCACTTTCAGTGCCAGCTGATAGCATTTGTGCACTGTTGTAGGACACAACAAACTAATTTCTTCTTGTATATTCCACTTCAGACCGTTAAGGTACCTTGCTACCTTTATGCTTTCATCCTCCATTACTTTGGACCTTAAGCATAGCTTTTGGAATTCTTTAGTGTATGCACTGACATCTAATTCCTTCTGTCTCAGATTCTGTCTCTTCCTATGCAGCTGTATTTCATAATCTTTTGGCATATATGCTTCTTTGATTTTAGCTACCATACCCTTCCAAGTAGCTATGGGCTTCTTATCTTCTTTTGCTCTTTCAATCTACACAATTTCCACCAGGTTAAGGCAGCTCCCCTGAGTCTGGATTTGGCCATCTTTACTTTCTGTGCCTCGCTTACACCATCACATTCAAAGTGATTTTCAAGTCCTTCTATCCACTCCATGACCAAATCTGGGTCCATTTTCCCACTGAAAAGTGGTACTCCTTCCAATGTTTTACCACTCATTGCTTTCAAAGCTTTCAAGAATGGTTCTTCTTCCAACTTAGGATCAGGTGTGGGCTCTTCATCTTCTATAGACACACATTTTTCCTTGTTTACTTTTTGCCTGACTTCTTCAGTCTTCTCCATCATTATACCCAGTCTACTTTCCATTTCTGCCAATCTTTCTTGTAGGAGCCTATTCTCCTCTTCTTGATCCTCAACCTTCTTTGCTAACTCTGCATTAGTCACCATCTTCTTGGATGAACCTATAGACTCACTTGAACTCGGTGATGACATACAACTCTTCTATTCCAATCTAGGAATAACCCAAATCTTACTGCTCTGATAACAATTTGATAGGGAGGGACTCTAGAATGTCAATTCTACCTATCTTGAATCAATTCAAGACTCTAGACAACTCTAGCCTCTCTACCAATTCAAGTGCTCATGACATCTTTCTACACAAAAATGTCAGCTAAATTCCTCAACTCTTTGCAGAGATGGAAAACTCTATCACTCTACTTGGTGTGGGACACATACCTTATCCTCACTGCTTCCAAGATATTGCCTCAAGGGCACATAACTTTTCTGAGCCTGTTGTCCACCCTTCTCTCTCTGTTCAAGGGTCTGGACTGCTTAGTGCTCACTTTCTTCCTCTCTGTTTTCCACCCCTAGAATTCTGTTCTCCTACTTGTCTATCTAGCTGGACTCCTTACTGAGCTCACCTAGAACAAGCATGCATTACCTCTAGTTGACAATCTGACCACCCCACAAAAGAAAAACAAACAAAAGCATGACTCTGCTTGATGGCCTCCATACTGTACAAAGGAACTTGAGGAACATCAATACAGAGTCATGGTTTGCAAAAGAGAACAAAATTGCAGAAAAAGAAATGACTAATCTACTTCAGAATAACAAACTGAAAACTGTACAAAAATACACAAATTGGTCAAACTGATGAATTGGATTTTTATTCAAAACTGTTCTTACATCAAGAATGCTTCTCACAACCAAAATCTTTTTCCTCTGACCCCTTACAGAAAGAATTCTACATTTTATAGTTATCCCATGTCTGTTATAGGACGCTTCAGTTTCTAGACCGGTTCATATTCTAACTGCCCAGTTCAACTCTACATTTTCTTGGTTGGCGGCAAGACTTACCATGATGTCTCTCCGACATACTCTATCAGCAAAACTGATGACTATCGGCATAAGTTAATCCTCGCTGCCCGATAGTTACTTTCTCACCGATGCCTTTGAATTTCGTAAACTTTCCATCACCCAAACAATGTCATCGATCAGACTTTTATCATCTCTCCCGATCATACTTCTTACGCCGATATAACTATTATCAACTAGACCTTAACCATCAGTGTAGCTTTCTTTTCGCTCACCAATAACGATTCTCATGCCGATTCCAACTTCACCATTCCATATTGATGAACCTGTTGAACCATTGAACCTCGACGCGAGGTTCAACGGTGAGGTTCAATAGAGTGATATCTTCAGCCAAGACAATGACCTATCCCATTGAACCTATGAACTAATTCTTCTGAACTATTGAACCGTTGAACCCAACGGACAAAGTTCAAAACTTAACAAAGTGGCCAATGTATATTGGTTGAACCAATGCCAAACACCTTCAAACATACATTCTTTGACTTGTATTTCACTTGGGCCAATAGGCCGATCAAAGGTAAAGCCTTCTCCCACCAATGCATTTTAAGAAAACTAAAAAGCTCCTAAAACAAAACCACATGCTGCAAACCCAAAATTGACAAATCAAAAATGCTATGTATAGGCTGCATTGAGCCCTTGGTGCTCCTGCACCACCATTGACTTCTACTCCCCAAATGACATTAAACTATTGGTCTACCCCTTCAAATTTGATTATGTGCCTAGATCCATCCTTGAATTAGCACTGACTTGAACAATTGATCCCAAAAATAATGATGATGTTTTAGACCATCCTTAAAAACCAACTCCTGAACAGTCACACTCATTGGCCAACCTCTTGGTTCTCAATTGTACTCTCTAGTCATTTGACCTACTTGTAGCAATGCTACAAGTAATAATATAACCTCAAAAAAAGTGATTAAATAACTGCACATAATCATAAATGTCATTGTGAATGATCCTTTCTTGTTTAGGAGAAAAACCAAACACTTGCAATATTATTGTAGGTGAAATTCCATGGTTCCATAGTGACCTATTTTTGGGACCTACTGAATCTAAAAATTACACCAAGTTTTAGTTTACCATCCTTATGTTCAAAATTGTTCTATTTTATGTTTTATTGAAAAGTACAAATTAAAACACTAACAGTTTTTGGAACCCACTATGGCACGAGATACACAAACCATTTATCCATGTAGATTAGGTAATTAGAGCTGATGAATTTTGGTCAATGATATTTACATAAGATAAAGATGTGAGGTAGGAAATAAGGATCCATACTATGTATCTGTGAAGTCTTACAATTATAATATTTATGTGTTATACAAAAGTACAAGAGCTTCTACTTCATCTTCTATAGTTCTATCAATTAATCTTGATCTTAAATATTCAACAAAGATCTACTCCAAACAATGGCCAATCAAAACAACAACAATCCTTTTCCTCCCTTTCCATGGGGAAATAACACTAGTCCTTTGTCTCTTGCATGTCATCATGATCTTCCTTCCAAATCAATAAAGGCATTTCCAATATTATTAGGTGATGGTAGTCATCATCAATATGAACATGTTTAAGTATTCACATGTGAAATTTTGAGTGTTGCGCATGAAGATGTTGTTGCCTGCCTATTTGTAGAGAATTTGGTTGGAAGAGTAGTTGATTGGTTCCATCAGCTTTCTATTGGTTCAATCACTAATTGGGGCACATTGTGAAAAAATTATAATGCACTTTAAGCTAGTTGAAGATGGACACATTTTGTTAGAAAACTCTCAAGTTCTAAGAAGGATAATAACAAGCCTATGAGAGATTTCATTGCATAATAGTCTAGTCACTAAAATCAATGAATTTTGGAAACCTTAAATTGAGATTATTCTAATCTTCTCTATCAATATTTTATTACCTAATATTGTATTTTTCATCAAGATTGCTAGATGCTCGAGAGCATGTAATGGAATTAGAAGACATGATTTCTATAGGGATGATACAAAAGGACTCAATCAAGCCTATGATTCAAAGTTCAACATATCGATTTATGTAAAAAGAGTGGTTAATGATGTGACAGTAATGAAAAGATAGATGGAACAAAGTGTTCCTAATCAACAATATCAACCTCTGGAACCAAAACTAATTAACAACCACACAAAAACAATAACAAAAGGTCTTGTTTTCTTATTCCATCAACAAGGAAACATTGGAAGCACCTCCTCTAACTTACACCTAATACAAATTCCATGACACTGATAGGCATGATGGAAGAAATTATTTAGAAATTCAAAGGATTAAACAACTATTAGAAATTTCAAATGTAGATTAAGGGACCTTGAGTGACCTTCCATGTCTACTAATTGAACTTGATGGTGACTTAGCGATGGGATATATTCAATATGAACTTGATTTTAATAATGGAGGAAATGATCAATGTAGATCTATGGGATGCCTTCATAGTTTTGCATAATTAAAAGAAAATATAACACAAAAATAAAAAAGAATAAAGGAAATAACGACAAAGTGTGGATGGAACTGATAATAGAAAAACATTTTTTTTAGAAAAATATTTCTTATCCTACATCTTGGTGCAGTCATGGTTAGGAGGGTCCACAAAGTGAATAGTCCATACCATGTAGCAAGAGTAAACACAATGGAAGCAACTCAATTATAGAATACAAATGCAGATTCAGTCATTCAGTATATCATAGATTCAGAATACAAACATGTCGGCAATATGTGGGCTTATAGATTAGGGCTCACAGGCCTGATTTTCTAGTTACAATACATGCATAAGATATAGATTTAAAGCGCCTAATACAAAAGAATCCAAACTTTCTGACTTGTGAATTATACTAACTATCATGATTGACTTCCTAGGCATCTATTACATGATTATATATCATCTCTAGATCACAAGAATCCTCCACGTTGGCCAAGAGAGATTACAAACTCCAATGAAAGAGATGTAACGTGTGTACATGGATAGGTTAGCCCAAAACATATGGAAATCCTCTACAAGTGAATGAATCAATGTGTAAACCTCAGGGAAGGTTGGCCAGGTTCCAAACTATCTTGAATGATGTTCCATTTAGCTCTGCAAATCGTGGAAGTGCTCTGCAAGTCTTCTCCTTTAGTTGGTTGTCTGAGACTGTCTGAATGCTCTACTCTGAGAAAATAGTTGATCTTCTGATAGCGATAGCTTTCCAGAAGTTGATCCAAATGAACTAAATTTTGGATATGATGTAAATGAAGATGTCTAGATGCTAAGTCCAGCTCTATAAGGTCTGAAATGATGTTGTGGCAGAATGCGGACCAAAATATAGAAACTGCTACTGACTAAACTAACTGTACTGAACTGGGAAAATGAAAGAAAATAAATTGAAATGTAAATATTTTTGGTGATACAAGATTGCTCTTGAACCAAGGATGCTCTTGCATCACATCCTTACATCATGGAAAAGAGTTTGAGATTTTTCTTGCAGCATTAATTTTGGTCAAATTATTTTAATAATATGAAAGATTATTGATTGAGGAAGAACATACCCATATGTAGGGCATAAGTTTTACGATCAATATGTCATATGCTCTATGATGAAGATGAGACTGCATAAGTGTTTTAAGATCATAAAGTTGCTTTGGTTCATATTATTGTGCATGGAAACTCTAGTTGCATAAAGCATTATGAGGATTAAAAATGTTTTTTGATTTCATTTGAAGGACTATTTGTAGAACCTTTTATGTTGAGGCTAAAGAAAGCTATCCTTCTCAAGTTTCATAGCCAATTTCTTCATTGGATATGGACAATCTAATGTAAGAGGTTGAGGTTTTTCTCCAAAATATTGGTATGGGATCACATCTAAATGATAAAGATGACTTCTCATTGAGGATGATTCATCTCTACATCCAATAATTTATATGTGAGTCAACGAAGATTTATGTATTGAAAATTTATTAGTTGTCAATGAGCTTACTCTAGAGAGTGTTATTGTAAATAATAAAGAATGTGAAGTGTGATATGGGCCCAAAGCATGAGGTTGTCACCATCCATGAAGATATGAAAAAAATTAGGCTTTCAAAGATTACATTTAGCAAGTATGGATGGAACCCAATGATATAAAGACTTTCTTGTTCAACTTGAGCTACAAAGAAAATATTTATACCCCCATCTTTTCTCCACAAGAGATTCAATGTCATCTTGAGCCTTTCTTCAAAATAGATCTTTGGTTCTCAAGGTTGTATGCTACCATGTATAGATTTTTATCTTGTAAGGAGGGGTTTCTACTTTTCTCAACATGTAAATGGTTTTATGTAACTAATTTTGTTTCCCTTCACCCACACTTGTAAATAAACATTTTTTGTGTGTTATGTCAATGTTAAAATATGAGTATTGTGTAGTAATCAATTTCCTCATTCATAGTGTGTTTTGTGTTTGTTTTAATCTTCTATTTAGGTGACCTAAGAATAGTTTGACTTCATACCCAAGACACTAGTTTTCTAAACAAACCAAAGACTCTAGAGTTTTCTCTTATGTCTAAAATATGTGTCATGGTCCCTAGATAGATGCATTATTGTACCTATACAAAACTTTTCATATTGTGTCATTGTAATAAAACATCCATTTGTTTCTTGTTCTGGTGCAGTTACGGTAGGAGGGTTCACAGAATGAACTATTCGGACCATGCAGCAAGAGTAAACACAATGGAAACAACTCAAATAATTAAAGCAAATGCAGATTCAGTCATTTAGTATATCATAGAATTCAAATAGAGATCGGCCAGCAACATACGGGCTTACAATTAGGGCTCACAGGCCTGATTACATACATGCGCAAGATAAAGCTTCGAGGATCCTTCATACAAAATCTAAACTATCAAATCTTTCTTATGTGAATAGATGCTTTCCTAAGGATCTATTACATCAATATATATCATTTCTAGACCAATAGATTCCTTCGCATCAGCCAAGGAAGATCACAAACTCCAATGAAGAGTTGTAACGTGTCCACAGATAGGTCAAACCTAAATGCATAGAACACTTCCTCAAATGAATGGAACAACATGCGGACCCTTGGGGAAGGTCAGACACAAACCAAAGAACATTGAATGATGTGTCAATGAGATCCACAAGTCAAGGAACAATCCGCAAGCCTTCTCCTTCAGCTGATTATCAGGAACTGTTAGAATGCTCTACTCTGAGAAAACGGTCAACTTCTGATAGTGATATCTTTCTAGTAACTGATCGAGATGCTTTGAATTCTTGATATGTTGTAGATGAATGAATGTAGATGCTAAGTCCAGATCCGCAAGATGTGAAATGCCAAAACTAGACCACAAGCTGAAAACTGCTACTGACTGAACTGCTTGAACTGAACTGGAAAAGGAAAGAACTAAAATGCAAATGTTTTTGGTTGATGCAAGATTTCTCTTGAACTAGGGATGCTCCTGCATCATACATCCGGGGTTATTGAAAAAGTGAGCCCCTCACTTTGCTGGGGCTAGGGGAGAACCAAGACGGTCCACCTCAGCCTGAGAAATCCAAGATGAATCTTCTTTCGGTTTGCCTTTCCACTTCACAAGGTATTCTTTGTACTGTCTTCCTCTAGTGTTGCATCCAACTCTGTTGTCCAAGATGTCTTCTATCTGCTTCAATAACTTAAAACTTTTATCTACTCCAGATGTCCACTTGAAATCTTTTCTATCACCTCTCATTGTCTCTGTCATAGGGTTACAAACTGAACTGAAATTTCTAATGAACTTCTGGTAGAAACTAGCCAACCCATGAAATGATCTAACTTCTCCAATGCTCTCCGGTGTAGGCCATTCAACAATTGCTCTTACTTTCTCAGGGTCCATCTTCAATCCTTCTGCAGAAATCACAAATCCCAAATATACCAACTCTTCCTTCATGAAACTCCACTTCTTGATGTTTATCAGCAATTTCTCCTCTCTCAACCTTTGCAAAACATGTCTAATATGCCACAAATGTTCTTCTTTTGTCTTACTAAAAATTAGAATATCATCCAAGTACACAATCACAAACTTACCCAAGAATTTCTTCAATACTTCATTCATCAATCTCATGAAAGTACTCAGTGCATTTGTCAATCCAAAATGCATCACTAACCACTCATGCAATCCCTCTTGTCTTAAAAGCAGTCTTCCATTCATCTCCTTCTCTAATTTTGATCTAATGGTATCCACTCTTCAAATCTATCTTTGTGAAATATTTTGTTCCACTCAAAAAATCCATGATATCATCCATCCTAGGTAAAGGAAATCTATACTTAACTGTGATCTTGTTTATGGATCTAGAGTTAGTACACATTCTCCATTCTCCATCCTTCTTTGGTGGTAGCACTACAAGTACTATACAAGGACTCAAGATTTCTCTAATCAAACCTTTCCTCAACAACTCTTGTATCTGTCTATTTAGTTCTTCATTCTTTATCAGTGTCATCTGGTGTGCTGCTTTGTTAGGCAAACTTGCTCCTAGTATAAGATCCATGTGATGACTGATACTCCTTATAGGTCGTAACCCTTCAAGCACATTATCTAATATGATGTCTTCATACTCTGTCAGTAACTCTCTTATCTCCTTCGGTTCAGTCTCTCTCTTCAATACTTCAGGCTTCTTAGGAATCAAGGCATAACACATATTTTCCTATTTCAAACCATCCAAAAATTTCTTTCCATCTACCAAACAGATTCTAGCATTCCCACATACCACATTTTTAGGATCATCTTCTAAAGGAATCAAATTAATTCTTTTCCCATTTGTTGTTATAGTATATGTATTCTTTCTTCCATCATGTATAGCTTTTCTATCATACTGCAAAGGTATACCCAACAAGATATGACAAACATACATAGGCATAATATCACACAAGACTTCATCATGATAAGATCCAATATGAAATTTCACCAAACATTATTCACTCACCAGTATCTTATGATCATCCTGAATCCATGCTATCTGATAGGGCTTAGAGTGTTTCAATCTTTCCAACTTCAACTTAGTCACCGTCTCCTCTGAAACTAGGTTATCTGAACTACCACTATCAATTACAACTTTACAACACTTACCTCCGGATTTGCATTTAGTTCTAAACAGACTTTTCCTCTGTGATGGTTCCTCATTTATCTCTACTTGAAATAGTGCTCTTCTCATCACCAATGATTCTCCTTTCTCTGGATTGCCAACTGAACAAGGTGATCTAACAAGTTCTTCTTCAACATAGGCTGCCCTCCCACTATTCTCTATCTTCTTGCTTGTACTACCTTGATTACATTCAAATGCTCTATGTCCTTCACCTCCACACTTGAAATAAGTACCTCAAAATGTCTTCTTATCAAATGCTCTTCGTTCTCTTCTGTATCCTTCATTTTGGTATGCACTAGGGTTTACTCTCCGGTAAAAATTTCTATCATCCCTCCGGTAAGCATTATTATCTCTGTCATCCTTTCTAACTGGGTTGTCAAATTTGTTCTGCTCCACAAATGATCTATCATACCCAGAAAACATTCTTCCTCTCTGAAATTTACCTTCTCTACCTCGTTGTCTCTAATCATGCCTCTTATTTAGCTTCTCTTCAACTTTCAGGGCAAATTGATATGCTTCTTCCAAAGATGTCATCCTTACCAAACTTAGTTCTTCTTGAATGTTCAATCTCAGTTCATTGATGTATCTAGCTACTTTATCCTTGCTTGCTTCATTATGTCCTGTTCTTATGATCATCTTATGAAATTCTTCAGTGTATTCCCTTATAGATTTCTCCTTTTGTCTGAAGTTTTGCAATCTTTTCAACAATTCCAACTCAGTCAACAAGTATGAACTAATTTTTCAACTTTGTCACCATCTGGTCCCACTTTGTAATCTTTTCTTTTCCTCTTCTATTCCTTTCCAACTAAACTTCTTTGCACCATATAGTAGCATGTCCTTTCAACTTTGTCTTTGCAAATTTCACCTTTTCCAGATCTTCAATCTCCTCATATTCAAAGTATTCTTCCATGTCCTTTATCTAGTTAATCAATTCTTCAGGGTTCAAATTACCAGTATAGTTCAGAACATCAACTCTAGGTCTCTTTCCCATCTTTGAAATAGCTCGCAACATCTTTATCTGATCTGGTTCTTCTTCTTCATCACCTTCTAGGTTTTCGCCAGTATGTTCAACAGATTGAAATTCTTCCTCATCATCACTTTCAACATTAGGTCTCAGTGTCAATCCCCTTTACCTATCTTCTTCAACAACATCCAAATGAATTCACATTGTTCTCATCAATTCCATCATCTCATCCATCCTATTAGCCATTGTACCAACAGGGGGAACTCTTCACAGTGACATCTTCCTAGGATCAAGTGCAAACTACCTCAGGTTTGACGAACAGGCTATAAGTGACAACTGCCTCTCAATCGGTGATTAGTTGCACACAAGTAACCTGCCTTGGATCGGCGATCTGCTTACAACAAGATCTTACAAAATTCCTTCACCAACTTCGCTCAATTCACTCTCTAAGATTTGAAACTTCGCTCTGATACCACTTGGTGCAGTCATAGTAGGAGGGTTCATAGAATGAACTATCTAGACCGTGCAGCAAGAGTAAACACAATGGAAACAACTCAAAGAATTGAAGCAAATGCAAATTGAGTCATTTAGTATATCATAGAATTCAAATAGAGATCGGTCGGCAACATGCGGGCTTACAATTAGGGCTCACAAGCCTGATTACATACATGCGCAAGATAAATCTTTGAGGCTCCTTCACACAAAATCTAACCTATCAGATCTTTCTTACGTGAATAGTTGCTTTCCTAAGGATCTATTACATCAATATATATCATTTTCAGACCAATAGATTCCTCTGCATCGGCTAAGGAAGATCACAAACTCCAATGAAGAGCTGTAACATGTTCACAGATAGGCCGGACCTAAATGCATAGAACACTTCCTCAAATGAATGGAACAACGTGTGGACCCTTGGGGAAGGTCAGCCACGAACCAAAGAACATTGAATGATGTATCAATGAGATCTACAAGTCAAGGAATGATCCGCAAGCCTTCTCCTTCAGCTGATTATCAAGAACTGTTAGAATGCTCTGCTATGAGAAAATGGTCAACTTTTGATAGCGATATCATTCTAGTAACTAATCCAGATGCTCTGAATTATTGATATATTATAGATGAATGAATGTAGATGCTAAGTCTAGATCTGCAAGATGTGAAATGCCAAAACTGGACCACAAGCTAAAAATTGCTACTGACTCAACTGCCTGAACTAAACTAGAAAAGGAAAGAACTGAAATGCAAATGTTTTTGGTTGATGCAAGATTTCTCTTGAACCAGGGATGCTGCTGCATCATGTTCATAAGTTAACATATGATTCCTTATTTCCAATACTTATCAATGTTGTCCTCACCAATTCAAGCTAACACCTTTGTAGAGCCTATGAGAGGAGGATCTCTAGCATGTTAGAAAAGGTCAATATGACAACTTGAATTTTAGTAAAGGAAGTCAAGTGTCAAGCCAAGGAAATGATCATCGTAGTTTCTAAGAAACCTCTTGACAAAGATGTACTTTTTGAGAACTTCAAGCTTGGAAAAGGTACACAAGTAGTTTGAACAAAGCCAAAAAGAGAGAATAACATACTCAAAGATTAAAAAATGTTCAAAAAGCCATGTACTTGGGTGATACTCAAGGAAAACAAATATCATTTCTAAGAATCAAATTCACTTTAATGTGAAAAGTACACACAATTTTCAATATCAATGATAAATTAGATCACTAAGTCACTTAACATGCACTTTTTCACTTAAGTGGAAAGTGTCAAACTAAAACTAGAAGAAAAAGTGCTTTTTCACTTAACTTGTAAAGTTCTATGTTAACATTGGTTAGTTGTGCTATTTGTGAGAGACATAGGACAAATATTTAATATTTGTGGAAAATATTTAATTTTAGTCAATGGTTTTGTGCTCTCATGGTTTTAAGACACATGGTTTAGCCAATACTATAAGATTTGGTTGTAAAGCCACCAAGAATGTAAATGATTGAAGGAAAGCAAGAACAAAAATCTAGAATTGAAAGAGTAAACTCTATTCTATTCAATCAAGAATGTAAAGAATACAAGCTTAAGTGATTACAATGAAAGTAATAGGTGAGTATATATAGAATATGTCACCCAAGAGACTAAAAACACAACCAATGTGGGATAATGTGTAAAAAGTCCCCAAGTAAACTTAACCTACTGTGAAAAGGACCTAAGTGGATAACTAGATAGAAAATGAACTAGTTAGGAAATATACCTTGTTCACACTAAGACCCCCCTTAAGTGCAACTTATGTGGAAAAGAAAATATGGGCATAGGATACAAGGCTTAATGAGGTACCCATGTATAAAAATCCCCTCAAAATAGGAGAGAAGGAGAAAACCCAATGAGAAAAATTGCCCCCATGAAATGGTGAAGAAAGAAGAGCTAAGTGACCCCCCTTGAAGAAATGTCCCGCACCCATAAGAGACACAAAAGATGGATGTACTTATTCTTAGTGAAGGGTTTGGTGAAGATATATATAACCTACTCTATTGTAGGACAATAGTGCATATTAATGACATACTTCTACATCTACTCCTAAAGAAAGTGCATATGGATCTCAATGTGTTTGGTCCGTTGATGATGGACTAGATTCTTTGAGATATGGATGGCATTTTAGTTGTTATAGTAGATGACTGATAGCTTTTGAAAAGTGATCCAAACTCAGTGAGGATATTCTAAATTGAAATAGCCTCATTGGTTACATTAATATCTCCCCAATACTTAGCCTCAATCGTTGAAAGATAAATGGCATTCTACTTCTTTCTTTGCCAAAAAATGGGATCAGAAGCAAGCTGAAAGTTGTAGCATGATGTGGACTTGCGCTCGTGAAGATCACCATCCCAATAAGAGTTCATGTATCCAATAAGATTTGAACTTGTGCCTATTGCATAGTGAATCCCATATTTGTGAGTGCCTTGAATGTAGTGTAGAATGTATTTAGCTACCTTCTGGTAAATCTCATGTGGCTCTATCATGAAGCGTGAAACCATGCCAACTAAAAATGAAATGTCTAGGTGAGTATGAATCAAGTAGATGAGGATACCAAAAAGTTGATTATATAAAATAGCATCAACAAGTGGAGTGGAACACTTCACCTCAAGTTTGACTCTAGATAGAAAGTGAGTCAGTACAGGCGTACACTTAGCCATGTGAAAATGAGCTAGTTATAAGAGTCACACAATAGACTCAAGAGATGCCTAGGATCACCTTCAATCAAAACAACCATGATTTAAAATAAATATCCACTAGATAATCCAAAAACCCATAGAGTAAAGACCACTAGAAAATATCAAAACCTAATAGATAAAAACAATCACCTACATATAAAATCATACAACTGACGTCACCTATCCAATCACTGACGTGAATCTATACCATGCTAGCATAGATGCTGATGTAGAAGAAGAAGAATATGAACCAGATGACATTGTTGAAGGCAATTGAATATTATTCTTTTGAAGAAGATGCTTCAACTCATCAATCTATTTTTTATAACAATTATGTTCATCATGCCTTGTTTTCTTACAATAAGCACAAGGGATTTTCTCCTTCTTAGATTTGTGAGAGATCTCTTGAGTCCATAGTGTGATTCTTACACTAGTAAAGAAAGAGTGTACTTTTTCTATGCAAGAGAGATCCTAAAAGAGGTTTGAGTGATCTTGATCACATGAAAGTAGTGCAAGAGACCTAAGTTGGTCATGGAAAATCTATCATGCAAATAAATTATGATGCTTGCAATGATGGATGAGGTGCTCCTTGTGACAATCAAATCATTAACATAGAGAACCAAGAAGAGAACAGAATCCTGCTATTTTAAGATGTAGACATTCAAATGTAAGTGGAATCTAGAGAACCAAACTAAGAGAAGAAAGGAGTCCATTTTGGCATACCAAGCTCATGGGGCCTGCTTGAGTTTATAAAGACACTTTCTTAATCAACAAACCAATGAAGAATCCTGAACAAATCCTTGTGGTTGCTCCATGTAAATCTCCTCCTATATATGGATCCATGAAGAAATTAACTCTTCATATCCATCTGATGTACAACCCAACCATGAGTTGTATCAATAACAAGAATGAAGGAAATAGAGTTCATCTTGGCGATGGGAGCAAAGGTCTTAATGTAGTCAACACTAGGAACTTGCGAGAAACAAATTGGGCACAAGGCATGTTTTGTACTTATCAACTAATCCATTTGTTACAAATCTAGTTTGATAGATCCACTTACAACAAACCAACTTTCTTCCCTTAGGAAGTGGAACAAGCTCCCATGTGTTGTTTTGAATCAAAGAGTCATACTCTTCCTCCATTGTTGAATCCTTCTCAGCAATACATAATGTTTCATGAAATGATTATGGATATGAAGGTATGACAATGTATTAATGTGAAATATCTTGGTGCTATGACTAATTCCTATGAGTATCTGAAGGATCCTCAACAAGAGTGCTTGCAGACTAAAGGTCTATTGAGCCTAGTGAGGAATATAAGGGGATGGAGGAGGAGAGTCCTCAACCTCTGAATCTAAAATCTGCAAAAGGTGAGGTGGAGCCTCATGATTAACTTTGCATGTAGAGGAAGTTGGAGGAAAATCCTCTAAGTCACTATCATCTGAATCTATTGTGGAGGAAGGAATATGTGAGGATGATCTAGGAGAGATTTCCTCAAAATGGAAACATCACACAATGAAGAATTCATGTGTCTCAAGAACCAAAAGATGTCAATATCCTATCCAACAAATATGAGGTTCTAAGGCCCTACACTTCTCTGAAGGAATGTGTGCCCATGTAGGAGAGATAAAAACTTTGAAACATTGCACAATAGGTTTCCTACCACACCAAGCTTCAAAGGGAGTTATACCCTTCAATTCCTTATGGGGAAACTTGTTTTATATGTGAGCAACATAGTTGATAGCTTATACCCAATATTATGGTGCCACAGAATGAGAATGGATCATTTAGATAGCCATCTCTTTCAGGGATTTGTAACACCATTTTGTTGAGGTGTGTAGGAAACTAAACATTGAAGATCAATCCCTTCAAGAGTATAGAATTATTTGAAGTGATGGTTCACATATTCTTTGCTATTGTTAGTACGAAGAATCTTGACAACCTTTCTAGATTATTTTTTGTATAATCCTTCAACTCTTGAAATCTGTAAAATACTTCACCTTTATACTAAAGGAAGTAGACTCCATGTGTATGTGGAATAGTCATAAATGAAAGTGAGAAAGTAGCAAGCCTTAGTGAAAGATAAGGATGGAAATGGACTTACTAGGTCACTATGAACTAGCTCAAAGACTTCAAGAGCCCTCAAAGTCTTCCCTTTGTTAAATTGTCCTCAAGATGCTTTCCTAAAGCTCAACCTGAAAAAATACCATCCAAAAAACTGATCCAAGGAAGACCTTTGACCATGTCTTGTGTGTAAATTGTTGAAGATAGTCATAGTTGAGATGGAAAATTGCTCATGCCATAGTTTGCTCATAGAATTTGAGTGGGTGAACAAAGTAGTAGAATGTGTCTTAGGTACAAAATGAGAGAAAGCATAGATTCAAGACTCATGGTCATCCTTACCAATTGAAAGGAATGCATTAGCTTCAAGATCCCTAATATGGTGATACAATCTAGAGTGAATTCAATGTTCCTGCCATTCTAGGTGATTGGTAGATGGAGAGAAGGTTGGTTGACAAGTGAGGCACACATAACATTCTCAAAATCCCTTCCCAATGAAATCCACTAGAGAATAATTACTAATGAGAATATGAGGCATGAAACAAGGCTCCAAAAAGGAAAACTAATCTCTATCAGACCTCATATGGTGTAAAGTACTTGATTCAAGAATCCACTACTGAAAAGAATCTGTAAAAGCAACATGTGTGGTTTCTTTCCCTTTACCTAATTTTTAAGCAGTGGAGGATTGTTGAGAAAAAAAGGGAAGATAAATGTTTTTTTAGAAGATCTTTCATCTCGTAGATCTACTTCTCATGACATGAATGTTCCTCATGACCAACCTTTTTACAATAGCTACAAGTTTTCCTTTCCTTCTGTTGTGACTTCCCCTTAGATGAATAGGATTTAGAGTCTTCTTTTGAGGTAGATGAGGATTGTACCTAATCTTTATGTAACTTCTTCTTAGACTTATTGTGTTTCTTGTTATATTGACTTGACTCTTTTTGTCCCTTTGGCTAATCAACCAACAAGGCTTGAGACTATGATGGCTTAAGGAGACCCATGGAAAGTATCTTTCCCTATTTATGCATTAGCATCTTAGAGAAAGATACAAATGATGGCATAGTGTATGCAACACCCATAATAAACCTATGAGTATGAAAGTCAGAAACATAAGTTGCATATTTAGGACCAAGTTTGTTCAGTGTATTAAATACAACCTAAATATCCTTTCTCTTAATGTCACATTCTTTACATTATTCTCTAAGGTCATTGACCTTTGTGTTGTAGTCTTGGATGCTTTCAAAATATTTTGGATCAATGCCATCAATTTACTACCAATTTTATAGCCTCATACTTCATTAATTTTACTATATAAAGATTTTAGTTTTTCCCAAGCATCATGAGAATTTGTATAAGATTTAATTTGAAACCTTAGATAAGGGAAATGAAACTATGAAGACATCTCAGTTCTTTTGTATGTTCAAGCATCCATTGTATCTTTTCCTAATTATATTTAGGTTTGTCTACCATTTCTTCAACATATGGAGTATACCCTTGTTGCATTAAGGAATTCCATGTATTTTAATGCCACGTTGAGTAGTTGTATGGACTTAGCAATGAAAACTTAAGGTGACCCATTATGAAGGAAAAGTGGAGCACAAGAAAACATAGAAGATATGCACAATCACAAAAACACACCAAGAGACCCCCAAAATTCACTCAATAAAATAATCCCCCCATGAAAATATTATTTTCCACTTTAGAGATCAGTGCATTTACAATGTTGGAGGTATTTCTAGAGTTTTACAATGTCCAAAATGGACCAAATACTAAAAATATATTTTGAGTTCAAAATTAGAATTTAAAATTACCACCAATGCATATTTCTCAAAAAGATATCCACTTTCAAAAAATGAATCACCTCAATCCGAGATCGTATGCATAAGTTACAAGCCTTTGAAGTTCAAAAAACTATGATTGTCCACCAAAATTGATGAGAAAACTAATTTTATGAAAAAATGGGATCACTTGAGAAAAAGTGATCATACCACTATGAAGAGCATGAAATTCTACCTCAAATCAAAAAAAGTTGTGCTGAAAAAGGAGGTTGTACACTCAAGTTATGGCCTTTTGAAGTTGAACCACAAAATCAAAATTGCAAATAGAGAGGGGGGAAAAAAATTAAATTCCTTGTAGACATCAGTACAACATCATTTCCAAATTTGGTGGAACTACTACAAAGTTTAGGGAATTTCCAAACTAGAATTGTCATCAAATAGCATTAGAGGTTCACCAAAAATTGTGGACTACTAGCTAAAAATAGATCTCCACCAAATTAACTGAATCACCAAATTTAAGAAAAACTACCAAAACCACCACTAAAAATTGTGAACTACTAAATAGATTTAGTGTCTTCCAAATTTGGTGAAACACCAATTTTTCCACCAAATTTGGTAGAGGTGGAGGCAGTGTCAGTTGAGTTGCACCTTGGTGGCATTAGTGCATACGTGTTGGTGATGGTGGAGTTTGGGTGACCACATCATGGTGTCATGGAAAAAGGGTGGTGGTGGCCTTTTGTGCCCTAAAGGGGGCCAATTGGGCTTGTGAGGCCTACTTTTACCTCACCTATATTATTTTTCTTATGGTACTCTTTCGATGGATTTATTATGGTCTTGTGGATTTTGGGGACTATTGATCCCGCACTTGGACCTTGTTAAATTATCTTATAATGGATTAGATAGATGATTTATGCTTTATGGTTGGTTAGATGGCATGATAGATCTCCATTTTATGATATGTTGTTAGATGCTAGGATGTCATTTGATGCTATTGATATGTGCATAGATGTTGGGACTGATGTTACCTCTTACCTTATGTGATCCTGATTTCTACTTATGTGTAATGGATGATTTGAGAGACATTATATTATCATGTGATTATTTTGATGTTGTATGTGATATTGTGATCATGTGTGTAGTGTATGTTATTCATTTGCTTCGGCTATTTTACCACATACTATTAATGGGTTCTTGGAAGTGTGCAGGTTCTTTCCATACCCATGGAAATTCGGAGGTCAAACAACAACCACATGTTATTCCCTATTCAGTCAACCTAGTCCTAAGTAGGACTAAGGTCACATGTGCTTGAGAATGTTGATTATTGTTGTATTTGATTTATGACACTTTGTATGGTTCTTACCTTTTCAATTTATCTTTTGATGTGTTGTGTAAGTGTATTGTTGAGTTTGCACTATTTTTAAGTGTTAAATGTTTGAAGCCACTTTTAAGTGATTTTATGTGTTTCTAAGTGTTGCTAATGGTCAAATATTGACCCTAGGTCATACCCCTAGGGTCTAGGATCATTTATAGCTTGTTTAAACTTGATTTGGACCTTGTGTGGTCACCCAAACTTGACCCTGAGGTCAAGTGACGAGTTTGGGAAGTGTGAAGGTGGTTGGAAGGTCACCATCTCACTTAACCCCAACCTCACCCACTTGGATAAGGTTACCCTTGCTTCTAATGCTTTAGAAGCTTCTCGCATGTGTGAACATCTTCCTCATGCTCACACATGTGTGAGAGCACTTGTGGGGAAGAGTGTAGCTTAGATGAATGAGAAGGTGACAAGTATCACCTCCTCATTCATAAGAAGCTTCCCTTTGTGTGCTCGCATTCCCCTATGCTCTCACACATGTGTGAGATAACTTGTGGGAGAATGTGTACCTTGTGGAATGGGGAGGTGACAAATATCACCTCCACATTCATGTGGGGTTGTGAGGAGGGTTATGTGGATGGAGGAGAAGGTGACAAGTGTCACCTTCTCATCCGTTAGGTTTTGTGAGTCTTGTCTTTATATCTCCCTCATTTTGATGAGAGGAGGGTTCTTCTTTTCATTTATTTTGGAATTTTTGGACTTGTGTTGGGAGAGTGAAGGACTTGGAGATTTTGGGAGAACTTGTGGAAGCTCTTCACCAAAACTCACTCCATTCTTGAAGATTTTGAGGTATTTCCCAAGTTTAGAGCCATTTGCTTTTGTTTTACTATTGCAATGTGTTTATGCAAGTTTGTGTTATGATATTTTAGTTTTTTTGTGTTGTCGGTCTTATGGGTTGTTTGGGTGAGCTCTCCTTGTGAGAGAGCTCACCTTAGTTTTGGGTGAGAGAGGATGAGAACCTCCTCGATTTCCCCTCTTGTTATGGTATTTGATTTGTGTCCAAGGGCCTTATTTTTGGAGTTTTGAGGAGTTGGGTTATGGCATGAGTGCCTTTGTTTTTGTGACATGTGAAGTATGGCAAGAGGCCAAGTGATTCAAGAGGATATTGTGTTTAAGAGTGTGGGTCTCCTTGAGTAGAGTGAGTCCACTCTCTCACCCTTTCAAATCCATTTCTATGATGGGTTAGTGATGTGTTAAGCCTTGGGTTGGGTGTTGTACTTGAAATGAGTGTTTGTTTTGTTGTGGTGTGTAACTTGGTTGTTTGGAAGGCCTTCTAGCTTGGGGGTGGCCTATTTTAGGCCTAGGTTGGGAGGTGAGCTTCCCATGAGTATGGAAACCTTTGTTGAATATTTTGTAGGTTCATTGGAGGGCTTGGAGGAGTTGGCTTGTGAAGGAAATATGAGTTTAGTGATTGTTAAGCATTGTTGTAAAAGGGAGAGCATAGAGATGCCTCGTCCTCTTTTGGGTTGTAAACTCCTTATTCTTGTGAACAATGAATTTATGTAAATGATTATTGGCATAAAATATATTTATTACTTATGTTGTGGATGAAAATGTTTTACTCGCTTTCTCTCTCCCTGCCTACTATTTTAGTTTATGCAAAGAAATTTACTTTAGGAGAGAACAAAGAAATTTATTTCTAAGCCTTGTTGTGAAATAGAATAATACCCCTATACTAGTTTAAAGGGAAAATAAATATTGATTGGATAAATTTCTACTTCCTTTGATTGGTTTACACTATCTCTTTTAAAATAATAGTTTTGTTAATTGTGGAAGAATCTATACCTAAACATAAACCTATTTAAAATATATATAGAGAGAGTATATATATACAAGTAAATACATTTATTAATTTATATATTTTTCTTAGTAAAAATAATGTACTGTTTTATTGTGCTCACTGTTTTATTAAGAAGAATTTTCACAGTGGGTTTGGGGAATTTTGCCCCACCTCCCCGCAGTCCTCTACCGTGGAGTTAAACTCTGCTCGGTGGCGCACACATAAACTCTGTCCTAAGTTCTTAATGCGCTTGGCCCCTACGTGAATCCCTACTGATGTTTAATGTTGTTTTTGCTATCGTGTGTGTGTATATATATATATACACACACATTTTTTTTACCAGAGCTTTTCAATTTATTTATAAACCATTTTATTTACTGAGTAAACTATTACTATTTAACACCCTGTGTGAGCATCATCTTAGTTGTATTTGAATATATATGTGTGTGTGTGTGTCATAAGTTTATTCTATTCTCTGTGTAATTTTAGTTTTCCTTTTTAAACCAGAACCAGAGAGTTAGAAATGGGGAGTTAGTAAACAAAGACCTCATTTCTTTTATCTATATAATTATAAGAAAATTATTTTTCTTTCTAACCCTTGCAACCAGTTTAACCTCTGTAATCTACAAATAGCTTAGATAGAAAATAGATAACTACACTTAGATAGATAAATATAAATGTTAGAGAAACATAAACATAGAGTAACCTGTAGAACATGATAGAAAATTAAAACAAGTTAGAAAACTATAAACTAATTTGTGCTTTGGGGATGATACCTCCCACCTGGGGGAGGTGCCATCCACCCACTTGGCTCCTTTAAAATCTGCAACCAAACAAACTTAGAGAGATATTAGAATGTAAGCTAATGAGGCATTTTTGGTGTTTTTATAACGCTTGTCTATGGTTTGGTGCCCTAGTTTAGTGGATGGGTAAACACATTTAGTTCTGATTATGTTTGTGCAAATCCCACTTAGTAAGTGGTTGACTCTTTTGTCCTTTTGTTGGTGTGTGGAAAAGTTATTCTTTTATTTAGTTAATTTTATTTCGTTATGTGTATTTAATTAGGATTATACTAGCACTTGCACCCCCTAGAGGTTCAAGGAATATGCCGATAAGAACAACCGACGAGTTTAAAAAAATTTCCGACGTGGATCATGAGACAATTCCGAGCACTATAATGCTCACATATAAAAGCCTATTGGCTAATTATTTCCTTTGTTGAATGTAGTAATAGATCCTTTTGCAAATAAATTTATTTATTGAAAACAAAAACTATAGTTGGGCTTTTGAATTTATTTGAATCAAGACTTTAGGGTTATGTTGGAATTTAATCTTAATCGTCGTTATGTTCAATTATTTTTGGGGAAAAGGATTTTATCTAAAATTTTGATTTGGTTTCGCATTTAAATATAGTTGTAAGGCTATTGAATTTATTTCTAAATGCTTGGGAGGGAAATTAGTAAATTTATGCATTTTATTTATTTAAAATTCAAAATTTTGAAAGGGGTTAGATGGTAGAATTTATTTTAATTTAATTTTTGTATCCTCCTATAGTTGATGAGGTGGCGTTATGCTGTCGAAATCACTATAGGAGTTATTCTACCTTATTCCATAAATGCCTCATTATGCTGCCCAATTTTCCCTAGACTTAATGTGATTTATTCATGGATAAAAAGTTGATTTATTTTTCCTTTTATTGCTTAAATGTTTTATTTTAAATGCAATTATCGAAATTGACTTTAGTATTGGTTTAGTATCCCCTGTCGTTTCATGTTAATGTGTTTTTGTCTGGATTTCAATTTGAATCGAAACCGACCCACCTGTTAGGGTTTAAACTAAGGTTGGATTCATGTTAGGATCCATCCCTCTCAATGTTGTATTTCGCAACATAAACCCCCTAGTGGCTATCATCATAGGGTTGCGATTTGAGATCGTATTCCCCTAACTTGATTGACTTCATCGCTTACGAGCGATGCACATGACGTTGGTTACTAAGTCAACTACGTTGTGAGCGTGTGTCATCGAGTGCGCATGTTGCACGCGAGGGGGTTTTGTGGTGTCGGGAGGAAAATTTTTGATAATTTGTGTCATGACCACATGGCAAATGTGGCCATGACATCTGATTATTCGGTCATAACCACATTGCGAATGTGGGCATGACAAGGCCCAAAAATGGGTTTGTTAGGATAGTTTAGACTTAGAAATTGGGTCGATTTGGTCAATTTTGGGCCTACACATCCAACCAAATATTTTTTATTAATTTTTTCAAAAGTTTTGTACTATATGTTGATGGTAGGGTCGTATGTCGTGGGCCACCAAAAAAATTCCTCTAGAAAAAGTTGTCAAAATTTGACAAGATTTATATGAAAATAGGGGTTTTTGGGCCTTTTGGACAAATGGTATGGTTTGTTTGGCCTCAAAATGCCTTTGATTTTTATTATCCTATTGGATCTTCATAGAAAAATCTATTCTTTGAACTCTAGTAGATCTCACCTTTTGTTTTCAACTGGAATGAAATTATAGGCAATTCTAACTTTCTTGGCTACTCTGAACTCAGCGGTGAGCTCAGAATGTCTCCAAGAAGCTCTGATATACCTTCAAATGGAAATCTTAAAGAAAAGAAGCCCCCTCAAAAATAAAATTCCTACAACACCTTCCTGATTCTCTAGATCATCTGAGGATGCAAGAGAAGAACATACTCAATGTTTCAATAAATAATCAACTCTACACTCCCATATTTCCTAAAATTCTAGGCCACAACTCACAACTAGCTCTAATACCATGTAAAATTTGGTTGTAAAGCCACCCAAAATGCAAATGACTAAAGGAAAGAAAGAAAAAAAATATAGAATTGAAAGAATAAATTGTATTCTATTAAATCAAGAATGCAAATCATACAAGCTTAAGTGATTAAAATGAAAGTGATAAGTGAGTATATATAGGATATATCATCCAAGAGACTAAAAACACAACCAATGTGGAATAATGTGTAAAAAATCCCTTAGTAAACTTAACCTAGTCTGAAAAGGACCTAAGTGGAGAACTAGCTTTAAAATGAACTAGTTAGGAAATATACCCTATTGACACTAACAAATACCACTTAATGGTTTTGTGTGAGCTTGATTCTATGAAAGAAGGAATGTGTTTAGTGGTTGAGGTTGGTTGTTAGTTGTATTCATCTCTCCTGTAAGTGCATATGTGAAGCATGGCATTGGATGTGTAGATTTCATGGTTACCCATTGTGCTTGGACACATGGAGGATGCATTGGAAGTGCTTGATGTTTCAAAAGTTCCCATGGAATCTTTGTGAGTGTATTGTAATTTTTCATTGTTGAATAATAAATTAAGTGTGGGTGCTTTTGAAGGTTGGGTTTTTCTCTCATGAGGGTTTTCCTAGGGTATATCTTGTGATATGTCTTTTGATATTTGCATTATGGTTATTTAATAAGAAATTACATGTATCATTTTCTCTCATAAATTTATGTAGGAAATGGTTTGATCAACCTAGTTAATTTCCTAACAAGTGGTATCAAAGCCATAGTTGTGGCTGAGGGAGGTGTGAGCTCCCTAGTTTTTAACCCTCGTTTGAGTAGATCTAGTGGAAAGTTGAAGCCATGACAATGCTAGAAAGATTTGAGACATTTCACTTGGTATAAGGGTTTTGTGTAGGCTATGAAAATATAGATTTGGGGTTTTGGGGTTTGTAGATTTGTGATTATTGTTATAGATTTGGGGTTTGAAAAGGATTTGATTAAAAAATAGTTTTTTAGGTGTTCACCATATGAGGGTTTTATGGAGGAATATATAAAAATGACCTCTTGGAACAAAATAGACCTAACCATTGGATCTAGGAGACTAGAGAGATTAAAAATGACATAAAATGTGATATATTTTGGTTGACAGGGCCTAGTGCAGAGAAAATCTCCTCCCCTTATCCGGTCATACAATACAATTGGTTGCAAAAAAATTTAAAAAATAAATAAAACCAAAGTTTTCATATGCAAGAGATTAAAAAAATAAAAAATATTTGATTTGGCAGTTGAACGAAGGTACACTATTGGTAGAGGTATTGGAAAGAAGCGATAAGGTTTTACAAAGTTTGCCAAGGTTTGTTGGCCCCCAGATGACCGATAGACCATGTGGTTGGTAGAACTTGGCCTCCGATTACAAGCCTAGTTAGGACCTCTAAAGTGTAGTCCCCCACAAACTTCAAACTTCTAAAACATTAAACCATATTTCAAATGATTTTGGATCCAAGCATAAATAATTTTAAAATTTGAAACTTAAACAGAATTAAAACCTTTTTCAATTATGTTTCTTAGATCTCACCCTAACACCACTAGCAAGCCACCACCACCCAACCACTACCCTTGTGCCACCGTTGATGTTAGAAACTATACAAATGTCTTAGTTTTGGGCACCTTCTAGCCTTCGAAGCGTGATTTTCTTCTACAAGGCATAACTTTCATCCACGATATCAAATGTTTGACTTCTTATAGGCGTCAAATATCTCCCTTTGAGAACTACATAGGGGTATAAATTTAATCATATTTTGATGTTTGTCTTAGAATTTAGTTCCTAAAGCTAGGTATTGATTTAGAATGGTTAATTGGTCATAACTTGAGCATATGGAATTGAATTTTAGACTTCAAATAAGTGATGGAGAAAATTTGTAGCATACTACATAGTGGATTAGGTAGTTTCTCACTTAGATGTGTTGAGAGAGAGTTGTACTTGTTTGAACACGTGTAGGAGCCTAAGACTTAGGGTGCGATTGTATGAACATCTGATGAATTGGTGGGTGAAAACTTCTAGGAGTGCATGTTTTATGAGACTGATATAATGATACAACTAGTTTTAAAATTTGGTACTTCCTAATGTAAGTTTATAGGTTTTTTCAAAGTGTTGACTTTGATGGTGATAGGTACACAGGTTTTCTTCTAGTTTGAGGACATGATTGATACATGTGTGAGACTTGGAGTCTCTAATCAATGAGAGTTAGGTATAGGTATAATGATGGTAATGATTATAGTGTCACGAATATGCATGTACACTTGAGCATTAGCACGACATGATCATGTATGTGGTTGATAGGTTTGGGTTATAATGATATTATTGATTCATATGTATAGGTGGTGGTGTGGTTCATTTTTAGGAGGTTATTTGTATCTCATAAATGCTTGATTGATTCCTTGACTATGGTGTGAGGACCGCCCTTTTTACTACTGTTGTTATGACTATTTACAGTACTGTTATTGTTACTTTCATATTTGTGGGATAGCAGTTCCCGAAATTTGTCAGACTATTTAACTTTATTATGTTTTCGGAAAAACTAATTGGGTGATGTTTGGATAAGTTACTTTTCAGAAAAATGAATTAGGTGATGATGGAAAATTGTAATATGATTTTTAATTATGTTAAATTGTACTAGGGCATGAGAATGCATGTGTTATTTAAGTTGCTTCGGCTATGATGAATTTATGTGGTTACTGATCTTGTAATTGAGTGTGCAGGGACTACTAATCAAACCACAGATTTCGGAGATCATTCCACACCTTGTTATTTGTTATTCCCTGTTAAGCCGATCTGGTTCCACGAGGAACCAAGATCTCTTTGTGTTTGATGTCATGATGTAATGTGGTCTTTCGTATGGTCGAGTGGGTTAGGTTACCCTCATGTAACATTATTTTTTTATAAGTAAGTGTTGTAAAGAGATTGAATTTGAAATTTCTATTTTTTTTTAAAATTATGAGGCCCTTTTTCTTGTGCTTTACCTTGACCTGGGGTGTCTTGTATGGGTTAAAATTGACCCTGGGTTCTACCCCATGGGTCCAGGGGCCCATTTGACATGGGTAACCCTTGAATAACCTCCATCTAGTCAACTTAACCTTCCCCTGAAGTTAAGTGGCGAAAATTGGAGGTAGGAGGGGACATGATGGGTTGTACCAACACTCAACCCATCCCCTCTACTTTTCCCTAGATAAGAGATGCCATCCATTAGTGAAAGTCACCTCTTCTTTAGTAAGATTCCCCCATGTACTATGGGGACACCCATGTGAAGAAAGGAGAAAGAGGCATGGGTCACCTGTCTTGTTCCCATTTAACTCTTTTTTTTATTTCTCCCATGAGAAAGTGGAGTCACAAGAGAGGAATAAGGAGTACCCTTGAGAATGGAGAGTGACATAAGCCACCTGGACAGAATAGTGGTTTTTGGGAAGGGTGAGGAGGTGACAAGTGTCACTTCCCCATTTCTCAAAATTAGAAGGAAAGAGAATTTTGGGTTATTTATTTTAAAATTTTGGGATGAGAGGGAGTTAGTTGAATTTTGGGGAAAAACTTTCATTTTTGGCCTTACCAAAAATAGAGAAGTTAGTTTGGAAGATAGAGAAGGGAGAGGGAGTTGGTGGCTAAGGTTGGAAGTGAACTCTGTGGACTCTGCAACAACTTCATCCCAGGAGGGCTTTGCAAGGTTGGTCTGAATTTTACCTTTGTTTTGGTAGAACTGAAATGTGCATGAAATGTGTGTGAAATATGTGTTTAAATTTGTTTTCTGTGGGTTCTTGTCGGGTTGTTTGACAGAGCGTCTCCCACTTGGGAGAAATGCTCATCAAGTTTGGGGTAGGGGAGGAGAGATCCTCCTCGGGTGCATACTTGTTTCCATCTTTTGGGATGTTGAAAGCCTTGAGGGCATGTATCTGTGACTGTATTTTTGACTTGAGAGTCATATACAGATTTCTTACAAATTGTGATCACACTTGGTTGAGACCAAGAGAAATTTATATTAGTTCATTTATCTGTCAGGGTGACACTCTGGAGTCGAGTGTGTCCACTCTCCTGCCCCTTATGAAACTCACTGTAGTTGAGTTTCCGTATTGTGTAAAATACCCACGGGTGTATGTGTGCTTTGGGATTGTTGTTGTTTCTGTTGTGAAGTGGAGTGTTTGAGTACCCAGGTGTGAGTATGGTCTCCCTAGCTCGGGGGTGACCCTCTTGCGGGTCTACGGTAGGGAGGAGAGCTAGACGAGTGGTCTTTTCTTCTTGTTTGTCTTTGATACGCAGGTTTTTCTCTTGGAGCTTCTGGTTGGCTATTTATGAAGAAACAGTTCATCTTCTTGTCATGAGAATTAGGCCTGGTTCATTTCATAGAGATGAAGAGAGAACACCTCTCTTGTTATTGTTGTAAATTAATGTTATTCTGGGAGTGAATAAAATCACCTCCCTGATCTTGTTATTATTGGACTTTTATTGGTTGTCATAAGTTTTCAGTGGTATACTGTTTGGGAGGAGAAAGTTCATATCTGGGAAGTTGGTATTCATGATTGAGAAGCTGTAATATGAATGTGCTTAAATTTTAAGTTGATGTTTGCAAACTTTGTTCAATAGCAATTTTTGTGTTTCAAGTATTACTGAAAGGAACAAGTTCGTTTTTGCAATTTAATCTGAGTTGTTTACATTTGAAAGTTTGGAATTGCTTCACTGAAATGCTAATTTTCTTTATAGTTCAATGTTAAAATGGAAAAGACAGTTTTAAATATTGGAGTTATTCTCATGGATTCTGATAATTTAGAGGAAATCTAGCATGTAAATATATAATCTGTTGTAAATTTACGAAGTCTTAAATGTTTATGAAAATGGAAAATTATACTTATAATAAGGGGATAGTTAGTTACCATTTCTATCAATTAAGTGAAATTGGGATATATATATATAAGTGTTATGACAATTTCTTATAACAGGTTGATTTGGAGAAAATGCATAAAGTAGTGAAATTGAGAAATTTAGGAATTAGTTAAGCACATATAAGAATATTTTTATATATAAATAAATTTAAATATATGTATATATATAGATATATATATATATATTTCATATTTTGAGTAATTATCATTTTCTAGAATAATAGAGAAATTGAAAGTAAATTATCATTTTTATGAGATTGACTGATAAATATCAATATCAAAATAGATATATATATGTATATATATATATATGAAATATATATATATATATATATATATATATATATATATCTCTAATTTTATAATCATTGATAAATATAAATATATATATATATATATATACATATATATATATATATATGAATATATATATATATATATAAATATATATTTTATTGTTGAGAGAAATCAACGAATAGCACATAAGAATGGCGGTTAAAATTTAAGCCGCGGATAGAAAAAAACACAGTCGCTATTTACAATGGGCGGTGGGGAGAAAACCCCACCGCAGGTTTTTTTTGTTACATTTGGAGGTGTGGAGTGGGGCGGAGCCCCACCCACACCCCACGTCGTGGGAATGTGGGTGGGGCTCCGCCCCACTCCACATCTCCCCCCCCCCAATCCCTTATACCTCCCGCGGCCTGCACAGGCCCGCCGCTCTGCGGCCACCCGACCCTGCTTCTCTGTCACAGCGGCCACCGCCGCCCATGGCCGCCGTCGGCTGTGTCATCTAATGCAATAAAATGTTAGGGCTTGGGCCCTAACATATGATTGGTTTATTTAAATATAAATACAGTTTTTATATAACTCTATATATAGGCATATATATATTCTATATATGTCTATGTATATAGCTATATAATAAATATAATATATATATATGTATATATATATATATATCGATATATATAAATCGTGGTAAACCAATTTCGTCCTATGCATAGACATTAAAATAAATATATTATATATATATGTATATATATATAGATATATATATATATATATATATCATATCGATAGGAGTAAATCTATGAACCATTTTGTTGGACCCTCGTTTAAAATCGTTATAAACTATGTCTCATGGATATAGAAAAAAAAAAAATATATATATATATATATAACAATTATATTCTCACAGTAGATGTTATTAAGTGTTGAACACAACAACCAAAGAAGATATATTACCATGAACAGAGTTTTATAAAGTGGTGAACCACCTACATCTATTGACAACGTCATACGAGTCACAATCAGTGTATGAATCGTAATTAAGAGTAACAGTAACAACAGTAATTCTAAACAAGAGAAAATAAAATTATAATGTAAAAGAGAGTTTAGGAATATTCAGTGATACTCTGGAAAGAGTTTCTCGGAAGTTTCAACTATTAATGTACTAATAATCACCCAGAAAATGAAGAGGAAAATTACACAACTCCTTGCTCAAAAGAACACTGGAAATAAACTTAAGAAGCCACCACTGACAATCCATGTGGCCATATTAATCTCAACTGTAGCAAACGAACTCATATGTAAACCTGTAAGAGGTTCCGAAGAAGAAAAAAAAAAAAACTAACATTGGAAAACACAGAGGAGAAAATGCGCGACATTTCTCACACGGGATAAGAGAACTAAGTTGACGGACCCTTCTGCCAAATTTGCTTAGGAACAAGTTGACTAAGTATTTACGAAGAGGAGGAACCTAGATCGGGGAAGATTAGGAGACCGAGTCCAGCGAAATAGTAAACCAGCCTTTGTGACCTAGATCATCCTGAAATTAGGTTTAATATCAACAATAGCTGCAGTAATAACCCTGATTGACGTAAATCATGAAGAAAGGTCAGGATGCACATAAAGAAAGCATAGAAAATGAAAGAGAGAGAGAGAGACCGAAATATAAACACACTAAATGAACTAAGAAATAGTTAAGGTAAGGGCGATAAAGATATAATCAAAATTAAGAACTTGTGAAAAGGGAAGAGAGGGCAACCAAACCGCCTTGTTGAAAATGCTAAGTCATAGGAGAAGTATGTTTCAGGAAACAAGAGAGGAGACAGACAACCGTGCCTGGCTGAAAAATGACTAAATAGGGAGATCACTAGCCGGTTTAGTCGGAACAAGGCGTCGTGGGAAGTGGATCCTCTATCAGCGAACCACGTGCGTAAATGAGTGCAGCGTAATTCCCACTAACGCCGTAAGGCATTATGCTACCGAACATTGCCGAGGGTTCGATTTAAGAACGTTGGTAATCTCACTCTTGCAATGATGTTAGCAGCGTTGTATAGACCCTCTTGAGGACCTATATGCTTCTGGATGCACGCAATTGTACTTGTATTCCGCCGAAGAGTGTAGCGTTTCGCCATGAGAGAACACCGTTGAGTATGTGTACGCATGCGAAGGGGGTTTTTAGGACAGTGTGAGAAAAGTTTTTCATATCTCGTGTCATAACCACATGACAGATGTGGCTATGACACGTGCGATGTGTGTTGTGACCACATGGAAAATGTGGGCATGACATTTGGTATCAGAGCCAAGTTTGTAAACACTGGGCGTATTTGGGCACGTTATTATTCCGCAACTTTGGCTAATTAGTTTCTACCTTGTTTTGTAGGATGCCTCCCCGACGTGTTCGACGAGCGCGATCACACCACACAGCGTCAGTCGAGGTGCACAGCGATTCCTCAGCCGAGGGACTGGCACCCGCAGATTCAGCAGCACCACCTGCACCACCTGTACCACAAGCACCACTAGTACCACAGGCGACACCAGTATCGGATATAGGTCCACAGATCTTACAGGCACTACAGACTATGCTAGACAGGTTACCACCAGTGATTCCTGAGCCACGTATAGAGCCTCGTATTGATCCGCGAGAGGAGCCACGTGCCGAGTCACGTATTGAGCCACGTATGGAGCCCTGCGTTGATCTACTAGAGGTGCTACGTGTGGAGCCCTTCGTTGAGATTCCCGACACAACAGTAGAGGAGGTAGGGTCGGCCTCCCGAGCACGGAGCAGGAGTCCTCCGAGACTTTTGAGACAAGAACAGGTTCAGCAGGGAGTATATGAGGATGGTGTGGAAGAGCCACTTGGGAGACTTAGAGACAGAGGGGACCCTATCAGAGATCTACTGAGGCTCAACCCACCCACCTTCGCAGGAGCTACAGAGGGAGCTGTGGCTGAGGCTTGGCTAATTAGCTTAGACAGGTGTTTCGCATTGCGACCGTATGGGAGCAACACGAAAGCACGAGTGGCAGTTCATCTTCTTAGGGATGCAGCAGCCACCTGGTGGCGCACAGAGGAGTGCAAGCGCCGACTCTCCGTGGATACACTCACATGGGACACCTTCATTGAGCGCTTCAATGCGCGATATTTATCCGAACATTATAGACAGCGCAGAATCGATGAGTTTCATGATCTACAGCAGAGGGGACTCACCGTTACTCAGTATGAGAGCCGATTTATAGAGCTTTCTCGTTACGCGGAATACCTCCATGACGAGAAAATCTTAATACACAAATTCATCAGGGGGCTAAATCACGGGATAGCAGGACCAGTTCGTATGGCAAATCCCCAAACCATGAGCGAGGCTGTTGAAAAGGCCCTTATATCAGAGGAAATTCAGGGACGAGGACAGAATTCACGCCCACAGTACCAGGAATGGAATCCCCAACAACAGCAAAATTTCTGAAGGCCTCAAAACACAACACAGAGAGGAGGATATACTCCTTCATCATTACCTCCTAGGCCTCCACAGCAGCAGCAACATCAGCAAAAATCCAAATTTCAACAGAGGGGACAGGGAGGACAGAACCGTGGATGGCAGTAGCAGGGACCACGCAGGGATCAGAGACAGCAGGGTTCATCGACAGGACCCGCAAGGTCCCAGCAGACTTACAGAGGCTCACAGGGATCCACCGGATGGACCGGGCAACAACAATCGGGCAGAACACAGTCAGGGCAGTTACAGGTTAGAGGACCATGTTATGTATGTGGTGGGGCAGGGCATCTGGCTAGAGAGTGTCCGCAGGGATTTACTGCAGGGGGTCAGCCCCGATCAGGAGGGTCTGAGCAGACCGTAGGTGACGTGGGCAGATCTCACCACATGTTTGCAGCGATTGATAACCGCCAGGCCGATTTCCAGGCTTCTGTCATCGAGGCAGCAGGTACGATTAGAGACTTTCCCATCTCGATCCTTTTTGACTCAGGAGCTACTGACTCCTTTTTGTCTACATCGTTAGTGGAGCGTTGCAGGCTGGTGGCTTCTAGGCAAGACATTAGGTGGGAAGTTGAGTTGGCCTCAGGGGCCAGGATGTCAGTAGATACCTTGGTTAAAGACTGTGAGATCACATTGGGACCCTTCACCACAACATGCGACCTTAGGATTATGCCATTAGGGTCTTACGGAGTAGTTCTGGGTATGGATTGGCTTGCGGCACATAGAGCCAAGCTTGATTATCGCCAGAGAACGATTAGCTATTTAGACGATCATGGTTCGTCGGTTGAGATAGTGGGCATTCAAAAGCCCACGGCGGTTCGTATGATATCCGCACAACAACTTAAGCGCTGTATGCGGAAGGGATGTCAGATGTTTGCCATCACAGTCAGTGATAGAGCAGAGGATGAACCTGAGGCTACTTTAGATGATCACCCTATCCTTAGAGAGTTTGCCGATGTATTTCCGCCAGAATTACCTGGTATGCCTCCACGTAGAGAAGTGGACTTCCACATCGACTTAGTGCCAAGTGCAGAGCCGATATCCCGCGCACCCTATAGAATGACGACCCATGAACTCAGAACTTAAGCTGCAGTTGGAAGAATTACTTGAGAAGGGACACATCCGACCTAGCGTTTCACCATGGGGCGCACCAGTGATCTTCGTGAAGAAGAAGGATGGGTCTCTTCGTCTATGCATGGACTACAGGCAGTTGAACAAGGTGACGGTGAAGAATCGTTATCCTCTACCTAGGATTGATGACCTTTTTGATCAGATGCAGGGAGCCAGAGTGTTCTCGAAAATTTATCTAAAATCAGGGTATCATCAATTGCGCATCACGGAGTCAGATATTCATAAAACTGCTTTTCGAACCAGATATGGCCATTATGAATTCACAGTGGTACCTTTCGGGTTGACGAACGCTCCTGCAGTATTCATGAGTCTCATGAACGGGGTGTTCCGTACATACCTAGACCGGTTCGTGATCATATTCCTAGATGACATTCTGATTTATTCACGGACTGAGGAGGAGCATGTAGAGCACTTGCGTCAAGTTTTGCAGCAATTACGAGGGCAGCAACTTTATGGCAACTTGGCGAAGTGTGCCTTCTTCAGGACAGAGGTGCAGTATTTGGGACACATTTTATTAGGCGATGGCATCTCCGTAGATCCATCTAAAATTAGAGCAATCCAGGAGTGGCCGGCACCCACGAACGTGACAGAGGTCAGAAGCTTTATGGGGTTAGCCGGGTATTATCGTCGGTTTGTCGAAGGTTTCTCCAAGATAGCACATCCCATTACTTCCCTTCAGCGAAAAGGGAAGGGTTTCACTTGGACCGAGCAGTGTGAAAAGGCTTTTGGAGTCCTCAAAGAGCGTCTTACGAGCGCTCCTATTTTAGCAGTTCCAGATCCTTCAGAAGAGTTTGTAGTTTGCACGGATGCATCATTAGAAGGTTTGGGAGCCGTGCTTATGCAGGATGGTCGAGCGATCGCATACGAATCGCGGAAACTAAAGACACATGAGTTAAACTATCCTACGCACGACTTAGAGCTTGCAGCTGTTGTTCATGCCTTGGTTCGCTGGAGACACTTTCTCTTAGGGCGACGCTTTGAACTCCATTCAGACCATCATAGTTTGCAGTATATTTTTACACAGCCTAATTTGAACGCCCGCCAACGGCGTTGGATGGAATTCTTATGCGAATATGACTTCGATGTCCATTATATCAAAGGGAAGGAGAACGTGGTCGCTGATGCTTTGAGTCGAAGACGTCACGAGATCCAGACCCTGACCTTGAAGATGGACTTGAAGGATCGCATCTTACAGCATCTGTCGGAGGACGAATGGTTTCTTGAAGTGCAGCAGGCAGTACTAAATCAGAAGGCCCTTGAGGGCAAATTTACAGGATATACTCTTGATTCTGATGGTATGCTTCGACATCGGCAACGCATCTATGTACCCCATGCGGGTAATCTTCGTACAGTAATCTTATCAGAGGCTCATAGAGCACCCTACGCAGCACACCCAGGAGTGAAGAAGATGCATGCTGATTTATGACAGCTTTATCATTGGGCTGGGATGAGGCGTGACATTGCCGAATTTGTTGCTCGTTGCCTGGAATGTCAGAGGGTCAAGGCCGAACATCAGCATCCAGCAGGACTGTTGTACCCTCACGCGATACCTGAATGGAAATGGGATACCATTTCTATAGATTTTATCGTTGGTCTACCTATGTCATCGCGTCGCCATGATGCTATTATGGTGACAGTTGACAAGCTGACCAAAGTGGCACATTTTTCACCAATTTGTACAACATACAATGCACCATCTGTGGCAAAGGTGTTTCTTGATCAGATTGTTAGACTTCATGGGGTACCTCGCTGCATTATATCTGACAGAGACTCCGTATTCACTTCATCGTTCTGGAAGGCCTTACATCAGGCGTTGGGCACACAGCTCAACTTCAGTTCCGCATATCATCCGGAAACTGACGGACAAACAGAGAGAGTTAACCAGGTGTTAGAAGACATGCTTCGCATGTATGTGATGGACCACCAGTCTAGATGGGAGGAGTACCTGTATCTAGTTGAATTCGCCTACAATAATGGGCATCATAGCTCGTTGGGTATGCCTCCTTTCCAGGCATTATATGGCAGACCATGCAGAACACCTTTGAGTTGGGATTGTATAGAGGACAGAACAGTCATCGGCCCAGAGATAGTTCAGAATATGGAACTGCAAGTTAAACAGATAAGACAGAGGCTTCTGGAAGCACAGGACAGGCAGAAAAAGTATGCCGATGCTAAGAGGACAGACCGAAGCTTCTCTGTGGGGGAAAGAGTATTTTTGAGAGTGCGGCCGCACAAAAGTCCAATCCGTTACGGAAAAGGCTCTAAACTCGCACCTCGATTTGTAGGACCTTTCGAAATCTTGGAGCGGATAGGACCAGTAGCCTATCGTCTAGCCTTGCCACCTAGCCTGTCACGTATCCACGATGTATTTCATGTATCAGTTTTACGTCAATATATTTCTGACTTATCTCATGTGTTGGATTGGAGTGCTCTTCAGGTAGAGGCAGACGGACAACTGGCGTTGGAGCCAATTCGCATATTGGCTCGTCGGATGCTGGCCCTTCGAGGTCGAGAGCTGGACCAGGTTAGAGTCCAATGGGACTTATATGACGAAGTCACTGCAACATGGGAAGATGCAGAGAGATTGAAGACCCTGTATCCTCACCTTTTTGACGACTTCCAGGAGGAAGTACCGTCTTAGGGGGAGAGGATGTGAGGACCGCCCTTTTTACTACTGTTGTTATGACTATTTACAGTACTGTTATTGTTACTTTCATATTTGTGGGATAGCAGTTCCCGAAATTTGTCAGACTATTTAACTTTATTATGTTTTCGGAAAAACTAATTGGGTGATGTTTGGATAAGTTACTTTTCAGAAAAATGAATTAGGTGATGATGGAAAATTGTAATATGATTTTTAATTATGTTAAATTGTACTAGGGCATGAGAATGCATGTGTTATTTAAGTTGCTTCGGCTATGATGAATTTATGTGGTTACTGATCTTGTAATTGAGTGTGCAGGGACTACTAATCAAACCACAGATTTCGGAGATCATTCCACACCTTGTTATTTGTTATTCCCTGTTAAGCCGATCTGGTTCCACGAGGAACCAAGATCTCTTTGTGTTTGATGTCATGATGTAATGTGGTCTTTCGTATGGTCGAGTGGGTTAGGTTACCCTCATGTAACATTATTTTTTTATAAGTAAGTGTTGTAAAGAGATTGAATTTGAAATTTCTATTTTTTTTTAAAATTATGAGGCCCTTTTTCTTGTGCTTTACCTTGACCTGGGGTGTCTTGTATGGGTTAAAATTGACCCTGGGTTCTACCCCATGGGTCCAGGGGCCCATTTGACATGGGTAACCCTTGAATAACCTCCATCTAGTCAACTTAACCTTCCCCTGAAGTTAAGTGGCGAAAATTGGAGGTAGGAGGGGACATGATGGGTTGTACCAACACTCAACCCATCCCCTCTACTTTTCCCTAGATAAGAGATGCCATCCATTAGTGAAAGTCACCTCTTCTTTAGTAAGATTCCCCCATGTACTATGGGGACACCCATGTGAAGAAAGGAGAAAGAGGCATGGGTCACCTGTCTTGTTCCCATTTAACTCTTTTTTTTATTTCTCCCATGAGAAAGTGGAGTCACAAGAGAGGAATAAGGAGTACCCTTGAGAATGGAGAGTGACATAAGCCACCTGGACAGAATAGTGGTTTTTGGGAAGGGTGAGGAGGTGACAAGTGTCACTTCCCCATTTCTCAAAATTAGAAGGAAAGAGAATTTTGGGTTATTTATTTTAAAATTTTGGGATGAGAGGGAGTTAGTTGAATTTTGGGGAAAAACTTTCATTTTTGGCCTTACCAAAAATAGAGAAGTTAGTTTGGAAGATAGAGAAGGGAGAGGGAGTTGGTGGCTAAGGTTGGAAGTGAACTCTGTGGACTCTGCAACAACTTCATCCCAGGAGGGCTTTGCAAGGTTGGTCTGAATTTTACCTTTGTTTTGGTAGAACTGAAATGTGCATGAAATGTGTGTGAAATATGTGTTTAAATTTGTTTTCTGTGGGTTCTTGTCGGGTTGTTTGACAGAGCGTCTCCCACTTGGGAGAAATGCTCATCAAGTTTGGGGTAGGGGAGGAGAGATCCTCCTCGGGTGCATACTTGTTTCCATCTTTTGGGATGTTGAAAGCCTTGAGGGCATGTATCTGTGACTGTATTTTTGACTTGAGAGTCATATACAGATTTCTTACAAATTGTGATCACACTTGGTTGAGACCAAGAGAAATTTATATTAGTTCATTTATCTGTCAGGGTGACACTCTGGAGTCGAGTGTGTCCACTCTCCTGCCCCTTATGAAACTCACTGTAGTTGAGTTTCCGTATTGTGTAAAATACCCACGGGTGTATGTGTGCTTTGGGATTGTTGTTGTTTCTGTTGTGAAGTGGAGTGTTTGAGTACCCAGGTGTGAGTATGGTCTCCCTAGCTCGGGGGTGACCCTCTTGCGGGTCTACGGTAGGGAGGAGAGCTAGACGAGTGGTCTTTTCTTCTTGTTTGTCTTTGATACGCAGGTTTTTCTCTTGGAGCTTCTGGTTGGCTATTTATGAAGAAACAGTTCATCTTCTTGTCATGAGAATTAGGCCTGGTTCATTTCATAGAGATGAAGAGAGAACACCTCTCTTGTTATTGTTGTAAATTAATGTTATTCTGGGAGTGAATAAAATCACCTCCCTGATCTTGTTATTATTGGACTTTTATTGGTTGTCATAAGTTTTCAGTGGTATACTGTTTGGGAGGAGAAAGTTCATATCTGGGAAGTTGGTATTCATGATTGAGAAGCTGTAATATGAATGTGCTTAAATTTTAAGTTGATGTTTGCAAACTTTGTTCAATAGCAATTATTGTGTTTCAAGTATTACTGAAAGGAACAAGTTCGTTTTTGCAAATTAATTTGAGTTGTTTACATTTGAAAGTTTGGAATTGCTTCACTGAAATGCTAATTTTCTTTATAGTTCAATGTTAAAATGGAAAAGACAGTTTTAAATATTGGAGTTATTCTCATGGATTCTGATAATTTAGAGGAAATCTAGCATGTAAATATATAATCTGTTGTAAATTTACGAAGTCTTAAATGTTTATGAAAATGGAAAATTATACTTATAATAAGGGGATAGTTAGTTACCATTTCTATCAATTAAGTGAAATTGGGATATATATAAGTGTTATGACAATTTCTTATAACAGGTTGATTTGGAGAAAATGCATAAAGTAGTGAAATTGAGAAATTTAGGAATTAGTTAAGCACATATAAGAATATTTTTATATATAAATAAATTTAAATATATGTATATATATATATATATATATATATATATATATATATATTTCATATTTTGAGTAATTATCATTTTCTAGAATAATAGAGAAATTGAAAGTAAATTATCATTTTTATGAGATTGACTGATAAATATCAATATCAAAATAGATATATATATGTATATATATATATATATGAAATATATATATATATATATATATATCTCTAATTTTATAATCATTGATAAATATAAATATATATATATATACATATATATATATATGAATATATATATATATATGAATATATATATATATATAAATATATATTTTATTGTTGAGAGAAATCAACGAATAGCACATAAGAATGGCGGTTAAAATTTAAGCCGCGGATAGAAAAAAACACAGTCGCTATTTACAATGGGCGGTGGGGAGAAAACCCCACCGCAGGTTTTTTTTGTTACATTTGGAGGTGTGGAGTGGGGCGGAGCCCCACCCACACCCCACGTCGTGGGAATGTGGGTGGGGCTCCGCCCCACTCCACATCTCCCCCCCCCCAATCCCTTATACCTCCCGCGGCCTGCACAGGCCCGCCGCTCTGCGGCCACCCGACCCTGCTTCTCTGTCACAGCGGCCACCGCCGCCCATGGCCGCCGTCGGCTGTGTCATCTAATGCAATAAAATGTTAGGGCTTGGGCCCTAACATATGATTGGTTTATTTAAATATAAATACAGTTTTTATATAACTCTATATATAGGCATATATATATTCTATATATGTCTATGTATATAGCTATATAATAAATATAATATATATATATGTATATATATATATATATCGATATATATAAATCGTGGTAAACCAATTTCGTCCTATGCATAGACATTAAAATAAATATATTATATATATATGTATATATATATATAGATATATATATATATATATCATATCGATAGGAGTAAATCTATGAACCATTTTGTTGGACCCTCGTTTAAAATCATTATAAACTATGTCTCATGGATATAGAAAAAAAATATATATATATATATATAACAATTATATTCTCACAGTAGATGTTATTAAGTGTTGAACACAACAACCAAAGAAGATATATTACCATGAACAGAGTTTTATAAAGTGGTGAACCACCTACATCTATTGACAACGTCATACGAGTCACAATCAGTGTATGAATCGTAATTAAGAGTAACAGTAACAACAGTAATTCTAAACAAGAGAAAATAAAATTATAATGTAAAAGAGAGTTTAGGAATATTCAGTGATACTCTGGAAAGAGTTTCTCAGAAGTTTCAACTATTAATGTACTAATAATCACCCGGAAAATGAAGAGGAAAATTACACAACTCCTTGCTCAAAAGAACACTGGAAATAAACTTAAGAAGCCACCACTGACAATCCATGTGGCCATATTAATCTCAACTGTAGCAAACGAACTCATATGTAAACCTGTAAGAGGTTCCGAAGAAGAAAAAAAAAAAAACTAACATTGGAAAACACAGAGGAGAAAATGCGCGACATTTCTCACACGGGATAAGAGAACTAAGTTGACGGACCCTTCTGCCAAATTTGCTTAGGAACAAGTTGACTAAGTATTTACGAAGAGGAGGAACCTAGATCGGGGAAGATTAGGAGACCGAGTCCAGCGAAATAGTAAACCAGCCTTTGTGACCTAGATCATCCTGAAATTAGGTTTAATATCAACAATAGCTGCAGTAATAACCCTGATTGACGTAAATCATGAAGAAAGGTCAGGATGCACATAAAGAAAGCATAGAAAATGAAAGAGAGAGAGAGACCAAAATATAAACACACTAAATGAACTAAGAAATAGTTAAGGTAAGGGCGATAAAGATATAATCAAAATTAAGAACTTGTGAAAAGGGAAGAGAGGGCAACCAAACCGCCTTGTTGAAAATGCTAAGTCATAGGAGAAGTATGTTTCAGGAAACAAGAGAGGAGACAGACAACCGTGCCTGGCTGAAAAATGACTAAATAGGGAGATCACTAGCCGGTTTAGTCAGAACAAGGCGTCGTGGGAAGTGGATCCTCTATCAGCGAACCACGTGCGTAAATGAGTGCAGCGTAATTCCCACTAACGCCGTAAGGCATTATGCTACCGAACATTGCCGAGGGTTCGATTTAAGAACGTTGGTAATCTCACTCTTGCAATGACGTTAGCAGTGTTGTATAGACCCTCTTGAGGACCTATATGCTTCTGGATGCACGCAATTGTACTTGTATTCCGCCGAAGAGTGTAGCGTTTCGCCATGAGAGAACACCGTTGAGTATGTGTACGCATGCGAAGGGGGTTTTTAGGACAGTGTGAGAAAAGTTTTTCATATCTCGTGTCATAACCACATGACAGATGTGGCTATGACACGTGCGATGTGTGTTGTGACCACATGGAAAATGTGGGCATGACATATGGTTACTCATTTGTGGACTTGTTTGGAAAATTAGATCTAGAATTAATCTAGTGTTTGAGTCTTGAGGTCTATAGGTTATCTTATTTATTATCTCAGTTTACAGGTTATTGATGTGATAATGAGTTTTCATGTTGCATTGTTTTGGGATCTACAAGTTAATTTTTTGGTAGGCCCAACCCATTGATTGCAGTGAGATAACTTAGATGTTGACTATATATCCACAAGATCAGTTCACTATTGATGTAGACTTGTTAGTTGGCCTTGTCTATGGTCATTTGTACATTAGTATGTTTCTTTGGGATAAGAGGATGGATGATTAGAGTAATTACATAGTCATTTGTTGGGTCTTGTAGCATGTTTATCATGATGTCATCGATAGCTTGGTTACATAATTCAGTGTGAGATTTTGATAGTGATGGTTTAGTTGTTTATCTTCTTGGCTTAGAGATATTGGTTCTACTTATTCTTTGGAGTTTTTGGTATTGTAGTTGAGTGTGTGTGGACCATGGGTGATCTTTATTTAGGAGATGGTTATCATGATTCCATGTGTAGCTTGGTACCATGGTTTAGTGGGAGTTTTGGTAGTGATGTGTATTCATCACCTAGTGATGGATGATCTTCTAAAATAGTTGTGGGTGGCATGGAGAGGCTCTTGGATCATGATTATTGTATGCAATGAGAGTGCTTTGACATCTTGAGTTCTACTATCAGGATATGGTTATCTTCATATGTTTGAAGGTGTTTGCATCTTTGTTTACCATGGAGGACTCTTGGAGTCTTTGGTTGAGGTGTCAATTTATGACTTGTTAGTTTTAAACGGTGATCCTTAGCTGGGGGGATGTTTGGTGTTGTGCCATGGTGGACTCTTGATTCTAGATTCAACTTTTGGCATGATACATGAACTCTTGGGAGTAGGATGTGTTCATTGGAGAATGTGATCTTCAAAGAGGAGATGTTAGATCATGATGTCATGTTTGGTTCTTGATTCTATAGTTGGATCTTTGACAATGTTCTAGTTATTTCTCTTGGTATTAAGTACATTGATCTTTGTCTTTGGGCATCATGATAGTGTAGTGTTGTTGCATTTAGATTTTAGCATGGATTAATTGGCTATATGTTCTCATGGATACTTGGAGACTAAGGTGAGGCTAGAGTTCTCGTGAGTTAGATACATTGTTGAGATGGTCACTCTTTGGAAGTTTCAATAGGAAGTCCAAGGAGCCTTCACTTGGATATGGATGCAAGTTCATGATGGACTTGAGAGTAGATTGTTCTTGGAGAGAGTCTTTGTGGCTTGGTGTGTCCTAAAAGAGCATTCTCATTCCCCACTTGTCTACTTGGTAGATAATCATCTCAGAGGTATTGCCCATCATTTTTTTAGATTCATTATGTTTTATGATTTTTATTCTCATGGATATGGATCTTGAGCTATACTTATTATGCCTTTTGTAGATAATATATTTATAGCCACTATATCAATCAAACATACATGTCCTTATATATAGTACTAAATTATAGTTGTAGAGCCTCTACCCTACTATCCAATGCCTACGCCCAAATGGGATTTTTTGCAAGAGGGTTTGAACAACCATCAAAGCATAAAGAGGAGAGGAATTTTTAAGTAGCTATAGTCTTGGTAGATATGTACACAAAATGTGGAAGTAGAGAGAAGGCACATGAACCATATGACAAAATGCCTCAAGAAAAGTCATCTCATGAAATTTAACGACTACAGGATATGCATAAAATGGATTAGTTAAAAAGGATTAGGACCTTCAAGAAAAATCACTTGTCATGTGTACAAACAAAGCATTAAGACTAATCCTTCAAAAATACAATATGTGACAGCCAAAGTATAATTTCTACCAATACAAAAGAGACTGATGCTAACTCTAATTGCAACCATATAGTTTTCTCTCAATTTAATGTATTGCTCATTAGAAAATAAGAGGTATACCCAACTAGACTATAAATAGATGTATATAGAATCATAGATAAGAAAAATTACTTTTTAGTTGGCACTCTATTCTCATACCAAAATAATCACATGTAATGCACAATACATTCTCTTTGGAAACAAAAACAAAAACATCATTAGAGAAACTAACTAATAGAGCTAACCAACATACTTGGACTCTAGAATAATGATGATGATGCATCACTATATGAAGAAGAAACTGATGAGTTATAAATAGATGGGATTTGATTAGAAAGAAAAAGATACTTAGACTCTATAATAATGATGATGATGATGCATTACCATATGAAGTTTAGAAATTGATGAATTATAAATAGATGGTGTTTGATTAGAAAAAAAAAGATCGTATGAATTTTTTTCTAGTTTTTGTACACATAGTGTTTGATGATCAAGGTTCTTTGAATTAGATGCATTGTAATCCATTACATGCTTAAATATTTCCCTCTCTATTCAAGATTGTAAAAAAATATTGAATATATTTGAAAACTTCTTTGTAGTTGAAGTTCCAAATCCTCAAATTTCCTTATCCTCTCTAAAGTCAATCAATGGTGGCATTGAATTAGAAAAAAACTTTTTACTGTTACTAGATTTCTAATCTCCGCCAAACATATTTTTCCTACACAAAACCCCTAAATCCACAAACACGTACCTCAACCTACTTCCTTTTCCCTAACTTAAAATCATCCTAGCAAAACTCAAATGTCAAATTCCACAATTTAGACCCCAAACTCTACCAGGATAGTCTAGATTCATTTTCTTCCAGTTATCAATTAACTAATATTTCAATTAAACTGATAATTTAAGTAAACTTTCAGATCCATTGATTCAATAGAAAAGTATAAGCTCTAATATATATAAAATTAGAATGATCTACTAAAGATTGGTAAACTTACCTAAGGAATACATAGCCAATTGATTTTTCTATATATTTATGGCTCTAAGCAGTGATAAACCCTTATGATTTGTATAGTAAATATGACATGGATGTGGTAATACCAAAGATAATAATTTCCAAAATGACTTTGAAGCTAAGTATTCCCAAACTATCCCACAAGATTGAACATATATCCTCCAAGATCTTTCTTTCCCCCCATCACAAATAAGAGAGGTTAAAATAAGCAGAAAGATAAAAGACTCTTTGTCTTCCCAAAAGAAGTGACTCTTCCTCATCCCAAAGAGAAGATGACTCTTCACCTACCAATCTTGTCACCCTCTTTCTTATGAACTAAGAAAGGGTTTTAAAACAACACCAAAACATATTTTTATGATTAAACAAGTACCCAACCCATAAGTATTGACCTATGGGCTTAATTTTATGAAAATAATGATAAAATTATCTCTTAATCCCCACTAAAACAATAATTAAATTCAAATCAAAATAATTGGTTTAGATCAATTAATCTACCCATATTACTAAAATATGCACTTATCTATATCATAATAGTAAAGTCTAAAAACTATGAGAACTCCATTATAGTCACAATATAACTCATAATATAAGTTCATGAAAAAATAATGTCAGAAGAAAACCTATCAGATATATAAGAAATTGTTAGTAAAGATTAGGCCTTACATTCTCCACCACTAAGATTAGACTTCCTCCTAGAAGTCCTAAAAAGGAGAGTATAGAGCAACCCACCTTTGTTTCAACACATCACAACAATAAAGTCTAAGAAAAACAATGATACATACACCACTTTTATATTCGATAATAAGATAAGAGTGCCAAGATGCCAATACTTATTTCAAAAACCAAAAGTCTTAGGCAACCATACTATTTCAAAAGACATATAGAATTCACTCATTATCACTTACCATCTAAGCATGTTTTTCAATTATCATTAACAGCCAAGAATATTTTGAAATTAAGTCTAAAGATGTGCGCAGTGCATCATAACCATAACAAGTATTTAATTTTTTTAATTTTGTATTTTTAGTTACTATTTTACAACAACACTCAACAATTCACATATCACAAAAACTTAACTCCATGAACTCACACAATGGAATGAAGATGACCAATGCCAAAATTACCTCTGAGAATCCATAATATTGTAGTGCCATATATCAATAGGAATGATGATCTCAGGGTCCTCCCTAAGGAACCCTCCATATATTTCCTAGTACACAAGAAGTCATATAAAGCTAGGGTAAATAGATCATGATCGTCCCATACCAATACCATTTGCAGCCCCTATCTTTACAATATAATTCCCCATGCCATCTACTCCCCCTTATGACCTTTTAGGGACCCCTCTTGGGTATGGCAGTTTTACACATCACATTGTTGAACACATAGAAGTACTGAGAGGGGGGGTGAATCAGTACTCAATCAAATTCTTTCCTTCAAAACATTTAATCAAAAAGTAAGCACTTAAACCATGAGAAACAGAAGTTCACACAAGCACACAACCATAACACCATATTTACGTGGAAAACCCTAGAAGGGAAAAATCATGATGGGCAAGTTGCTTGGATCTACTGTCCAAAATCCATCCTCACAAATAAAACAAACTTACATTAACATTTATGGGCTACAACCCAAAGGAAGTTGTAACTCCCTGATATACAGTTTTATGGGCTTCAACCCAAAGGAAGCTACAACTCCCTCAAGTGCTACAACACTTACAACAAAATGAGGCTACAACCTCTATACAAAAACACTTATCTTATTCAAATTATTCAACACAAGAAACTACTTCCATCTCAATTTTCTATTGATCTCTACAATCTCTACATTGCTGACTTCTTGCCATTCACCTCTGCACAAACACTATACTTAGCTCCTCAATATCAAAATACCTTCAATTACTGCTTTTCTATCATCACAACCACCTCCACTTGCTCCACAGCAACATCACTTATGTGCTACCATGCATGTACTAATCCTTTCCACAATTCATTATCAAAACAGCTTTTGTAGTAATATTATTCACACATTATAATTACAAAACACTATATTCACACCACACCTTGTAACAATATTGATATGTCTTTTATATCCTCTACAAGTCTTCAAAACTTTACCTTTGTCGGCCAAGATGAAACGTGCAACATGAAACATGCAATGGCATTGTTTGTCAGCTCCCAAGTCATCTACAATGATATAGGAATCAAATATGGTTCAAACCAAGTGATAACCAAGACCTAATTTAACTTATCACACATCTCCACACTGGTGCACACTTCCAAATAGACGGTACTTGTGCAGTCACAGTTAGGAGGGTCCACAAAGTGAATAGTCCAGGTCGTGAAGCAAGAGTAAACACAATGGAAATAACTCAAAGATATGATGCAAATGTAGATTCATTCATTCAGTATATCATTGACTCAAAATACAAACTAGTCAGCAAATTGTGGGCTTACAATTAGGGCTCACAGGCATGATTCCTCAATTATAGAATATACACAAGATATAGCTTTGAAGGTGCTTCACAAAGAATTCAAACTATCAGCTATGAACTAATGATCAACTATTAATCACTACTTCCCTAGGCATTTATTATATCAATATATATCATCTCTAGAACATAAGATCCCTCCGTGTTGGCCAAGGAAGATCACAAACTCCAATGAAGAGTTGTAACGTGTGTAGACGGATAGGTCAAACCTAACCATATAGAAATCCTTCACAAATGAATGGAATAACATGCAGATCTCAGGGAAGGTCGATTGTGATCCAAAAAATATTAAATTATGTGTCATTTATCTCTGCAAATCATGAAATGCCCTGCAAGTCTTCTCCTTTAGCTGATTGTCTGAGACTGTCAAGATGCTCTGTTCTGAGAAAATTGTTGATCTTCTGATAGAGATATTTTTCTGGTACCTGATCCAAATGATCTAAATTTTGGATATGATGTGCATGAATGTGTCTAAATGCTAAGTCCAGCTTTACAAGGTCTGAAATGAAACTGTGGCAGAATGTGAACCAAAATATAGAAACTGCTACTGACTGAACTGAATAGGAAAATGAAAAGAAACAAACTAAAATATAAATGGTTTTGGTTGATGCAAGATTGCTCTTGAACCAGGGATGCTCCTGCATCAGACATCTAGGGTTGTTCAAAAAGTGATTCCCTCACTTTGTTGTGGCTAGAGGAAAACCAAGATGGTCCACCTCAGCCTAAGAAATCCAAGATGAGTCTTCTTCCAGTCTGCCTTTCCACTTCACAAGCTATTCTTTGTATTGTCTTCCTCTGATGCTACGTCCAACTTTACTATCCAAGATGTCCTCAATCTACTCCAATGCTTGTTGTGGTAACTGCTTCCCCAAATGATCTTCAATGTTGTCACTGTACTCTAATTCATGATACTGATGTAGGTCTGCAATGTTGAAAATAAGTGATATACCCAATGTCTCTGATAACTCCACTTCATATGCATTTCCTAAATCAAACCTTCTGAGTATCCTACATGGTCCAAACTTCTTCATCTTTAACTTGTTATATGTCCCAACTAGAAATCTTTCTTTTCTCAAGTACACCATCACTTCATCTCCAACTACAAATTCTTTGTGTCTCCTCTTCTCATATCTACATGCTCCTTATACTTACTGTTCATCTCCTCCAAATGCTTCTTAACCTGATTATGCACTGTCTCCATGTGTCCTACAAATTCTTCTACTTTTGCACTCCTCTTCTCTTCCATACTAATGTCTCTCAACTCTGCTACTCCTCTAGGGTTAGTTCCTATTACAATCTCAAATGGTGTTATTCTGGTACTCCTATTCACTAAATTATTATATGCAAAGTCTGCTTGTGATAGAATCAAATCCCAATTTCCTACCTTCTTTCCAACCAAACATCTCAACAAGTTTCTCAAACTCCTATTCACTACCTCTATCTGTCCATCAGTCTGTGGATGAAATGTTGAACTGAACTTCAAATCTATCTTCATCTTCTTCCAAATTGTCTTTCAAAAGTATCCAAGAAATCTTGTATCTCAGTCTGAAATTATGCTCTTAGGTAATCCATGCAATCTCACAATCTCCTTAAAAATAGGTCAGCCACATGCGCTGCATCAGTTGTCTTCTTACAAGGTATGAAATGTGCCATCTTTGAAAATTTGTCCACTACTACAAATATTGAATCATGTAATCTTTGTGTCTTCGGCAATCCCATTATGAAATCCATATTAATGTATTCCCAAGGTCCCTCTGGTACTGTCAAAGATTTGTACAAACTAGTATTCTGACTACTCCCTTTTGTAACTTCACAAACTCTACAACTCTGCACAAATTTCCTAACATCCTTATGTATCTAAGGCCAAAAGTAATTGTCACTCACCAAGGCCATTGTCTTATCAATGCCAAAATGTCCTGCCAATCCAACACTATGTTTCTCTTTGATCAAATTATATCTCATTGAACTCCTAGGTATGCATAACTTGTTTCCTTTGAACAACATATCTTCCTGAATGAAATAATCCAACCACTTACTCCTATCTATCACAACAGGTTCCTTACATGCTTTCCAATGTTCTGCAAAATCAAGATCTTCCTCATACATGTTCTTCAATTCTTCAAATTCTAACACTTCAACTCTCATCTATATCAATAAGTTCCTTCTCCTACTCGGTGCATCTACAACTTTGTTTGATTTTCCACTCCTATGCTTCAATACAAAAGTATAACTCTACATGAACTCTACCCATCTCATATGTATTTGGTTCAACTTTCTTTGACTGTTCAAATATTGCAAAGCTTGATGATCTGTATACAACACAAACTCCTTAGGCAATAAATAATGTCTCCACTTCTTTAAGGCTTTGATTATGCAATAGAACTCCTGATCATAAACTGGATATCTTCTCCTTGCATCATTCAACTTCTCACTGAAATATGCTACATGTCTACCTTCTTGACTTAACACTACTCCTATTGCATTCCCACTTGCATCATAATCTACTTGAAATGCCTTATTTAAATCTAGTAATGTCAACACAGGTTTCTCTGTCACTTTCTGCTTCAGCAATTCAAAGCTTTTATCTAGTCTTGATGTCCACTTAAAGTCTTTCCTGTCACCTCTCATTGTCTCTGTCACAGGGTTACATATTGAACTAAAATTTCTGATGAACTTCTGGTAGAAACTAGCTAATCCATGAAATGATCTAACTTCTCCAATTCTCTCAGGTGTAGGCCACTCAACAATGCTAACTTTCTTAGGGTCCATCTTCAATCCTTCCTCAGAAATCACAAATCTCAATTATACCAATTCTTCCTTCAGGAAACTACACTTTTTGATGTTTATCAACAATTTCTCTTCTCTCAATCTCTACAATACTTGTCTCAAGTGCCAAAAATGTTTTTCTTTTGTCTTACTAAAAATTAGAATATCATCTAAATATACAATAAAAAACTTACCCAAGAATTTCTTCAAAACTTCATTCATCAATCTCATTAAAGTACTTGGTGCATTTGTCAATCCAAAGGGCATCAGTAACCATTCATATGGTCCTTCATTTGTCTTAAAATTAGTCTTCCATTCATCTCCTTTTGTATTTCTGATCTGATGGTATCCACTCTTCAAGTCTATCTTTGTAAAATATTTTGCTCCACTCAAAAAATCCATAATGTCATCCATCCTAGGTAAAGGGAATCTATACTTAACTATGATCTTGTTGTTTGCTCTAGAGTCTATACACATTCTCCATTCTCCATCCTTCTTCAGTTCTAACATTGTAGGTATCGTACAAGGACTCAAGATATCTCTGATCAAACCTTTCCTCAACAACTCATTTATCTATCTATTCAATTCTTTATTCTCTGTCAGTGTCATTCTGTGTGTTTCTTTGTTAGGAAAACTAGCTCCAGGTATAAGAAACATGTGATGACTGATACTTATAATTGGTGGCAATCCTTCAGGTACATTATCTGATATGATGTCTTCATACTCTGTCAGCAACTCAGTTATCTCCTCTGGTTGTGATTCTTCAGTCTCTGTCTTCAGGTTTTTAGGCTTCTTAAGAATCAAAGCATAACACATATTCTCATGTCTCAAACCATCTAGAAATTTTCTTCCATCAACCAAATAGATTCTATCATTCCAACATACTTCACTCTTAAGATCATCTTCCAAAGGAATCAAAGTAATTTTCTTTCCATTTGATGTTATAATATATGTATTCTTCATTCCATCATGTATAGCTTTCCTATCATACTGCCATGGTCTACCCAACAAAATATGAGATACATCCATAGGCATAATAGTACACAATACTTCATCATGACAAGATCTACTATGAAATTTCACCAAACATTGTTCACTCACTAGTACCTTATGATCATCCTGAATCCAATCTATCTGATATGGCTTAGTGTGTTTCAATCTTTCCAACTTTAGCTAAGTCACCATCTCCTCTAAAACTAAATTATCTGAATTACCACTATCAATTACAACTTTACAACATTTACCTCCTGATTTACATATGGTTCTAACAAACTTTTCCTCTGTGGTGGTTCCTCATTTTTCTTTGCTTGAAATAGTGCTCTCTTCATGACAAGTGATTCTCCTTTCTAAAGTTTACCAATTGAACTAGGTGATCCAACAGGTTCTTCTACATAGGCTACTCTTCCATTGTTCTTTGTCTTCTTGCTTGTACGCCCTTGATTACATTCAAATGCTCTATGTCCTTCACCTCCACACTTGAAACAAGTTCCTCTGAATGTTCTCGTATTAGGTCCTCTTCCTTCTCTTCTGTATCCTTCACTCTTGTATGGACTAGGGTTTCCTCTATGATAGAAAGTTTTTCATCCCTCCCGTATGCATTGTTATCTCTGTCTTCCTTCTTGAATGTGTTCTCCTATTTGTTCTACTCTGCATATGATCTTTCTCCTCTAGAAAATGTTCTACCTCTCTGAAATTTACCTCCTCTACCTCTTTGTCTCTGATCATGTCTCTTCTTCAACTTTTCAACCTTCAGGGAAAACTGATATGCTTCTTCTAGTGTTGTCATCCTAACCAAACTTAGTTATTCTTGAATATTCAATCTAAGTCCATTGATGTATCTAGCCACTTTTTCCTTGCTTGCTTCACTATGTCCTATCCTTATGATCATCTTATGAAATTATTTAGTAAACTCCTTCACAGATTTCTCCTTTTGTCTCAGGTTTTGCAATCCCTTCAACAGTTCCAACTCATAGTCGGTAGGTATAAACTGATTCTTCAATTTTGTCACCATTTTGTCCCACTTTGTAATCTTTTATTTTCCCCTTCTATTTCTATCCAACTGAACTTCTTTCCACCATATAGTAGCATGTCCTTTCAACTTTGTCTTTGCAAATTTCACCTTCTTCAAATCTTCAATTTCTTCATACTCAAAGTATTCTTCTAGGTCATTTATCCAGTCAATCAGCTCCTCAGGGTTCAAATTTCTAGTATAGTTTAGTACATCAACTCTAGGTCTTTTCCTAATTTTTGAAATAGCTCACAATATATTAACTTGATCTGATTCTCCTTCTTCTTCTCCTAGGGTTACTTCATTTTGATCAGCAGACTAAAATTCTTCATCATCATCACTTTCAACATTAGGTCGAGGTGTTAATCCTCTTCTCAAAGGTCTTCTTCAACATCATCCAATTGAACTCACATTGTTTTCATCATCTCTATCATCTCATCCATTCTTCTAGCCATAGTACTAACAGCAAGTATTCTCCTCGGCGGCATTCTTCCTTGGATCAAGTGTAACTACCTCAAATTCAGTGATCGGGCTACAGGGTGACAACTACCTCACAATCGATGATCAGTTAAGAATACATGTAGTCTTCCTTGGATTCAGTGATCTGTTCATAGAAAGATCTTATGAAATTCCTTCTCCAACTTCGCTCAATTTGCTCCCAAATATTGGAACTTCACTCGGATACCACTTAGTGCAGTCACGGTTAGGATGGTCCACAAAGTAAACAGTCTAGGTCGTGTAGCAAGAGTAAAAACAATGGGAACAACTCAAAGATATGATGCAAATATAGATTCAGTTATTCAGTATATCATTAATTCAAAATACAAACTAGTTGGCAATTACGGGCTTACAATTAGGGCTCACGGGCCTAATTCCTCAATTACAGAATATGTACAAAATATAGGTTTGAAGGTACTTCGCAAAGAATTCAAACTATCAACTATGAACTAATGATCAACTATCAATTAATACTTTCTTAGGCATCTATTACATCAATATATATCATCTCTAGAACATAAGATTCCTCTGTGTTAGCCAAGGAAGATCACAAACTCCAATGAAGAGCTATAACATGTGTACACAGATAGGTCAAACCTAACCATATAAAACTCCTCTGTAAATGAATGGAATAGTGTGAAGATCTTAGGGAAGGTTAGCCAGGATCCAAATAACATTGAATGATGTGTCATTTATCTCAACAAGTCATGAAATGCTCCTCAAGTATTCTCCTTTAACTAATTGTCTAAGACTGTCAGGATGCTTTGTTCTGAGAAAACAGTCAATCTTCTGAGAGCGATATCTTTCTGATACCTAATCCAAATGATCTAAATTTTGGATATGATGTGCATGAATGTGTCTAGATGCTAAGTCCACCTCCACAAGGTCTAAAATGAAACTGTGGCAGAATACAGACCAAAATACAAAAACTGCTACTAACTCAATAACTGAAATGAAATGAAAAATGAAAAGAAACAAACTGAAATGCAATTTTTTTTGGTTGATGCAAGATTTCTCTTGAACCATGGATGCTCTTGCATCAGGTACAATCATCAACACACACCAAGTCATCTTCAGTAAATACTTATCCTTTCTTACTGTAATAGGTGAAATCAGAATGAAAGATTAAACTAATCTAATGGAAACAAAATGATTATACCTTCATTGAGACCTCACAAATCCATGCAGGAAGGAGATGTGCCATATAGCTCCTCAGATTGTTCCTGTGATCAGAATGACTAAATGTGGATTGCTCAAGTGCTCAACACAATGCAAGATGAGAGACAAATTGATTCAGATGGAGATAGGGGATGACTAGATGAGATTGAGACAAGATTAGGAGTGATTTTGTCAGAGTGATGGCATGATAAGGGGATTGTGAAATGATTTTGGTAGAGTTCTGATGCATGAAGTGGCCTTTCTAAATGACTTAGAGAGGGGTCAATTTATAGGATTTTGGAGATGAGGATGGAGGGTCAGGATTCATCTGATCAGATCAAGGGCAAGGAATAAAAGTGAATCTTTTATTCCTAGGGATTGAATTAAAAATTCCCATTTTGGGAGTGGAGAAGTGTGGGGGACAACTGAATATTAAATTCAGTGATTGGAGATGAGTGGGAGACAACTGAATTTTATATTCAGTGAGTGGAGGTGAGTGGGAGACAACTCAATTTTATATTCAGTGAGTGGAGGTGAGTGGGAGACATCTGAATTTTATATTCAGTTTAGTGGATGAGTGGGAGACAAGCTTAATTAAGTGTTTTCTTAATTAACTTAAGCCTAGGTTAATCAGATAATCAGGATTTATCTAATTAACAGGGATTAGGGAAAATGAATAAATCAACTAAATGAATATTAGGAATATTCATTCAATTGATAGGGATTAGGGCTGTAAGGTTAAATGAATCAATTAGGTGAATTAATTGATCACCAGGGATATGCAGATTGGGGGAATGGATTAGTGCGAGATACAGAAAATTGGTTTGCAGAAGCAGTCCAATTTTAGGTGTCTACATTTGCCCTCTTTGAGATGGTGTTGTAGCTAAGCAACATCATTTCAAAGAAGTTAAAACATAGAGATGGATTGGATAGAAAAAATATTTTGGTTTGGAAGAATAGGGTAAGGTTTTGGGGATAATTGGTAAGGGTGATGCCCCCTCGAGAGGATAGGCGGGTTGCGAGAACAGGGTTGTGCTCTCAAAATGGATGGGACAGAGTGGTAGAACTGGTCAGAGGATAAGTGGTGGGATGAAAGGATGATGATGTTCAGAGATGATTGGTGGATGATCATTGTACTGAAACTGAATTTGAGCAATCCTAGGTTTGATATAGCAAAGTGGATATGTTCACCAAGGTATAGAAGACCAGACACGCAGACAAAGGGATGATCTCATGCATGCCCAAGATAGTACAACCTTGTCAAGATGAGGGAAGGGGACTCATAGCATAAGCCCTTAGTACACAAAAGGTATGATGAACCTTAGATGCATAAGGAGATCAATATGCTAGAACCAACCCTATGATCAATCAAGATATGAATACTAGCTTGGAGTAATGAAACCAACCCACAAGCACAGCATACAAAAGCAAGACCATGCCCCATTCTAGATGTTTTTGCCACATACCATGATATGATAAGATCAAGGTAGCTTTGATGTGATCTTTGAATAGGACAAAAGATAAAAATCAAAAACAAAAAGACCAACGAACCAAACAAGTAACCATTGTATCTTTTGCCAAAATGGATGATGATGTGATAGATGCTGCCTATCGTAGGAAAGATATATCCTAAGGTAGGGATTGATAGATGATTTGATGATGTTGTAAAAGTGGCTCAAGATGTGTGTTGTCACATGAAATTGCACCCTGCTTGAATGGGATTCCAAGCATTCCAATGACACAATGGGATCGATCTCTAAGTGTGGGACTTTGCTAAATGAGATCAAACCTCCGGAGAAGGCCAGCTTCCTTGTCTAGTTATCACCAAAAACTACTGTATCTTGGGGTGTAAAGGGGAAGAAATGTGCTAAAATGAAAGCAACAATACATAAAAAACATGAAAGGGTGATGCACCAGACAGTTCTAAAGAACCTTTGCAAAGATTGAAGTATGCACAATATAATCAGATAGAGGAAGCAAATATACACAGAATAGATGATTCTGACAGAGCTAAGTAGCAAAGATGATTGAGAGGAACAAGAAATATTCATAGACAACCATATGCAGATTTACACAGAGATACAAAAATCATCAAAAAGGCATGATAGCTTTCATATATCTAAAGAAAGGCAAGGTTACAATATGAAAAGTTCTGTTTGGAGACAAGGAGAATAGAATGTTTCCAAAAATTTTCCAACCCTTATTACAACATAAGCCTCAGCTTATATAGCTATACAAAATGATCTAGGTCAGTTACAAAAATCTCCTCAGGGAGCTGCAATCAAAAATATCTTCCTGAAGAGACGTCCACCTGCCAAGAGTAATGGAGCAAAAGATCTGGAACAGGGGCAGGTGAGAGATATTTGGGTCTTTAATACGAACAGCCGCGTCATCGATCTGATCCTCAGAATGGCGGAGGATAACCTAACATTGAATGCTGACAGCTGCTTGCCATATCTGCTGTAATGAATGCCCCCAAAAATCTCCATCTGTTGAAAAAGTGTCACAAAAACTCTAAAAAAAACCTGCCAAATGAAAGAGGGGATAAAAATACACAACTTTGCCTCTTACAGCATGTGAAAATTTGCTAAAACAGAGGAGATACAGGCGGTCAAAGTTTGATCAATCGCCTATGTATATCGCTTCTGCATTTGTGTGTATATCACTTTAGTGTCTTTACTATGTCTCGGCACATACAACCCTAAATGCAAACTACAGACCCAAAAAAATTACTACGAAACTGTTGAAAAAAAGCTATCGGGTTCGGGTTGTACGTGTATCAGCATCTAAGCGCCAAAAGACCCTGCATATTGTGGACCCCACTGTTTGCGTGAACATACGAGCTGCGGACCCGTAAACCACCCTTAGCTATATTTTATTTTGCTTGCTGGGTCTGCCTTATATCACCTCCCCCTTGAGAAGCCCCCCTCCGGAAACTTACGCAGAGGCCGCCACGTGGCAAGTTCCGCATTGCCCTATAAAACTATGTCAAAACTTTGAAGTTGCCCCTACCCGTGACACATGTCTCAATTCGTGGCAATATCAGTAGCAACCGAGGTCTCAACTGGGACCCACCCACCTGTGTCAAGCTTTGAAACATAGAAACTACTGCGGAGGCTGACACTTGTCAGCTTCCGCGCTCTCTTTGAAACTTTCAGAAACTTCGCGGAAGCAAACACATGGCACACTCCGCGCAAAGAGAAACAAGATAGACACTTTTTTAAGACTCATTTAAGATTCACACGGGAGTCGACACGTGTCGAGTTCCGCATCACTTTAGAAACATAAAGGGGCCCACCACCTCTCTGAGCTTCGCGCTGAAACAAAAAGAAACTCACACGGAAGCTGACATGCGTTAGCTTCCGCAGAAACTGCAAGGGACACGTGGAGCGTTCTGCCCCACCTTAGAAACAATAAAGGGTCTCAGCGGAAAGCGACATGTGTCGATATCCATGGGGACTCTGAGAAACTTTACAAAAAGGGGCTCCCGAAACTTGCAACGGATGCCGAGAAACTTTTTTAGAAACACAACGGAGGCTGCCACTTGTCTCCGTCCGCAAGGGCTCTTGAGTTACTATTTATGTGTCCCTCGGGTGGCTCCATGTGGTGCCATCCGTGCCACTCCTTGAAACTTTTAGAAACTCCGATGTGAAACTTAAAGAAGCTGCAATGAAACTCTGGTGGAAGCTGACACTTGTTGCCCTTCATAGCAATATTGAAACTTTTAGGGGCTACCCTCCGTTGCTGACACATGGCATGTTCCATGGAGATCATTTTTTTAAAAGCCGATGGAATTTTGCAAGCCCACCAAATGCCCATTTGAACTGTCAGTTGACTAAAACTTTGACCGTGCATAACTTCTTCGTTTGGACGAATTTCAGGGTGCTGTAAAAAGCAAACCTGCCTATTTTTTTGAGTTCTTTCCAATGGTAAGGTTTTTTAGGCAAGGCTTCTGGTAATTTTGGCACTTTGCTTTATAGGGATCTTTTCAAAGAGATTTTCAGGGAAAATACCAGGTTAACCGTTTGGCTCTGGACAGGGGGAAATAAGGTTAACATCTTTGGCAACCTCTATGGGATGTTTTCCTGCTAAACATGAGATCAGTGGCCTCAAGCATCCATTAGGCATGGAGTCAAGTCTAAAATACGCTGGGAAACTCAGACTTGCCTCTCAAAACACAAAAAAAAAGGGGGAAAAAGGCCTGCCTTCTCCTAATGACAAAGCAGCCTGTGCAGAAGCACTTAGGGAAAGGGAAAACTAAAACAGAAATGAAACCTACTCTAATCCTAAACCAACCAGCCAGAGGTGACTTTAAACAAAGTCATTAACTGGTTCTTGAAAGTAACTACCCTTAATAATTTACAATGTTCATCATGCCTGTGGGCAATTAAAAAAAGATGAGGGGGAAATAGGCATATGACAAACTGATAAAACACTCCCCAAAAAATGGAGATTAACTCACCTATCCACCTGAATGGATTGCTGATGTTGTTAGCTTGTGGTGAATAAATGGGTTGATCCCACTCATTTTGATGCTCAACTTCATGCTTAGAGGTAAGCATGACAAGTGGTGACTTCTCTCAATGTGTCTCCAGCTGGGCTAGATGCCTAATTGGGCATCCCCTTGAAATGGCATGTAAATCAACACAGTTGATTTCATATCCCCGTTCTGGTTTCTTCTCTTCTTGCTGTTCTAAAAACCCCAGCTCCTGTATCTCAATTAGAGATATGGCTGTCTCCACCTCATGAACAAGATGCTCACGATTTTCTAATTTGGGCTCAGAAAATGAGCCATGCACATGCTCAAAAGAGAAAACCTCCCCACCAAGAAGTTGATACCCCTACTAGATAATAAAGAACAAATCTGCAATTTGCTCTTGCCCAGGTTCAGTCTTCTCACTATTTTTAATAAAACATGGGAGCTCTTCAAGCATATCAGCATCATCAGTCTCTATAGTATCCAGCATAGAGCAACATGATTGGTCTTCTTATGGTTTGGAACCTCACTATCATGCTCAGCCTCAATCTGCAACTTTTCAATATTTTCTTGTTGCTGCATATCTACAACCAGCTGCTCATTCTCTTCATCTTCAACATAATCAGGTAGCTCATGAAGTAGGGTAGCATCATCCACTTTTGGAGTGATCTTATCAATACTCATAGGTGCAATAGGTTCAAACAATTCTATCTTTGTGAGTGTAGGAACAAACTGCTCCTCATTGGTTTTATCTTCTTCCACCTCCTCTTTTGGCTCATCTTTCCAAATATCTTGGTAGACAACTTGCCCACCCTTGAGGATTGGAATAGCATCAGGGAAAGAAGCCTGAATATCTTTTTGGATTTCTTGGAGGGGAGAGGGCTCTGGACGAATTTGTTCCTGGGGAATGATAATTTGAGTTTGCACAAGAACAGAGACTTGTGAAGGGATAAAGGTGTTGAAGCCTGAAACTTGTGGAGTCTAGGTTGCTCTTGTTGCAGTGGATGAGGCCCTCTAAAACTTGGAATATCCAATTTAGGACATTTAGGAGGCTCTCCTTGCTTAAAGCTTGGTATTCTGACCTTGGGACTCTCCTCTTCATAGAATGGGTTTGGAAAAGTGAGGGCTGACTGAGTTTCCAACTTTTGATATGGAGCCAACAAAAATCTCCTCTACTCTTCTTCTCCTAACTGGATGCTAGAGCATGTTTCCGTTTGTATATTTGATGGAGGGTCCTCATAAGGTGAAAAAGATGACCCTTTCCAACTTGGAACCTTCAAGGTAAGAGACCGCCTGAAACTTGGAATCTTGACAGGCCTGGATTCTACACCCCTTTCTTCCTGTTGATTTTGAACTGGGATGAGAGGATTGGCCTTCACAAGGCTTGGTATCTTATAATCAGGATGATTGACCCAAGAAGGCTGCCATAGTAGAGAAGTTTGAGCCACCTTTATAAATTTACCTTGGTTTGAAGGATGGACCTGCTTGAAGCTGGAAATAGGAGAGAAATTTTTTACATTGAGCGCTTGTTCTTGAGCAAGCAACTGTTTCATGTGTTTCTCCTTAGCTACAGGTTGCATATTCAAGAATTTCTCTTCATGCACTCTTCTATTTTCTATCTCCTGCTGATGCAAATAAGACTGATATGCAAGCTCATCTTGCTACATGTTATACTATGCTTCTCTATCTATTTCTAACATTTGCCTTTCGTAATTCAGTATCCAACCCTCAAGGCTACCCAAATCAGCATTTTGGGACTAACTAGGGAGATTGCATACTTGATTTTGAGCATAAAGGGTTTCACAAGGCTGGATGTAAGAATGAGTAGGTTGCAAACAAGGATGGACTAGAGTGGTTTGAAAATGTTCTTGCTGGTATTGCTGACTGCAATGAGGAGAGGGGGTGTTTGGAGCGAATTCAGAGGCATTGGGGGCCACGTATTGCTGATATGGGGGCCAATAGCCTGTATTTGGAATAGGGGTAGGGGAACAGCCATGATTCCCATAAAATTCTGCCATTTTATAGCATCTAAATGCTGGATATTCATGAAAATGTCAAAATAAGAGCAAAATAGGTCTCCAACCAAGGAGAAACTAGATGCATACCAGAGAGGGAGTCACCAGGTGATTGAGATGCTTATGGAAGCTGAAAGGGCTAGGAAAATCACCAAAATCCTGACCTTGATAAATTTTAGGTACTTGGGCTACTAGAACTAGCTGATTTGATCGGTAGAGTCGCCATGGTGTTGTTTGTACTGCCTCCAAAGGCTGATGATATTGGGGGAAACACCAAATCCCTCAGTATTTTGATGATAAGTTTATCATACTGGTCCCACCGGGCGTGCCAAAAACTGTTGTCACATGAAATTGCACCCTGCTTGAATGGGATTCCAAGCATTCTAATGACACAATGGGATCGATCTCTAAGTGTGGGACTTTGCTAAATGAGGTCAAACCTCCGGAGAAGGCCGGCTTCCTTGTCTAGTTATCACCTAAAACTACTGTATCTTAGGGTGTAAAGGGGAAGAAATGTGCTAAAATGAAAGCAACAATACATAAAAAACATGAAAGGGTGATGCACCAGACAGTTCTAAAGAACCTTTGCAAAGATTGAAGTATGCACAATATAATCAGATAGAGGAAGCAAATATACACAGAATAGATGATTCTGACAGAGGTAAGTAGCAAAGATGATTGAGAGGAATAAGAAATATTCACAAACAACCATATGCAGATTTACACAGAGATAGAAAAATCATCAAAAAGGCATGATAGCTTTCATATATCTAAAGAAAGGCAAGGTTACAGTATGAAAAGTTCTGTTTGGAGACAAGGAGAACAGAATGTTTCCAAAAATTTTCCAACCCTTATTACAACATAAGCCTCAGCTTATATAGCTATACAAAATGATCTAGGTCGGTTACAAAAATCCCCTTAGGGAGCTGCAATCAGAAATATCTTCCTGAAGAGACATCCACCTGCCAAGAGTAATGGCACAAAAGATCTGGAACGGGGGCAGGTGGGAGATATTTGGGTCTTTAATACGAACAGCCGCGTCATAGATCTAATCCTCAGAATGGCGGAGGATAACCTAACATTGAATGCTGACAGCTGCTTGCCATATCTGCTATAATGAATGCCCCCAAAAATCTCCATCTATTGAAAAAGTGTCACAAAAACTCTTAAAAAAACCTGCCAAATGAAAGAGGGGATGAAAATACACAACTTTACCTCTTACAGCATGTGAAAATTTGCTAAAACAGAGGAGATACAGGCGGTCAAAGTTTGGTCAATCCCCTGTGTATATCACTTCTGCATTTGTGTGTATATCGCCTCAGTATCTTTACTGTGTCTTGGCACATACAACCCTAAATGCAAACTGTGGACCCAAAAAAATTACTACGAAACTGGTGAAAAAAAGCTATCGGGTTCGGGTTGTACGTGTATCAGCATCTGGGCACCAAAAGACCCTGCATATTGTGGACCCCACTGTTTGCATGAACATACGAGCTGCGGACCCGTAAACCACCCTTAGCTACATTTTATTTTGCTTGCTGGGTCCGCCTTATATCACCTCCCCCTTGAGAAGCCCCCCTCCGAAAACTTACGCAAAGGCCGCCACGTGGCAAGTTCTGCATTGCCCTGTAAAACTGTGTCAAAACTTTGAAGTTGCCCTTGCCCGTGACATGTGTCGCAATCCGTGGCAATATCAGTAGCAACCGAGGTCTCAACTGGGACCCACCTGCCTGTGCCAAGCCTTGAAACATATAGAAACTACTGCGGAGGCTGACACTTGTCGGCTTCCGCGCTCTCTTTGAAACTTTCAGAAACTTCGCAGAAGCAAACACGTGGCACACTCCGCGCAGAGAGAAACAAGATAGAAACTTTTTTAAGACTCATTTAAGATTCACACGGGAGTCGACACGTGTCGAGTTCCACATCACTTTAGAAACATAAAGGGGCCCACCACCTCTCTGAGCTTCGCGCTGAAACAAAAAGAAACTCATGCGGAAGCTGACACGCGTCAGCTTCTGCAGAAACTGCAAGGGACACGTGGAGCGTTCTGCCCCACCTTAGAAACAATAAAGGGTCTCAATGGAAAGCGACACATGTCGATATCCACGGGGACTCTGAGAAACTTTACGAAAAGGGGCTCCTGAAACTTGCAACGGATGCCGAGAAACTTTTCTAGAAACACAGCGGAGGTTGCCACTTGTCTCCGTCCGCGGGGGCTCTTGAGTTACCATTTATGTGTCCCTCGGGTGGCTTCACATGGTGCCATCTGCGCCACTCCTTGAAACTTTTAGAATCTGTGATGTGAAACTTAAAGAAGCTGCGATGAAACTCTGGCGGAAGCCGACACTTGTCGCCCTCCGCGGCAATATTGAAACTTTTAGGGGCTACCCTCCGCTGCTGACACATGGCATGTTCCGCGGGGATCATTTTTTTAAAAGCCGATGGAATTTTGCAAGCCCGCCAAATGCCCATTTGAACTGTCAGTTGACTGAAACTTTGACCATGCATAACTTCTTCGTTTGGACAAATTTCAGGGTGCTGTAAAAAGCAAACCTGCCTATTTTTTCGAGCTCTTTCCAATGGTAAGGTTTTTTAGGCAAGGCTTCTAGGAATTTTGGCACTTTTCTTTATAGGGATCTTTTCAAAGAGATTTTCAAGGAAAATACCAGGTTAACCATTTGGCTCTGGACGGGGGGAAATAAGGTTAACAATGTGATGGTGACAAGTTGTGATTGATGCTGATTTGATAGTTGATTATTTTGATTAAGGACAATGTTTTGATAAGTGATGCGATGCTTGGATCTAGTGTAAGGTTATTGATGATAGATGTGATGATGATGTGGGATGATGATAAATGTGATGATGACGAGTGTGATGGAGAAAGTTTTATTTGTGTGATGGATAGATTATTTTGATATTTTTGTGTGTTTTCTATTGTTTTGGGATTTTTTGATTTTGCGATGTTTTTGGGATTTTTTTATTTTGTGATGTTTTTTGGATTTTTTGATGATTTTGTGATGTTTTTGGATTTTTGGATTTTGTGATGTTTTTTGGATTTTGTGATGTTTTTTGGATTTTTTGTGATTTTTTTATGTTTTTGGATTTTTGGATTTTTTGATGTTTTTGGATTTTTGTGAAAAAGGAATGGTTTATTATGATGGTGTCTTGGATTTCGTGTGGATAACCTTTGTGCTAGATACCGATGACAAGGGAATACCAAGTCTAGAGGTGAGAGTGATGGGGTTGGATAGGGGGATTGGATAGCTGATTCATGATAGATGACTAGACAAGTGATAGGGATGCGTGTTAGATTGATGGAAGGGAGATGGGGATAAGAATTTTCTCCAAAGGCTAGGTTGCAAGGAATCATATGCCCCAATGCTTAGGATTTTGCATGATGAGTTCAAGTTTGAATGGATGGATTTTGCAATAGGTGGATGGAGGATATACTTGGAAAAGAAGTATGCCAAGAGGTTTCCAAAGCAGGTTGTTGATATTTTGCCCCTTATCTTTATCAAGATCTAAGGTGGGAGATATAGTGGATAGAATGGATGGGGAATGATAGGATGAATAGGGGATGGTAGATAGGAATATGATAAGATTAGGATAAGATAGTGGATAAGATGTGCAAAGGATATGATGGATGTGGATGAAGGATACGGTTTTGCCCCCAAGTGTAGGGACGCAAAATGGATGAAGAAGGGATTACGCATGACACCCACAAGGGGTTTTCATCAAGGCACTTGCCTAAGGCACCACAAGGAGTGGTTTTCACCATTGGATGGATTTTTTCTCTTTACTGTTTTCTTGATTTTTTGATTTTTTTTGCTTTTCATGATTTTTTGACTTTTTTTATTTTCTTGATTTTTTGACTTTTTTGATGGCAAGGGGACTCTAGCGTCTGTTTCCATAGCAAGGAGAAGATGGTCCCATGTTGGATAGCATTTTGGATGATGATTGCATGGATGTTGGTAGCTAGGAGAAGATGGAATGGATGGTGGATAATGGATATTTGATGCGGATTATGCAAAAGCATGGACTAGACGAATGTGACGAGGAAAATATGTAGGATAGTGAACGAAAGATGGAGAGATGGGGGTATGTGGGAATTACAAGTGGTGGAGGGGAACCAAGACCAATGGTGGCACACACCGTGATGTATTTGGAAGCTTGTATTTTGGATGTGGAGTTGGGAGTAATGGGGATCGGGATGCAGGATTTTTGGATGATCAATTTGGGGTTTTAGAGACCCAAATACACTTAGACTTTGGGGGATTTTTAGATGGGGAGCGGGGTGTTTGGGATTTTGGGGTGGATTGGGATGTAGATGCCTCATTTTTTTTTATTGATCTTTGCTTAGGGACCCACACCATTTTTGCTTTTGCTTTTTCTTGTGATGGTGTGGGATTTGATAGCCTTTTTTATTTTTTAGGTTGATTGGAAGGAATAATATCCGTAGGCTTTTGTGCTTTATGAGTTGAGGCATTCAAATTTTTGAATCCCATGGATTTTTTGGAAGCTTCATGTTTGAAAGATGTGTGCTTTTGTTGGTCTTGATTCGAGATTTTAGTGGACTTATGGATGGAGGGGTAAAAAGTAGATTTTTGGGTAGATGGGTGAGGTGATTTGATGATTGGGATATTGGGAGTTGGGAGTATAGGAGGTAAAGTGGATTTGTGGATAGGGATGTTGGGAGTTGGTAGGATAGGCGGTAGAGTGGATTTGATAGGGATCTTTGGAGTTGGAAGTAGTGGAGGTAAATTGGATGGAGGGAGATGGATGGTCACATGCTTTTGCAAATGGTAGGATGATGGAGGAGGGATAGCGACATATGTTTTGGGAGTGCGATGAGATGCACCATGTTTGGGATTGGATGAATGGATTTTGGAAGGTGGGTGGATGGTATCGACATGTGTAGGTTGTTGTTCTTGGGATGCATAGCCAAGGCCATGCGAGGATGGATGGAATGTGGTGTGGATGGGCTCCAAGATGCCTTGTTCGTGAAGGCCTAAGCCTTTGCCTTGATAGTTCATGTGTTGGAGCATGCGACATGCAATGGGATGTTTGTTGCTTTGGAAACAAGATGCGAATCCATTATTTATTAGAGATAGATAGGTGGTGGAAAGAAGTTGTTTGCCGCCTACAAGGAAGTCACCACAGATAAAAGTGCTTGTGCCAAGTGGATAAGGGGATGGATTTGGGATGGGATTGGAAGATGGAGGTAAAGGATTCATGGGGGATGGTAAAGGGGTGGTAGCGGAAGGTGATGGATCAATAAGTTGACCAATAGATGGGAAGGGATCAGGGATGGGATTAGATAGGATGGTTAGATCTTGATTAGGAGAAGAAGTTGATGTTTCAACATGCTTTGGATTTGTGTCTTGACATAGCTCATGTGGCTAGGTGGAAGTGGGATTGACTTGGATAGATGTGGTGGGTGCTTGGATGGATATGATAGGGGTTTGGATGGATATGATAGGTGTTTGACTTATGTGTGCTTGAACATGGCTACATGGTGGTTCTTGAGTTATGATAGGAGATGGTTCAAGAGGTTTGGTGGGTGTTGGATTGCATGAGGGTGTTTGATTCCTTGCTACTAACCAATGGATGGTATTCTTCATGAGTTGATGGGTTGAAAAGCAATATAATGGATGGATGATGATGGCAGATGGTGTTGGATTAGGATGGGGATTGGATAGGTGGGTGATAGGATTAGGTTGTGATGGTTCGTGGATGGGTTCAAGGATAGGTATTGGATTGGATGATGGTGTTGGTGGGCACTCTAGATTGGTATATCCCTTGTCAAAGGTTATTAGATCTTGCCTAGGATAACTTGGACTCATTTGGTTTATGTACAAGGGACCACTTGGACTTGCAGGTGCTTCTTGTTGCAAAGGTGGATTTGGGCTCACTAGTGCTTGGATTGATGTGATAGGTGTAATGGTAGGATATGTAGACGAAAGGTTTTGGGGTTGGTATGAAGTTGAGGGTTGATATGAGGATGATGGAGATTGATATGATGGAAGTTGATATGAGGTTGAAGGGTGGTATGAGGATGATGGAAGTTGATATGATGTTGAAGATGATGACATGTAAGGTTGCTGTGGAATTTGTTGAGGTTGGGATGGTGTTGGGACTTCTTGTTGTGATATGGTTTGTTGTTGATGTTGGTAAATGTGTTGATGTGATGATGATGGAGGGGTTGCATAGGATAATGAGTGTTGTGATATGGATTGATATAGATAAGGGTTGTGATAAGTTGAGAAAGCATTGATAGGACATGTGGATGAATTTGGTGGATATGAAGGGGGATAAGTTGATGTAGAATTGGTTTGATGTGTAGATGGATATGATGTGGTAGGTGCTAGATATGATGGTTGTTGGACTTTGCAAGTGGCCAAGAGGTGTTGGATTTCTTCCACGAGGTATTGTATGTGTGAGGAGTTGCTTGTTCGACCTAGTTGAATCAATTCTTGAATGCTTTGAAAGGTTCGCTGCTCTAAAGGGGATTGGCTTGCATGCATTTGGTGAAGCATATGAAGGAGCTTTTGGAAATCCTCTAAGGTTGACATGATGTCACACAAGTGGTCAAATCGTAAGTCCTTTTTGGCAAGTGCTTGGTTATGATGATGATGATGATGATGTGGATTGTTTGGATGAAGTTGATTATGATGAAGGTGACTAGGATGTGCTTAGGGATGATTGGGATGGAGGTTGATTTGAGAAGGATGGAGAGAATGATGTTGTTTGGATAATGATCGAGCTAGAGTGGTGATGATTTGATGGTGTAGGGTGACAAGGATGTGAGTAGGATTGATGATGGATGACTTGGATGTGATTAGGATTGAGGTGATTAAGAATGGGTGATTAGGATGAGTGTGATTGGATTTGAATGTGTTGGAAGGACTTGTCTTATGTGTTTGATGTTTTGGTTTGATTTGGCAATGTTTATCAAATGATCACATGTACAAACAAGAAGCACTCACATAAGACACAAGCAATTTTGAATTTTAAATGTGAAGAATATGATAATGATTAAACAATCACATTTGTAAGACAAATCAACATGCCCTAATGCCTAGTTTGATGGGGTATGGCCAATTAGGTGTGGTCAATGTTTAGACGAGGTTGACTAATGATTTGAAAGGGAAATCTTGTCACACAGTCAGGAGAAGGGGGTAACCCACCCTTCACCTTCACTTCCCAAAGGTAGAAAGTTCTTTGGGGCTTAGCCAAGAGTGACAGGATTCTGATTTCAAAGAGGGTGTCTTTCAATTCAGCCTCAGATGAGGTTGTCCCTAGGGGTGATGAAATCCCCTAGCAGGCCTCCTAGGATAGGGAAAACAAAAGCGAATCAAGTGAGGTGTTTTTGATCTCCAAGATCACCTTGCGGTGCGAGGAGAGAGCATACACACACCCACTTGATTCACACTCACAGTTGATTAATTATCCCTTAAGAAAAATGAAATGTGATGAAGACAAATCAAACAGTGATTCCTTTTAGCCCCGATTTCAAAATGTGATTGAAGACACTGATTTGTTTTAAGCCTGATTTCAATGTGATGAAGACAAATGTTTGTTTTATGAGCCCAAATTGAAATGTGTGATGCAACCAAGATTAGGATGGAATGAGAAATAGGATGAGTGCACCTGATTAATTCATTGTCCAAATTGTTGTATTTATAGCACCTGATGTTTGTCCAGTCCCGAATGCTCACCTACAAGTCAAAAAAAAATGAAAATGGAGCAAGTAGACTAGCCAAGAAGATTGTGATGTAAAAATTGATAATGTGATAATATTTGATGAAATATGAACTAATATGAGAAAAATAAGTGCATGAACAGATTCTACATGAAATTCTATGCAATTTGAAAAAAAAATTCACTAAAAATTGATCAAAATCGCAAAAGATATGACGATTTGAAGTTTAAATGCAATTTTGACTTTGACTGATCAAAAAGGTGGGAAAAAGGTACCATCACTTGATGAAAACCTCACAACTACGAAGTAATCAGAGTCCTCTTTCCGACGAGTCCTTGTTTGCAAAAATTCACCTCCGTATGAGAAAGTTATGTCAGTTTGAAAAAAATAGTCTCCTTCGGTGTATAGAAGGCACTAGGAGGTTAACTGACTGTCTGCCAAAAAAAGTTAACTGTGTTGAAGATATCGGTCACATGCTGGCGGTTTGTTCTGGTAGTTAGGGTTTGAATTGGTGGTTAAACTATAGCAGAGCCCCTGGTTATCAATATGACCAGGGGCCAACTTGTTCGAAAACAAAAAAGCAAAGCAGAGGCTCGATGGCCTTTACCCCACGGGTCATAGATATGACCACCGCTACAGGTGGACAAGGGTATGTGTTAAGTGTTAAGCCCTAAAAGAATGCAACCAAAACCTAAGTTTTAAACCAGCACAAGCTATTCCAAATGCAAGGTAGAGAACTGGTGGTGGAGAACGGGGAGAGTCGGCGGCGGCGAAGGAGCTACGGGCAGGGAGGTTTCGGCGCTGGGGTTTGGGGATAGCTGGAGGTGGGAAGTGGTGGTGGGGATTGGAGGTAGGCCGCAGGAAGCTCTGCAGAGTGGAGGCAGGGAGGAATGGTCGGCAGGGAGGCCGCGGGGTGTTGTGGAAGCAGCGAGTAGGAGGAGCTGCGGGGAGAGCGGCGGCAGGAGGTAGGTTGTTAGCAGCGGTGGCAGGATGATGGTCGTGGGAGCTTGGAGATAGAGGGAGCAGTGATGTAATGTGGTGACAAGGTGTTGGTCAGAGGGTCAGGAGTGCAGGCGGTGGCGACGGGAGTTGGGAGCAGAGAGTGGGGGTTTCAACCTAGTGGCGGCGAAAATGGCTACAGTGGTTGAAGCGGTGGCGGCGACCTTAACCTGCACAAAAATCCATTAAACCCTACAAATGAAACACATAAAACCTGCAAACAAGCAAAAAATCCCTACAACACAGCAAATGAAGGATCAGTGCACAGGGGTCGCGGCATCCGTACAGTACGGATCCGTACGGTACGGATTCGTACGGTACGGCCTATGGCCCTAAAAAAATTTCAAAAAATTTTCAAAAAATATATCAAACTTTATAGTCAAAATTCATGGAATTGACGTCCTGAGCAGGAAAATGATGTCTATTTTTGCGTAGGATGCAACCTGCAAGACTTCCTCACCAAAACTTCATAAAATTTGTTAGAAAAAGAAGATTTTGACAACAAAACTTGCATAAATTGACGATTGGATTCGAGACCAGGCGTGCCAATGTAATAGGTGAAATCAGAATGAAAGATTAAACTAATCTAATGCAAACAAAATGATTATACCTTCATTGAGACCTCACAAATCCATGCGGGAAGGAGATACGCCATATAGCTCCTCAGATTGTTCCCGTGATCAGAATGACTAAATGTGGATTGCTCAAGTGCTCAACACAATGCAAGATGAGAGACAAATTGATTCAGATGGAGATAGGGGATGATTGGATGAGATTGAGACAAGATTAGGAGTGATTTTGTCAGAGTGATGGCATGATAAGGGGATTGTGAAATGATTTTGGCAGAGTTCTGATGCATGAAGTGGCCTCTCTAAATGACTTAGAGAGGGGTCAATTTATAGGATTTTGGAGATGAGGATGGAGGGTCAGGATTCATCTGATCAGATCAAGGGCTAGGAATAAAAGTGAATCTTTTATTCCTAGGGATTGAATTAAAAATTCCCATTTTGGGAGGAGTGGAGAAGTGTGGGGGACAACTGAATATTAAATTCAGTGATTGGAGATGAGTGGGAGACAACTGAATTTTATATTCAGTGAGTGGAGGTGAGTGGGAGACAACTCAATTTTATATTCAGTGAGTGGAGGTGAGTGGGAGACATCTGAATTTTATATTTAGTTTAGTGGATGAGTGGGAGACAAGCTTAATTAAGTGTTTTCTTAATTAACTTAAGCCTAGGTTAATCAGATAATCAGGATTTATCTAATTAACAGGGATTAGGGAAAATGAATAAATCAACTAAATGATATTAGGAATATTCATTCAATTGATAGGGATTAGGGTTGTAAGGTTAAATGAATCAATTAGGTGAATTAATTGATCACCAGGGATATGCAAATTGGGGGAATGGATTAGTGCAAGATACGAAAAATTGGTTTGTAGAAGCAGTCCAATTTTAGGTGTCTACACTTACATTTATCTCTAGACCTAAAGCGGTATCGGAGAGACCAAATAACATCATGTGGATCACTTTACAAACATTACATGACTTGCAAAAACATTCTCATACACTCCTTTCACAACTTCATGCTACTTTGTGCTAACACAAACACTCAAGCACTGATGCTGGTATCCCTAACACACTCTAATTACACAACCTTGATATAGAACATTGGAAAATAGACTTGCGATACTCCTTAACATCTGAAACTTGAAATGAGCAAACATACAAACAATCTGAACTTATCCTTCAAATAGAAAATCCAAATATTGTAGTGCAGTGAAATGTAGTGGCTTTCACTTTCTCCTTCTAACAACCCTAATCAGTAACAAGACTTGTCTCAACTCAGCAGACTCTGGAGAACCTTTGTGGTATACTATATCATTCAAAAATTGAATCATGCATACCTTTTACCTGTATCTGACTATCCTCCAAACTGTAGAACCATATCTTCAATAGCGGAGAAGTGTGGAGAAATCTTCTATCCCTTTGCAACTACCCTGTTTCACCACTATCTTCACTCCGCCAACCCTAAAACACTTTGCGGTAGGTTTCATGAACTCAAATTTGAACCACACATACCTTAGAGAAATGTCTAGCTATCTTTCAATCCACAGGTCCATCTCTTCATTTGCGGTAGAATGCAGTACATTCTCCTGAACCTGTGACACCCTTCATGACTGGGCAACCTCTTAGACAATTTTTCTTCAAACTTTTGCAACTTACTTCATCAAGTGCTAAATACCATGAGTTCATATCATCAAAATATAGCATATGCAACCACTATAACACATCAAACACCTTCACAACATAAACATATCCAAGAACTTCAGAAGCTAAGGTATGACTGTGTACAGATGATACTGATCTCTGATCTTCCACCATCACTACTCCTGTGATCTACTGGTACAACTGTGTATAGATGATACTAATCATTGATTTGCTCCTTTGATATCACATTAGCACTCCTTTGACAACATATACTCAACGCTATGCTTTCCACATTACAACTCAATTGACATCAATGACAACATATGTAACAATTACTCCAAACAAGCTAGTAGTAGAAAACATTGGTAAATCATCAAAACAAAAGAATTTTTAATAAATAAGATTTCAAATAAAGTCCACCAATAAAAATTCATATAAAAAATTAAAATTTAATAATGGCCACCAAAATAATGATTCAAACTTGAAACCAAAAATCACAATAAACTAATCCTTGAGAAAAAGAGGACAATTCCAAAAATTCAATTGGCTAAGTAACCTAAAGAAATTCAACTCAATATTGTTGGCTTAATAAATAAGGAAAAATCTTAATAGTCAAAATAAATAGTCAATAAACCAATATTTTCATAAAATTTTACACATCATGATCACCGCACGACTTTAATCAAGCCACCTAAGGGGAGGAAGGGAATGGTGGTCTCAAACCACATGAATAATATAGAATACCATAACTCATAACTTCATGCCTTTACCCAAAACATACTTTGCAATGATTACCAAATACCAAAAGTATGATGAATCATATGTGACTTAGTACTTATAAAACTTCCACAGTTAAGAATAACATGAACCAGGTTTTCCATAAAAGTTATACAACAAGTTACCATTATACTAACATTCATGCTAATAAACATGTTGTCATTCCATTAATGCTATCAAGATGTCAATTTGTTGTCATTATACCATGTTAGTCGAGATCTTGATTATACCTAATAATAATTCTAATAGAATACTATGAGCAAAAGCTAAAAATTACCAACTAAAATTATTATTTAGTCTCAAATTTTCATAACAAGTATTTGTATCCACTGATAGTGCCAGAAATCCATAACTGGTAGTAGTTCCCAATAATAGTGACCAAGATATCATCAAATGTCCTCCTGCTAGAAGTTTCCACCAATGCTCATACCAACTAAAATATCATATCTTAAATCATCATGGAAATTAGGTTCCAAAAACAATGGAACACTTGGGTCCATCCTCAACCCACAAAACCATAACACCAAATATGGTTCTTAAATAGATTCATGGTAGAGGAAGATACAAGGGCATACACTCCAATGAAGGCAAATCATGAAGATACACTCTGAAGGAGACAATCAAGGCAACACACTCTAATGGAGGCAGCCAAGAAGACACACTCCAGTGGAGGCGTCTCACACCATTTCTCAACTCCATATGTATTAACAACACATATAAATCACCATTGGATCCATAATGAGGGGTATAGGAGGGGATATACTCGAATAGAGGCCTCACACCTCACCTAAAATAGGTTTATCCTGAAGGAGGCCTCACTCCTCACTCAACCCCACACATGGGCCACTCTTACCCAAATTTGGAGAGCTACACCAACACAAAATTCTCATCCCAAACATAATGATAACAGATTAACAACATAATCAAACATTCTTTATTTTCACATAGATTTGTCACAAAAGGGTGTACACATGTGGATTGGGCATGACATAGACTACAATACCCTTCTCTTGAGTTAGATACCCTATATCACAACTTGAGACACAATCACACAAAGCTTACTGGTATCTTCACAAAGCATAATTAAATTTCACATGTTTTAACAAAATTCTTACAATATCCCAAAGACTTAAATACATGACAATTCACTAAAGAATAAATACATGTTTGATATAATCTACTAGATTCATACTTTTATTCAAAATAATAACCAATATGGAATAATCTTCGCATAATAAACACATTGGATAAGCAAGACCCATAAGTTTCCTAGAGTTTAAAACCTTACTTTAATACCTAATGTCATTACCAAAATCTTCCTCTTTTGAGCATAACACAAAACCAACCACAAACAGATTAAAGTTATAAAACTGGTTTACATAAGATATCTTGCAGCAAGGATTTTAATACATAAGATTTTTTTTCATTAATTGATGCACAAGTAATTAAAAAATTTAAAAATATCTCCAAGTTTTTGTCAAGATAGATATACAATCAAAAAAGTGATCAAATCATTGTTAAGTCTATCATTCTTCTTTTTTTCAATCTCATAAAGTGTTTCGTCATTCCAAGAATTAAATATCTTTGCTTGAGTTAGGAATCATCTATTCGACCATATATAAAGGTTGATCCAAAAATATTAATGAATACCAATTAAATAAAATACACAAAATAATAGTCATACCTAGATAAATTATGTAATGACTTGATTCTGCAAAACTAAATTGATGCATTAGCTTCAAAGGACAATCTATCCTTAACTTCCTAATAGCATAATATAGAAACCAAGACCTAAGGGCCAAACCTAGGCCTCAAGGGCTCATACATAATGGACTTTTCTACATAACAAGATCAAAGGCTCCATAGTTCATCAACTTGGATTCCAACCTGATTTGGTTGTTCCAACATATTTATAATTTGATCAACATTTGAACCATAACTAGTTCCATATCAGAAGGTTACATGTATATTGTTCCCACGAAATCACAACTTTGACCAATATTATCATGTCCCAATAACATATACAAAGTGATTTCTTTTATGTCAAAATTTTAGAGAAAAAGAAACATAACCTTACTATATATTCTAATAATACTTTTTTTTCTTCTCAAAATTTATTTCAAGAGGCCATGTCAAAAGAATTAACATTAATTACCTTCTTATCGATAGAGATAGCCTAAATGAAGCTCTTCATATTAAAAAAAAATTACCATACCTTTCCAAAACGCAGTAAATAGCATTTTCAATGCCTAAAGGTCTATACATAATATGATTAAATATAATATAATATGATTAAACATGACATTATAATATGATAACAAGTTTAATCATGAAAGAAAAATAAATTGAATGTTTTTACCTAGTAATTTATGATAATCACATAATGTCTTCCATGAGTTGTTTGATAAAATGTCTTAAAATAAAAGAAATCATGCATAAATATCTTGACCACAGGGCCCTATCTAGAATTTGTAATTCATTCAAATCACCTTTTGGTTGGCTAGATTTTTCAACCATGCGAGATAATGGTACAATGAGCAATTACACTTAACTTTGACTACAAAAGATCCTAAAGAAACTTATTACTACAATTTCTGAATACAAGAGTTAAAACAAAGTTTAAGAAAATACAAAACCATGACTAACATTTCATATATGACTAATTCAATAGTAAGAACAACAAGCTAAAGCATAACAATTACAACAAGGCTCTATAGTTTCTACTTAGAAGTGGGAAAATTAAAAAAAATTAAGCCCAATATTTGGAATATAAAATGGAACGCCTAGCTAAAGCCTCTATAAAAGGGTTTTCAAATAATTTACCAACTTATAAATTATTCAAAAGGACTCATCAATAAAAGATGGCCATTAAACATTAATGTTGTAGTGTTTTTCAAGTGAATGCATTTATGAGAACAACTCAATAGCACACAATGCTAATCCAAGGTGGTATAAGCTAAACATGTCCTCTAGCAAAATTATATCCTCAAGCTGAATACTATATTATGTTAGTGTGCCAAAATAAACACAAAGGAATTGAATTGTCAGATTCCTCAATATTAAAAGCCACCTAATTATGTCCAGAGGAAATACATTCCATGTCAACAATGATGGATATTAATACCATATATGCTACAGATTAAGAAAATTTGTTGATTCAATTAGTTTTTAATTTATTAGACAGGAGAGTTTTTATAATTAAAAAAATGTAAATCTTCTTCAATATTCTCATTGCATAATAAGAAGATGATATAACTTACAATAATCCAAGATCATATTAGAAACTATGATGTCAGGAATATACTTCCTTGATATCTTTTACTATCATCTTACAAAGAAATCTCTACCTTTCCTAGCATAATATCTTTTATAACCACCATATCGACCAGACATACATGTCCCTCTATATAGTATTAAATTATAGTTGCAAAGCCTCTACCCTACTATCCTATGCATGTGCCTAAATGGGATATTTTTTGGAAGAGGGTTTGAACAACCATCAAAGCATAGAGGTGAGAGGAATTTTGAAGTAGCTACAATTCTGGTAGACATGTACACAAAATGTGGAAGCAGAGAGAAGGCACATGAACTGTATGACAAAATGCCTCAAGGAAAGTCATCTCATGAAATGCAATGACTACAAGATATGCACAAAATGGATTAGTTAAAAAACCTTAGAACCTTCAATAAAAAGCACTTGGTAGGCACGCATACAATGCATGTGGACTGATCCTTGAAAAATATAGTATGCAGCAGCCAAAATATAAGTTCTACCAATGCAAAAGAGACTGGTGCAAACACTAATTGCAACCAAATAGTTTATTCTCAATTTAATGTATTGTTCGTTAGTAAATAGGAGGTACACACAACCAAAGTGGAAATAGAGGTATATAGAATCATAGATAAGAAAAAGAACTTGTCAGTTGGCACTCTATTCTCATACCAAAATAATCACATGCAATACACAATACATTCTCTTTGGAAACATAAACAAAAACATCATCAAAGAGACTAACTAAGAGAGTTAATCAGCATACTTGTACTCTAGAATAATGATGATGATGATGATGCTCACAGCAATTATCAACACACGATAGTCAACAGCAATCTTCAAACATGTGTAGCAGCCTTTTTTGACATTTTTGTAATGTCCACTGGGCTCATTAAACATTTAGTTGTCTTTCTTGACTTTGTTGTTTGCATTTAGTTTTGTAGTTGAGTTATTGGTCATTGTGGTTGTGTGCCATAACTCACTTGTATTTCTGAACTCTATATATTGATGCCCTGCCTCTTCTTCTCTAAGGTAATTTGGGCTTTTGTTTGTTTGCTTGTTTTGTGATCAGTAGATCACTTTGTTTGTCTATTTACCTTCATCTGGTATCAAAGCTAGAACCAGAGATCTTGAATCCAAAGTCCAATGGAGGTCATTTTGATTTCAAGCTCCATTAATAAATGTTTGTGAGTGCAAATATATAGGATTGCAGTAGATATATAGAAAGACTGTGTGCACACCGTGGATAGAGTCGATAGAGGCGGTATTCAAAGTGACAAGGAAATATTGTCATGTGAAGAAGCACAATATTATTTCTACATCATATTTGTTGTGTGTCATCGAATGAGGAGGCATTTTTTAAAAGTTTTAAAAGCTTTTTAAAAAATGGTTTTATAAATCTTGTTTTACCTTCCTTCTATGTGGGTTAGCCTCCTCTTTTTTAAAAGGGATAAATATTAAAAGTGTTAAAAAGTAGTTCTTTAATACTTTTCTATTCTATTGAGTTTTTCAAGGTTTAAAAAGGTTCTTAATATTTATATTGCCTTTTTTATTCTTGATTATGAATAGAAAGGTTGTTTGTTAGTGAAATATTTAGGTATTGGAATTGATTTTAGAAGGGTCATAATATCACACTTTTCAAAGTGTTTTATTTGTAAAGAGATGAATTAATCTTTTGTAATTAAGTACACTATCAGTTGAAGCTGACACTTATACACCAAGACAATATAATATAAAGATCATTTTTTGGTGTGTGTCATATTTGAAGGGACAAGGAGAGTATCCATTTGCAGAGATCTCTCTAGGATTTTTTATGTTAAGTCATTGAGCTATTGTGCACATTTTTCTTATGGTAAATATGGCAAGAAATGTTATGTCTAAGATGCTAATTCTTGTGTTTGAAGGGGACAACTTTACTTATTGGTGTACTAGGATGTAAACCCTACTTAAATCCAAATATTTGTGGGAAATTGTACAAGTAGGGTATGTAGAACTAGATACAATTGTATTTAATGCATTAAATGATCAACAAAAGAGAGAATACAAAGAAAATGTAAAGAAGGATAATGAAGCCTTATTTCTGGTTCAAGGTACAATTAATCAGGCAATTTTTCCTAGGATAAGTAGTGCTAGTAATTCTAAGCAAGCATGGAAAATACTTAATAATGCCTATCAAGGTGCACAAACTGCAAAATTACAGACACGGAGGAAAACTTTTGAAAATGTAAAAATGGTCAATAGTGAAAATGTGAATGATTTTCTAACAAAGGTAGAAGGCCTAGTTAGTCAAATGAAAGTTCTAGGAGAAGTTATGGATGACAAGCATGTCATTGAAAAAAACTTGAGTTTGATTACTAAATTTGATGGTGTAGTTTCTACAATAGAGATTTCTAAAGATCTCACCACTATTCATATAAATGAACTAAGTGGAATATTGTTAATTGCTGAAGAAAGGATGAAAAGTAATAAAGAAGGTTTAGAACAAGCATTTTCCTCTAAAGCAAGCATAATAGGAAAAAGAAACACATTTTTTAGGAATCAAAATAAAAATGAATACAAAGGTGAATCTAGCAATTCTAGAGGAAGAGGTAATAGTTTCAGAGGAAGAAGTAGCAACTTCAGAGGAATAGGAAGAGGACGAGGTAGAAATAATGGGGGAGATAAAAAGAATGTCTAATACTTTCATTGCAACAAGTTTGGACACTATGCATCAGAATGTTGGAGTATACAAGGTGAAGTAGAAAAGAGAAATGCTCACAATACTGTTGAAGATAAACAGAATTTGTTTATTTCTTGTTTCAATATAAATTTCAGTGAGAATAATGTATGGTACATTGATTCTAGATGTTCATCACATATGACATCTAATGAAAATTTGTTTATCAATTTGGATGAAAACCATCATAGTATAGTGGTATTAGGAGATAATAAATCTCATGGAGCCAAAGGAAAGGGTACTATTGCAGTTGCAACAAAATATGGTGATGTAAAACATATCAATGAAACATTATTGGTTCCAGCACTCAAAAAGAATATGTTGTCCATAGGACAAATGTTAGAGAAAAATTATCAAGTGACTTTTGATGAGAAAGAGTGCATAATAAGAGACAAGCTAAAAAGAAATGTAGTTGTTACAAAAGCAAAAATGACAGGTGACATGATGTTGCTTCTCCATTTCACCCATGGAAACCAAGCATTAAGGTCTAGTGAAATGAATGAAAGTAGAATTTAGCATCAAATATATGGCCACCTCAGTTTTAGTGGGTTAATTTTACTCAAGAGATTAAAAATGGTTGAGGGTCTACCTTTCATTGAAAATACAAAAGTAGTGTGTGAAGAATGTGTTGTTGGCAAACAACACAAAGTTAGATTTCCAATTGGTAAATCTAGTAGAGCTAAGCAGCATCTTGAGATAATCCATACATATTTGTGTGGTCCTATGGAAACACTTTTGAATAAATTGAAGTATTTTCTAACCTTCATTGATGATTACTCAAGAAAAACTTGGGTATATTGTTTGGTTTCAAAATCTAAAGTGTTTGACAAATTTGTAGAATTCAAGAGGTTGGCTGAAAAACAAAGTGGTAAGTACATCAAAATGATAAGGTTAGATAATGGTAGCGAGTACAAATAAAATCAATTGCTATATTTTTGCAAAAATCATAGAATCAAGAGAGAGTTCACTACTTCCTACACTCCACAACAAAATGGAGTTGCTGAAAGAAAGAATAGGACCATTGTTGAAATGGCAAGGAGTATGATGAAAGATAAGAATTTAGATAAGATGATTTGGGTAGAAGCAGTATGCACAATAGTATATCTTCTCAATAGGAGTCCTACAAAATCAGTTAAGGGAATGACCCCTGAACAAGCATGGTCTGGGATAAAGCCAAGTGTTGAACATTTGAGAGTATTTGGTTGTGTTGCTTGTGCACACATACCAAAGGAAAAAAGGTCTAAACTAGATGATAAAGACCTAAAATGTATTTTTATTGGGTATGGATTAGAAAATAAAGCATATAGATTGTATGACCCAATAGGAAAGAAACTTGTTATAAGTAGATATGTGGTATTCAATGAAGCAAAAAAATATACCAAGGAAAATGCAACAAAGGGAAAAGAGATAGTGATTGATGAAGTTGAAGCAGAAGAAGAAAATGAACCTGAGTCTTCTAGTACAGGAACAAGAAAGTATTAAAAATATCAAAGGAGGATAGAAAAGAATCATCCATCAACTCTTATGTTGGATTTAAATTATGAGAAAATGACAAGAAGATCACAAGTAAAAGTGAATTATGCTTTGATCACTCAAATCATGGAAAGTAATGAGCCACAAACATTTGAACAAGCTCAAGAAAAAGAAGTGGTTGAAGCAATGAATAGTGAGATAGAAACAATTGAAAGGAATGACACATGGGATTTGGTTCATCTACCTCCTGGTAAGGAAATTGTTGGTACAAGATGGCTCTATAAAACTAAGTATAAATCTAATGGAAGCATTCATAAGCATAAGGCTAGATTGGTAGCCAAAGGATACACTCAACAAGAAGGTATTGATTACACTGAAACATTTGCACCTGTAGCATGAATGGATACTATCAGATTGGTTTTAGCTTTGGCAGCTCATCAAAGTTGGATATCTTGTCAAATGGATGTAAAGAGTTCATTTTTGAATGGATATATTGATGAGGAAGTGTATGTTTCTCAACCTAGAGGTTTTGAAATACCTTCTAAAGAACATTATGTTTATAAATTAAAGAAGGCCTTGTATGGCCTTAAGCAAGCACCAAGAGCATGGTATTCAAGGATAGACTCATACCTACAATAGAAAGGTTTCTTAAGAAGTCAATTAAATCTAAATCTTTATATTAGGATCTCAGCTTAGGATTTTTTTCTTACTTCTCTATGTTGATGATCTTATATACACTGGGAACAATTCAGCTTTATTTGCAGAGTTTAGAGCAGCTATGGTTGTTGAATTTGAGATGACAGATTTGGGACAGATGCACTATTTTCTTGGTATAGAAGTATGACAAAACAAAGATGAAATATTTATGTCTCAGAAAAAATATGTTTTAGATATCCTATAGAAATTTTAGATGAATAGTTGCAAACTAGTTGCAACACCCATTAAAGTTGGACTTAAGTTGTCAAACTTAGATGTGTCAGATCTAGTGGACCCCACTCTATACAGATAGTTGATTGGTAGTTTGATCTACTTAACTACTACTTGACCAGATATCACATATGCAATGAGCTTGATATCTATGTTCATGTCAGAACCTAAGCAAACACATGTTAGAGGGACATTGAGTTATGGTCTTAGGTTTCAGCATTCAAAGGATAGTAAGTTGATTGGCTATACATATTTAGATTGGGTAGGTTCCATAGATGATCGTAAGTCTACTTCTGGTTATACTTTTAGTCTTGGTTCTACAGTATTCTCTTGGAAGTCCAAGAAATAGCCAACTGTATCACTTTCTATAGCAGAGGCAGAGTATAAAGTTGCAACATTTGTAGCATGCCAAACAGTGTGGTTGAGATGACTATTGGAGGATTTGCACCAGATTTAGAATAGACCTACTTTATTATACTATGACAACAAGAGTGCTATATAAATGACTAAGAATCTGGTGCTTCATAGTAGGACCAAACATGTTGAGATTTGACATCACTTCATTAGAGAGTTGGTTCAACATGGATTGCTTGAGATTGTGTACTACAGTACAGAGGATTAGATAGAAGATATCTTCACGAAGCCTCTAGCTCATGAAAGGTTCAAGACACTTAGAGATCTACTTCAAGTTCTTCCCAATGGTCATTATGGGGGAGAATTACAGTAATTATCAACACACAACAGTCAACAACAATCTTCAAACATGTGCATCAGCCTTTTTTGACATTTTTGTAATGCCCATTGGGCTCATTAAACATTATAGTTGTCTTTCTTGACTTTATTTTTTGTATTTAGTTTTATAGTTCAGTTATTGGTCATTGTGGTTGTGTGTCATAACTCACTTGTATTTTTGAACTCTATATATCGATGCCCTGCCTCTTCTTCTCCAAGGCAATTTGGGCTTTTGTATGTTTGCTTGTTTTGTGATAAGCAGATCACTTTGTTTGTCTATTTGCCTTCAGATTCATCACTATATGAAGAAGAAACTGATGAGTTATAGATAGATGGTGTTTGATTAGAAAGAAAACAATCATATGAAAATGTTTCTCATTTTTGTACACATGGTGTTTAATGAACAGGGTTCTTTGAATTGGATATATTGTAATCCATTACATCCTTAAATCTTTCTGATCTAAACTAACTAATTTTAAATTAATTATTTCATTCCAATAGTCACAATGACCCATGCTCGTGACTATTGGCAATACATAAATACTACTTCCTTTCTAGTGAAGAAGTAGGCAGAAGCAAGCAAACATCTCTCAGCGAGATTGCTCAAAACTCCAATCAATTATTGTTAATTCTACAACGCTGCCAGTGACCCTCTCACCAGTGTTGTCCTTTGGATCTCCAACAAATCCAAATCAGTGGTATCAAAGATCAGTTTTATAATCCCCTATATTCAATACATCACCATTTTTCATTGTAAATCTATTTGCGAACACTTTCAAGGCCATTAATGGAAAATAATAATTGTACCAAAGGTTGAAGAAATTTGCCTATAACCATATTTCCAGGTGAATGATCGATCAATGATAAATATAAATACCAGCGCATATATATGTTATCGCTTTTCTAGTTGACATCAACAGTAGGATCTTTCTGATTTAAATTGTGAGAAATTAAATAATAATAAAAAAGCATATAAACCTAAGGCAATAGCAGGTGCAGGGTATTTTGATATGAAACATAATTAGTGATGAATGAAATGATCGTGGTCCAGCTCATGTGAGAATAAGTCATTCAACAGTTGGTACTAACAAAGAAAAAAATTGTAAATGCACAGGGAGGCGGAAGAACAGTTTGTTAGGCTCTGTTGTTTCTCATAACTAAAGTGCTAACCAGAGGTTTTGTGCAGATAAGTTGTTGAATAGAAAGTAAATGCAGAATCCCCAAAATTCTAAAGGTGTAAGAGATTTCTAGTATCTGCTAATTTGTTATTGGGCTTATTGTTGGTCAAGTTTAATCGACACCTTCCTAAATTTCTCAGCACACCATTAAAACTTGAATACTTCCATACACCAGCATTTAATTCAAGCACCTAATAAAAAGTCAAAATCTCACATTCTTTATCACAGTCAGATGCACCTTCTTTCACACTGAAATACCATCTTGAAGGCAAACATGCTCAATGACAAGGAGATAACCGTCATCTTCTACTTCTCTTATACAACTTTGTTCACTCCTGTATGTCACATCATACAAGGTCAAGATATCAGAGATTGGGATTAGAAACATGAAATCCTTTAGACTATCTTCCTTCAAGATGCACACAACCAAAAATGGTAGAAGAACATGGAGATTCATCTGATACCTTAAAAGTAATGGTCGAAGATGCTTTAAGAAAACAATGTGAGGAGATGATGAGCAAATTTTCACAGTTGCTCCAGCAAAATAGAGGAAATCAACAACCAAACAAAATAGAAATTCAATTCGATGGTCACACTCCTTTCAAAGTACAAATGAATTTTGATATCCCAAAATTCAAAGAAAAAATCGATGCAGATGTTGTAGATGATTGGTTATCAAAATTAGAAAAATACTTTTCTATGAACAACTTCTTTAATGTTGAGAAGGTAACCTTCGCCCTCCTCAAAGTTGAATGCCATGTTAAACAATCATGGAAAACTAAGTGGGCATCCAAAGAACTCCTTGATTTGGATGAAAGCCCCACATGGGGATATTTTGTGGAATACATCAAGGAAGAATATCTTCCTGAAGATGCATATGAAGAAACATATATACGGTGGCAATTGCTTCGACAGGAAAAGGATCAATCTATTCAAGACTACAATAATACCTTCCATGCATTATCTTCCAAGCTTAGTATCCAAGATATAGAGAAACATCGAGTTTTGAAGTATCATAGTGGACTACACCGATATATTCAAATTGAGATGGCTTTCTTAAATGTTGAGACACTAGGCACAACTTTCAAATATGCAACAAAGATTGAAGAGAAATTCAAATCAAAAAGGGAAGGTAATAACAAGTTTATAGGAAAATAATCTACCAAGGGATTCTCTTCACAAACATCAACATCAGATCAAGGTGCTAAAAAGATACAAAAGACACAAGCATGTGATGTGAAATTCATAAAAACCCCTCACATAACACCAAAGATTGTCAATTTGCTAAGACATTAATGGTAGAAATGCGTGAAGTAGAGAAAGAAATTAATTTACCTACAAACCCTTTTGAAAAAAAGGATGATGAATAGATCCTTGAGGCAGACCCTTGTAGTGCAATGGTTGCCACTATAAGCACTAAAATCATGCACAACCTCCACGAGGACCTGTATGATGAGTCATAATCCTTGTCACGTACATGTAAGCATGAAATAACATCCTTTTAGCAACAACCTCTTGGTGACCTGTCTTTTCTTTCATCTTGTGTTGTTTCCTCTCTCTCTCTCTCTCTCTCTCTCTCTCTCTCTCTCTCTCTCTCTCTCTCTCTCTCTCTCTCTCTCTCTGTTATCGATGCTTTTTGACACTTTTGGACACTTCTCAATTTGCATTTTCTAAGCTTGCAACCCTGTTCCTAAGCCTTGCATGCATCTTGTAAGTGAGTTATCACCTCTCCTTAGTGTTTTTCATCTTCTCCAACCCCTATAAGTCTTCTAGAAGTCCCTCCTAGCCATCTCCCACTTTTATTTTTTAGTTTCACTCAACCAATCCAAATCTCCCCCTATTATTTCCAGATCTCCCCCTGGGAGATCCTACTTTGCAAGTGGAGATTTGGATTTTTACACATGACTGACATGTTTCTAGAGGCAGCTCCCCTTCCTTTCTCCCCTTCTTCCATCTCACATCAAGCTCTTCAACCTAGTTGCCCTACTCTAAGGGTCGCAACCTGACTGGTGAAAGGGTGACCCCTGGGTGACCCTATTGTGTTTCCATCCATGGAAAAACTTGAGTTTCTAACTCGAAAAGCTTTTTTTTTGCCCATTTTTCTTCCTATTTACATGGATTTTTGTGTCAAATATAGACTTAACTATTTCATCCACCTACACATGCATAATTAGTTATATTTTATCTTTAATTAATAACTCATGCATTCCCATGCAGTCCTTCTTCACTTCTTCTTGAGTGATAAGCTTTTACTAGGTAGATCACTCCAATTTTAGCCCAGATCACTCTTGAATCCTTTGTGTTAACTCTCTAATCAAATTGAGTTAACTCTCCTTCTTCTTCACCTCTCATCCCTTCTTCTAAGCTATAAATGCCCCTCTCCCTCAAGCACAAAGGAAGGCAATTTCATTTGTGCACACAGCTCTTGCGAGTTATTACTCTCCATATCAGGCATTCTCATGCTCATACAGAACATAGGAGCCTTTTGTTTTGTTCGCTACTTCATCTATCTTTCATACAAAGCTCATTACATGTCCATACACTGCTCATATCAAGCCATAGTGCTCAATAAAGCTCTCATTGAGCCCTTTTCAAAGATTCAAAGCTTCTTTTGCTTCCATTGTCATCTTGTCACCAAGAGGATTCCCCACTGCTACAAGAGGCTATGAGGTTGCCATCACAAGGATTTCTAAGGGTAGTGGAGGCTCATGCATCTCCAGGTTCCTTTATGCTTTCTTTTAATTTGTAGTAATTACATAACCAAAATTGCTCTTGGAATCAGTAATCTTGTTACTTTTTCCTTGATAGGATAGATAGATCTTGCATTCTTAGAGTAATTTGCTTTTAAAGTTCATAGATTAATTCATTTAAAAGTAATTTCCCTTTTCTTAGATTAATTTGTTCCAAATATTTTGAAAACCCCAAAAACATAGTTTAATTCCATTAGGTAAATTCATCATAGCTTGCATACATTTTTTAATTCCTAGATTAAAAAAAAACATCTTCAATTCCAAAATAGATTAAAAAAATGCAAAAAAAGAAGTTTTGCATTCATTTAGGCTTGCATTCATAAAAACCTAAAAAAGAACAAAAACATTAGTAAATTAGAAGGTTTGCAAACCCTTGATTCTATCACAAGGTCAACTATAGTCAAAAATTGGTCAAAACCCTTGATTCCATCACAACATCAACCATATTCAACGCATAATCAAACCTTAGGTCAAGCAAACCCTAATTCAAACCCTAGGTCAAGTCAAGGTTAGCTCGCAATCACCTATCTCTTGTCTCGGCTCAGGATTGTGCCATGGATTAAGAGGTGAGTGGGTGAGGGCAATCCTCGACAAGATAGAGGCAATCCACCCAAGACCGCAACAGGACCCACTAGTCATCCAACAATAAGAAGCATTTACAAAACTCTTAGCGCAACAAGCATCCATCCAACAGTTTGAAAGACAATGCTAATGTGAATAGGAAATCAATGAGAACAATAGCTTACCCACACAAAGGTGGAATAAAAGAAACCCTAATAGGAGAACATTGACTAGTGACCCTATTGGCAACATGGTCAAGAGACATTGCTGACATGTTGAAGATTTGATGTTGTCATTAATGGAAACAACTAGATATGACTAGAGATAGCTCTTGAGGTAGGTTATGCATAGTATCTCTGGTCCCATAAGAATAACTTAGTCAAATTGACTAAGTGTTGGCAGTTCATTGAGTCAGTAACAGAGAATTGATTGATACACCTCCGCAGTTGAATATTTTGGTTTGCAGTTCCGGTATGTTTTGATTAAAGTAACTGGGAAAGGGCCCGAACCCATATACAGAGGCCCAGCAGGCAACGGAAGAGTTTCACAAGACGTAAAACTAGAGAAGAGCAGAAACAACCAAAAAAAAGGGACGGGCCAGCCAAAACAGACAGGACCAACAGACGACCAGCTACTTTTTGGCCATAGTCTTAAGGCAGCTTATAGCATGCCACTCTTTGCTCAGGAACTCTAGTTTCTCTAAGAAGGAGGTCTCTTCAGCTTCCTGCTCCATCTGTTCTTAAATCTTCTGCTTGCCTTTCCCTTCCAACTCATTCCCCTGTTTCTGAGTGACCTCTAACTTCTCCTTGTTGTTGCTTTCCGTCAGTTGCACTGCAGTCCCCTATTTCTTGATCATTTGTTTCTCTTTCCCCTCCGCACGCTCAGTCGTAATTTTTCTTCTCTCTAACTCCTCCTTCAACACATACAGAGTGGTGGCCGAATTCTTCATCGTTTCCCTACTGTAGTCCACAAGGTTAGACACTTTCTTGTCCAAGTTTTCCTGAATAATCTTGATTTGACCTATCTCATCCTCCATGCATTCCCATTTTTCAAATCTAGTGGCCATATTTTCCACTTGGCCCCACAGATCATCATTAGACTCTTTCGTCCAATCCTCCACTTCCAACTGGGTGATAGACTCAACCTACTAAATTTTCTTTCTAGCATGGTGAAGTTGGACAAGCAGTCATTTCAGAACCTAGTTTGTAAGATCCGTAGCTTGATAAAGAATGGTAACTCTATCAGTAAGTTTGGTGCACAGTTTACACTCAGAATCCTACATCTCCTCAGTGTGATCTTCATTACTCTTAGTCTTCTTTCTAGGGAGTCCTCCGAAGTGGTCTAGTTGGGCCTTTTGGTGCCCTTGAGAATTTTGCCCTTTTCCTTATGATCTAGGTTTTTCCCACTATCTTTGCAGGAGTCCTCTTCCTCATCCATTTCCATATCATTTTCAGTGTCCTCTTCGGTCTCATTTTCTATGTCAAAATCAAGAATTAACACTTCCTCATCAGAACTGTCATCCTCGTCAGAGCTCATCTTCCTTCTAGACCTGGACCTCTGAGATTTGTTCACTCCCTTGTTCCCTGGAGTCCTGGTATGTTGTGTATAGTTGTTTGATGGTATTATATTCCAAGTTTCATGTCTTGACAATCTCTGGAGATCATAATGTAAATTGCCTAAGTCTGAGTAAGTAGAGTCCAGTTATAACCAGTGTAGATCACCTAAGTATTTCAGTCCGCATTCCTCCAGTATTGATTGTTTTGATGTGCGGTTTGGAGGTGTTGTAAACACATATGAGAAGTATCTAATTCCATATTTGTAGATTCTAAAGTTCACCAAAAGATCATCTACAAGCTTCCAAGTATCAGCATTTAGTTTGAAAGTGTTTCACAAAGACAGAGTCATCTGTTCAGAGATCCGTATCTCGCCATATAAGAATATTATGATCTTGCGATTATTAAGATATGATTGATAATGGATAATGAATGTTTGATATGAATTTTGGAGTCCCATGAGATCCGCATTAGAAGTTGTGATATGACAAATAAGGTTAAGAGTATACTTAAGAATGAAGCCGACTCTCAGTTAGATCGTTGTGCGGTGAAGATATATTGCTTAAATCATTATTCTAAGTTGTTATAAAATAGGTCCACACCTATATGAAGATCCTTGAAGGTTTTCATTGTTCTGCATAACTTCATGTAAATAATTCAAGCTGACAGAGTATGAGCTTTTTGTGTACACGCTTCATCACTAGCAAGATAACTAAATTTTAAGTTAGATCTTGTTGTGGATATAAATACTCAATGGATTTTGATGCAATGCATCATTGTGAGTGTGAATATGTGATCCTACTCTAAATTTGTGATGTGAAAAGTACAATAAGAGTGCAGAGGGTAGAAAAACAAAGTATATGTGAAGCAGAACAGAAAAGCAAGGCAGATATAATGAAGACCTTTGAATCTGTATATTAAGATATCAATGGAACTGCATTCCAGCATTATGTAGATGCATTTGTAGAAATAATTTTTTGGCAGTGAGCCATCCTTTCTCTATCTTCTCTTCTCTATGGCAGTGAGCCTATTACAGTGAGTATTTATTTGGATAGTGAGTCCTTGGGCAGTGAGCCTTTTGTAATCTGGTTTTGATATCATAATATATTGTGAGCTAACACCCACCATGGTTTTTTCCTTTTTGAGTTTTCCACGTAAAAATCCTGGTGTCTATGTGTTATGACCTTGTGGCTTCTCTTCTTATGTTTATTTTTCTTCCATGTTATTCAATTTGGTAAATGGATTAATGAATATGTGAAGGAATCATTTTATATAATACTGATTCACCCCCCTCTCAGTATTCCTTGTGTTCAACAATTGGTATCAGAGAAAGGTTCTTTGGAAGAAGCCTAACAACTTGAGGAAGATCTAGGAAAGTGTACACATGGCAGCCAAAAGGTATCCTGCTCCAGGCAGTTTCACAATTGATGATTGCACATATGTTAGTAATCAAGAACTAAAAACTGCTCTTGAAGATCTTGATAAGTATGAAGTAGATATCAAGGATTTGAAGGAAAATGTCAAAGAAGCTGATGAATGCATCCTGAAGCTAAGAGACCAAGTTAAGAGATCAAAGGATAGGAGCAGAGAGTTAAGTGAATAATTGAAAGTAGAAAATGAAACCCTAAATGATTTATCAATGATGATTGAAGAGAAAGAAAAGACTGAGGAGCATTTAAATCAAGTTTTGAAAGACAAGTTTGAAGAATGTGAAAAATTGGCAAAAGATGTGCTTCTGAAATTTGATCTAGAAGTTGCTAATAGCTATAAAGAAAAGTTCAAACTAAGTTCTACAAAGCTTGATGAGTTGATTGAAAATTAGAAAAGTCCAGATGATAAGCAAGGTTTGGGTTTTGAAAAGGGAGAAAGTTCCAAATCAGGACAAGCTAACATTGAGATGAGGAAAGTCAAAGGCAACTAGGTTAGGAATCAGAGAAATAGACCTAGAAGACCCTCGATCAGGAAACCAAATGCTCAAAGGTATCCATATTTCAATGGATATTGTTTTAATTGCAATAAGTTTGGTCATAAGGCTACTCAATGTAGGACTGGAAGGAATAAAAATGTTCCATAATTCTCTGATCAATGTTTCAATTGCAAGAAAATTGGTCATAGATCAAATGAATGCAGAAGTCTAGTAAGGAATAGTTTTAACAATGTAAGGAACACTCAATTTTTCAATGGAAAGTGCTTTGCATGAAATAGATTTGGGCATATGGCTAACCAATGTAGATCAAGAATGAATCCAATCAATGGAAGGAATCAAGGACAAAGGAATATTGTTTTCTACAATTGCAATAGACCTGGACATGTTGCAAAATTCTGCAAAAGCAAGAATGTGAAAAAAAAACTACTTTGCAGAAGAGAAGAAAATAGAGCAGAGGGAAGATAAGGGAAAGAACAAGGTTGATCCGGGAGAAACCAAGAAGTAAATGAGCAAGATATAGATTAAGAAGGATGTTAAAGAGGTCAAGGATGGCTCTGCACTAGCTTCTAGTGTAGATACTTCCTCCAGGATGTAAATTGGGAGATATGGCTCAGGGGGAGCTTTTATTGAATATCCTAATCCCCTAGCCAAATAGTGGGTGTTGAGATCCAGCACTAAGGTATGAATTAAAGAAGTATTGGATGAATCATTTGAAGAAGAAACTGACAGAAAAAAATCTAATGTTGCACATTGTGAAGCAATCTTAATCGACTGTGCTTATCAGTGAAGTGTTTGACATCTTTTTGGAAAACAGCATTTATGATTAGGTTTTTGTAAATAAGGTTAAAAGGGTTGTATCCAAAGGATTAATCACTTTGCATTTGAGTTTTCAAGTATCTAAGGAGAGCATAAGTGAAACCCTAAGCGACATCAGCAATTTCCAACGATTCTAAGCAGAGTAAACCCTAGTTTAGCATAAAAAGGTATTTACAGTTTGAAACCCTACTATGAACTTGTTTAAAGTATTGCAGAAATGGCTACACCACAAGTAATTGACATCACTGAGAGACCTTGACTAAAATTTAAGAAACATCCATTCAAATCTACAGAAGTCGATCCCGACAGTGCATTTTTAGAAGTACCCTATTGTGTGATTCATGAGGAAGACAGTAGGGCTTACATCCATGTTGCCCTAGATGAACACAACAATAACAAACTTGGGGAATTGTATATGAATCATCTGTGTGGTGAGGGATACGAATTGAAGGAGGAATAAAAAATCCTTAGAGGAGAAAAAATTCTTGCAATAGATAGAATTTCTATCATTTGCAGAGGACTCATGGGTCTGGTATGTATTGAGCAGAATTCACGATGAATTTATGTGGCTTAACACACCCTTCATGATTACAAAAGATGCCATAAGGGCTGTTACAGGATTGAATTCTATTGGAACAGTGCCTGTGTTGCAATCCGTGAAAAATAGCACTGTAACGGAGGCCACCAGAGCCCAATTCAATAAAAAGGACATTGACAGTTAATGATATTGAGACCATGTAGTAAGGTTCACATCGATGGTGATTGGTTACAAGATATAATTCACAAACTGAGAGAACTTTGTCTCTGGTACAACTATCTATACTGCTTATGAGATGATTAAGAAGAATGCAGATTATGACCTCTGTGAGTTGCTCTGGTAGTAACTAATGGAAAATCTGAAGAAGACCAAGGAGCATAAGTATCCATTCAAATTTGGTACGTTAATTATCTACCTATTCTTCTATTTCATGCAAGAATTACTGGGAATGAAGTTGATCTAGTCTAGTAGCCAACCAGTTGCCATACAAATTAGAAATCATTTAAATAGAATAGGAAGTTGTGATGCAGAAAATGCAACCCTATGGGGCTATTTCAAGAACTTTCAAAATGCCTTGCAATCTAGGCAAAGGATATCAGAAACAATAGTTGAAAAGTAAAAAAATGATATATGTTTCATTTTCAACAAAGATCAATACATGATGGAAGCTATGGAGCCAAGGATAGTTTAGATCCTTCCAATGGGTTATGAAGTAGCTGAAAATGTTTTAAATGGTTATGCTGAGCTCATGTTGATCTAACCCAGAGACACAATAGAAGAAAGATTTGGCACTTATGAGGAAAAATCAATAAAAGTACATGTGGAATTAAGAAAACTTGAAACTCAAAAGAATGTCAAGAAAATGCAGGAATTTGCGTAGAGTAAGGGATTCACTAAAGAACATATTACATAAACAAGAGCAAGGGTTGAAGCAGCTAGGCCAACTGAAGAAAAGAAGCAAGGTGAACCAGAAAAGGTTCCGGAAGAGTCTGAGAAGAAAGTGAAGGAGCCTACAGTAACAAGGAAAAGAACAAGAAGTTCAACTTCTACTCAAACTACTTTTGTATCCTCTAGTCCCGCACCTTCTATGAGTGTGGAAGCACCTACAAAGGAAACAACTCCAAAGAGCACAAAAGAATGAAAACCAAGGGGAAAAGGATGTATGTGAGTGTTGGAGCTGATGATGAGGAGACTGAGATAGATGAAGAGGTGAGGAAAATGAAGACCAAGGCCAGTGAAGTCTCAAAAGGCAAACAGGACAAGCCCTTCGGTAAGGGCAGAAACAAGAAAAAGCCAAAGCAAAGAAAGCCTAAAAAAGCAAAAGCTACAATAAATTTGGAAGATGTCCTTAATGCTATGGTAGCACATGGCAATTTAAAACCTATAACAGACCTGTATGATGAATATAATGATGCAGACAAGAACATCATTGTAACTGCAGTGATCAAATTTCTAGAAATGTTTAACAAAGCCCTTCTTGAGGTAATCACTAATCTACCTGATAGCTTGGGTAGTATTATGTCTACTAGAAAGGAAGCGGCTATGGCAAAAGACCTAGAATTAAGAGAGTGTGCACTAATAGAATTGTGTCCGGAGATAACTGCTGAGGAGAAAACAAAAGTCACAAAGACAATTGGGAGAATGCTTGACATAAAGACAAGGACAAACACCTTGATGCTTGGAGACATAGAGAAAGTGGTAGAGGATACAGAAAAAGTAACTCTTGATGTCTTAAGAGAGTTCAACATTCCAACAATCTATGACAAGTAAGAAACAAATGTTGTTAATGACAATCCACTTCCAGAAATTAGCGCTGAGCAAAACATGAACCAAACAAAGACTCCTCCGGAAAGCCCAAGGAAGGATGAAGAGATGAAGGAACAAGAAGAGGATAACACTTCTAAGAATGTTGAAATCCCTCCAAAACAAAATGTAACTTGTGATCTGGAAGAGCAAGAAGGAGATAAGATTTCTGGGAATATTGAAGTCCCCCCAAAGTAAACTGAAAATGTTGATCAAGGAAATCAAGATGATGAGCAAGCTAAGGAAAGCCCTCCTCTAGAACACAAAATTGATGAGCAAAAAACCATGGAGCAAGATCCCCTAGAGCAGAGCAAAGAAGAAGTGGTAAGAGATACTGCTGCCACTCATGATCTGGTTGACTCTGTTAGAGAATTTTTGGAGAAATAGCAAGAAGCGCACATTTCTAATTCACCTTAGCTGCCGCAAGAACCAATAAAACTAGCCTCAATGTCACCTCTACAAAAGTTCAAACTAGTATCAATTGTACAAGCCAAAGCTCAGGAAGAAATTCTAAGGTCTCATATTCAGGACAGTGAGCTCATTGATAAGGCATCTAATGTTTTGGAGAAATTGATGCTTGGACTACAGGAAGATACAACTCTGACACCATCTGATCAACTCAAAAGGCTCATAAATTATGTAAGTTCACATTTTGAATCTTTTGAAAAAGCTGCAAATAATAATGTTAGACCATAAATTCATAGTAAAAGGTTAGTTGAGTTGAAGGATAAGCTAGCTAAAGATACAATTTTGTTAGACAATAGCATCAAGAATATAGATACTGCTATTAAGGATGCTAGTGATACATACAAATTTTGTCTAAAATGGCCTGAGACCACAAAGGAAATGAAAGAGAAAATAGATGACTTGGAACTTCAATTGATAAAATTCTCAGAAACATTTGATCATACATCTAATTCCATCTACAATAAAAAGGTAGAAATTGAAGGCATTCATACAAAAAAAAGCAGTCTGCAGAATAAGAAAGAGGCCACTAAAAGAAGAATGTACCAAGTCAAATAAATAATAGAATCCAAGATTGAGTCTATGACTGGTCTTCTAGCAGAGGCAACAAAGGTAAAGGCAATAACTAATGTGCCTTCCATAGTAGACAAAGCAGAGGAATTAGTGTTTCAAGTGAATGGAAACATTCAAATTTTGAGCAGTGCCAAGGCCAAATGGGATGGAGAGATAGCTCAATTGAAAGTCATATACTCATACATCCTCTCCACCTTTTAGTAAGGAAGCTATATGATTGCACCTGTACATATGTGGACAAGTATAACAATTTTGCAATTTTGACACCATTTTGTTACTTGTACATACACCTTTTCTATTGATGTCAAATGGAGAGAAGAAGAGCTAGTGAAAAATGGCCAAACATCTTAAGGGAAGAAGAAAAATAGAGTGTACATAGTAAGGGGGAGCAGTGTGTGCATTTTTCACTAAGTATTGCCATCAATGCCAAAGGGGGATATTCTTGGCAACATGGTCAAGATTGGAGAAGATTTGATGTTGTCATTGATGGCAACAACCAAATATGACTAGAGATAGCTCTTGAGATAGGTTATGCATAGTATTTCCAGTCTGATAAAAATAACTTAGTCAAATTGACTAAGTGTTGGCAGTTCATTGAGTCAGTAACAGAGAATTGATTGATACTCCTCCACAGTTGAATATTTTGGTTTGTGGTTCTGGCATGTTGCATATAGTTGTTTGATGGTATTATATTCCAAGTTTCATGTATTTACAATCTCCAAAGATCATAATGTAAATTACGGAAGTCCGGGTAAGCAGAGTCCAATTATAAATAGTGCAGATCACCTGAGTATTTTGGTCCGCATTCCTCTGGTATTGATTGTTTTGATGTACAGTTTGGAGGTGTTATAAACACATATTAGAAGTATCTAATTCTAGATTTACAGATTTTAAAGTTCATCAAAAGATCATCTACAAGCTTCCAAGTATCGACATTCAGTTTGACAGTGTTTCACAAAGACAGAGTCATCAATTCAGAGATCTGCATCTCGCCATATAAGAATATTATGATCTTGTAGTTATTAAGGTATGATTGATAATGGATAATGAATGTTTGATATAAATTTTGGAATCCCATGAGATCTGTATTAGAAGTGGTGATATGACAAACAACAAGGTTAAGAGTATACTTAAGAATGAATCTGACTCTCAATTAGATCGTTGTGCGGTGAAGATATATTGTTTAAATCATTATTCTAAGTTGTTCTAAAATAGGTCCACACCTATATGAAGATCCTTAAAGGTTTTCATTGGTCTGCATAACTTCATGTAAATAATTCAAGTCGACGGAGTATGAGCTTTTTGTGTACACGCTTCATCACTAGCAAGCTGACTGAATTTTGAGTTAGATCTTGTTACGGATATAAATACCGAATGGATTTCGATGTGATGCATCATTATGAGTGTGAATATGTGATCCTACTCTAAATTTGTGATGTGAAAAGTACAATAAGAGTACAGAGGGCAGAAGAATAGAGTATATGTGAAGCAGAGCAGAAAAGTAGGGCAGATATAATGAAGACCTTTGAATCTGTATATTGAGCTATCAATGGAACTGCATTCTAGCATTTTGTAGATGCATTTGTAGCAATCCTTTCTTTGCAATGAGCCACCCTTTCTCTATCTTCTCTTCTCTATGGCAGTGAGCCTACTGCAGTGAGAATTTCTTTGGGCAGTGAGTCTTTTGTAATCCAGTTTTGATATCATAATATATTGTGAGCTAACACTCACCATGGTTTTTCCCTTTTTGGGTTTTCCACATAAAAATCTTGGTTTCTATGTGTTATGACTTTGTGGCTGCTCTTCTTATGTTTATTTTTCTTTCATGTTATTGAATTTAGTAAATGGATTAATGAATATGTGAAGGAATGGTTTTATAGAATACTGATTCACCCCCCTCTTAGTATTCCTTGTGTTCAACAGACCCTTCCGGTCATATAGTTATCTTCACAACCACGATCATAGAACAACACATCTACACAAGCACACAACAACATAGGCCCCAAGACATGTCGACCCCTCTCTGCAAAGTCCAGCTCTCCAACAAGCTAGACCAGCCTCGTCTCTCACCTCCTCTCGACTGGCTACTTCCATGAGAATGAGAGTGATGTGGCAGTTTGTCCCATGGCAAGGAGGGAAGGGTCCATGTGTGCACCAAAATCCAACTCAACATCCCCAGGCCACTAACATCACAATTTTGAGCATACAGCCACTACTAAAATCTTACCTCGTGAAGATGAAGAATGTTTGTTTCATTCACAAATATGAGTGAATGAAAAAGCCTTACATTTCATGGTTGGTAGTGGGAGTCAAAAGAATTCGATCTCTGCTGAGGCTGTCAAGAGGTTGAACTTACCTACAACACCCCATCCACAACCATACTCTAAGGCTTGGGTGAGCGAAGGGAGAAATATTCAAGTAAGCAAGTAATGTTGTTTATCCTATTCCATCAAGCCATTTGAAGATGAGGTAATTTATGATGTGGCACCTTTGGATGTATGTGATGTACTGTTGGGACAACCATACATGTACAAGTGTCATGGAATCTATGAGTCCAAACCTCGCAGCATTATTATTAAGTTAAGTGAATGCAAGTATCAGATACCTGAGGTAAGTCCTACAAAATCTGCATCTCTATAAAGTGCAAAACAATGCACACATTTGATTGCTCCAACTATAGCTCTTGTATCAATGCTAACAATTCAATCTGAGGAGGCAAGGTCAGTTGTATCCCACACTCATACCAAGAAATTCCCTACCACCATTCAACCGAAGCTGATGGATCAAATATTGACAAAATATCAAGATGTATTCACCTCACCAATAGAGGTTCCATTACACTATCAATACAAACATTCAATTGATGTAATCTCAAAAACACCATTCCTAAATGAGATGTTATGTAGAAAATCAATTTTAGAGAATGACAAGATCAAGTGACCAACCCAAGAATTAATTCAAAAGTGACAAGACCAACATTTTATGTCTCATCACTTTTCAGTTAATGAAAAAGTTTAGTTTCATCTCTAGAAGGAGCACTCTTCAAAACCTAATAGGAAACTTTGTCCTCTTCGATTTGGGCCACACAATCCCCTCAAACATATTCAAACTTTTGACTTGAATCCTAAGACTACTATTCCATTTACCGATGACAAGATTATTGATGTTCTTGTGAAGACACTAAAACAACAATTGATTCCTCTCTATCAGGGCAAGTGGTTTACCAAGGAGTACATTGCACAACATTTCCCTCATTTATTACTGAGCATCGATGCAATGGGGCCCATTTCTTCTCAAGGGGGGAGGAATGATCTGAACTAACTAATTGTTAATTAATTATTTCATTCCAACAGTCACAATGACCTGTGTTTGTGACTATTGGCAATACATAAATACTACTTCCTTTCTAGTGAAGAAGCAGGCAGACATCTCTCACAGAGATTGCTGGGAACTCCAATCAATTACTATTAATTCTACAACGTTGCCAATGACCCGCTCGCCAATGTTGTCCTTTGGATCTCCAGCAAATCCAAATTGAAAAAAAATATTGAGTATAGTTAAAACCTGCTCTATAGTTGAAGTTCCAAATCCCCAAATTTCCTTATCCTCTCCAAAGTCAATCAATGGTGGCATTGAATTACAAACAAACTTTTTACCTTATCAAATTTCTAACCTCTGCCAGACATATTTTCTCCTACACAAAACCCCTAAATCCATAAACACTTACCTCAACCTACTTCATTTGCTCTAAGTTAAAGTCATTCTAACATAACCCAAATGCGAAATTCCACAATTCAAACCCCAAACTCTGTCAAGACAATATAATGCATCCAAATTCATTTTCTTCTAGTTATCAATTAATTAATATTTCAATTAAATTGACAATTTAGGTAAAATTTTAGATCCATTGATTCAATAGAAAAGTATAAGCAACATAGCTAGTTGATTTTTCTACAGATTTCTAGCTTTGAATAGTGATAAACCCTTATGATTGGTATAGTAAATATGACAGGGATGTGATAATGACAATGATAATAATTTCCAAAATGTCTTTGAAGCTAGGTATTCTCAGACTATCCTACAAGATTGAACATATATCCTCGAAAAACTTCATTTCCCTATCACAAATAACAAAGCTTTAACTAAGAAGAAAGCTAACAGACTCTTTGTCTTCCCAAAAGAAGTGACTCTACCTCTTCCCAAAGAGGAGATGACTCTTCACCTACCAATCTCATCTCCCTCTTTCTTATGAAAAGGGTTAAAACAACACGAAAACATATTTTTTATGATTAAACAAGTACCCAACCATAGGTATTGACCTAGGGGCTTAATGAAAATAATGATAAAATACCTCTTAATCCCCACTAAAACAACAATTAAATTCAACTCATAAAATAATTGGTTTAGATCAATTAATCTACCCATATTACTACTAAAATATGCACTTATCTCTAAAATCATAATACTAAAGTCTAAATACTATGAGAACTCCATTATAATCACAATATAACTCATAATATATGTAATCCCCCACCATGGAACCCTAGAGATAAGTCAACAAGAGCAATAAAAAGGCAAAAAAAAAAAATTTAACTGAAGCGATGATAATGAAATATAACAGTCTTATACAACAAGTTAACTAACATCTCTAGGGATAACATGACTGTATTATTGAAATTAAGCAATATTCAACAACATACAAAACTCATTCAAATTATGTTTAATTACATGACTACATTACTAATTACTAACATGATCTAACTAACAGCCAGGGTTTGTTCTAAATCTAAATGCATCAATTGAATACACACACACACACATTTTGTAAAAATAACAATAATGAAATTGACAAGGTGATCGAAAACAATTTACAAAATTTAACTTAGTAAATTTTAGATTACATATCAGAGTATATCAACATTCATTATAAATGAATTATAAGATACAAACGTTTTAGATTAATTTATACACATGTTTACACATTTACCATAGTGCCAGATAATCATCCATACGCCTAGTGGAAGAGTACCTTCTTAGCTTCGAAGTCCTGCATAGCTCATAGATCTCAAACTGCACATCTAATGAAACATTAGGTCTGCATAATTAGTAATTACACAATACAATATCAATTACATAAAATGACAAGCCTAAGGCCCTAAGGGCCAACCTAATGTCTTAGGGGCTCATTCGAGATGGCCTTGCTTACGTACACTTAGCACAGAGACTTTGTAGTTCGGGAAACTTGTACATGCAAAAACAAGATGGTATCATACAATTCAATACTAGAGTCAACATATAAATAGTAGCTTTAAACTCTTCATTTCATCATTTAACACTACAAGCATTATTACAAAGGGAATAACTATAATAAGAAAAATATCACATGACAAACTAGAATATATGGATATAGCTACACTACCCCATTTCTTACAAGGAGGATGCAAAAGTCTATAGCTTTCCCTACTTAACTTTTAAATGATCTCTCTAAAGATAACAACTTAACACTTTAATCGTATCTCAAGCCTCCCAAGCATTTTCAAATTGAAGATACAAATATGGTACTACTTATGTCCATGACGATACAATATTATAAGATATTTTCAATGAAACAAAACTAATCTTATATAACTATCACAAAATTTGTTACTACTCATACCATTTAATAATAATATAGAACTTCAAGAATAATAATGCCAAGACAATAAAGGCTTATTTACCTAATACAGACACCAAGATTTCTCGTAACATAATAAGGAGATTGGTCTAATTCCCATATTTAGAAAAGATATTCAATTGACAACATACTAATGTACACGTGATAATATTGTTCACCTGGAAGTAATAATTCAAGGGATACTACTTTCTATTAAACCATGATTTATAATAGATTTAATCAATACATATAATACTATGTCATATCAATTTCACTATCCTTGTCAACATATCGGAAATATTCAATTTCATAAGTACTACGCTTATCCAGAGATGTATATATAGATATGAATAAAAACTATTTTTGATGAAACAATACACTATCACCCTGAAGAGGGAAGAAAAAACTCTAGGTTTATAAATAGTTGAAGACACCACTTATTTACCTTGATAAAGAAACGAGTTGGTCTATATTTCATAATCCACATACAAATTAACACTAACTTTACATATGTTAGAGAAGACAGTATATATGCGTGCTAATCCAATTACGCCTATTTCTATAAGTATTAACAATACAACTATGCCTATTTCTATAAGAAAGCACCACTTATAGCCATGACACAACAAAATACTCCGAGTCTAACAGAAGGACCAATTTAAATTAATTTTAAATAGTAATTATTTCCTTCATACGCTTATTATTTCCTCAAGCATCTGATCATGATATCAAAAGAAACTCTAGTCACATAACAGAGCTTGATCAATCTATAGAACGATTTACTCTAGTCACATGCATAAACACTGTGCATTCATAAATATTATAATTATAACATGCTAGTTTTAGAAGCTCCGGCATATGAATTAATCATAGTTCAATGCAATAAATACTAATGCTATAAAAAATAAATTGGAAGAGAAACTTTGACACCTCAAGGTTACCAAAACACTACCTCCATGATCATCATCTTAGACTAATTCGTTACATCACATAAATGAGTGAGAATTCCATGACCGTGGTGGCACTAGTGGAAGCCTAAGAGAACATGGTTTGTAATTTTCAAACTTATTACAAGAGAATATGTGCTTAAAGACAATTTAAAAAAAAATTAGATGAACTACAAATTGCGTAAACAAAACGAACGGATTAGTTAAAGGGAAAGGAACATTGGTAGCTTTGACTTGACCAAATCAAGAAAATGCTCAGGTTTAAATTTGTATGTGCACTAGTAGACCAGAAAGCACATTAACTAATTCCAAAATATTTTAAAGAAATGATATGTTGAAGGAGTGCAATGATTAAAGAGAATTATAATAAATAGATTTCAAACTATATCCTGTATTGTTTCTAATGATGCTAGGACTATGATACATGAATGGGATTTCTTAACACCTGAAGATATATGTATTAAATCCCTTAGACAGAAGCTTCCACAATTTGAGAGTTGATTCAGGTGACAAGATGTTTTGGGCTCAGCTCGATTCCACTGATTTACATGTCTTCCTTAATATAATGGATGTGGCTAAACAAAAACAAGCTATCATTAAAGAAAGTGAACCGATTTAAAATTCTATCATCAAGATCTTATTACAAGCAACACACAGGAAAGATTATTCATTTATTTTTATTTCCTAAAGGAAAAGTTTCCAATCTAGGCGACATACTATATTCAAAAACTGTTATAAAGATATGAAGAGGCAGGATGCTAAAAATGTTATGTCCACCTCTAACTAAATAGTGTAAAGCATATAAAATCAATTTTATCAGGACTGTTTAACAGAATGCCTCAAAGTGAAGTATCATTTGGAATGCAATGATTGTTATATACACACCACAAATAATGTCGCGCTGGTACATGAGAGGGAAAAATTTAATAACTTCAATCACATTGGAAACCCCTAGCATTCAGCTAAGTTAGAGGAGATATGCAAGAATGGTCGACTATCAAGTTGGTGCAGGTTATCATGTGATCTTCAATATGGTGCAAAAAGGTAAAATAGTCTCAAGTAAAATCGTGAATATGGAAAAGAGTTCTTATCACTCAGAGATCACAAAGACTATAAGTATTGAAATATTGTTTTAGGGCAACTACAGATGTCATAAGAATCTTTATTGTTTATCTTTAATGAATCTAAGTAAATTCGTGCCTTGTGATAGACAATAAAAGAATAGCGTTGCATCCATATCAGGTCAGATAGCAATTCAAAGCACTACCTCCATGCATTACTACATACATTCACAAGAGAACATTCAATTGACATCCACAAAATTATGTCTATGCAAAGAATCATTTGGTGCAAATGCCCATTCCACATAATTTTACTTGTGCGGTGCATCTATCAGGTGAACGCACACTATATATAGGATTTGTGAAGTGTGTCAATAACATCGGGAGTTGATCTGCATCACTCTCACAGTGCACAAAATTATTTTCTACATTGAGCAAATATTATTATAGGATAATAAACTCGCATAACACCATTTGGAACATATCACTCCCATGTTAACTTCTTTCAACTTCCTAAGTAGAATGCAACAAAATGATAAAGAGCAATAAATAAAAAAGAGATCTCCTTACCTCGCATAAGAGCAATTTGCAGATGCAAGGTAGACTCCATTGTCAAGAATTTCACAAGTTGCAGAGTAATAGACTGCCTAAAATTGTACTTCAGATGGCGTCCCTGGAGATTCCATGCCAGACATACTTGATTATGCATTAAAAATTTCCTTTAATCTTCATTATAGCCCAGGGTTCTCATAGTCTGCAACTCAAATCTGAGGAATCCTCTTATTAATGTCCCTTTCTCCTCCTTTCTTTTTCGTAAGCTTCCTACCAGGAGAAAGGCAAGTTCCATATAACTGCACCCTCTCCATTTCTAAAATTAGTCTCCTTAACTTAGAAATTTGTCAGGAATAAATGTTTTCCAAGAATCTTGCATGGCTGCCACTACCTTGTGGCATAAATAGAATTAATGCATTAAAAGAATCTTTCCAAAACAAATTAATTGAAAATGCATATATTCTAATTTGTTAGTTGCATAGATTTCAAAAATTAATTATTTTTCCAACAAGGGAGAGGTTTTAAGAATCTTCACAAAATCAAATGTTCAGAAATAAAATAGCAAATGAAATTGATTTCCTTCTGTAACTCCTACAAAATAGTAGTAACCCAAAAACTGGAAAGATTCCATCAAAGAGGTGGATAACCACCACTTCTTGCTTGTGGCTAAAATTAGAAATCACTTAGTAATGATAAAGCATAAAATGACTATATATGATTTTCTTATGAAACAATACTAACTCATATAGATAATTACTCCAAAACAATACAATTAATAAAATATCATAATTAGTAAATAAGTTTCAAGTATGCTCTATTCCTCTCGATGGAAATTGTATTTTGCACCTGAGTCAAACTTAGTCAATGATCATTAAACTGCACATCCACGGTGAGAATGGAGGGGCACTACATCCTCCCCCCTAAAACTTGACTTCCTCCTGGAAGTCGCAAACTAGGGTGGAAACATAACACGTTAGTACCAACATCAAAGCTGATTCATTTCATAAAAATAATTTACCTTTCTATTTTTCAATGTCACATTAGTAACGCAATCAAAACTTGCATTTCAAAAATGATTCCATAATACATAAACCACCCAAAATTCTTACATGTTAGCATTGACACCCATCAATTTCTTTCAGCACAAGGGAAAACATTGCACTCTTTTTAACTCCTAACTGGTAGAAATTCTCATATTATAAACATATAAAGTATTCAATTTCAAATATACCACCATTGTAATTCCTTTACCAATTTTTTGTTAAGCAAATCAATTGGTTAGAATGTAACATTTTTACAAAATATCAACATATTTTTACACGTAAAACAAAATATTTCACTTTAATTACTTTACAATACTAAATCTCATAACATATTAAACAAAAGATCATGATTTTTCACCTTTTGAAGTATACAAATATGATTTATCATACATTCTCCACATACACACAAATTCACATCACCGGGAATCACATCACAAGGCTACACAGGGGTCCATCTGGATACCGGAAATCAGCATACTAAACCATAATACATAAACCATGAGTCAAAAGCCGAAATCCATCTCACATAATCCATACCTTAGACTCAGTGACTTGTTGGTGCTAGGCCACCCTCGCAGGATGAGACCATCTAAACAAGCCATAATGACCTCTCTCTTGTTGTATAAGGTGGTTAGCCTCCAAGAGATAGGCATCACACATAGGTGGGTAGTGGGTCCTAGCTGTATAACAGCCTCACATATCCCCCATCCTCAAGGTTCCCTGCGTTTTCTTCCTCGTATACACTCACCAAGTCCGCCTCATACGTCCTTGGAGAGGAATCATAATACGACACATGGCCGACATCGAAAACAATAATGATAAACTAGTTTAGCCACTAAAGTCATAAAGAAAGATTTAATAAAAAAGTAATTTCAACAATAAGGTAAGAAATGCGTGCAATTTCAACACTAAATCAAATGTAACCATGAGGGTTACTTGCAAATAAGATCACAAAGTGTGGCTAAACCATAACAATCAAATATAAACAAAGTGTCGGCCTTCACAATCAATAGAAAATCATCAATAACCATAAAGAAAGTTCACAATCTTTGAAATTGCACTGTATAGTACTGTGTGACTAGATACTAGCCACCAAATGAGGAAGGAGGGAACAACGTTAGGCTATAGTAGTAGCCCTCATGTGGTGCGGAGTGAACACGCCATCTACATGGCTCGGAGTGTAATCCTTGATTACACCCTGCATCGCGTTGTCACGCGGCATGGACTAGCCAAGTGGCCCACGCACTCCTTGGCTGCCCGCATGGAATGTGCACCTCGGTCACATCCCACATCGCATCTCAATGCGGCATGGTCATACGCTAGCTGAAGAAGGCACATACTAGCCATATACTGCATGGCAGTGTGTCTGTGGCTCCGCGGAAGTAGGTACACACAAGAAACACCCCACATAACGACACCTTGTGGAAAAGGCACATGCAGATGCTCACCGTAGCCAGAGGTATACCTAGCTAGGACATACCCATATGCTAATCGACCCACACACTGTCGAAAGAAAACATGAGTATCCCTCTACAAGTGTGCAAGGCCCCATTACGCTCATCACACAAGTAGGCTATAACACAATCTCATAGTGCACCTTCACGTGTCTAAGCACGTGGCATCGTGTCCTCGAGCCCATCTCGCTACCATCAGCAACACAGCATCATCACCAGCAACGTGTGTGGCATCATACCTATTGCATCATGTCGAAACATGTGCAGATACAAAATCTATCTCAGCATGGGTAAAAAACCTCATTCCACATGTTGGACCTCAAATATATATGGGGCTCATGGTCTCACTTGGGTTATCCATGCAAGTCCCTTTCATTCTAGACCCTAACCCCCAAGTGACAACACATGTCATCACATAGTTCCAATTGGCTTGTCCATGCAGGTCCTAGACCCCGGCCCCCAACTAACAACTCATGTGGCATATCATACCTTTCGTGAAGACAAGGTAGATGATCATCCAATAAAAACCATCAAGAAGCTCAAGAACTGCGGGGATTAGGTTAGCACATATGGATCAAGTACCTTGATCCATCATAAGGGGAAGTAGTGAGTATGTTTCCTCATATTGAGAAAAGCGAATAACCGCTCTGCACCACCATATGCATACACTGTACGCTCCACCCAAGGAACTTTGTGGCTGCTACTACCCCTTCATGGACTGAGGGACTAAAGAACCAAAAGAAGAGAATCTATGAATCTAACTTTTAGCTACTCTTATATATATTTTCAACCACACATGGGTTGGCCCTCAATTGGGTAACAACATACAAACACACATAATGGTGTGGTTAATTCCCCACCTAAAATACACATATTTCCCATGGATGGGTACCTAGTATCACCATCCCATGGGCACACAAAGCAAGTACCGGGTATTCACAACACTCAACCAATGCACAGTTACTAGTTTCTCACATTTACAGGGGAAGATTACATTTACATACACAATTTCACTACTACCATAAGTACATTTATTTCCATAACCAATGTGGTTCCCTTTGCAACATCATAACATTACTTGTTATCCATTTCTTTTTTTTTTCTAGTTTCCTTTCACTCTACTTTTTCTACATATCACATGATGCTGAATGTCAATATCATGATCATCTATCCAACACATCAGCTAGGTGTTTAAATTATAACATGGTATCCAACACAAGAGTTCCCATCACATGCTTAAGAAGAATTACTATAATTAGACATGAACAACAACATTAACCAGAGATCCCAGTGCTGCAACTTGGCTCTGATACCAAATGTAATGCCACGCCATCCAACCCTAGAGATAAGTTAACAAGAGAAATAAAAAGGCAAAAAAAATTCTTTTTTGATTTTTTTTTTAACAGAAGTGATGATAACGAAATATAACATAGTCTTATACAACAAGTTAACTAACATCTCTAGGGATAACATGACTGCATTATTGAAATTAAGTAATATTCAACAACACACAAAACTCATTCAAATTATGTTTAATTACATGACTACATTACTAATTACTAACATGATCTAACTAATAGCTAGGGTTTGTTCTAAATCTAAATGCATCAATTGAATACACACACACACATTTTGTAAAAATAACAATAATGAAATTGACAAGGTGATCGAAAACAATTTACAAATTTAACTTAGTAAATTTTAGATTACATATCAGAGTATATCAACATTCATCGTAAATGAATTATAAGATACAAATGTTTCAGATTAATTTATACACATGTTTACACATTTACCATAGTGCCAGATAATCATCCATATGCCTAGTGGAAGAGTACCTTCTTAGCTTCAAAGTCCTACATAGCTCATAGATCTCAAACTACACATCTAATGAAACATTAGTTTTGCATAATTATTAATTACACAATACAATATCAATTACATAAAATGACAATCCTAAGGCCCTAAGGGCCAACCTAATGTCTCGGGAGCTCATTCGAGATGGCCTTGCCTACATACGCGTAGCGCAGAGACTTCGTAGTTTGGGAAACTTGTACGTGCAAAAACAAGATGGTATCATAGAATTCAATACTAGAGTCAACATATAAATAGTAGATTTAAACTCTTCATTTCATCATTTAACACTACAAGCATTATTACCAGGGGAACAACTATAATAATAAAAATATCACATGACAAACTAGAATAAATGGATGTAGCTATAGTACCCCATTTCTTACAAGGAGGATGCAAAAGTCTATAGCTTTCCCTACTTAACTTTTAAATGATCTCTCTAAAGATAACAACTTAACACTTTAATCGTATCTCAAGCCTCCCAAGCATTTTCAAATTGAAGATACAAATATGGTACTACTTACGTCCACGATGATACAATATTATAAGATATTTTCAATGAAACAAAACTAATCTTATATAACTATCACAAAATTTGTTACTACTCGTACCATTTAATAATAATATAGAACTTCAAGAATAATAACGCCAAGACAATAAAGGCTTATTTACCTAATAAAGACACCAAGATTTCTCATAACATAATAAGGAGATTGACCTCTAATTCCCATATTTAGAAAAGATATTCAATTGACAACATACTAATGTACATGCAATAATATTGTTCACCTGGAAGTAATAAATCAAGGGATACTACTTTCTATTAAACCATGATTTATAATAGATTTAATCAATACATATAATACTATCTTATATCAATTTCACTATCCTTGTCAACATATTGGAAATATTCAATTTCATAAGTACTATGCTTATCCAGAGATGTATATATAGATATGAATAAAAACTATTTCCAATGAAACAATACACTATCACCATGAAGAGGGAAGAAAAAACTCTAGGTTTATAAATAGTTGAAGACACCACTTATTTACCTTGATAAAGAAATAGGTAGGTCTATATTTCATAATCCACGTACAAATTAACACTAACTTTACATATGTTAGAGAAGACAGTATATCTGTGTGCTAATCCAACTATGCCTATTTCTATAAGTACATTAACAATACAACTATTCATATTTCTATAACAAAACACCACTTATAGCCGCGACACAACAAAATACTCCTAGTCTAACAAAAGGACCAATTTAAATTAATGTTAAATAGTGATTATTTCCTTTGTAAGCTTATTATTTCCTCAAGCATCTGATCATGATATAAAAAGAAACTCCAGTCACATAATAGAGCTTGATCAATCTATAGCACGATTTACTCTAGTCACATGCATAAACACTGTGCATTCATAAATATTCTAATTATAATATGCTAGTTTTAGAAGCTCCGGCATATAAATTAATCACAGTTCAATGCAATAAATAACAATGCTATGAAAAATAAATTGGAAGAGAAACTTTGACATCTCAAAGTTACTAAAACACTACCGTCATGATCATCATCTTAGACTAATACGTTACATCACATAAATGAGTGAGAATTCCATGACCGTGGTGGCACTAGTGGAAGCCTAAGAGAACATGGTTTGTAATTTTCAAACAAATTATTACAAGAGAATATGTGCTTAAAGACAATTTTAAAAAAATTAGATGAACTACACATTGCGTAAACAAAACGAACGGATTAGTTAAAGGGAAAGGAACATTGGTAGCTTTGACTTGACCAAATCAAGAAAATGTTTAGGTTTAAATTTGTATGTGCACTAGTAGACCAAAAAGCACATTAACTAATTCCAAAATATTTTAAAGAAATGATATGTTGAAGAGTGCAATGATTAAAGAGCATCATAAGAAATAGATTTCAAACTATATCCTATATTGTTTTCTAATGATGCTAGGACTATGATACATGAATGGGATTTCTTAACACTCGAAGATATATGTATTAAATCACTTAGACAAAAGCTTCCACAATTTGAGAGTCGATTCAGGTGACAAGACATTTTAGGCTCAGCTCGATTCCACTGATTTACATGTGTTCCTAAATATAATGGATGCAACTAAACAAAAATAGGCTATCATTAAAGAAAGTGAACCGATTTAAAATTCTATCATCAAGATCTTCTTACAGGCAGCACACAGGAAATATTATTCATTTGTTTTTATTTCTTAAAGGAAAATTTTCCAATATGGGTGACATACTATATTCAAAAACTGTTATAAAGATATGAAGAGGCACGATGCTAAAAATGTCATGTCCACTACTAACTAAATAATGTAACGCATATAAAATCAGTTTTATTGAGATTGTTTGACAGAATGCCTCAAAGTGAAGTATCATTTGGAATGCAATGATTGTTAGATACGTACCACAAATAATGCCGCGCTGGTACATGAGAGGGGAAAATTTAATAACTTCAATTGCATTGGAAACCCCTAGCATTCGGCTAAGTTAGAGGAGATATGCGAGAATGGTCGGCTATCAAGTTGGTGCAAGTTATCATGTGATCTTCAATATGGTGCAAAAAGTAAAATGGTCTCAAGGAAAATCGTGAATACAGAAAAGAGTTCTTATCACTCAGAGATCACAAAGACTATACGTATCGAAATATTGTTTTAGGGAAACTACAGATCTCATAAGAATCTTTATTGTTTATCTTCAATGAATCTAAGTAAAGTCGTGCCTTGTGATCGACAATAAAAGAATAGTGTTGCATCCATATCAGCTCAGATAGCAATTCAAAGCACTACCTCCATGCATTACTACATACATTCATAAGAGAACATTCAATTTGTGAGGCTGATTTATTTCACTTCCCTATTTTGATCGTTTTACTTTATAGTTGGTGACATTATCAGACATTTAGAGACTATTGATTTCCATTATGCAGATTTAGACTATATCTCCTGATTTGGATTAGTTTTGATTAGTGATGTGGTGTTTTGATTAGATCCTATTTTGATCCTATTATAATGCTAGACATGTGAGATACATTTGATGATTATTATTGGTGTGGATTATGAGATCATTTTATGGAGTTGTCATTTATTCTGATTCTGAGATACTAGATAGAAAATACAATTGTGAATCTTAATTATGATATGAGTTGATCAATATTGTGTATGAATTATGTGATGACATGATTATTAATTTATGTTGCTTCGGCTATGATTTATCTATGTTGGATTAGCTGCTTGATCGAGTGCGCAGGTGATTTTCCAGGCCACAAAAAATCGGAGGCAGTTCTCACACTTATGTAATCCCTTGTTAAGCCGATCCATTCCCAAGAGGGATGAGGATCACGTTTGATTGGATGATGTTTTTATACATGCTTGATTTAATTAGTTGGCCTAGTTCACCCTTTTTTTAATTGATTTAAATTATGTGTTGTAAAATTTATGTTTTGGTTTACACCAATTGGTGTTATTTTATTTATGGGTCATTTAAAGTGATTTTACACCTCCCTAAGTGTTTCTTAGAGTCCCAAACTTACCCTAGGTGGTAACCCTAGGGTCTAAGGTCCATTTGGACTTACTAAACCCTAGGGTAACTCACATCTAGTCACTCTAAACTTGGGTTTAGTAAATGTGACGAAATTTCAAAACGGCTAAGGGTGGGAGATGAGTCATGCCTTGGAAAAGGCCCATCTCCCTTCCCAAAGCTTGGGGATTCCTCCACCAAGAAGACTTGGGGGGTTTTCACGACCCCCAAGTGTGTGAGATCTCCCTCCAAGACTCTCACACACGTGTGAGAGCATCTTGGAGGAAGATGGCTCTCTTGGAGGATAAGAGGATGACATGTGTCATCCCTTATCCTCATGGAGCCTTGAGGAGAGTTGCCACCTCTCCACTTGGTCTCTCACACATGTGTGAGAGCACAAGTGGATAAGGTGAGAGTTTGAATGGATTGGAGGCTGACACTTGTCACCCTCACACTCCTTCTCCCTTGTAAGTGGCATGGGATGAGGAAGGAGAAGGTGACAAGTGTCACCTTCTCATTCCTCAGGGCCAAATTTGGAGGCCTATTTTATCTCCTCTTAGAGAGGAGTTGGGGGTTCTTGCTTTTTGAAATTGGTTTCTATTTTTGGAGGTTTTGGGAGCTGTTGGAGAAATTTTGGAGGCTTGGAGACTTGAAGAAGCTTGGAGCTCTTCTTCAAACGTGCTTCCATTGTTGGGCTCTTAAGGTAAGCCCTATGGCAATAGCCATTTCCTTATGCTTGTTCTTTTTTTGTTGTGTGCTTGAAATTTATGTTGGGTGTTATTTTATTTTTGTGTGGGTTTGGGTGTTGGTGAGAGCATCTCCATTGGAGAAAAGGCTCAATTCGTACGGGGTGGGGGAGAGTGAACCTCCTCGAGGTCACCTCCTAGTGTTGTTCTATTTATAGCCTTGAGAGCATTCTATGGTGTTTGGGAGTATTTTGGATGGCAAGAGTGCCATGGTGATTTTGAGTTCTATGGAGGTATTATTTTCGCTTGAGGCCTTGTCGTGTTGTGATTATTGAGTTGGAGTGACCTCTTGAGTTGAGGGGTCCACTCCCCTACCCCTCAAAACTCATTTTAATGAGTTTAGTTTTGTGCAAATCCTTGGGTGAAAATTTTGGTGTTGTTTGTGATTTCATTGTTGTGGTGTGGAATGAATCCCGTGTGAGAACTACCTCCCTAACTCGGGGGTGACCCACTAGTGGGTCTATGGTAGGGAGGAGGGCGATTTGTGTGGCCTTGGTTCCCCCTTTTGTGTTTTTATACATTGCAGGTTTTGTTGAAGTTATGGAGCTTTGGAGAAGTCCATTTTAGTTTTGTTGCATTATTTGAGTTGGTTGTTTGTGAGCCATGGCCTTGGAGGCATTATTGTATTGTTGTCAAAATTATTACTCTCCATTGTACTTGTTGTTGTAAAGAGTTTTTTTGTGAAACACCTCTTGTAGTGATTTCAAATTATGTTCATTATGTTGTTGTATTGTGCCTTTATGGTTATGGAAAATGGACAAAAGAAAAATATTCTTGTTGTTTTATGTTAATTGTTATTTCTGTTTTAGTATGTTGTGTTTAAACAAAAAAATTTGGAGATAATGTTGTTCAAATTTAAATGTATGTTTTCAAAAAAAAAAGGAAATGTAACTACCATTTTATTACTGTTGAAAGGTTAGTTGTAGAGGAAAAATCTGTCCAAAAAAAAAATGTTTCCTACCCTATTTATTCTGAAAAAGAAAAAAAGTGGGAAATATAGGAGAAATAGTAATGTTGGGTTAATTGCTTTCAAAATATATGTGTGTGTGTGTGTGTGTTCTAAAAGCTCCTACTGTTATATTTAGATTGTTTAAAATTGTTGTTACTATGGGTATATATTCAGTATTTAGTAATTTAATCTCACTGTCCTTTCCTTATTGAACATTGTATATATATCTTACATTATATATATATATAGTGCTGATAAACATATTCTAACTTGTTGTTGAAACTGATTAAATAGGATATATATGTCAAAATATATATAAATATATACATATATATAGAAATATTAATAAACAATGAAAACCAAATATTATCCATCGTTATACTGTCCGAAAGGAAAGTAGACTGAGTCACTGTTAGGGCCGACCCTATTTTTATTAGGGTTAAGTTTAAGTTTTAAATAAAATTAAAAAAAAGGAAACCGTGACTGTGTGGACGGCGGCCGAAAATATCGTCGCCCACATAGTCACGGTGCCATTGTTATAGATAGGGTGTGGGGAGGGGGGGTCGAACCCCCACCGGTTCGCCCCCCCTTCCTCCCCACACCATTCCCCACTTTCAAATAAAGAAAAAACTGCAGAGAGTTCCCCACGGCAGCAGCGCCGTGGGGAGTATTCCGCTTTCCTTGTGGTTTAAAAACCAACGACCAATGCATTTCGGCTCCCCTATATTATGTATATTCATCATTTAAAAATCTACAAAACAAATATATATATATATATATATATATCACTATGGCTTCAAACAGAAATATACTTATATAAATATCTTCAGATTTAAGTCCACTGTATATATTTAGTTATATATATGTATATATACATAAATGTATACATATATAGGGTGTGGGGAGGGGGGGTTGAACCCCCACCGGTTCGCCCCCCCTTCCTCCCCACACCATTCCCCACTTTCAAATAAAGAAAAAACTGCAGAGAGTTCCCCACGGCAGCAGCGCCGTGGGGAGTATTCCGCCTTCCCTGTGGTTTAAAAACCAGCGACCAATGCATTTTGGCTCCCCTATATTATGTATATTCATCATTTAAAAATCTGCAAAACAAATATATATATATATATATATATATATATATATCACTATAGCTTCAAACAGAAATATACTTATATAAATATCTTCAGATTTAAGTCCACTGTATATATTTAGTTATATATATGTATATATACATAAATGTATACATATATATATAAATATATATATATATATACAAAAAAGGGGAAACCCTACGGGGTATACATAATGTGTATACCTCTGTGAGAGGTTTTATTCATGGCTGTCATAGTTCTTCATCAAGCCCTACCTGCAACAAAAAAAATGGAGAGACAAAACAAAGGACGAGGAAATAAAATGAAAGAAAACAAAACAAACAAAACAAAACAATAAAAGAGATGGGATTTTTAGGGTTAGGGCATTTCTTGAGAAAACAAATAAAATATTAAGATAGGGCTTAGTTGGAGGATGTGTAGGAAAATAGAAGTGTTTATTTTAATTATTTCATTTTTTTTTCCCATGTGCATGGGAACTTAAGTTTCCCCCTCTTTTACTTTTTAGGACTTTTTGATTTATTTTGCCTTCCCTAGTATTTTTTTTATTTAAGTTGATTTAAATATTTCTTTTGGGGTTTGGAATATTTATTTCCATGTGGGGTTTATTTTAATGGGAATAGGAATTTTGATTTATTGAAATTCTTTCTCTTTGCCTATTATTTATTTTGGACACCCTTAGTAATTTTCTAGTGGGGCTTAATTTAATTTTATTGGGGAAATCTTTTGATTGAACTATTTTTTTTAATTTAATCGATTTTATTTCGAGAAGGGATGTTTTAATTTTCCCTCTTTTAATATTTTTTTAACTTGAATTATTTAATAAATATAATTGTTGCAATTATATTTATTAAAGGACTTAGTTGTTGAAATTTATTTTGGTCGTTTAATTAATTTTGAATTTTATATTTGGATGAGTGATAAATTTTATATTTGACCCTTGGAATTATTTAAATGTATTCTTATGCTTCATTTAATTAATTTTTGCTTTAATTATTTCATGGGGAATTCTTTTCAAAATATTTATTTCGTATGTTGAAAATGCGTTATGCTGCCAAATTTTCTTAGGGTTCAGGGTTTCATCTTAATGACAATTTTGTGACTTCTATTTTATCACTCCATTTCATTGTATGACCATTTTACCACTGAAGAGTTATTTTATTCGATTTCTTTATGCATTAGAATTAGGGTTTGATTTCGATTCAGTCGAAATCATTTCACTCACCTAGGAAACTTAGGGTTTTGAATTAAATCAATTCTAACCCTAGAAGCAACGCTCATCGCGTCGCATAACCCCCTAGTCGGCTATCATCATGCAGGGGATTGCGTAGGTAGACGCTCTTCCCCGAGTATCGATTGACATGTTTATACCTTATGCATATTGCCACCGAGCATGTTGACGTGTGTGAGGGGGTTTCTAGGGACACGTGGAAAAGTTTTTGGTAATTCATGTTATGACCACATGACTAATGTGGACATGACACGTGTGTTGCGTGTCGTGACCGCATGGAAAATGTGGGCATGACACAATTGATATCCACAAAATTGTGTCTATGTAGATAATCATTTGGTGCAAATGCCAATTCCACATAATTTGATTTGTGTGGTGCATCTATCAGGCGAACGCACACTATATATAAGATTTGTGAAGTGTGTCAATAATGTCAGGAGTGGATCTACACCACTCTCACATTGCACAAAATTATTTGCTATATTGGGCGACTCTTAATATAGGATAATAAACTCACATAACACCATTTGGAACATATCATTCCTAGGTTAGCTTCTTTCAACTTCCTAAGTAGAATGCAACAAAATGATAAAGAGCAATAAATAAAAAGAGATCTCCTTACCTTGCATAAGAGCAATTTGCAGATGCAAGGTAGACTCCATTGCCAATAATTTCACAAGTTGCAGAGTAATAGACTGCCCAAAATCATACTTTAGTAATCCATAGATGGCGTCCCTGGAGATTCCATGCCAAACATACTTGATTATACATTAAAAATTTCCTTAAATCTTCATTATAGCCCAGGGTTCTCATAGTCTGCAACTCAAATATGAGGAATCCTCTTTTTGATGTTTGTTTCTCCTCCTTTCTTTTTCATAAGCTTCTTACTAGGAGAAAGGCAAGTTCCATATAACTGCACCCTCTCTGTTTCTAAAATTAGTCTCCTTAACTTGGAAATTTGTCAAGAATAAATGTTTTACAAGAATCTTGCATGTCTGCCACTACCTTGTGGCATAAATAGAATTAATGCATTAAAAGAATCTTTCCAAAACAAATTAATTGAAAATGCATATATTCTAATTTGTTAGTTGCAGAGATTTCAAAAATTAATTATTTTTCCAACAAGGGAGAGGCTTTAAGAATCTTCACAAAATCAAATGTTCAGAAATAAAATAGCAAATGAAATTGATTTTCTTCCGTAACTCCTACAAAATAGTAGTAACCCAAAAACTGGAAAGATTCCATCAAAGAGGTGGATAACCACCACTTCTTACTTGTGGCTAAAATTAGAAATCACTTAGTAATGATAAAGCATAAAATGACTATATATGATTTTCTTATGAAACAATACTAACTCATATAGATAATTACTCCAAAACAATACAATTAATAAAATGTCATAATTAGTAAATAAGTTTCAAGTATACTCTATACCTCTCGATGGAAAGTGTATTCCGCACCTAAGTCAAACTTAGTCAATGATCATTAAACTGCACATCCACGATGAGAATGGAGGGGCACTACAATATACGTTCATGAATTAATAATGTTAGAAGCAAGTCTATCAGATGCATAAGATATTTTTGGTAAAAATAATGCCAAGTACACATTTGCTTTACTAGCTCATACCTCAAACAAAGGCATTGAAGACAAAATAGCTATAGCAATGTGCACCTCCATTGCACCACAAATATCAAGAGTCTGAATTGTTGTCATCGACTAAAGATAGAACATTATTTAATCAAAATCTACATAACATTATTTACATACATAATGATTAAAATAGTAAAATTTATCTCAGTGAAACTCGATAAATGACTACCCCCACCAAATCCTCATGATGTTAAAGCTTCAACATCCACATGTCCATCATCAAATTGTCATTTTAAGATTACCATTGATATATGAAAAAAAATTTACATGTAGTATACTTACTATTTTGTTACAAATTGCATACCTGTGGACTTGTCATGGCTGCATAACCATTCGTTGGAAAGTTGATAGATGAAGGATGAGTACATTGACCCTAGAATTTTATAATGTATGTAATTCTTTACATTAATTTCTTTATTATTATACAACCCTAGTTAAGGGACTAGGGACCCAATCAAAAAAAGGAGGCCAAGTGCAACAGTCTAACAACATCCATCCATTAACCACAGCTACCTAACTATTGCAACTGAAATTAGAAGAGTCCGTTGAACAAAAGGAGAGGGTCAAATTACATCGGCCTGCTCTCCAGAGTTAACAACATAGCATAGAAAAAACAAAAAGCCTAACAAGACCCTAACAACCTATTATCTTCCTTCTCGAATAGCTCCACACCATCACAGGCATCATCACAGGTGCATGAATAAGTCAGCCTAATGTGCACTAGAACAGGTACACCAATCTCCTCAGCAATACCATCCACCATCTTTCTTGTCTCTACTGCCCCCACCAGAATATCGTGCAAATTTCCAAGGAACACCTCTTGGTTCTCCACGGCTTGGTTAGAAGACTAAATCATGTCTTTGTGGGTAAGAATCAAAGCCACAACAATTGACAACATTGTAGCCACCCTTAAGGATTGAGTAGCCCTAAACACATTCCAACACCCCCAATTCGTGTCAAGATCAAGTAGAAAATGAGCCATAGCCTCCCAGACATCAACCTTCCCATCAACTTCTTTAGCCATCAAAGGTAAGTTGCATAGCCACTCCCTTAAAATGGGATTTTTGATTTCGCCTTCAATGTCTTTGACAAAACCAGCCATCGCCTCCTCACCAGATATCTTCTTCGAATGCTTCCTTTCAGCATATTTTCTCTTCATCATACCACCAACAGACACATTGCTAATCTTTCGCCTTATCTACATCTGAGGTGGCTCTCCCACCACCTTCTTCCCTTTGTCCATGTCCTGAGCACCACCACCAACACCCGTAGCACCCGAGCCACCACCTACACTAGACAAAGCTATGAGAGTGCCCAAGAGCCAGCAGAGAGCAAGACAAAGAAACAACTGACCAAAACTCCAACCTTCATAAATTGAATTAACTCATAAATACACTGCCTCACACCACTAGCCTTGGACAAGATAGCCATCCTACCACCCATCAACTCCGCATGAGCATAGTCTTAAAACTTACCACCTAATTAGTACCTGCATAATGATTTGGCCCTTTATTGGGAAATTCTTTACATTAATTTTCATTCATAATAGATTATTATAGTTAATTATAGATTTCAAAATCAAATATAATAAATTGCAAAATATTATTAAAAATTACATATCAATCTTGAAATGCCAAAGAACATATCCAACAACTCATCTGTCATTACCATATTATCTAGTATTGATGTATCCTATTGTTGGCCATGTGTAGCATACTTCTAAAACTATGGAGTATCATCTCTAATGTTTGTATCATCCATATCCTTAGACCCATAATCACAAGTAGATCCATAGGCATGAAAAATGTGTGGCAATTGTTGATGTCTACAAGGATCACCCTCATCAACCTATGAAAGAGGCATACTTAGGGGTCTCACTGGGTGGTCCTAGGCATAACATGCCCCCTCCCTATCCTATGTAGATCCTTTACCTCTACCTTAGAACTTGTGCATAGCAAATAATTCGGAATATCATTGAGGACAAACTCACAAAAGAGTTTCCTTAAGAAATATTAGAGAACCTCATTATTTTTGTAACTTTCATGCATGCACTCCTTGGTTCTTAGATCAATAAATAATGCACATAAATTGGATTTCAAAATTTTCTTACATATGACTTGTTTCTATGACAATTTTGTAGAATAAAATTATCATGCATTCTCCCTATGATTTGACCATGTGTTAATTTGGTCAATAATAGAATCTATGTGAGAAATTATAGATTCCAAGGATGTTGCAAGGGTTCCCCAATGTGTACTCATTGCATTTGGATTTTTTAACATGTTTCAACCAATGTTTTGAGTTCTTTTTTTATTTTCCTCAAATTTTCCAAATATATTGTTTTGTCTCTCACAAGGATGCTACAAAATCAATGGAGGAGCTTGGGGAGGGTTATCTTGTTCATTGTCTTCAAAAATATTTTTATCATGCACTTAGTTCGATGAATCAAGGATTGGAGACATTGGGGAGTTCATTTTCTAAAATTTAAAAAAAATATATCAAAATAATTGAAAAATAAATGTTTCATATTCAAATCACTAAAATCTTACCTTTTGGATTTTTTGGACCTCGTGGAGCTTGTGAACATCATGGCAGCATGGTGTTGATGTTGAATTTGCTTCAGTTGCCACGAAACATGCTCATAGTATAACCGTATCATATTTTAAAAGAAATGGGGACAAAAGTGCCAACAACCTTTTTTTTGCTTTTATTTTCCTAAAATGTGAGTAGGTTACAACCTATTTGGACCAAAAAAGATTTTTGGCCACTTTTTGGTCCCTCATATTTGTGCACAAGCCCAACAAAGGGATGAAATTGATGATGGGGAATGGTCTAGGAGATCAATTAGAGGCCTCTGAAAGGTTGAAATTGTTTAAAGGGACTTAGGGAAAGTGAATTTTGCATCTTGTGATGTTTATAGGTTAATTCAATAGGGTTAGAAAGCAACAAAGATGAATTGTCAATAGAGGGTGAATGATGAAGACATAAGACCTAGGAAGGTTAGCTAGGGGACTAGGAAGACACAAACAAGGTGAAGAAATTCAATCCACATGTCACCAAGAAGAATACTACTGAGAGGTCATATTTACACACTTACATGTATGTTTTTGGGACTATGGCTCATCATCAGATTACCATATAGGCCCATGCACTTTTTAGTGCTTACAATTTCCACCAATTTTCTAATTGTCTTTAACATCTAAAATAGATTATTGACCCACATGTGCAACATGTATGCCTTCTTCTCTTATAATTTCTTGAGCAACATAGACTTGCAAGACTCTAAGAAAAATGAATATGATTGCAAAGAATTTATGATTATGACCAAATGATGCAAGGGTTTAAATGCTTTTTACTCAAACAAACTAACATGATGTTATTTAGAACATTGATACAGAACATAGAGTAACAACTTGATGATACATGTAGATAGAGAACATGAAAAAGTTTAAAAAATTGTGAGGTTAAACATGAGACCAACAACTAGCTCTAACTAGGTACAAGGACTACAAAGGATGCCGTAGGAACCTAGAATCTCAAGCAGGAGAACAATGCTTTATCCATTGGGCAAAAAATTCAAGGTTAACATGACATGACAGGGGGGAAATACATGTGAAATCCCAAAATCAATACAAACAACAAAAATAAATAGAAACTAAAAAGGAACAAACACGACAAAAACTCTTAAGTAATTTATGTACATGGTAGGGGACTCCTACATCAACTACTTCATGAGGAGAATGTGAACCCATTAATAGGCTAAGAAAAATATGCACCTATACAAAGAATGGAGCATATCCATGGAACAACTGTGAACTCAATTGCCACTTTATAACCATGGTAAAAGATCTAAAATCTATGAAAGGTAAGAACTCCCTAAATAATGCATCATAATCAAATAACCACTTCTCATCATACATTTCTAAAGCCTCCTGAATTACATTAGTGTTGTAGTGTATAGTATTAATCATATACTCTTGTATTGCATCAATCATACTAATGTTCCACACCTAAATGTATTTATCATCATTTAAACTTGAGGAGAACAAATCATGAACTAAATGTGCTTCATGTGAATTGCAAGGAAAGAAGACTTCAGCTAGTGTAAGTTGTGGATCTAGTTTTTGGATAGCAACTTCAATGAATATTAGATCATCTCTAACCATAGAAACTCCACTCCTTTTTATTGTAGGAAACTCAGAAAACTCTTTAGCCAAAGATGATGAAAGAGGAGAATAAGGTAATGAATTTACATTTTGGGAATCATTGGCAGAGGTGTTTTCTTCTATGATTATCAAATAGGTAGGGAAGATGTCTTCACCAAAAGAAGTCATCATTGGACATTTCAAGGTACTGAGTAAAAACAAAAATATCACAGTGTTGTAAATTTTCCTCATCAACAACAATGTCCACAAGCATAGGGTCATCATTGATAAAAGAAACTTCTTCTGTCTTTACTATGGTTAACTCATAAAGTCTTATATCTAGTGATGATACATGAGGAAGAGAAAGTAACAAATATTTTTATTAGACAAGGAGGGCTCTTCCATAATTGACAAAGAAGAAAGAATGACTTCATTTCTATAAAGAAAGTCATCAACTGAAACTTCTAGGCGCCAACTTGGAATGAATACATCACAAGACTACAAGCCTAACTAAACTTCATCTGACTACATGCTTTGTATTTGTTGTTATTTTAATAATTTAAAATCCAAATTTGTTCTTTCTAGTCTAATCAAGATGTGCCCAATAATAATCAAAATCTAGGGTCATATATTTAGTATAATTTAAATTTGGTGAAGGTGTTTCTTTACCTTCACATGTTGATTGTACCTTAAGTGATGAAGGAAAAGAAGATGAAACTTGTAGTTTCTGATTGACCCATTGAATGCTTGAAATTTGGTTGTATTCTCTTTAAAAATAAGATCTTTGTGTTCTCCATTACTATGTACACTATGCATACTACATCCTTTAATATCATTATCCACTTTTTGAGTTATGAATATTTTATTTGCATTGGTAATTGGGCATTTATTATATATGATCATCTTATTTATCCATTTGTCTTCTATTTAATAAATCAACATTTAATAAGCAAAATGTTGTGATGAAAGCATAAAAGAATTTTCAAGACAAGAAGCTTTAAGAATTAGAGCTCATTTCTAACATTTTCTTGTGCAATCTCACCATTAATATCCTCATTCTAATTGCATGTGTATGGAAAGAGCACCTAATGACTCACCTTGACATTCCTTGGTTTCAAACTGATATTGAGTTTCTTTTGCAACCCCATCACTGACTAAATGTTCTCCAATGGTAGTAGAAACAAGTGTCCCTATTTGAGAAGAGAAGAAGACATAAATAAATAATTGCTCCCACCTTGTAAGTTGGCCATATCATTAAAATTTGGTTGAACAATTATAATGGGTGGAGTGTAGTATGTTGTCCCATTTTTTTATTAGAGATAGAAATGGCTAATATTTTTTGAAGAAGTCACCATATTTTCTACTATATTATGACTACCATCTAACTATCATGCATATGATGATTTTCAAGGTCATCATCTACTTCTTGTTTAAGAACTTGCCTTTGAGATGTTTTAGTTTCACTTAAAAGTTGGAGACTTAAACATGCCATCAGTACTAAGGGAAGTATTGCATGATAATGATCACATGAGATAGATTTTATGATAAGAAATTTTAAGGGAAGAATAGTTCCTAACCTTTTCATTCGCATGTCTTGGTTGTAGGTGTGTCAAGGCAGAAGTTTCCTCTAATCCATCATCATATATTTAGCCACTTGATCATAGGGCATTTCATCAAACAATTATCCATCTTCAAGAAAAACTTCAGAATTAGTATTGTTGTCCATATTATGTAGATAATATGTCCTAGTATGGACTTTTTCATGCACTCCTATTGTCTCAATAACACTTTAGTGTTGGAATGTATGAGTCTTTCTTGACACAAGTTCATCTTTTCTAATGCAATAGGAATCATCGTGGCTATGAGAAAGAAGACAAGTCTCCTTTCCATCCCTTTATTTGATCTTTTGTACTATTTGAAATAAAGAAGTTTGTATTTCATTGGGCTAGAATTATATGTTACAATAAAATATTTTCAAAAATTACTCTTGTATGGGGTCACTCAAGAACCCGATCTTGTTGAGAAGTTGGTTCAAAAGAGGAGTGATTTTCTTCCTCTTCATCACTATCACCTTCAAATATTGATTTAGGGTATCTAAAATGATTTCTTTGTATTTCATGATGCTAGTCCATTATATTGTGTTTGACTTTCAGATAGAGTTGCAACCTCTATTCTAGGGGAGGTACTTTTAGATTTATAGAAATCCAAAGTGCACCAACACTTAAATCCCTAGTAGAGTCACCAAAAATCTATTGGTAAATAATTTTTTTCATTGTGATATTTTTCCAAAAATAATGTGACTCACAACGAGTAGTGACAAAGTTCACCACAGTTAGAGAAATTACTATTGGATTAGCGATTTTCCTCTATGTTTAAGAGGGGCAGCTCCCTCGTAAGATGGAATTTAATTTTTTTTTTTTTTTTTGGGGGGGGTGGGGGTATTCTTTTAACTAGAAAGTAAGAAAGGCATAACAAATTAAGACCTAAAGAAAGAGAGGAAAACCTAGGTATGGTTGATATGAGGCTAAAAGTCTAGACTTTCTAGAAATGAAAATGAGAAAACTTAGAAGAAAGGAGGAACAGACACAAAGATTTATTTCCTTAAGAGATTACTTTTAATGAAATTGTGTAACTAGGGTTTGAAAGAGAGAATATTATCTAGTCTAAGAAAGATACATTCACCTAGAGTTTGGACTCATATATCAGAAAACAACTATTTATCCCATCCAAGATTGCAAAGGGTAAACATATAAATTAAATGAGAATTTTGATTCCCACACATTTGTACAGAAATAGCAAGAATATGTAGAGCTCTTGATTTTTAATTAAATAAAGAATAATATTTTCTCTATGAGATTGTGTATTGTCTCTTTATGTTATAGATTTTTCTTATGTTAAATTGTAGCCATTCCTTTAATTTTTTCTAGTTTGTGGAAAATGCAATGAGTCTCATTTAATTTATATGTTTACCCTATGAGATCTTGGATGGGATAAATGGTTGTTTTCTAATCTATGAGTCTGAAAACCTAGGTGAATGTGTCTTTCTTACATTACATAATATTCTCTCTTTCAAACCCTATTTGCATATTTTCATTAGAAGTAATTTATTAAGGAAATAAATATTTATATTTGCTTCTCCTTTCTTCTAAGTTTTCTCATTTTCATTTCTAGAAAGTCTAAATTTAAAATATTTAACATAGATATCTTTCAATATTATTCAAATAGATATATTTAGCATATCTATTAATGGTGCATAAAATTAGGATGGCTTTTAGGTTGACCATCTACAAACAACTAAAATTTTAATAGAAAAATTTGGATATGGTTTCTTACTTTCTATCAAACTTGTAAGAGATGATCGATTTCAAAAAAATATGCAATTGAAAAGGAATGGGAGGTGGTTAAGCCTTGTCACGAACCCAAGCGTTGCGCTGCACAATACAAGGAGACCAAGGGCGCACACCATGCAACAATCCCCCCAATGCAAGCAAGGGGTTCGAACCCGTGACTCAGGCTCTGATACCAATTGTTGCAAAGACAGTTGTCATTGCACCAAAAGATTGACCTATTAATACCTAATACAACTGCCAGAGTTAATGAATCCATGGGAGGCAATTAAGCCTTGTTACAAACCCAAGCATCGTACTGCACAGCACAAGGAGACCAAGGGCGCACACCTTGCAACAATGATCAATTTCAAAAAACATGCAATTGAAAAGGAAGTTCTTATGACATTTGATATGATTGTATCAAAAGAAAAGATTTTAATTTTATCACATACAATTGATACAAACAAAATACAAATACAAAACAATCAAAATGCAAATATAATTTTAAAAAAAGTACATCATCAAACGTAATAAAAAAATAACAAAATTTGTTAAACCCTACTTTTCAAGACTCTTTCTGGTGTTCTAGATCCACACAATGTACTAGATAAGAGGTTTTGTCAATCACTGCATGTGGCAATATGCTCGAGTGTTTATTTTCAAGATACAATATAAAATCATCACATCACTTATTTTTTTAAATTTTTCTTTTCTAAATTATGTTCATGGATGGCATTGTAATAAAGTGAATGTGCCAATGGTCAAAGGAAGCTAACTATAGGTGGTATTAGTTAATACACATTCAATAATTAGTGAGTGTATGGCTACTAATAAATTCTTTGTGGTTAGTTTATTCATCACTATTCATAGATGGTACCAATGCATTTTCAAACAAAAATTTTTAACATGAAATGAAGTATACGACTTCTCTATTTGAAGTCTTAACAAGGGCCCACCATCCCCATTAGATAGGCAAAGCAACTTATGTACTAGATAAGAAAATCCAAAAGAGGCTCCATGGTCCTAAAACAAGATGTGGTGCTTGAGCTAGTGAATGATTAAGAATAGAATGTTGTTTGGGTACAATGCAACTCTTAATTAAATTGTGTGTACATGTTAGGTTAGTATTAATCACTCTATTTGAATATTGTACTCTTCAATAGTTAATTAGTCAATCGCAATTTTAAACCTCATCTTTACCTAAAAAAGGTTGTCGTACTTTATTGACCAAAATTTACTTTTGACTATTGAATTGGATGATGTTTAAGAATAACCAATAATAACTCATTGTGTTGTAACATGGTTGCCAAAATGTCCTCCGAAAACACTACCATGGGCCTCTTTAAGTACTTGTTATGTTTTATCTTTTGTGATACACTAAAGAACTCCATCAAAACTATAACAATAGAGTATCAAAAATCATTCTTGCATATCTAAAGTAGATCTCACAGGATAAGTTTGATCTGCTAAAAAAAGAAATGTCGTCTTTGAATCAAGGGACATTCATTGTGTTGACCAGTTATTCTTAAATATCATCCACTTCAATACTCAAAAGTTAATTTTGGCCAATACAAATAGGACAAATATTTACCACTTTTTATTGTGAATGAGGTGTAAAATTGTTTTTGAGTGTTTGACCATTGAAATGGATGATATTTAAGTAAAGTGGTGTTGGATGTGTCAAAGAAAAGAATCAAAATATCTGCAGAGAATGTTTCTTTAGTAAATGGCTACATCTAAATGTCCATGATGTATTTTGTGGCTAGTGGAGATCGGTATAGCTAAAAGACTAAAGTAAAGTAGGTAATTGATTAACCATTTGATTCTCTTCTCACAGAATGAATTTAAAGTTGAACTATAAACGAATTGGGTAGCTCATGTGCCCTTTCCAAGAATGGTTTGATTCATTTATTTTCACACTGATATTGTCCCCTAATTTTGTCAAATTGGATGTGTAATTGATGCAAGAACTATCATAGTGTATTGAATGAGATGATCACCATGGTGGTTTGATATAATGTATGGTACCTTCATTGTTTTCCATGAAGACTACGCTAGACATCCTTTGTTTATCATGGAATAATATGTTTCAGTTAAAAGGGAATGATTGATGTAGTATATAGTTTATTATCATCCTTTGTTCTCATCTTTGGCTTCCATTGCTACAGTGGATGTTTTATAAACTGAGTTGTATAAGAGTAGAGGTTTTGCTGCACTATTCCACTGTTCTAGTCTGGGTTTCGTATTGATGAGGGATCAGAGTGTGTGGGGGAATAGGAGCAAAGTTGTGAAGTTATTAGAGCATGTTAACCAACTCTATTGTATAGGTAGTTAGGCTTTTAACTATAGTGACACATTTATTTGAAAATAAATAATATTTAATTGTTTTGACCAATCGTGTATAATATGGGTGCATGCATGATGACCAAATATATATATGATCGACATAAATATGTTTTATATAGAAATTAGGTTTTGCTAATCGATATATTCAGGACAAATTAATAAATACCATTAAGTTTTCCAACTAATAGAGTCAAGTCTACTTTTTTAATACTTCTAGTGATCTACAGTAGAAAATCAAGACCATACTAGAATGTTCTTGTGCTCAGCTCCCTACCTCCTACCTTGGGCTCCCCCTGACTGTTAAAAAAGTGTCCCCATCTTTTTGGAACTTTGTCCTAGAAAGGATACAGATGAAACTAGTTGGTCAGAAAGACAGACTTCTTAGTCAAGCTGGAAATTCTAGCTTCTTAACGCCTCCCTCCAAGGTATCCCCATTTACTTCCTTAGCCTTTTTAAAATCCCCAAATATCTAGCTGAGAAGTTTGAACAAATTCAAAGGAATTTCCTATGGAGGGGAGTGGAAGATAAAAAAAGAATTGCTTTGGTTAATTAAGATAAGGTGTGTTTACCTAAAGCTCAGGAGGGCCTTGGAATTAGAAAAATCCATCTGATCAATAAGGCCTTAGTGGCCAAATTTGGTTGGAACTTGGTTAAAGAAAGTAAGGACTTGGGTACTATTATGAGAGCCAAGTATCTTAGGGCTATCTCAGAGATCAAGATTCTGTATGAATCTGGTCTTCCCAAAGGCTCTATTATCTAGAATAGTGTCCTTAAGACCAGAGGTCTCCTTCAAAAAGGTATCAAATGGAAGATTGTTAATGGTAGGAGTATCAGGTTTTGGGAGGACATATGGTTTGGGGATCAGCCCCTTAAAGGTCTTCATTTTGACAAATTGGCAGATACAACCAGCAATTTCTTTGGTTCCGTAGCTTCTAATTATGTCCTTCAAAATTGTTCCCTAAATACTTACAAATGCCTAGTTGATTGTTGTACTGCCCAGAATGACCTGTTATAGCTTGCCACAAAGCTTCAAAGGGATCTTTATAAACATAGACTTCATATTTTTCCTAAGGAGGATAGTATTATCTAGGAAAAAGATAACAGAGGAATATTCACTGTCAAAACTTCCTATGGTCTATTGTTAGACCTTGGTGTTCAAGATAGATTTTGGAGCAGGATTTGGAATCACTAGTTGATACCCAAGATAAATTTCTTCTAGTGGGCTGCTAATCATAATAGAATTCTCACCCTTGACAATCTTCAAAGGAGGGGATTCCAACTCCCCAATAGGTGTGTTATGTGCCAAAAGGAAGAGGAATATGTTTTCACTTGCTCTTTCTTTGTGACTTTGCCAGGGATATATGGTATTGGACTTTGCAAAAAATGGGGGCTGTTTGGGTTTTGAATGATAATCTGAATTCCTTTGTTAAGGAATGGTCCTCTCCGTTCTCCTATCCAGTGGTTAAAGTGTAAAGTATGAAAACCAAAACTATAACATGAAAATAAATAACCATCTTAATCACATTAACTTGAATGGAAAGATAAATCTTCTATACATTCTAAAACTATCAACTTATATCTTACAATTACACATGCTATGTCCAAGTGTTAGCACAAGAAAAAATAATATACAATGTTACATCTCTAGCTCTCATGTCATTTAGTCATCTTAGTACAATAATAAAATACAATATACAAGTAAACAATAATGAATCAAATCAATGTCGTCGGCTGCCACTAACCCACATGGTCATACACAAGTCAAAGACGGGAACATGGCCCAAGCATTTTTTTGCCCAACTACGAAGCTTTACACTTCCCTAGAATCCTTCATAACATGAAGAATACCCGACCCTACACAAAGTGCCTAGCAACCTAGAAACAATTAGCAGGAGGGAAAAACTAATGTAACTTGATGTCTACATGCATTTCTAACTAGAATGTGCATTATCTCACAATCAGGATGTGGCAGAGAAACATATCAATATAACTAGGCAATTTCACTATTTCAATGAACACATAGCTTTGGCCATGCGTAAACCGATAGAACCTAAAAAGCATATCAACCTTCTCTAATAACCCACATTCGGCACCCTATCCCAAAAGGTAAACCCAACATACTCATGGAAAATAAAACAATTCATGAAAACACATGCAATTGCCTAACAATAATTACTAATTACTTTCTTGCAAAAAGAACATGAATACACCTTTCAAGCAAGTACAAGATCTATTATGATGTATGCATAATATACTTCTAATAATGAGTTCCGTGCATTATTTATTTCACTAACAAATACTAATTTTATTCATGTTTACATAACCCATATTTCATGCACATTTATCTCAAAATAATAGCTATATCAATGAACTCATACTCATAGGCAAGATCAGTCTTATAATATTGTCATGTTAAAATTTTAGATAAGGATCTAGGACATATAACATTTTCATTTAGATTCAAATTCATATATATAAATAAATAAATATAAAGAGAGAGAGAGAGAGAGAGAGAGAGAGAGAGAGAGAGAGGCCGATTAGTTAATATACTCAGGATCATTAAAGGAAAAAAAAGTATACTCTATTGACATCTTGGTTTAGACTTCTTATACACATAGACCTTGGCAAGATGGCATTCTCTTCGAAGTATTACTCATAAGCACTAGGAAGTGGTAATGGTAATACATAACAAATCTCACAATTTTACCCATAATGACTCCAATTCAACTATACTTAGATTGTAAAACTTTAGTATATGTAATACCTTATAAACCTCCCAAATCGATACAACTTATAACCTACATTATTTTTTATTACTCAAGCCTAGAGAACTCAAAAGAACCCGCATTATTAGAGCTCAATTGGTAGAATCAGAAGCAATGAGAAAGGTTAACATACCATTCAAATAGCGAGGAAGAGCTACGACAGGAGAAGATTACATAAAATAGGTTGATAGAATACAAAAACAAGCCATTAAGAATAAAGACAGGTAGATACCATAAACAAAAGTTGATTCGAATATACACTGGCAGTTTATAAGTAAAAAATATATAGGCTGATAGTATAATATGCAAGTCTATAGAATTTGATACAAGTTGAAAGAATGATATTCAGGATTGCATGATTAACGCTCAGGCCGTTATGAATTAAGATAGAGGCTTATATATTCACTGATCAAGCCAAAAAATAGATCACAGGTCAAACAAGGAAAAAGGCCAGCAAGAACAATAAACAAGTCGACAAGATTAATACACAGGTCGACAAGATCAAAAATGCAGGCTATAGATAATGACACACGGCTTCAAAGAATATTAACAGAGGCCAACATAAATCAGGTCGTTTAAAAGAGAATAGAGACTGGTGAGTATACATCATGCAGAGATAAAAGGAAGCATAGCTCGATGAAAAGACATAAAACCATTTCTAAGAACAACTGCCACTAATTAAAAGTAACCTGGCCAACAGGAATTAACACAGACCACTACAATAAAGCGCGGACCAAAAAGAGTAGAAAGGCCAATAGAATTGTTATAAATGCTGGCTAAGAAGAGTATAGAACGTAGTCATAGAGAGATATGCAGGCAAGTAAAGAGAACTCAAGCTGCTTAAAGAGATAAATAGGTTGATAAAAAGGCCAGTTCAATAATCACCTTTCAGGCTAACAACATGGCAAGAAAACATAGATATTTAATACATTTTAAACCAAGTATAAAGCCATTTAGACAAAATGTAGACACATTCCTGATGATCATAATAAACAGAAAGAAGAAAAATACCTGACACCAAGATCTCTTCCTCCGATTGATCCCTTCTCTTGGCACCGACGTTCCTTTCTCTCCTTTCCGTTCTCTGTATCTCCCTTGCTCTCTCTGTGTGTTTTTTTTCTACTCTCCACTTTTTTTAATGAAAATTCCCCCACTCTAAATTGGGTGTTTTTATTTTTAGATCCAGCCTTTCTTTTATTTTTAGTTAACTTCCTCTTCTGCATGGTGCATGGCACCTGAAATACCTTCAATCCCTTTATTTTTGATTTGATACTTCACTTATCTATCGTCCCAACATTGCATGTATATATATTTATTTTGCATGACTTTATTTTTATTTTGCATACATTATATACACACACACATATATTTATTAATTAAATTATATATGTGTATATATATGTGAAATAAAATAATAATAAATCTATTTTTGAAATAAAACCATTTAGTTTTATTTAATCCATAAGATGAAAGCACACAAAATTACATGGCAAACTTATGCAATTTAAAAGAACATACTTAATAACAAGATTACATAAATAACTCATCATTAACATCAACCACAACCAAATTCAGATGTGAAATGCTCAATCAAGATTATGTTACGTGAAAACTTAATGAAACCATTCATCAATGCAATATATCATGATGCAATAGGTATGAAAACAAGTGAGTGTGTGCATGCATCTAGTTTTTCCATCATGCCAACTCTTTTTGGCGATTAGGATGCTTCTACCTCAACCATGTTCCTATCTTCGACATGTTTTTTCACTCAGTTGCACTCGGATTCTCGTCAATAGGTTAGTCCATAAGATCATAGTTGAAGCACGAACAAGATATATATCCATAATCATAACATAATAGTCTATCATTATATCAACTTTCAAATTTATGCATTTATAAAATAATGACAATTTACCTTTACGCGCATGCCATTTCCCACTAATCAAACAATCATAATTAAATGTCCAATAGTCTGAATTATAAATGAAATCCAAAAGGTTGAGATGTGACATAAAGAGTTGTGGAAACAAATCCCCCAACCTTGGTTGGAACATCTGGAAGGAAAGAAACAATAGAATCTTTAGAAATACTGCTAGGACCCCTCTTGAAGTCTTTCATGTGTTCTCTAAACTTATTTCAGAAAATTTATCCACTTGCAACATAGAATCTACTGAAGCTTCTCCTAGTCCTATTGAGGTCAGTATTGTGAACAAGTGGGGTATTTCTAAGGACCTCTCAAAAGTGGATAACTCAAAACAACTTGCTAGGGCTAATACACGTTGGAAACCTCCTCACGTTGGTTGGTGTAAGTTAAATTTTGATAGGGCAGCCAAAGGCAACCTGGGCTAGGCTAGTGGAGGAGTAATCAGATCTAATAAGGGAGATATTCTTGCAGTGTTTTTAGGACGGTTAGGCATTAAGTCTAATAATGAAATGGAGGCTTTGGCCATGCTATGGGGTCTCAAATTGGCACTCTCTATTGGCATCAGGGGACTTCATGTTGAAGGAGATTCTAAATCCATGGTGGATGTTGTTTTATATAAAGCTAACCCTAGTTGGCAGCTATTGGACATTTTCAATGATATTAAAGGTCTTCTTAGCGGATTTGGGGAGTATAAAATTTCTTATATATTTAGAGAAGGTAACAATGTTGTCGATGCTATGGAAAATCTTGGCATAAATAGCACCTCCTGGAGATGTTAGAGATAAACTAGGAACATCCCTAGCTACATTCAATCCTTAATAACTAAAGATGCTAATGTCTTATGCTAATAACATTGGTTATGGTTATGGTCTCCTTTTTTTAAAGGTGTTTAGTTGGCTTCTTTGGCCTATGTTTCATCCCGTCAAGTTAGCCTTGGTCAAGGATTTTTTCTTTAATATGAAGGATGGCAAGGTTCAAAATCAACATGTGAATGCTGACGAGGCTGCTGAATAGAGGAGTCAGCACGCTAAAAATGAGTGAAGGATAAGTCAGCATGCTAATGCTAGTTGAACTATAGGGTGGAGGATGCAGCATGATTATGAGGTGACTCAACATGACAACCTGGTGAATGAGCAAGGGTGGCAGTTAGGATATTTTCTTTTGGCGGTGAACAGATATGGGAAGTACCTCCTATGTATGCCCCATCATTTAAGTTCACTCCATGTTGAATCGGGCAATCATTATTTTGCACCTGTGTGAGGGGAAAGATCGCGAACTTCGTATAATGACATTAACAGTCGAGGAAACTTGTGTTTTTTGAGAAGACATTGTAAGGAAGGCAAGAAGAGGTTTTGTTCTCATTATTCTCCTTGCCTACATTTGTATTTGAATGCTCTCATCTCTACCAAGGGTCGGATAGCTGATATGGGGGGTGATAGAGTGAGAATGGAGCCTACTTCCTGTGCTGATATTAAATAAGAAGAAACTCTTTGGTATATATGTGAAGAAGGGGGAGTCATGTCTTTCTTTGAGGTGTTATATGGACATCATGAAAATCTATCTCGGTAGTTTGTTGAGTTGTGGAATCATCGCCATGTCCAACTTGGTGGGATTGGCTTCAAAGTGATCGAGGAAGTTATCAAGTAAGCTACCAGCTTGACTTGTAAGGGAAAGAAGTTTTGTAGGCATAGCAAAGTGCTAGATACCGACAGCATGACCATAATTTTCAAAGAGGGTGAGTCTCCAGTCAAGGTGCAGGGTGGTTTCGAGAGGGAGGACCTTCCTATACCCTAGGATAAGCTATGTTTGATAAGTATGAGGTATTTTACTTTGGAACGGCAGTTTAAATGTTACTACCATTACCATTTCACCCTGTTGAACTACTTTAGGCATAAGATCTTAATCAACTTTTCCTTTTACTTGTCTTCCTTGGAGTCCTTTGTTCATGAAGCTAAGGAAGCCCATGCTAAAAATCCTGATAAACCTACTATTCCCCTTCATCAAGGGTTGATTTTCCACTTGTATCACTTCCATTTAGCCCTCTGCTCCCCCAAGCATTTCAAAGTTTGCCTGCTTGAGGAGACCCCCCTAGTATTGCTATGGGGAAATGTGTGGAAAGCGCCCCCCCCCCCCCCCCCGAGTATGTCAGTCTACATTTAGATAAAACAATTACTCCTAAGGGTCCCATGTCTAAAACTCCTCTTGACATGCCCCGGATTGAAGAGGTCGAAACTAGAGATATTCAAATGGGTTCTTCCTCTAAACCTAAACCCCCTTCCAAAGGAAAAGTCACACCTAAATCCCAGAGCAAAAAAGCTAAGGCCCAAGAGGATGCAATAATGGCTCTCTGCAATCTCAAACAAGGTGAAAACTCCCCTGCCAAAAAGAACTTGGAAGGGGATTTGCGTCAGACTAGTAAGAAAGCTAAAGGGCTCCAAACTGGGGAGGAGTTCAAGTATTTTGTTGAAGAAACTAGCTTTGTGGATATGGACATGCTTGTTTCGCCCAATGTCAATCAGTCTAAGGTGGAAGTTATGAGTAAAGCTAAGGTTGTTTCACCCAATGTCAATCAGTCTAAAGTGGAAGTTAAAAGTAAAGTTGAAGTTGGTACTAGAGCTAAGAAAACCCTGAATGTGAGAAGGTCCAATAGGATATCCAACATCCAAACTCCTAGCAGAAAGGGAATTGATGTTTCAAGTGACTCTTAGGATGAGGAGGAAAATTTGGATGAGGAAGACTATGTTATCAATGATGATGATTTGTAAGGGGAGGAGGGCAATAGCTTGTTCCTAGAGATGAATACTCCCGATTCTAAAGATGAGGTGGTTGATGAGGAGCAACCTACCAGTGAGAAGAGGTGTGATCTTTGTGAGCAAACTGCTAAGAAGGTTTTCACCCTTGAAGCCAAGGTGGTTGAGTAGGAGAATAGTTGGAAGGTGATGGCGCACTTTAGCACTAAATTCATGCACCATTCAACTACCACTCTTTCAGTGTTGCAGGAGCTGGAGTTAAAGAAACATGGTAGTTGGTATTGGTTGTATGGGTCAACATGAGGAAATGTACAAATTCCTCATAGAAGATTGGACCAATATTTTCTCTCAGTTTCTCTGGTTTTTGGTTTAGTATTGTTTCAAACTCTATTTTTTGAGTTTTGTTGTTAATTTGTTGTGTTATTTCTAGTTGTTTGGGGCCTTTTTTGCTTTGCCCTTGAGGCATATTTTGTAAAGGGATCTAGACCCTCTTTTCCATCTCACTTAATCAAAAACTAATACTCTCAACTATTACATGGATTTTAAATTTTTGGAGTCTATGCTTATGGAATTTCCATATGAATCCAAGATTCCATGGTGACTTCAACGATGTATTAGTTAAAATTTGTAATTTTAAAAACGTAGAGGGGGTTAAATATTTTACAAAAGTCAACAACATGGATGTGATGTTTGTGTTATTTCCCTAACAAGTCATTGGCATGCGGTTAAACTATTTTGTGCATAAGATCATGGAATAATGAGTCATGGTGTGTTGGTAGGTTGCTCTAGATTTTATCTTTTAAGGCAAAGGGTATAATTAGTATTAAAAGGTACCTTATTTTATAGTAAGTTTGTTCTTATGTTGGTCTTAGTGGTTTATTTTGATTTAGTTATTACTAAAAATAATTCATTAAAGAGATCATCTCAAATTTAGCAGTAGGATGATGACATCTATAAAAGGTAAGGGAAAGTTCTCTTTGGTATGTATATTAATTTGAAGTTGCAAAAATCACTACATATGTAAGTCCCTTAACACTTGTTTTTTAAAATTTATGGGGGCAACATTTTGGACCCAGTTATAATAGTCAATGAGTTATGTAAATTGTGTTTCTAATTTTTTTCCATTTCTATCTTAATCTTCTTCAATTAACATGAATTTTTTTCATTTATCATGTCATACTAGTACATTATTGAGATAATTAACGTGTTATTAAGTATTATGTTAGGTTTTATGTAGGTCTTGTCCTTATAACTCCAAGAAAAAACATCATTATACTTAGTGAATAGTTTGAAAAATTGCTTGACTTATATGTCATCAAGCGAGGTTCTTATCTTGAGGATTTTTGGTTTTTCAATAGTTCCAACATTAATAGGTGAGAGTTCAAATCTATGTCACACTTTAGGATAGGTTTGGGAAAAAGATAGATTGTGAGAACATATTTTTAATTGAAATAGTTCTGGACAAATATATTTCCAATCAAAATAGTTACAGTCAGATACCATTGTGTCAACATAGGGTTGGCATGGAACATATTATTTCAACCAAAAAGATTTGCCTAATTTATTCTAGCTAGAAATAGCTTTATATATATATATATATATATATATATATATATATATATATATATATATATAGGGTTGGCATGGAACATATTATTTCAACCAAAAATATTTGCCTAATTTATTCTAGCTAGAAATAGCTTTAGCAATATATATATATATATATATATATATATATATATATATATATATATATATATATATTTGTCTTTTTGTGTTGATTTCAACCAAAAATCTCTTAAGCATCATGTCCAAGACCTCTTTAAGCATCTTTAACCTTTGATTTCATGTATTTTTATTGTTTGCCTTCATCTTTATCCTTCTATAATTAATTTTTATATTTAATACAAAAAATAGAATTAAATATTTTAATTTAATGAAAAATTAGTAAATGTAATTCTATTTAAAGTAAATTAGTACATATGTGTGTGTATGTGTAAGGCCTAGCCTTCCTTGTGACTCCATAGCACCTCCTCGTGCTTATTTATAGACTCTGATGTTGTTAGTTGGTTGAATCTCTTGGTGAACTTTCCTACCCTTATGCTAGTGTACTTTTGGTAACATCAACCTCCTAAGTGAAATCTATGGATAACCCCTTGATGGGAAACTTTATGTTATTAATTGTTTATGATTATTAAAGATTTGGCTGATGTCATTTGATTGAAGTATGAAATCCACTTACTGTTGAATATCACTTGAAGTCCTAACGTTGCTTAACCTCTTAAATGTAAAAGGTAGGCTTGTTTATATGTGCATTTCAATTCGCTTTTAGGAAAACCTTTCGAGAAAAAGCCAACAAAGTGTATCACTCAGAGCAACAAGGCTGACATCCAAGGCCACACAAACTTTTATATTTGCAAATATCAAGGACACTAGCGCTTGGGTGCTAGTGTCCAGGCATTGGGGTTCTTTCAGGGCCTGTAGTCAAAGGATAACACCTGGAGCTAGCACCTTCTTTAGAATCCAATCTTCTTTCAACATAGGTATGCATATCAGTCCACAAGGGTGTTAAACCTAGTGTAAATCGCCAGTGTCGACAATTTACAACACTACACTATCAACATCATTCACCTCAATAGGTTCTATGCCTAACCCGTGGGGTATCCCAATTGTATTCTAATAAAAAAATAGTAAAGAGAAATAATTCGTCCTCTAGTGAAAACCACTTCGGTGGTGCCTTGGATAAGTACCATGGTGAAAACCTATTTACAAGCGCCACGTGTAGTAGCCTTGCATTTACCATCTACTAGATAGCCATTTTTTACTTCCACTTTCCCTCATCTAGGTTTCATCCATCTTCCACGTCATCATCCATCTACCATTATGTCCTCCTATCATGGCTTGAAACTTTCACTTAGTGTCATTTCTTGGCATACCATCATAAGTCATTCATTTCACCTACCATAATAACCTAGTCACCTCTACCATATCCACCCACATCATAATAATACCTTATCGCTTGGGGGCACATTACCAACACCTATTTATGGTTTGGATCATTCTCCTAGTTTCATAAGACATTTAAAAGGTAAGTCTCTAAGTCTCATGCATTTCACACCAAAACATCCCAAAAATACAAAAAAAACCAAAATATTCCAAAAATACAAAAAAATCAAATATCCCAAAAATCCAAGCAATAAATTTCCATACCATATCCACACTAAATATTTACCCATCCCATAATAACTATCACATTGTCACATTTTCACCCATTCCAAAAAACACTTGACGTTCAAACAAAAAAAACCATGCAACACATCGTGCCTTCACAAGAATCATAAATATTATGCCATATGTCGAAACAATAACTAAGCCATGTTATCAATTGTTATATCATTCGATATTAAACATCATCATCATCAAGCCTCATCTAGAGGGATATATCGTTCACGTCATCAAACGCCTACCCAAACATCATTTCAACTCTTTGGCAAGAGATATAATGACTGCGTGACTTGTGTCATCATTTGGTCTTGTGTTTTTTTATTCTTATCTTTTCTATCTCCTTCTCATGCTTTATCAACACCACCTAGATCCATTCATATCTTGGTGTGTTACGACTAGCAGAGAATGGGGCATAGCATGTTTGTGTGTTTGTTGGATATTCTTTCTACTCCAACTAATATTCATATCTTGTGTGTGATGGAATAGCTTTTTGCATACCAGTGGTCCTGTAACGCCCCGCCACGAAACCCTAGAGATAAGCTTAACCATACATTACAAAAGGCCAAAAAAAAAAATTTAAACAGAAGAAGTAATAACGAAATGTAATCATATATCTACATAACATCTAAGTTAAACTTAAACCTCTAGGGATAACATGGTTGCATTACTAAATATTAACTTGATCTAACTAACAACCATGATACAATCTAAATCCAAATACATCAAATGAATCAACACATACATTCATTCATAACTAGACATCAAATACTTGCATATCAAGATCTTGCATATAAGATTACAAATATATTTAAAATTTCCTTTACAAATGAATTCATCAATACAATGTCAACAATGTTGCTTCCTAATTACATCGGAGGATATACATCAATATAATAATACATGGTTCAACTGATATACAAGGCTAAAATATAAACATAAATATGTCTCCTCAAGCAAAACAAGATCAGTGATCTTCTACATGATATATCCTCCTCGCACACGAACAACAGCAAAGGGACCAATGGAGATAAAACACAACCACCCAACCATGTGGAACCCTGAGGTCCACCCCCCGTGCTAGGAGATAACAATAAGGTCCCACAACATGAACAGTCAGGTAGACAATAACTATGAAGAACAAGGACTACACATGACTACAACAACATAGAGCAATACTTAAATATTACCTCCAAAGGCAACCACACAATGAATGGGAAGAGTACAACTAGGGAATGCTAAACTGCAGTAGAGAGGAGTGTCATCACATGGCTTGTCATGGGTTGTCCTGGTAAGCCTTCCTAGGCCCCGACCCCCATCTTGGGTTGTCTTGGCAGCATCTCCCGACTCCCAGCCTCCATACAAAGCTCATGCAGAATCAACATACCTTTCATGAGGACAAGGTAGTTGATCTTGCCATTCCAGGCCTTCTCATCTCATCTCAAGCCTAAACGAGCACTTGAGCCATGAGTGATGCATCCACTTATCTTTGTTTAGTGTGATTAACTACCCAACCCCTTAATTCATTAATTAGGTTATCACTGAGTTAAGAGACTCCCACATGGGTTATCCTAGACGCCACTTTGGGCTCCAGCCTCCATTGAGAGCCACTCCTCTACCTACATCTAAAAGACCCTACCTACATCTAAAAGACCCTACTCATCAAGCATAGCAAATTAACAAGTATACATGAACCATGCAAGGCATTAACCCTCTTGCATACCAATTTAATTACAAGGACAAATTTTCACAAAACATTGCCCGTAGCTTCCATGTGAAGCAAACCATAACCAACATATTCCTTTTACGGTTTCCAACATCTCCCCATTTACAAAATCCAACACACTACATAATGCATAATCAACACCATAATGAACCATATCATCCTTGTAAGACTTTATTCCACATCATGACACTTTTACAATCATAGCATATACATGAAAACAAAACATTAAAACCTATGCCTCTAGAACTAACGTTGACAACATGACTCTACTACGACCACTAATACGACTTATACAAATTTCACTCATAATTAACCAATTACCTAAATCAAAATCCAAAACGTAAGCTTACAAAACAACTACTTCCAAGCATTTCACTTATCTAAGAATAATTTTCCTATAACTAAGTCAATAATAGTTGATAGTCTTATTCTATTTTAGCGGATGGTAACAACTTATACCAAATTCATCTTATAGTACAAGTAGCAAAACTCAACTATATAATTTTAATACTAAGTATATTATTTTTTTATTCTAACAAAAATATTTCCTAATTAACATATTCATAAATTTACATGTGAACCATAATTTCATAAATTTATATATAAATCATAATTTCATAGTTTATATATGAATTATATTTTCCTTTCCTTAAATAAATAAAACTAAAACTACAACCAAATTTTATTTATTTTAACTATTCTTTTCTTTTACTAAAAAAATAAAACTAAAAGCCATAACTAAATTTCTTTTATTTTAACTAGTTTTTTTTTTCCTTTTTAAAAAAAATAAATCAAAAAGGTTAAAACTTAATTTCATTTATTTTAACTACTTTTTTTTTTTCCTTTTTAAAAAAAAAATCAAAACGCTGAAAACTAAATTTCATTTATTTTAACTAATTTTTTTTCTTTAAAAAAAAAAAAATAAATCAAAAAGCTGCAAACTAAATTTCATTTATTTTAACTACTTGTTTTTTTTTCCTTTTTTAAAAAAATAAATAAATAAATAAATAAAACTAAGAGATACGTACTTTCTAAATCCTACAGGGGGTAGGGTATGTATGCCTCATATTTTAAGCACAATTAGGTGCCTCCTGGAGTATGAGGTAGTCCCATATGTTATAAGCCACCTGTAGAGCCAAAAACAGGCCGCCCGACATCGTGGACTATAAAAGGATCCATTTCCATACCTTTCTTTTTCCCTAACTAATGAGTTTTTTTTTAGAAACTTATGAAACTTAACAAAATTAAAAGTGGAGAAAAGGAAGGAGCCTTAAGTATAAAAAAAAATATGCAACTTAAACATTTTAGAAGATTTAGTCATTTGATCACTCAGGGCAATTTGGGAGAGGTTGCAGAAGGTAAAAATTACCTATATTTTTTTTATTGTTTTCATATTTAAATTAGTTATTGGAATAAATCAGGCCATATGGCCTCCATAGGAAGAGCTCTGTAAAATTTTAAATCTGATTTTTTTTTTATGATTTATTTTGTTTTCATTTCAAAGCAATTGGGATAGGTACAAGTGAAAGGAAAGATTCTACAAAGAAGAGTATGCAAATTAGAATTCCTTGAAAACTATCTTATTCAACAAGATCAAAGCATGCAGCCTTTTTGGATTGAAATGCAGTTTTAGAATTTTTTTAAAAGAAAATTTCATGGAAGAACTATTGCCTTTGAGCTGAGTGCACAAGCTAGGAAGGAATTCAAATTGAAGGATATGTTGTGCCTCTAAGATTATTGCAATCTCTCTGTCTGACTTGGAATGCAGATTGGCCAGATGAAGGATTTGACTCCATTTCTCATAATGCAGAGAAAGAAAAGGATAGAATTTCTTCAAAGAACAGGGATGCATGCAACAAGAAAACATCCAGAGGAATGATTCATGATCGATTTGACACCCAAAAATACTGATAAACTATAGAGGATCTAATTCCATAATTGTTTGTAAATGGATTCTCTATCGGTGGTTGAAGATAAAAAGATACAGATTTCATTGATTCAATAAGGCTTCTAGACTGAACGTATTGCTACAATGGCATTGGATAGGTTCAGCTTCTCAGCAAGGAGCTCAATTTCCTAATAGATGCAAAAAAGGAGATAATCCTATAGAAGATGTGTAGTCGATAGTTTAAAAGGAAGGAATAACATGATTCAATCAGAGGTTTAAAGATATTGTCAAGTCATATTAAAATGGCTCCTATACATAGCCTTTAAGCTAGATGACAATTCAACCTATGGCTCGGTAACTCCACAAGCATACCAAATTGAAGTATTACCAAGGTTAATACCAATCATAGATGGTAATGATTCGATAGAATAGCCAAGCCATGGTCATTACCAATGGTAATAGGTAGAATAATATCATTATAACCAGAAACATGACTATGATTATACCATTGATACAATCAGAAAACAATGCAGCCTATCATGCTTCTGCTATCTATCCATCTTTGAAATAGAGACATTGCTGCAAAGTCATAGGTGCTCATACCTGAAGGTTCCCGCAATGTTTCCAATATATTTTTCCTCCTATCTCCAGAAACTAGGATTTCCCAATACCCCCAATTCTCAAAGCACCCCCCAAAATATCCACTCCCAAAAACATAAAATAGCAAAAACAATAAATTCCATTTGTCCGACAACTCAATTGATCTTAAATTAGGATAAAGAATATATATTTTATGACAGCTTGCAAAAAAGGTAAATTTAATTTTAAGAACACTAACATAATATTAATTGTTTATAAATTATTTTTCATGTTTAAAATTATCAATTACATTCCCATTATAAATATTTTATATACTTCATTAATGTTATTATTTATTTATTTATTAGGGGAAAACTAATAATTTCTATTTCAAGGAAGCAATTAACCAACACTAATCACACGATTACAATCTAAATAACCACATGCTAAACAAAACCTGACAACAAAACACGGTCAAACAATAATGACTTACAGTCATGTCCAAACCGACCTTACTGATAGGACACACGACTGAAAACTCATCCTCTTCAAGGATGGTGACAAGCTGAAGGACCTTATGTCATCTCTGTTCATCAACTCTCCATTGGATTTAAGGCACGCTCAGACCTGCCAATTTAGGTGGAGTCGATGTCGAGTACCTGCAACCTACAGCAAACAAAACGGTCGAACATATATATAATCATACAGTCAAACACACCATGAAAGGAAATTGCAGCGTAGTAGGGTACTCACGCATGAGTAATACGACACTGTCCCTTTCACCAAACACATCAACAAGTAACCACATCATGCATATTCATCAATAACTGAACAGCTAGATAAGAACATCATCAAATAATCGCATAATGGACATGATAAGATTGATCCACATAATCAATTAGGCCCATAACTAATCATAACATAAGCATAAAACAACAATACTATCAGTATCCTCAAGTGTCATCATAACAGTAGGTCAACATCAATAAGTATCATCTACTAACACCAAAACAGTAAATCCATCACCAACAAGATGTCATAATGTCTAGTTCAAAAGGAACAGCTATCAATCTATCAAAAAGCAAAATGAAGGGCACTACACGTCCCTTACATCTAAGGTCATATCATACCTTTTGTGCATTTGTACTTTAATGCTCTAATTTTATTCTCCACATGTCTAGACAAGGTTGTATTACGTTGGGCATGTATAAGGATACTCCTTTTTGTTTGCAGTGTCAAGTCCATGCAAAGGATACATAAGTGGTTCTTTATACATTGGTGAATAATATCCTATTGCTATATCAAATAAGGATTGTTTTACATATTATACCAGCATAGCCATACCCTACATATCCATCGTATCCATAGCCTATTCATTTCCATGACCTATTCTAGAGCATTATATCTTAATCATATTAACTTGTGTTTGATTCTTGTCCATCTATCCTTTCCATCCTAACATCCTATCTTCACATTCCATTTTAATATCCATTTTCATGTTTCATCCTACTATTTCATTAATATCATGACCAAACCAAAAACAATAATCCATCATCATGTCGCTCCATAGTCATGTTCATCACCAAACACATGTTAAACATATTACATTATGATATTCATCACCATATCTATATCATCTTAATCATTATCCATTACCATATTATATGCATCTTCACATCCTCATTATACCATTCATTTCATTTTGACCATAACCATATACATATACATCATCATGACATAAAACATAGCCACAACCATTTTCTATATGTCCATGAATCTACATCCTACATACATCACATGAGTCAAATCATATAATGTCATCAAATCATAGTCCATAACATCATAGTCCATAAACATCAAATCCATGTCAATCATGTCATTAGTCCTATCATGTAATCCTATCCATAACATCTTACCCATGTCAAATCATATAACCAATCATATCCATAACATAGTACAAATAACATCATATCCATAACATAATATCCATGATAAATACCATCGTAATCTATACAATCATAGTCCATGTACATCTAATCATAATCACAAATACATACATCATCATATACCATAACATCATAAATAAATAAAATCATCACATCATCATAATAAAACCATCACCCAATCACATATGTTGCCAAAACTCATTGTCATCTCATATATATAGTACAAAAAGGTCATGATACAATGTCTGTACAAAAGGATCCGTGGAGCTATCAAAATACATAGATCCCACAGGCATCATAATACATATATCCATCCATCTCAATACATGGTCATGACGAGCTGCCACCCTTTGAATGTGCTGACGGCGTAGACAGTGATCCTAATGTCGAAGGTGGAGGAAGGCGTGGTACCTGTGTCCCTGTGGCCTACCCTGATAGTCATGTCAGTGGTGGACCTTATGTCCCATGATCCCTAGGAGGAGGTCCCATGACTGATGGTCCTGACCTAGCTGACCTCACAACTCATCATCTACTCCGTGTGCTAAAGCTGGGTGCCCTCTGGGCCTCAGAGATAGCATTGTGATATAGAGTACGATAATACTCTACTCTCTGCCTCGCCGTAGCTAGGTCTCCCTGTATCTTCATTATGTCAACCCACATCTAACTCATCCCACGACCTGCTATGATCCCCTGTGTTGTATCACGCTCCTACTAGAGACGTAAAGTTGTAGGGTCGACGGTCGTCCTCTAGACGATGGTCATGTCCCTCTCCATCCTAAGAGCATCTCGCTTTGTTGTGACCTACTGTAATAAGCCATCTCCATCTCCACCCCCTACCTAAGCCTGTACCTACCCCTGTAACAACTATACCTGTCCCTATAGAGTCTGAATCTAGAGTAGGGTACTATCCCTCTCCGTTGTCACTCCAATCATTACATCCTGTAGTCACTCAACCTCCATATGAAGACTGTCGTGAGATACCCTGAGTGTCTCCATGTCCTCTCCGTCTTGTCCTGGAACATCTGGGGCACCCAGTTGTGCCACCTGAGGAACCTATGCAACCTATCCTCCACCATCGCCACCTTTGTCCCCCCATCTCCTCCAGCCTATCCATCCTCAACTCGTCACCTGACACGCCTTTAAAATAGAGGTACGACCACCTATCATGTCTGTCCCTAGCATAGTCAATCTCATTGATCTGTGTGTAATCCACCAGGCATCCTAATCAAGACTAATGCTTCCATCCTCTATATCTGCACTTGGTGGTACCCATGGCATCGATACCAGTCCCTGGAAGTCAACTAATGGAATCTGAGGATCTAGGGCCAGCCCCCATAATCATGTCCCTTGTCACTCTAAGGAACACTGCCTCATGTATGGGAGTAGTCTGTCTCTCCCCAAACTGTCTTAACACACGTCCCGACATATATCTCTCAACCGTCTGTGTAGTCCTCCCCAAGATGTACCTAGTCTGTCGTACATACGACAGCTACTCGGCATCCTCCTCCCATACCTCGCACTCCCTCCACGATCGTCATGTGACTGTGTACATCTCATCCAAGGTACGCCTTCAATAATCCATGTCTCGTGTTCGTCGATAGTGTAGCATCCCTACATATAACCAACAGTAGGGATGGTCCTCGCCTCTTGAACAATCACACAATGGCCTCAAAATAGCTATGTGCTCCCACACTCGTACGTGTAGCAGTGTCACTCCACAGCCCAGATACTAGCTCCCGTTGTAGACACAACTATGTAGCTCTTTGTATAAATGCGCCAACATGCAGGGTCCCCATGCAAATACCTTGATATCCATCATCCTCTCTAGGACATCACCCCATCTAGTCACAAAGTATCGTGCTCGTCTCCCAAACACTAACACATGTAGAATCAATCCTGCTATGAACAGTGGCAGAGGAGAATTCGTCTCTATCTGAGTAAGATCTAGTTATGTCCCATTTATAGGAAGGTCATCATCAGCAAACACTCTCTCTAGTGTCGCTGCTCCCGTATGCAAGTCATATCTCACCAAGAACCCATGAATAGGGATCCTAGTATCCGCCATACATCCTCAAGAAAGGTGCTCCTCTCACTATGCCACCTCTCTATCAACGCAGTCATCATCATTGTGTGTGCCCTAATCTCTGGCATCCTCGCGATGTATAGCATCCCGATAACTGCCAAGAAGTCTCGCTCCTCCTCAGTGAACTGTGAGAATAGCCTCATAGTCCTCAATCACCTCACGCGGGACAGTATCACTAGTGGTTGCTCCTACATCCATCCAAAATCACTAAGTCAGTCATTTGCATAAGTCAAAAACCCATCCTCTTTTGCATTTCTGCAAAAGAGCATCATTTTCTTACATAAGCGCACTGTCTCATACAGGCGCGCCGTTTTATCCTTAGGCACGTCTTTAGGCAAGCGCGTCATTTTTCATCATAGGTGCTCCATTCGACCACGTGAGTGCTTTTCTTTGCTTGAGCGCGGATTTTCATAGGTGCACTGCATTTTCCCATAGGCACGCCCCCTGATCACAAGGGTGTGCTTTTACAAAACCACACCCGTCTTTTTTTGCCCTTTCCCTAGCATATATGACACTTAACTTGCCCCCTAACCTACTCATAAGACCCTAGGTTCAGTCACTTACTGGTCTACCAGCTCATGTCGATTGCTAGAAGCTCCTAACTCGCTCGTCGTGATGTCTATGTCGAAGAATAGCTACTCGATCCTCCATTGCTTTGTCTTTTTCTTCTCTGGATTTTTTTAAGACTGTGAGTGCAAATGAGAAGAGATGGACCCCCCTACCACTATTTGTAAGCCCCCAAGCCCTAATTTTCACCCCTAGCCTAGGTTTTTCATCCCCCACCTCCACTTTTTCCCATTTTTGATCCCGCTTCATCTTATCTATCCTCGTCTCCCATTTTCACTACTTTATCCTTCCTTTCGAGATTTTACCCAAAAAATTTAAATTTTCGAATAAATTCTCGAGGGAGCATCCACTATCCATTATTCCCTTTTCCATCACCGACTAGGGACATCTTTTCATTCTTTGGCATGGCACCACCTTACGGAACATCGTATCAAAGAAGGGAAAAATGTAAACACTTGAAAATGAACATGTATTCACCTTCATTTTTGACACATTCCTAACACCACCTTGCATCTTAACATGTCTTCCAAATTAATTAAATAATTATATTATTTAATTAATTAATCTATCTTCCATTAATCCATTTTTCTCATATTAAATAAATACATCTTATTTATTTTATTTCTCATTTCCTCTTAAATTAATTAATAAAGTCAATTTATTTAATTAATTTATCACTTCTAACTACTTCCTCTCCATAAATTATTTAATTAATTTACTCATTCACATCCTTATCTTCAACGACACACCACAATTATTTAATAATTAATCCAAAATTAAATTCACTTTTCATCTCCGCCATCCATTATCACATTATATCTTTTAATCTCCACCATTCACATAAAAAATGCTCTAGAAGGTTCTTATTCTTGACCCATAATCCTCTCATCTAATCTTGGCCATTCATTTCATCTTTTAATCCTAGCCCTTCATTCATCATAATTGACCTCTATAAATTGAGCCTCACATCATTATCACAACACATTTTTCATATGCAAGTACATGTCATTTTCCATATCATTATCATTATCATTTGTCTCCATTATGGCCATCTCATATCTAGATTATGTTGGTTTTGTGAGCAATCCACAATGCATAATATATCCATAGAACAAAGCTAATAGAATTAAGATCCACTCTACTTCGTTCTATCTAAATGTGAGGGTTTGATTTGAGGTGAAGGTATTGAAGTATATTGCATTTATCTTCATTATTTACCTTGGATCATATTTCTATATACAATTTCATTACAAAGACATGAAATACCTACAAAATATGCATTTATCTTCATTATTTACCTTGGATCATATTTTTGCATACAATTTCATTACAAAGACATGAAATACCTACAAAATATTTAAAAACAAATGTACGTTTAAAAAATATTTTCAGTGATATACAATTGCTTTAAACCAAGAATGTTTCTAGATCACTTATTAAAATAAACATGTAACTTTTTATTTAAATATATAATTAAAAAAATTATGAGCTTATTTTCTTATTTTTAATTTTAAGTGGATATAAAATAAAAGATATCACTCCTATCTTAAGAATAATTAGAGAGACCTTTCATAACTACTTTCAATGATTAACAAAACATATGTTTTATGTTGTATCATTGTTGCTTCTAGATATATAATGGTTTTTTCATGTTATTCTATTAAATGTTCATTATTATACAATAGATTACCTCCACATTCTATTGTAGGCACAATAGTATGGATCATGCTCTATAATGGATGTATTCACATTGGATCGAATTGGAGTTATTTGATATAGAATGATTATGGCATAAGAAATCAACAAGGTGAGGGGCATGATTATATTCGATAGTGACTACTTGTAAGGGTGAAGGATATAACTCAAAATTGGTTGAGATTTATATGTTATTCTTGTACCATATAATAAATTGTTAAATTTTAAAAGCATTCAATGTAAAGAACTAATATGGTGAAATTGGTAAAATTGATCTATGTTAGTATACCATATAATGAGTTAAACTTTAGTAGTGCTCGATGTAAAGAACCAACACATTGAAACATGTGAGATGGATCTATATGTTATATCATATAATAAGTTGTTAAACTTTTAACAACACTCAATGTAAAGAATGTGGTCAACGTGTTAACTATTTATGATAGGAGCCACCCCAATGCGTCAATCTATGTGTTACTATATCATTTACTAATTTGTTAAATTTTAGAAGTGTTAAATGTAAAGAACTAGCAAGTTGAAATTGGTGAAATTGATCTCTGTGTTATTGTACCATATAATAAGTTGTTAAACTTTCATAATGCTCAATGTAAGAACTAGCACATCGAAACTAGTGAGAGCAATCTATGTGTTGCCATATCATATAATAAGTTGTTAAACTTTAATAGCACTCAATGTAAAGACTATGGTCAATGTATCAACTATTTATGATAGAAGCCACCCCAAAGTAAATAACTATTAAGTTTACCACAACCAACTTGTGATGTCCCGATGTTAAGACATTATTTAAATTGAAGATTTAAATATCATGATAAAAGACGGTGAGGTTGCTTCGGTAAACGTGGCATCTAAGATGATGGAAATAATGGTATATAGACATATATTATTCTATATATTATTTAATAGATAATATTAAATGATATTATTATATAAATATAACTATTAATACTTAATAATTATGAGCATATAAGCTAATATAGATATTAGCCAAGTCAGCAAGTGGCTTTATGTTTATGGGGCAATCCCTTAATCACTTATCAATGCAACGATTTATAAATGTCCCTAGCAGCGATTTCTAAGAAGTCACTAATAGGCAGCGAATATATTAAACTTGCCTAATATGATTGTTCCCATATGACTAAAGGACAGTCGTCGTTCGTTAACAACGGACTAATTAAAGGAAAAACCCAACGAGTGACGCTAGCGATTAAAGTCTATGCTAAGGAATCGCATATGAAAAGTAATTAATATTATTTTGAGAATAGTCACACGGGTATGGTGAAGGATTGTGTCTTATGATGAGGTAATATATATATAAGAATAAATCAAGGAGGGAATACAGCCAGGAATACACAACGAATACAATAGAAACATCTGATATATATAGAGCATGCAATAAGCATAAGAGATCAGAATATATAAAAAGAGAAAATACAATCAAAAGGGAGGGAATGAAATGATATTTCTGAGTTGAAACATATATATTTGAGGATTAATCAGAAGGAATCAACATCTAGAATATACACATCTGAAACAGAAGAGCAGAGAATAAATATACATCTATACAGTAGTCACATATAAATAAGATCTATCTACAACAATATAGCATAAGAAAAATATTCATTGATTAAAGAACAGACCTTGGATCTGTAAAAGGTTATATAAATATACACAGACATATAGACTGCTAAGACATCAATAGGATATTGTTTAATAGGTCAAAACAGTACCTAACAAATGATTTATTGATACTATTGTGACTTACATGAATAGAACTCATCCATCACATGGGGGGAATGACAAGCAGGCAATAGGTAAGGAATCCCACCATACCCCCCTAAGGCCTGTTTGGGGGCAAGTTTGATCTGCACCCCATCCACACCCCCCGTAAGGGCCTGTATGGAGGCTTTGTATGACAACTTGGATCCTACCAAACCCCCGTTAGGGCTTGTATGCGAGGAACCAAACATGTGACCTGCCATGCCCCCCGTAAGGGCCTGCATGGAGGTATCATGTGCCAATGAATGTCTTGTCATCCCCACTATAATGGAGTTGAGTGAATAAATGGATTTAATTACATGATAACTCTGAAACCCTAACCCTAAACTTGTGGTATTTGAATTTTTGGGGTAAAATTAGTATTGTTCCAATAGGGGGCATTACACAATTCTTTAAGCTCTTCCCTTTAATAGTCATCACATCTAAATGTGAAATGTCCAATTTGAAATCTCTCTAGAACCTCTTACAAAGTGTTATTTTCTCCTACAAACCCTTACACTAAGAATAAGAACTACATAATTTATAAATGTAATTCATCAATCAAGAACTTAAAATGAATTTTAAATGTCGAATACACTACTTATTGCAAATTCAAGGGTCTTAATTATTCATATGCATGAAATGCTCACTTTGAAATTATATGTTAGTCTACATCACTAACCATGTAACTAATTTTCTTTTATGATTATATATTAATCTTGCAAAATGTTAGGAGGGGTATTCACATTTTATTAAAAAACTATAAAATTTGTTTAATTTTTTTTTAGTTTTTATTTTAATTATTTTTAATAACTTTTTTGGGCCTCATACAAGGCAATGAACAACAGTTAGTCTCCAAAAACCAAAAGCTTTTCATTTACAAAGATCCAATCTACTAGGCATTTCCACACATTTTCCATTGATTCATTACATAATGGCATTAAGGTGATTCCGTCTATTTATTGTACAAATGTGTTCCAATGTCACATCATACATTAGATTTGGCATGTGGAGAGGGCATTGTCAAAAACTGCAATTGCCCACATTAGGAATCTAGAAAGAAATGGTTTGATTATATGTTGTTTTGTTGTCATTGTATATGAAATGAAAGTGAATGTATAGTATTGTTGATGGCCTAAATATTATTTCAAGACAAATGCATCATGTAGAGCAACCAAGCATGGAAAGCCTCATAGATATGAGAGTAATTATATTTTGTTTTGTAACATGATGTATGAGGTGAGAATGGATGCAAACTACTATTGATTATCTAAACATCTTTTATATTGTGTGTGATCCCAAAGTTGGTTCTATATATATGACTAGCAATGAAAAAGACAAATGCAATAGCTAAATGATGACGAGCAATATCAATTAGCCACAAACTTTGAGTTTGTGGGTGGAATCTTCCAAGAAGAGTTAGAATAGCAGTTCTCGACCCTTGAGAGGTACCATATAAATGACTACTGGAATCCGGATTTTGAGTATAAAGGTTCCACTGACCTATAAAATGTGGTTCCAAAACTTGGGGATATGGTAATACATTTAAGCAATTATCTGTGTTGTCCTCTTGATTCAGGCATAGCAACATGAACTAAATGCCCAGTCCAAGCCAAAGAACTGACTCTGAAGAGCCCCGATAAATGATGATTGAGACGAGATTCGACATTTTCAAACCATGAAACACTTGGTTTCCATAGAGGTTGTAGATGCAACCAACCCACTATTAAAAAGATAGCAAAATGAAATAGCAAGAAAAGAGCTCTAGTATAAAGATCTTCATTAGTGCATAAGCCAATTGTATACCATCATTGATAAACATCGAAATAAGCAATAATGACCGAACCGGGGGCACCTCCTCAAGTAAAGGCTTCTACGGCCGCTTGACCAAAACTAGGATCCCAAATTTGCATGAGCAACAACTCTTATATGTAAGGGGTCTTGGACCCATGCTTCGAAATTGTCTTGCTAAGCTACGTGGAACAAATTACTAGAGGTCCACAGATAGATTATACCTAACTGTCCAAAATGAGAAGCAAAAATCTTTTGATAAAGCCATTCTTCAATTATATCACCATGACTCTTAAAGTCATCTGCAATAGCAATACCAAACCAAATATGACGAGTAGTTGGTGTCCTGGGCCAAGCCTTGGCTAAGCCTTGGAAATATTGATGCCATAATGCTTTTCAAATCCTCCTAGCCTTTATCCTACTGCAATCATTCTTGCTAGGAAAAACACCCACGTTGTGGCGATTCCACCCATAAGGTAATGAGCTACTCCTACAACACGTCCTTGGGCAATACTCAAGGCTCTGGGCTGGATAGCACAAGCAACTTTCAACTTATTAGGGCCCAAACAATAGATTCAATAAGTTCTTGCCAATATCCATAGCTACTAAATAGAAGCATTAAACTAAAGGCCCAAACGAAATGAGCACCTAAGAATAAAAGACCATATGCAAATAATGAAGAACCATAAGATTGGATTACTTGAGAAGCTTGTGCCCATAGAAAGTCATGGAGCCACCCATTAATTGTGATGGAACTCTATACAAAGTTTCCACCTGTAATATGAGTTACCACTCCCTAATCGCTTATACTACCCCAAACATCGGACTACATTTTCCAACTAAAATGGAATATTACTACCGAAATTGCATTGTACATCCAAAATAACCCTAGGAAGACATGATCCCAAGTAGATACTTCACATGTTCCTCCTCTACCAGGCCCATCGCAACGAAAACGAAAACCAAGATTCACTTTATCGAGTATTAAACGAGAACTGCAGGGAAATAAAACACCTTTAAGTAATATTAATACAGTCACATGGATAGTAAATGTATGAATATGGTGTACTAAAAAATTTGTGGTTCCTAATGGAATAGGTAACAAAGCCACTTTGGCACCTACTACTACCAAATCACCACCTCCCTAGGTTAAGCTAGTGCTTGTTGTTGCATCAGGAGTTGTCAAACTAGGTTCTAAACACTGAGTGTTTTGTATCCATTAAGCAAAGATAGGTTGTAATTGTATAGCAATATCTAAAAACATATCTTGAGGACGTCCTAAAGCACTCATGGTATCATTATGAATATATAGACTAGAAGTATGGAAGCCTAAGAAAATACATGCCCTTAAAATACATGCAAACTACTATTGATGAACTAAATATCTTCTCAAGATAAATGTGTTTTGCAAGGCCACCAAGAATGGCCGCCAACCAACACATTAGTTGGGTTATACACAAATACAAACCTTATAAACCTAGGTTCTGCAAGTTTGGAATAACATAGCTACAAAATGAAGCAAAGTTGGTGCTTATCCTTGCTTGCTTAAACAAACAAAAAAAAAACATGTTTAATAGCAAAGTCAACATCTTAAAGCCTTCTTACTCTACATTGTGTTTGCGAAAATGTGGGTAAATTGCTACATGAATTTCTTGCATGCAAGGCAAGACATCAACATGAATCCTACCACAAACATATCAAGGGCTTTTGCAAATGATAAAAAATACATTGTGCCTTATTATGACTTGTCCACTCCCCTTGAACCTGGGCAAAGCCATATTATAGAAATACGCAAATTATCAATTCAAAACAACAATAAGTAGTCTCAAAAAACCACATTGAAGTAATATACACAAATATCATGCAACACTTCTTACACTGTGATGAGACTATAGGTGAGTATAAGGTAAGAAATCAAAGCCAAAGGAGATCAATTTATTATGTACCATTTAAAATTGGATTAGGTAAAAGCCATATCACTAAGGCATGGAAAACTAAGCCAAAGTCCTTTATACCTGCCTAGTTCTCTATTTCTGGTTTCTTTGATTTTGTTTACTAGTGCAAGCTTAGAGCTAGAGCTAGAGGAAACTAAGCATATTTCACAATTTGAATCCCTCTCTAACAATCATGGCAAAAGCAATATTAGGCGGATTGCATAAAGCACTAGTGGAAGATAGGTATCAATCCAACATTGTCAATCTAGTAGGTTTTAAGAGTCACGCTATGATTCTCCACCCAATTAAAAAGGTGGTTTTCCAACTTTTTGATTTAGCATAATTTTATACCCCATATTAAACTTTAATTAAAAAAATGTAAGATTTATTTGGTGGCCATTCAACATGATTTCTAGAATTTTATACCCCATATTAAACTTTAATTAAAAAAATGTAAGATTTATTTGGTGGCCATTCAACATGATTTCTAGAATTTTATAGATTCCAAAGATGGGGATGATGGGAAGGAATAAGAATCCTACATATGAGAACTAAAGTACTTCAACAATCACATCTTCATTTCAATATAATCAAATCAGTCACACCTTCAAAACTTCGGGGCCTTATTGATCAAGTTGAGATGTTATAACTTTATGAGAATGCGTCCATTTTGGCTAGAAAAAGTTTATTACACCCTGATGATTTCATCGTTCAAATTTTGGCTAGGAAAAGATGGTAGCCCTACTCTACTCTTCTCTTCTCTTTTCTCTTTTCTCTTTTTGGGGTAGGGCAGGAGGTAGTCCACTTGCATATAACTGGGGCAAGCCCCTTTTGGGCATCAATCAGATGGAACCTGGGTCACTCTTATGAAGCCAACCAATTTAATCGTATTCAATTTTTTTGTAGAAAAGAGACCTTAGGCACACTCTGCACAGAACCTCAATGGGCAGTTATGCATGCAGGACCCTGGTTGACAGTAAATTAGATGTGCGATTCGTACATCTTAAATTAGATTTCATGCAGATTTAATTGACACACATACATGTTGAAGCCAACCTTGCATCTCTTGAGGAAACTGCCATACATGTCAGATTTGAGGACTAGGATATTAGTAACATCCCTCGGAAGCAAAATTGGTTGCAACAAAAATGACCCAGTATACCAATGTGTCAGATTCAACTGAATTTTAAAAACTGATTTGTCAGTGAGATTTACTGTTCTAAAACTATGTCAGTTTGTTCCACTTAGTGAAGAACCCGCCAGTGGCCCTAATTAAGAATAATTTTAAGATATAAATTCATTCAAAATTCTCCACGAACATCATGCAAAGGTTAGATAGTAAAATTATTGTGAGGCGATCCAACACAAAAGAATATGCAGATAAGTATATTACTGCTCATAATAATTCAACAATAATTGTTACAAACAGAAATTTAGCAAGGGCAAGGGGATTGTTACACAAAAAACTATGCATACAACTTACAAGTTACAAGTACATCAAGCAATACCAGGGGTGCAAACAATCAAATTCCAGCAGAAACTAATAAATGTATAATTCTTGGACTCCTCAGATCATCATCAAGCAGCATCAGATCAAAATTAAGGACTTGTACTTCTCCTTAAACTTGTGAAACTTTTTCTCATGTGCAAAGCATTCAAGAGGTCTCCTGAGTCCCAACAATTGAGAGAATCCTAGGTTATCTCAGATTCACATAGTTTACCCATAAAAAGGATCCTATGTATTGTCAAGGTTTAACTGTCAATTAAAGTGCTTATTCTGCATCCTGAAATCAATTTAAAACTTCATCTTGATAATACCTCATAACATAGGTCCTTTTGGTGCTGTTCCCAAGCTTTGCATAAAATGTCACCTAATGGAACCTTGTCAGTTTGCAATATCCTCCTCATCAGTCTGGAAAATACTTAGTTTTATTCAGGTAATCAATACTTGGATTAGATTTTGGCTTGAACCTTATCCTGAGTTTCCAACTCAGTTTAGCATTCTTGCATTCATCAACTACAGATGAAAAGGATATGGAGGGATTGGGACATGTAAGACCAGGATATCCAACACAATCAAGAAGATGGTCCAGAAATTGAGACATGTAAAGCTAGGATAGTCAACACAGATGAGGAGATGGCCCATATATACAAGCTTCTTGACATAATCTAATTCAGAGTTCCCCCCATACTAAAGAAGCAGGGGGTTTTCTTATGTAGATCAGATCCCACTTCTATCAGGCTCCTATCTGATCATAAAATCGTTCGAGCTCATGTAGCTTGTGACAATTCTCCACCAATTAATGAAAATAACATTTGCAGGAAAGTAAAACAAAATTCATCAAATTAAATCACAAAGTACTTTAGAAGATCCAAATACTGTAATTTTTACATATGCTTTTTTTTTACTATAGCCTTAATTCATTATTTCCAACCAAAATTTCTAATTTTTGTAATCATGTTAAAAGGATAATTAAATTGTTTCGTGCAGAGTAGAAGGCTGCATCCATAGTTACCTCATTGAGTATTCTAATCATTGTGAAAAATGGCCCTTATTGGCTCTAAATTTAATATAATTCAACTATTCATAAACAGCCCTTAGAGACACTCTCCAGAGATATGCAAAGTGAGTTTGATAGTAATTGTTCTTTAAAATTGTACTTCCATTCCATTAAAAAATTTCATCATTTAGATTATAATAATTTTAAGCAAAAGAAATTGCAACTCGTTCAATTTTAAAGTAGATATGAGTTGCTAGTGTAATAACTAATTATTTATGCACTCATACTTGTAAATTGTAAATTAAAGCCGAGCTGAGTGCATGCTTAACTTGAAGAAGTTTGTGTATCTTGCTTTATTATTTTACAAATTTCTCTGTTTTCTTGTTTTTTTTAATAAGGGCTCATGTGCTACTTTTAATAGCAGGAGGTCCTTATTGTTTTATGGCTTTCTTGTGTTTATTCTTTACTACAGCTCATGGTCTTTTCTTTATAATGGCACAAGGTCTTTATTGTTTTACTGTTTTCTCGTTGGTCATAGACTTCTCTCAATGACATTTTGAGTAATGCAAGTAAGCGAGATGGATTCTAATGCTTCAACTTAAGAGTATGATGCAATTTTCAAGGTACAACTTTGTACCAATAATACTCTGTTATTTTTTGGGCTTGTTCTACTAGATTGCAATTTATGATCATCTTTCTGTGTTATTTATCCCAACACAGACCTCCTCTGACAAATTTATAGAATCTTATTTAGTCTCATTTTAAATTTTGATGCATAGCCACAGTTGGAAGTTAAAGTTAAGTTACTGGAGGTGTGCTATTCTACAAGAATTATTCATATAACGTAAATTAGAACTGTATACTCTAAATTAACACCTTGGCATATTGAATTTCACCATGCAGCTCTTGTGGAAACTTCTAAAATCTGTCAGGTTGAGAGGCAGGATAATAATAATTACACTTCTGCAGCAAAGTTGGATGTAAAAGAAATAAGCGCATCAAAGGAAGCTTTCAGAGGCCATGGTGAGAAGCCAGATTCTTATAGAAGTTCAAAACAAGAAAAAGAAAAAACATCACAAGTTTTCACAATTTATGACATCTAAAATAAGCTGTTTGTGTATTAGTTGTTGGCACCTTGTGTGCATCATTAGAGACTTTAATATTCATATATATTTTCTATTAATTAAAGGATTTATGTTTATGTCAGTCAATTGTACATTTCTGTTAGTTAACAGATTCTTGTATTTAGTTAGTTATTCCACAGGCATAATACAAGAGCTGATGTGGGAAACCAGCCATACATAGGCTCTTAGCCTTTAGGGTTTAAAGTGCGGATATTTTTAGACAATTGTTTGTGTAGGTATATTAGGTATTACATATCTAGCTGTGTGTGGCGTCCTTACCACTCTATTCTACCTCAACATTATTGAATGAACTACCGTAATCCTACCATGCGCTCCAGCTCTATTTGTAATATTTATCACAGAACAGTAATACCGGCTGAGCTTCCTTCCAATTAGTCTGTCATGCAACATCCATCATTACAACATGTTAAGAGAGTACCTGTTTTTGGGCTCACCCACTTTCTATCTGGGCTCTTATATTGTTGTGCCTTCAATGAAGTTTTGCTCTTGTAACCTGTGCTTGGAGTTCTGTTTTTTTTTCAGCTTCCCCAGGCTATTTATACACTCTGCATGCTTATGTCCCATTGACACATTTTGGTCAGTGGACAATTATAATTTATTTATTTCTTTCTTTCTGTATTGAATTTATCGATGTTATAATAGTGCAAATCAGCTGCTAATAAATTTGTTCTTAAGAAAAAAAATTATCCTTTTGCAATAACAACATTATATTCCGTTTTGCTGCACAGAAAATCTACTGCATAGAGACCTATCCTGCAATTTCTTGCACACACAAGACAATGAAGGAAGAAATATGCATAATTATCTATGTGATCTCTTATTTTTCAGTAGTCACTTTAGAATATAATTTTCTGTTCTCTATCCCATGTATTCTGTTTAACCTCTGCCTTGCTTTCAAATAAGATTATTCTCATTGACTCTATTTTACTTGTTATAACAGGTGGTTTTTTAACTCATGATAACAAAAATAATGCCCAAGTCTAGTCGTTAACTTTGCTCTCGATTTTTCAATTACTCTGACCAAGAATTAGAATTTTTGAAAACGACACTTTTTACATTTAACCCCAGATAAGTGCAACTAGACACACCCATAAAAAACAAAGGTCATCCATAAAATCAATCGACAGAGCTGAAACTCAAACAATTGTAAACCCAAAAACCCATTAAAAACAAAGGTCATCCATAAAATCAATCGACGGAGCTGAACTCAAACAATTGTAAACCCAGAGGCACCCACCCAAGTGCCATACACACACCCACTAACCAAAAAAGGGAATTTACAAAAATTCATACGAATTTGAAAGTAAAGGTACCTGATCATCTGCAGCAAAATTGCTCTGATCGACATGGAAAAGAAAGAGAAAAGAGACAATCCAAATCATACTCCGGGGTTTGATGGGCAACAAGCATACTGGCCAATAAATATGTCGAAGGCGAACCCTTATCAAAACCAATTTTAGCAAGCCCACAAGCTTGCAAACCAGAAACCCTATGTCTTTTCTTCATCGATACATATTCCTCTTGTCCCTCCTTCTCCTTCTTCTTTTTGATGTATTCCTCTGAAATGATCCTAAAGGCCCCATGAGAAATCCCAAATCCCTGAATTAAAATCCCATACATTTTCTTAGACAAAACAAGGGCCTTAATAACGACGCTCACACCCTCTAGCCCGCCCTTTATGACACCATATCCTCTGGCAGCGGCGTTCCTGAACCCATTCACTCCATCAACTACATTGAAAACGCTCTTAAACAATTTGTAGCCTTTAATCGCGTAATCCCATGGGTCAGCTGCACCCAACGCTTTGCTGTACCTGACAAGATTAAGGGCACCCTCTGAGGCCTTAAGGGTTTTTGAGAGCTTCTTAAAGCTGCCATTTTTGTCTTGTATTAGGATGCCCTTGCTGGCTCCCTTGGCCAGGGCTCTACAGGCCCCCAGGGTCAAAAAAATTATGTGGGAAGGGGTGGGTGAGTGGAGAATCTGAATAGCCTTGGCTCCTTTGAGGAAACTGTCTGCTAGTTTTATACTTGTTGCTACTGTTTTCATGGGACTCTGGGTTTTGTGCCATTGCGTTCCTACCCCTATGGCCAGAGAAGTTATGAGCACAAACCCCAGTTGGGTTTTGTGTGTTTGAGCCCATTGTTGGAGGCTTGCTAATCTGTCTGAAACATAACCCACTTCCTGCATCGTTTTTTGTTGTCATCTGTAAACGAGCAGATCGTGGAATGGCATACACTATTAGGATAACTGAATATTATATAGAAGCTACAAGCTTCGGCTTCCACACATTCTCAAGATGCTCTGCGTCGTGACACTCGTTTTGCTGTCTATCCACCAACCTTGGTGCCATGAATGTCCTTTAATTCTTGTCCGAACAGATTAAAGTAAGGTCTAGCTAGTTGGGTGAAACTGGAAGCTTCCTGATTTTCTTCATAGTCCTTCAAGATTTAATTCATTTCTCCACCAGTTAAAGTAAGGCCCACTTTTAGTTTTAGTTTTCTTCATAGTCAACCCGATTATCTGCTCCTTCAATGTTTTTTGTTTTTGTTCTTTTAAAAGTGTAAGGTAATTTTTCTTTGTTTTGCATCATTTTATGTGGGTGTTTCAGTGTATTGCTCTCCCATATTCATAGGTTCAATGGGCAGGTTGAAAACTTTCCTAAGAAATTATAGAATTTGTTTGATATTTTTATAATAATTTCAATTATAAGTTATAAAATCTACTAAATTTTTTTAACAATTGTTATTGAAATTTCATCACATTAACTATTGTCTTCTTTCATGTATATTACTTATTGAGATGAACAAACATAGTTGAGTAAAATTATTATCATGTCAATTCCTTATGAGGTAAATATTTATATTTTTTTAAGTTACCATTACTTTACATTCACTCCTATGGGAGATCACTTATCCCTATGGATCATTTAAAAAAATATAATTTTGAAAATTATAGTTCCCCTTTTAAAATAAATATTTACAATTTATATTTAGTATTATGCATATAAACTATATTTTTCTATATACTAAGATGGCTCATAATCATTTTTATAAATATGTATGTGATATATGAACTTTTATATTTTAATCTTAAAAGTAGAAGATAAAACATTTTAGTGTCCAATAATTTGTAGCTCTAATTTGGGGCAATGCAGTGTATGAATAGATTATGACTTTAGTTGTTGAAATCATAGCTTTCTCAGCCCTAAATAGATAATTTTTTTAAGTTTATTATTTATTTTTATAGCCCTAAATAGATATTTTTTTTAAGTTTATTATTTATTTTTATTTTAAAAAATCATTAACTACGCGTTTATAAAAGTCGCTATTTGCGTGAAGGGAAATTGAACTTCAATCTTAAAATTCTTTTAAATTGAGAAGATAGAAATTAAAAATGAGGATGTTATAAAAGTTTTGAATTTGAATAAATACAAAAAGAAAATAAAAATATATATATAATTTTTTGAACTGAGAGTATAAAAGTGAGGAGGTTTCATAAAGGCAAATAAATTGGCTCGCCTAAATTATTTGCTTTCAACAGTTTTCCCTTTTTTGTTTCCTTTGAAAAAAAAATATAAATTGCAGGGTTTCTGGCGGGGACATTTAAAGGACATGAGACGACTTCTCTCACGACTTTTCCCCCACGTGAGAACAACTGATGAGTTTACAAAATTTGTCAGCATGAATTTTTGTACAGGTTGAGAAAACTATTGCAGTCATCAAAAAACTGACAGCTTCTCGAACAAAAAGGGCCACAACAAATACGCAACAGCGATTAAAATAACAATTTATTGTCAAAGTAAAAAGTGATTTTTTTATTCTTATCATTTATGATATTTTTGAAAAAAGCAATGGTCAAGATGCTTTTCATGGTAATCCTTTTAATCTTGATCATTGATCTATATAATTCAACATGTACTGCTTTCAGCCTAATTAACAGTTGTTTTCATGTATTTTCAATTCAGATTTATATTTTAAATTATTAGTCTATGTAGAGGGCTATTGTTTTAACTCAACAAAAAAGTATTACTTTCTTTCGAACTCTGTGCATGTCAAGATTATTAAAGCGATAACTAAGGTTTGAAATATTTTATTATTTTTCTCTTGATTGATGGTGTTTTCTTACTGGAACATTATTTTATCTCTAGTATTTTATTCTGTATTGTATTTCATTTTCAGAATGGAGAAAATTTCATCGACTTCTAATGTTTTGCATGGAATTACGCATCATTGTGTGCGTTGGAGGGTTTGGGCAATGGCAAGTGTCCTACAAAAAGATGTGTGTTATGTTTGGTCGAAAGAACGTGTTGTGTTGAAGAGTTGTTCAAACAGGTGGTAGCAGTTTGTAAGTTGGACGTCTTCCAAAAAATGACAGGAAAAAAAAAAGTATTTTTTCAGAATGGATTCGAGTAAAGATTTTGTGTGGCTATTGTTGTTGGGTGGAAAAGATTTGGGTGAGTTTTTTTTTTTCATGCATTTTTTTCCCTTTGCGCTTAGGGTTTTGTTTTCTCCAGAAATGGTGTTTGTGGAACTTTCAGAGCATTATAGCTGTCAATGGTAGTCAGACTTGGAATTTTTCATTTCCTTGTATTAGTTGTTAGTGCATAAATTTGAGGGGATTGGGGAAAACATACCAAGTCTATGAGAATTTGTAGATTTAGTACTAAATTTGATTAGACTGAAACAAACATCAAAATTTTACGTTTTTAGTACTAATCCGTGAGCAGGTTGTGCAAAAAAATTGAAGGCGTTGAAGCTAAGCATGTTTTTCCCAAATTTTGTAGCAGTCAGAGTTATCTTAGCCTCTGTTCCCTTTGTCCCTCACTTTGAAGAGCCATATTTACATTTTCCTCAGTTCATTTTATTTCCTCTCTATTTTTTAATTTTATAAACAAGAAAAAGGGTGTTGCAAATTTAAAAGCAACAGTAGCAATTTGCATAGGAAGAAAATTTGCCAAACAGCTTTAGAGGCTTTTGAGTGAAAATGATTTTTGTAGTGATTGCTATTAAAAATCCTTGTATTTTGAGTTAGATAATGCCAAGCCATAGGGTTTTCAATATGTTGAACAACAGTATCAAAGAATCAGGCAAGATGATTGGTTCAGGCAAGCCCGTGGTTGCTAGATAGAGCCATACATCTCCCTTGAAGTCGTATGTGTCTAGCATAAAACCCCTTACCCCATTTTGTAATTAGAGAACTGAATGATTAGAAAAGCATCACTAGAAATCATTTAGAAAAACAAAATTATCTACCTTTCTCCCACTAGAAGCAATATTTACTAAAAGACTATACAAGATTGACATCATGAATAACATATTGATATCATAAAGGGATAATAAGCCAATTGCCAATTTTGATAGTTCTGATAACTGTAAGAAAATCTAATGCCTCAAAATCAAGTGGTTTCTAGAAAGGTAGCTCCCGATTATTAAAGCTATAGAAAATCTACTTAACATAGATAAGTCTCAATGCCAACCTCATGAAAACAGACCTTTCAAAGCACCGAATTTTAAGTTTTAGCAAATTAGATCAAGATAAACATAGCTTCAGTAACATTGTGACATCCAAAAATGGTTGTAAATCAATGATATAAAATAAAACTGTGTACTCTGGGGACACATCCCCTGTCTTTCCAGATCCCATCCTCTATTAGAAATGTTTCAAGGATGCAAGGACATGTGGGAAATGTCCCCTAGTTGTCCCCAATTCGCTGAAAAAACTAGAAATGTCTCCAGGATGTCAATTTTTTTTAGGAAACTTCAGGGGATGGCTAGTGATCCCCTACAACCCAATAATAAAGAAAAACAAATTAAAAAAACAAACACAAAAAATGATACATAGTCTATTTGCAGGGTTTTTGTGTCTAGTGTGCCTACTAAAGTTAAACTATGTAGTTCCCATTATTATTAGAGTCCCCCTTAATTTGTTTCCCAATTGATCTTTTAACTGCCATATTTTCCATGAAAATGTTTTCAACTCTGCTCCTGATAAATACTTTAAGTTGTTTCATCTGCTCCATTTCCAAACTAGGTTTTCATGTAATTTTCATGCTAATCTCATTATGAGAGCTTTGTTGAAAATTTGTAGAGTTCCTTATTTTTATTTCCCCTACAACTATTGCCTTTGTAGCCTTCTTCCATCCGATTAGACAATAGCTAAATTGATATGGCCGGCCCTTTTATAAAAAGTTTTGACGAATACTTCATAGGCAACTCAAAAATTGGCTTTGATAGTGGCTATACAGTAAGTAAATATGCTAGTTTCATTTGCGACCATTCTTTGGACTATGTTAAGAATGTTTCATTGCTGCTTATATACATTTTAGTGATTTATTGTTTGTCTTGTGTTTTCTTATTCTTATCTTTAGATTTATGTTAATTGATTGATTCCTTTGTTTTGAGGACAATGTATTACTTTTGATACATTATTTTGTTGTTTATGGCTTGCCAGATGGGTGTTGCTTTGTTCTGTTGCTTGAAGAGGCTTTTGGCAAAATAGGTGAGTAATTTTCTAGATTGTGTCATGGTTGTTTATCGGTCTTGGTTGCATGGACCAATGTGTATGTTGTATTTATGTGTGGGAAGCAAGTTGTTTGTGGTATGGCACAATTTTCTTGTGTTGCAAGAAAGGCTTTGTCTCAGGTGATGTGCTCATAGAATAGCTAGAGGTGTTGGTGCAATACATTTCCATATGTAGTGCATAGTGTTTGTTTTTGAGCCATAGATGCGGTCTTCAAATATGGAGATTAAATTTGATGTATATTTGCATCTATGACGAATGCTTCGTTACACTAACTTTCTTTGGGTCTTTTTCGCATGGGTGTCCATGTTTTGTTCTTTATTTGTAGTTGGTTTGTTATGAGTGTGGAATTGATAGATGTTTGCAAATAGGCATGTTTGTGTGGGGTTCGAGCGGGGGGATGGGGTTAGGGTTGTAGGATGGTAGTGTTGTGAGTAGTGGGTGAAGTATAAAGAAATATTATTTGAAATGATAAATGTTTTCTCATCTAGACATGATTTGGTTTTTTGCAGTCATGGGTCATCGTAAGAAGCATAAAACAAGGGTTGGTCGAAAGCAGAATGCTCAAGGTGTTGTAGATAAAGATGTGGTCAACGTTGTTGATGCTGGTTTGAATATGGAGGTCGAAGTGACATCGGATTCAAAGACCCTTGCAACGATGATGGAGTGGGTCAAATTGTAGTGTGTCAAGCACAGTGAGGCGTCATCCATGGCTCGGTCATCTAGTAAGGAGATGCAAGGAAACAACTGCATTAGACACAAGCCTTCAACTTCTAGAGACTTTCCATTCGGATGTGATTGAAATGCACAAGAGTTGTCTAAGGACGTGATTGATGAATATAGGTGTGTTCATCCTGGCAATGTTGTTTTGCAAAAATTATCTAACGAGGGTGGGGAGCCAAAAGAGTTGTTGGAGATGTGAAGACGAAAAAATAGGGCAATACATTAGAATAGGAAAAAAAACATGATTTTCATCATGCACTCTATTGGTCTAGGGTTTTTAATGGTAACTGTTTGTAGCTTCTTTGAACATAGTTTTATTATATGCAGTTGCCTAGTAACTGTCATACTTTCTTGTATTGGTCTTGATATTGTTCTAGATTACATTTCAAGATCAAATTTGCATCGATACTAAATAGAAATGTGGGGTATTTTCAAGGTCCATTGTGATGTGATTTGGTTCAAATCCATCCTTATGACAATGTATTTGATATAATGTATGGCATATTATATCGGTTAATATTTTTAATGACAGAACATTTTTTTGTTTTCTTTACATGCTTCATACAACTCAAATGTTTTTGCCGACTTCGAAATTATTTTGTAATGCTGTGGAATAATTCCAACAAAGTGAAAAGCAGGAACACTTTATGTTTTTCTAGTTCCAAAATTATTTGGACACTTTAAAGGCATGTGCTATTCGATTGTTGTTTGCAAAGCAGGCACAGGCTATATTGCTAAGTTCTTGTGTAATAACTAATGACTATAACTTAATTGACCATCCAAGTAATGGTTGTAGCACTAACTCAAGAACCAAAGATTTTCTACTTGAGGTGAAACAATATAGTATAATTTGTGTTGCAATATTGACCCACATGCAAAGAGGGGCATTTTGTAGGTTCTATTGTGCAGGTTGCAGTTCTACAACATTTCAAGTGATGGTTAATCAAGTATGCAATGGAAATGGCTAGTGATTGGGCATAGAGTACTAGTCATTTGTCATGTTGTTCTTGGTTCTTGATAAGGCATATATTCCCTATATGTGTTGTTTTGGGTGTTTAGCGGTATCTGCGTAGATCTATGTTAATCGATTCTCAAAATAATGTGGGTTGGGAAAACTTGCAATTTGAGTTTGGACTACAACCCCATATGGGTATTGCAAGTCTTTGTGAACTTTGTCTTGCTACATGGGCTCCTCTTGGGTGGGATTGCTCCAAAAAAATATTGTGTATTTTGGGAGATGAAAGTTTGCCTTTAATGTTTGTTTTAGTGACATCAATGTTATGTGTGATTTGTTGCCCTTTTCAGAGATTGCAAAACCCTTTTGAAACTTGTCTAAGGGGTTTTCCCAGCATAGTGTTTGGGCTGTATGGTTTTTTTGTTAGTTATTTGAAAATGAGCATTTTCCTTTTGATGTTTTGAAGCTCTATCGTAGGTTGTTGTTGTGGCAGTGTGGTGTCCTCTCATGTTTTGAGAGCCTTCTTTGTTCATCAGAATTGCCATGATTGGGTTTGGGTTGGTTCCATTTGTCAAACCTTATATACAGGGTGTAGCCAATATCTTAGTGATACCATGGCTTTTATATCACTCCACCATAATTATAAACCTTCTGGTGGCTGGTTATATTTGTAGAATTTGAATTGTTTCCACATTTTGAATTGTTTGAATTTGAATTGTTTCCACCATAATTATAAACCTTCTGGTGGCTGGATTATGATGGGGAGACATGCTCAACCCAATCACAATATCCGTAATCCTTTGTTTAATAATATCATTTTATTGAATAAACCATATCTATCTAATATAGAGGCGATGTTATGATAATTATATTTGATGTAATCAAATATGTAAATGCCTTAGCATCGAATGAGGATAATACCTCATAATGAGTCGATGGTTTAATGTTTGAGTAGCTGAAGGCTTATTTGTAGGAGAGTCTTCAATAGTTTTAGTGGTAGATCGAATCAGTTATTGTGATCATTTAAAAGATTAGTTGTGTTTAAGTGAAGTGTTAGCTTCATCTTAGAAGGAGGACTGTGGTTTTAACTACCACAACCGACGAGGCATGGAGCGGTTATCTCCCAATCAACATGTGGGATTTACACTTAAAAATTGGTTTTCAGTTTAGATTTAACTGACGTGGACTATTAAGCTTTGATTAAAGTTTGCAACTGAACGTAGAGGAGGTGTGAAATGATGTGACTCTGTAGGAGTTGTGCCTTAGTCTTTAAGAATAACGACTCATATGAGCCGTGGTTGTCAGATATTAATAAGGTTAAAACTTGTAGAGGGAAAAGGAAAGATATACAGAAAAGAATATAGTAGATGGGACGGTAGCTGAATACACAATCTAGTGGCGTCGACCCTGTGGTTATTCACACATCTTAGCCAACTCAAGATTGTACACTTCCAGGTATTCCTCAGTTCATGTGTTTATTAAACCATGAGGAAATCAAATAGTTTCTCTTAGACTGTACATCATAGTATTATGGGTGATTATATGAGTTCGCCAGTAAGGATTAACCTTTGAATTTATGATGTTATAGTCGAAAACTAAATTAAGTATCAACTTAGGAAAGTACAGTTAACATTTTAAGTAAACTATTTTGAACTATTTTTGTAGTCGATGAAGACAACGAATGTTATTTATATGGTTGATATTTGGTCATACCAGTAAGTATATTGTTATAGTAGATTGAGTTGACCATCTTTTTAGTGATTTTAAACCATTGATCATACCAAATCATAGAATGAAAGATAAACGAACATCTTAGAAGGAGGTTGTCATAAGTTGTCATAAGCTTGAATAAATAGTCTTCTTATTGAAACAAGCCAATTAAGAGATTGAGAAATAACCATATGATAGGCTCTCGAATTGATGAACCTTGTTTTCATACTCTCAATTTGAACCGTATAGTAATGAAGTTATAATGATTTAACATGTTGTCTTGTATAGGTTATATATATATATATATATATATATATATATAGCGGATAATGTTATCTAACCAAGAGTATTAGATTCTTAACAGTCGTTAGTAAACTTTTGTATCATATCAATGGTAGTCACTTAGAGGTACTATGGAAGATGGAATAAGGTTATTATGAGAATCCCATTTAAGACTATTAGTCTTTATTATTCATGAAGAGATCCAATGCAATGGAATAGGCTAAGTATACTAGAGAATGACCTTGTAGGGATATTTATACTTAGGGTATGTTTTGTTTATAAACATTATCAAAGTTATTCTATGTTCCTTTGTATAAGAGACATTATCTATTTAAGAACTATAGTATTCTTAACCTTGGTTAAGTTAATCAAGGGTTAAATGCGAATCTAGAACTCCTAGATATAGGATATGGTTATATTGTTATATCATATTAACAAGGGATATTAGGGTAACCCTAGAGTTGATTACCAACCAATTGAATGGTTATGTCGTATAGACTTGTTCAAGTCAAAAGGTAATATTATTATGACTCATAAATTAAGTTATTGCATGATTAGGGTTGGTAAGAGATTTAAACTGCGAGAATATGACAGTATCCAAGTCAAGTAGGGGTGTGTGAACACAACGACTACATTCATTATGAATGATATTGATATTAAAAACTTTGGCCAAAGTAATGCATTTGTTTTCTGCATGCATTATCGGTTCACTGTATTCAGATTGCTCATCCTATCAGAAATCATACTTAGCTAGAGGGTATCTAGGGTTGTATGGTTGATAGAGTTGAGTAGAATACAACACTATGTACTCAAGAAAGGCAAATTACCACTGGTCACCTAAGGTCTATATTCCTCGTGAAGGGTAGGGCCACTTCCTATGTGGAAGATGTATGGGAGACCATCAGTCTGTGGATGGAGGTAAATCACTAGAAAGATGCTCTCTCTCCAAGCAGGAAACATGCTAGGACTTGTGATAAAGATGTTAGATATTTAGGAGCAGTATTTATTCCAAATTTGTATATGTAATGGATTTACATTTGTAAACATTGTAAATGAGAAAGACAATATTGTTTATTCTATTTTGTAAAAAGAAATCTTTTTTTAGTGCCTGGTAAACTTTTTTCACATGACCGGTGACGCTGGCACGACACACCCTCCGATACCACGGGGACGGAGGGAGATTGGACCTCATGACCATCTTTACCACAACAGAATTACTTAGCCAATCGAGCCAAGGCCCCCGCCCTTTGTAAAAAGAAATCTTGTAATTGTAGTTACTTGATTATTTGTTGAATAAAAGAAAAATTTTCTCTATCTCATTTTTACCTTGTTAAGTTACTCTATGGTAAATTTTTGGTTATGTTTTTAGAACGTGGATGTTACATATGGTATCAGAGCTACCAGGTTCAGCACTAGGGCTTATGAGACCACTATGCTTGCCTGTAGTCAACATTATGCGGTTAGCTAATGTTTGAAAAAATTTGTGCCAGGATGGTACGTTTTAAGAAGATGGCAAGAAAGTATGTTAATTCGAGTCAACGTTTCCTTAAAGAAAAAAGAGAATGTGAGGCTATTATCAAAACCTTTGAGGGAACCAATGATGAGAGTGACATCTGGTTAAGTGATACTGAAACTCTGGTGACTGCCTTAACTCGAATCAAGTGAGTGAGAAGGGAAGATAAAGAAAGAGTTAAGATCACTGCCAAAATCATAGAGTATATGTCAGATGAGGAAACAACTATGGTTAGGCAAGATCCTCGCATACCCTCAACTGTTGAGATCATAGAAGTTAGGTCCAATAGTGAGTCAGAGGGTTATATACCTCGAGATTATGTATCTAGAAATGAGTCTGAGGGATATACTCCTCTTGAGCATGACTGTTGAAGTCATTTCTTGTATAAAGAAGAATACTCTTTACTTTTGAAAAGAAATAAATAAATAAAAAGAGTTGTTTTTGTGCCAAACTATTGTTTAAATTGAGTATTATGTTTAGATTTAATGGGTTACATTATAATCTTGAACTAATGGGAAACTCAATATTCTCAGGTGTGAGAAATCGATAAACATGGTGCAGACAATAACTAACCAAGGAGAAAGTGAAGAGGAAAACCACCCGCCAAATAATAAGATGGACCAAATCATAACCATGCTTGAGGAAACCAAGAAAAGTTTGGGTGATTTGGAAAAGAAAGTGGATGATAAAGGGAATACTAAGGGAGGAGGTGAAAATTCTCATGGTGAAAGCGGAGAAAATCATGAGATCAAAGTAAGAGTACCGAACCTCATAAAAAGGCAAGGGATAAATTGACCTCGGAGCTCTCAAAAGATACGAAGAAGGTTGTTCCACCAAAATTTGATGAGATAGAAACCGAGGATGCTACAGAAGTTTGGTTAATAGAGATGGAAAAGTACTTCGAGATAAGAAATTACTCAGAGGTGACCAAGGTAGTATGGGGAGCATTCCAACTGGCAGGAGAAGCATCCACTTGGTGGATGAATAAAAAGATGGAATTGAATTTGAGCTCTCTAAGGGTAACTTGGGATGAGTTCGTGGAACTCTTTCATAAAATATGGTTACCACAACTCTATTTTGATCAGAAACTGACTGATTTTTAGAACCTTCGACAAGGAGATATGACAGTGGTAGAATATGGAGAAAAATTCACACGACTCCTAAAATATGTTACACAGTATCAAAAGGATGAGAGATTCAGGATCAGAAAATTCATCATGGGCTTAAATGCTCAAATTGGGGGTGAAGTGGATGTACATGGTCCCACAACAATAGATCAAGTGTACGAGAAGGAGATCAAGCAAGAGAAAAAGCTGAAATCTATCTCAACTTATCGTGATAGAAGCCGCAAGAGGTTTAATGGAACTCCTAACAATCAAACCTACAAGAAAAGATATGAAAAGAGCTATGATAACAAGAGAAAAGATAACGGACCTCAGAAGAGCAAAGGTGGATCTGGCAATGAGAAGAAGAATGGCAACTACAAAAGAAATGAGAATAACAATGGGAAGACTTCAGATAAGAAAGGACCCATTGGAGGATGCTTTACTTGTGGGGGTGACCACTATACAAATCGTTGCCCTAACAAGAATCAAAATGGACAACAAAGAGGTACTGCACTACCTACTCAGCAAGAAGCATTCCAACAAAGGATTCATGCATCTCTTGACAATCGTCAAGCGGAGTATCAAATCACATCCATTGAGATGACAGGTACTTTGTTTGGAGTCCCTATATCTATTTTGATTGATACAGGAGCCACAGAAAACTTTGTTTCTCCTAGAATTTTGAATAAATTTTCTAGAAAAGCTGTTAAATGTCCAAACCCTAGTCAATAGAATATGCTAACCAATCTAAGGCTCAAGTAGAGCAATGTTTGTTTGAAGCCAAAGTTGACCTTCCTAGTTTCTCAACTAAAGTAAATATGTATGTAGCTCCCTTAGGTTCCTATGATGTAATACTAGGAATGAGTTGGTTATGGACACATAGAGCTAAGGTTGACTATTTTTCAAAAATAGTTGAATGCTTAGATGATTTAGGAAATCTAACCCAATTCCAAGGGATTCAAAGAGAAGTTAAAATCAAAACTATCTCTGCAAAGCAATTAAAAAGGGCTAGAAGGAAAGATTGTCAGTTGTTTGTAGTCAAAATGGAACAAGTGGAGGAAGGGGTAGAAGACCCTACTTTATCTTTTGGGGAAAAGTATCCTTTTCTTCAAGAATTTCAAGATGTGTTTCTAGAAGAACTTCCAGGTTTGCCTCCCAAAATGGTTTTTGATTTTGCTATTGACATTAAACCAGGATCTGAACCTATATCAAAAGCACCCTATCGTATGACAACAACGAAGTTAATGGAATTGAAAGCACAATTACAAGAATTGTTGGCAAAAGGTTTAATCAGACCGAGTGTTTCACCTTGGGGTGCTCCGGTTATTTTTGTTAAGAAGAAGGATGGAACCCTTCATTTGTGTATAGATTATCGTATGCTTAATAAAGCAACAATAAAGAACAAATATCCTTTGCCACGTATTGATGATCTTTTTGATCAGATGCGTGAAGCTACTGTGTTTTCAAAGATTGATTTGCAATCAGGATATCATCAGTTAAGACTGAAGGATGAAGATATTCATAAGACAGCTTTTAGAACCAGATATGGACACTATGAGTTCACGGTGTTGCCATTTGGTTTGACAAATGCACCTGCTGCATTCATGAATCTCATGAATAGTATATTCAGAGATTGTTTGGATAAGTTTGTTTTAGTCTTTCTGGGTGATATACTCATTTATTCTAAGAATGAGGAAGAACATCAACGACACCTGCAAATAGTTCTGCAAAGGTTAAGAGAACATAATTTATATGGGAAACTATCTAAGTGCACATTCTTTCAGAAGGAGATTCAATACCTAGGTCATATTATATCAGCTAATGGAATATCTATTAATCCTGCAAAAATTACAACTATTCCGGATTGGCCTGTACCAACAAATGTACATGAGGTGCGTAGATTCATGGGCCTTGCAGGATATTATAGAAAGTTTGTTCTAAATTTCTCTAGTATTGCTAGTCTAATCACTTCCCTGCAGAGGAAAGGAAAGAGATTTGAATGGACAAACAAATGTCGGGAAGCTTTTGATCTTTTAAAGGAAAAGTTAACTACAGCTCCAATCTTGAAAGTTCATGAACCCGAAGGACAATTTGAGGTAATTACAGATGCCTCAGGAGAAGGATTAGGAGGAGTGCTTATGCAAGATGGAAGAATCGTAGCATATGAGTCAAGGAAATTGAAATCTTATGAGAAAATTATGCACCGCATGATCTAGAATTGGCAGCAGTAACTCATGCCTTGCAAATGTGGAGACATTATTTGTTGGGAAAGACTTTTGTACTTAAATTAGACCATCAGAGTCTTAAGTATGTTTTCTCACAACCGCATTTAAATGCTTGACAAAGGAGATGGTTAGAATTGATATATAACTATGACTTTGAGATAAGCTACATCAAAGGAAAATAGAATAGAGTAGCTAATGCTTTGAGTCGTAGAAGACATATAGCTTCTATTATTTCTATTCAAGGAAATTTCAAGGATTTGGTATTGCAAAATTTGTCTGGTGATGAGTTTTATGAGCAAGTTAAGCAGGCTCTGAAAGATAATCCTAAAGATCCAAGTTATGATGGTTTTTTGTTTGATTTAGATGGAATATTGAGGTATAAAGATAGAATTTATGTTTCTGATTCAGCTAGATTAAGGGATCTAATTGGAAATAAGTTCATACTGCACCATATTCAGGACATCCAGGAGTGACCAAACTTCTAGCGGATGTTAAATCTCTTTATTTTTGGAAAGGAATGAAGAATGATGCTGCAAGATTTGTAGCAAGCTATTTAGAATGTCAAAGGGTTAAAGTAGAACATCATCATCCAGTAGGATTGTTGTATCCACATAACGTGCCAGAGTGGAAATGGCAAGTTATTATCATGGACTTTGTTCAAGGACTTCCTATGTCAAGGAATAGACATGATGCCATTTTAGTGGTGGTTTATAAACTCACAAAGGTAGCACATTTCATACCAGGGAATTTGACTAATGTAGCACCTATGTTAGCTCATAAATTTGTGCAAGAGGTGTTTAGATTGCATGGCTTCCCTGAAAAGATTATCTCGGATAGAGATGCGCATGTAACGTCAAGGTTTTGACAAACTTTGTTTTCTACACTAGGGACTAAACTTAAGGTGAGTACAACTTACCATCCTAAAACTGATGAGCAAACTGAGAGAGTTAACCAAGTCTTGGAAGATTTGTTGTGTATGTATTGCATGGATCAACAATATAAGTGGGAAGAATAACTACCACTTGTGGAATTTACTTACAACAATTCATATCATTCTGCTATTAAGATGGCATCGTTCGAAGCATTGTATGGAAGAAGATGTCGAACTCCTATAAGCTAGGATAAGCTAGAGGATAGGATTAGCATCAGACCAAAAATGCTACCTGAAATGGAAGAGAAAGTTAAGCTGATCAGAAAAAGATTGGCAAAAGCCAATGATAGGCAAAAGAGCTATGCAGATGCAAAACGTGTTCCAAGGCAATTCTCTGTTGGAGAATAATTTCTTTTGAGGGTTAAACCTCATAAAAGTTCTATTAAATTTGGGAAGTCTTCTAAGTTGGCCCCTCGATATGTGGGACCCTTTGAAGTGCTTGAAGTAGTCAATCCGGTTGCCTACAAAGTTGCTCTACCACCAGCCTCATCTAGAATGCACACTATTTTTTATGTGTCTTATTTGAAGAAATATATTGCAGGTAATAATCATATTTTGACATGGAATTCTTTACAGATGCAAGACCCAGGGGTGGTCACGATCGAGCCACTCAACGTGTTAGAAACACGCAAGCTCCACTTGCATAACAGAGAGGTCTTGCAATGCAAGGTCCAATGGGACCAATATGCTGAGGAAAATGCTATATGAGAGGATTACCATGAATTTTATCAAAACTTTCCTCATTTATTTAATAATGTTACCAGTTGAAAATAATGAACTTGCTTTTTAGTTACTTTTTAATACATTATATCATCGAGGACGATGAATCTTTAGGGGAAGGATATGTTACATCCCCAATTTTTGTCTTGCTATACTTTTACTTTTTACTTGGACATAAGAAAATTTATTATGATGTTTAGATTAATGACAAGGAAAAACATGGATTATATTGAATGTCATTTATTGAAATCATAGGAATGATTATGTTATTATCGATTTAATATTTGTATTATGAGATTTGATTTATTATTTGAATTAATTGAATAATGATGCACTGATCACATATTGTTTGGTTACAAGTTGAAATAGGATTACAGGTTATCAGACGACTCTCAAAGAAAAGAGAGATTATCTTTCCAGGAGAGAGATATAGACCTCAGGTTTTGAGTGGTTTATTTTCCAAACCGAGTTATAAGTGTTTAACGAAAATATGAACCAATGTGTCGTAAGAGGTAAGCCTTGTCTTATCAGTTTACTTCTAAACCTAATCGATAGGGTAGTCAATATTGTTTTCAAATCTTTCTAATTCGTATTAAGTTGTCTTAGTCGTTAATAACGTTAACGACATCGTTTGAGTTTGATTTATGACAATTTACGTTTAACATAAATATTACAACATTATTGTCTTAAAATGGTTGTCTTACTATTATTAAGTCACATGACATATTATAAACAATTCTTAACATTAAGACGATTTAGTCAAGTTAAGAATACGTGAATTATGTCGACGGATTATGATGGGGAGACAAGCTCAACCCAATCATAATATCCGTAATCCTTTGTTTAATAATATCATTTTATTGAATAAACCATATCTATCTAATATAGAGGCGATGTTATGAGAATTATATTTGATGTAATCAAATATGTAAATGCCTTAGCATCGAATGAGGATAATACCTCATAATGAGTCGATGGTTTAATGTTTGAGTAGTCGAAGGCTTATTTGTAGGAGAGTCTTCGATAGTTTTAGTGGTAGATTGAACCACTTATTGTGATCATTTAAAATATTAGTTGTGTTTAAGTGAAGTGTCGGCCTCATCTTAGAAGGAGGACTATGGTTTTAACTACCACAACCGACGAGTCATGGAGCAATTATCTCCCAATCGGCATGTGGGATTTACGCTTAAAAATTGGTTTTCAATTTAAATTTAACCACTGTGGACTATTAAGCTTTGATTAAAGTTTGCAACCGAACGTAGAGGAGGTGCAAAATGAGGTGACTCTATAGGAGTCGTGCCTCAGTCTTTAAGAATAACGACTCATATGAGTTGTGGTTGTCAGATATTAATAAGGTTAAAACTTGTAGAGAGAAAAGGAAAGATATATAGAAAAGAATATAGTAGCTGGGACGGTAAATAAATACAGTCTAGTGGCGTCGACCTTGTGGTTATTCACACATCTCAGCCAACTCAAGATTGTACACTTCCAGGTATTCCTCAGTTCATGTGTTTATTAAACCATGAGGAAATCAAATAGTTTATCTTAGACTGTACATCATAGTATTATGGGTGATTATATGAGTTCGCCAGTAAGGATTAACCTTTTGAATTTATGATGTGATAGTCAAAAACTATTAAGTATCAACTTAGGAAAGTACAGTTAACATTTTAAGTAAACTATTTTGAACTATTTCTGTAGTTGATGAAGACAACAAATGTTATTTATATGGTTGATATTTGGTCATACCAGTGAGTATACTATTATAATAGACTAAGTCGACCATCTTTTTAGTGATTTTAAACCATCGATCATACCAAATCATAGAATGAAATATAAATGAACATCTTAGAAGGAGGTTGTCATAAGTTGTCATAAGCTTGAATAAATAGTATTCTTATTCAAGCAAGCCAATAAAGAGATTGAGAAATAACCATACGATAGGCTCTTGAATGGATGAACCTTGTTTTCATACTCTCAATTTGAACTGTATAGTAATGAAGTTATAATAATTTAACATATTGTCTTGTATAGGTTATATATATATGCATAGCGGATAATGTTATCTAACCAAGAGTATTAGATTCTTAACAATTGTTAGTAAACTTTTGTATCATATCAATGGTAGAAACTTAGAGATACTATGGAAGATGGAATAAGGTTATTATGAGAATCCCATTTAAGACTATTAGTCTTTATTATTCATGAAGAGATTCAATACAATGGAGTAGGCTAAGTATACTAGAGAATGACCTTGTAGGGATATTTATACTTAGGGTATGTTTTGTTTATAAACATTATCAAAGTTATTCTACGTTCCTTTGTATAAGAGATATTATTTATTTAAGAATTATAGTATTCTGAACCTTGGTTAAGTTAATCAAGGGTTATTTGTGAATCTATAACTCCTAGATATAGGATATGGTTATATTGTTATATCATATTAACAAGGGATATTAGTGTAACCCTAGAGTCAATTACCAACCAATTGAATGGTTATGTCATATAGACTTGTTCAAGTCAAAGGGTAATATTATTATGACTCGTAGATTAATCTATTGCATGATTAAGGTTGGTAAGAGACTTAAACTGCGAGAATATGACAATATCCAAGTCGAGTAGGGGTGGGTGAACACAACGACTATGTTCATTATGAATGATATTGATATTAAAAACTTTGGCCAAAGTAATGCATTTGTTTTCTACAGGCATTATCGGTTCACTATATTCGGATTGCTCATCCTATCAGAAATCATACTTAGCTAGAGGGTATCTAGGGTTGTATGGTTGATAGAGTTGAGTAGAATACAACACTATGTACTTGGGAAAGGCAAATTACCACTGGTCACCTAAGGTCTATATTCCTCGTGAAGGGTAGGGCCACTTCCTATGTGGAAGATGTGTGGGAGACCGTCGGTCTGTGGATGGAGGTAAATCACTGGAAAGATGTTCTCTCTCCAAGCAGGAAACATGCCAGGACTTGTGATAAAGATGTTAGATATTCAGGAGCAATATTTGTTCCAAATTTGTATATGTAATGGATTTACATTTGTAAACATTGTAAATGAGAAAGATAATATGGTTTATTGTATTTTGTAAAAAGAAATCTTGTAATTGTAGTTACTTGATTATTTGTTGAATAAAAGAAAATTTTTCTCTATCTCATTTTTACCTTGTTGAGTTACTCTATGGTAAATTTCTGGTTTTACTATGTTTTTAGAACGTGGAAGTTACAATTAGAACGTGTATTTGGATGCCACTTAAGAGGGTTTTTTGTCCTATGTTTACACTAGTTGGATATTTCTATTTGTTTCATCCATGTGTTGTTTGCAAGTTGCCTATGTTTTCAAATTGTTCTTTTAAGCCTAGTCTCTCCTGCAATCATTGTAATCCATGAAACCGCATCTCTTTCAAGCATTTTGTCAAACAGTTCATGTGCTTTACCTATGCTTCCACAGTTTGCATACATGTCTACGAGGGCACTTGCAACCACAAAATCTGACGATAATACACATTCAAGTATTCTTTGATGGATGTCCATGCCCAATTCCAAATATCCCATTTTAGCACAGGTTGGGAGGATGCTAATTTTTGACAATCCACATTAAAGCTAATCAACACATATTACAAGACAAAGGAAGAGAAGGCAGCTCACCTATATTCAGGTTTGGAACCATCATCATAACAAGTATCATATTTAAGATAATCTATACCCTACTAACACACAATAGAAAAATGAGACACTAATTCATTCTACTGGAGAGAATCATGCTAGTGATTAAAGAAAAAAATTAGCAATGCAATTCAGATCACAGAGGATTTCTTCTCTCAAATGTCTACTTTTATCATGTCATATGAGGATGATAGTGTGAGGCCTACTTTTTCATTCGCTTACCTTGGACTATTATTTTACTGTTGATGATACATTTAGACTTGTGGGACTGTTGATCCCGAATTCCTAAACTATTAGACTTTATATTGTATGTGGATTGTTATGCTTAGTATGTTTACGATGTGTTTAGACCTCGATATTGCTTTACTGATGATGTTAGATAGATGGTTTATATTATGATGCTATGGGAAAACTAATTGGGTGATGTTGGTTAGAAATTTGTTTTGTGATTCAATCTTGGGAATGGATGTTTGAAATGTAGAATTTAGAATCTAATTGTAATGTGATTTCTTTTATGCTTATATGAACTTGTGATATTTTATGCGAGTCTATGTTTCAGTTTGCTTCGGCTAATATATATGTGGAATTAATTTTTCAATTGAGTGCGTAAGTATTTCTAACAAGCCACAGAAATTTTAGATCATCCCACACACGATGTTGTTATCCCTTGTGAAGTTGATCTGGTTCCACGAGGAACCAAGATCAACTCTATGCATGATGAAATTCTATAATGTTGATTGCATGTTGTTAGTCAGGCTAAGTCTACCCCTCTTTTATTTTGACTTCTAATTGGTGTTGTAAGAATAATTGTCTTTTAAATTTTATTTTTTAAATTTTAAATTTTGAGACCCCTTTTCATGTGCTTTAACTTAACCCTTGGTGGTCAAAATGAGCTAAACTTGACCCTGGGTTGTACCCCTTGGGTCTAGGGACCTTTTTGGTTTGAGTAACCCAAGCTAAACCTCCATTTGGTCACTTTAACTTCACCCTGAAGTAAAGTGACGAAATTGGAGGCATGGGAGGGAGAGGATGAGTGAGTTAAACACTCAACCTCATCCTTACCACTTCCCTAGGTTGGGGATGTCTCCAAGACCCCCCAATTGTGGAGGACTTTACTCCAAGTCTCTCTCACAATTGGTGAGGGTACCTTGGAGTTGTATGGTCCCTCTTGGGAGGAAAGGAATGGGACACATGTGTCACCCATTCCCTCTTAAGCTCCACTTTTCTCTCCCACATTTGAGAGAGGACAAGTGGAAGGGAGAGAGAGACTTGGGGATGGGTGAGTGACATGTGTCATCACCCATTCCATGGGTCTTGCTTGTAGTTGGGAGGAAGAGTGAAGAAGTGACAAGTGTCACCTCCCCATTCCTCAAAGCTCATGGGTTGAGCTTATTTTAATCCCACTTGGAGAAGGGTATGGGTTGTTGAATTTTTTGAAAAATATTATTGTTTGAAATTTACTTTGGGTAAAAAGTTAGAGAGAGTTTTGTGGCTTATGTTGGAGGAGGATTTGGAGAAGCTCTACTTCAACCATCTACCAAATTGGATTTTTTAAGGTTGGTTTCAAGGCTAAGGCCTTCCCTTATGTATTTTTATTTGCTTGTGTGATGCTATGTGTGAGTTCTATTTTTGAATTTTATTTGTTGTTGTGGGGAAAATTGTAAGGGTGTTGTAAGAGCCTCTCCCACTTGAGAGAAGATGCTCAACAAGTGTGGGGTGGGGGAGGAGTGAACCTCCTTGGGGTCATTTCCTTGAGTTTGTGGTGTTGTAGCCTTGAGGGCAATATGAGATTTTGAGCAATATGTGAAATGGCTTGAGAGCCAAAATGGAAACTTTGTGAAAATTGTGTTTAAGAAAGTGTTGGCTTGAGGCCTTGAGTGGTATTTGTATTGGGATATTTGTAGGAGTGGCACTCTTGAGTTGAGTGATGTCCACTGCCCTACCCCTTTGAACTCATCCTGATTGAGTTCTTGTGTTTTGTTTTCCATGGGTGTAAAATTGTGTTTGGTTGTTGAATGTCTTGTTGTGATATGGAATGAGTTCCCAAGTGTGTGGATGACCTCTCTAGCTCGGGGGTGACCCTCTTGCAGGTCTATGGTAGGGAGGAGAGCAAGATGTGTAGCTTCTTTCCCCTTGTTGTGTTATTGCAAGATTATTGGAGCCAAGTTGTGAAGTTGGAAAAAACACCTTGTTCTTGGAGTAGATATTCTATTTCCTTTTTGCTCTTGAGAGAGAGCTTGGCCTATTTAGGAGCTTGTATTTGTTGTTAGTTGTCAAAGAGAAGAGCATTGTTCTCTCTTAGTATAAAAAATATATTTTTATTTTGTGTGTAGTCTATTTACATTTGAAATAGGAAGTTAAAATTTGTTGATTTCAATGCTTATCATTCAAGAAAATGTTAAAAGAAAAAGATTTGGTTTCAATGCTATTTCATTTGTATGTTATTTTAAAAATATCAAATATGAAAGTTGTGGTTATATTATTGAGGCAAAATATAAAATTTGTATATTGTTTTTTTTTTTTTAAAGAGAAAATTAGTGGATGTATGTATTAGAAGCATTTACTTAATCTCATTGTTTCTATCCTTTAAAAATGCAAAATATTAATACTAATAAAATGAATATATTTTAAAATGAGTTCATTATCTTGTAGAGGATTTGATAAAAAAAGAAAAAAAATAGATATATATCTTTGTTTATTTGTTTTAAAAGAAAATTTGTAAGTGTTGGAAGGAAATTATAATTGAAAAATATGATTATATATATATATATATAAAAACTTGAATTTTTGCATCTATATGTATTAATTATAAACTGATTTTAATATTCTGCCAATAAAATAGAGAATACATTATATATACAACAGCATATACACACACACACACACACACACAACAACACCAATATATTTAAAAACATCATAGTTTATTTAAATATTAAAATACACAGCAAAAGCACAATTCCATTCAAATCATAGTTTTAATATTTAAATAAACTGTGATGTTTTTAAATACATTGGTGTTGCTGTATATATATATATATATATATATATATATATATATATATATATATTTTAAACCTTTTTATAAAACACAGTGTAAAAATGAGACCGAACTATGTTCTTATATTTATCAGATCGCAGTTTGTTTTGAAATAAAAAAATAAAAATAAAACATTTTTTGGTGGGGGGGTTCGAACCCCCCACCACCGCCGTTGTACAGGGTGTGGGGAGGGGACGGAGCCCCCACCCACACCCCACTGTGTAGGATGTGGGTGGGGGCTCTGCCCCCTCCCCACACCCCCGCTACTATGTAACACCTCGTGTCTCTGCCGCCAAAGAACCACAGACCTCCATCGGTCCTTACACCCTCTACCCTGCACAGTCCGCGGCTCCCTTCCTCTGCTACTCCCCTGTCACCAGCACCTCCACCCTCCTCAACGCTACCGCCGCCACCACACTGCGGCCTCTTCCTCACAGCGCCACCCTCCACAGACCTGCCACAAAAATAAACTTAGGGTTTTAACATTTGAACAAAAATAAAATAAAATATATATATTAAAAGAAAATCAATTTTATAAACATAACAAGAATATATATATATATTGAATGCTATCATATGCATTTCATATGTGGCCACCATTACAACATGCAACATAAACAAAAGAAAAACAAAATGAGAGAAAGAGAAAGAAAGGAGAAAAGAAAACAAAGAGGAGAAAATGAGAAATGAGAAGAATGGGGTTAGGGTTTTTACTCATAAGGAAATTTATTTTTAATTGAGAGGAATTTTAGGGCTTTGCATTTTAAAATTGCCCTTATATTCTTTTCCCATTCTCTTTATTATTTTTCTCCTTTTGTTTCAAAATTTATTTTTGAATGGGTTATTATGATCAATTAACTGGGTAAAACTAAATCCTTGTAGGAATATTATTTTTATTTGTTAGTGGATGTTAATAAATTGATTAAATCACGATTAGAAGGATTTATAATTTATTGATTTTTAATTTAAATTTATGGGAAATAAGGATTTATTTGTTTCAATTAAATGTTATACCATTTAAATATTGAGATGTATTTATTTTAAACAATCGGGTTAAATCTTAGATTATAAAACCTACCTCGACGAGGACAATTTAAACCTACATCGTTATTAATTAAAATTTAATATTCTTTTTAAGCCTTTTGGGGCAATTTAATTAATGGAATTAAAATTAGACGTTGATTTAAATATGACTCGGAAACCTAGTAAACCTTTTAAACGAAGTTAGTAAAACCTATTTCTGAGATCTGATCTACCAAGAAATTAGGAATAATGTAAATGATGCAGAGATAACTCTGATTGATCGAAAACATGAAGGAGAACAAATTGATCGAGCTTTGTTGAAGAACATTTTAAATTTTAGAAAACGTGAAGGAGAACAAATTGATCAAGCTTTGTTGAAAAATATTTTAAATTTTAGAAAACGTGAAGGAGAACAAATTGATCGAGCTTTGTTGAAAAACATTTTAAATTTTAGAAAACGTGAAGCAGAACAAATTGATCGAGCTTGTTGAAAAATATTTTAAATTTTAGAAAATGTGAAGGAGAACAAATTAATCGGACTTTGTTGAAAAATGATCAATTAACTTAATCATCTGATCTACCATTTCAACTAGTGAGACGTAGGTAATTTAAACCAAATTAATAAACCTTCTGATCAAAATTAGTTTCAGTACAATAAACCCTACTCACGCCCGTGAGGCGTTATGCTGCCAGATTTTTCTGGAATTTAGGGTTTAGTTAGGTTAGTGAATTTTAACCGTGTTTGGGAATATAATATTGTTTTTTGCCAAGTATCTTCATTTGATTTTTGTATTTTATCATCCTCACATGCACTTGATTTTTGGTTATTGATTTTGACTTACGTCAAAATCCCTTCATTCACATAGGATAACTTAGGGTTTCGACCATTGATCCTAACCCTATTGGCAACGTTAACCGCGTTGCATTGACCCCCTAGTTGGCCTTCATTGCGATTGGTATGCACACGTGAATGCATTAACCCGCATTCGACTGTATTGTTTACACCTTAAGTGTAACGCCACCGAGCACGCTTATGCGTGCGAGTGGGTTTCTAGGGAAGCATGAAATTTTTTTGATATTTCATGTCATAACCACATGACAAATGTGGACATGACACGTGTGATGCATGTCATGACCGCATGGGATATGTGGGCATGACAGATAGTATTGTTTCTCTAAACACAAAAGTAATCACTAGACTTTTTTTAGGTCCTTGCTCCTATTTCTTAAGGAATTAATCATCTATAGGTGTCATTTTTCATAAGATAAGCACCTAGAATTTAACTCCTTCATTAGTGAAGGTTTACCTTGTTCCATTTTAACCATTATTGCCAATGCACAAAAGAGGGAGTCAAAATAAAATGGTATGAAAAGGATATAAGATACCGCATCCTTAGCATGAATCAAGGTGGGACAAATTTCACTATTCCCTATGCCATAGAGAGGAAAACAACTCTAGTGGTTTCATTCCCTTTTCCAATTCTTGATTGGGAATTAAATTTTGTAGTTCTTCAACACCTCATTTTTCATTCATAGAATTTATCCAATTCATGAGAGCAAAGAGAAAATAGAAAATCAAAAAGATCTTCTCAAATATACAAGACTAGAAACAACATCTTAGGAGTCCTATACAAATATGTGATGCTCAACTCCTTGTGGAGATGACATATGGCCTAGGCATTTCTTTGACAAGCATCAAAGCCTTGTCCAGAGCACCATCTTGTGCATATCCTGCAATCATGGTATTCCACGAGACCACATTTTTTAGGCATTATGTCAAACAATTCATGTGCCTTTTGTATGCTTCCACATTTTACATACTACCTAGCAATGCATTTTCAACAGCATTTGACAAGAATCCTCTTTCAATTATGATTTGATGCATATCCATACCCTCTTCCAAAGCTCTTAATTTGGCACAGGCTGGGAGTATAGGGGCAAAGGTGAACTGATTCGGTTCAACACTTGTTCGTTGTGTTTGGCGAAACAATGTGAATGCCTCATGAGGAAAGCTATGTCTTTTGTAAGCTGTAATTATGATATTCCATGAGAAGTTGTCTCACCCCTTCATGTCGTCAAAAATTTAACAAGCATCTACCATACTACTGCACTTTACATACATGTCAATAAGCTTATTTTGAACAAATGTGTTGGTGGCAAATGCAACTTCACTATGAGTGATGAGAGAGTGGATTTGCTTACCTTGTAAAAACCCCATTCTTGGCAGTGTAGATCTGCAAACAATTTATTGGGGTGTTATTTGTACTAATCAAAATGTGTAGCACCATTGGCAGTGGATTAAATTGGCATTTGGTTGTACTTGAATTTTAGTTCCCGTTTTATTTTGAAAAGGTTACTGTCATTCCCTGGTTGTCAAGTTTACTATTTCTTTTGATAAATTTGGTATTTTTTTTCCTACTCTAGCCTATTGAATAGCTGCCTTCAGCCACACCTATGTAGTAAATCAGTAATTTTTTTAGTTTCTTTCACAACAAATTTACAGCAGTGTCCATAGCAGAATGAGTTTTTGACAACTCCATGCTGAATAAAATCAGTAGACACCACAATAGCGACTTTAAGGATTTAGGATAGATATAAGTTAAAATTCTGACCTGTACATAGAGGTTAACAAGTTGTCTCTTCCACAACACTCTATTCGATCCTAACTGTTAGGGAAACCTACAGGCAAAAAATATAGGAAATTGCAATAGCATTTTTGTTTTGTTCTCTATGATTAAAAGTTTCAACTTTCAGCAAAATAAGAAATTTGTCTATTTAGATTTAGAACCTTCCGTCAGCAGTAGCAATAGAAACTCTGGCCCTTCGAGGGAGACCTTGCTTACCAGTGAGTAGAGGACAAGAGGTGGGAGATGCCAAACCTTATGCTATTACTTAACATGAATGCTCTCTAGAAACATTCTCACATCAAACATGGGAAAACCTTAACAAGAATATGGGGTGCTTGAAACAAGATGCAAATATTGCACTTGCACTACAAATGTTAGGCAACCTCGATTGCATGTCCAGGAATTGCCCTCATGGCATCACATGGGAAAGACTATTGATTTTCACTTTGCTAAGGGTTTATTAAATGCTAAATGCAAAGGCCAAGTGTCATTGCTAGAAAGCATTTTTGTTTTTGGGCTAGCTATAAACAGATTGTAAGTGTAATTGAGACTCTACCAAGCATCGTTTAAGCTTGTTGCACTTGGTATGTGTCGGAATTGAAACTATAATAGCTAGTATCTCATCAAATCATGGAGTGTCCAACATAAACTACAAGAGTTGGTCTTCTATGAAGCCTTGAGAAACCATGGCAAACCATTGCTTTGTCCATATCTTGTAAAAATTACAGTCCGTAAGAATATGTTTTTTGGGTTGCTTGATCAAGTATGATACATGCCTTGTCAAAAATGTGAATAGCATATGCATTAATATGTTATTTTCTTCATCTTCTTGAGGTCTCTTTGCAATAGTGGTTTTCCTTGGTCCTTATAGTATGGTCTATTGCTTCGATAAGGCGTGTTGCGCTATAATTGCCTACATTCGTTCTTGATGAGTGGCACATCAGTCATGGTTAGTGTTGCTTTTCTTCTTGATGATGAAGTGAATATGTAGAATTATGAAAACATTTACTACTATGGTTTTAATACTAAATACAAAACATAGCAATTAATGTATTGCTCCATGTTTTGAAAATAAAGCTAATTCTCTACAAAATTGTCTTTGATATCATACCTTATTTGAGCATGCTTTTGAAGCGTTGTATAGAACAAATACAATTCCAAGCCATACAATGTATTTCCTCAATACTGCTCAACGAAGAAGGTCTTCTCTATAAGCCCTCTCCATAAGCCCTCAATTATTTGCTTTGATTTGTCAGTTACGAAAATTGCAAATATTCTTTTCCATGATTGTTTTTTGAAACATGTTGGCTACTTTGTGCAACATGCTTTCTTTTTGTAGAGCACAGGAGATAGAAATTAACTCCTTTTTAGAGTCTAGCATTGCCTGTCAAAAATTAGCCTTGCTAGCTTTAAACAAGGACGGATGGTTCTATGGTTGGACTATCAACTACTACAATCAATAGACTGTGATGCTGACTATTCGAATTGAAGTCTGGACTGCCATGTGCAGTGTATTTGATTTTGAAATTGGGCTTGTGCATCTTGTCTTTCTATATTGGCCTAAGTGCTACCCAGTAGTTGAACTTTGTTGTAATTATGATGCACGTTACTTTGGCTCTACATGTATAGACAGGTCATGTCTGATTATATGATAGAAGAACTAAGTAACTCATTGCTAATAAATAGAGTCATCTTAGATTATACTAAGTTGTTCATTGAAAAAAATCCTCACAAAGAAATGCGGTATAGAAAAAGATACTGCATCTAAAAAAGAAGAAATACATAAGCATACTAGTGCTTCTCACAAGTCAAATTTTATATGTTTTGATTCACTTCAAATTTTATGTATACTCTACAATGCCTTTGGATTGTAGACACTTATAAATAGAATTATTTCTTGCATTCTCAGAAAACTATTGCGAGTTGTTTTCAACGGGATGGTAAGGAGCCTTCATATGCCAGTTTTGTTTTCTAGAGTTGTGTTGGTGCCTGCATGAACATTCAGGTTTTAGGCATTTAAATCTGCAGGCACCCTCCCAAAAAATCCCCTTTTTGGACACCTCCAATTAGTTATCAAGGAACTTTTACACAGTTTTGAAATATTCTTGAAATTCCCTGCTTTATGGAGGTAAATTTTATTCCAATTCCAATCAAGATATATGTTTTCTGAACTAATGGAGCCAGTCTTTTCAGGGCCATTTTCTGCTGAATTGTAATACGTGGTTGTTTGGCTACCTCTATTTTTCTGTTCATGGTATGTGTTGGTGCCTGCATGAACGTTCAGGTTTCAGGCATTTAAATCTGTAGGCACCCTCCCAAAAAATCCAAAACATTCTAAGTCTTTGGGCCTCCTAAGCATGTTTCAATGTCAGCATCATATTTCTTGGAGGACAGTCATCATATTTTCTACCAGCCTAATATTTCCGCGGGGTCATCATGTTTCTAACATCAGTCATTTTCATTATGATCACCCGGATGTTATTGCTGCAAGATTCAGTGCAACCTGATATTCTTATGGGGGGTGATATTTGCTTGTCCATCACCCTGATATTTTGCGGGGGGGGGGGTGATATTCTAAATATTAGGTTAGCTTACGAATATCGCCCTTGCACCAATATGATGATGATGTCATCCAGGTCCGAGGGGGTCATATTTCCAACATCGATCATCTTACGAAGATCCCCCTGAGATTGCAATATGATGATGACATCATCTGGATATGAAGAAGTGTATGGTACGAGCATGATGAGGAGGATCGTCCTCCGATACATCAGGTGATGCGGTTAGGATGATACTTTTTCGCGGGGTGATATTTCCCCGCGGGGTGATGCGAAATATCAGGGTGATGTTTCATGTCAGGCGAGCAGGCAGGAGGTTCACTAATGTCAGGGTAATATTGGCCGACAGGATATCATACAGGAGGATGATGATGAGGTTTAAGCTAGCGTCATCAGGAGCAAAATCACCAACATCATATATGCTCATGATCTAGCTTATAAAGTGTTGAGGAGGTCGTCGCGGGGTGCATGTGGGGTAATTAATTCCCCCATAATTTGAAAATATCAGGGTCATATTTCTTGGCGGGAAAGTTTCAAAGTCCACTGTCCGCTGCAATTCCAAGGACTGCAGGTTGGTACACCACTAATGGCGGATGTTACAGGGTTTGGGTGATGACATGGACGGATTAGGTACCCGATTGAAGATGTGAATCCCTAGAGCGGCGTCCCAGATCCCGATTCCACCTACTCATTCCTATTTGTCTCTCTGCAACCTTGAATATTTCTGAGCACCATTTCTCATGCATCGTATCTCACAATTTTTTGAATTGCCTTGTAATTAATTCGCTAAGTACACAGTTTTTCTATAAAAAGCAAACTGTGTTACTCTTTTGAGAGGGTTGAAGACTTGGGCAATTTTTTGTGTGAATAATGAAAAACAGAGCATTTCCCTGGCTATCGTATCTCTGTGGAGTTTATGAGTTGCACCTTGAATGTACATTGCATACATTTTCAGTTTCAATGTTGTTTTATATGAAAAATGCTTATGGCATGTGTCTAGTTGTTCCTCTCCACTTGTTACATACATTTCTTCTTCTGAATTTGGTTGCTAAGGGTTCCTCAAATTCTAGAATACAGATTTATGTATTGCATGCTTAATCTTTAGACTTCCATTCAAGGAGTGGATTAAATTGTTTTAGGTTGAGTATGGAGGAGATTGTATGTCAATTGGGATATCTGTAAGTAGATGTAGTTAAATACCCATTCTTGGGTGATGTTTGTAAGGCAAGCATCAATCTAACCCCTTGAAACTTGAATCCAAAATGCAATCCGTTCTTGTGTATACGTCTAGTTGACTCCTTGCCCTAAGATAGGCACCAGTCTGCTTCTGGACTAGTAGTTATGATCCAAAGCCCCTATCTTGCATCCAAACCATCAAATTTAAACCATCCAAAACCTGTTAGTTGTAGGAGTAGGATTAGGAGCCCCTGCATACTCTCATCCATAACTAGACACATATGTCCAAGAATGTTGCTAACCTTGTGATTTGTCACACAAGTCTTGGTCCACACATGAGAGTATTCTACCTATTATCGCAAAGCTAAATCTTTTTGTCATAGGGCAAGTCAATGTTACATCTTTCGCAAATAGGGACACCCCCCTTGGTGCAGCAGAACTAGAAGTGAAGGGGAGGCAGCTCACGCAACCTCCTATATTCGTTGGCCGAATCTGCCTGTGCATTGGAACTGGCAAACCCACTGCTGATTCAGAAATAAATACCAACAGATGGCGACTCTACTAGGGACCAAGAGTCAAATAGTATGAAATCATTGCTGCATATCCGGTTCTTTCATGTGAATATGGTGCTCTGCTGATGGAATGAACTCAAAAAATATTTGATGAGCTTTCAGTTGTTTGAAAATTTTATCCTTTTTGGAGAGGTGGCGACTCTACAAAAAATGTTTTAGTGCACATGAAAGGCTGATGTATGTTATGTGATCCAAGAATGTTCTGTTCAAGATTTCAACATCTGGATGAGAAAAGGTACCTAGCTCCTTCCCATTTATATTTGTTGTTTTATTGCATAAGCTAGATGCCCAGGGGAAGCCTTAGGTCTTAGGCAGATATATGATGTCTGAGAGTGAATTTTTTATGAATCCAAATATGTATTCACCCATACTCAGTCAATAGGGGGATGAAATGTTGAGTAAAAGAATGGAAGAGATAAAAAAGAGGTTGACATTCTTAGAGGCTAGACAGGCCCAGTTAAATAGTAATAACCCTATTGTGTCTGACAGTCAGAAAGCTAAACCTCTTGTCATCCCTTTTGATCCTTTGTATGACCAATTATATTTATCATGGGTTGATTATCAAGTTGAAAGTATGCTTGCTAAGACTTTCAATTAGATGCCTGGATTTAGTGGTCACAGTGTATGTGATGGGGTGCACATATCCAAAATTTTCATAGGTTCATGGAGAGACACTCATTTAGAGATGAGGATGTGTGTATGAGGTTTTTTGTTAGATCCTTTGATGCAAAATCTAGAGATTGGTATTTGAGTTTTCCAGAAAGATCCTTTGCATGTTGGGATGAACTTGCTAATTGTTTCAAAGAAGAATTTGCAAGAGAACCTGCTGATCTTGTTGCAAGATTAATGGAAATCAGAAAACAAGATAAAAAGCCCTGTATTGATTTCAGTCATAGATTTGTAGTAACCCTTTCACAAATCCCTGAAGTCTTCAGACCTGATATTTCAACTTGTGTTGGCATATATTTTGAAGCTTTTGAGGAGGGCTCTAGTGCATTGTTGAGGGAATTCAAGATAACAAGTATGCAGATGACATACAAGTTTGTAGAAAATATAGAAAAAATGAGAAATGAGCACATGCAGAATTCCCTGTCCACAGGTTTTGGTATGAATAACGGTTATAAGGCTGCAAATGACCAAGTGATTATGGCATCATGTGAAGATAAAAATGAGAATGAAAATACATCAGTTGAGGATGCCTGTAGAAGGATCAATGATAACCCCCGTTGCAAGGTTGAGGTGTCTGGTTTTGAAAATAATGATGAAGTTATGGACAGAAATGAACATCTGTTTGAATGGATTTGTGGAGATGATTATGAGTATTGTGCTCATGATAGAGAAGAAATAAGCAAACAGAGCAGCACTTCCATGTGTGAATCACTGCCTTCTTTTCACACACATGGAGATGATGAAGAGCAGTCAGAGATTGAAACAAGTGCTAGTGTTGAGCATGATTGTTCTTCATTTGATTATAGTTTTGCTTATGCCATACAAGCTGATACTCCTCCACAAAGAGAATCCATTGGTAATGAAGATGCATATTCTATTGCCCATGAACTAGCGGCATACCATGATGAAGTTGAAACACCTGGATCACCCATTTTTGACACATATGGTGATGAGGATCTGTTTGAGTATGGTTGGAATCTAGGCACTGATGTTGATATGGATTCTAGTTCTCATCCTGATGAAAGAGAAACCAACATATATCATGAAGGTTATTGCAGGGAGGTGCCAGAATCTGAGTTTTCTCTATTTGGTGTAGCTGAAAGTTGTGTGCCTGAAGTGCACAAATATGGATTTGAGAGCTTTATCTTTGATATGCCAGCTTATGATAAAATGAAGCCTGATGTTCCTAGCTGCAGGATAGACTTTGAGTGTTTTCAATTTTTAGTCCAGCTGGGAGATCATTTTACAATGCATATGGCTGATACAAATGATAATGAGTGTTATATGTTATATGAGAATGCATTGTTTGGTAAATATAACATTCACATGTTGCTTGATGCTGAAGGTTGTTTGCATAAGGTTAACAGTGACAAGTTAAATAAGATGGTTGAATATGCAAATGACAAGGCTTGTTTGTGGGTAAATCATGGCAGCATCTTCAGGGTTGACCCAGTGAGATCAAAAGAAAATCAAGTGTTTGACAAAGGAAAATTCTAGTTTTTATTTTTTTGGTGGCCCTAGGCCACCATGTTTATTTTAAAATAATGTGTTTATGATGCAGGTTAGTGTAACTTCATGACTCTGTGCCCAATGGATAAGGGACTGGTCTGCATCCCAAAGATCTATGGTTCTCGCCATGCCTGCAAGAGGCATGCGTCCCCAAACAGAGCCACTGTTGGTGCCTGCATGAACATTCAGGTTTTAGGCATTTAAATCTGCAGGCACCCTCCCAAAAAATCCCCTTTTTGGACACCTCCAATTAGTTATCAAGGAACTTTTACACAGTTTTGAAATAATCTTGAAATTCCCTGCTTTATGGAGGTAAATTTTATTTCGATTCCAATCAAGATATATGTTTTTTGAACTAATGGAGCCAGTCTTTTCAGGGCCATTTTCTGCTAAATTACAATACGTGGTTGTTTGGCTACCTCTATTTTTCTGTTCGTGGTATGTGTTGGTGCCTGCATGAACATTCAGGTTTCAGGCATTTAAATCTGCAAGCACCCTCCCAAAAAATCCAAAACATTCTAAGTCTTTGGGCCTCCTAAGCATGTTTCAATGTCAGCATCATATTTCTTAGAGGACGGTCATCATATTTTCTGTCAGCCTAATGTTTCCACGGGGTCATCATGTTTCTAACATCAGTCATTTTCGTTATGATCACCTGAATGTTGTTGCTGCAAGTTTCAGTGCAACCTGATATTCTTATTGGGGGGTGATATTTGCTTGTCCATCACCCTGATGTTTTGCAAGGGGGGGTGATATTCTGAATATCAGGTCAGCTTACAAATATCACCCTTGCACCAATATGATGATGATGTCATCTAGGTCTGAGGGGGTCATATTTCCAACATCGGTCATCTTACGAAGATCCCCCTGATATTGCAATATGACGATGACATCATCTGGATATGAAGAAGTGTATGGTACGAGCATGATGAGGAGGATCTTCCTCCGATACATCAGGGGATGCAGTCATGATGATACTTTTCTGCAGGGTGATATTTCCCCGCGGGGTGATATTTCGCATTAGGGTGATGTGAAATATCGGGGTGATGTTTCGTGTTAGGCGAGCAGGCAGGAGGTTCGCTGATGTCAGGGTAATATTGGCCGACAGGATATCATGCAGGAGGATGATGATGAGGTTTAAGCTAGCATCGTCGGGAGCAAAATCACCAACATCATATATGCTCATGGCCTAGCTTATAAAGTGTTGAGGAGGTCGCCGTGGGGTGCATGTGGGGTAATTAATTCCCCCATAATTTGAAAATATCAGGGTCATATTTCTTGGTAGGGAAGTTTCAAAGTCCACTGTCTGCTGTAATTCCAAGGACTGCAGGTTGGTACACCACTAATGGCGGATGTTACAGGGTTTGGGTGATGACATGGATGGATTAGGTACCCAATTGAAGATGTGAATCCCCAGAGCACCGTCCCAGATCCTGATTCCACCTACTCATTCCTATTTGTCTCTCTGCAGCATTGAATATTTTTGAGCGCCATTTCTCATGCATCGTATCTGGCGATTTTTTGACTTGCCTTGTAATTAATTCGCTGAGTACATGGTTTTGCTATAAAAAGCAAACTGTGTTACTCTTTTGAGAGGGTTGAAGACTTGGGCAATTTTTTGTGTGAATAACGAAAAATAGAGCATTTCCCTGGCTATCATATCTCTGTGGAGTTTATGAGTTGCACCTTGAATGTACATTGCATACATTTTTAGTTTTAGTGTTGTTTTATATGAAAAATGCTTATGTGTCTAGCTGTCCCTCTCCACTTGTTACATATATTTCTTCTTCTGAATTTGGTTGCTAAGGGTTCCTCAAATTCTAGAATACAGATTTATGTATTGCATGCTTAATCTTTAGATTTCCATTCAAGGAGTGGACTAAATTGTTTTAGGTTGAGTATTGAGGAGATTGTATGTCAACTGGGATATCTGTAAGTAGAGGCAGTTAAGTACCCATTCTTGGGTGATGTTTGTAAGGCAAGCATCAATCTAACCCCTTGAAACTTGAATCTAAAATGCAATCCATTCTTGTGTATACGTCTAGTTGACTCCTTGCCCTGAGATAGGCACCGGTCTGCTTCTAGATTAGTAGTTATGATCCAAAGCCCCTATCTTGCATCCAAACCATCAAATTTAAACCATCCAAAACCCGTTAGTTGTAGGAGTAAGATTAGGAGCCCCTGCATACTCTCATCCATAACCAGACACATATATCCAAGAATGTTGCTAACCTTGTGATTTGTCACACAAATCTTGGTCCACGCATGAGAGTATTCTGCCTATTATCACAAAGCTAAATCTTTCTGTCATAGGGCAAGTCAATGTTACATCTTTCGCAAATAGGGACACTCCCCTTGGTGCGACAGAACCAGAAGTGAAGGGGAGGCAACTCACGCAACCTCTTGTATTCGTTGGCTGAATCTGCCTGTGCATTGGAACTAGCAAACCCACTGCTGATTCAAAAATAAATACCAACAAGTTGTTCGAAAAGAGATTTAATAGGGTGCTCGCAGCTGCTATGGTGTAGTAAAGGCTAGAAATGAATGTTTATAGAAGATAACTATTTTTGGCAATCCTTGTTTTTGTTGCTATTATAAGTGATTCATTTTGTGTCAATGTAGAACAACTATTCCAACATGGCATCTTTTGGTTCCTATTTGTTTATTTACGAAAACTACTTTGTCATATGGTTTTGCAATGAACTTTATTAAATAGCAATTGTTAAGGGGTAAAAAGAGAGAAGATGGAATGTGTGAGTACACTAGATCAAACCCTCCTTTCACTCTAACATTCAAGGACAAAGACCAAGCCAAGCCACTACAAAATGGAAGAGGGCTTAGCTACTGATCTTTGTGTTCTTGTTTGTCAAAAAAAGATAAGATTCAACCAAGATTTTTATCAAACCCTAGGCTAAGTATGAAGGAAACCCTAGTTAGAAGATAATCATCTTGAAACATATGATCAACAATAGAAATATGGAAACCGAAAGTATAGAGAGGATCAGTAATATGTTGGAACCTATCTCCCGAAAGCATAGGTGTCAGAGGACAAATTTGACAACTGCCCAAGTCCAGATGTTGGATTCTGTTAGAGGTCAAAATTGATGAAATGTTACTAATGATGCTTAGAACTCAGATCCAGAAGCTTGAGGCCCTATAGACTAGGGAGGCAACTGCCCAAGTCTAGTTAGAGGAATATTTTGGAACTGTTTCTGGATCCTGAAACTCCATTTCTTGCATTGCTTCCCTATAGCTCCACTTTTTATCGAAACCTATACCTATAACTTGCACACAAGGCAACAAGAGACGAGTTTGGGGGTTGTTGTGTTTAGGGATTTGCCTCAGTCAAATCTTGGGTTAGCATTCAAGATTTCTCAACACTGTTGTTAATGAGAGAGCATGCCCTTGCAAGGCAGAGGCTAAAGATAATCCAAATGATGAAATGATTAAGATGATTCAAATAGCAATGATGTCACCTTAGAGGTGAAGCCCCTGGGAGGATGAAAGCTCTTCAACTCAAAAGGAGATGGATGATGATGCCAAATCTGCAATAAACACACAAATACAAACACAAATCCGCAACAATAACACAATGAATACCTTGAATGCTCTTTGCTCCAATATCATAAGTTTGTGTTATTCATCTAGGTGTAAAATGAATTCATAAACTCACTTATATATGCTTTCCTGCTAACATTTACGAATTTAAATCACAAGAGATGACAAGGAGAAACATTTTGGAAGGGCCCAAGCTGACATACCAAAAGTTAGCCCTGACCAATTAGGAGAGACTTGGGCGGTTGAGGCCCAAGTCTAGGGGCCTAAATTGGGTCAGGGAAAAGCTAAAGGAGGTCCCAAGGGTCCAAAATGTCCTAGGTGTCGGGGAATTTCCTTTGAGATGATCAATTATAATGTATAAAGAAGCAAATAGGACCTAAGTGCTAAACTAGGAGGTAAAAAGGCATGTGGTCACTTTTTAATCCATAACAGTAATGCAAACGACTCTTGTTTTTTGACATAGCAGCTCACGTTCCACTGGCCATGTTGCACGTCATAATGACTATTAAAAAATTTTAGTCTTGCCAATACATTGACAGTCTTTTCCATGGTTTTTAAATTGTCATATTAAACAATAAATCTTGTAAGTTGCATTGTATATCTAAATTTAATTATTTTGTTCTGAACCACTTGTATGCCCAAAATTGATTTTCAAACCTATCTTTCTTTGCACTCAAATTTAAATTGCTTTACCAATCTGAAATTATTTTTGCAACAATACAGTGTAATTTAGAATTAATATTTACATCATATTTGTTTTGTTAAATGAAACTTATCTTTATATTTGTTGTTTATCTTCTCCATATACAATTATTGTTGTTTGGTAGATTGTCTTTCAAATATCTTTAGATCTTCATGGACATTGCATTTTTGTGCTTTGGCACGACAATAGTAATTAAGGGTTTTCATCCTTAATTGCATAATTATGATATGTTTCATTCTCTAATTTATAGTTCAAATTTCATGTTGATCACAAAGTAGAATCATATATATAATTATCTATTGCAATTGATATCTTCTTCTTGAATTGTTTGTCATAGATATGCCATTACTATAGGAGTCATAACTCCTCATACCATCCTTTGACTTTTGCTAACCAAACTTAGCCAGTGAAAGAATACACAATTACACTAAATTGCAAGAGGAAGTTGTGAAAAAATGCATGGTTTACTGCTAAAATCATATTCAGTAGGTATCTAGAGAGTTCAAGAGTTAGCTAAAAGGATAATTAGGTGAACCAAACCACACAATGTGCTAAAACAACTGATTTTACTCTCCATTGACTTCATATGTGTTGTTGGTCACAAAATGTGTCACAAGGTAGGAAACATGAAGTAGAATAGTTAGCCATTGACAGAATACACAGGTACACTAATTTTCAAGAGGAAGTTGCTACTAAAAATTCTTGGTTTACTGCCCAAATCATATACAATAGGTATATGGGGGTACAAGCATTAGGTAAAAGTTGAAATATATAATTAGGTGAAACAAATCACATAACATGATTAGGCATAGCTAAATTCAGGTTCAACAATAATTAGGTTAACCTTACTAGCTACTAAGGAAGCTACAATGGCTCAGATTATTAGTTGCAATTTAGCCATTCTCATTTCTAAGATTATGTGATGGTCATTATGTTCAATTAATGCAACTAGTTATCATTATTTTAATTTGCATTCGTGACTTAAATGATGTGCCATTTGTCCATGATGTTTCAATAGCTAGCAGTCTTTGACTCAATTACTCTGCAGTTATCAAAAACTAGAACAAGGTAATGTTTGAAATGAGGATCAACTTTCTGATCTCATGATTGAATATATACTATATACGATGAGTTAATGTAATGTTGTCATTGGAAATATCTAGATTTATATGACCATAGACTATATTTGCTACTTTAATATGCGTTACACAACACTTCCTTATCTAATTCATATTAATTCTTTCATATAATTATTTTCTTGAATACTTAAACAATTGGAGAATAAACTAGGAAAGTAAACAATGTTGATAGTTCCCAAAAACAACAATAAATGACATAAATAGAACAAAGATCCCAATATATTTCTATGTTCAAATTTATATCTTTATATACTCGTTATGTAGGAACTAATTGTTATGATTGATGTACTACTTAACTCTAAACTTAGATATTTTATGCTCTATTTTTTATTGTTTGTTACATGTTTTGGACCATTTCCTTTTCAAAGTCATCAATTTGTGACAAAGAATTACATTGTTGGGAAACATATTTTATATGAAGTTTGCTACTCTAGAATTTTTGTGTTGAAGCCATGGATGACATGATCCCAGACAACCCTCTTATGAAAGAAAAACTTTCACAACAACCTATAATAGTGGAAATGTACAGGCCACAAGAGAAAGCACAACTATTATCAATAGACGAGGCTTGGGAGCAAATGCATTACTTTTGAATTGAGTTGTTCAACTATAAAGTGGGTGATTTCTTGTTTGATACTGTGCAAGTATTGCTCCATTGTCATTACACATCAAATGAGCTCCACAATGGCTTTTTCGATTATTTTTTGTATTGCCTTAACAATGGTTGTATTGCAACTCTATCATCTTTTGAGCATGAACTACATCCAACAATACTCTATGACCTGCACAATATACATGACAAAAGCACATACTTGCATAGAATGAGAATTTCAGCCACATAGCTCAATGGCTGCAATGAAAAATGACTATGGGGTGACACATTTGTTAGACACACAAGAATACTAAGAGGGGGGGTGAATCAGTATTCAAACAATTTCCAATTTCAACAACCTCAACTTATCTGAACAAATTAAAACTTAAGCATCACAATATCAACATGAAAGAATAACATAATGTACATCAACACATAACACCAGATTTATGTGAAAAACCTTAGAAGGGAAAAACCATGGTGAGGATTAACTCACAATAAATGAAGCTCAAATGATAACTTTGTTTTAGGGGCTTTAACCCAAGGAAGCTGCTACTCCCTAAGTAACTTTGATTTAGGGTGACTCCCAAGGAAGCTTCTACTCCTTGATGACTTTGTTTTAGGGTCACTCCCAAGGAAGCTTCTACTCCCTAAAATTAGAACACATTTACAAAGGATTACAGTAATGACAGTCTTTCTATTGTCTAAAAATTGCATTGAAGCTTACACCTTTAATGATTGTACTTCTACCTCTTCACACATTATTTTGATGATCTGAGTAGTCAGGCACACTCTATACTTAATCATTGTCACAGATATATCTTCAAAATGAATCAGGACAGCATCAACAACTTCTTCTCTTTCTCCTTCAGTTGCTCATCAACAATGCGTTCAATCTACCTTTTATCTGCTTGCGAGCATTTTCAATCCAATTGCAATCACACTTCACCTCACTCACTTTGATTCACTATTTATACATGATATTACATTGATGACATTGTTAGTCGGCCATATGCAACATGAAAGAATACATTTACAAGTCATCCAGACAACACACAATCTGAAACATGTAGAAGATAGGTCCTAAGTGAAGCCACACATTACACCAGCAGAAGATCCAGGCCTTGCAAACCCCAACACTTGCTTATCTAGGTCCAAAACATCCTTCACAATTTCAAACATCAAGGAATTACATCTGCATACTCTGCTCATTTTGAAATAGGACATCTTTAAGGAAAACACGTGAAGATTTGAAGTATAACAACCACATCAACTTGGGAAACCTTGAGCGGTATTGGAAACAAGAAAGATCTTCGTGAAAATTTTCCATATGAGTCCACATGACTCATAAAATATCCCCAAACACTCCTTTGCCACTGCACATCAAAGAATTGTGTCGCATAGCTTCAACCATTTACTCTAAAAACACTCTGTCATTTGGAACACACTGCAACATGTTGCCAATTGAAAAACTGAGTTGCGGACCACCAAGAAGCTTGAAACTAAAAAGAGGCATGCAATGCACATCCAAGAACATGTCCACAAAACTGCAAGGGCAATCATTCACTTCTAGAGGAATGCAAAGCATTCCAATAGGTCTTCATTACAATTTCATTCTGCCAAAGCACATACTAGTGTTCTATCATACATAACTTTCAAAACGAAGGGAAATATGTGTAGACACCTAAAATTGACCTGTTCCTAGATCAAGCTTTCATCTACCATAATTTGCTTTAATTAAATAATTCTTATTTATTTGATGGATGAACTTAATCAAATAAATTATTATTTAGTTGTTTAATGTATAATTCTTCTTCTAGGTCACCATTCAAAAATGTTGACTTGACATCCATTTGATATACTTTGAAATTCTTATGAGCAACAAGAGGAAGGAACATTTTGATTGCCTCCATTCTTTCTATAGGAGCATACGTCTCCTTAAAATCAATGCCTTCTACTTGAGTGTAACCTCTGCATACTAATCTTGCTTTGTTCCTTACAACTTCACCTTCTTCATTCAGTTTGTTCTGAAACACCCATTTTGTTCCTATAATATTCTTTTTTGTTGGTATGGGAACCAATTCCCATGTTTGATTCTTCTCAATCTAATCCAATTCTTCTTCCATGGCTTTTATCCATCCATCATCCTTGTTGGCTTTAGCAAAGGTCTTAGGTTCTACTTTTGATAACAAACATAAGTTTTCTTTCTCATGTGTCTTGGCAAACCTTCTCCTTGTTTGCGCACCTTCATTCTTGTCTCCAATGATCTACTCTGTTGAGTGATTCTTTTGAACATACTTTGCTAGGGTCTTAGGCATCTACTCTGGTTCTTGTTCATTTTCTTCTTTCACTTCTTCTTCTTCTTCATCAATGCAAGGAAAGATATTAGATCCAGTGTCTTCTAAATCTTGTGAGAACCGATGCAAGTCTTCATCTACTTTGACATTTGTGCTTTCAATCATCTTTCCCAACCTTTTGTTGTAGCATCTATAAGCCTTGTTTCTGGTTAAGTAACCAAGAAAGATTCCTTCATCATATCTTAAATCAAACTTTTCTAGGTCTTCTTCATCTCTTTTGATATAGCATTTGCTGCCAAAGATCCTAAAGTATCTGACAGTGGGAGGTCTTCCATACCACAACTCATAAGGGGTCTTAGTGCTATTGACCCTTAAATGCACTCTATTAGTTAGATAGACAGCAGTGTTAATTGCTTCCTTCCAGTATATATTAGGCAGATCTGCATCTTTCCACATTTCCCTAGACATTTCTTGCATAGTCCTAATCTTTCTTTCCACTACCCCATTTTGCTAAGGGGTTCTAGGAGCAGACAAATGCCTCCTAATACCATGATCTTCACAAAACTTTTCAAATTCATTTGAAGTAAACTCACCTCGTCTATCTGACCTTAAAAATTTGATCTTAGTATCCATTTAATTTTTAACTAAACCTTTGAAAACTTTAAACTTACCAAGGGCATCATATTTTTCTCTTAAGAAAGTCACCCAAGTCATTCTAGAATAATAATCAATGAGCAACATAAAATACCTTTCACCTTGTTAACTCTTTACTCTTGTAGGTCCACATAGGTCTGTGTGAATCAACTCTAATGGCTTTGAAGAAGAGTACTCCTTTATTTTAAAACTTGTCTTTGTCTGCTTTCCCATCTGACATTCCTTGCATACAGTGTTTGCAAGCTTGATTATCGTAGGAATATCTCTCACTACATGAGTAGAGTTGATTCTTACCATATTATCAAAGTTGTTGTTTTGCATTCTTTTGTGTCACAACCAACATTCACTGGATTGAGTCAACAAACATGTTCATCCATTTGCCTCCTTCAAGTGATAAATATCACAAAATGTCTTTATACCTTCTGCAACTAGCTTTGTGGATCCTACCTTCTTGATTTCACAACCATTGGCATGAAAAGTAATATTGTAACCTTTCCTGCACATTTGACTGACACTGAGAAGATTGTGTTGTAATCCTTTGACATAGAGAACATCCTCAGTCTTGTTCTTTCCATCAATAGTTATGACACCTTTTCCACATATTTGAGTTGACTCGTCACCTCCAAACTTGACAGCTCCACCATCCCACTTCTCAAGGCTGATAAACTTCTCTTTGTCACTAGTCATATGATTTGAACAACCACTGTCAATAACCCAAGATTTGGTTTCTTCTTTTGCATGGAAGGCAGTCCATACAACCATTGATCTTTCATTGTTTTGGACTATTTGCAAGGTATTAGTTTTTCCATAGTTTCCAACAATATCCTTTTTGTCACCAACACTCACAACCAAGAAAAGTGTTTCATCATTTGAATCATCATGACCCTCATCTTCTGATGAACAACTATCTTCTGTGGAAAACATACTCCTTTTGAATTTACTATTTTTGTTGCTTCTCCTAGCTTCTTTAAGAGGACATTTAGAGGCAAAGTGACCAACCTTTCCACAATTGAAGCATTTAAATGGTAACTTACCTTTATATTTGCCAAAGCCTTTCTTCAGTGTTCTTACAAAATTTGCTTCAGCATCATCAGGGCTTTCATCTTCGTCGGTAGTTTCTTCCTTTGTCTTTTTACTGACTTTGAAAGCATCTTCTTTCTTTGGAACGTCACTGTCAAACTCTCTCATTTCAAAAGCGGTAAGGGTAACAAACAATTGTTCTAAAGTGTATGTATCCAAATCTGTAGTCTCCTCAATAGTAGATACCTTAGGACTATAAGATTTGGGAAGAGATCTTAGAACCTTTATCACAACCTCATCTTCTTTTACTTCTCCACCAAGGCCTATGATACCATTGACCACTTCATTAACCCAGAGCATGAAACCAGCAATTTTTTCATCCTCTGACATCTTTAGGGTTTCAAATCTATTTTTGAATATTTGTATCTTAGCTTGCTTTACTTTCTTATCTCCTTCATAAATAGTTTCAAGTTTATTCCAAACTTCTTGAGCAGAGTTACAACCCATCACATTTGAAAGTTATGAATTAGTTAATCTACTCATGATAGCAAACTTTGCCTTGGCATTATTATCATACTTCTTGATTTCATCTGCATCTATGGGAATAGTAGTAGGGACAGTGCAACCTTTCTTGGCAGAATCCCAAACTCCACATCCTAGTGAATTGATGTAGCCTTCAATCCTTACCTTCCAAAAAGCATAATTTGTTCCATCAAACCTAGGTATCTTGCTAGATCCAACTTGTGCCATCCTGGATCTTCCTCAAGCAATGAAGCTTCCCTTAGAGGAACTTGGCTCTAATACCAATTGTCAGACACACAAGAATACTGAGAGGGGGGACAATTGGTATTCAAACAATTTCCAATTTCAACAACATCAACTTATCCAAAGCAAATTAAAACTTAAGAATCACAATATCAACATGAAAGAATAACACAATGCACATCAATACATAAAACCAAATTTACATGGAAAACCCTAGAAGGGAAAAACCACGGTGAGGATTAACTCACAATATATGAAGCTCAAATGATAACTTTGTTTTATGGGCTTTAATCTAGGAAGCTGCTACTCTCTAAGTAACTTAGATTTAGAGTCACTCCCAAGGAATCTTCTACTTTCTGATGACTTTGTTTTAGGCTCACTCCCAAGGAATCTTCTACTCCCTAAAATCAGAACACATTTACAAAGGATTACAATAATGACAGTCTTTCCATTGTATAAAAACTGATATTGAAGCTTACACCTTTGATGATTGCATTTATACCTCTTCATACTTTATTCTGATGATCTGATCAATTAAGCACACTCTATACTTAATCACTATCAGAAATATATCTTCAAAATGAATCAAGACAGCATCAGCAACTTATGCTCTTTCTCCTTGAGTCGCTCATCAACAATGCATTCAATCTGCCTTTTATCTGCTTGCGAGCTTTTTCAATCAAATTACAATCACACTTTATCTCACTCACTTTGATTCACTATTTATACATGATATTACATTGATTATATTGCTACTTGACCAGATACAACATGAAAGAATACATTTACAATTTAGCCAAACAACACACAATCTGAAACATGTAGAAGATAGGTCCTAAGTGAAGCCACACGTTACACTAACAGAAGATCTAGGCCTTGCAGACCCCAGCACTTGCTTATGTAGGTCCAAAACATCCTTCATAGCTTCAAACATCAAGGAATTACATCTGCACACTTAGCTCATTTGGAAATAGGACAACTTTAAGGAAAACAACCACATCAACTTGGGAAACCTTGAGCGGTACTGGAAACAAGAAAGATCTTCGTGAAACTTTCCCAAATGAGCCCACATGACTCATAAAACATCCTCAAACACTCCTTTGCCACTTAACATAAAAGAATTGTGCCACATAGCTTTAAACATTTACTCTGAAAATACTCTATCATCTAGAACACACTGCAACATGTTGTCAATTGAAAAAATGAGTTGCGGACCACTAAGAAGCTTGAAACTGAAAAAGAGGCATTAAATGCACATCCAAGAACATGTACACAAAACCACAAGGGCAATCATTGACTTACATAGGAATGCACAACATTCCAATAGGTCTTCATTACTACTTCATTTTGTCATAGCACATATCGTTGTTCTATCATACATAACTTTCACAACGGACGGAAATATGATCTGAAATTTTGGAAACAACACCTTCACTGCCTTCTTGACACAATTCCAAAACCACATAACCAAATCTATAGTTGTGGAGGAATGTGGAGCATTCCATCACCCTTCTAGGAACACCTTTATAGAACCAACGCTATCTTCAAGATCTATGTCAGCAAAAAATATCCTTCCGGTGATCAAAGCATCATGAAACTTGGAACATACATAGAATGACATTGTATGAAGCTATGTTCCAATCCCCAAAAGTACAACATCAATATAATGAGAATGCAGAGAAATCTCCCAGACAGTCTTCAAAGAGCAGTCATCTTGAAACAAAAATTGTCACCAATTTCCAGAGGCCAAAACTTCTTCCTACGACTAAGGAACATTAGGATGGAACAATCAACATGCTTCAGGCCACCAACAACACATCTAATCCTCTTCGTGCTTCTAATTTCCATCTCAATTTTGTACTTATCAAGGCACATCTCAATTCTACACTAATCAAGGCATGACATCCAATCATGAACACCATCACACTTCCATGATAGTGTTGACATCAATGACAGCCTTAACAATCTCCTCAACCTTGTGATAATGTTGACATCAATGACAACAACCTTAGGCATCATATGTGCAATAACATTCTATATACAATGGCTAGCATCGTGGTTGAACATACCCATATGCATTTGGTCTTTAACACGAAAAAAGGTATACTTGCATTTTAACAAAGACTCATGCAATCCTACAATATCAATTCTTTTCCATGATGCAAATCTAACTTGTGGACACTATGAGCCTGTATTTTCAAGGATAAATACATACAATTGCATTCAACATGTGCAGTCATCCTTTCCAATACCATGTTGTGATCTAGATGATGCTTGAAAGGAAATTGGAAATGCAATGGATGGACTTGGACTTTATAGGCTTGCTACTGCTATGTCAGAAAAATGCACCCTTGGGGGTTTTTTCCTTTAAGGTTTAGCTCCCAGATCTTTAGATTGCATTTAGAGCATCTTGCATGATAATTCAAACTCCCGATGATAAAACCCTTGGGTCTTGTGACAAATAGGACCTAGGGGGCTATTTTAATGATCCTGGAACAAAGACATGAGGTGGACTTGGGCGCTAGCGCCCTAGTCCAGCCCTATTTTAGGTCTGCCTTAAATTTAAATGTCAGGTTTGTGATTGTTATTTGGTTTCTAGGCCAACATCATAAGTTTCAAATATAAAATTCTTAGCGAGAATCTTAGTAGTTGTATATATAAGCATGTTTAGGTTATCATTTGCAAACTAGAAGATGATTGGGAACTTTATGCATACTTAAGATTTTTTATGATATCATTGTGTTGTACAACATGGCATTCTTATTGTGTTTGTTTTTACAGGTTGGATTACATCTTCTGCTCGTGGCATTGAAGAGCTTCTTCCTTCCATGAGAGATTCATCATCAAGGTGACATTTATTGTGCTTTATCATCATTATCATTTGGATTTTTGCCTCTATCCCACAAGGATCCACACTCTCTCTCTAACAATGGTGTTCAAAAGACTTGAATGTCTCTCTAGGGCTTGACTAAGGCAAGCCTCTAAACATCACAACCCCCTCCCACACTCCTTGTGATTGCAGGTTACAGGTATTGGATCTGGAGAAAGTGGAGTTGCAGGGAAGATAGGAAAACTTTGAAGATTCAGGATCTGAATAGAAGCGGACACTATGCGTGATTTTGGGACAAGGGTGCCATCAACCTTATCCTCTGTATTTCCATTACCGAAAATAGAAGACATAAAAGAGATCAGTGTCAGAAGGAGATCGGGAATCCATAGAAAAACCTATACCTTGGACTAGGGTGCCATCACCATTTTCCCTGACATTTCCATTTTCTAGATTGCGAAAAATAGTGAGTTAAGGTTCTCTTCCCTTTGTCTAATTCTTGTAGCATTTGTCGTAATTCACAGATTTAATTATTGTTTTGCTTAAATTAGGGTTTCAAAAGCATTAAAGCATAATTAGGAACATTGTGTGATAACTTATGAATTTCCCATCAGAAAACCAAGTGGCAACCCAACCTGATAGATGACTCTCCTCTCGATGGGAGAAGCACTCGGTTGAAAAGCCCTTGGAATGTTTTTTGGAAAGGAGGATTCAAACTAAAACAACCACATTCCATCATCCCCCTTTACATATAAATTTTTTTGGTGAATCCATGTTTTGAACTTTTTGGCACCTTGCTGAGTGTTGTTTCATAGATCTACATTCATTCATTGCATTGCATTCAAAAATTTACAAAAAAATTGATATATTTGAAAAAAAATTTAAAAAAATTACATTCTAGGATTTGATTTTTAACATAGTTTGCATTCATACAATTGTATTTCATTAATTCTCTTATTTTTACATTAGATAATTCAATTCATTATTTTCAATATTGCATTTGAAAAATTACAAAAAAAATTGAAAAAATGGAAAATTGGCAAAAATTGGCATATTAGGCTTGCATTTTTGTAAAATTTGAAGTAATTGACATCTAATTTCAACTAATTTATGTTATTTGCATTAAATTTGATCCAAAATACATAAATTCATCATTTAAAATTTATTTGCATTGCATTTTCATGCTTGATTTGTTAGAAATTGCTTGAAATTTTGCATTTTTCATGAAAACCTAGTTTTGCATGAGCTAGGGTTGTAGTCAAAGTCTTGCTTTAGATTTTACTAACTTGTTAAAACACTCATAGGGTCTGATTTCTAATTTAAGTGTTGCATCATAGTGGCCTCGCCTCCTTGCGAAATTTCATGTCTAGGGCTTGAAAACTTGCATTTTTCACTAGATTTGGCCTTATCGTCTTGCTAGACTTGCACTCCAAGCTTGTTGTAAGGGATTTTATTGCACTAATTATCTATTATTGGAATTATTATCTGCTTCCCTTTCTCAATTTCCTTACAACACCCTTTCTTTTGGGCCTTTGCAATGAAAATTTGCATATTTTTTCTATTTTGGCACTAGGGTTTGATCTAGAGTGGCACTATAGGCATGTTGTAACAGATTTTTTGGCATTAGGTGGTTGTTATCACTGTTATAAGCTGTTTTTCATCATAATTTTCCTTAAAACACCCATTTCCCTACTCTTTTGCATTGAGATTTGGTGAAAAATCACATATTTTAGCCTATTTTCACTAGGTTTTGGCTTATCAACTTTCTAGAGTTGCTTCAAAAGCATGTTGTGAAAGATATTTTTGCATTAGTGGACTGTTTTTATGCATATAATGTGCTTTAGCTCTTAAAAATATTTACAAAACCTCTTCTTTCATTCATTAGCATTGAGAAAAGTTGAAAAATTAAGCATTTTTAGAGCATATTCGACATTACTTTTGTATTCACCTTCTGCATAAGTTTTGAAGATCTTGAGAATATGATTTGAAACTAATTTGCAACCTTACACATGGCACCTTCACATCATTTTTATATGGTATCTTTACATGCATTTGTCAAAGATCTTGATTTTGAACAATTTTTAACCCTCATGAGTGAGCATCCTACCATATTAGAAAGCTTAACTGAGTTCATCTCCATGAGTAGCAATGAGAAAGATACTTGTGATATCACTTTCCCTATTCGCTCAGTATCTACTACATGTGATTATGAAATAAACTTGTCCTTTGGTCATTCTTTCAAATGTGATTTTTCCCATGAGGATATGCTAGTACAAAACGATGAAATTAATGAGACTTTCCCTACAACAAGAGAGACACAACATTTGTAAGACATCGTGCCTCCTACAACTACAATAGAAGAACAAATATTTCATGATGTTGAGGACCCTATTGATGTGATAACATATGTAACTAATGAGCAAATAGACAAACTTGATAAAGAGCTAGCCGAATTTCAAGCATTCATGGAAAATGAACGTATAGCGGAAGAAGTTATACCTGTTATTCATAATATAAGAGAATTGATAAAAAGAAGAACAAGATGGTGTTAACGTAAATGGAGGTTTAGCATATATTATACAAACTAATCTTATGCCTCGATATGATCTAGACAACACTTTATCTTTCTTTCATCCTAATACTCTCCCTGACCAAGATAAAGTATTAGTGGATGAGGAAAGAAATCTCAAAGAACAACTCATATTAGAAGACCATTCTATTTATGACTACAATGATAACTATATGAACTATGATGAAATAATTGGTCTAATAGAAGTGGCTAAGGAAATTACTAAAGTATTACATCGTCCACAAGGAAAAGGTATTTACTCTGAGGTCCCTCCTCCATTATCCCTTCAAGGATCGGGAGATAATCAACATATATCAAAAAGATAGATGGAACAACCTACAACTCTCCCCTCTAGCATTAGAGATTGGGAAGAGGGTGACCCACCTGATGATGACTGCTAGCATGAACCTCTCTAACAGGCAAGTATCTCTAACCCTTTATCTCTTGTGATGTGCTTCCCCTGTGATGTGTTATATGTTGTTAGGCCTCCTAGGATGACCCTTGATTCTCTTGTAAGGTCAAGGATACTAGGACACCACCTCTATTGTGACCTTCTTCTATTTGTATCATCATTCTTCTATATCTCCTCTCCTCTAATTTCATTGTTGTGTGTTGTCTTACAGACATAGCGTTGTGATTGGTGAATTGGGGGCACCCTCCTACGTGACTGTCCCTAAGGCACTTGTTCTCCTCTCTGATTTATTGTTTACCTTCCTCTAGTGTTTACATCTAGCTGGCGGATGACGAAAAACATATTATACTGATGTGGACCTAGCATCCCTTTCACGAGTAATCAAAAAATGGACCTAGTCCATACATGAAGACGAGGTTGTAACATATTATCTGACGCTTGGCTAGTGGAATCACTCTGTGTGATTTCTCTATCTTGATGTTGATGATGATGTTATCTTACCTTGCTAACAACACTTTAACAATATTGCTACTCCGTGCACTTTGTTTATCATGGATATCACCTTGCTTGGCTCTCTCATGTAGTTGATCATATGCATTATTGTCTATCATGATTATTTAGACACTAACACTTTTCTTGCAGGGATGTATTTGTGGGAACATTCGGCGATCGTAAGGTACATGTCACCTTTGGGGGGCATGGGCTTTGCGAGAGCTCTTGTTCCCTTGTGTGTTTTCTTCCTATCTTAACGTGCTTGATATCAATATGCAATATCAACCACCTTAAGGTGGGGGCATATATAAGGTAAGTTGTGTGTTTTAGATGATAGTAAAGTGTGTTTGAATAATCTAAAAATCAATCACAATCATTTAAGCCCTCTGTGGAGGTGGGATATCAAGCATATCCTTTTATCTTAAGCCCTCATTGCGAGGCAGGGATGGTGTATTTCTTGAATAAATTGCATTATATTATCATTTTTAAAAGTCCTCATCGCGAGGTGAGGAGCGATTCTGTGACTAACTCAACCCTTAAGCGTGTTTTCAGTGGTTGTTGTGGCGAAGCCCAATCGTCAGTGTGTGCCTATAATGTGCCTGAGATGGTGATGAACCTAGCAATAGTTTCACTCCATCGCCTGTCTATCGTGTTTTCTTTGTGTCTTCAGCGTGTGTGTGTATGGCGTGCTTATTCTCAAAGTGCAAGACCGATGGTGGTGAGCTCCTAGGAGCTACACTTTTGGATTTGTTTGGTGTGTTTGTTCTCAAGGTGCAAGACAAGTGGTGAATAGCTCCTCTACACCTTGGGATTTTGTTTGGCCTGTCTGTTCTCAAAAAAGTGCAAGACCGGTGGTGAACAACTCTACACTTTTTGGCATTTGTTTGTTTACTTTCCTTGTACTTGCATCTTGCATTTCATATGGAAAAATCAAAAAGAAAATAATCATTTTATTCATTGTATTCTCTATGCTTTACATGTCTTCAATGTTGTATTCTCCATGTTTTGCGTGACTGTAACTGTCTTCTCCATGTTTTGCGTGCCTGTTATTGTCTTCAATGTGTTTGGTGTGTCTTCTCTGTGCCTGGTGTGTTTGTTGTGCTTGTTGACCTTACTTTAATGCATGTATTGGCCTTGTGTTTATACATACATTAAAGTGGGGGCTAAATGTTACATCAAAAAAATGTACCCTTGGGGGCTTTTTCCTTTAAGGTTTAGCTCCCAGGTCTTTAGATTGCATTTAGAGCATCTTGCATGATAATTCAGACTCCCGATGAGAAAACCCTTGGGTCTGTGACAAATAGGACCTAGGGGGCTATTTTAATGATCCTGAAACAAAGACAAGGGGTAGACTTGGGCGCTAGCGCCCTAGTCTAGCCCTATTTTGGGTTTGCCCTAAATTTAAATGTCGGATTTGTGACTGTTATTTGGTTTCTAGGCCGACATCATAAGTTTCAAATATGAAATTCTTGGCGGGAATCTTAGTAGTTGCATATATAAGCATGTTTAGGTTATCATTTGCAAACTAGAAGATGATTGGGAACTTTATGCATACTTGAGATTTTTTATGATATCATTGTGTTGCAGAGCATAGCATTGTTACTGTGTTTGTTTTTGTAGGTTGGATTACATCTTCGCCTCATGGCATTGAAGAGATTCTTCCTTACATGAGAGCTTCATTATCAAGGTGACATTTATTGTGCTTTATCATCATTATCATTTGGATTTTTGCCTCTATCCTACAAGGATCCACACTCTCTCTTTGACAACGGTGTTTAAAAGACTTGAATGTCTCTCCGGGGCTTGACTGAGGCAAGCTTCTAAACATCACAAACCCCTCCCACACTCCTTGTGATTGCAGGTTACAGGTATCAGATCTAGAGAAAGTGGAGTTGTAGCGAAGATAGGAAAAAATTGAATATTCAGGATCTGAAAAGAAGCAGACACTGTACGGGATTTCGGGACAAGGGTGCCATCAACCTTGTCCTTTGCATTTCCATTGTTGGAAATAGAAGACATAACAAAGATCAGTGTCAGAAGGAGATCAGGAATCCACAGAAAAACCTGTACCTTGGACTAGGGCGCCATCACCATTGTCCCCGACATTTCCATTTTCTGGATTGTGCAAAATAGTGAATTAAGGTTCTCTGCCCTTTGTCTAATTCATGTAGCATGTCATAATTTGTAGATTTAATTATTGTTTTACTTAAATTAGGGTTTCAAGAGCATTAAAGCATTAATTAGCAACATTTTGTGATAACTTCTAAATTTCCCAATAGAAAACCAAGTGGCAACCCAGCCTGATAGATGACTCTCTTCTCAATGGGAGAAGCACTTGGTTGAAAAGCCCTTGGAATGTTTTTTGGAAAGGAGGATTCAAACTAAAACAACCACATTCCATCATTCATCCCCCTTTTCATATAAAATAGCTACATTTACCACTGCTTGTGGGGAAAGCATGTTCAATGCTATAGCCTATCAAAGTGGCCAACAATCTGATGCAATCACCCTCCACTTGTTTATGGCTCAATCCTTTGCCAATGCATTGACAACCCAAAATAAATTTGCATTGGCATGCTTTGAGACATCCACACATCTTAATGTAACTAAGAACAACTATCTATTACAATTGCGATGATTGGTTTCTAGGCTTGGAATGCCACATGAACAAAGCAGTCTTGAGGGTTGCAAGTTTTGTTTGTTATGGTTGTCACATATATTTCATGTAAGGATACACATCTGGAAAATAATTGACCAGCCCAAAGCCGAGGTGTATTGCAATTGTAAGAATCTAAAAAAGAATTTTAACTTAATTTGTTTTGTCGCCAACTCATGTCATTGTCACTATGAACCACTTCAATACAGGAAAGACTTGAGTGACAAGGGCCATACCAAAGCACCATCTTATGCAATGCCTACAACAAGCCATACTAGCTTTGAATCAACTGCACCAAGTCAAAAAAGTAAAAAGTTGTCACCAATATTGACTGTGTTGAACTCAAACATTTGTAGTGAAGCCCAACATAGCTATGTAAAGAAACTTGACACAAAATTTACATGCCATCAAACATTGCATGCTTTAAAGAACAAATTTGTGGCACACAAAAGAAACAATAAAAAATACCAATTGCTAGAATAACTTTTGATATTTCAGGTTTTCCAAATAGCACATGTAAAAAGAAAATGCCTACACTATCGTTGCGTTGTTTAAAAGCCAAAATTTGAAATGTACAAAAACAACCACCAGACGAGCAATGCAAAACATTTTTTTCTCATGCTCCTACCATTCCACATGGATCAAAGCTTAAATCTAGGCTATGCATCTCTTTTTTATCTTTGAAGGCAAGAGCCAAGCATCAAAAAATAAAAAGGAAATAGACATCTATGCCAAACATCTAAATCTAAAAATCTATTAACACATATTTAGCAACTATCAAAGACACACCCACTCAACCATGTATTATTTTTGATAGGCTTCATTTCCATAAGAATGTTTTCTCGTACAACGATGCACTTGTCAATGCTTTCTCTTCGCTTGCTAATGAAATTCAAGGAAAAATAATGGCCATAGGCCAACCCATATGTAGACCATGTATAAAAGATACTTTGAATGGCAGGGTTCCTGCTTTCACTATTCCATCTAGAATAAGATGCAATACACAAATAGATGTTATCCATTCATTGACTTCTCTAGAAGAAAGGCTTGTCTCTTTGTGAATTACCTTTGCACAAATAAGGAAACTAGGATATAAAAGAGTGCAATATGGCTTGCTTGGCACAATCATCAATGTTCTTGTGGACTTTGATAGGGTGCAACAAGCATTGCCTAGAGAGTTGGATGAAACTACAACAGTTGCAGTTAAATTAAAACGTAAACTAGAATATCAAAATGCATATTTCCGGGGCAACAATTAGACCCACATGTGTAATAAATGCTCTAACATTCCTATCAAAAACACCATTATATAGAAAAGAAAATGTTCTTGTCAACAAAGATTGGGAAGCTCTATTCACAGAAAAACTAAAACAAATGCAAAGAGACTTTGAAGTTGACCTAGATATCGATACTCATGCATTTGATGATGATGATGAGCCTATAGCTAAATCAATTGTGCATTGGTTTAATAAGCCACATTTTATCAAAGACCTGGATAGTACTATTATTGAAATTGCATCTTCTAAAGGCTTCAAACCTCTTGGTATTTTCTAGGATAAATTATCTGAAGAGATGAACTTTCCTACTCTATTTTATGGTGTTGCCCAACCAAATTATGTCACTAAAAACTTTTCCTTTCAAAAACATAGCCAAATGGGAGCTTATGCATAAAGACAATGACTTTGCAATGCACGTTACAAATATTTTTTCAAATCCATAAAAAATATTATTCAACAAGTATCTTCATTGGCATGGGTGTGCATAAGAAAAGCTGAATTGAAAGGTGCAAAGTTGCTTGCCAAAGACGTGCATAGTCCATCAAATCTTGAAAGAATATTGAAATCTCCATTGGGCTATAGATCATTGAAAACTATCTGAACTTCACCAGATTATTTAGAGAATGCAAGAAAAAATATATTTGTAATGACAAGGCAATTGGGACCTCTCACTTTCTTTGTCATGTTGACAAGCGGTGAACATTTTTGGGAGTCATTGTGCCAAGCATTACAACCAACATTGAATGATAAATCATGTAAGTGCAATGAAACTATTGAAGATAAGAACCTAGACTTTGAAATCAGAAAAAAAAAACCCAGTGCTTTGCAGTCGCTACTTTAATCATAGAGTCAATGCATTTTGAAAAAATGATGCTTAAAAACCATCAATTATTTGGGTAGGTCTTGGACTACTTTTTTGTTACTAAGTTCCAGAACCAAGGTAATGAACACGTTCATTTCATGCTTTGGGTGAAAGATGCCCCTATATATGGAAATTTCTCAAACATGTAGATTGAGAGCTTCGTGGAAAAATATATTTTATCTAACTCTTCATTGCTTGATGCAAACTTTGTAAAAATGCAGACACACCACCATATAAAAACTTGTAGAAAGTACAGAAACTCAAATTGTAGATTCAATTTTCCCTTGCTAGCTATGAGAAAAACAACTATATTGGATCCATTTCCTGTACTTGATAATGCCATGAAATACAAAGCAAAAAGATTTTTTGAACAACTAAAAAATAAGAGCTACACAAAAGAAATATCATTTCAAACTTTCTTGCACAAATTTGAAATGACTGAAATAGATTACATTGCAATGTTGTGATCAACATGACATGCACTGTTATCATGTTAAAACAAGATCCAGCCGATATTTGGATAAATGCTTTTACAAAGTAGGTCCCATAGTATGCAAATACAAACAAACAGTTCATTCTAGATGCATATGTTGTTGCGTCCTATTGTTGTTCATACATGACAAAACAAGATCGTTCATTGTCTCTTGCATTTCGCTAGGTGTGTGAGCAATGCACTCATGCATATGATGAAAAGATGTAGTTCATACAGAAATTGGAAATACCCTGCTTAACTATCAACAAATGGCACGCTGCCAAGTTGTACACATTATTCTCTCCTTGCCATTGCATCAAAGTTCAAGAAAAACTATCTTCATTAATACTTATCCATTTGAGAAAAGAGTTTTTATGTTGAAAAGTCCAAAATTATTGGCAAAAGAACAAGATGATTATGAAAACATCATGTACCCATCTATGATAGAGAAATATACACAACCACCGAAAACATTGGATAAATTGTCATTAGCTGAATACTTGACATTCTATTCAAGCAATTCAACCAAGATAAAAAGAAGAACTAGGACACAAATCATACGCTATGCAAGATATAATCAACATATATATTTTGAGAATTACTACAGAGAGAAAATGATGTTGTTTGTGCCTTTTAGATCTAGTGAACAAACCTTGGTAGTTGGATATCAAACATGGAGTGCAACATTCAATGCCCATAAAAAACACATTGCAAGCATAGAAATTATTTTCACTATAGAAATCACTACTAAATGGGGTGACATTGATATTGCTCTACAAAAGTCAATATGGACAAGCACCCAACAATAGACCTTGGCAATGAAATTGACACAGATAGAGAACGAATAGGCATAGAGAAGTATACAAAAAAAGAAAGTTCATGCATGCTAATTCCAACTCTGTATTCTTGGAGACCGCCCATCCATTCTTTCTTAGTGAATAAGAGTACTTCAATCTACGAAGGCAATTGAACATGGAGCAACAATCAATAGTAAAAGACATAGTAATGAGCAAAACACTTGCACCCAAAAAACTACTATACGTGTTCTTAATAGGTGGAGCTGGCACAGGCAAAACTTTCACAACCAAAGCAATCTATGAAGCATTGGTTTGGTTCTATGAGAAGCAACTTGATAGTGATCCACTCAAACCTAAAGGTCTCATTGTTGCTTCCACAAGAAAAGTTGCATACAATGTAGGAGGAGTCATTGCACATTATGTGTTTCATCTACCATGCAACTCTTCAAAATGCTACCTTTGGATTCAAACACACTTGATATCTTGAGCAAGAAATTTGACCAGCTACAACTTTTGCTTATTAACAAGGTATCACTAACTAACTCTCTAACACTTTACAACATTGATAGAAAGTTGCGCCAAATCAAATACACACCAACAAAACTATTTGGAAATATTGATATCATATTCTGTGGTGACCTGTACCAAGCACAACCTGTATTTGATAGTTGGATATTCAAAGAACCAATCGTAAATGGTGTGAAAATGCCATACACATTTTGGGTTAACAATGTGAAATGCTTCCACTTGCATACTATAATTATGCAAACAAATCAACATTTCATTTCCATACTTAATCATGCTAGAATCTCTCAACAAATTGATCAAGACATTTCCTTTCTAAATGCTATATGTTGCAACACTCCTCCCAATGATCCAAGTTTCCCATAATTGTTTCATAGGTATTTGGTAGTTGATCAGCATAACCAAAAAATACTTGACAACTTGCCTAGAAACTCTATTGTACTAGAAGCAATAGATAAACAAGAAACATCCATTGATTATATACACTACCAAGGTGAAAACTCTTCATTGCCTAGCACAATTTTCTTGAAGCAAGACATTTTGGTTGAGTTTGTTGCTAGCAATATTGATACACAAGATGGTCTGGTCAATGCTGCAGATGGCATTTTCAAATTGCATATAGCTAACGAAAAAGATATTGTTTGGATTCAATTCAATGATCCCATGGTCAAAAGTCTACGTCGAAAGAAAATGCAAATACTCTACATAGACCAAGTCTTGGCTTGCTGGACTCCTATAACAAGAGTTAAAAAAACTCAATATAGGAACAAAAATAGTCACCCAAAGTCAATTTCCTTTGAAAGTGGCATGTGCACGAACCACTCACAGAGCACAAGGTCTAACAATGGATGGGCTTGCTTTTGACCCTTCTAAAGTCTATCAACATGGTCTTATTTATACTTCTCTTTCACGAGTGAAAAGCATTGAATCATTGTATTTGTTAAACAATTTACAACAACAAAACTTCAAACTATCAAGCAAAGTGCAAAAGGAAATGGAATGGATCCAAGCCTCAACACAATGGAAACTACAATACAGTCTTTCTTTCATGCCTTCTAATCACTTTTGTATATGCTCTTTGAACACACGTAGCTTTGCATTACATGCAACTGACATAGCTCATGACCATGATTTGCTTCAAGCAACTGTGCTTTGCTTTCAAGAAATTAGAGGCAATGCCTTTGACCACATAGGATTTCTCAATGCTGGATTCAATTGTCAACATGCATTAAATATCCATGGTTTGTTAACATGTTGCAGAAAAGACCTGGCCTTGCAAAAAATAGAGAGTTTTGCAACAAAGCACGTAGAATTAATAACAATTGACCTTTTGCACAAATCTTTATTTGACACTTGTTGCACCCATTGTTGACCTGTTCAATATGATAGACAATGTTGTCCACACATTGCCACCTAAAAACAAATTGATTGTTGTTGGTGACTTCAACATTGACATGCTCCAATCCTGAAAAACACAAACAATGTTGCTTCAATTTATGCAGCAACACAAGTTGTCTTTGGTAGTTGACAAGCCAACAACACGCGCATGCACTTTTCTAGACCACTTTTGGATACATGACATTGAAGTTGACCTTGTAAATTTCACAATCATGGATGCGTATTGGATAGACCACTTTGCAATTTCTATTAGCTTTCCACTATAGCACATACTAGTCCCATTTGCTTCATGTCATGTTCTGCATTTTGATTATTGCTCATGTGTGAACAACCACTATAGTCGCTTGAAGGTGTGTAGTTCAAACAAATTTGAACTTGGATAGTACAACAAATATACTTAGAATTGTTCACAATGCAATTACACAAACAAATCTACATTTTTTTCTCATAGAATTCGCAATACCTAAAACTAATACTTCTTTTTTGCATACTTTGCATAGCCAGCAACACTTGAAATGTCATTACCATAATTGCCACACAATAACAAATGGACCATTCAACCTTCGAAGATACCCAACCATCTAAGAGGCAAATAATAGATCAACAAAGGTGCTCACATTAAACACTTCTATTGGTGATTGATTATTTGAAACAACTGTAAGAACCTAATAAGATACCGCAATTACTTTAAATTCCTACTCAAATTCAAATCACCAATGAAACTAGGAAAAGTACAGAAAACATGAATTATACCTTGCAAAATGATTGTATCCTTCATGTTCCATTGTCTCCTATCTTCTCAAGATCTTGTTGATTATGATGTTGCTCTCAGAATTTTACTTCTTTGCTTTTCAAGATGACAATGAGATAAATGGAATTGTGGATTCTAATATGCAATGTAAACAATCCTACAATGCAAGACTATGCTAGTTATGAGATAAAGCCAATGTCATGATATTGATAATGATAGGATGAGGATAATGATATGCAACTAAATGATACTATGAAGCTAGATGATAATCCAACAAGGGAGATTATGATATTTATATGCAAATGGGGGCCAAAGGCACGCTTGGATACTTGGTGGAATTTCTGTAGCATGTAAGTACTATAGGTCTTGTGATGCAAAATGAAGGTGAGGAGCTTCCTTTTATAGGCCAAGGATGGCTCAAATCCAAGTGTTAAAAGATCCATGGTTGAAGAATAAGTCTTGTGACATGTACGGTCAATATCAAATTGGTTGGATGAAGGGAGATAAAGATGGAAGATGTTCCTATTGCGATGACAAGGTGGAGGGATAGGAGGGACAAGGAGCCACATGGCGTAATTCTCACAAGGAGCAATGAGAGAAAGGTGGGAGACCATGAGAGAAACATGGAGGAAGGAGTCTTTGGTTGTTGGAATGTGATAGGGAATATAGGATTTATGAGACAAGTGTCTCAAAGTCAACATTGACCATGGGGATGGTTGAGAGGAAATAGGGCATGTGTTGAGATGATAAATGCTTAATTAAATATTAATAATATTTAATTTATGGAGCAACATGGTGAGGTGTCCACTGACGTGGAGGGTGACATGGATGAATGATGTGGATTTTAGACATAGGACTTTGTCTTAGAGGAAATAATTAAATAATTTAGGATTAATTAATTAGAGATATCTTTAGAGGAATTTAAGATGTTTAATTGTTGGAAGAATATGATGAATGTGTACCAAATAAATAAATTAGTATGTTTATTTATTGATAGAGGAATAAGAATAAAATAAATATAAAATATTTATTTAATTCATCTCGAGCTATTTTTAGGTGTATACATTTTGTCCCTCTTTGAGACAATGTGTTTTATCACATTGTTTCAAAGAATAAAAATTTTATGAGTATGATACATGCCCCAATTTGCCCCTAGTATAGGTTTGATGATGGTAGGATGCCCCCTCGGGAGATTGGTTAGGTTTGATTTTTTATGGAGAAAGAACAGACGATCTCACGATGAAGAAGAATGAATGACACAATCCTCTTGTGAAAAACGTAGGTGATGAAAAGATGAAAAATGGATGAAAAACATAGCATGCATGTGCAAGGTCAAAACACCTCTAGTTAGGGTTGATTTGGTTATAAATAGTGATGAGGGGTCCCTTTCTTAGTTATTTGCACACTTAGCATTAGAAGAGAGATTATAGGGAGCCCTAGAGCATAACAAAGCATAGTAGTCTAAGAGAAGATGTAGATTCCGGTAGCTAGCCACAGGTTCGAGAGGATCCGTTGATTCAAGCGGCCAGAGGAGTACGGACCCCTGGTATGTATGCCTTGAATTTCGCATTAAGTGCATTTATTAGGGTCAAAATCTAGGTCAAAAGTCAACTATTTTGCATGCACAACAAGATTTTTCCTGTGCATATGATCAATTTTCCTACACATCTGCTCCGCTTCTGCGCATATGAATGTCGAAGTTGCACATATATGTTATTTTCACATCTGATTAGAAGTTCTACACATTCATTGCATTCTCACACATACGATTAGGGGTTCTATGCATGTGTTATGATCTTGCGCATCTGGTATAAAACTACACATGTAGCACTTGTTTATGCGCATACAAACTATATTGTGCATTTGATTAGGGCTTTTGTGCATACATGATGAAGCTATGTTTTTGATGAGTAAGGTTGTACATCTAATTTAACTGGTCATTTACTTAGCTAGATTGATTGAGTCGGCATCGTGGTCAATGTTGGCCAACTGATAGGTCATCTTTGAGATTGATAGAATCTCAGAAGAGATGATAGGGTAGATTTTTGATAGGATAGCTAAGTAACTATTTTGATAGATTTGATAGCTATGCAACTTAGTTGATTTTTTGATTAACGCGGTTGTGTTATTGATTGCAGGATGATATAGATGTGATGATGTCTAGAGAGAGGTTTCCCATGACGTAATTGCTACAACTTTACTTGACAGAGACCGATCACTTGGTGTTAGGGTCAGTTGGATTATGGTATGTGACCTTTATGCCTGAGATTCAGGCGAACTTGGGTATGTTGACTACTCTAGCTGAGAGATGGCACAGTGAGCACTGTACATTTCACTTGCCTACTGGAGAAATGACAGTGACGCTGGAGGATGTGCACTAGATCCTGAGGATTCTGATATATGGAGAGATGGTGGATTATGAGCCACATGTAGGAGAGGAACTGGAGGAGTGCCGCTAAGTTTTTGATGATGAGGATATTAAGTTGATGGAGATTAGTTGGGCAGATATGGTTGATTATTATGAGCCCCTACCGTTGATACTAGCAGGATTGGTTGGAGGCGTGATCTGCCCAGATAGGAGATCACATAGATTTGATGTTGGATGGGGGAGGAATTTGGAGAGGATGGTGACTAAGGGGACACACTTTACTGGGGTGTCTATTTACTTGCACACTTATATCATGATCTGCATTAGTTTGTATATGATGGGGCTGTGATTCTATCTGCTGGGGTTTCATTACTACAGAAATGGGCATGGGCCCATATAGCGATTATGTGGCCTATAGTATGGGAGTTAGAGTCAAGGATAAACCATATTCTTACATGTATTAGGAGAGTCTTTCCCAGCCCAAGCTGGGAAAGCTTGAGTATTGGCGACATGCACTGGATAATGTGGATTCAGTAGAGTGGTGACCTTATCTAGAATGTGAGGCATGGGATTATGATACGACTGAGTTACCTTTTTGATTTTAGACATGATAGTTGATAGGGCAGACACCCTATATTCTTGAGCAACACATTGTTTCTCGTGTGTACCAACAATTCGGCAGGGTCTAGGGGATGCCCCAGGGTACTGTTGTATTTGCTTAGACGCACAAAAAGCATCCATGGTGGGGTCTAGTTGCATCGTATGAATAGGCTTGTGGATGACAACATATTATTCAGCACACTTTACGACTCATCCCTTTCCAAGGTACTCTAGACCCAAAGAGTTAGATCCTTGATTGGAGGATGGGGATGAGGAGGATGATGCTCCACTGAGGAGGAGATGATGGCAAAGGTGGTAGAGGTGGAGGGGATGATGGAGGTGGCCGAGGAGATGAAGGAGATGATGGGGATGATGGAGGCGAAGGGGGACAGAGGAGGGTCTGGAAGAGAGTGTAGAGGGTACCATAAATGAAACCTCAGCCTCAGTTGTAGGATCAGGCATAGGACCAGGCACAGGTGCAGGTTTCGATGCAGGGACAGGGTGATGGGGAGGTGGTAGCATTACAAGCCCAGGTGGCTCAACTACAGGGACATATTGGCCAGATGCATAGGTAGATTACACAGCTGCATGGAGATGTGAGGGATGCAACATTAGAGAGGGATATTGTTATGCATGGATACACTAGGGTAGAGTCCCTACTTCGGTAGGTACAACAGACTGTAGCATAGGGTCCTAGCAGACAGACCATTGCAAAGATGGTGCACACAGGACAGGGGATTTTATATTGGCGATCTTTTTATGAGCAGGCAGTGCCCCCAGAGCAGAGAGTAGATAGCTTCCACCCTAGTTCACATAGTAGATCCAGGCGAACACTATCTAATATTGGAGGGGTTATGGGGCCGCCACCTCCTCAAGGACCATCAGGGACAAGGCCTTCAGGTTCTCAGCCTCATTAGCCAGCACCTTCTAGAGGCAATACCTCCTAGACACTTTGGGACATGCATAATTTTATATCATTTTGTATACACATTATTTTGATATCTCGAGATACACTTCATGATATCATTGTATACTTGGACATTTTATTTTTTTGATGATGATGATATATATATGAGTTCAATGGACTATATGCAGGTGCACTATGGATGGATGCCATCTATATGATTGATGTTATGATTATGCTTCTATTTGATGATTCAAACTTGTTGATTCTATGATGCACATGGTATTTACGATATGATGTTTCTATGATTCACATGATGACTTATATCTATGTGTAAAGTTATGAGTAATGATCCTATATGCTTATAGTGTATGATGACCTAATGTATATTCTGATGATTCCTAAATGTAATACATGATGTTTAATTTTACTAAATGATGACATAATATAGATATGCTATGACAATGATATCTATGTTTTTTTAATTTTTGATGATAAAGTTATGTATGAAATCTATGTTGATATATGACATCACTATATGAATGATCTAGATGTTTTTAGATAATGCATTTAAATTATATGAACTTATGATTGGCATGCCTATGTTATGCACAATGATAATGATTTGTTTTTGTTATGCCAAGTATACTCAATCATGAACAAAAGATCACTTAGAAGAATTAGAGGAATGATAAATAAATGACATGTAAAAATGAAATAAATTGGATGAATGAAAGAAATTGATTTGGATAAATGGATAACTTGGATGAAATGAGAGAAAGGACTTGGATCTTAAGCCACTTGGAAAATGTTAATTATGGAATGCTTATAAATGAAATGAAATGCAACCCTAATAAGTATAAATGAGACCTAGTCATCTTGTATACAAATATTTGAAGTGCTTTTTTTCATCATTGAGCTTTTAAAACGTTGTAAGGAAATACAAGCATCTAGGTATAATTAAACCAAGATGACCTAAGTATCTCTTACATGGATTTTGATTTAGCAAGTTAATACAAGCATCTAGGTATAATTGAACCGAGATGACCTGAGTATTGCTTGCATGTATCAACAGACAAGGATCATATCCTTTCATGCCAAGACCCATAACGTCCTTGATAATCTTTTGTTGATCATGTCATTAGACAAGTCTTCACATTACTAAAGATTGATCCACAAATAGAAAACAAATGAAAATAATCATGCCCCATCATAGCTCCTCTCATCTTAGACATCCTCAAGTAGCATAGGAAACATGATAACAAAAATCAAGACATAAGACTTACACTTACAGCAGTCATTAAACCTTCTTGCCCTAGATGTCTTTCCTTGCCATAACAGATATAACCATCTTGATAGTTTAGGCAAGTTGTTGTTTGTCTAGTATCGGTTAATGTCTTGTGCCAAGATTTTGTTTAAAAGTTAATTTTTAGGGTGTTTGTTGTCTAAATATAGTATCGTAATCTAGATTGTTATCCTCTAGATTATGACATTCAAGAATCCAATTCTATAACTAGGTCAAGAATTTTTGCCCCCAGTCAAGTAAAGGATCTACTTATTATGGATGAAAATATACGGATGAACTGATGAGAGAGTTGACGGGACGGGCCCTAATGGATTGACCTAGGGCCTCGAGGGCTCATTGATGATGGCCTTGCCTACGTGAAAGCACAAAGGCAATGTAGTTTGACTACCTGGACCATGTGGACCTAAGCCTAAATGATAGCTCAAAGACGACGTAGTTCGACAAGGATACTGACACTAGTGATGGATGAATGGATGGAATGAAATAGTTTATGATAAGATGAGAGGTATGGATGGAAGCCCCAGGGGCTCATCGATGATGGCCTTGCCTACGTGAAGTCGCAAAGGCAATGTAGTTTGACAATGATACTGACGATGGAGTTGTGATAGATGACAAGATGGATGAAGGATAAGATGGAGAACCTTATTTGATAAGGCAGTAAAGGTGAGCAAGCAACAAGCCATGATAAGTATCTTTATGTGTTATGATGGATGCAGAAGAAAAGATGGATGAAAACTGAAATCCTAAAAGATGGAGGAAGCAGTTTTATCACAAATAGTGCCTTTTTCCAGGTTTTCACCATTTGCTTTTATTGCACCATTTTTTTTAATGTTTTTGGTTCCCTTGCATTGGGGTTTTAGGTATAAAACTTTCGAAGATGTATATTGTTGATTGGATCATCAAAAATCTCACCTTCTGATGTTGCTAACTAGTATGCTCTTGATCCATAAGCAACAATGATTACATAAGGACCAAGCCAATTTGGTTCAAAATTACCTTTCTTTTCTCTATCCTATTGATTTCTGGGGTTTTCCTTGAGAACTAGATCACCAACTTGAAAGACTATGGGTTTCACTCTATGATTATAGCTTCTTGACATCTGTTGCTGATAGGCCTTGAGGTGATTAAAAGCATTTTGTCATCTTTCCTCCAACAACTCTAAGTCCTGAAGTCTGGAAACTCGATACTCTTCATCAGTTATTAAGCCCTTTAATGATACTTGTAGATATGGTAACTCGACCTCGATAGGGAAGATTGCTTTTGAGCCATAGACAAGGGCATAGGGTGTTGCACTTGTGGGTGTTCAGATACCGGTATGATAAGCCCATAAGGTGGGATTCAGCTGGACATGCCAATCACAGCCGACATCATTGACTATCTTCTTTAAAATTTTCAAGATTGTTTTATTAGACACCTCTGCTTGACCATTTCCTTAGGGATAGCACGGTGTGGAGAAACCGTGTTGGATATGGAACTTGTCATAGAGCTCTTTGACATCCTAATTTTGAAAGGTCTTCCATTATCAGTAATAATGGATAGAGGAATGCCCTAATGACAAATGATATAGTTCAAGATAAATGAGGCAATTTGCTTATCTGTGACATTGGTTAAGGGTACGACTTCGATCCACTTAGTAAAATACTCAATGGTGATTATTATGAATTTGTGGTCGTTAGACGAAAAGGGATGGATCTTGCCCCCAAGGTCGAGTCCCCATTGGAAAAAAGGCCAAGGAGTAGTTAAGGGTTGTAATTCTTGTGTTGGTGCATGTATGAGATTTCCATGGATCTGACATTTCTTGCACTTCTTGACAAAATGATAAGAATCCGTTTCCATACTTGGCTAGTAGTATCCCATACACAAGAGTTTCTTTGCTGAAGTAGGACCACTAGAGTGCGTTCTACAAATACCTTCATGAACTTCTCTTAAGGTGGTTTGATATTCCTCACTTTCTAGACACCTAAGGAGAGTACCATCAAGACCTTGTCAATAAAGGGTATTGGCAATTATGGTATAGCGAGCGACTTGATAGATAAAGGTTCTTCATTGATTATTGGATAGGCTAGGTGGCAATGTGTTTTCTTTTAAATAGGTATAGATGTTTCCATACAAAGGGGAATCAGATCCTACTATGCGACATATAATTCATGTTTCAGGGGTATCATATGCAGGATTAGACACTGGCTCCACTAAGAACTCATAACGCAACTAATTTTCTGGTATATCCAAGAGTGAGGCAATAGTTGCCATGGAATCTGTAGCTTTATTCTCTAGTCTTGGTATTTGTTCAAAAGAAATCACAACAAAATACTCTTTGAAGTCATCTACCCTTGTAAGGTATTAACTTATCATATTTGGTCTGATAATCATCATTTATCTGATTGATGACTAGTTGGGAATCTCCATAAACATGCAGTTCTTGAACTTTCCATTCTATAGCCATCTTAAGACCAATGACTAATGCTTCATATTCCTCCACGTTGTTGGTGCAAGGAAATAGTAGTCTATATGACTTTGATATGGTATCTCCTTGTGGTGTGACCAACAAAATGCCTGCTCCTGACCCATGTTGTGTATAAGATCCATCAAAATAAAGCTTCCATGCTTGAGTTGTTATGTTGAAGATGGATTCATCTGGAAACTCAAAAGTTAATGAATTTTTATCATTCAGTGGTGCATCTGCTAACTGATCTGCAATCACTTGTCCTTTTATTGCTCTTCTATCTACATATTCAATGTCAAATTCACTGAGAATCATTACCCACTTTGATAATCTTCCTGTCAAAGTTGCCTTACTGAGTGAATACTTCAATGGATCTATTTTGGCTACCAACTTGATTGAATGAGTTAGAATATAATGCCTTAGATTTTGAGATGCAAAGACTACGTCAAGACATGCTCGCTCAATAGGTGTATATTGTAGCTCATATCCTACTAAGGTCTAACTGATGTAGTAAATAGCCTGTTCCTTTCCTTCATAATCATATTGTGCCAGTAGAGCTCCTAGAGCAGTTGTTGTAGCTAAAATATAAAGCAACAGTGGTTTGTCTTGGATTGGTGGCATCAATATTGGTGGGTTCATCAAATATTCTTTCAAGAGTTGAAAACCCTATTCATAGATCTCATCCCATCTGAAAGGAACAGTCTTGTGAAGGAGATGAGTGAAGGGATGACATTTATCGGCTAACTGTGAGATAAACTAGTGGATAGACTGCAACTTTCCTTGCAATGATCTCAATTGACTAATATTTTTAGGTGGTGGCATTTCCATTATAGCTTTCACTTTTGTCAGATCCACCTCAATTCCATTTGCTGAAATTATGTATCCTAAAAGCTTGCCAGATGTGACTCCGAACACACACTTCTTCGGATTCAGACATACATTAAATTGCTCTAGTCACTAAAAGATCTTGTCTAATACATGCAAGTGTTCTTCCCGTGTGAGCAATTTTCCTAGAATGTCATCCACATAATTTTCCATGATAGTGTGCATCATATCATGCAAGATTGTGGTCATTCTCTCTAGTATGTTGCTCCTATGTTTTTCAATCCAAACGGCATTACATTCTAGCAATATGTACCCCATGGACATCTAAAAATGGTCTTGTGTTGGTCTTTTGGTGCTATTTTGATCTGATTGTAGCCAGAAAATACATCCATTAAAGACAACATAGTATGCCCTGCTGTCAAATCCATAATGATGTCTATATTAGGTAAAGGAAAATCATCCTTGGGGTAAGCTTTATTCAAATCCTTGAAATCGTTGCAAAGTCTGATCCTCTTGTCTAGTTTTGAAATAGGAACAATGTTGGAAATCCATTTAGGATAATCAATTGATTTGATAAACCTGACATCCAACAGCTTCTTCAATTCTTCTTTCCCTAACAGTGCTATATGTGGATGCATCTTTTTTAGCTTTTGTTTCACTACTTTAGCTCCTGGAGCTAGTGATAAGTGATGCATGATGAGATATGGATCAATGCCAGGTATATCTGCATAGGACCAAGCAAAATTACTCTATCTTTGTTTGAAGAATTTGATGAATTCTATCTTTTCTTGCTCAGATAAAGATTTTGCTAGATGTATTATCTTCGGGTTGTCTTCTATACCAATGTTCATTGGTTCTATTAAAATTGAGGTTCTCTCTTGATGTGTAGGGTTGGGGAGAGTGTCAGAGAGGTTTTCACCATCAAATTTGTCCTTTATTTTGTCTTTTTCATGATCTAATACTACCGCAAAGTAGTTTTCACCATTAGATCCATTTTTTATTTTTATATTTTTGCGACTAAAAGGCTTGGCACTCTCTCCAAAATAAGCCACATCATTGAGTTCTATAGTGAAGCTAGCTTTATGATCTTCTGAAGGTAGATGATCCCTTAGTTCTAGATAGTCAATAATAGCATCATCATTTTGAAAGGCATCCAGTTCAGGGGCCTCTTCTAGTTCCCAGTCTATGAGTTTGGGATGTACTAGTGGAAGAGGATCATCGGATTGGTCTGAATCAAGGGTAATGATGGTTAGGATGGAGGATTTGTCGAGGTTTGTGGGGGTATTTACAAGGTCTAAAATAGTACTCTCCTCAGTATTATCTATCAAGTGTGACATCCAACCTTCCTTGTGAGACTTACTCTCGATATTATGCAAATCTAACTCTAGTGGTCTAGCCCTTGAACTTTGTCCCTCATGGTATGTATTTGTAGAGTTGTATGATTGGACTACATCAATACCCTTATCTTCACAAGACAGCTCAGAAAGACTTTCCCATTCCCATTCATTAGAGTCTGTTTCACTTCCCTCTTGTAATTTGTGAATTTTCTCTACTAGATTGGGTAGTATCTTTTTCCATGTCTTTTCCTTTATACCCTAGCCTTATAGTGTCATGAGATGATAAGGAAGAAGGTTGTATGGGTTCAATGATACCTTCTTTTCTCAAGCCTATCGAACTGTAACCATCATATCCCATTCTCTGCAAGATAGTGAAACCTGAGCCATATTGTTCAGTTTGTAATTGGGGTTGTTGATCTTGTGGCTTGGATTCAATACCTTCTTCCTTGTATAGCCATTGAAGGACATCTTTCTCTTCACTTTCTTCTGATAGATTACCCCGTTTGATAAAAGGACCTTTAGGAGTTTTCAAAGACTGCTGTTTGGTCATAGATGGTTTGCCATAAGACTTGGGTGATAGGGGTAATTGTGCAAGACAAAAGGTTTGTTCAATGGAATATTCTCCTACACCTTTATCCTTGAGATTGACTTTTAGTTCTGTGGCTTTAGATGTAGAAGGGAATGAGATTGGGTCAACACAGGCTGTAGAGGATGAGGCTGCTCAGTTGGTAGGTATGACAACTTCAGGCTTTGGTTTGATAGTATTGCAATATTGAAATGGATCCGGATCACCTTGGATTGTTATCTCTTGGTTGTTGAATGGAAACTTTATGCACTGATGATAGGTAGATGGTACGACTTTCATTGCATGAATCCAAGGGTGGCCAAGGAGAATATTATAAGCTAGCTCCATGTCAAGGACTTGGCAAACCACGTCTTTCTTTACTGGTCCAATTTATATTAGTAAGACAGAAGTGCCTTTAGATGTTCTTTCTTCTTCATCATATGCCTTGATTGTGATCTTCTTCTTTGGATCAACATCATTTTCAGAGAACCCCAATGCAAGGATTAATTTTAGTGTACATGTATTTAAACCCGCTCCTCCATCAATAAGGACTCGTTTGATTCTATGCGTAAGAATGAGGGCTTTGATGTGGAGAGATGCATTATGAGGTTGAGTAATGGACATGTCATCTTTTTCAGTAAAAGATAGGAAGTGAGGGGTGGTGAGATGTCCTACCATGGCTTGAAATTGCTCTTGGGCTAGATTTGTTGGCACGGTGGTTTCCAATAGAGCCTTTTCTAGGATAGCCTTATGAGATGGTGAAAGACACAAAAGCTCCAATATAGATATATGTGCGGGTGTCTTTTGGAGTTGGTCTAGGACATTATACTGAGTGGATATGGAAGATGGTTTGGGTGGAGCCCCTTGGAGAGTAATTTTTCCATGACAAGTGGTAACATTACAATCGGGCTTGTTATTTATAGTAATCACATTTACATGTGAATCATATTTAGATATGTGTCTAACGGTGTATTAATAGGATACATTCATGTAATTAGCATTGTTACCACCGTTATTGTTTGGTTTAGAGGTATGTCCCTTCTCATATTTAGGGAGTGGATTCTTGAATGTCACATGTTCGTCATTGGATGTATGACCATCAATTGATATATGTCCTCTATCTATCAAGTTTTGAATGGTGTTTTTCAATCTTTGGCAATCATTGCTTTTGTGGCCTTTGCTTCTGTGGAATTAATAATAGTTAGAATCTTTCCACTAAAAGGGTTTGAACTTTGGTTCATATTCTCTTACCGTAGGAAGTGTTGTAAGGTTATTTGTGATGAGCTTCCTTAGGGAAGATTCAATAGATTCTCCCAATGGTGTAAATTTTCTACAAGGAGGAAAGTTTGTTGGTCTAGATTTATTGTTTGTGGGTTTATTTGAAGGTGTATTGTTGTGTGGACTTGATAGGTTTAGAATGGGTTGTTTTGGTGTCACACATTTTGCATCTACAACTCCATCATTTACAATGTTCTTGTTCTTAGTCCAAAACCTAGATTTATTCATGTTGTTTCTTGAACTAGGGACATCCTTATAGATTTTTATTTGTCCTTTGGCTATCAAAGCTTTCTCAATAAGTAATCCCATCTCAATGACCTTACTAAAAGAAGAAGGACATTGGATTTGAATTTGATATCTTAACTTTGTGTTCAAGTTATGGACAAACATTTCAATCATTTACTTTTCGGGGATGTGATTTCTTAACTCTTTTGTTTGTTATTGCATAGATCTAACATTGAAATCTCATGTTCAATTTTATAGAGATGTGAGTGACAAACTTGTCCACTAGTTCATTCAATGTTTGGATTCCGGGAGGTAGACGTGAGAACCATTCCACGGCTTGACCTCCTAAGATGTGTGGGAAGAGTCGCATTAGATATGTCTCATTTTGGGCAACTTCTAAACATGCAACACTGAATTCTCTAATGTAGTCATGAGGATCACCTTTCCACCTATATTTTTCAAATTTAGTGACTTCAAATCTTGAAGGGAAAGGTACCATAACCAAGATTTTGTTAAAAGGATATGGAGATATATCCTCTAATGAATAATGTTTTGTGGAGGTTCCAGTTTGTAGGTCCACAAATTATTGTTGTAAGGCTTGGATTTGTTGTGTAAATGTCTCTAATGGATTTGTCATATCCTTAGCCTTGTCATTCTTGGGAGCTTCAGTTTCATTTGATTGGGTTGTTTCTCTTAATTTGGTAATGTTGAAATCAGATGGTAACTTGGCTCCTTGTTGTGCACGTAAGAGGAAGTATTTGTGAGGGTCCATTGTTATGACCTTATCCATTAATTTTTGAAATTTTGGATCTTGTAAGACATTAACAATTTCTTCTTGGGGGATTTCTTCCTCTCCATCACTAGAAGAGTGTACACTATTGTTTGATGAATCCATTTATTTTCTTCTTTTGGCTTGAGACCTAGTTTCAACCATACAAAGTTAGATATGAATGAAGTTGGATGAGATACTTGTAGATATAAGTGATGTTTTTGATGTAGTTTAGGTGAAAAATTGGATTTGATGTGTTGATGGTACTAAGATTTTCTAAGGTTTGTTTTGATCTTTGTTCAAACAATAGTCTTGAGCTATGATGTATAACTATCAAAGTGTTGATCCAAAGCAAGTCAAAATAGGGATGAGAGAAATCATTATTGATGTAGACTAACCTTGTCAAGATGCTTAGTGTAGCTCCTAGATAAAGGATGATTGATCCTGATAGGGAAACTAACTAAATTGGTTGTCTGAAAGAAGAAGATCTCAACAACACTTTTGGGAAAATCTTGTTTTGTTGTTTGCTTGTGAAAGGCTAAGTATGAGATGTAAAGTGGAATGTTTGAAATTGATATGGGATGTATCTATATGGTTTAACTGACTTCTCAAATGAATTCTATATCAAAATGGGTGTAAAAAATTGTTTTGGTTATTTTCTCTTGACCTCGGGAAATGCTCTCTATTGTGGATGCACAGGTTCAAATGTGCAAGAACAAAGTGCAAATGCGCAACAATAGGTGATATATACACAGTTCTAAATGTGCAAGAATGGAGTGTAAATGCATAGCAATGGTGTATGCACAGCATAATTGTTTACATGTGCAGCAGAAATGTTTAAATGCACGGAACTGATATATTCACAACAAGATGTTTCAAATGCACAATAGGAATTTTCAAATGCGCAGCTCTGTTCAAATAACTCTATTTTTATCAAGTTTTTCTTGTTTTTGACACGTTTTTCTAGGTAACCTATTGTTTTGAGATGATTTTTTTGTTTTTAGATAATAAATCACAACAGACAATAAAGTATAATGGTTATTAGTGACATTTAGTGTATGTTCAAGACTTATAAAAAGCCCAAGTTTTCACGGGTCTAACACAATTTACAAACAAAACAAACACTTTTTATCCCTAAAGACAAGGCTTCATTGTGGTACATCAGCTCATAAATTAGATCTCCATCGACTTAAATGACATCACATAGGTAAGCACATGTGAGCATTATATCATCTTTGCGAGAGAGGATATGTAGGGGTATCTCACCCTTTCCCCGGAAAGGTCAAGTAGACCACAAGAGCTTATGCTAGCCGTGGATTACTATCTCATCTCAAGGGAGGCAATGGTGAGTAATCTTAAGGGCTTGTATCGATCTCCCTAGCACTAAAAATTATCGCAACGTTCAGAGGTGAGTCAGGTGGCCACTAGCTAAGGGGTTCTCAGTAACTTTGAGGGATCAACGCCTTGTGAGCATGTGGTAAGATACTAAAAGATTTAACCAACCCTACTAAGAGTATAATATACCTCAAACAATGCAAAAATAATTTTCACAAAGATTTGGTACACCTCTTTTTGATTTGGCACCATAAGGCAACATTGATGTTGGTTAGGACTTGGCTTTTGCCTTATCTAATTTATATAGCGGTTTAAAGGAAAACTCTGCTTAAGGTCATCCCTTTTGGATGAAGTGCAATCCAAAAGTAGGCCTTTCTAAAGGATGTACTAAAAGTAAATGATAGATGAGTCTAGTTTTTTGATCACCCAAAATGTTGCAAGGGGAGAGCATATAACTGTCACCTTTACAAGCACAACAAACACTCATTTATTAACCGCCTAGATTAAGCTAAGTGTGATTAATCTAACAACACAAGATGCCATATTTGTATGATAACAAAAAAGAAAAGATAGTCAAATTTAGCCTCTAAATTAAACTATGTTATGCCTGCATGCAAGAATGGATGAAATTACTTCCCCCTATTTATGCTATGTTTTGATTGTATGCAAGATTGGATGAAATTACTTCCTAAATTAGAATGTGTTGTGATTTGTATGCAATATTGTATGAAAGATTGTATTCAAGATTTTATAATTAACCTTCCTAAATTAGACTATGTTGTGATTTGTATACAAGATTGTATGCAAGATTGTTCAATTAACCTTCCTAAATTAGACTATGTTGTGATTTGTATGCAAGATAGAATTACTCCTCCTAATTTAGACTATGTTATGATTGTATGCAAGATTTTATACAAGATATAATTACTCCTAATTTAGATTGTTTTGCTTCAGATTTATAGTGATTTCATTCATTCATATAGTCATTCATTTTATTGCATTGGAAAACTTACAAAAAAATTAAAAATTTAGAAAGTTTTAAAAAAAATTGCATGTTAGGGTTTCTGTTTTGCATCAATTAATTTGAAATTCATAAAATTTCTAATTTTTGCATTAGATATAATTTAAATTACATAAAATTACAAAAATTCATTAGTTTGCATTGCATTTTCATCATAAAATTGCTAGGGTTTTGTTGAAAATTGTGAATTTTGCATATAACCTAGTAATTCCAAAAACTACGGTTTGTAGGTAAAATCTTGTTTCAGATTTTTATACTAATTTTAGAGGATCATTAAAATTTTCATTTGGCTGTAGTCTTGCATTTTAGAAGAAATTTGCATTTAGATTTCAAAAATTTGCATTTTTGCATAGAAAATTTCAACAAAAACTAGCATTTTCATTGATTTTTCATTAGATTTGCACTTACATTTTGCATATTAGAGCATGGAAATCATTTAAATATCTAAGAGCATGTAATTTTCATCATATATCAGCTTGAAAAACATTCATAAAGCATTTTACATCAAGATCTCAAACCTAGGGCTTGAAAAACATTGATTTTCACTAGATTTGGCCTTATCGACTCTCTAAGTTTGCATTATAGGCGTGTTGTAAAGAATGTTTTTGAACTAATTATATTATATTAGAGGTATTATCTAGTTCCCCTCCTAAAAATATTTACAACACCTTTCTATTAGCCTCTTGTACTGAAAATTTGGTGAAATATTGCCTATTTTTGCCCTAGGGTTTGGCCTAGTTTGCACCCTAAGCGTGTTGTAAAAAATTTTATGGATTGAGGTGACTAATATAATTTATATTATTTTCTGCATCTCCTAAAATTCTTTACAACACCTCTTTCATTAGGTCTTGGGATTGAAAAATCGTGAAAAATTGCATATTTTGCTATATTTTCACTAGGGTTTGATCTTGAGTGGCACTATAAGTGTGTTGTGATGGATATTTTGGCATTAGGTGGCTGTTATTACTGATATAATTTTCTTTCCATCATCATTTTTCTCACAACACCCTTTGTCATGCTCTTTTCCATTGAGATTTGGTGAAAAAATCACATATTTTAGTGCATTTTCACTATATTTTGACTTGTCATCATCTTAGATTTGCATCAAGAGTGTGTTGTGAAGGATATTATTGTTGTATTAGATTGATATCAGACATATAATTTGCTTCCCCTAATCAATTTCCTTACAACACCTTTGCTTTCATATATTTGCCTTAAAAAAGTACAAAAAAAATCAAGCATTGTAAGTCCTTTTGCATATAACTTTGGATTTGTCTTTTGCATAAAGTTTGAAAAACTCTTAAAATCTGATTTTGCATCTCATTATGGTATGTTCATGTTATTCATCTCTGAAATCTTTGCATGAGTATATCCTACATTTCTCTAATTTCACTAATGAGAATCCTCATGTTCTAGAACACAACTTATATCAGTGGTATTGATGCTTCTATATGTTCTACATATGAGTTGAAATTACTTTGTTATACACATGATTTTAGTAGCTTCACTTTACTCATAGGAGCATATCCTTTGATATTAGAAGATTTAACCAAATTCATCTCTAGGAATACTCATGAGAAAGATGAGAGTGAAAAGCCTTTTTCCGCCACAGAGTATGATGATGATGATATACCTTCCTCTCATCCCATTGCTCTCCCTGGCCAAGATGTAGCATTAGTGGATGAGAAAAGGTCTCTCACATTAAATCCTTTAGGGATGGATGTTGGGTGCAATCAAGATGGAAATAGCGTCAATTCAATATTCATTAATAGGTTTTGTAGCACTATTCCTAAGATGGTTGTGTGAGGGGCACCTAGTGCCCCTTCTTGCCTAAAACTGATGATTACGGTTCAAGGTGTTCAAAATGTGTTACAACAACCACACCACAATGTGATTGCTCACACATACAACACCTGTAATAACAAACAAAGTAAGCAAGCACCACATGTGCCTGTCTCTCTTCCATGTTCTCAACCTATGCTTCCTCCACCACCTCGTCTTACTCATAAAAGTGGTCACGAGTATGATCTTCTCGAACAGCTTCGTGCTACTCCAACTAAGATCTCTCTTTGGGATTTAATACAAGCATCACCTACATACCATGGAATGCTCCAAGAAGCTTTACAAAAGGTGATTGTCCCACCTAATGCTAAGCCTAATGATGTAGCAGTCGTATTGGATAGTATGCATGTGACAAAAATGATAATTCTCTTTCAACCACATGAATTACTGTCAATTGAGATCCAAAACCAATATGATCCACTTATAATCTTTGTCACAATAAATAAAACATGGGTAAAACAAGTTATGATTGACAATGGATTAGCTCTTAATGTTTGTAGCATTAACCTACTACACAAAGTCAAGGCTGACACATCACAAATCAAACTAGGTAGCATTAGTATTCGTGGCTTTGATAACGTGGGATGACAATCCATGGGCACTATAACTCTACCTATACAAGTAGGATCTGTGATGGTGCGTACCCTGATTCATGTCATGCCTTGTTCTCTATCTTACAACATGATTCTTGGTAGACCTTGGATTCATGCGTTGGGGGCAGTCCCTTCCACCTTGCATCGTTCAATCAAATTTATATTCAAAGGTAAACTTCATACTATTCATGTCGATCTTGAACCGCATAACTACTTACACATTGAAAAGCAAAAACTAGTTTATAAACATATGAGCTTAAACAATTTATGAGTTGATTCATCAATGCCTCTAGCCGCGAATAATGTTGTGCAAGACTCTCAACCATCGAATGCACTTTCTGGTGATGATTGGGGCTCATTAGATTTTAATCCTTGCAATATAGGGGAATATAAAATTAATAGCCTTGACACATCAAAAGTAGCATCAATCTCACCTAAGCAATCTTTTGAAGCACCTAAGAAACCTAAAGTCCCCTTGGTAGAAAATCAAAACAATACTCTCACTTATACCACAAACTACGAGACCTATGAGGATTCACCATCTTCTAAGGAAATGACATCCCTTTATGGTCGAGGATTTAAAATCCTTTATAACAATTGTGAATATGTAGGTAAGGGATGTGGTGTAAATCAACAAGGGATTCGAGTGCCTATAGAATTTGCTTCAACACATTTACTTAAGTGACATTGGATATAATCCTTTTAAAGAAAAGAAAGCCTCCCATTGTCCTAAACTTAATGTTAATTCAACAAGATCAAAACAACATGACAGATATCCTAGATATGTATACTCTTAACATTGGGATGAAACAGGTAAGTATTTCTAACCCTTTATCTCTCTCATGATGTGCTTTCCCCATGATGTGTTATGTGTTGTTTAGGCCTCCTAGGATGACCCTTGATTCTCTTGTAAGGTCTGGGATACTAGGAGACTGCCTCTGTTGTAACCTTCTTCTATTTGTATCATCATTCTTCTATATTGCCTCTCTCTGATTTCATCATTGTGTGTTGTGTCTTACAGACATAGCATTGCAGTTGGTGACTTGGGGGCACCCTCCTGCGTGAATGTCCCTAAGACACTTGTTTGGCCTCTCTTATTTATTGTCTCCCTTCCTCTAGTGTTTCTATCTAGCAGACGGATGACAAAAAACATTTATACTGATGCAAACCTAGCGTCCCTTTAGTGAGAAATCAAAAATTGGACTTAGTTCCTAATATGATGATGGGGTTGTCTATCTTATCCGATGCTTGGCTAGTAGAAGCACTCATGCTTTCTGCGTAGTGATTTTGATGATCTTTATCTCATTTGCAAACCTTAACAATACTGATGCTCTATGCACTTTGTTTGTCTTTGAATCTAGCCTTAGTAGTACTCAATTCAGAGATCTTCGTGATATAGCCCCATAATTATTGTCGAACTCTGAATTCATACTATAACCTTGGCTCTTTGTATGGTTAATCATATGCACTAATGCTGTTGTTTATCATGATTACGTAGACACTAACATGTTTTTTGCAGGTATGTGTTTGTGGGAACATTTGGCGATCAGAAAGTACATGTCACCTCTGGGGGCATGGGCTTTGCAAAAGTCTATGTTCCCTTGTGTGTTTTCTTCCTACCTTAACATTCTTGATATTGATGTGAGATATCAACCACCTTAAGGTGGGGGCATATATAAGGTAAGCTGTCTGTTGTAGATGTTAGCAATGTGCTTGTCCTCAGGTGGAGTTTAAAGACTAGTGTGATGAGTACTTCCTGCACTCTGAGTTTGTTTGCAATCAATCAATCAATCATTTAAGCCCTCTGCAGAGGCGATGGTGGTGTATTTCTTAGAGAAGATTGCACCATCCTGTCATTTTCAAAAGTCCTCATTGGGAGGCGAGGAGCGGTGCTGTGACTAACTCAACCCTTAAGCATGTCTTCACCGATTGTTGTGGTGAAGCCCAATTGTTGATGTGTGCCTATAATGTGCCTGAGATGGTGATGAACCTAGAAATAGGAACACTCCATCGCTATCTTCTATCTATTAATTGTCTTCTATGCATTTAGTGTATTCACCATGTTTTGCGTGACTGTAACTGTCTTCTCTGTGTTTTGTGTGGCTGTCATTGTCTTCAATGTGTCTGGCGTGTTGTCTCTATGCTTGGCGTGTTTGTTGTGTTTGTTGACCGTACTTTAATGCATGTATTGGCCTTGCGTTTATACATACATTAAAGTGGGGGCTAAATGTAACATCAGAAAATGTCCCCTTGGGGGCTTTTCCCTCATAAGGTTTAGCTCTTGAGTCTTTTAGCTGCATTTAGGACATCTTGCATCATAATTTGACATCCCAGTGGAATGAACCCTGGGTATCATGTCAAATGGAACCTAGGGGATCCCTTAAACCTATTTTGGGTCAGTCCCAAATTTTGGGTGTCGTCTTGTGACCATTATTTGGGTCCTATTTTGACACGATAAGTTTGAATTACACAATTCTTGGCGGGAGTGTTTGTAATTGCATATAAAAGCATGTTTAGGCATTCATTTGTAAACTAGATTTCAACTAGAGCATTACTAGATGATTACTAGTAAGAAATTGTGAACTTTATGCATTCTAAAGGTGATTCAAGGCTTTCATGGTGTTGCAAGAGTAGATTTCTGTTGTCTATGTGTTTGTATTTGTAGATTTGAGCAATCATCTCCTCATGGCATGAAGAGCTTCTTCCTCTAATGAGTTCTTCACTACAAGGTGATATCACTTGTGTTTTTGAGCATTTATCATTTGGTTTTTGCCTCTACCTCCCAAGGGTACGCACTCTCTATCTGACAATGGTGTTCAGAAGACTTGAATGTCTCTCTGGGGCTTGACTAAGGCAAGCCTCTAAATACCACAACTCCCTCCTAAAGTTTTAATGATTGCAGGTTATAGGTTGGAACTACAGACAAAGTGAAGTTGCAGGAGGGTACAATAGAGTGTCAGAATTGCAAATCAGAGAAGAAAACAACTCCCTGGACTAGGGCATCCACTCATTAGTCCTCAAAGTTCCGTGATGGGAAAACCTTCAGTACAATAGGAGCAAGTTGCAGATCCCAACAAAAAGTAGGGCCTTGGACTTGGGTGCCCGCTCTTTAGTCCCCGACTATTCCGCTTCCGAACCTTGAAAACAGGTGCACAATTATTTGTCATTTTACATCTTTCTGTAGCAGGATTTTTTGATATTCATTTGTTTGTTGTCGTATTTGTATAATTAGGGTTTTAAGGTATAATTGAGCATAAGAGAAGATAATTGTCAATCAAATCATAAAAATCCAAGTTTTCCTACATCTCATAGCGACCTAGGGTAGGATAGTACATTGTAACTTGACCCTAGGTCCTTGAATGAAAGGGTGAAAGGAGGATATACACATAAACCTACCAAAAAAAAACTATCCAAATTTTACCCTTTACACAAGATTAGCTCAAAACATATACGAAAAATTGACAAAATTTAGATGTGCAGGAACAAACAACGGATGCGCAACATAATGAATTAAATGCGCAAGAATATTGTATGCACAGCAGAATTTATCATATGCGTAGTAGAAAGAGTCAAATGCGCAGGACTGTTGTTGTTCTTCCTGTAGGCTCTATTTTTGTCACGGATGCGCAAGATTGGAATTCAAATGCGCATAAACGACCTGTTACGACTGTAAGGACACCAAAAACTCAAATTTGGATATTAAATTTGGGGCAAGGCCCCACGATGGGTGCCAAAATGTAATTGATTATTTGAAACAACTGTAAGAACCTAATAAGATACCACAATTACTCTAAATTCATACTCAAATTCAAATAACCAATGAAACTAGGAAAAATACAAAAAACATGAATTACACCTTACAAACTGATTTTATCCTTCATGTTCCATTGTCTCCTATCTTCTCAAGATCTTGCTAATTATGATGTTGCTCTCAGAATTGTACTTCTTTGCTTTTCAAAATGACAATGAGATAAATGGAATTATGGATTCTAATATGCAATGTAAACAATCCTACAATGCAAGACTATGCTAATTATGAGATAAAGTCGATGCCATGATATTGATAATGATAGGATGAGGATAATGATATGCAACTAAATGATACTATGAAGCTAGATGATAATGCAACAATGGAGATTATGATATTGATATGCAAATGGGGGCCAAAGGCATGCTTGGATACTTGGTAGAATTTCTGTAGCATGTAAGTATTATAACTCTTGTGATGCAAAATGAAGGTGAGGAGCTTCCTTTTATAGGCCAAAGATGGCTCAAATCTAAGTGTCAAAAGATCCATGGTTGAAGAATAAGTCTTGTCACATGTACAATCAAGATCAAATTGGTTGGATGAGGGGAGATAAAGATGGAAGATGTTCCTACTATGATGACAAGGTGGAGGGATAGGAGGGACAAGGAGCCACATGGCATGATGCTCACAAGGACCAATGAGAAAAAGGTGGAAGACCATGAGAGACACATGGAGGAAGGAGTCTTTGGTTGTTGGAATGTGAGAGGGAATATAGGATTTATGAGACAAGTGTCTCAAAGTCAACATTGACCATGGGGATGGTTGAGAGGAAATAGGGCATGTGTTGAGAGGATAAATGCTTAATTAAATATTAATAATATTTAATTTATGGAGCAACATGGTGAGGTGTACACTGACGTGGAGGGTGACATGGATGAATGGTGTGGATTTTAGACATAGGACTTTGTCTTAGAGGAAATAATTAAATAACTTAGGATTATTTAATTAGAGATGTCTTTAGAGGAATTTAAGATGTTTAATTGTTGGAAGAATATGATGAACGTGAACCAAATAAATAAATTAGTATGTTTATTTATTGATAGAGGAATAAGAATAAAATAAATATAACATATTTATTTTATTCATCTCGAGCCATTTTTAGGTGTATACACTATTGTTTAGCTTTTGCATATGTAACATACTTTAATTTATTACATATACATGCAATGCTAATATTAGATTTGGTGATTTTTTATTACAACATTATTTCTGCCCTGGAACAGCCCTCAACAAAATAAGAAATGTAAAAATAGTAACTCTTCCATGCCCTGCATATCATCTCATTTCTTTCTCTACTTTTACAAGTATTTTTATCTTTATATACAAAACATTTAGTCATAGATTAGTTTTGCATTGTTCATTATTGAAATACAATCTTTGCTAACACTTGTTCTTTAATGATGCAACCACACTTCTTGATCAACTGCACTCCTCAAATACCTAGCAACAAGCACAAAGGTGAGCATTATGCAATATATCAGACATTGCAGAACATAATTCTAATGAGCTTAACCAACATTAAATGCTTGGCTTTGTAACAGTGAGCAAATTGTTGCTCCTTTGCAACAACCCTCAACAATACAAGAAATGCAAAAATGGTAACTCTTCCATGGCCTCTATATCATCTCATTTCTTTCCGTTCTTTTGTAATCACTATTATCTTTGTATACAGAACTGTTACTCATACATACACTTTGCATTATTGATTATTAATATACAATAGTTCATAACACTTGTTCATTAGTGTTGTAGCCAAACTTGTCAATCAAGACCACTCCTTAGACAACCAACAGTAGTGAAAAAGGTGAGCATTATGTAATATATCAGACATTCCAAAAAAAAATCTAAACTTGTTTTTTCTTGGCTCTGTTATTTGTGTGTTGTACTGAAATACACTCCTACACATCTTATGCAGCTATCATAAACTAGATTCTTTACAGATTTCATTTTACACTTAGGAAGTACAACCATTATCTGAATCGATAACTCTATAATGGATATTGCATTTTTATTCATTTTTCCTTTGCTATGATCCTCACATCATTTTCTAATGGGCTTAAGCAACATGAAACACGTGTCTTTCTAAGCCATAACAATGTCCTAAATTGTAAAGTGCTCTTGAAAGCATTTTGTTAGAGTTTGTGTCAATAAGCTTTCTCCCATTCACTACCAAGATATTAGTGTTCCAATCTGTTCTAAGTTTTTTATTTCAATCACCTTGTTTTCCTCCAGGTAATATATACTACAAACCTGAAAACATTAAACAACTTAGTACTCGTCCCTCTACCCCAAGTATACACATCTGTGTACAAATATGCAAACTTTATTTTGCTTTACAGATTGTTTCGTCTAACCTAATGCCTTTTGACAAAATACTACAAATTATTGATTAGTTTGACTATATTCTTGCCTTGTACATGTCATGACTATAGATCGAAGCTGGAGACCTACCTTGTATAAAACATACCTGGAATTTGCACAGAGAAATAGGGTGTTGCTTTTGAAGGTGATGTTCTTCTCGTTTATAGTCCTGCTTGCAATAGAAATAGTCTAGTTCAAACAAGAGTAGAGATTGTGCATGTTGATCTTGTAGATAGCTATGGGCAAATGACAATAACTGCAAATATATCAACAACAAGTTGGTTGACAGTCTTTTGCCCCTCCTTTTCTCTGGTGCATGTGTATGAATAAAAAAGTTTTTAATAAAAAATAAAACCCAATATGAAAGGGGAGATGTTGATTGTTGTCTAGTATTGACTTCTAAAATCTCTATCAAGAGCATAGAAAAGGTTTGAAAACAATGCATATTAACACCTAACACAACCATTTCACAACTTGTTCAATCAAACAACGGCTACTCGGTTGGAACATTTGGTGTTGTAGTCACTGCTCATCATCAAACACCAAATCAATACAAGTTACATGTTAAAGATGGTGAGTTGATCCTGCTCAAACAAGTTCTTACCAACTCTATATGCAGGCATAATTTTTGTAGTTACTATACATGTATGTCCAGTTTGCAAATTGTAGAATAAATAAACAAAGTCTACTCTTTGTGAATCAATTAAAACTTGCATTTTGTTTTATTTTAGTAGCATTTAAACATATCAAATATGCAATACACTATTCATAGATTTCAATGGTTTGTCATCTTCATTAAGCAACAAAGAGGCAAGAACCTCAAATTGACACTTTATGTAGCTAGGCTGAAAGGTCCCAAGCAAACCTTCTGGGCATATTAATGAAGTCAGCTTTGCTGATAAAGGGTTTGTGGAATGCAGATGTGTTGAGGTGATCAACCTGCCAGTACATGCTTATATGGTAGAATACATATGTTTATGTGCACAAAATCATTCATAATGATGCCAAACCAGAAGGATGAGACAAGAATCTAGACTTTAGTAGAATACATATGCTTATGCCCACAAAACCCATTCATAATGATGCCACAACAAAAGCAGAAAAAGAGACTTTCTCAGGAGTCATATAGACTAGTACTTGTTAGTAGTACAAAGCTGAGCTTTAAAAAACTTCTCAACAAGTTTATACATAACTACTCATATTGTGGGAATAAATTTCAATGATATTGCATACTCTGAGTTTAGCTAGACAATTAGTACCCTTTGGAGGAACCTACGTTGAGGCATAGATGCAGCTTGCATTCTAAAATATTAGGAATCATTTGTATCATTTGTATAGTCATTGTAGATCCAGTGATTTTGGCAGCACGGGAATTAGTATCAATGGTTGCTTTGAAATGTGTATTCAACACTAACAAATTCTACCCACATCTTCGCCTTTGGCAATAAATTCTCTAAACTAAAAGATTATTGTGTGGTATAACAATAAGAAGTGCTATTTTTGCATGCCCAAAGGCACAAAATCTCACAGCAAACATTATGCTCCTGAGAGTTTTTGGCTTGGAAGTTAGAAAAGAACCCTTTAGTGCTTCATCCCTGAGATTCACCAGCTCAAAGTTAGAAAAGAACCCTTGAGCTTATCGATCATTTTTTGTGCCCTCTTGAGACACCAGATCTTGGAGTGGCTCTTGAGGTGCTCACTTGACATCTAACTGTGTGGAAAACTCCTAGCTAGTTGGTGGGATTATGTACCATGCAATTAGCCTCATGTAAATATATGTCATTGGATTTTTAAAGAAAACTAAATTAATATTAAAGAACATATTTTCTTGCTTTGAATAAATCAGATTTGATTGTGTTTTGTGGTTCAATTAAAGGAGGCTTCCTTTTTCTTGTGCCTTAATGTTTATTGTAAGGCATGCGTAGACTTTGGACTATTGTCTATCTTTGTACTCAATTTTTGAATGCTTTATGTAATCTGTCCTTGAGAAATAATTGATTTCAATAGCAATTTTCTTGACAGGTCAATTCTCCTAGACAATGGCCTCTAATTTCAAAGTATAGAGCATCAGTGGCGACCCAATCTCAATAGATTGAGATCATTGACCCTGCATTGAATTTTTAGCATTGCATCTTTTAATTGCTTAAGCATGAACCAACAACAATTACAAACACATATTGCAACACTTAAGTCGAATGGCTCAAAAATCTTAGGTCATAAGTAAAGACATGCTCTGGTCCTTGCTTGCACAATTAACATTTTCTTATGTTTAAGCAATAACATGTTACTGTCTCTGTTTTGCAACAAATAATTCATTTCTAAATGTCATTGCATTTGACCTTTTATCATCACATTTGGTAATTGTTTAAACATTGTTTACTTGATTGTCTCTGCTGATTTTTTGCCTGTTGTGTCTGATTTTTATCTTTCCCTATTTAAAATTGCTTAAATTTTGGAAGCATGATATTTTGGGTATTGAATTCCAAAATTGGAATACTTATTGTTGGCCCTATTGCACATTTGTATTTTTGAAAATCCCTGTCTTTGGCAAGGAATGCTTATATTTTCATCTTAAACTATTGCACTATACATATGGAACAACATGAAACAGAAATTGGCTATGGACATGGATTGTAACTTTTGCCATGATTAAACAATCTAAACATTAAATTTATGTATACATTACTACAAAGGTAGTCCAACTTATCATGAACTAACTACAAGTCTTGCAGAAATCTGTGTTTACAATGTGTACATTGATACAAAGGCATTGCAGCCTATTTTGAACTGACTAGAAGTGGGCCCCAATGAATCCTCCAAATAAAATGTCAAATGCCATTCCCACAAATGCTTTTTCTACTGCTCTCATTGTCATGAAAAAGGGTTCACAAACACTCCATCTTTAACCTTTTTACATATTTCAAAGATTGCAACAAAAAAAACCATTGAGCTAAAATAACAACGTACCAATGACAAAATCTAGCTCTATCAATGTCATTTGCAAAAACACGTGTGCAGAAAACTCCAAATTATGCTCCATCAACACCTATCCAGTGAACCATGAACATGCAGAACATGCCAAAAACAATCCCCATTTAAGAATAACAAATATAGATACCAATGGGCTAACAAATCAAGCACCCTACCAACTTTGGGTACAAGAATCAGAGTTGTAACTGCATCATAAACCTCTAGCAATGGGCCAAGGATTGCAATTAACTAAATAGCTAGTGGCATGTTGACTCAAAATGTGTATACCTGCTCCAGCTAATGATGCTTATATCTATTCATCCAAATCAAGGACACTATAATGTTTTCAACTTCTACATTCCATGTTCCTACAAAATGTTGCATAGAGCCTAGGCATTGCAAAAGAGTTTACTATCAATGATGTTGCACAAAATGTGGTGTTAAAGAGCAATAATGAATGTCAAATTGATTTTCTAAGGAAAATATGTTCTTTGCGGTCGCATTTTGACTTGACTTGCAGGTAGCAGTTAAGTTAATTGCAATCCATGGCTTGGCACAAGGCATTTCAGATACAGGTACAACTCTAGTTCTTGTACCAAAAGACTTCTCGGCAAGCAATGTACTATAACATGGTTGGTGAACTTTCCCTACCTTAGCAAAGGACTATTATTTTCACTCAACGAAAAAGACATTATTTTCCTTAGAACTTAGTGCATGTGTAGATTATTAAAGCAATAGCTAAGGTTTGAAATATTTTATTCTTTTTCTTTTGATTGATGGTGTTTTCTCATTGGGGCATTATTTTACCTCAAGTATTTTATTCTACGTTGTATTTCATTCTTAGAATGCAGAAAAATTTCACTCGCCTCTAATGTTTTGCATGGAATTATGCATGTCATTGTGTGCGTTGAAGGGTTTGGGTAATGGCAAGTGTCCTGCAAAAAGACATGTTTTGTATTTGGTTGAAAGAATGTGTTGTGTTGCAGAGTTGTTCAAAACAAGTGTTCCCAATTTGTGAGTTGGACATTTTTCTAAAAAATGGCGGAAAAAAGTATTTTTACAGAATGGATCCTGGTAAAGATTTTATGTGGCTGTTGTTGTTGGGAGAAGATTTGTGTGAGTTTATTTTTTGTTTTCATCTCTTCCATGCATTTTTCCCCCCTTGGTGCCTAGGGTTTGTCTGTTATAAGTTTTGTTTCTTCCAACATTCCAAAATAGAACCACTTGAAGGACTTCTAATCAGTTCAAAATAGGCTACAATGCCTTTATATTGATGTACACATTGCACTTTATATTATTCCACTACCCTTCAAAATGTTTTTTCTCTCTTTCATCCAAAATAGATATGTGTTTTCTAGTAAGGTATGCTATAACATTAAACAAAGCATCCAATTTTTAATATGTTCTATTATTAACTAGTTAAAATTAAAGGAGGCTAGACTTGGAATTCAACCCTAGTACAAACAATTAGCCTGTGCATACTACACATAAGCACCAAACTAAACAAATTTGTACTTCATTATTTGGCTCAGTATTTGATACTTTAAACTTTATTTGAAATTAGTTAAAATAATTAAATTGTTCCAGATTATAGTATTAAATAGACTATGAACTATGTTATATGGGATTTTTGCACCATTTTTTTGTTTGTCTATGCAAAGTAAAGATAGGAATATGCATTTGTCTAGGCAATACAAAGCCACATTGTACATACAAGGGTTAGGCCATATCTTTACCTGTCTACTGTGACTGATTTCCCAACTCAAATTGATTTGTTGCAGCGACACAATACACATTTGCAATATTGCTCAAGAATTTCATTCAACTGATTGTTGTAACAACTCATTTGTAACTGGGAAATTTGATTCTGGGCCCATCATACAACAAATGGTAAGACAGTGTTATTGACTTTTCTATATATTCCATTCTTGTCATTGTAAACAGTTAAAGCAGTATTCCATCATACTTGTTTTATTACTTTTTTGTTGTGTATTCTTGACAAATTTCTGTAGACCTACTGCATCTCTCACAGGGATACATTGTTATCATTTGCATGGAAATTTGATGCTCCTAAAAAACATTGCCAAATTCAGAATCACAGTGAACTAAGGGAGTTTGTTAATGCTGCAAAGGTTATGGATTTTGGCATTACACCTTTAATTGATAGAATTTTTTAAGCTTAATTATTCTTTGATTTCTTTTCTAGAATAAATTTGCCTCTATGTTTACATACAAATGGACTTTGCTGCAAGTTTTATGTGCCCCTATGAAAGTTTTGCAGAACTACTTGATTTTATTACTATAGTTATGTATTAGGCATGTTTGTATGTATATCATCAGTATTATACCTATTTGTATTATACCCATATGAGCATATACTCATGCATATATAATAAGATGTGGATAGTCTGATTATATATGCAGGTGTGAAAATGGCTAGGTTGTTTGTGTCTACATATATACACATATTTGCTATACACATTTGGATACATAACATTTCTTTGCAGATTTTTTTCTCATATAATCCAGTAATTATCCTTGCTTCTTGGGGGGCATGCACTGTAAGCTTACACATCTACTCTTGGCTATGTTGTTGTCATTCTTGCTGAGGGAGAGTAATCTATCCCTACACATTAATGGCATCTGGTCTAAATTTTGCAACATCCTATTTAAAAATTTGTTTAAATTCTTTTTTACTATCAACTTGTGTTTACCTTGGTTAAGGGTGATATAGGAATACATCTTTTCTTATTAATCATTGATCATTTTGCATTTTATTATATATTTTTTAATTACCTTTGCTTTCCAATTGTGCTTGATAGAGACAACTGTTGAAGTTCCACTTGCACTTTGCAAGATCAAGTTTGACAGTGGAGCGATAGATTAACTCCTTTTTGTTGACACCACATGAATACATGCTTCCTTCAGATTTAATGCTCTTGTAGTACACAAAAGAAAGATTTAGATTTGTAACCAGTTGAATCTGATTTGATTGTGTTGGATAGGGATGGCGATCACCCATTACTGTGAAGCAAATACTTGTTGGCATTCAAGATCTACTAGATCAGCCAAATCCAATTGATCCTACTCAAACTAGTGCTTACCAACTCTATATACAGGAATAATTTTTAAAAAACTTTGCTATGATTTTTTGTGGTTTTAATCTATTTAAATTTTACTACTTTTTGTTTTATAAAAGATTTTTATTTATTAGTGCTTTTTATCTTCTAAATTTGTTTGTGTTTCCTTGTCAGTTTTTAGTCTCATAGCTGCTTTCAATACTCACATTTGTAAAGTTTTTAGGTACTCCCTTTTAATTTTAGATGGAACATGCGTTTATCAACCATATGGACCATCAGTTCATGTCTATCACACAGTTTGGTTTGACTAGATATAAAATGTCTTTTCTTAATGCTAAATTCAATGGTAATTTTATCAGGATTCTATTTATCACCGGATGATCCTATTCAAGATCACTGTAGTTCCCTTTCGGATGGCTATAAGAACATGACACTCTTTTAGAAAATGATAGGTTGGACTATCTATGTTCTCAGTTTAGATAAAGACTGATGCTTCCAATTGGTGATTTGTTCACAGACTGTTACATTAGATAAAAGGTGTTCCCCAGAGCTTCTTAATGAGATGGTTTATTTCTCAAGCATAAAACAACTACAAACACACCTTGCAACACTCAAGTTGAATGCTTCAAAAAGCCCAGGTCATAGGTAAAGACATGCTCTGGTCCTTGCTTGGGCAATTAACGTTTTTCTTATGTTTAAGCAATAGCATGTTACTGTCTCTATTTTGCAACAAATAATTCATTGCTAAATGTCATTGCATTTGACTTTTTATCAGCACATTTGGTATTTGTTTAAACATTGTTTACTTGATTGTCTTTGTTGCTTTTTTGCTTATTATGTTTGATTTTTATCTTTCCTTGTTTAAAATTGCTTAAATTTTGGAAACATGAATTTTGAGTATTGAATTCCAGAACTAGAATACTTATTGTTGGCCCTATTGCACATTTGTATTTTTTGAAACCCTTGTCTTTGGCAAGGAATGCTTATATTTTCATCTTAAACTATTGCACTATACATATGGAACAACATGAAGCAAAAATTGGCTATGGACATTGATCCTAACTTTTGCCATGATTAAACAATCTAATCATTAAAGTTATGTATACATCACTACAAAGGTAGTACAACTTATCTTGAATTGACTACAAGTCTTTCAGACAACTGTGTTTGCAATGTGTACATTGATACAAAGGCATTGCAACCTTTTTTGAACTAACTAGAAGTGGGTCCAATGAGTCCTCCAAATAAAATGTCAAATGTCATTCCCACAAATGCTTTTTCTATTGCTCTCGCTGCCATGAAAAAGGGTTCACACATTAATGCCCCAAGTCATCCCACATATGCAAATTTTTTCCCTATCACGACTTCAAACACTAAGACACACACTTGCCCTAGAAGAAAAGGCAAAGCTATGACAAACACTCACTCTTTAACCTTTTTTATAGATTTTAAAGCTTGCAAAAAAAAACCATTGAGCTAAATAATAGCGTACCAATGACAAAATCTAGCTCTGTCAATCTCATTTGCAAAAAATGTGTGTGGGGAAAACTCCAAATTCTGCTCCATCAATAGAAAAGGAAGTTCTAGAGACCTAAAGTGATGCAGTTAGTATCAAGTTGCCTAGAGAAAGAAAAAACAAAACTCATAATAGACAAACCCTAAGCACAAAGGGAAAAAAACTTTACCCAGATCCATTCTAAAAAAATACTTTTTTTCACCATTTTGGGGAAAATACCCAACTCACAAATTGCAAACACCTGTTTTGAATAGCTCTACAACACAACACATTCTTTCGACCAAACACAACACGCATATTTTTGTAGGACACTTGTGTTGGCAAGAGACACTATATGGATTCATGTATGTTGTCATTGATGGAAACAAAGGTTATCCCACACATCCGCAAGACATGATGAGTCTCTACCGGAAGTTAGAGTGAAGAAGTGTTATGATCCGGTAAGCAAGAACAGAGCAGTTAGCAAGGTCCAACAGTCAGGTCCAGATCTCTCAGAGGAAGTATCTCAGTGAAGTGCAGATTTGGGGAAGTCAAGAGGAGTACCTTGACTAATAGATTCCAAGGATTTAACCTCCAGTGATGGAAGGGTGAAAGGATATGAGCACTTGAGTGTTGGGTTCCTATTTGACAGAGTAGACAGAGGAAGAACTGTACCGACAGAGTGTCAGACCTAAATCCGGAAGAGATATTGCTGATGACTAAGTTTCTTGAGGTATCATTCATGATTGGCTGACATGATTGATGACTTCTACAAGCTTCTTCTAGATCCGTATCACTTGGTAAGCAAGGATCCAGCCGACAGTTCAAAGCTTGGGAAAATATTGACTATTCTGGATGCCGACTAGAAAGGTGGTGAGATTACTTGTGCGGATATATATGCCAGATGAATTTAGATATGAAGGGTGTGGTGTGAATGTGTAATTATGCGAAGAAAAGTAGAAGAGTAGTGTGAAGGCAGTAAGATAGGTCCGAAATGTGACAGGACAGTTGAACCAAAAGAAAGTAAGAATGAAGTGCAACAGATCAGTTTATTGTGCTCAACCGGAACTGAATCTTAGCATGTGTGGATGCTTCTCATCAGTTCAAACATAGTGTTATCTTCCTCTCTTATAGGCAGTGAGCCTCTTGTGAGCAATGTGCTTGGGCAGTGAGCCCTAAATTGGCAAGTGCCATTTTGTACTTCTATTCTTCTAACAGAGAATACATTCTTGGGTTAATCACCCCATGGTTTTTTCCTTAACCGGGTTTTCCATGTCAAAATTATTGTGTTATGTGTATTAAATTTGTTTCTACTTTCATGCTTGTTTGCTTTGATGCTGCACTAATTATTAAAGAAGAACAGAAAGTTGAATAAATTAAGATAACTGATTCACCCCCCCCCCTCTCAGTTATCAACAACTTGCCATTGCCCAAACCCTCCAACACACACAATGATGCGCGCAATTCCATGTGAAACATTAGATGTCAATGAAATTTTTTTGCATTCTGAGAATGAAATATAGTGTAGAATAAAATACTTGATGTAAAATAATGCCCTAATGAGAAAACACCATCAATCAGGAGAAAGGAATAAAATCAAACCTTAGCTATTGCTTTAATAATCTAGACATGACCGGAGTTCGAAGGAAAATAATGCTCTTTTTGTTGAGTGAAAACAATAGATTTGGGTGAGTTTATTTTTTTGTTTTCATCTCTTCCATGCTTTTTTTCCCCTTCATGCTTAGGGTTTGTTTGTTATAAGTTTTTTTTCCCAGAAATGGTGCTTGTGGAACTTTCAGAGTATTACAGTTGTCGAGTGGTGTTTGTAGTATAATTTGTGCAACATCTCTATAATGTGTGGGGGGCCATTTTTAGATCCATTTTTTTGGTTTTGGTTGGAACTTTCATCAAGTAGTGTTTGCATTGCCTTTGCGGCAAGCATGGAATCCCATCAAATTGATTTCTTGATTGTGTTGAAAATTCAAGTCATTGCTCGAAAGGGATAGTTCATGTCTTATAACACGCAATCCTGAATTAAATTAGTTATGCGTAATTTGTGAAGTATTAGTTGTTGCCATCTCAACTATCTTTCTCCAAGAAGCTTAATATAGATGGCATCACTTTAAGTCTCTAGTTTGCTTTAACTTCTGTTTCAAACACTTTGCAACATTCTAAAACAGAGCCACTTGAAACACTTATAATCAATTCAAAATAGGATACAATGCCTTTGTATTGATGTACACATTGCACTTTCTATTATTCCACTACCCTTCATAATGTTTTTGCCCTCTTTCATCCAAAATAGACATGTCTTTTCTAGTAAGGTGTGCTATAACATCAAACAAAGCATCTAGTTTTCAATATGTTCTATTAACTAGTTAAAACTAAAGGAGGTTGAACTTGGAATTCAACCCTCGTACAAACAATTAGCCTGTGCATATTGCACAAAAGTACCAAACTAAACAAATCTATAGTTTATTATTTGGCTCACTATTTGATACTTTAAACTTTATTTGAAATTAGTTAGAATAAATAAATTATTCTAGATTATAGTATTAAATAGACTATGAACTATGATGTATGGTATTTTTGCACTGGTTTTTTTTGTTTGTCTATGCAAAGTAAAGACATAAATATGCATTTGTCTAGTCAATACAAATCCACATTGCACATACAAGGGTCAGGCCATATCTTTACATGTCTACTGCGACTGATTTCTCAACTCAAAATTGATTTGCTGTAGTGACATAATAGATCTGTAATATTGCTCAAGCATTTCATTCAGCTCTGAAATTGACTATTGTGACAACTCATTTTGTAACTGGAGAACTTGATTCTAGGCCCATCATACAACTAATGGTAAGACAATGTCATTGACTTTTCTATCTATTCCATTCTTGTCATCGTAAGCAGTTGAAAAAATATCCCATCATACTTGTTTTGTTGCTTGTTTGTTGTGTATTCTTGATAAATTTTTGTAGACTTATTACATCTCTCATAGGGATACATTGTTATCATTTGCACGAAAATCTGACACCCCTGAAAAACATTGCCAAATTTAGAATCATAGTGAACTAAGAGAGTTGCTCAATGCTCCATTGTCAAGAAGCAACATTGTGCATACATGTCTACCATAGCATTTTCAACTATTATATCTGACAAAAATCTCCCTTATATTATGTTTTGATGGATCTCCACACCCTATTCTAAAGCTTCCATTTTGGCATAGTCGGGGAGGATGCTATCAAAAGTTGTAGATTTTGGCTTTACACCTTTAATTGATAGAATTTTCTAAGCTTAAATATTCTTTGTTTACTTTTGTAGAATAAATTTGCCTTAATGTTTACATACGGATGGAATTTGCTGCAAGTTTTACATGCCACTATGAAAGTTTTACAGAACACTAAGTTAGTGTAGGTTTTTAATTCAACATTCCAGTGTTTTTTCTGGAAAAATAAAACTTAAATCTCAAATTTGCCTCTTTCTTAGAACAAATTTTAATGCCAAGATGCAGTATCTTACAAAGATCATTCCCTATTCTTGCCTTTGCTAGCTATTAAAAGCTATTTATTCAAGCCAAATATTTATGGTTGCTTGATTTTGTAAAGGATGTAATGATTTTAACTGGGAATAGGCCTTTTGTGAAAAACATGCATTTTTGTTAGAACAGAATGAGCTTTGTTTCACTTTCCATGATAGAATTAATTACATTCCACAACCTTAAATCATTATAGTTGAATCCTTCTTGTTGTAGATATCTTAAACTAGTTCAGGTTGAATGGGAACATGAACTATCTTCTTGCATGCAGATGCATTGGGAATACAAGGGAGAAATGTGAACCAACAAGCAAATTTTGAGGTACATAATTGTCCCCATTCAAAGACTCTTTCTTCTACCTTAAATTTTATTCATGGTTTAATTTGGAATCCCAGTATAGGTGTGGGTTGGTCCACTTGCCAACCGTCATATATCTGTAATTTTATGGAATAAAACCTTATCAAGAGCTACTATTATGGTCCATTGGAAAGACATTGGACTTGACTCCTTAGTTACTACCAAAGTTGGTAATTTATGGAGGGTCATGAATATTTATAAACTTAAATTTCCCCTACATACACAATTTTCTAAGTTAAAAAAGTACTTTATATTGCTTTACTAATGACATTGTATGCTTGGATTTTACAGCACAGAGACCTAGTAGCTACTCATAAAGGTAGCCTTGTAGCATCAATGAAGCCTCATGCATGCAAGATGTATGTTTTGATAGTTATTGGTCACAACAGTTCTCCATTTACCTAGAATTGGAGCTTTCCTGGTTGTTTCATAAAACCTTGGAAGTTTATAGGAATTAATTTTGTTTAGTTACCATATTGAATTAGATCTGGGAACAATAGTTATTCTCAATTAGATCCCTTCATTCTAAGGGGACTTTGTTTAAGTGGTCAGTAGTTGTGTAGTAACTCAAGCTTCAATTCCTGAACTCATCTCGTATTCCTCTGAGATCTTCACAATCAAATACAAAAGCATCCATAGTTTCTCCAAATAGTGCTTCTGAAATAGTTGCTTGAATTTTTCAAACCTAATTCTTTTACTATCCAATGGTTCTTTCCAATTAAACATAACTCAACTTTTTAACACATCTATTTTTTTCCATGCTCTTCTCTTGCTCTATGTTGGCAGCATTTGGCAGGGACCCCTGTTGCTACACAACTCTTGTTATTTTATTTTTAATTTTTTTTAGATTTTAGAAAAATATTTTTCCTATCCAAATTAAGATTACATATGTGAACTTTCACCTACTTTGGTCGTAAACAGTCTTGACCAACTTTATTCAATTTTAAAATTAATTGTGGTCCCATGCCAAATCAACTTCAACTAATTATTATTTATCGATTCTTATGCAAAAGTTTGAAATTGTGCACCTAGCACATGCATAAAAGTCCCTCATAAGTCATTTCAATAAAGAATCAATCAACTATCATCATGAAAAAATCACCTTCCATCATGAACTAAATATTGATAATCACTCACATCCTTATCATACCTTTGTTTTGCATTTGTCATTGTGATGACATCAACTCTTACAACAACAAATAGCAAAACCCTAGTTCTTGCACTAGGTCATCCTAACATTTATTGTCATTGTATCTAATTGCAAGCTCACATTATCATTCTATTGCATTGTTATCAATTATTTACACATTTGTTGCATATGTTACTTGGTTTATCTTTTAATTTTCTACAAAACATTGAATTGGGCAATGGGGTTTAACTAAGGTGCAAGGAGGTAGAAGTTAGTACACTTCCACATCCTAGATTATCAAGTCCCAACGATGTTTTTTAGCACCACCAAGTTATTCATTTACATGTGCATATATAAGGAAACATTTATTGTAAGTACTAAAGTTTTGAAGATTTAAGATTGCACAAAAGGTTTAGGGTTGTACATTTTTGGGTCAAGGTCACAATGCACCTAAATAAAGATGAGTGTGAGATTGATCCAGATTCACACATAGTTCCAAATATCACAAAGCATAGTTGTCCCAACTTGGTCATCCTAGATCTAGTCATTAATTTTAGGTACTAATCATCTATCACAATCAATCAAATCTCCTCTTTGATATCAAAGTATGCATTTCATTTATATTATTTTATTCACATTTCAAATCCAGTACAAGGACACATTTTAAAACTTAGCTCTTTTATCTAGGTTAGTCATTGTATTGATTAATTGATTAACCTAGATAACTTTAAAACTACTGTTTCATTTCTTTTCATTTTGTTGAAGCTTATTTGGTCTTACACCCTCTAGTGTTTGTCCTTGGGGTTTTATCCTTCAACCTTTTTGTTTCAAATCTTATATTTTTATTGCTTTCATTTTTTTATTTCAAATATAATTTACATTGATTAGGATTTCGGCTTTCACTATTTATTACCTTTTGAACCACTACCCTCCCACCCTTTCTTTCTTTGTATATCATTGCTAGATCATTCACCATGGATTCACATATATCCCTGCATTTGGCTTTCTATCCATGTATGCCTCACAAATTTTGAGGTGCTCTTACATTTTGTTGCATTTGATCCTTCTAGCCTTGATGACTTTGTTTCCTTCTATCCCACATATGGTGATGTGTTTTCTATGGAGACATTATTCCATTATATATGTAATTCTTTATCCTTCACAGAGTTGGTCATTGGGTGAGTGTGAGATCATGATGGGCCAAACAGTAGCAATGAGAAAAAAGACATGCTTGATGAGAAAGTACTAACATATAGAATTATAAGAAACATTAGTTTTCCATAGTCCATATTTTTTGTTGAAGAGGTTTTTGGATTAACTGTGTAGGATTTTTTAATTTGAGATTTCATATCACACTCCATGATCCATCATCAGGAATGCTTGATGTAAATTGCAAATAGGTTTAGTATAAATAGAGATAGAGGAGAAATGTTAAAAAAAAGATGGCAAGGTTGGTTTTAAAAAATAAGTTTCATTAACAAACAAATTAATTAAAACAAGTGCCAAAAAGAATTACCTTCCACAAGAGATCATGATCATGTTATTCAACTAATACTAGAGAGCAACGTGAAAAAATGTGAAGGGAGTCCAAGTGGGAGAAACTGCTACTGCGTAGGTGTTTTGGTTGCGAGCATGGGAGGGATTGAGCAGAGAAGTGACGATAAGGATTAGGGCAGATCTAAGAAGTCTGGCGTGAACGCACAGGGCACTAGAAAAGGGAAGAAACATGTTGGAGCCAAGAAAGGTGAAGGTCGCATCAAGGTTGGAGTGTGGAGAATCGATACTCGCTCAGATCTGGTTTGGTTTTGGATCTTCAGGAAATGCTACTTTCTCCTCCTTCGTCACTAACCTTTAATCCATTGGGGTCAGCTCATGGTGTGGTGCATGAAAAGAGTTTAGAGCTTTCATGTTTGGACTCAAAAACCCTATAGGCCTATAGAAATAGATCAAACCCTTCTCACGAGTGCAACAATTTTCGTTTTTAGCAGATTCGTTGGGCTAACCCTAGACCTGATCCTCCCAAGCCATCATCTAATCCATCCTCCTCTCCCATCATGGAGCCAATCCATCTCGATGGAGGTCTTTCTTTTTCTATCAGGGATTTGGAGGTGACTTTTTTTGATGAATAGACAGAGTTTCACATTTCCAATGATTCTGTCAAGGAGATGGAAGTTGACATTAGAGACCGCTCTTTGATTTTAAGATTTTTTCAGAGGCGTCTGCTCTTTGATTCAGTTGTGGATTGGGCTAAATCTACCTAGAGCAATCTTACTACCCCAGTGTTTGAACCTTTGGATTTTGGGTTCTTTCTGTTTACTTTTTCCTCTGTTGTTGATTGTAATTTTCTGGTTCAAAATGGTCCATGGGTTTTTGGGCATTCAGGCCTCTTTCTCTCTTTATGGACTCCTTTTTTTGACCCAGCTTCTACCAAGATCACAATTGTTCCTATATGGATTAGTATTTATAATTTGTCCTTGGTTATGCAGAGCCTCGACCTTATCAGAAATCTGATCAATCAAGTGATTTCCTTTATAAAGCTTGACTTAGAAGAGGTGGTTTCTGCGTACAGGTTCATTAGGGCCCGTGTTATGGTAGATATTTCAAAACCTCTTTTTCATTCTCTCTTCTTTTGGTTCTTGGATTCAATTTTTAAACTTTTAAGGGCTTCTGCTTAAATGCTTTCATTGTAACAAGCTAGGTCACAAAATTGAGGCCTGCACTCTCAAGTGTTCGTCTAGATCTAGGCATGTTTGCCTCAAAAATTGGATAAAGAAATTTAGAACTTCAAATGATGATTTCATTTGGTGAAATCATGGCAAGTTTATGGAGCCAAATTCAGCTTCGGAGCCTGTCACCGTTCAGCCTTCGGAGTCTCTCCCTTCAACGTTGCCTTCGACAATTCCACCTCCTATTATTCCCCCACATGGTAATATGACTAACTTTCCTTCTGAGGTGGAGGAGGACAGTTTTGAATCAGAAGGTACTTTTCCTTTTATGGAGGATTTGGATAATTTGAATTCTAAATTTGATCATGACTTTGTGTTGGCTCCTCCACGAAAGTGTGGGATTTCTCATATGGAAAGCAATAAATCCAAACCAGATTTTGGTGTATTAAGGAAGAAAAAAGGAAGTCTAAGGATGAAAAACTCTACATGGAAGGCAAGGAAGCTATTAAGGAGGGTTCTCAGTGGACCATGAATGCTCTCCTTTCTCAGAAGAATAATAAAAGAGTTTAGCTTTGTGTTGGCTGGGAGCCTTTAGCTATTTTGCGTTTGGGTAGCTGTCTCTTCTTGTGGTTTCGAGTCCTCCTTACTCTTCTTAGTAGTTTCATATAGGCTTTTTATTCTTCCTCTTGGCATTTCTCCTTCTCTCAATTCCTTTCTGGTTCTTTGCTTCCTACTTGGCAGGTTTGGTGTAACTTGATTTCGTTTATGTTTTAATAAAAGGATGTGGGCTTTTCCCATAGTTTACAGATAAAAAAAGGTTTCCTTATGTAGGAAATAGAAGAAAAATAAATTCAAAAATAAATTAAGAACTAGATTAAAGATGAGAAAACCAAAGAAATCACAACTCAAAAATGGATAAATGACACAAGATTTGGAACGAAACTTAAAAATTAAAGAGCAAAAAAAAGTATCTAAAGAAACAAATTAAAAAGAAAATAAGAAACTAAAAAGATGATAAATCATAAACAATCAATAGAAGAAGAGAGAGAAACCTAAAGCCAAACCAAAACAACAAACACAAATGAGATGGGATAAGAACAAAAAAATGATTAGAGCTGCCTTAAGTGGGAAAGTAAAGGTCTCCAGACTTGACTAAGACCCACGCCTCCATCCCTATTTAAATTTCAAGGATGAGCACTAATCTCAATTGCTTCTGAAACCCAAGAAAATCATGAAAAGCAATAATATAAAGATAAACAATGCAAATATATCTTCAAACCTTGCACAAGATCGAACTTCTAATAGGATGGAAGGGAGTGCACCCAAGATCCATTGATTTGTCTTGTGGATGTATTATGGGATGCTCGCACAACTAGCATAACTTGAAAATGATATGAGATAAATGAGAAATGATAGATATGCGTGCGTATGGAAATTTGGTGAGAGAGTGTGAGAGTTTGAAAATAAAATAAAAGTTTAATTTATAGATAGAGAGGGAATCAAACGGATGACCAAGATTAGAAGGGTGAGGGATGAGGTGGATGGCTAGGATTGAAAGCTAATTTTAGTGCTCATGACGCACCATTAATGAGGATGACATGTGACTAAAATAAGGATGGGAGTGGGAATAAATAGGATTTTTAATTGATTTTGTAGAGCAAGTGCTTATGACGCACAATTAATGAGTTTAAAAATAGGGATGTGAGTGGGATAATTTAAATAATAAAATTCTTTAAAGTATGATCTAGACAAGTGGCATGTGAGAGCCAATTTAAATAAATATTTTATTTATTTAAATTAGTTGGAGGAATATGGGAATTAAATAAATAGATTTTTTTTAATTTGACTAGAGGGGATAAATTAGTTAAATAAATATAATTTGTTTAACTAATCGAAAGGGGTCATGAAAGGGGACCTAGGACAAGGTGTCACTAAGTGTCACAAGAGGATGCAAGGGGATGTCGAAAGGCAATGTTGAAAGACATGGTCAGTTTTAGATGTCCCACCGAGTGTGCTAAAATGAAACCCAAGAAAATCATGCAAAGTAATAACATAAAGATAAACAATACAAATATACTTTCAAACCTTGCACAAAATCAAACTTATGATAGGATGGAATGGAGTGCACCCAACCTCCATTGATTTGTCCTATGGATGTATTATGAGCTGCTCACACAACTAGCATAACTAGAAAATGATATGAGATAATTGAGAAACGAGAGATATGCATGCATATGGAAATTTGGTGAGAGAGTGTGAGTTTGAAAATGAAATAAAAGTTTAATTTATAGATAGAGAGGGAATCAAATGGATGGCCAAGATTAGACGGGTGGGGGATGAGGTGGATGGCTAGGATTAAAAGTCAATTTTAGTGTTCATTATGCACCATTAATGAGGATAACATGTGACTAAAATAAGGATGGGAGTGGGAATAAATATGATTTTTAATTGATTTTAGAGAGGAAGTTCTTATGACGCACAATTGTTATGTCAGAAAATGTCCCCTTGGGGGCTTTTCCCTCTTAAGGTTTAGCTCCTAGGTCCTTAGAATGCATTTAGAGCATCTTGCATGTTAATTGTGAATCCCAGTGAGAAAACCATGAAGTCTTATGGAAAATAGGACCTAGGGGATGCCACTTTGATGACTCCTGACCAAAATTGGGAGGGTGGACTTGGGTGCTAGCACCCTAGTCCTGTCCTATTTTGGGTCAGCCCTAAATTTAAATTTCAGTTTTATGGCCGTTACTTAGGTCCTATTCCGACATCTCAAGTTTGAATTACGAAGTTCTTGGCGGGAATGTGTTTAGTTGCATATATAAGCATGTTTAGGGTTTCATTTGCAAACTAGAAGATGATTGTGAACTTTATGCATGCTTATGATTTTAGAGCATCCATGATATTCATTGTTGTAGAGCAAAGCATTGTTATTGTGTTTGTGATTGTAGATTTAGCTTCATCTTCTCATGTGATTGAAGAGCCTTTATTTATGTAAGATCTACACTTCTAAGGTGATATCTATTTGTGTTTGAATCATTTATCATTTGCTTTTACATCTATCCCCTAGGGATACACACTCTCTATCAAACAACGGTGTTCGAAAGACTTGAATGTCTCTCCGGGGCTTAACCAAGGCAAGCCTCTAAACACCACAACTCTTGACCACACTCCTTTGTGATTGCAAGTTACAGGTTTTGTATCTAGACAGAGTGGAGTTACAAGTAGCAATAAGACAGTGTGCAGATTCCGCATCCCTGAAGAAAAGGACTGCTTGGACATGAGTGTTAGTGGCACTGTACTCTAGATCCTGAAACATAGAAACAATTTGGATAGTAATAATCAACATTCGAAGAGCTTCTGACATCCTGAAAAACATCCGGCATTGGACTAGGGTGCTAGTGGAGGTGTCCTCTGCATCTTTCGGGACAGAAACATAAGATACAGTGAATATCAATGTCGGGAGGAGATTCAGATTCTATATAGAAAATAGTACCTTGGATAGGGGTGCTAGTGGAGGTGTCCTCGAATGTTCTGCTTCCTGAACTTCAAAAAATGGTCAGTTTTTAATCTTTGCCTACTATCTTAGTCTACAAGGATTTGTCGTAATTCATCAATTTGCTTATTATTTTACATAATTAGGGTTTTAAGAGTATTTGAGCATTAAATTGAGATATTGATTGATAACATCTAAGATTTCACATCATTCCAAGTGATATCCCAAGCTGTTAGGTGAATGCTCTCGCTTAGTAGAGATTCAACTCGATTGATATTTCCTTGAATGTTTGTAGTGAAAGGAGGATTTACCCTTGAAACTAAAACCCCATCACCATCATCCATTTACCCATTTTACCTACTAAACATTTTGGTGAACCCCTATTTTTGAATTTATTGCACCTTGTTGAGTGTTGTGTGATAGTTTTACATTCATTCATTCTATTGCATTTGAAAAATTACCAAAAAAAATGAAAAATTTAAAAAACTTGGCATCTTAGGCTTGCATTTTTGTATAATTTAAATTAATTGGCATCTAATTTCATTTAATTTCTGTTATTTTCATTAGATCTAATTTAAACTATAGAAATTCATCATTTAGCATTCACAGGCATTGCATTTTCATGTTCCAATTGTTAAAATTTGCTTGAAATTGGGCATTTTCCATAAAAACTTATTTTTGCATTAGCTAGGGTTTGTAGTTAAAATCTTGTTCTAGATTTTAATACCCTTTCAAAACACTCATTTAGGTCTGATTTCTAATTATAGTGTTACATCATAGTGTCATTCTTGCAAAACTTCATGTCTAGGATTTAAAAACCTTGCATTTTCACTAAGATTTGGCCTTATCGTCTCTCTAGGATTGCATTATAGGTGTGTTGTAAAGGATTTTGATGAATTATTTGACTAGTATCAGGGTTATAATCTACTTCCCCTCCTCAAATTTCTTACAACACCCTTTCTATTAGGCTTCTACATTGAAAATTGGTGAAAAATTGCATATTTTAGGTGTATTTTCACTAGGTTTTGATTTGTCATCACTCTGGAATTGCACTGTAGGCATGTTGTGAAAGATATTATTGCATCATTAGACTGTTATTAGGAATATTATTTGCTTCCCCTCTTAAAATTCTTCACAACACCTCTCCTTTCACTTATTTGCATTGAAAAGAGTTGAAAAATCTAGCAATTTTAGACCATACTCATACATAGTTTTGCATTCATTTTCTTGCACATATCATGGATTCTTCTCATCACTCATCTTTGGAAGATTTATTTGAGTACATTATCAATGTTGATAACTTTTTCAAATTCACTGATAAGTATCCTCAAGTCTTGCACCAAATCACATACATCTATGGTGTTGACATGTCTGTAAGCACTGCCTGTGATATTCTTCAAACAATAGCCTATTTTGAAAGTTTTGTCACTATTGTTAGTGTTTTTCCTTCAATATTGGAGAATATCACTAATTTCATTTCTGAAAATAACCATGGAGAAAGTAGTGGTGAAAACATTATTCCCCCTCTCCCTTCATTTCACGATGACATAATAGACATTCTTGTCGAGACCTATGAGACCGATATCGCCTGGGTAATTCATCTAATAAAGAGACTTGTCCCAACATAACCTCACTTGGTGAGGATATTTTGGTACAACAAGAAGACATCATTGACACATACCTTAACACTACTCTTCCATCCCTTCCTTCTCTCCCTGGCCAAGACGAAGCATTGGATGATACAGATTCCCTTTATGAACATTTGCTTCAACCTGTTGAAACTAAAACTTTACCACCTGATGTTCAAGTACTCCTCAACTACATCTTAAACAAAGAAACATATCATGTGCCTTTATCTAAACCCTCACATACCTTGGAAAACAATGAAAACTCACAAAACATTAAAGAACAAACTATCCCTCACAACCAAGGTATTCCAACACCCTATATATGGACTAAAATGGGCACTTTTCAGGTTCCTCGACAACCTCACTCAACTGAAATGGGTATTATTAAAGCTCCTACATCACCCTGTTTAACTGACACAGAAAACCATAATATTCCCTCTCTACCATCATTAATAGACACCTTTCCTACAAGGGTCCCTCCACAAGCTCATGAAAATGTGGAAGAGGGAAGAAGAGATAAAGCTTTAACCATTAAAGTAAAGATCAAGATCCATGATGACTGCTAGTTCAGTTGTTCCTATAGGCAAGTATTTCTAACCCTTTACCTCTGTGTTGTGTTTCCCCCGTGATGTGTTGTGTTGTTTAGGCCTCCTAGGATGATCCTTGATTCTCTTGTAAGGTCAAGGCTACCGGGAGACTGCCTCTATTGTGACCCTTCTTCTATTTGTATCATTATTCTTCTATATTGCATTTCCTCTATTTTCATTGTTGTGTGTTGTGTGTGACGGACACAATGTTGCGGTTAGTGACTTGGGGGCACCCTCCTACGTGATTGTCCCTAAGGCACTTGTTTCTCCTCTCTCGATTTATTGTTTACCTTCTTCTAGTGGTTCTATCTAGCTGGCGGATGACAAAAAACATATAATACTGATACAGACCTAGTGTCCCTTCAATGAGAAATCAAAAAATAGACCTAGTCCATACATGACGACAGGGAATTGATAAACATTATTCGACACTTGGCTAGTAGAATCATTCCGTGTGATATTTTGATGATGTCTTATCACACTTACAAAACATAACAATATTGTTGCTTCGTGCACTTTGTCTATCTTGGATCTTGCCTTGCTCGGCTCTCTATGTGAATGATTATTGTTTATCATGATTATATGGTTGCTAACACCTTTTCTTGTAGGAAATTATGTGTTTGTGGGAACATTTGGCAATCATAAAGTGCATCTCACCTCTGGGGGCATGCGCTTTGCGAGAGCTCGTGTTCCCTTGTGTGTTTTATCTCTACCTTAATGTGCTTGATATTGGTACATGATATCAACCAGCTTAAGGTGCGGGCATATATAAGGTAAGTTGTCTGATGATTTTGATACTAACAAAGCGTGTTTGTAAGCCATCTACGAAGGCAGAATGTTGTATCTATGAGCGAGTGCACATCTTTATTTTATATTTCAATCATTAAGCACTCTACAGAGACAGGATATTATGCATATCCTTTTATTTTAAGCCCTCTACAGAGGCGGGGATGGTGTATTTCTCAAGGAGATTGTACATCCTGTCATTTTCTAAAAGTCCTCCGAGCAAGCGAGGTTGGTGTATCCTCCCTTAAGCGTGTCTTCGGAGATTGTTGTGGTGAAGCCCAATCATCAGTGTGTGCTTGTAATGTGCCTGAGATGGTAGCGAACCTAGCAATAGGTTTCTTCCATCGCTTGTCTGTCGTGTTTTCTCTGTGTCTTCCATGTGTGTGTGTATGGCGTGTTTGCTCCCAAGCATAGTCTAAAGATTGGTGGCGATGAGTCCCTCCAATGCTTTGGGATTTGTATGGCGTGTTTGTTCTCAAGTGTAGTCTAAAGACTGGTGGCGATGAGTCCCTCCTACACTTTGAGATTTGTATTGCGTGTTTGTTGCCCCATATGCAGTCTAAAGACGTGTGACGATGAGTCCCTCCTGCATTTTGGGTTGTGTGTTTGCTTTCCATGTACTTGTATTTCCATTCATATATGACAAAATGAAAAAAGAAAAAAGATCACTGCATTCACTATATTCATTGTATTTTTCATGTCTTCAATGATGTCTTCTCCATGTTTTGTGTGACCGTAACTGTCTTCTCCATGTTTTGTGTTCCTGTTACTGTCTTCAATGTGTTTGGCATGTCTTCACTGTGCTTGGCGTGTTTGTTGTGTTTTGACCATACTTTAATGCATGTATTGGCCTTGCATTTATACATACATTAAAGTGGGGGCTAAATGTTATGTCATAAAATGTCCCCTTGGGGGATTTTCCCTCTTAAGGTTTAGCTCCCAGGTCCTTAGAATGCATTTAGAGCATCTTGCATGTTAACTGTGAATCCCGATGAGAAAACCTTGAAGTCTTATGGCAAATAGGACCTAAGGGATGCCACTTTGATGACTCTTGACCAAAATTGGGAGGGTGGACTTAGGCACTAGAGCCCTAGTCCTGCCCTATTTTGGGTCAGTCCTAAATTTAAATGTCAGTTTTATGACCGTTACTTAGGTCCTATGTCGACATCTCAAGTTTGAATTATGAAGTTCTTGGCAGGAATGTGTGTAGTTGCATCTATAAGCATGTTTAGGGTTTCATTTGCAAATTAGAAGATGATTCTAAACTTTATGCATACTTGTGATTTTAGAGCATCCATGATATTCATTGTTGCAGAGCAGAGCATTGTTATTGTGTTTGTGATTGCATATTTAGCTTCATCTTCTTATGTGATTGAAGAGCCTTCATTTATGTGAGATCTACACTTCTAAGGTGATATCTATTTGTGTTCGAATCATTTATCATTTGCTTTTGCCTCTATCCCCTAGGGATACGCACTCTCTATCTAACAACGGTGTTCGAAAGACTTGAATGTCTCTTCAAGGCTTGACCAAGGCAAACCTCTAAACACCACAACCCCCAACCACACTCCTTTGTGATTGTAAGTTACAGGTTTTGTATCTGGACAGAGTGGAGTTGTAGGGAGTAGTAAGACAGTGTATAGATTCTACATCCCTGAAGAAAAGTACTGCTTGGACACGGGCGTTAGTGGCAGTGTCCTCCGGATCCTGCAACGTAGAAATAATTTGGACAGTGATAATCAGCATCCGAAGAGCTTCTGACATCCTCAAAAACATCTGGCATTGGACTAGGGCACTAGTGGAGGTGTCCTCCGCATCTTCTGGGGCAAAAACAAAAGATATAGTGAATATCAGTGTTGGGAGGAGATTTAGATTTCGTACAGAAAATAGTGCCTTGGACAGGGGCACTAGTGGAGGTGTCCCCGACTGTTCCACTTCCTGAACTTTAAAAAATGGTCAGTGGTTAATCTTTGCCTACTATCTTAGTCTATAAGGATTTGTCATAATTCATCAATTTGCTTACTGTTTTACATAATTAGGGTTTTAAGAGTATTTGAGCATTAAATTGAGATATTGATTGATAACATCTAAGCTTTTGCATCGTTCCAAGTGACAGCCCAACCTCTTAGGTGAATGCTCTTGCTTAGTAGAGATTCAATTCAATTGATATGTCCTTGAATGTTTGTAGTGAAAGGAGGATTTACCCTTGAAACTAAAACCCCATCACCATCATCCATTTCCCCCTTTTACCTACTAAACAACAATTAATGAGTTTAAAAATAGGGATGTGAGTTGGATAATTTAAATAATAAATTATTTAAATTATGAGAGACAAGTGGCATGTGACAACTAGTTTAAATAAATATTTTATTTATTTAAATTAGTTGGAGGAATGTGGGAATTAAATATGTAGAATTTATTTAATTTGACAAGAGGGGATTGTAAGCTAGGGTAAAAATCAGGGCTAAAATCATAAACATGAAGCATCAAACCCTAACTAAACAATGGAGAACAAGATAACATAGAAATCAAAGCATGAAAGCAAACTAAATCAAATTCCTATGCTAATCTTGGCTCTCCTCCACTGCCCTTCTCCATTTCACATAGGAATGCAAAATATCGAAGATTGTTGTTGTGGGAAGAATGTTGGTTGCTCATTTCAGCAGCATGACATTAGATAGAAGAATCAGAAGTCATTTTGACAACATGAGGCTACTTGAAAAATGGATCTCCCCAAATGTCTTAGGTGAGGGTTGATTTATAGGAGATGAGTAATTTGAATTGATGGCTAAAATTGAAAGTTGTTTTGAACAATGTGGATGGTTGAGATTGAATAGGGTTTCCCACTCCACAAGGAGTTGTAGTCATGTGACAAGTGTGCAGATAGGAATAGGGCTGACCTAATTTAAATAATAGAATTATTTAAATTAGTTAGACATGTGAAAAGCTTTAAATGAAAGTTGTAGTATGGGACATGTGTTAGATTGTGTTGAAAGGTGAGGACTAATTCAAATATTTTATTTAAATTAGTTAGAAAATGGGAGAGGGAAATTAATTAAATAATTAGGATTTATTTAATTAATTGGCTAGAGGGATAAATGGGATTAGGATGGAAAATTAATTAAATAAATAATATTTATTTAATTCATTGGCTAATGAAAGGGGTCTAGGACAAAATGCTACAAGATGTCTCAGGTAATGTATTGACAAGGTGATGTTGCAAGACATGGACAATTTTAAGTGTCTACATTTTTCCCTTCTTTGAGATGATGTTGCGATTAAGAGAAGTAACATCATTTCAAAAAAGATAAGGTGTGAATAGAAGAAAAGGATGATGATGTAAGGATAGGATGATGATGTCCCCTTGAGAGGATAGGCAGGTTGGAAGAACATGGGTATGCTCTTGAAATGAAATGAAATGATAAAGGATGGCTAAGAAAGTCGAGGATGAAAGATAAGAGTTGGATGAAAGAGATGAATGATACATTATGCTACAAGGAAGTGAGCAACCATGAAGTTTGATGTAGCATTAGATGTTATGCACCAAGGTATAAGGACCAGGGTGACAATGTGTCGTGTGCACCCAGCATAATACAATCTTGTCTAACGTATGAGGAAGAAAACATAGAGCATTAAAGTCCTAATGCACAAAAGGTATGATATGACCTTAGATGCAAAGGATAGTGCAAAAAGTTATTCTAACATACATATGATATGAATATTAGCTGGTAAGAGATGGATTTGATTCAAATGCAAGATAAAATGACAACACACACAAGCAAGCAATAAAGCATGCACAAGTGATTCAAAAACAAACAAGGTATTGCCCCTGTCAAGCTATAAACCAATGATTAAGTGATTGATGATTGATAGATTGATAATGTCTAGATTCAGGAATGAGACATGTCGTATAAGATACCTGGTTTGGTTTCGATGATGCAACATCCTGTATAAGACAATTGATATGATTGATTGACGCTAGTATTGTTGGCTATGCGAATCAACACCAGGATTTAATTAATGATTGATTGGTTAATTGATTGATTTGGTTTACAACAAGGCTAGGATCAAGACCATTGATGTAATTGGATAATTTGACTTGATTGATTAGCTTGATTGGTATGGATTAAGGATGACTTGTATTTTGGATCATTGCTTGGATTGATTAACTTGATGATTGATTTAATGATGATTGATTTGATGGGTCGAATTGATTTGAGTGATGTTCTTGACTGGAAGAATTGATTTGAGAAATACATTTGAACATTAAATTGAAAGAATTGAATTGATGAATTGATTTTGATTGATTGGAAGAATTGATTTGGTTGATTGATTGGAAGAATTGATTTGGTTGATTGATTGGGAGAATTGATTTGAAGAATTGATTTGATAATTTGATGTTGATGATTTGACGATTTGAGGAATTGATTTGATTGGATTTGAAGAACAGGGTAATTGATTGGATTGATTTTGATTTTATTTTATTGCTTGGATTTTTCTTGGATATTTGTTTTTTTTTTAATTTTTGACATGTTTTGATTTTTTTGTATTTTTGAAATGTTATGATTTTTTTGAATTTTGGAATGTTTTGATTTTGATTTTTTTATTCTTTTTTTTTGGATTTTTGGAATGTTTTAATTTTTTGGATTTTTTACCTATTTTGAAAGATATCCTCCAATACCAAATTAGGTTCACCAATGTAAGCTATTCATGTTTTAGATTTAACCCTGATTTTCCCTAAATTGTTAAATAAATATAAATTATTTAACTAATTAGAAGGGGTTATGAAAGGGGACCTAGGACAAGGTGTCGCTAAGTGTCGCAAGAGTATGCAAGGGAATGTTGAAAGGTAATGTTGTAAGACATGGTCAGTTTTAGGTGTCTACATTTTTCCCCTCTTTGAGATGATATTGTGACTAAGAGAAATAACACCATTTCAAAGAAGAAAAGGTATTGCCCCCTCAAGAGGATAGGTGGGTTAGGAGAACATGGGTATGCTCTCAAAATGGATGAAAGGGATTAGATAAAAAAATAGATACAAGAGAAAGGATGGATAAGGTTAAAGGTTATGAATGGATAGATTGTTAAGATGAAAGAGATAGGTGAAATAGATAGTGGAGAGAGAGATTATGGATACAGTGGATAGAGAAGATATAGTTATGTTGGTATAATGTGTAGAGCAATCCTTATTTCATAGAGCAAGAGGATATTATGCACCAAGGTATAAGGAATCAAGGTGACTTTGTATCCTTTACATGGACTTGATACCGCAAACAAAAGGAGTATCCTTATACCCAACATAATATAACCTTGTCTAGACACAAGATATGAATATTAGTTGTAGTGATAAGAATATCCAACAGACATGCAAAACGCTATGCCACATTCTCTATTAATCGTAACACACCAAGATATAAATGGATCTAGGTGGATTTGATAAAGCATAAGAAGGAGATAGAAAAGATAAAATAAAAAACAAAAGACCAAATGACGACACAAGTCACACACCATTGTATCTCTTGCTAAAGAGTTTGAATGATGTTTGGATAGGTGCTTGATGATGGGAACGATATATCCCTAGATGATGTTGGATGATGATTGTTTAAGATCGAATGATGTGGCAATTGATAAAGTGATTGGATAGGTGATTTTGGTTAAGGTACAATGTGTTGTATGAATGTTTCTACTTGATTCAAAAACAAATAAGGTATTGCCCCTATCAAGTTGTAAACCGATAATTGATTAATTGAGATAGTGTTGTTATTGTGGGGAAGGATATATCCCTAGATCAATGCAAGGATGTAGGAATGATATATCCCATTGATGATGATGATTGATTGATTGATTGGGTTGATAGGAAGATTAGGATCAAGACCAAAGATGTGATTGAATGATTTCGGTTGATTACTTTGACTAGATTGGTATAGATTAAGGATGACTTGCATTTGGATTTATTGATTGGATTTTTTAGATATTTGATTTTTTTGGAGTTTTGAAAATGTTTTGATTTTTTTGGAAATGTTAAATGATTTTTTTGGATTTTTTAAATGTTTTGATTTTTTGGATTCTTTGAAAATGTTGTGATTTTTTGGGATATGTTGTAATTTTTTTTGGGATATTTGATTTGTTTTTGGATTTTGATAATGTTATGGGATGACATTGGATTGCAGTTTGGATAGCCTAGATGCTAGATACCAATGATAAGGCAAAACTTGGCCAAGGCAAGGATGAAGGAAGGATTTGGTAGATGGATAAGAGGATTATGGATGCAGGATAGGAAGGATGGAGGATACATTATGGATGGAGGAAGGGGGTTTAGGATGTGATCTCTAAGGACTATGTTGCATAGGAATAACATGCCCCATTATAGGTGTAATGCTTAGGATTTTACTTGACAAAGTTTATGACGATAAGATGATAAGATTGGTTAGAAAGGATGAGGTAGATCAATAGATGTCCAAAGCATTTTTCAACATTTTGCTCCTATGTCTGTATCGAGATCAAAATGAGGAATAGAAGATGGGTAAGTGGATAGGATAGATGGGGATAGGCAAATGACATAGGTAGGTATGAGGATATGATGGATGAAGATGGTAGGATAGGAGGAAAATAATAAGATGGGATAGACGAGACAACATGCCCCTAAGTGTAAGACACATAGACAACGAATCTACACATGATGTTGTTGGTAAGAGACACTGCTCCTATATGGACTTGTATGTTGTCATTGATGGCAACAAGGGAAACAAGGCTCAAAGATCTTATCACCATGACATGAAGAGATAACTCTGGAAGGTCACATTGGAATTCAGGTCCGGTTGACAGAAAATCGCTAAGTATGGGTATATACAGAGTAGAGGACAGTAAGTGGGTCAGTATGCCTCTGCAGATGATGATCTAGAAATGCCGCTCAGGTGTGATATTTATAAGTGCTTGAAGTTGTTATGTTCCAAAGATTAAGTCCTGACTTCCTCCAAAAGTCATTTGGAAGAAATAACTAAGTCTGGGTGAATAGAGGTATAGCAGAGACAGTGAACATGGCACATTGTAATGGTCCACATTCCTCCGCAGGTGAGTATTTTGTTATGCAGTTTTAAAGTGTTGTAAATACTTGTATGAAGCGTCTAATTCCAGAGTTATGAGATCTGAGGTCCACTAGAAAGATAGTTGCAAGCTGTTGAGTATCAATACAGTGTTTGATAGAGTTTGACAGAGATAGAGTCCAAGTTTTGATGGTCTGCATTCCCCTGCAAGATGATATCATGCCTTGCAGTTCTGAGGGTAAGATTGGGAATGTGTAAAGAGTCCTTGATATGATTCTGGAAGTGTTTTGTGATCCGTAGTAAAAATTGTAAGTCTACAGATGAACCTGTTAAGCATGCTCTTAAGGAACAGGCCAACTAGTATGATAAATCATTATGTAGACAAGAGATAGTGTGTGAAGGATCTATTTAAGTGATTGCATGATTAGAGCCGACCTATTTGAACATGTTTGGGCAAAGATTTAGGTCCACATAACATATAGTGCATTGGATTGAGCTGACAAGCTACATCTTTCTATGTACACATTTCATTTCTTGGATGCCGACCTGATTATGGATCAAATCATGATGTGAATATATAAGAGCGATGAATTTCAGTTGAAATGTGGAGTTGAGGTGTGTGGGTGGATGCAAATATGCAAATAGTAGAGTAGTGACACAGATCAATGATAATGAAGACTTAGGATTTAGAATTCAGTTGCTAAATGACTGCACCCTGGCATAGTGACATATGCTTATGCAGTATTCAGTTTTCATGTGTAATTTGCTTTGTACTTGGGAGTGAGCCTTCTTCATCAAGGCAGTGAGCCTCCAATAGGGTTTAATATCCCTCAAGGTTTAACAACCCTTATTGTAATCTTGCTAGGTTTAGGATTGAGGCAGTGAGACTGCTAGACCTAGTTGTACTTCATGGTAGTTAGCCAGCATGTTCTAGGCCTATGGAGTGACCAAGCCTGAACATCATTATTTGTAAAGATTGCAATATATATTTGAGAGCTAATCTCTCTGTGTTTTTCCTTTTTTGGGTTTTCCATGTAAAAATCTTGGTGTCCATGTGTCATGCTTCTATGGTTGTTATTCATTTTTATGTTGTGCTCTTGCTTAATTAATTCTGGGAAATGGTTAAAAGAAAAAGTTTATAGAACACTAATTCACCCCCCCCCCCTCTCAATGTTCCTGATATTCAACAATTGGTATCAGAGCAAGGATCTTTGGAAAAAGTCTAACAGCTTAAGGAAGATTTGGGATAGTGTGATCATGGCAACAAGAAGATTTGAAAATTATGAAAGCAACAAGGAACTAGAAGCAACTCTTGTGGATCTTGAAAATTTTGAAGCAGAAGTCAAGGGTTTGAAAGAAAATTTGCAACAAGCTGATGAATGCATCTCAAAGCTAAAAGAGCAAGTCAAGAAATTCAAAGACAAATACAAAGAAGTTAATGATCAATTGATATCAGCAAATGAAGCCCTGGATGAATTGGAAGCAAAAGTTATAGAAAGAATAAGAGCAAAAGATTATCTAAATTTAATTGTGAAGAATAGATCAGAAGATTGTACAAAACTTGAAAAAGAAATTATAAGTCTAAAAACATATCTGGAAAAGGTCAGAAGCTTTGAAGAAAAATTCAAGATAAGTACTGCAATGCTTGATGAAATGATTGCTAGGCAGAAGATTGTTAATGACAAGCAAGGTTTAGGATTTGAGAAAGGAGAAAGTTCAAAATTTGGTCAAATAAACAATGATTCAAGGCAAAACAAAGGATACCAGTTTAGAAATCAAAGAAGAAGACCAGAAGACCTCCAGTCAGACAACCAAATGCTCAGAGGTACCCATCCTTCAATGGTCACTGTTATAAATGCAATAAGTATGGTCATAGGGCTACTCAATGTAGAAGTAGAATGAATCAAAATGTTCCATCCTTCTATGGTAAATATTTCAATTGCAAGAAGATTGCTCATAAAGCAAATGAGTACAGGAGTATGTCAAGAAATATGCCAAGCTATTCTAGGAATGGTCAATTCTTCAATGGCAAGTGTTTCACATGCAATAGATTTGGACACATGGCTAATCAATGCAGATCAAGGATGAATTCATTCAGAGGAAGAAATCAAGGACAAGGAAACATTATATGTTTCAATTGCAACAAATTTGGACATGTTACAAGATTCTACAGAAGCAAGAATATGAAGAGAAATTACTATGCTGAAGAAAGAAAAATAGAGCAGATGAATGATAAGAGAAAAGAAAAGGTTGATCCAATGAGAATCAAGAATGAGATGAGTATGATCTAGATTAAAAAGGATGTAATTGAGGTTAAGGATGGATCCATACAAGCATCTGGTGTAGGCACTTCCTCTGGGAAGTAAATTGAGAGCTCTGGCTCAGGGGGAGCAGTGTTGAAAATCCAAATCCCCCAGCCAGAAAGTGGGTGCCAGAATCTAGCACGAAGGTGTATGATGAAATCTAATGTGACATATCTCTTAAAAGAAAAATTGGAAGAAAAAGGGTCAAAGCGGCATATTGCGGAGCAATCCTAATCGACTATAGTCTACAGTGAAGGGTTTTAACAACTTTTTGGGAATCAGCATTTAATGACGACTAGGTCAAGTCGCGTGGAGGATAAAAAGGAACTTGTTTGGTTTCAAAATCACTTTTCACTTGGAGCTATTAGGAATTTAGAGATATTGAAGCTAAATTTGAGCAACAACGACCAAGAACTAAGGCGATTGAAGTATTTTAGAGAAAGGAAACCCTAAGTCAGAGAAATAAGGTATTTATCTAACTGTGAACTTGTTGGAAAGAAATGCCAAATCCTTTAGTTGTTGATATCACTGAGCGACCACGACCTAAATTCAAGAAACATCCTCACAAAGCAACTGAAATTGATCAAATGAGTGCATTCTCGAGTATACCAAACAGATTTTTATATGTGGAAGACGTTAGGGCATATATTCATGTAGCCCTAAATGAGCACAGCGGCAACAAATTCACCGACTTATATCAAAATCATTTAAGTGATGACCAATTCCACCTGAAGGAAGAATACAAAATCCTTAAAGAAAAGAAATTCATCCAATATGCAGTGTTTCCTGCATTTTTTGAGGACGAATGGGTTCAATACGTGTTGAGCAGGATTCATGATGAGTTCATGTGGTTAGGGAAGGGGCAACCCTTTAAGATAACAAAGGATGCAATTTAGGTAGTCACTAGACTAAACTCCACTGGAGGTGTGCCATTATTGAAAGTGGTCAAGAATCAAATGGTTACAAATACCACTGGAGCCCAATTCAACAAAAGGGCAATAACAACAAATGATATTATTGATCCTGTGATAAAGTTTGCCTCAATGGTCATAGGGTACAAGATTTACTTCACAAGCAGACAAAATTCTGTCTCTGGTATGGCTATTTACACATCATACCAAATGATTAAGGAGAATACGGATTATGACTTGTGCAAGCTACTGAGAATCCAATTAATGGACAACCTGAAAAAGATCAAGGAAAGCAAGAACTATCCTTTCAAATTTGGTATGCTTATTGTATGTTTATTCTTCTATTTTTTTAATGAGTTCCCTAACCACAAGGGCTTGATTTGGTTAAGTAATCAACCAATAGTTGTTAAAATAAGAAACTGTCTTAACAACCTAGGTAGTCACAATGAGCAAAAAATGGCTCTATGGGGGTTTTTCAAGAACTTTCAAAACATGTTGCAGTCAAGGGAAAGAATACCTATGGCAATTGTTGAGAAATACAAAGAGACCATTTGTTTCATGGTCACCAAGGACCAATGTTTAATGGAGGTTGTTGAGCCTAGAACAGTTTAGATCATGCCCATGGGATATGAAGTGGATGGTCAAGTACTGGACAACTATGCCCAACATATGCTAAGCAAACCTAAGGACACAAAGGAAGAAAGGTTTGGTACATATGAAGAACTATCTGTAAAATTGTATGTTGAACTCAGAAAACCAAAATCCACCAGGAAAGTGAGAAGAGAAGTAGAAGAAATTGCTACAAAGTATGGTATTACTGAAAAACAACTAAAAGAAGTCAGGGAAAAGGTAGAGAAAGCAAAATGAGCAAAACAAAAGAGTGAACTAGTACAAGTTCCAGAAGAATCTCAGATGAAACAAGACAAACCAGAAAAGGTTCAAAGGACCACTAGGAGCTCTGCTACCTCCTCTATAAACTTGGAGAAAACATCAAAAGAATCCTCTGTCAAAGACATGAAGAGGAAAAAGATGAAGGGAAAAAGATTAGATATTAGTGTTGGTGAAAAGGATGAAGAAGAAATAGAGTCGGATGAAGAGGTTAAGAAGCTAAAAGCTGTGGCAGTCAAAGCCTCCAGAAGCATTAAAGAAAAACCCTTCAGAAAGGAAAAATCTAGTAAAAGACAAAGAAAAGAAAAGCCTCTAACTCCTGCAGATGTAATAAAAGTTGTCACGGTTGATGGAAATCTGAAGCCCATAATTGAACTCTATGATGGATATGGTGATGTTGATAAAAGAAGCTTGGAAGAAGCCACTGTGAAATATCTAAACATCTTTAATAGGGCTCTTATTGAGATCATCTCTGATCTCCCTGAAAGCCTAGCAAATATTCTAAGCATCAAAAGGGAGACTGCTTGAGCTAAGAAAACATGTGATAACTAGATTATGTCCAGAAATTACTCCAGAAGAAGAAGACATAATCTCCAAGGAGACCAAGGACCAATTTAGAACAAAAATGAGGATGAATTTATTAATGATGGGTGAGATTGATAAGGTGGTGAAAGAAACAGAGGAAACTATTTTGGAAGCTCTGAAGCAACACAATCTTCCCACCACGTGTCAATAAAGAGAATGATGTTGCTGATAATTCATCTGTTCCAGAAGTAAACTTGGGCCAATAAACTGATAAAGATGACAGAGTGTCCGAAGGAAAAGAAGTACTTGCTGGTGACTCTCAAATGGGACCCTCATCGGCACAACAAACTAAGGATGATACCGAAAAGGAAAAGATTGAGGAGGAATCAGCCATGGAAAATCCTTCTCCAGAACAAAAAGAGGAAACTCCTATACCAAGAGACACCATTGAATCAGTGAAAGAACTATTAGAGAAAAGAAAATAGGTTTTGGACAAGTTAGAATTCCTGCATGGTCCAATAAACTTAGATACAATGTCACTGGTACAGAAGCTGAAGGTTGTCACAGTTGTTCAGGCCAAGGCTCAAGAAGAAATGTTGAAGTCTCACATTGAGGAAAGTGAGCTCATTGTTGAAGCATACAACATTTTGGAGAAGTTGATGCCATCTTATCAAAAAGACAACTCCTTGCCTCCTAACAACCAACTCAAAGGACTTATCAGTTTGGTAAGTAAACATTTTGAATCTTTTGAGAAATCTGTTGAAACAAAAGTTACACAAGAATTCAATGAGAAAAGGTTAGATGAGTTGACAAAGTTGATAGCCCATGATAAGGCTCAGCTAGATAATAAGATAGAGATTGTTCAAAGTGCTATTGGAGAAGCTGGTGATGTATATAAATTTTGTCTATCATGGCCGGAAGTTACAAAGAAGACAGAAGAAAAGATAAAGGAATTGGAAGGAAAACTGATGAATATTTCTAAGAACTTTGATCCAGTACATGAATTGTTGGGAATTAAGGTGTCTCAACCTTGGTAATTCCTTTTAATATTTCATTGTATTTATTTAATTATTGCCTATTATTGTAATTAGGATGCAAATCCTTATTGTCATCTTGTGGGAGTTGGCACAGTGATGTGTCATCCTATGTGGAAGGTGACAAGTTGTAAGTTTGTCCTCACATGAGGAGATAGGCATCCCACTTAGTGGTAGGAATATTTTGCTATGTGTTAGCATCTTGGATAGTGTGTAAGGGAATATTGACTGAAAAAATCATGATAGATTCCTATGATAAATCTATGATGCGTAAGAGTTGTAAATGGAAGATTCTACGACAGGTGAAGACATGTGTCACAAGGCATCTTGGAAGAAGGCATTTTTGGGTGCCCCAAGGAGGGTAATGACATGTTGTAAGAGAATATGCTATTTATAGCCTATGTATGACAGATTCTCTTACAGCTGTAAGATATGACAACTATGACGGATTCTATGATGGTTGTGTCATAAGAGTATCTGTCATTGCCCAGCTTAGGAATGGGCGACCTCTTTGGGATGGGGTGACTTGACAAGTGTCAGGAACATCTTACAGTGTTGGACAAGTGTCCATAGGTGTGGGTTTTGGTCCATGAGGCCATGTTGGACGCCTATCCCAAGATAGAGCTATTTTTGCCTTGTATCTTCTATATAAACATGTGCTTTTGAGAGGAGATGTATTATGTGATTTACAGGTACTGTTATGCTGCCGGATTGTCTCCAGATACGAGTGTCAAAGACTCCTGCAAGAGCATTAGCTCTGTAACTATATTGTAAACCTCATTGTTTAGATAATACATTTGAGCTATGTTTTGGAGTGTGGGTTTTTTTCACCCGTAAGGGTTTTCCCCACGTATATCTTGTCTCTCTCTTCTTCTATCTTACATTCTTGTGTATGTGTTTGCTACAATATCTCTGTTAGTGGTTTAACTTTGTTGTAACTGTAAAGATTAAAACAAATTTGCACTCATCTCTCCTCATTAGATTAGTGTAGGAAGCAATTTTCGCACACCTAGCTTCCTTTCAGTTGGTGTCAGAGCTTGATCACCTTTGGTCCTAGTTGTTGGGTAGGGGTTTTTTGAGCTAATCTTAGGTTGAGTGGGAGCTTTGTGTAGAGTATTATGTAATCTTGTTGTAGGAAAGAGATGGCAGGCGCATCCGGAAGATTAGAGGTGGAGAAATTCAATGGCACTAATTTTGAGTTATGGAAACTTAAGATGGAAGACATGCTTGTTGATCGTGACCTATGGGTAATCGTATCCGATGTAAAACTAGCTGCAATGGCACAAGTTGATTAAGATCTCAAAGATTGAAAGGTGAAGGGTCTCATAAGACTCAGTCTAGCTGATTCTATCCTGTTAAATGTCCAAGAGGAGAAGAGCACAAAAGACCTTTGGAAGAAGTTGGGAGATGTTTATCAGGCCAAATCCCTAGTGAACAAATTTTTTCTGAGAAAGAAGTTGTATTCTCTGAAGATGGAGGATGTAGGATCTATTGTAGATCACCTAAATACCTTCAACATGTTAATTGCACAATTGACATCAGTTGGTGTGAAGATGGAGGAAGAGGATCGTTGTATGACCTTGCTTAGTTCTCTGTCAGACTTGTGGGATCATCTTGTTATGGCTATTGGAAGCACCACATCCACATTCACAATGGATGAAGTGGTATCTTCGTTGTTATTTGAAGATATGTAGAGAAAGTCTTCTGAAGCAGCCAAAGAGGCTCTTGTGGTTTGTGGAAGACCTAAGGAGAAAGGGAAAAAGAAGGATAAGAAAGCTGAGAAGGGCAGATCCAAATCTCCTAGAAAGTCCAAGGCTCTCTGTTGGAACTGTGGCAAAACTAGGAATTTCTGAAAGAAATGCAAGGAAGAAAAGAAGAAGAAGACGAAGAATGTCCCAGATTAAGATTCTGACAAATCACAAGATAATGGTGATGCCTTCATCACAGCCCTGTCCACCCATGCATCTGATGATGTGTGGTTGATAGATTCTTGTGCATCATTCCACATGACCTCACATCGAAGCTAGTTCATGAAGTATGAAGAGTTCGATGGTGGAAGAGTGTACCTAGGTGATGATTATCATCTAAAGATTGTTGGTCGTGGAAGAGTCTTAATCTGATTCCCTGATGGACGAGTGAAGGGGATCACTGGGGTTATGCACATCCCAGGCTTGGTACGGAACCTGCTTTCTGTAAGTATGTTGAATGATGCAGGTGTATAGGTTGTCTTTTCCAAGGATGAATGCAAGATGACTAGAGGATCTATGGTGCTTGCGAAGGGTACTCAGAGAGGTACTCTATTTTAGCTGGAGGCATGCATTTCATAGTGCAATAGTTCTTCTAACTCAAAGAAAAGAGCTGCAGTCACTTCATCCCCACCATCTGAATGAGCAGTGAAGAAATCTGTTGTAACACATTCTGATGGTAGTGCACATGCTTTGGAAGTTAACATTCCTGTTGAAAAGACTATGTTATGGCATTTGAGATATGGCCACATTGGTGAGAAGGGTCTTAGAACCCTAAAAAATAAAAATCTCGTTGAGGGGTTAAATGATTGTAATCTTGAGTTTGACTTTTGCGAACATTGTGTATATGGAAAGCAAAACCATGTTCAATTTTACTCTAGTTCTCACAAGTCTTCTGGTGTACTGGATCTTATTCATTTTGATGTGTTTGGTCCTGTTAATGTTCCTTTGATTTCCAAATCTGTATATTTTGTATCTTTCATAGATGATTACAGTAGAAGGACATGGGTTTATTTTATTAGAAGCAATACTAAAGTCTTTAGTCAGTTTAAAGAGTTTAAAGCTTTTGCTAAAAACCAGACTAGTAAAAAGATTAAGTGTTTGAGAACTGATAACGGTGGTGAGTTTTGTTTGGTAGAGTTCAACAAGTTCTGTAAAGAGCAAGGGATTGAAAGACATAAGACAACTCCATACACCCGCAACAAAATGGAGTTGTAGAGAGGATGAACAGGACACTGATGAAGAAGGCTAGAAGTATGCTTAGTGGAGCAAGCCTCGAACAAAAGTTTTGGGCTGAAGCTATAGCCATTACTTGCTACCTGGTAAACAAGTCTCCTACATCAGCTCTTGTTGGTAAGACACCTATGGAGGTATGGTCTGGTAAGAAGCCTTCAGATAGACATCTTCATGTTTTTGGTTGTGAGGCATATGCACATGTGCCTAGGGAGAAACAAACTAAATTGGAGAACAAGGTTGTTAAGTGTATTTTCATTGGCTATGGTGTCGGTGTGAAATGATACAAGCTTTGGGATCTTGTGGCTGAAAAAGTATTGTATAGCAGAAGTGTTATCTTCAGAGAGATAACACCATCTTCCATTGTTCTACAACCAGAACAGATAGAAAAGAAAAATGTGGTTCAGTTTCCTTCTACCCTTGAGAAGACTGAAACAATAGACCCTATGAGACCTGATGATGAGGAGAGCTCTAGCAACTCTGAAAGTTTAGAAGAAGAAGCAGAACCTCAACCTCAGCCATTGAGGAGGTCTACATGAACAAGAAAGCAACCTGATAGGTTTGGTTATTCATTACTTGATTCTAGTTGTGCTTTTGCCTTGCTTACTAACATTGATGAGCCTAGAATTGTGACAGAGGCTATGGGCATGAAAGATGCAGGTTCCTGGAAGGATGCCATGGAAGATGAGATGGCTTCTTTGCAAAAGAATAAAACATGGGACTTGGTGCCTTTGCCTGAAGGACGGAAACCCATTGGATGCAAATGGGTGTTCAAGAAGAAATTCGGTGCAAATGTCAGTGTTGAAAAGTACAAGGCCAGATTGGTTGTGAAGGGGTATTCACAAGTGGAGGGAATTGATTATGGTGAATTTTTCTCTCCCATTGCAAAGATGACATCTTTTCGGTTCATTTTATCTCTTGCAACAACTTATGACTTAGAGGTGGAGCAGATGGATGTGAAGACAACATTCCTTCATGGTGATTTAGAGGAAGAGATTTACATGTCACAACTAGAGCATTACATAGAGAAAGGTAAAGAAAATTTGGTTTGCAAGTTGAAAAAGTCTTTGTATGGTTTGAAGCAGTCTCCTAGGATGTGGTACTTGAAGTTTGATGCCTTTGTGTTGTCGGTTGGATTTTGTTGTTAATTGGGAATGGTAAGAATATGATTTCTGATTTGAAGTCTCAGTTGTTAGCACAGTTTGAGATGAAAAATCTAGGGGCAACCAGGTACATTTTGGGAATGGAAATTAGAAGAGACAGAGCTAACAGAAAACTTTGGTTAAGCCATAGTAAGTATGTGAAGACCGTGTTGGATAGGTTCAGCATGGCAGATTGTAGACCATTGTGTGTTCCTGTTTCTTCAGGGACAAAGTTGTATGTTAATGATTGTCCAAAATCTCCTAGCAAGGTGGAGGACATGAGAAAAGTACATTATGTTAGTGTTGTTGGTAATTTGATGTATGTTATGGTTTGCACAAGACTAGACATTGCCCAAGTAGTGGGAGTCCTTAGTCAATTTATGGCTAATCTTGGACTGGTACATTGGGATGCAGTTAAGCTAGTGTTCAGATATTTGAGGGGTACTTTTGAGTATTCCATATGCTATCATGGTAATGCTACAGGACCTCTGCATTCTGTTTGTATTCGTGGATTCATGGATTCTGATTGGGCAGGTGACCTTGACAGCAGGAGATCCACCAGTGCCTATGTTTTCACTATGTTTGGTGGTTCAATTAGTTGGATAAGTAAGTGACAACTTGTGGTTGCTTTGTCCACAATAGAAGCTAAGTATATGGTAGAAACTCATGCTTGTAAGGAAGCCATTTGGCTTAAGAGATTTTGTTCAAATATTGGTGTTGATGCAGGACATATTACGATTTGTTGTGACAGTCAGAGTGCGATTTGCCTAGCAAAGAATCTAACTTTCCATGCCAGAACAAAGCATATTGATGTACAGTTTCACTTCGTGCGAGACATGGTAGAGGATGGGAAGGTGAATTTGGAGAAGGTAGACACTTTGAAGAATGTTACGGATGCATTGACGAAACCAGTGGGCACAGAGAAGTTCAGATGGTGTTCAGAGTCTATGGGCCTCTTGGCCTATAGCAGTTAAATCTTGTTATTTCCATTGGCTCTTACAAGGTGTTTGACAAGTGGGAGAATGTTGGGAATTAAGGTGTCTCAACCTTGGTAATTCCTTGTAATATTTCATTGTATTTATTTAATTATTGCCTATTATTGTAATTAGGATGCAAATCCTTGTTGTCATCTTGTGGGAGTTGGCACAATGATGTGTCATCCTACGTGGAAGGTGACAAGTTGTAAATTTGTCCTCACATGAGGAGATAGGTGTCCCACTTAGTGGTAGGAATATTTTGCCATGTGTCGGCATCTTGGATAGTGTGTAAGGGAATATTGACCGAAATGGTCATGACAAATTCCTATGACAAATCTATGACGCATAAGAGTCGTAAATGGAAGATTCTATGACAGGTGAAGACGTGTCACAAGGCATCTTGGAAGAAGGCATTTTTGGGTGCCCCAAGGAGGGTAATGACATGTTGTAAGAGAATATGCTATTTATAGCTCGTGTATGATAGATTCTCTTACAGCTGTAAGATATGACAGCTATGGCAGATTCTATGAGTCGTAAGTGTCGTAAGAGTATCTGTCATTGCCCAACTTGGGAATAGGCAACCTCTTTGGGATGGGGTGACTTGACAAGTGTCAGGAACATCTTACAGTGTTGGACAAGTGTCCATAGGCATAGGTTTTTGGCCATGAGGCCATGTTGGACGCCCATCCCAAGGTAGAGCCATTTTTGCCTTGTATCTTCTATAAAAATAGGTTCTTTGGAGAGGAGACGTATTATGTGATTGACAGGTACTGTTATGCTGCCAGATTGTCTCCAGATACGAGTGTCGAAGACTTCTGCAAGAGCACTGTGTCTGTAACTGTATTGTAAACTTCATTGTTTAGATAATACATTTGAGTTGTGTTTTGGAGTGTGGGTTTCTTTCACCCGTAAGGGTTTTCCCCAAATATATCTTGTCTCTCTCTTCTTCTGTCTTACATTCTTGTGTATGTGTTTGCTGCAATATCTCTATTAGTGGGTTAACTTTATTGTAACTATAAAGATTAAAATGAATTTTTACTCATCTCTCCTCATTAGATTAGTGTAGGAAGCTATTTTCGCACACCTAGCTTCCTTTCATGAATCACCCAGCAACTAAGAAGCTCAAGTCATCAACATCCACAATGACTTGAATGGTCTAATAAATCAGATGTATCAAATAAAGAGTAGAATGGGACAACTAAAAAGACTTATCAGTCCCAAATTGGATTCAATGTCCAAGCTTGTAGCTGAAGCACAACTTGCTACACAAACTGCCACATCATCAGACCTGCAAATAGTTGAAACTCTGGTTTTTCTCTTTAGTAGACATATTCAAATTTTGGATAATGCCAAGAAAGGATGGGATATTGAGTGGGAACAGATTAAGAACATATTCAATGACATTCTCAAATACCTGTAATATAAAGATGAAGATTGTACTTGTAAATATGCGGCAGAGTACATAATGTTTTTGAAATTTTGGTAAATTTTTGGCTCTAGATCACACCCTTTTGCCATTGATGTCAAAGGGGGAGAAGAAGATCAATAAAAAATGGATAAACATCTCAGGGGGAGTAGGAGAATGAAGTGTATATAGTAAGAGAGAGCAGTCAAGCATTTTTCACTAAGTGTTTCTATTAATGCCAAAGGGGGAGATTGTTGGCAAGAGACACTGCTCCGGTATGGACTTGTATGTTGTCACTGATGGCAACAAGGGCAACAAGGCTTAAAGATCTTATCACTATGACAGGAAGAGATAAATCTGGAAGGTCACATTAGAATTCAAGTCTGGTTGACAGAAAATGGCTAAGTATGGGTATATATAGAGTAGAGGACAATAAGTGGGTTAGTATGCCTCCGCAGATGATATTTATAAGTGCTTGAAGTTGTTATGTTCCAAAGATTAAGTCCTGACTTCCTTCGGAAGTCATTTGGAAGAAATAACTAAGGCTGGGTGAACAGAGGCATAGCAGAGACAATGAACATGGCACATTGTAATGGTCCGCATTCCTCCATAAGTGAGTGTTTTGTTATGTAGTTTTAAAGTGTTGTAAACACTTGTATGAAGTGTCTAATTCTAGAGTTGTGAGATCTGAGGTCCACTGGAAAGAGAGCTGCAAGCTACTGAGTATTGGTACAATGTTTGATAGAGTTTGACAAAGATAAGAGTCTGAGTTCTGATGGTCTGGATTCCCTCGCAAGATGATATCATGCCTTGCAGTTCTAAGGGTAAGATTGGGAATGTGTAAAGAGTCCTTGATATGATTCTGGAAGTATTTTGTGATCTGCAATAAAAATTGTAAGTCTACAGATGAACCTATTAAGCATGCTCTTAAGGAACAGGTCGACTAGTATGATAAATAATTGTGCGGAGAAGAGATAATGCGTGAATGGTCTATTTAAGTGATTGAATGATTAGAGATGACCTATGTGAACATGTTTGGGCAAAGATTTGGGTCTGCATAACATATAGTGCATTGGATTGAGCCGACAAGCTACATCTTTCTATGTACACGTTTCACTTCTTGGATGCCAACCTAATTATGGATCAAATCATGATGCGGATATATAAGAGTGATGAATTTTGTTTGAAATGTGGATTTGAGGTGTGTGGATGGATGCGAATATGTGAATAGTAGAGAAGTGGCATAGATCAGTGATAATGAAGACTTGGGATTCAGAATTCAATTGCTAAATGATTGCACCCTGGCATAGTGACAGATGCTTATGTAGTATTCAGTTTTCATGTGTAATTTGATTTGTACTTGGGAGTGAGCCTTCTTCATCAAGGCAGTGAGCCTCCAATAGGGTTTAACAACCCTTATTGTAATCTTGCTAGGTTTAGGGTTGAGGCAGTGAGACTGCTAGACCTAGTTGTACTTCATGGCAGTGAGCCAGCATGTTATAGGCCGGTGGAATGACCAAGCCTGAACATCATTATTTGTAAAGATTGCAATATATATTTGAGAGCTAATCCTCTCAGTGGTTTTTCCCTTTTTGGGTTTTCCACGTAAAAATCTTGGTGTCCATGTGTCATGCTTCTATGGTTGTTATTCATTTTCATATTGTGCTCTTGCTTAATTAATTATGGGAAATGTTTAAAAGAAAAAGTTTATAGAACACTAATTCACCCCCCCTCTCAGTGTTCCTGATATTCAACAGATGCATGTTTGCTAGGATTTCATCATGGTACTTATCCAAGGTGCCACCGAGGTGGTTTTCACCTTTGGACAAAGGGATTTCTCTTTACTATTTTCTTTTTTTCTTTTTTCTTTTTCTCTCATTCTCTTTTTTGATTTTATTTTTTGGATCTTTTGGATGGGATAGGGGAATATGGATAGGAGGAATTTGGAAGAGGATGGGGAATCAAGCATCTAGCTCCATGAAAATTGATAATGTCCCATTATAGAAGGATGTTGCACATGGATCATGTCAAGTGTCATTTTGTGCATGGATGTTGATAGAGGATTGCATGAGATGGAGATGGAGTAGGTAGATAGTGGATTATCTATGAATGGATAGTGGATTATGATGTGGATTATGGATGGAAGGATTATGCAAAAGTATGGACCATAAGGATATGGTGGGGGAAATATGCGGGATAGTAGATTGAAGATGGGGAGATGGAGGTATGCAGGAATGTTGTGGAATGGAAAGGAACCAAGACCAATGGTTGCACACACTGGATCAGATTTTGAATGGAAGGAGGAGTTGGGAATAATGAATATGTTTTCTTAGGGGATGGTCAATTTAGTAATTTTGGGACCCAAATGGTCTTAGGAATTATAGGATTTTGTGATAAGGAACGAGGTGTTAGATTGTGGATGCTTTATTTGGACTAAGTACTTTTTGCTTGGGGACCCACACAATTTTTGTTTAATGAATCCTTTTGGAGGCCTCGGATTGGGTAGCCTTTTGGATGAATTTTACATTGATTCTTTGCATTGGTGCCCTATGGCATGAGGATCTTTAGGATTTTTTGCTTTATGTAAGGAGGCATTCGAATTTCTATTTTTGAATCCCATGGGAGTAGTGTTAGCTTCATGTTTGGTCGATGTGTGCATTAATTAATCACGAGTAGGTATTTTAGGGGATTTAAGGGAACAAGATGTGTGGATGGAGGGATTATTGGACTTATGGATAAAAGGATAAGGGGATGTGAAGATGGGGATATTAGGGGTTGGAAGGAGTGGAGGTAAAGTAGATGGAGGAAGGTGTATGGTCACATGCTTTTGAGATTTTTGTGATGATGAAGGAGGGATAACAACATATGTTTTGGTGGTGTGATGGGATGCATGGGGTTTGGGATGGAAAGAAGTGGGTTTAGAAGGAATGGAGGTGGTACCAACATCTTTGGATTGTTTTCCTTGGGTTATATAACTAAGGCCATGCGATCGTGGAGGAACTTGGACATGGATGGGCTCCAAAATACCTTGTTCATAAAGGCCTAAGCCTTTTCCATGATAATTAGTGTTTCAGAGAATGTGATGTGCAATGGGATGTTTATTTTTTAGGACACAAGACATGAGTCCATTATTAGATGGGGATGGTGGAGTGGTGGATATAAGTTGTTTATCTTCTACAAGAAAGCCACCACGAATGAAGGTGTTGGATCCAAGAGGATAGGACGATGGATTTGGAATGGGATCAATAGAGGATGGTGAAGGATCATGAGGATCTTGATCAACATTATGCTCAGTAAGAAGTTGATTGTCTATATTTTCTTGGGGACCAAGTGTATCATCAAGGCAAGTGGATGTTGTCGGATGATGGACATGAATAGTTGGAGGATGGATAGGACTAGTGTTGGAAGTGGTGGGTTTGGGATTAAGTGTACTATGGATGGGATCAATTTGCTCATGATCATATATAGTATCTTGATCATAGAAAAGATATAGTTTATGGATAAATTGTGTTGGGACCTAAAATTTCATACCAATTTTTGCAAGATTTTAGGTTCCCATATGAAAAATTCAATTTCAACACTCATAGATACACCTGCACAATATGCTCAAATGGCCTACTTTGAAGCATTATAATTCGGAGCCAGTTCGTCTTCATACAAAATTATTTCACAAACATGTTTGTCTGCCATATGTAAGTGAGCACTCCTAATTTCAGCTTCATACGATCAATTTTGACTAGGTTTTGAAGAACCAAGTTGGAGGGTTTTGATAAGGTTTGTTACTTGCACAATGTGAAATCAGCCCGAGAGGCCAACTTTGGAGGTTGATATCTAGCAGCTAAATGATGATCCTGACAAACTAATTAGTGTTCCATATTTTTCTCATGATAATGTACTTTCATGCCAGTTTTTGGAACCCCAACATCTCGTTTGCTATTTTTTCAAAATCAAAAGCAAATGTAAAAAGTTCAGTTGCCATATGCATTTCCAGAAAGTTGCGGAGAGCTCAACTTTGGCCCTTACCATTTCATTACAGAAGATGGATGGTGAAGAATACTCTTACACACGCACTCATCAAGCCTAAATAAACTCAACTTTCCAGTTACAACTTCCCAGGAAGAGATTTAATGGGTTTTTAAAATTGCAAGTTGGTGAGCTCAAATCAGGTTTTGAAGGGGCAGTTTTCAAGGAGGTTAATTTGGAAGGTAATATCTAGCAATCGGGTCGTGTTCATAAAAAACCAATTGATGTCTCAAATTCTTCCCATGTTAATGTGCCTATATGCCAATTCTCAAGGTCCCGGCACTTCGTTTGATATTTTTTCAAAATCGAATCCAAATGGATTTTACACAGTTCTGTGACTGCATTCCCAGGCAGCTTTAGAAAGGTCAACTTTGACATCTGATATCTTATGAAGGAAGAGGAATAATGAAAAATCCTTTTGCACACATGTTCATGTGGCCTAAATGAACTAATCCCCAGGACGACAGCTTCTCAATATCAGATTTGATATTTTTCCAAAGAGGCAAAATAATAGGTTTCAGTTGAGTTTAAAATAGGTGCAAAACACGCTGAGTGAGCTACTTTGATTGCGAGCAGCTTTAATCCCAATAACTTCATCCCAATCTGTCTAACGACCATACTCCCCTATCACAATTCAACATGTTGGTGTATTTTTGTGGCTCCGGGAAAAGTTTTGATTAGTTTTTCAAGCTAATTCCGAAGGCTAGTTGGCCTGTTTTGATCACCATGCAAGGTGTGTGAAATGGAATTAAAAGAACTGGGAATAATTTTTATCCTTTTTCGTGATATAACAATTTGCTACAATGGACACAGTTTTAGCAAAAGTCTCACTGATGAACAAAAGCTATAAAAAAAAATTTCATCGGCAAGACATCATATAGGTCTCACCGATGGAAAACTCATCGGCAAGAGATATACCATCGGAGTGAAAATCTCAAGTCACACCAATCTAACAAGTCTTGCCGATGGAGTCCCGTGAGATGAAAGGTTTATTCAAAGGAGAATAAATATTTACAAAAGGTGCAAATAAATATCCTATTTTCATGGAAGGAGTTATAAGGTGAGAATTTATTCAAAATATTTTCTACTCAGAAGAAAAATACTTTTCTAGATAAGTTAATCAAATAGGTAATTATTTTACCTAAATAAATTTTTATGTGAAAATGCATAAGGCAACGAGTGAAACAAGTGGGTGGTAATTGTTTTTACCCAAATCAAATATTTGCCAAGTAAAGGTAAAAATACACAATGGAAAATAGAATCCAAAAATTCAACACAAAGATTAAAATAAAGTATTATGAAATACTTTATTTTCAAGTGAAAGTATATCTAGTATCCTCTAATTAAAACAAGGAGAGGTAAATATTTTTTCACCTCTTGACAATGAAATTATAACATATTTTTATCGAGATGTGAAACCAAGGATTATAGAGTGAAGGTTATTTCACCCTGATGACATTTTATTAAAGGTGAAATAATTCCAGCAAAGAGTGAATACGTGAAGATTGCCATCAAAGAGAAAGGATACAATTAATTAAGTAAATAATCAAAATACATGTGGAATGAAGGCAAACCCTAACAAGGGTATTATTTTAATATGTCATAATGTTACCCTAATGAGTGAAATATTTCTACTCCGAAGATTGAGTGAGCGTGACCACAAGAGATTAATATTATTCATCACATGAAGGGAAATAATTAAATTTTAAAGGACTGAAGGCTAATGTTTTATATTTTGCATTAATAAAAAATTGTTATCCCTCACAGAGATGGAGGTTTCATCGGCAGGAGACGACATATCGATAGGAGATATTTTAAAGCTCCCGATACAGTTATGTCCCACCGATAAAAATATATTGGAGTAACAGATAGAATGGTAATTCATATTTTGAAGACTCCAGATGAAGAAAATTACAAATGAAAAAGAGGTGAAGAAGATCCGGCTGCATCATATACAAATGTGTTCTACACAAGCTTTTCATCCATCTGATACAATTGTTGCTGGAAGGGATGTAAATGGTTGAATATTAAAATGGCGAGGGCATGAAGAACACTCTTTATCCTCAGATACCATTATTAAGTGAAACGAGAATTTTTGACATATATTATAGTTGAAATACTCCGATGGACATGCCTGTAGAATGTGAAAATCTAAGCAAAGCGCATAAGCTATTTGTGATCTCACATAATACTACGATTACGGGTGTAAAGCAAGATCATTGCCAAAATCCTCCCTGCATTCTCGCCGGTAAATACACAGTTGAAAATTTGAAAAAGAAACCCTAATATAACTCATCGGCAAGACCAAATAGATCGGAGCAAACTTTTTAGATCTCTCCGATGATGTGCATTACACCGATGGGGTGGGCCACCAAAAATACGTTTGGGAAACATTGTGTAAAAAATATAAAATTATACAAGAAAATAGATGATATTTCAAAGTTATTGGTGAGCAAACTTTGTAAAAAATGGAGGTTTTATCGGCAAGAAATAGCATATCGGTATGTAGTATTTTAAAGCTCCCGATAAACTTATGTTACACCGATGGACCCTGCAAAGGAAAAGTAATAAAAAATATAAATAAATAAATATTTAGTGGTGCAAGAAATGAAATATTTTTCTGAGGTTTAAGAAGACATCAAACCTAAAGAATGATTTGCAGCAAAAGTATTTTCACCGAGGAAGAGAGAACGGGGTAATATTTTTACCCAAATTAATATTTTTAGCAAAACAAAGTGAAGACACACAAAGTAAATGTAATACGAAATATTTTTACTCGAGGAGTTAAAATGGGTGATTAAGTATGGTAAACATACGTACGAGTAAAATTGAGCTTAAAGTTTAATCAAAATATTTAATTTGCCAATGGCAACTAATTAAATATTTTATTTTGCCTAAAACAATTTAATGAAGAATCATACCAAAGGATGCACCGGTATGTGAAGGGTTGCAACCCTAAAAATACAAGATATATATGGAGATGCAAATAGAGATTAGGAGGGACATCAGTAGATTAGAAGAGAGTAGTAGGTTTAGGGTAGCAGTAGGAAATTATTTAATTCCACTCCACCCATTCGCCTCATCAGAACTGTTATATACACATTTTTTATTAATGGAACAGAATGCTTCAATTCAGTTATCTATTTTCAGTGTTCAGCTGTAATGTTACTATTAAATCCTAAATGTTGTAATGTTGTCTCCAGAATGGTTTTTCTGTATTATTTAAATTATCGTATCAAGAATATTGTTGATTTATCTGGTCACATTTGCTGATTCAGTGTGTTCGAATTGGTTGGTTTCTATAAAGAAGTTGATCAGAATTGTCATAAGGTCTCTGCCAAGAGGTAAATCCTTTTTACAAAACAAGTCTGGTCTAAATTTTCTTCTCACTGGAATTAAACATCCTCTCAGTTGTTCACAGTAATACGGGGAATATCATTGGGATAGTATAAGAAGAGCATTATAACTGACATTCTTGCACGTTTGCATAAGGTGTAAACATCCCATGTGCCTTACAAGTTCAAGTTAAACTGTGAAGTAGATCAACTTACCTCATACATCTGTTTCCATTAAATCTTCATCCATTTACCAACTCCATAGCCCAATAGAAGTAGGCACTAGTCATTACTATCCAAACTCATATTCAAAACATTTCTATTTCAAGTCAGTACATTAGGAATAGGATAACTTTTAGACTGCATCTATTACATTTTATGCCATTGTGATAGATCTATTCATCCAATCAAGTCATATAGTTTTCATTCTGCTTTAGTTACAAAGGTACACCCGCCTAGGTTTGCAGGACCTGAAGTGTAGGGAGCTCATAGCTCTGTCAATTGGTCCAAAAACGTTGCAAATCCAAACATAGAGTTTGGCATCCTCTTAGGGTTAGCAACCTGCATTTTTGGGAACCAACAAAATGGCGACTTTGCTGGGGACAACACATAGAGAAACTTGGTAGTGGACCATGTTATTAGAGTCAGAAAATTAAAAGGCATAACTCTACTGGTGGAAGGAAAAACTCAGAAAAATTGATTAGTCCTCTAAATAGAGGTGGCAACTCTACACAAAATTCAAATACATATTGGTAGACTCTGCTGGCAAGAACCCAGAAAGATGAAATTTTACTCTCTTCTCACAAGAGGTGGCGACTCTGAAAATAAAATTGATGAAATATGAAAAAATATAACATACCCCCTTTAGATGCATTCTTTGAAATAAGGAGACATGAAGGAGAATCTGGATATAAGTTGTTCATCAGGTTGGGGGATATCTATGAACAGATACCTTTTCATCTCAAACCTAGTGTATCCTTATTTATTAAAATGTTCATGCTTGCTTATGTGCCTATGTCTACTAATTGGCCTGAATCATTAAAGCCAGTTACTATAGACCAATTGGTTAAATTGATTCCTATCATAGAAAGGAAAAGGCACGAGGATATTGTCAATGTTGGATCCGATGATACTAAATATGAAGAAACTGATATAGCAATGCAGCCAGATATGGATGGACTAGCAACATACCAAGAAAATGAATACTATCCACCACCTGGACAGCGATATGCTCCGCAATATCATCATCTACATATGTCACATCAAAATCTGCACTCTCATCAACCCACCCAACAAAATGTTTATTATCAGCCTCCATATCAAACAAATTTTATCCCAGCCCACCCACCGCAATATATGAATCAGCAGTGTTGGGAGGAAGAAGAACATTGTTTTCAAAAGATGGGTATACCAGAACATGAACTCCAGATGTTTCCAAACCCATGCTATCCTGAGGATGAAATCTTTTCAGATAACTAGGGTGAATATTTTCAAGATCTTGATCAAGAGGAAGTGCACATGGCAGAAAATAATCTTCAAGCCTGTTCAGAGCCATTGTATGATGATATGGCACAAGAAGATGAAGAGGATGACTATTTTCAAACAGGGCAAACTCACAATGAGGAGGAAGTGTACATATCTGAAAATGATTTTCAAAATTTTTCAAACCCATTGTATGATGAAAAGATGGAAGAAGATCATATGACATTTTACCAAGGTATGCCAGAAAATGAATTTCAAGTGTTCTCAAATCCATGTTATCAAGAAGATGAAAGGCATTTAGACAGTCAGGGAGGTGGATATTCTGATAAAGAGTCTATAAATGATGAGGTTGATGAAATATGTACATCAAATTTTGAGAATTATAGTAGTGATGAAAAGAATGATGAAAATTCCAGTAAGAGGGTTGATGAAGAAACATGCTCACTTGACAGTGAGCATATTTCAGAATTGCTCACCAAAGAATATCAAAGATATGTACATAAAGATGATACCCAAATACTGTGTCCAGCGCATATATCGTTTGACAGTGAATCCATTCAACATGGTAAGGGTGATGAAATATATGAGGCCATATTTCCCAAGTCACATTTTTGCAAAGAAGAGACAGATAGTGGTCATAAGTTCTCTTGTGACACTGATCCAGAGATAAAGATGTCCATTGAACCAGAGGAGGTTGATGATTCCAGTATGTATGATTGGCAGATTATTGACTCTCAAGCATGTGGGGAAGATGGATGTGATAAGGAAGAAGATACGGTGTTTTATGTTGGAATCAGCATTGATTATAGCATTTGTCAGAAGCAGCTTGATTTATTCCATTTTCCAATTGAATTAAAAAACCAACATTTGGTGAATAACAATAGATATGATAAAATAAGACATCCTACAAGGTTTGATAATTATGACTTCCTTATGTCATGCAATGATGAAGGTGTTCAGACTATGCCTGACTTCCAGATACCGAATAATACAGAACACACTTGCAGCATAAATTATGATGCATTATTGAACTATATGAACAGATTTAGTCAAGCAGATGGGGTATCATTACAACATGATCAGAACAAGGTTTTTGACAGGGGAAAGACGTGGATTTTCTTTTCTGATATGGTCTTTTGACCATATCAGTTTTGGGGCAAAAAGTAGACTCTGTTACCCAATGAAGAAGGCGTTGGTCTGCTCCCCAGAAATCTGGGATCTTGCTATGCCCGCGGGGGGCATACATCCCCAAACAGAGCCACTGTTGGGACCTAAAATTTCATACCAATTTTTGCAAGATTTTAGGTTCCCATATGAAAAATTCAATTTCAACACTCATAGATACACCTGCACAATATGCTCAAATGGCCTACTTTGAAGCATTATAATTCAGAGCCAGTTCGTCTTCATACAAAATTATTTCACAAACATGTTTGTCTGCCATATGTAAGTGAGCACTCCTGATTTCAGCTTTATACGATCAATTTTGACTAGGTTTTGAAGAACCAAGTTGGAGGGTTTTGATAAGGTTTGTTACTTGCACAATGTGAAATCAACTCGAGAGGCCAACTTTGGAGGTTGATATCTAGCAGCTAAATGATGATCCTGACAAACTAATTAGTGTTCCATATTTTTCTCATGATAATGTACTTTCATGCCAGTTTTTGGGACCCCAACATCTCGTTTGCTATTTTTTCAAAATCAAAAGCAAATGTAAAAAGTTCAGTTGCCATATGCATTTCCAGAAAGTTGCGGAGAGCTCAACTTTGGCCCTTACCATTTCATAACAGAAGATGGATGGTGAAGAATACTCTTACCAATGGGTTGGAATTACATGGTGGTGTTGGGATATGACTAGTAGGCTCTTGGATAGGCATTTGATTGGATGATGATGGAGGATACCCATAGGATGCATAAGCTAGAGTGGTATTCCCCTTGTTAAAGGTAGCATGAGGACTTAAGGACACTTGATCTTGGTGTAAAGGGTAACTTGGACTTGCATGTTCTTGTTGTGAAAGAATTTGATAGTCTTGTAAATGGATTTGGGGTTGACATGAAATCTTGGAATAAATAGTTGGATGACCTTGGGGTATGGATTTAAGTGGATATTGGTTGATATTAGAAGAAGTGGGATAGGTTGAGGTAGGATTATCTTGATATGTGGTTAGACTAGGTTGGTATGAAGTTGACGAGGATGACATATGGGATTGTGGTTGTGTTTGTTGAAAGGATAAAGGTTGTGGTTGTGTTTGAGATTATTGGATGTTTTTGAGTTATTGTAGAATGGCTTGTTGTTGATGTTGAAAGGCTTGTTGTTGTTGTTGAAGGGCTTTTTGTTGTTGGTCTAGGAGTTGTTGAAGTTGTGAGATAGTGGGATTTGGTATGTGTGAAGATGAAGCATGGTTAGCAATTTGGACTTGTGAGGTTTGGGGTAAGGTGGATGTTAGATAAGTTTGGGGTATGGATAAGCTGGATTGATTGATGATGGGAGGTAGGGATGATGATGTAGGAGTGACTGGATACTTTCCATATAATCTTTTGAGTTTGTCAAACATTTTGTGGAAGCCATAAGGATCTTCAAGTGCCATATGGATTATTAGGGTGAAATGGATTGGATTGGATGAAAGAGATGATTGGGATAATATAATTAGATGGCTTGAATGGTTAGGACGGATGCTAGATTTGGTTGGAGGATTGATTTTTTTTTGGATTTTTGGATATATTTTGGTTTTTTTGGATTTTGAGATTTTTTGGTTTTTTTAGATTTTGGCAAAAAACAACAAACACAAAAAGACAATGGCTGACTTGACTTAACAAGGAAATTGGTGTGAATTGCTTTGTGGCTAAAGTGGCTTTTATTGGTATTGCACAAGGAAAACATGCCAAGCACATGAACAAACCTAGAATTATTCAAGAGTGTCATATCCCATGGACTCACTCAGCTGTGACTTCAATCTCCACTATTAGATAATGGTGATTTCCATCCCCTTGATACCATTTACCATTGCTTGGATAGATAGGGAATGCAAGGTCATGTACCACCTTACACCCCTTACCTTGGATACTAAAGTCTTGCCCAAAGTTTAATCCATCTCAAACAATGAAGGTAATGGCGTGAGCTCTTTCCCCCCTGCTACAATGATGCATTGCAAGATATGACGACTGAAAGGTCTTATCTAGGATTTACAAAATTTCAGGGGACTCCTCTCAAATACATAAGGTACAATGAAGCTCAAGTCTGTGAACACTAGCCCGTTGAAGGGATGTGGCATAAGCGATTAAGCAAACACCACTTCACCTTGTGTCCAGAATCACTCAGGGCCCCATAGTTGTCCCAATGACTATGTAGCTAGATTGAGGTATAACTTTCACTCTCCTCCCTTTGATATACCCCGCTAGAAAACATGGTTGAGGTCATTCCTAGGGGTGATGAAATCCCCTAGTAGGCCTCCTAAAGGGAAGAAACACTATTCACTTTTGATCCCTAGGCTCACACAAAGTGCAAGGGGAGAACATATGTGAAATAATGTTCCTGGGGTTGAACAAATAAACACAAGGATAATGAAGGGGTTTTTGATCTCCAAGGTCACCAAAATGTGCGAGGAGAGAGCATACACCCTTTTCAAAATCCGAAGACAAAGTAAACAATGTTCAATTATTGTCCCCCTAAATTAGACTAAGTGCCTAGATTAGTGTAAAAAGATTTATTTGACGTGTGAATATGCAGCAAATTGATTGTAGTTTCAATGATTTGATCTTTGGCAACCGAAAGCTACAAAACAAGTATTTTAGATTGAAAAAGATAATCTTAGAGGAATGATTTTTCTACAAGAAAATGTATTAGAAATGATAATGAAACCCCTACAAATTAGAAAATAATGTTATAATGCATCCATAAAAAAGATATGGTCATTGCAAGATTGCAATTTCAGATACATTTTTTTTACATAGTCGACATAGATCTGATTATTTTGAAACTTTTTTGACCTGGAAAATAAAAATACAAAGAAGAGACCCCTTCTGATATTCTGATACCTTTCTAGAAATATAAAAATGTTGAAAAAATTCCCTGATTTGCACCCAAAAATGTAGATTTATGAAAAACCTATAGTCGACAAAGATCTAAATATTTTGTACCTTATTTGACCTCAAAATAAAAATTGTAACCATTCGAATTTCAAGAGATTTCCAGAAATGTAGAAATTTCTGAAAAATTCACTGATTTGTGCACAAAAATGCAAATTATGAAAAAAAAAAATCATTATAACTCATGCAAAAATGATGATAAAAATGTGATTTTTCTGTTGTAGTTTCCTTAGATGATCCACAAACTGTAGTTAAAATCTTGTAGAAAAATTCACATCCGTTTGAAATATATGATGAAATCTTTAGAAACTAGGGTTTTGTCCAAAAATGGCATAAACTTGCAACAAAAATTTAACAAAACCTGCAAAAAGCAAGCTAGATCAAGGGATGTGAGTCAATAACAAATAAACAGGTGTGCCAAAATGAAACCCAAGAAAATCATGAAAAGCAATAACATAAAGACAAACAATGCAAATATACCTTCAAACCTTGCACAAAATCATACTTTTGATGGGCCAAAATGGAGTGCACCCAAGCTCCATTGATTTGTCTTATGGATGTATTGTGGGTTTCTCACAAAACCAACGTAACTAGAAAATGAAATGAGATGAATGAGAAATGAGAGATAAAAAATGCAAATATACCTTCAAACCTTGCACAAAATCAAACTTCTGATACGATGGAATGGAGTGCACCCAAGCTCGATTGATTTGTCTTGTGGATGTATTGTGGGTTGCTAGCACAACCAACATAATCAGAAAATTATATGAGATAAATGAGAAATGAGAGATATGCGTGCATATGGAAATTTGGTGAGAGAGTGTGAGAGTTTGAAAATGAAATAAAATTTTAATTTATAGATAGGAGGGAATCAAATGGATGGCCAAGATTAGAAGGGTAAGGGATGAGGTGAATGGATAGGATTGAAAGCCAATTTTAGTGCTCATGACGTACCATTAATGAGGATGACATGTGACTAAAATAAGGAATGGAGTGGGAATAAATAAAATTTTTAATTGATTTTGGAGAGGAAGTGCTTATGATGCACGATTAATGAGTTTAAAAATAGGGATGTGAGTGGGATAATTTAAATAATAAAATTATTTAAATTATGAGAGACAAGTAGCATGTGAGAGCTAATTTAAATAAATATTTTATTTATTTAAATTAGTTGGAGGAATACGGGAATTAAATAAATAGAATTTATTTAATTTGACTAAAGGGGATAAATTAGTTAAATAAATATAACTTGTTTAACTAATTGGAAGGGGTCATGAAAGGGGACCTAGGACAAGGTGTCACTATCACAAGAGGATGCAAGGGGATGTCAAAAGGCAATTTTGTAAGACATGGTTAGTTTTAAGTGTCTACATTTTGCACCTCTTTGAGATGATGTTGCGACTAAGAGAAGTAACATCATAAAATTATTTAAATCATGAGAGACAAGTTTTCTTTTGAAGAAATTATATTCCGTGGAAAGGATAAGTGGATTTTCTAAGCAAATGTAATTCTTGGAGGAAGCAAAATTTTCTATGAGGGTAGAGCTATGAATATGTTCATGCCTCACATTGGCCCAGTGTTCCTTAAATCTAGCACTAAAAAAGTGACCTATTTTGTTGATGTAGCCTGGGATACCACAAGAATACAAGATCTTATAGATACCTAAGAAAAGTAGATGGTATAAGGGTCTTTGAGAGGAGGATACAAGTTCTAAGAGTAGAGATAGGTTTAAAGGCACACTTAATACCCTTTTTTTGAAGAATTTTAGAAGAAAAAAAATTAAATTCCTTGAATGAAGGGGAGAGAGGTAGTGGGTTGATCAGATGCACATTTGCATAGAGAATCATCTAAGAACCTAGAACAAGAAAAATTAAAGGCTCTAGAGATATTTCTTTTATTGAAACCATTTAGCTTAAAAACCTTTGAAATATGCTCAATCTCTAGGTCAAGGAATTCACTATCACAAATGCATAAGGCTTTGGTGGAAAGAGTCTTCAAGATACCTATTTTTTTGGGAAGGGTGGTGGTGGGATAGAGAGTGGAGGTAAAGGTCAATATGAGTGGCTTTACAATAAACTTGATGGGAAAGGGAGCCATCATGTTTCCTTAAAAAAAGGATGTCAAGGGGAGTTGATTATTAGTTTTGAGCTCTTTGGTAAAGGAAATTCTCTTGGAAATGCAATTTAGATGCGAGAGGAAATCATCAAGCTTAGACAAACCATGGGGCCAACATATGTTTGTGTCATCCACATGGAATTTCCACCATTTTGGATTGAGTGGAAAAGAATTGAGAGCAATGTCCTCAAAATGCTCCATGTAAAGGTTTTCTACCATGAGAGAAAGAGGGGAGCCTATTGCGACTCCATCTACTTGCTTGTAGAAGACACCTTGAAAAGAGAAGAATGTGGATCTGAGACAAAGCTCTACAAGACCCCTTATACCAATCCCAATTAATTAGGCACTATAAACTTAAGGATCTTTGGTGATTCTTAGTTAGTTATAAGCTAGGTATCTATGACTTACCAATCCAAATCAAAATACTTTCCACCCTACAAAGATGTACTCATGGGTTGGGTTCAATAGTTTGATTGCTTCTCTATCCAAGCTATACCTAGGGAAGACAATAAAATGGTTGATTCCATGGCCAACTCCTCTACCATGTTCTCATCTCACACACAACTACAAAATTCAAAATTTGTGGTTGCAATAAGAAGATAGCTATTGGTAGAAAGGGATAACCTACCACAAGTTCTTAGTTACACGAAGAACATAATAGACCCCTTCACATAAGTCTACATTGAAAATAATGAATCCATTCTTGAATATGTCCACTTTTATGATGACCTTCCATATTCCTTAATCACTTGTCCATGTGATTATTTTTGGGGAGAATTACAAATATAAGAAATCAAGCATGATATGCTTGAGTTACCTCCATTGCCTCCATAACTTGAAGAGGGCGATGCCTCTTTGAAACTATTAAACTGAATATTGGAACACCAAAAAATCCTAGAAAGATAAAACTAGGTACAAGCCTAACAATGGAAGAGCTTGAAATCTACACTAGCTACTCATTGAATTCACATACTACTTTATGTGGGAATAATCAAACATGCTAGGATTGAACATCATTGTCATGGTTCACAACTTGGTAACCAAAGTAGATGTGAAATAAGTCAAACACAAGTTAAAACTTGTTAAAACAAAGGTTGCTTCAAAGGTAAAAGAGGAATTAACAAAGTTGCTCAATGTAGGATTCAATAAACTAGTTGATTTTTTAACATGGATCTCAAATGTGGTGCCCATCTTAAAGAAGAATAGAAAAACATGATTTGGATTGATTTTAGAGACATCAACAAATCTTTCCCTAAGGATGACTTTCCCCTTCCCTCTCTAAACATGATCATAGATGTGATAGTAGGTTATGAAATATTTTCTCTCATGGATGGGTTCTTTGGTTATAGCTAAATTTGTATTTCAGAATGTAACCAAATTAAAATAACTTTTACTACACTGGGCAAAGCCTTCTGTTATGTGGTAATGCCCTTTGGCTTGAAAAATGTGGGTGTCGTGCATACTAGAGGGCTATGTCCCATATCTTTCCTGACCTCTTCCATGATATAGTAGAAACCTATGTTGATGATCTACTTGCTAAATCAAGGAAAAGGGAAGATCGTCCTAAGGACTTATGGGTTCTCTTTACTAAACTTTGTGAGTATAAAGTCAAATTAAATCTAGAAAAAGTGTGTGTTTGATGTCATATTGGGAAATTACTAGGCTTTCACCGTCTCTCATTAGGGAATTGACATTGATTCAATGAAGGTTAAAGCCATGTTAGATGCATCCCCTCCCACCAATGGACACTTGATTCAAACCTTCTTAGACAAGTCAGGATCCATACAATAGTTCATTCTTGATTTAACTTCCAAGATCCATACAATTGGCAATCTATTAAAGTAATAAAATCAAATAACATGGACATTAGATTGTCAAAGTACCTTTGACTAAGTAAAAAAGATCCTACTTTCTCCTCTAACACTTATGCTACCAAAATAATACTACCCTCTAATCTTGTATTTATGGGTAACAAGTGTCTCCATAGCATTCATGTCAGTGCAAAAGCATAAAAAATGAGAGAGAAAGATCTATATATTTCATTAGTTGTCCTCTCCTTGGCTATGAAAAAATACACAAAGGAGTGCTTGGATATTATTTTTACAAGGCACTAGTGACATTACATGTTAAATCATAAGTTAGGTCATCATAAGATCAAAAGCACTATGTACCTTTCTTATGTAATTCATGATATCAAGGAGAGCTAGATGATTTATCATGCTTCTCAACAAGTTCAAATTGACTTATGTAAATAAAAAATATATTAAAGGATAAAACACCATTAATTAGCTAGCATATAACTCAATTCCTTAAGATGTTCCCATAAATGAAAATTTCTCTAATAAGTGGGTCTGTGCCATAGAATTTTTGACCTATGTTAGGTCATCATGGAATTACCATATAGTCAAATTCATGATTGATCTCTCCTATCTAGAGAATGTCACTCCCAAGAGAAGTGATTATGTATCTTGGCCATGGAATATGTGATAGTTGGTGATACATTATGTTAAAGAAGTGGTGATAGGATTTTACTTTGTCACGTCAATAAAGAGGAATCCCAACATGTTCTAAAAGAGTGCCATAGTGGAATTTATGGGGGATAATTTGGGAGTCATGCCACATCAATAAAGATCCATCATCTTGGCTACTATTGGACCACTCTTGAAACTAACATGACAATATTTGTGAAGAACTATCCCAAATATCAAATATACATGTACACACTCCATTCCCCAACTAGGGACCTAAAAACTATCATCACAATATGCCCATTCTCCACTTTGGGTTTTGATCTCATTGATAAAGTTACTCCATCATCCTCAAATGACCATACTTTCATAATAATGATAATTTATTACTTCATGAAGTGGGTGGAGACTATGCCTCTTAGCATCATTTCAAGTTTGGTCATCTCCAAATTCATCTTGAACCAAATAATCTAAAGATTAAGGGTACCTTAGGTTTTGGTCATATATAATGCTTCATCTTTCAAGAACCTGTAGATGTGATAACTCTACCAAATGATTTGCATAACCCACAACTTCCATTCCATCTATCACCTTAGGCCAATGGACAAGTAAAAGCAATTAATATGACTTTGAAAGCTATACTTGAAAAAATGGTCAAAAAATCCAGACAAGATTGACACTTACAACTTTGTCTTGTTTTGTGGGATTGTAGAACTAGTATACTCACTCCCATGAGGGCAACCTCTTATTCTCTCATTGGTTTAGAATCAAATTCACCCTTAGAGGTAGAATTCCCTACCCTTTGCATCTCATTACAAAGCCTCCCTAATCACGAGGACTACCAGGTGACAACATTAGTGGATTGGGACATGTTAGATGAAAAACAACTTAGAATGGCTTAAAGACATGAATCTTATCCATCTAGAGTAAGTCATTAATATGATAAAAAAAAAGTGTCTCCTTGGCCCATCAAGGTGGGGAAGCTCATCCTCAAAATCAATAACCTAATTGAGAAAAGAGCCGATGAAAGCTGAAAATCCATACCTACTTGGATTGGAGCCTATATAGCCAAGGATGATTTGGGTAATGATGCTTTCTATTTATGCATCATGGAGGGTGAAGAATTAAATGAAATAATCAATGCATTTCACCTAAAAACTATTACATATAAAAATTAGAAAAATCTAAACAAAAATAATTCATTTACATTCATTCGATTTAGTCCATATTGTTGTGTTAGACATGTTCTTCTCTATTTTTTTCCTTACTAGGAGTCATAGGTTGCTATCTGTTATCAGACTATTCTAGGTCATGAAATTCCCACTATCATAATTTAGTCACCCTTGCGTCCTAATAAGTTTTAAACAAGTTTATCTCAATAATTGGATTGATTATGGTCCAAACTAGTATTGCCTCCCTCTTTCCCCATATTAGGTATCTAGGCTAATGACATTACTTAGAAGATAACATGAAGGTCTTTCCAACTAGTCACAATCCTCAACAAAGATAAAAGTCTTATTAGAAAATAAGAGTTACCCATTGAACCATTATTAAACTCATTAGATAAAAATCATATTATTAAACTCCCCTCACTTATCATTGGTCCTTGGTGGTGAGCCCTCACTTCTTTTTGGTAGTGTGGGGCTAGATCTAGAGGTCTATGTTCATAACTACAAAAAAAGAGAAAAAGAAAAGAATGAAAACTATAAAATCAAACAATCAAAAGGATCCTTCTCATTCAAAAAGACTACCTGCCACTAAGGATTTTTTCCCTTCCCTTGATCCAAGTTTCCAACTTATTGGCCATCTAGGATCTAAGTCTAGGGAAACACCTACAAAGGTGAATTTAGTTAGTCACTAGTTTAGACTAGGATCAATCCCCTGCCTAGTATGAGATCATTTTAGATATCTCCCTCCATATCTCATTCCTATAATTCCCCTTTTGTATCTTGCATCCTAGAATCCTAGTGTACAAGATAGTGTCATAGTCAACCCATAACTACTTTATAGCCAATATTAGAAAAGAGCACACTATCATTATGAGAGATATATGTAAATAAACAAATTGTTGTACAATCATACATTTGTAAAAGTATCCATACATGCATGTCCATGATATATATATATATATATACATACATATCCATATGCATCCATCAATAAATGAAACATATACAAAATAAACCACTAAATCTAGATCCTCCATGCACACAAATGAAAATAAACACAAATCAAGTCTATTGACAACAAAATGAGTTAATTGCCAAGGGGAGCCCCTGTATTGTGGAATGCAAGTCCTCGGTTGAAACTCCCACCCCTGAGTCTAAAATGAAATCCCCAAGAAAAGCCAATCCTGAGCCTGGGAAAGAGAAAATTGGCCCAGCCAAAAGGGAGAGAACGACGATTGAGGCGGAAGGGGTTGTGCAGGCTAAGAAAGCCAAGATTGGTGTTGAGGAAGAAGGGATGGTGATTGGTCCAGTGAAAATAATTAAATTGGACTTGGGGCCCATATAGACTAGAGGTGGTGAAGGGGAGGACGTTGTTAAGCAAACCAGCTCGAGGCTACGCCGGTCTAATCGCATTGCTGGGAAACTTTTTGCTAATCCTCAGGGTGTTGAGAATTCTAATGACTTAAAATTTGTGGAGGAAACTATGGAGGAGGGGGGGATGAAGCTCCTACTGAGTATGTGCACGAGGAAGAAGGGGTGAGCCATTTTTCTTCCATGAACAAGTTGAGTTCAGAGGACTTGGGCGTTACTACTGAGGAAACCGATGGTGTGGATAATAAGGGTAGCTGTTCGCTGTGTGTCTTGACCACTGAGGACATGGGGAGACTTAAGTTGCAGATGGAGAAAATGCAAAATAAATGGAAGACCATGACTGAATTTGTTGCCAAGGCCTTACATCAGGCAACGTCAGTTTTTGTTGATGTTGAGGATCTAGATGACAGAGTCAAGCACGTGTGGATCAATAGCCTCGGTGACTACAAAGACATGGTTGAGTTTTTGGCCACGTTTGGGACTACTGACAGTCCTTAGTTCTTGCTTTTGTTTTCTGGTGTTTTTGGTTAGTCATTTTTTATCGGCTTTTAGTGTGTTGTCAATGTACTGTTACTGGCATGTTTAAGGCCTATTGCCCATGGGGCTATTTTGTATAAGGTTTCGAACCCTCTTTTCCAACTGAACTAATCAAAATAAAAACAAAATGAGTTAATAAAAATATCTGTATATGTATGTCAATCAATAATGTCTCAATTAGTACAATGAGGTCTCCTATGTATGGGGCAATCAAAATATTACAATCACATGTCTAAGTACTATAAGGCCTCCCATGCTAGGGCAGTTACAATCATAAGTACAAAGAGTGAGCATTAAATAAGTTAGGGTTTGTGCAACCTCTACGTCCCTAAATGTCTTAGGCTCCTCCTCCTCTTGTACCCCCTATTTTGAGTGCCCAATGAGCTTCTATAGGAGTGAGAATGTGCCCTCTAGTTGGGACTTGCCTAAGAATGGGTGCGGGTATGTCTCCTGACATTTGCCTACATAGATCCTTCCATTTGTCTATGAAGGCTCTGAAGAAGGGCGTTCTCATCCTACAATCTAGTAACCTCTACTTTCCATGCAAGAATCTATTAGGCTATGCACTAGGATGGTAAAAAGTATCCGTATGACAGTTGGCATAAATAGGACAACTAGGATCTTCTAGGAGCTCATCTTTGGTCTAGGGGAAAACCTACTAAAAAAACCTAGTTTTGTATCTCTATTAAAGTCCTCCACTCATCAATTGTACCAACAATCACACATTAAAAATAATAAAGTGTCACACCCCATTTTTAAACTAATGTATTTATTTTCATTATTTTCAAGAGACAAATAGTTAGTCAGAGAAAATATTATGATTATACTAATGATGGGAAATGCTTTTGTTCATATTAATTCATATGCAAGAAATAATTATTTATGACATTATTATTGAACATATTGTTAAAATGATGTAATGGACTAACTATTGTCCTATAACTGAGGTGTATGCAGGAAAAAAGTTATTTTCCCTTCGATATGAGGAGAGAGTATCACCATGGAGAGGATGCTAGATCGCGAGAATGCAACGATCCTTATGCCATCTGAACACACACATACATACACTAGTAGAGTGAGACCATGTTTAATCTTGTTGTTAAGATCTTAGTCGATTGGTGAGAATTCTTTGTTGATAATGTGCTTCAGATGAACACAATTAGTATTCGAGAGTTCGTAATATCGACATCTTATAGTTGAGTATGCTATGTCTTTTATTATAAAGATACTATTATTTTTATTATCATTATTAATATCATTATAGTTACTATTATTAATATAGTTGCAAGTTAAATCTTGTTGGAGTCTTTTCCTTTTTATCCTCCTCGGCACACTCCCTAGATGCTAGGGGAGCTAGAGAGGGAGTTGTCGCTCCATACTCTTCACTACTTCCCTACATGCTAATTTCCATGGGAGTGGAGAGAAAATAAAGGGTGATGTAATTAATAATCCACATAACTGTTGCTCAGAGAGATAAGTAGCTTGGTAGATAGGTTTTATGTATGACGGGAGAAAAGGAGCTTGAGAGCAGTGGGAGAACAAAAAGGTTGCAACGAGGTGACTGTTGTTAGAGATTCAAACTATCTATTTTACAAGTAAGTCTTTCACAATTGTAGACTGTGATAATTTCTAATAACATTCTTGCATTAGAACGGTTCAGTTAATTTGCAATGAGGATTTGTGTGATATGTTAATGGTCGATCCTTATTGGATAGGTTTTACCTGAAAGTAATAGACCAATTGATATCTCTAAGTTGAAAGTTCTTCAGCCATGTCTTAGATGTTTATATATATTTTCTTTAATAGAGAAGCAAGAAATAGCTTCATAGGCAAATAGCTAAGGCTATGCCTATAATATTTAACATAGACATTTAGTATTCAACTAAACCTTTGTATTATAGAGCTCATGATGGATATATAGAGCTCACTATATTATAGCACCCAATGTGTTATGTATGGAAGCTCACTATGAAAGATATATATATTGTTGAGTACATATGTCTTAGATTTATAGCTATCGGCAAGAGTCTTAGCGATCTTGTGTTCATAGTGGGTTGTTCTTTGTATCGGCAAGACATGAACTATCGGCGTGATCTGAGAGACTATCTCTGATGGTGGTTGGCGTTGGTGAGAGTCATTCCGATAGAGAAAGGTCATCGGTATGGAAATCACTATTGGCCTAGTTTTGAAGTGTCATTCCAATATGTTGAGTCACTCTGATGGAGGTTTGGGCGATCGGTGTGATAAGTGACATCGACATGGTTGGAAAATGTCTCTCTGGTACTTCGTGTTACACCGACGAAGGTCTTGGCATCAGCGTGAGAAGCATTGTCGGTCTAAGTTTTGGAAATCCTTCCGATGGTAAGTGTCTCTCCGATGAAGGTTGGTGTCAGCAAGATCTCTTCGATCGGTGCAGTGTTGAGATGTCACTCCGATGAGCCTGGTTTGTCCGATGGTGTTTGGCATCGGTAGGAGGAACTGTGTTAGCAAAATAGGAAGTCACACCAAATGTCGCGGTCTCTCTGATGGTTCGTTGCTGTTTGACCAACTGGGGTCATCGACGGCAAAAGCATCGATGATATACTTACCGTGTGTTCGTGCATATATGTTGTTGCTGTATTTGTCAACTGATGCATGTGGGACTATTGAATACAAACGGTTGCGAATGGTTAAGAACGAACTATCGACCGGAAGTTGTAACAGTCTGAGGTAGTTGAACTGATTGTTCTCTTCTGTAATGTGTTATGTAAAATGCATTGAAATAGAGGAGTGTAGACAGTGAGCGAGTACAGAGTTCAGGTGTAGGGTGATGCCCTGTACTGTGTGCTATCTGTGGCATGATAACAGTATGAAGGACTAACCTGAGTGCTGGAGAACTTTATGCAGGGTTATGTTGTTAGTTATTCTTCCGGAGGAGCAAGATGTAAATCTCCATGAAAGGCTTAGTGCCAGATTTGTATTGTAACTGTATTTTCTGTTGCTGAATAATACAATGGCCATCTAGGCTTTTGGAGTGTGGGGTTTTTTGCCCGTAAGGGTTTTCCCCACGTAAATCTATGTCTTCTGTTCTATCTTTCATGTTTAATATTTCTGCTATTGAAATTAGATCTTGTTGCTTGTATTTCCTCTAAGGGTCAATGTTGGAAATGTACTATGTCTGTTTCCGCTTTGTGGCATAGTTGTGTGTGTTTTTGAAGCAATTGAAAAGAATTTAAATCTGTCTAAGACACCACTGTTCTTAGAAATACGTTCTGAGATGCTCTCATTTCCTTTCAAGTGGTATCAGAGCCTTCTTCTGGGATTTGCTTTGTTGCTCACATATGTACATTTGTGTGTTGGATGTGTTTGCATGTAAGAGTTCCTGGTGTATAAGGTCTGGGTATTCCTTCTGTGATGATTTCTTAGTGTGACAGGCTTGAGGAAATCTGAAGGAATCGTCTGATGTTTTGATCCTTGTTTTGAGTGAAGTCTAGTAGTTGATCTTGTCTTCATGTTACAACAGGCGCTTGAAGGATGGTGAAGATGGAGAAACTGGAGTTGGTCATATTGAAATGATGTGATTTGAGGCTCCTAGTTGGCAGTGATATAATCCTGATGCATGGGGTGGAATATTTTACTCTATGGTTGAGATGCAACAAATCTTTGTATTGGGTGTCTGTGTGAGAGGCTCCTTGATGATATGGAGAAGCTTGGGTTGTTTTTCGGCTATGGAGAAATGTGCTTATGCTGGGTGTTTTGTCCTGGTATTGGAAGGCATAACTTTTTTGTTACCCTGATTGCATGTAGGCTATGGAGTTGATCATTGGATGGTCTGAGAGCTTCTGAAATAGCCTGACTCCCTCAAATGCATATGCATGTTGGTGGTTGTGGAGTTGGCCTACAAGTGGGCCTGAAGTTCCTGAACTGTTGTTTCCTTTAGTGGATGCTTTATACTTGCATGTCTCAGAATCATGTTCCTTAGTTTTGAGGGGTTTCATAGTTTTCCTAAAATCTATGGTTATGCATTATCATGATGATCCATTTTTCTTGTTTAATCGTTATGGTGTTTCTTGATTCATATTCTTGGTCTTCTAGATGTGAAGTTGGTATGGATGTGCATGGGTATTTTTCAAACACAGTGGTTTTGCAGGTTTTACACGGTCAAGAGAAAAACTTGTGGTTTTGTGAAGCTACAGTTAAGCTATTTCTTGACCCTGGCTTTTGGGGTATTGCTGGATGATATCATTGCAGTTTTGCATGCATGCTTCATGCATGGTGTGAGGAGGTGAAATGCTTTCTCTGCATGGGAGTGCTGGTAAGTGATATGTCACTCAGTATTTATGTGGTAATGCTTCTAGTTTTCTATACTATGGTGCTCAGGTTGTGGACATGTTTGGTGAATCGGATTTGTAAGTAATCTGATGCTTGAGTCATGTTGTCTACATTGTTATATATTCCTTGATATCTCAATTTTGTAGTTTCCAGTGTGATAGTGAGTTTGCATGATACATTGGTTGGATCTACGTGTTATGTAGTTTTGTGGGTTGATCACCTATTAAGCTACAGTGAGATGACTCAAATGTGGACTATCTTTATCCACCAGATTGTTTAAGTGTTAATGCAGATTTGTTAGCTCGCCTGGTCTGTGGTCACTTGTGCATTGGTGTGATTGTTTTGGGATGAGAGGATGGATGTTGTAGAGTACCTGAATAGTCAGTTATGGAGACCTGTAGCATGTGTATTACGATGTCATGAATAGCTTGGATTCACAGGTTTGTGTAAGCTATTGACAGTGATAGTGTATTTCCTTGGTTTGAAGATCTTGGTGCCATTTGGTTTTATTGTCACATGGACATGTTAATGTGTGGACCTGGAGGATTTTCAGATTAGGAGATGTTTGGTCATGATGCTTGAAAAACTCAGTTGTTACAGTTCAGTGGGAGCTTTAGCAATGAGTGCAGATTCATCACTTAGTGGTGAATGATCTTCTTTAGTGTTGCAGATGTTACTAGGAGGAGCTCTTAGATCCTGTTGCTATAGAAGGGTTCTTTTGCATTTGCAGGGGCACTATTTGAGGATGTGTAACATCTTGGAGTCACGAAGGATTCACGAAATCCTTGGCTGAGGTGTTGGTGCTTGACAGGTGATGTTGGTTTAGAGTTTGGTTTGTTTCATGTCATGATATTTTCTTGATTTCTATTTTTTGAGTTTTGGCATGGTACATTGCTCTTGAAACCATGGTTAAGTTCACCTGGAGCATGCAATCTCCTAAGGGGGATGGTAAGATCATGATGTCATGATAAGTTCCTGATTCAGATGATTGGAGCTTTAACAATGGTCTGGTGATTCTTTGTGTGTTGGGTGCATTGATTTTTTTTTTGCTTGATTACTTCATGTTGGTGCAGTGATGCATTTGGAGTTTAGCATGATATGATTATTTGCAGATGCCCATGGGTACATGGAGACTAAGGTGAGGTTGTACTTCTCTTAATATAAGAGAAGTGTTGTTGATGGTTACTCTTGATGAAGATTTCAGTAGAAAGTCCAAGAAGCCTACACCTTGGTTGGACATGAGTTCACTAGAGACCTATGAGGAGATTACTCTTGGAGGAGTCATGATGGCTTGTATATATTGGAGGAGCATTCTTATCCCTGCTCATAGTCTACTCAATAGTTTATTACTTGAGAGGTATTGCCCATTGTTTCTCTCAGCTGTTTTATGCCTTCTTTCATAGACATGGATCTTGAACTGCTCATAGATGGTTCTGGAGGATTCATTGTGAGAGATGGATAGCATGTTTAATCTCCTTATGCATTTGAGTTTAAGATATAATTCATTGATGAGGATTGTTAGGAGATGGTTTATGGGCTGATTTCCTAAAATGGGAAATGGATTAGTTTGATCTTCTTTGGTTTTGAGAGGCTTACATCCATGTTAGTTGCATGATTACATATGCTGAACTTGATCTCTTGAGATTGAATGTTTTTTTGGGTGTTGTTATGCTGTTCTCTTTGGGGTGTTTTGAAGGAGATCATACTTGACACAGTTGGCATTCAGAGGTGTATGTAGAAGGACTGTCTATAGGTATATGATGTGCAGAGTTACTCTCTATGGTCTCAGTTATCTTTCTGATGGTGTGTTTCACATTACATTGTTTTGAGGTTTTGTTTGGAGCTAAAGTGATCACTAGTTCATGATCATGTGCTTTCACTTATGTTCTTGGGTGATAGCATGAAGGTTCTGTTATCTCTTTCATTGTTGGGTGTGAAGAACTTAAGAGATTTCAGGACTGGTGGTGAGATGTACAGGTTATTGATTTACAGATTTTGCATATCATGGTGGATGTTTCCTTGGTACTACATGATGTTTACACTTTCTATGTGATGTCATTGGTAGACTTATATGCCATGATCTTTTTCAGATTTGCATTACCCATGCAGTGGGAGTTCTTGGATGTGTTTGGTCTTTTTTCAACTAGTTAACACATGGAGCTTGTATTTGCAGTTGATGGGTGTATATGTAGGTGGCATGAGTCTACTGATGTTAATACCTTCAAGGTATGAGTGATTAGATGTTTTAGCACTGGCTATGTGTGCTATTTTTAGTCAAGTGGGTTTTTTGTTCAGTTGGATGAGAGCAGTCAGCTTTCTGATTGTTGTTCTAGCTGATGTTCTATCTTGTTTCTGGAGGATGATTTCATGGCTGTGTTTTCAAAACTTTGAAGTTTGTTATGTTGGAGCTTTTGTGTAGCTTGTGAGCACAGTGGAGTGAAGGCAGTATCAACTTTGGTTATGTGACTTGGAGCATTGATTGGTTCTTGTAAATCCTTCGTCAAGTGGGAGAATGTTGAGTACATATGTCTCAAATTTACAACTATCGACAAGAGTCTCAGCGATCTCGTTGTTCATAGTGGGTTGTTTTTTGTATCGGTAAGACGTGAACTGTCGGTGTGATCTAAGAGACTATCTCCGATGGTGTGTGTTCCTCCAATGGTGGTTGGCATCGGTGAGAGTCATTCCGATAGAGAAAGGTCATCGGTATGGAAATCACTATCGGCCCAGTTTTGAAGTGTTGTTCTGATATGTTGAGTCACTCTGATGGAGGTTTGGGTGACTGACGTGATAAGTGACATCGACGTGGTTGGAAGATGTCTCTCCAGTACTTCATGTTACACAAGTGAAGGTCTTGGCATCAACGTGAGAACCATTGTCGGTCTGAGTTTTGGAAATCCTTCCGATGGTAAGTGTCTCTTCGATGAAGGTTGGTGTTGGCAAGATCTTTTTGATCGTTGCAGTGTTGAGATGTCACTCCGATGAGCCTGGTCTGTCTGATGGTGTTTGGCATCGGCAGGAGGAACTATGTCAGCGAAATAGGATGAAGTCACATCGAAGGTTGTGGTCTCTCCGATGGTTCGTTGCTGTTTGACCGGCTGGGGTCATCGACGGCAAAAGCACCGACGATATACTTACCGTGTGTTCGTGCATATATGTTGTTGCTGTATTTGTCAACTGATGCATGTGGGACTATTGAATACGAATGGTTAATGGTTAAAAATGAACTGTCGACCGAAAGTTGTAACAGTCTAAGGTAGTTGAACTGATTGTTCTCTTCTGTAATGTGTTATGTAAAACGCATTGAAACAGAGGAGTGTAGATAGTGAGCGAGTACAGAGTTCAGGTGTAGGGTGATGCCCTGTACCGTGTGCTATCTATGGCATGATAATAGTATGAAGGACTAACCCGAGTGCTGGAGAACTTTGTGCAAGGTTATGTTGTCAGTTATTCTTCCGGAGGAGCAAGATGTAAATCTCCATGAAAGGCTTAGTGCTAGATTTGTATTGTAACTATATTTTCTATTACTGAATAATACAATGGCGATCTGGGATTTTGGAGTGTGGGGTTTTTTACCTGTAAGGGTTTTCCCCATGTAAATCTATGTCTTCTGTTCTGTCTTTCATGTTTAATATTTCTACTATTGAAATTAGATCTTGTTGCTTGTATTTCCTCTAAGGGTCAATGTTGAAAATGTACTATGTCTGTTTCCGCTTTGTGGCATAGTTGTGTGTGTTTTTGAAGCAATTGAAAATAATTTAAATATGTCGAAGACACCACTATTCTTAGAAATACCGTCTGAGATGCTCTCATTTCCTTACACACACACACACACACACATATATATATATTCAAGCTTACTGTGTAATATATTTTACTAACTATGATATACCTTAAGCTTACTATGTTATTTAATAAACTTTTATAGGCCGACAATGGGCCTCTATAGTTTGCATAATAGGTTGATTTTGGGTTGTTTGCATCTTGCTTAACAGTTCAATTTTGGCCGACTGTTATGTCACTACCATGGCCGACTATTATATCATTGATATGGCCGACTGTTATATCATTGATATGGTAGACTGTATGTCACTACCATGGCTGACTACTATATAACTACTGTATGTCACTACCATGGTCGACTACTATATCACTACTATGGCTGACTGTAATGTCTTACTATGGCCAACTGTAATATCTTTACTTGGCCGATTATATTACCTTGACTATAGCCGACTGTATAACTATACCTGGTTGAATGGGTTGTATATTATACCTACAACATTAATTGTATCAAGCTGTCGTGCCTTAAGTGTAGCGAGTGTGCCAAGGAAATTAAGAGCTTGACTAGGTAAGGAATAAAGTTGACAGAAAGTGTTGACTAATAACCTAAACCAAGATTTGTCATAGCGACTCTATTTTGGGCCAAATATGTTCTTATGGAGGCCTAAGTAAGGGTCACTTTTGTGAAACAAATACTCATCCCATAGCGGTAGCTAATCATGAAGATATAGAGTGTTTGAAAAAGGATTTTAAAGAAGCTAGTTTGGAGTCAGAGTCATAGTATAGAAACACTAGACATTGGACCATTGTCTTCAAATATACGAAGAAGAATGTGATATTCTAGAAGCTACTCTTGAGTTACTTTGAACTATGTATATTCTAGTTTCTATAGATGAATGATCTTTAATTCTATCTTATGCTGAGATTAGCCACAAGGTAGTTGAGGGATATACTCACTATGGTAATGAAAAGTCATAATTTGGATTACTTTATTAGTATGGTATCTTTTTGATATACATGAGGAAGTGTATTCAATTCAATGGTATATGAAGCTATAGTTATCTTCGACAGATTATGAGTCGAACGACTATATTATTTAACTATAATAGATAGAGCCTTTGATCATAAAAACCCTATGATTTAAATGTCAGAATTTTGCTTGTATAGAAAATACATTGAACTTGAGAACATGTTGACATGGTATTGAGTAGATGATAGGATGTCATAGAACCATGATTGCAAGAATGCAAAGAGAGACTCAATATATGTTATCTAGTCACCTAATTTCTCACCTTAGACTTGTAGATAAGGATTATGATATATCTTTATAACCATAATGGTTTAAACAAGTTGAAAGAATTATTAAGAATGTTGTTTCCAAGTTGATAAAAGAGTGAGTGAACATACGACTTTTATATATACAAAACTTTGGCCAAAGTAATGCAAAATTCACTACTTGCATTATTAGTCATGGTGTATTAGATAAGCTAAACAATCAGAATGGGTAATACATAGTTAGAGCTAGACTAGAGTTGTAAACCCGATTGTCTTTAGTTAGGACACAACACTAGTTCTCAGATGGCATAAAGAATCAGTTGATTCTCATTATCTATTACCCTCGTAAAGGGAAAAGCCACTTCCAGGAATGAAGGTGTGCAGGAGACCGCTAGTCTGTGGTTGGAGGAAAAGCACCAGGGTGATGCTCTCTCTCATGCAATTGACCGCCGAAGACTTGTGAACAAGAATACATTGCTTATTCTATAAATATTATTGATAAAATTGTAAGTCGTAAGAGATGTGACAAATTGAGATATATGTACATATTGTTAGTCGCATGTGAAGCGATCTTCTTTTGAAACATGTATATTGCACTTGGATATTACAAATGTAATATATTGATTATGGGTATTTCTTCTTATTTAAAAAAAGAAGAAGTGAGATTGTTTGCTTAATTATGTTTGAGTTAATCTAATATTCCAGTTGGGAGGTTACATAAAGTCAGACACCTCCTAAACAACAACACTATTCCCTCATGTATCCTATGCTTTAGCTCAAGTTCTTAAATATTCTAGAGCAATGTGTCTATTTTGTGATTGGAAAGAAGGTCAATAAAAGTTCCCATCTTCTCAGAAAAGTTCTCCAATAGCTCCCAGATTCACAATAGAACCTTTTCCTAACATTTCGAACCACTTCCAATTTCAAATTCGACACTAACTAAATGCACACGTGTCATTTCTATTTTTCTTTACTTTCTAATAATCATTTCCCAATTTTATAATACATTTTCCATTTCTCTAACTCTTATATCTACTAATATAAAAAATTCTATTACTTCCATTACTATACTTTTATGTTTAATTCTAATTTAGATTAATAGATATAATAGAAAGCATGTAGTAGTCCCAAGGCACATACAACGTACAACAAAGCAAAATGTAAGTATATAACCAAATAAAAGATGAAAAGAGAAGATGTGCACTTTTCTCCACTACCCCTTTTCATATTGACTAAAACAATTAAATTCCAAATAACAAGGATAATCAAAACTTATTTTTTAATTATTAAAATTAATTAAGTATTCCCGCGAAGTTGTTTTTGGGGGCATTCCACGTAATAAAATAAATCAATGGAGAATTGGAACTCATCGAGACGGTGTCCGTTTCTATTTCTGTCCAAGCTTATTGTAACCAAATGCGGATCCGTCGAGGCTTTTTCTAAATCACAATTTTGTGCTCCGTGCTCTGGAAATTAAATTAATAGATCCAGATCGCTCAATGGATAATTCTACGCTTAAAAACAATGAAAGTGATGAGATCGGCCAGAAAGAAAAAGGAGAAGAAGAAGAAGAAGAAAGCGGCGCAGCAGACGATTTTGTTAAAGTGAACAAAACAGATGTTCTTCACGAAATTGGCCTCCAACAAAATCCTGCGCTTACAGAAGCCTCTCATGTTTCTCCCATCGCAGAACATAACCCTGACACTAACTTTTCCCCATCAATTGTCAGCAATTCTTCTGAAACCCCAGATGATGCCGCCGTTCCAGTCGACAACTCAAATTTTCCGTTGGAGAATGTTGAATGTGGCGGTTTTGAGGAAACCACGGGCGGTTTTGAGGAAGCTGCACATCAACTACCAGAAGAGTACTGGAACAGATTGGTGGTTTTGCAGTGCGAGTCCACGGCGCCCGGAGGACTTTGTGATGTTTATTTGGTGGGCACAGCTCACGTCTCTCAGGTTAGTGTCTTGAATTTCTCTTACACATTTAGTTCAATTTTAGTCCTGTTTTAAAACCAGGGTTCGTCTTTTATTTTGCAATTGAATTTTATTTCGAGTAAATGCATTTGTTCTTCGTGGCTATAAATCGGCGTATAACAATTGCCATGCAATTAGGATGCGCGCTCCGTAGAAGGAGCCCGGGCTCCCATTTTTCTTCTCAGGACAGTCCCATGGAATTTAAAAAATACAGGATTAAAATAAAACTTTCATTGTAAAATAGGAGCCTCACGTATATAGGTGTAAATTTAAGTTGTATTGCAAAGGGGCTTATAATCTCTATGTGGCAGCTTCCGTGAATTTGAAAAAAAATTCTAAATTTTATTTACATATAGTTAGTATAATTTCTAATCTAAAATTTGTTACAAAAGAATTTAAAACTCCGTAGGACCCCTTGTTTAGAAATGGCTCTTATTTTTCCTTGGCAGCACTTGCTGAGAAATTTCAGCCAGCCTCCCTCCATGGGACCATAACCTTACTGCCTTTATTTCCTTCCAGCACTTGTTTGCTCAAGTTGCTTCAACTTTGCATCCATTGGGAGCCAACTTAAACATAGCTTTGCATTTCAAAATTTATGTAAAGACTCACACCAATTTTTTATTTTATTTTTTGCAATATTGTAAATGCAAATGCAATGTCCTGACACTTTCTGATCACCAAGTTCCTGATGTGAGCAAGGTGAAAACATACGGTGTTTGGACCACACACAATTATCTAGATGAATGTACTGCTGTAAAGGCGGCACGCTGACCAAAGCATGTAGGCGGCAGAGGTGACTCAAATCAACACCTTTTCGGCAGACACGTATGCATAGAAATGCAAAGCAATTGGCAGAATAACTTAAGCTTGATCAAACCAAAATGGTTGATTGCAATGCAAGTTTGTTTGATGCTAAAACGGGCTATGAAATGCATCTAAGTCTGGCGGTTAACCATCCAGAGCCTACAATGTTGAAATGCACATTAATTGGCGGGATATCATCCGATTTTATAATAATATGAGTATGAAATGCAATGCCTCTGGTGGTACTTCCATCTGGGGTTACAATAACAATGTAAAATGCATTACAAAATGCTAAATGATAAGGAACCCGGCTGCAACACATTGATTTTATTTTCTATTCAGCTAATCACACTGCTGCGAACACACATATTAGTCTAAATCAGGAGGACAAACAAGGAATGAGGCTCACATAATGTGAACAACTGAAGACTTCACAAGTTGAATGTTTGCAGGAGGCTGTAGATGATCATTGAAGTCTGATAAACACACCGAGCTGATGATACAAACTGTCCAGCACTTACAAATCACTGAAATTCTGCTAATTAACTGAGCTAACAGCACTGTACGGCCTGCAAATACCTCTGAACAGCTCCCTTAAATCATGAACTGACTGATAGAAATCACGGTAACTGCTGCAACACATCTCAAACTGGTATGACCCACCTGGAACAACAGTACGACCTTTAAAAACAACTCAAAACTGATGCAAAACAACTTCATAAGGTACAACAGTACCTGCAGATGGTACGGTCTGCATAAGGGATGGATTTAGGAGTTTAAAATTGGAGCAATTTTCTCCCAAAGCCTCACACGCCCCTGCTACAGTGGTACAGCCTGGAAGAAAGTGTATGGCCCCATCGTTGAATTGGATATAGACTTAAGACGCGTCCCTTCAATGTGTATGACCCTGTAGAAAAATACATCAACCTTATAAAAACAAACGTTCAACAAAGGTAACAAAATGGTACGGCCTCCCTCAGAATGGTACGACCCTTCTAGCATAGCGTTTCAAAAACATGCATTCATAAACTCTCAGCTGAAATGCCATCACAGAAGACTGAAGCTAACATCCATATAGGAAAATTGGAAACTTCAAAACTCCTTATCAACACAATGGTGATTTCTAGGTGAAACCACTCAACCAACTAGGAGGATTTTCGTCCCCGAAATTGGATTCACCAGAGGGTTTCATCCTCAAGAAAATAGAGGAACTCAAGTTCTCTCACAGAGCAAATTATAAATGAATTTGACAGGAAGAAGCTCTTTTGAGCACAAAACCCCTTTAAATAGCCTTCTAAGAGAAAATAATAAATTTTCAATTACTTTTCTTATTTTCCCTCCACTAAGTATCATAAAGTGTCATTACCTTTTGCACCCCACTCCTACCGACCCATTATGAACTCACTTCTTAAAAATAACCTTTTTTAATAATAAATAGAATTTGTTCGTTTAAAAATATAACTTAAAGTTACTTTTTCGAACAACTTAAGTTTAATTATTAAAATATTTTTCTGATTCCACCTCAATAGCCTATGGGAAATTAAAAAGATAGGCTAAGGGTCTCCGAAAGACTTATGCTCGAGAAGGCGACATGATAGTTCTCCTTTCCCAAAATTGCTTGCCCTCAAGCAATTGCAAGTTTGGATGTTGCAAAATTTGCTCCCCTTCCCATGTAGCATCTTTTGGTGGGAGATCCTTCCAATGGATTAAGTACTTTGAAATGGTTTTATTCAGAGTTGCAGGATACGCCTCCTGCTTCCCCTAATACACGTACCAGCGTGTCCGGTACGGACACGGGTACGATACGCCTAGGATACGTGCTGGATACGGTGCCCTCCCGTATCCTAAACTAGGGTAAATTATTGAACGTGCCAGGTACTTCTGGATTCGGGTTTTCTGAAAAAAATTGTCGTATCCGCATTCTATTCGGCTTCTTCAAGAGGGATTGTTCAGTGCAAATTCTCCAGGCTTCCATTCTCCAGGCTTCCCGCATCGGCACTCCTTCGCATAAAAAACTTTTATCATTTAAATATATATTATTCAACAAGTTTAATATTATATTATACCATTTGTAAATTTTGCTCTCTTTAATATTAACGGAATTCGCGAATAGGAACAATGACGAGTTTAGTAAATTTTCTGCGGGAATTTTTTTTTTACGGCCGATAGGAACCACCGACGAGTTTAGAAAATATTCTGGATTTTTTTTTTATTTCGACGGCGGGAGACAATTCATATAATTATAATATGTATTTAGTATTTAAATTTTAATATAATATGTATTTAAATTTAATTATAATATAATATATATATATATAAATTTAATATGTTTAATATTTATTACTACTGATATATTTATTATAAAATAATAAATCATATTTTAATATAATACATTATATAATAAAATATTTTTTATTCATATTTTATTATATAATGTATTATATTAAATATAATATATTATTTTATTATATAATATATTAATAATATTAATAAAAGTATATATTAATAATAAATTATATTTTAGTATAATACATTATATAATAAAATATTTTTAATTCGTATTTATTATATATATTAATAATAAATTATATTGTAATATAATAATATATTATATAATATACTATTAAATGATATTTTAATATAATACATTATATAGTAAAATATTTTTTAATTCATATTCATATATATATATATACTGTATCTAGCCGTATCCATATAAGGGGGTCTTGAAAAATGGCCGTATCCGTATCCGTATTGGATACCGTATCCGTGTCCATGCAACATTGGTTTTATTCCTCAACTTCCTTTCTTGCACATTCATGTTAATTTCAGGAATCAAAACCAACTTGCCTTCATCATCAAGTGGAGGCATGTTGTGACCAAATCACACATCGCCCCATTGCAAATGGGGACCCCCTTTTTTGAGCTCCGATGTTTTGCATGAGATCTTAGATGATGCCTTAGGTTCATTTCCTCTGCCAATCCAACAATAAGTCTCTCTCCTAGAAGATTTTGCTTTATAATTGGAGGTCTTATTTGGAGGATGAACTTGCAGTGATGAAGAATCTTAATCAAATCGCATCCAAATCATGAATCTTGAGACCCATCCTGATGTATGTTTGAGATCCTAAAAAGACTAAGTTTGGTAGCCTGAAATCCTGAAATCCTGAAAAATTGACTAAGTCTGAAATCTGGTGAATCCTCCAAATTCTAGATTTTGCATGTTAGATTCGGTGGATTCGAGACCTATCTCAAACATCCTGAAAGGTATATTGAAAAATTTTTAAAGTATAATCGGTAAGTGCGTATCACAACTTGATATGGTTTTGCATATGGACCACTGAGTCATCTACAGAATCAGACTCTGGAGTTCTTTCTATTCGTTACCTCGGTGAAAACCAGGCAAACAGGGGTTGTGTGTAATGGTTATCCTAAAAAAAAAAGAAAAAAAAGAAAAATGAAAAAATGAAAAAAAATGAAAAAATAGTAAAGAGAAAAGATTTCATCCACTGGTGAAAACCCGGCAAACGGGCGCTATGGATAAGTATCATGGTGAAAACTTGGCAAACAAGCGTCATGGTAGAGACACAATGTCTCATTGCATTTCACTCCTCTCCGTTTCATTGCATTTCCAATCCTTGTTCATCATTGTTCCGGTCGACGTCATTGCATATTATTATTTGCCCATTTCATCCATATGTATATTTATCCGTCCATTCGCCTTTCATGAATTTGCCTAGCTTGAGACAGGTAAGCTTAGATGATTTTAGCTTCTAAGGGATAGGAATGAACTTAAGTGCTTGCACTTCAAACTTCAGATATGGATAGTCGTGCTGGCAATTGGTTTTGATTCTTTGAACGAGTAGTCGTGTTTATTTGATCTAATGTTTGGGTGTACATGGAAATATTGAAACTTGACATTTGTTTATCTTTGGAACCTTTAAGAAGCTGTTTTAATTGAAATCTATCTTTAATCACACATTAGAAGGTGTAGTGTCTTGATCCAATCTATGATTCTTTTCCTTTTCGATTTCGTTGACTAGCTGGTTGATAGGTTAGAAGAAGGGTGTCTGAAGTTTTTTGAGTCTGGATTGAGTCTTTGTCTCTGAAATGTTCAGGAACATTTATTCGGGTTGACGCTAGATGTTGTGACCAAATCACACATCGCCCCATTGCAAATGGGGACCCCCTTTTTTTGAGCTCCGATGTTTTGTATGAGATCTTAGATGATGCCTTAGGTTCATTTCCTCTGCCAATCCAACAATAAGTCTCTCTCCTAGAAGATTTTGCTTTATAACTGGAGGTCTTATCTGGAGGATGAACTTGCAGTGATGAAGAATCTTAATCAAATCGCATCCAAATCATGAATCTTGAGACCCATCCTGATGTATGTTTGAGATCCTAAAAAGACTAAGTCTGGTAGCCGGAAATCCTGAAATCCTGAAAAATTGACTAAGTCTGAAATCTGGTGAATCCTCCAAATTCTAGATTTTGCATGTTAGATCCGGTGGATTCGAGACCTATCTTAAACATCCTGAAAGGTATATTGAAAAATATTTAAAGTACATCCTAAAAGGTATATTGAAAAATATATTTGAGTATTATATTTTTCAATATACCTTTATCCTCAAGGACCCTGAAAAAATGAAATTTTCCGAGAGGGCGCAAATTTCCCATCTAGTGCGACAAAAGCTAGAGGATCTCTGAACCTTGAACCGATGTGCCAATTTTAGAGGATCTTGAAGGCCTCAACCGATGTGCCAAAAGGAAAGAAGAAGATAAGGATCTCCGAACTTTGATCCATTGCGCAAATTTCTAGAGGATTTCAAAAGTGCCATCCAATGCGCCCTTGTGGAGGGATAAAGTAGAGGATTTCAAATCCCTTATCTAATGCACCAAACAAGGAGGATTCAAAAGGTGTGAACCAATGCGCCAATTCTAGAAGATCTTAACACCTTCAACCAATTGGCCCCTCTAAGGATGAAATGAACATGGCATGAAGTCTGATTTTAGAACCTTTCAAGAGGTGATCCCAACTTCATGATCTAATGCGCTGACCCTTAGAAGATTCTAAAGCCTTTAAGCAATGCGCCACTTGATGATGACAGATTATAGGGAAGGTTCAATATCTTCATCAGCTGCGCCACCTCAAGATAAAGGTTCAATGCAAGTTTCAAAGACTTTATCAGGGGCTATCAAAATGCTCAACTACAACGCCACTTTGTAGAGGAAATCAGACTTAAGTTTAGGAAGATCCAATTTTGCTGATCTGCTGCCCTTGAACTCATGCATCCACAGGAAATTCATGAGGAGGATGAAGATCTGATCTATTGCATTAAGACAGCAAGAGGAGATCAGCAATCCTCATCTAATGCGCCAAAAGGGGGAGAAGACAGGAGGATTTCAATATCCTCATCTAATGCGCCAAAAGGGGGAGAAGAGAGGAGGATTTCAAAACCCTCATCCCATGCGCCATCTAGGGGAAAGTAAAGGCAAATTTAAGAAACATTCAAGAGGAATCAGCTATCCTCATCCAATGCGCTCATTCAAGGGGATTTCAAAACCCTCCAAGGAAGAAGGTTCATTTTAGAGTTTAAAAAAAAACAAGAACTCGAATTCTCAATCCAATGCGCCCTTGTGGAACCTATTAAAGGCAGATTTCAAGGGGAACTCCAAAGTCTTATCTAATGCACTAGTCAAGAGGAATTCAAAACACTTAACCAAAGCGCCTCAATCCAAGAGGATTCCAAACACCTCATCCATTGCGCCAACATCATGAGGATCTCCAAGCTTTGATCCATTGCGCCAAAAGGCTGATTTGTAGAAGAAATTAAAATATTGATCCAATGCGCCAGCCTTTAGGAGACCCAAAAGTCATCATCAAATGTGCCTACAAGGTGGTCTAAGTTCAAGTTTTTGACACACTTTCTAAAGGATCCAAGAAGCTGAACTGATGCGCCACATATGAGGGTGGTTTAAATTTTAGAACACTTTTCAAGAGGATTTGAAATCCTGATCTGCTGTGCTGCCCTTAGAAGACTCCAGAGTTGACTTCTAAATGTACTAAATATTGATCTAAAGTATGAAATTGTAAATCTTGGGAGCTTTTCAAGGAGGATTCAAACTTGTGAACCACTGCGCCAGCTATATAGAGGATTTTGATTACTGTATCTGCTGTGCCAAAAAGGCTGATATGAGAAATTTCAAAGTGAGAGATCAAGACCCTATCTAATGCCTTACCCTTTGATGAGGATAAATTGAAATTTTGTGAAGAATTTTGGAAGAAGGGAAGTTAAAATCCGTATTTGCTGTGCTAAAGGGTAAAAGTATATTCAGTTTCACAAGAAGAATTCAAATCCTTAATCCAATGTGCCTTGATTTGATTTAAGAGAAAAGAAATGTTGTCAAGAAGATGGTAAAACATGGAGAATCTAACATGATCATCTAATGCGCTATTATGGAAGGAGGAGTAAATTTTGATTGGGAAGTCAAGAGTTTCAATGAAGATCAAGAACTTGCTATCTAATGCGCTCCTAATGATTGATACTTAGTTGAAATTTGCAATTGTTTTCAAGAAATCAATTAATTTGGCATCCAATGCACTTGAGGTTGGAAAGGTTAGAATTGGATTTATAATGATTATTTTGTGTTGTAAGATCAAGGATTGATATTGTTTCTTCCTTTGTGTTGCAGGAGTTAAGGAGTCATCAAAGAAGATGGGCTGGAATCACCTTCATGCTAGAAGGGACGACAAGAAAACATCCATACAAAGGACATCATCTACATCAAGACTTCCAAAGGCATTCATTCTATTTCAAAGTTCTTTCAACCTTCAAGGTATCATGTAGTTGCTTCAAGGGTATCTTTCATCATCCTTGTGTTGAAGCATTTCATCAAGTGGCATCATCATCAAGACAAGGCATTCACTCATCCAAATTTCAAGTAAAGTTCTCCCAATCTTCAAAGATTCATCAAGTTTCAAGTATCCTTGAGAGGTCATCTACTCCACATTCAAAGAAGGTGTTGTTATTTACATTCCGAAGGGTCACTTCGAAGATCATCATGCAAGATCACTTCATCAACTTCTACATCAAGCGAAGACATTCATTCAATATCAAGTTCCATTCAACCTTCAAGTCTTTGAGAAGAGTCTTCTACTCCGATTCATGAAGCAAGCTTCATCATCTACTCTTACATGAAGGAAGTATACATCATCATCATCTACTCTATTACTCACTCTTCAAGAAGGAGCATCATCAAAGAAGATCATCATATCAACTTACCTACAAGAAGAAGAAAGAATCATGAAGTTAATCAAGTGAAGCAGCAAGTATCATACATCCAGTTTACAATTCAAAAAACAAGGCAAGATCTACAAGATGTATTCCTAAACAGACAAGTTCAAGCAATCACATTGAATACATCATTACAAGTTGATACAATTTTCAAAGTATGCTGAAGTGGCATCTATGTGGCGAGTACACATTATTTTAAATGCATTAAATGTATCATTTAATAAAAGAAGCCAAAGGGATTCCTATGTGGGGGATGTTTTAAATGATGTCGCCTTACCTTATCACATTGGAAAACGTGCCTTCATTGCCTCTCTCTTTTGTGCTAAAAATAGCAAATTGTTGTAACTACCTCTGAGGTGGCACGATCTAGACCCTTGGCTATCGAATCAATCTTAGCCATTCATTGTAACTTGGGCTTCTATATAAAGGCCTTGTTGCCTCATTTGTAATTCAGTAGTTTAGTTGGTAGGAAAGTAGGAGTAGAATAGGAGAGACTCTCGAAATTCTCTGAGAGGACTTGGAGATTGTTGTAAATAAATCTCAAGATTAATGCAAAGAACATTGGAGTTCATTTGGTGTTTAAGTGTTATCTTGTGAAATAACATGGTTTCCTGTATCTTGATGAAATGGAGAGATGTTTCAAAGTAGACTAGAAATAGATTAGTAGCTCTTTGATGTAATGCATGTATGTGTTGGATATTTGATCAACTCCTAGCTCATGCTTTTAACATTCATCGCTGGTGAAGTGTTGTGTAAAGCTAGTCTGAGCTATCATTTGCTTAAGTTCGATTATGGATGCTTGTTTGAGCTGCGCCGTTCAATGGGTGCTCATATGAACCATCATGATTTGAAAACCATTCGCGTAACCTTAGGTGATTGCACCAACTTCGTGTAGTTGTAGGCATCCTTGGCGAAGTGAAGTTAGGTTAAATCAGGAGTTTGTCTGTTTAATACCTCATCATTGCCTCATTGACCTTAGATTAGATTCTTTAAACCTTTATCTTTTGTCTTTTCTTTATCATTAATACATCATCCACACCAAGGAAAGATAAGCTCAATGAAAGAAGAAGAGTCTGCGTAAGTCCCTTTGTGATTATCAGCAAGATCACATGTAATCACTGAGTTAACCCATCAGGAATCATAAAAAGGAACCTTGGAGTTACTTCACTGGATCACATAGTTCAGCCTTTGAAGAGCTTTATTCAAGAGAGAGTGGGATACTCTAGTGTTTTACTCTATTGTTGACTTGTCTAAAAACAAACATCAACAAGGCAACTTTGCTGAAGGGTTGATATGCTGTCCAAGTGCCTTTTTGAGGCATGAAACATGAAACACATTGTGAATTTTGCTCTGTTTTGGCAACTCTAACACTATGCTACCTCACCAATTGGCTGCAAGACTTTATATGGACTATAAAAATGTGGTTTGAGCTTTTCAGCTCTACTCTTTTTGAGGGAAGATTGCCTATATGGCTGCAATCTTAGATAAACCGTGTCACCCACTTCAAAACTCCTCTCCAATCTATGCCGATCAATATACATCTTTTGCTGATTTTGTGCTTACTGCAGATTTTTTTTTAATATATTCATTATTTCTTGACTTTATTGAACCATGTCCTTGGCTCCTGGCACCCTGCTATCAGAAAGAATCAAATCCACAAAAGATAAGACATCATAACCACATAGTGCTTTGAAGGGAGTTATACCAATGGACATGTGATGAGTGGTGTTGTAACAGTGCTCTCCCAAATAGAGCCAATTAACCCATGCCTTTTGCTGTCCTGTGACATAGTATATTAAATACCCTTCAATCCATTTGTTAACAATTTTCGTTTGCCCATCAATTTGTGGGTGATAACTAGTGCTAGGAGTTAATTCCGGACCAGCCAAACGGAAGAGCTCCTGCCAAAACATACTAAGGAACCTGCTGTCTCTGTCACTCACAATATTCTTTGGCAAACCATGAAGTTTGAAAACTTCTCTAAAAACTAAATCAGCAACTTGTGGTGCTTTGAAATTTGATGAAATAACAAAGAAATGAGCAAACTTTGTAAGTCTATCAACTACCACATAGATGCAATCTTTACCTTGAACTCTGGGCAACCTGGTGATGAAATCCATTGAAATGCTTTCCCATTTCTGATTTGGAATGGGCAGGGGCTGCAACAGTCCAATTGGAAAAGTGTTCTCATTTTTGTTCTGTTGACACACCATACATTCTCTAACATGCTTAAGGACATCATCCTTAAGCCCCTTCTAAGAAAATCTCTCTCTAATTTGCTTGTAGGTCTTGTAATACCCCGGATGACCAGCCAAAGGGGTATCATGAACGACATTAAGAATCTTCTCTTTCATTTTACATTCAGGTACTAAGAAGATTCTATCCTTGTAAAGAATCAACTCATTCACCACTACATCTTATCATCTTGCAAATTACCTTCTAAGATGTTAGTGGCAAAAGGATTTTTAGCATATTTAGATAGAATTTTGGCTTTCCAATTTGCTGTAATCTCCATCATAGAACACAGTTGGCCTTCTAATCAGCCACTATGTTCTTCTTCCCAATCACATACTCAATGTCAAAATCATAATCTTGTAGTTTACTAACCCATTTTTGCTGCCTCTCATTGAGATCCTTTTGACTAAGAAAGTACTTCAGACTATTATGATCAGTTTTGACAACGAACTTCCCTCCAAGAAGATATTTTTTGAACTTAGCCAAAACATGCATGATCGCTAGCATTTCTTTGTTATAGATGGAGTAACTTCTTTCAACTCCCTTCAACTTCCTACTCTCGAAAGCAATTGGATGCTTCTTTTGCATCAGAACTGCACTGATACCTTCTCATAAAGCATCACACTCAAGCTCAAATGGCATTGAGAAGTCTGGAATGGCTAATACATGGCAAGAACTCACCACTTTCTTAAGCAGATCAAAAACTTGCTACGCTGTAATAGACTATGAAAATGCCCCCTTTTTGGTCAAATCTATAAGTGGGGTAGTCAACTATGAAAAACCCTTCACAAACCTTCTATAGAAGCTGCAGAGACCCATGAAACCTCTCAAATGTGTTAGGGTCTTTGGTGGTGGCCAATCCAAGATGGCCTTGATCTTTTCTTGATCAACTCTTACACCTTTTGAGCTGATCACGTGTCCCAAATAAAGAATTTCAGTCATGCCAAACTCACATTTGAACGCCTTAGCAAACAAGGATTGAGCTCCTAAAATACCCAACACTTCATCCAAATGTCTTAGATGCTCTTCCCAAGTCTTATTGTAGATAAGGATATCACCAAAAAATACCAACACAAACTTCTTAAGCTGCTGATTGAAGATTTGGTTCATGCAAGATTGAAATGTAGCAGGGGCATTAGTCAAGGCAAAAGACATGACTGAGAATTCATAATGCCTATAATGGCATCTAAATGCTGTTTTCTAAATATCCACTTCACGAACTCTGATTTGATGATATCTAGATCTTAAGTCTATCTTGGAAAAATAGACTGCACCGTGCAACTCATCAATATTGGGTACCAATTTTTGATGGTCTTCTTGTGTCATGCTCCCTTTTTTTAATCACCTCAAGAAGGATCGCAGCCCTTAATAACATGGGCATTGCAATCCCAACAAACATTGAAGGCATTTAAAACATTAAACTATGTTTAACAAAGGTGACTATTAGAAAAGTAGTTAAGTAAAATCAAGAATTAAATAAATTAAATCCAAAGACAGAAAAAGACAAAGGATGGATAAGACAAATTAATTAATTAAATCCAAAGGCAGAAAAAGACAAAGGATGGATAAGACAAATTAATTAAATCCAAAGGCAGAAAAAGACAAAGGATGGACAAAAGACAAATTAATTAAATCCGCATAAAGGCAGTGATCATCCTTTAACAAAAGGTCATGCCTTTCTAAAAGGATATTACTCTTCAAAAGGATGTCTCTCTTCATAGAGACATGATATGGTATAGAAGGAAGATAAATGGGAGTTAGAAATAAAGGAAGGGAGGACAAGAAATAAAGGAATTCAGAAAACGGAAATAAAAGAAGGAATATAAATATATTAGTAGTGATATATATTCTAGCCATACAAACAATTGATAACAACAAAGAATGATATATTGCAGCCAATTGGACTGAACTTGAAATCCATCAAGAGGTACTTTATAACAATCATCTAACAAATTCCTAAGCAATCCATTTTGAAGTCAAGGAGATGCTTTGCAAGTAGGAAGGATGGCCCTTCCAAGTTCACGAGAGATGAGAGGATGGGATGACCCCCCCCATGCTCTTATCAAGTAGGCCAAGAGATTGGCAAGGATGGCCCTTCCATGCTCTTGAGCTTAATCAAAGAGGATGGCCCTCTTGAGCTTGATCAAGGAGGATGGCCCTCCAAGGTGGACTGGGAGCTGCAAGGCAGATGGCCCCCTTACATGCTCTCGGCAATATTGAGGATGACTTGCCTTAATATTGCTACTTGCAAGTATTCATAAGAAATTCACTATGTGATTAGTTTTGAGGGATTGTGTTATGATGGATTGAACCAAATATTGTTTATGCTATGATGTCTTGATCTCATTATGAATTATGCTATGATAGATGAATTTAATATGAATGATGCTATGATAGATGAATTTAATATGAATGATGCTATGAACTGAATATTATCTTATTTTTTTGATAACTAATATTTTAATGTCAAATTTTAGTGAGTACTATTGTTTGCAGGTTAAGAAATCAGGTATATCCCAAAAAGGGACATTGCATCTTGTTCAAGGCTCGGTAATCTATGCACATTCACATAGTCCCATCCTTCTTCTTTACCAAAACAACTAAAGATGCAGAGGGACTCTTGCTTGGCCTTATGTGTACCATCTCAAGGAGCTACTCAATTGCCTTCTCTATTTCTTCCTCATGCCTTTTGTGATGGTGAAAAGAAGTGGTGATCACTGGTTTGAATCCTTCTTCTAGTTCAATAACATGCTCTATTCCTCTATTAGGTGGTCTTCTAGGAGGCATATCGTTGAAAACCTTGCTATGTTTGTCCAACAAGGCTTGAACATCTACATGATACTCTCTTTTTCCCTCTGAAGTGGTAGTAGGCATAATCAAGCATTGGGCTGCCCAATCAACTTGACCATGACAAAACATTCTTTCCATCCTCTTCGCTGTAACAACTCTTGGTGTACCATTGGACATGCCTCTTAATACAACCTTCTTGCCATCAACATGGAACTTAAGTTCTATTGTTTGGAAGTTTTGTGTGATTTCTCCCAAAGAATGCAGCCATTGAACTCCCAAAACAACGCCAGTGTCTCCTATGCTAACGACATAGAAGTCATCCTTAACTTCGTAATTCCCAACTCAAGACTCATTTTGAGAATTCTCCTTGTGTAATGAAGAGCGAACCCATCAGCTACCATTACATTAAAACCTTCAAACTCTTCAATTTTCAACCCTCTTCTTGCAACTACTCCATCAATGCAATTATGTGTAGCACTAGAATCAATAAGTATAGACTTACAGTGATTCTTTGGCCACAAAGCACTCCACGAATCCTGAAAGGATCATACTTTCGAGCACTCGAAAGTTGTGCAAGAGTACTTTCTAAAACATTCTTCTCATCTTGGTCATCTGTGACATGTTGTTCATTTTCTTCATCTTCAACTCATTGTTCCAAATTTTCAGAATCTGATTCTTCATCAGAAACCACTTCTATATAGTGAACTTGCCCCTTTCATGTAACATCACCCATTTTAACCATAGTACATCTAATATCATTCTATCATTTAAATTCCTTTAGACACTATGTCCAAGTGAACTTAACAGAGTATGAACCAATCAACATTAGTTTAAGCTATGCTCAATATCCTTAAGTACATCATATGAGGAAAGAACAAATGATGGAAACATCTTAGTGAACATACAATTTTACATAAAATATGCAATGTAGCTTCACCATTTAATTTCACCATAGAACAATACAAGAATACTACATTATGCATTACTCTAATTTTTTTAACCCATATGAATCCAAGTCTATGTAAATTGATGATAATAGTGTTAATTTATCCATCTTAAGGTTAAGCTATGCTCAACCTCCACAAAATCACCATGTGTCAGAATAAGTATGATACATCATGATCATACAGATACAAAAGTTTTGTCAAAATAGAGTATCAATTTTATAGGAAAGTAAAACATAACATTGCATTTATGAGTTATTTCCAACCCCTTATGAGCATAGATGTTGAACACAATGAGGTGCTGAGACGGGGGGGGAATCAACACATACTAAAACTTAACTAGATATCAACAAATAAGATTGAATAACATATGTGTTACATTTTGGAATAGAATAATTTGCAAATATTATTAATAAGATAATTTACAAGAGAGAGCGAACGCTCTATTTAAAGAGATTACAAAGACTAAAAATAGAATGGGAGTTTCACAAAGGAAATGACACCCAATAAAGCAGAAAAGCTATAGCTAATAAAGCAGAAGAGATAAATACTAAAGACGGAAAAAGAAACTATCCTATATTGACCATTAGAGAACTAGATATTATCTTAATACCCCCCCATAATGGTCAATGTACTAACTACACCAAGATGCCCCCTAAAACAGATTGCCTTTCAAGACAAATGGATGGCATAAACAGAAACGAAACACAAATAGAATGGCCGCCTGCCAAACACAAATGCTGACTGCTAATCCAGTTGGTGACAAGAAGGGGCTAAGCGTTGTAAGCACAAATCAAAGAAGCCCTCAAAGTTGCGAACTAGGCAGAAAAATCTTCAAAAACAACGATTAGGCAAAAAGATTGCCAAACAAGGAAGCCACCAATCAAGAAAATAGAACCCCATTCATAGGGCTACGGAACAGGAACCAAATGTTGACGAGATCCTGCAGAGAAACACTGACGATTAAAAAGTTTGCTGCCTTTGAACTTTTGACGGCTTTCCAAAAAGATGTTGGACCATGATGCCATTTTTCACATTTTTCGAGGCACAAAAAAATGGATTACAAACTGATGGCACAAAAAAAAGGCAGATAGACGGCATAGACAGGGAACAGAACCCTTGCACGGGTTTCGAGGCACAGATCTCGAGATAGAAAACACAGGCTCAAAAATCTGAACATGGATTTCAAGGCTCAAATCTCGAGAGTATGGAAAAAATACAAGCTCAGAAATCCGAACACGGAGTTCGAGGCATAGATCTCGAGACAAAAAATACAGACTCAGAAATTTGAACACGAATTTCTAGGCACGGAAAACATAGGCTCAGAACATCCAAACACGGATTTCGAGACAAAAAGGAACAAATTTCTGCATGACTCGAGTACAGACTGCACAAATCTCGAGGTGAAATAAGTACCATGTGTAGGAGCTGAGCTCCTAAAATTGAGGTCGAGATGTGACTTGGCGCTAGTCTTTAAAAAGACCGCTAGGGTTTTTTATTGGCGCTGTTGGGCGCTCAAAATAGAGACAGCGACCCTTCCGAGCAGACAGCCTCCATGATCAAGAAAACCCTACAAGCTTGAATCCCTTATCTACAACAAAACAACAGAAGAAAACCGTCGAAGGCTATGAAACCTTGTGCAAAGGAACCCATCAGAAAAGCTTTTGCAGAAACCACGAATCAGAAAATATTGCAAAACAACGTTTTCAAAAGAAACAAACTGTGACCCGACACACGGAGTCACGACCTTTGATGAAACCTGCCGATTTTCAGAATGCAAAAATCGCGATTCAGAAGGCGTGATTCGAGGCAACTCGCGACCTCTAAGACAAAGGCGCCGAAGACACCAAAACGTGTCTGATGAACAGGAACCATAGACTTCAGACAATAGTTGCCAAGCATAAGATTCCAAATGCGATCATGAGAGAAGACGCTCACTTTAGGAACTCTTATAGACCGTGATTAAAAACGCGACTAGACCAACTACAGACCGCAACCAGAATACAAACGGCGACCAGAAAAACAAAAGAAACACGGGCCCCAAACGGATAATGGTGACCAAACAGAGGAATCTCGACCTCAGGTGAAGTGCTGCCGCTGTTGAGAGATTAAACAAATCACGAGTACCTCCAATGAAGGTGCAATTCGACACGCGACCTCTATACACACAATCAGAAAAATCGACAAAGGGTGAACAATGAAAAACTCGGCCAGAACAGAAGTCGCGACCTCGTATGGAAGTACGGACAGGTGCCAAAAAAAGAACTGCTTTGATACCATGTTACATTTTGGAACAAAATAATATGCAAATATTATGAATGAATAAGATAATTTACAGGAGAGAGCGAATGCTCTATTTAAAGAGATTACAAAGACTAAAAATAGAATGGGAGTTTCACAAAGGAAACGACACCCAATAAAGCAGAAAAGCTACAACTAATAAAGCAGAAGAGATAAATACTAAACTAAAGACGGAAAAGGAAACTATCCTATATTGACCATTAGAGAACTAGATATTATCTTAATAATATGGAATAGAAAGGAAATCATGCAACACAAGAATCAACACATGACACTAGTATTTTTACGTGGAAAACCCTAAAACAGGGAAAAACCACGGTGAGTGTTAGCTCACAATATAATATGCCCACTGCAAAAATGTTACAACTTTGTTTTAGGGCTTCAACCCAAGGAAGCTTCTACTCCCTAATTTACAACTTCGATTTAGGGCTATAGCCCAAGGAAGCTTCTACTCCCTGAATATTCAACTCATTGTAATAGGATTTACAAAAGTAAAGTATACATGGATTGCTACAAAGAACACATCTGATTTATGTTGATAATGCAGTCTACCTTTTTGTTCAATACATATCTTCAAACTGATTTAGCACACTTCATATCCTTCCTCTGCTTTGCTATATTCACATTTCCCTCATTGCTTTACAAATGAGATTTATCTTCTATAAATATCCTTCGCATCACTTCAAAACACCAATTAGGTTGACATCAAAACAACATTAGATGAAACGAGTACCTCTTCACAAGTTGGCCTCAAAACATACAATATGATGAGAAAAACTTGTTGCGGACATCAGGGCTTCATTAAGGGTATCAATGCACATCTCTCCATACATTCAAAGATGAGGAAACTAATCAGGATCCTCCGCACATGTCAAATACTTAGCCAGTCGGCTCAAACTGCCCAATATTACTAACTGATCATCTTCATACAGCTAGGGAGAAGCCAAAAATTCTATGCAGACCAAGAATTCAACCATGTATTATCACAAAAACTTCCAAACACCTTTCTTTTGAAGTATCATACCCATCTATGCATCCGCACGCTAAGAAATGTGATGAACAGTAAGACACAGCATTCCAGACCTTATGCAATACTTCATAACTTGGAATAAGACATTGCGGTACAGAAAAATGGAAAATATTAGCATGCGAACTAAACTTGAGATGTTATGAACCATGTAGAGCCTCTGCATAACCTTTTATGATTGGTCTTTATACATTTCATCTACCGCAAATATTCAACCATATGTACTTATGTTTCCGGAACAATTTGCATTGCCTCTGTCACTTAAATTCTGATCTTGCTGACCATCAAGACACCTGATATTTCATCATACCTTGCCTTAGACATCCCTGAACATATTCTTAGACCCACATGACAAAATATTTTTTTTGGGAGAAATGTGGAGCATTCCACTAAGTCTCCATCACTGTTTTGCCCTGTCAAAGTGATAGCCAATACTCTGACCCTTATAACTTTTTCTGCACTAGTCATGATAATCTGAAATCTTGGGTATATCATTTCAATACCTCAATAAACTTGTCTTTAAAACCGCAAGACCATATCTTGCTCTGCAGAGAAATGTGGACGAAAACAATATTACTCTACCTTAGAATGTGCGCTGTGAATGCCTTAGTCAGATTTCTGCTTCTTATCATTAAGTGCGGTACTCCCAAATGATGAGATATATATGTGTGGATACAGGAAACATGCAAGGACATAAGTGTTTACCTCCGCATCATGCTCAAACACAAAACAATCATCTCCCCATACTTAGACTGTTTTCTCCTCTCGGACTGGTTTGTCTTGACCATACTGACTCTTCCTCTGTACAAGTCCGTCCATACATTTTCATCTATTATGTTGACATCAATGACAACACATATTGCCAACAATCTCCCCCTTTGTCATTGATGGCAACATATACTCCCTAGACTCCCCCTTAAACATTCCTCTCTCCCCCTTTGACATCAAGGACAAAGGGATTAATATCCCTTGTTTGTATCTATCCAAAAATTGTATAGACTCCCTCTTACAAAAATACTTCTCAATTGTACCCCTTGATTATGTTATTTAGTTACAAAATTGTACCCTTGAAACCCAAAATGGTACTGCCAATCTACTCAATACCTCCGCAATACTATGTACATAAAAAATTGTCTTATTTACATTGCTCTAAAAACTCACTTGGATGGTATGATGGCTTTGTATATTAGTTTGAGTTGTTGAACAATTGCATTCCAGATGACACATTCGGAGGTTAGCATACGGTTCTGGCATTCACACTCCATGCATATCTCCTCAACTTCCTCTAGATTGCTTGGGGTCTTCATCTTTTGCTCTACCTTTTCTACTTCCCCTAGTAAACCAGACATTGAGGCAAGTCTTAGATTTACTGCCTCTCTCAACTGACCAAATTGTTTCTTTATGTTTTCTCTTTGATCCTGTAGTTGAAATAATTGTGCATGCAGGTTTTCGACTTGTGCCCTTGTTGCACCAATCTTGTCCTTTGACAAATCATAAACCTTGGCCAGTTTAGAAATTTGTGACTCAATGGAGTCCATCTGAGCTTTGATCTGCTTTGTAGAGTTTGGCCATTTTAGGTAGAGCAGATATAACGTTGTGGCCTCATCAATGCAAACTTTGAATTTCTTCAAGTTTTCCTTAAGCTTGTCATGTGCATTAGCACATTTGTCAGCCATCTCAGCCATTTTTTGTCATTTATTCTTCTTGTTGCCTCTTGTTCTGCTTTTTGCTCTATGTGGGAGGAGTGATCCTTAAAGGAGTCCATTAACAACTTGAGCTTTTGCTCTGGAGGCAGAGAAGAGTCAATGGTTACCTCTGGTAACCCTTCTTGTATCAATCTCACAGCATCCTCTGTTGCACTGGATTTCTTCTGATTTTCTTGTAAGAACTCTTTTCTTGCTGAGGCATGTAGTATATCACCGAGCTGCAATTTGTGTAAAGGAGAGATGCTTGTCAAGTCAATTTGTCCTTCATTGGTTGGAACCTGTAGCAGTTGAGGAGTGACAACTAGTTGAAATTGTATTTGTAAGTTTAATAAATCTTTGATAGAATCAGTTGATCCTTGACCAGTCTCTTCTGCTCCATCTTGGCTTTTCTTCGGGGTCTTTTCTTTATCACCAACCACCACATCTTTGGCAGGTTCTTCATGTTGCTCTGTATTCACTGGAACATCTTGTTGATCTTGCACACTTGTCTGATCATTCACTTGTTCAGTGTTCTCCGGAGCATTCTGTCCATCTTTCTGATTGTCCTGAGGAATAGAATTAGTATCTTGCTTATTTTCATCAATCTTCTACTTTTCAATCTGTTCTTTCTCTGGAGAGGATGTAGTAGCATAATGAGGTAATTGTGGTGGTAAAACATCTGACTGTTTCACATCCCCTGTTTCTCTTACTTCACCAAGCACTTTAAGAGTGATTTCTTCAGTTTCTCTTGTGATTTTTTCAATGTCTTCCCTTTTGTTCTACATGAGAGTGTCTACTTTGTGTTTTGTTCTAAGCTCTTGTGCTTGTCTTTGAACTAATTTCTCTTTTTCTTCTTCTAAAAGGGAAGCCCCTGCTTTATCCAAGGCATCTTGTCTGAGTTTTTCATCTAGAGCTACAGCTTCTCCTCTATCCCTTCTTAAATCTTTCTGTAGGCTTTCCGGTACTCTGGACAAGATCTCCTCTAGAGACTTATTATATCTCATCATGTACATAACAACAACCTTTTCAATGATGACTTGATCTTCAGGAGTAGATTTCGGAAAGAGTGCCATAGTTTCATCAAACAAATTGTGATGAATAATAGCGTTATAGACAGCATCTAGAGACATAGGTCCTTTAGAAGAAGATATTGGTACCTTGGAGCCATTTTTCTTTTTCTTATTGGGAGGAGGACGTGGCTCTTTTCCTTCTTCTTCACTAGTTTCTGTACCTTGTTTCTTATTTCTTTTGCCCTTCACCTTGACCCTTGGTTCCTTTTTCTTCTTTTCCTTTTCCCGTTTCTTTGAAATCACCTCTTCTTCTTTATCACTCTCAATCTCTTCTACAACTGTTTCCTTCTTTGATTGTTTTCCCTTGGATTTTATTGGTGTTTGATCTTTAGAAATTTGGGTCTGTCTAGCAGAGAAAGTGAGTTGTGGTATACTAGTAGTAGATTGAGAAGTAGATCTACCTAATCTTCTTGGTGTGGGATGCTCAGAAGTGAGAGGCACAACATGTTCTGTAGTGAAACCTTCGGGTGGAATACCAACCTTTTTGAATAACTTTCCTTTATTCTTTTCTACCTCTTCTTCAGCCCTTTTCTTGCAAATTTTGTCCTGAATTTCTTCACTAATTCCAAATCTTTCACTTTTAGGGTCTTTAGGCAGACTTAACAAAATCCTAGCATAGGCCTTAACTTCCTCATCAGGTACTTCATATGGAAGTTGGGGAATCCATGAAGTCCTCGGCTCAACTGCCATCATATAACAACAATTTTTGTCCACAAGAAATGTTGTCATCTATGTATATCCTGTCTAAATCAAAGGAGATTCTATTCCTTTTTTGCATTTTAGTTAGGAAATTCTTGAAGAATCCCTAGAATACAGTTTTATAGCTTTGTGAGTCAAAGTTTCTTATGTATTTTTTGATTTGCGTTGCTACTGGCCTATCTTGTTGCCATCTTTTTCCTTTGAATCTTGGTAACTCATTCATGAAATAGAATGCCAGACAAATGATCAGTGAACCATACTTAAAGTTGTGTCCCGTCTCCTTTGTTTTTCTTATAATCTCTAACAGTTGATCCTTCATTACCTCACACAAATAAAAGTCCTTACCCTCTTTAGCCATCTAATAGGTAGTGTATATGGCTGTAGCAGTTGCAGATCCCTCTTTGTTGGAGTAGTACACTTTGTATGCAATTCCCATTGCTGCATAGCTTACACTAGGATCAATAATATCATCAATGGTTAAAGCCCTTTTGTTAAATTTGGCACCAGTTAATTCAGTGACCTTTTCATTCTTGATTGATTTCAACTGCGATATGGTTCTAGTGGAGCATAGTCCTGTTACAACCCTAATAGCTTCTTTCGTTATTTGATAAGGTTTGTCAAGGTATATGAATTCATCATGAATTCTACTGAGGATATACCTAACCCAGTCATGCTCATTACAGAAATCCAAAAATTCTTTCCATACATCCAAACGTTTTGCTTCAATGTTGGCATATTCAGGTTTGTAATGTATATCATCATCATCTAATAGTTCATGCCTTAGGGTTTCAAATTTTCCATGATCAATTTCCTCCAATTTTGCATGAATGTATATCCTAACATCTTCCGTGTATACCACAAATGCAGGAACATTAGATAATGCTTCGCTATTGTCAACTTCCATTGTCTTATAGGGGTGTTTCTTGAATTTTGGTTGGGGTTCATCAACAATGTTGATCAATTGAGGGGTAAAGGATGCAACCATCTTAATAGCTTCAAAAACAAGGATTTTAACTAGAGAAACTAAAGAATACTTGAGAATGCGGTGATAGGGTTTGCTTGGTCGAAATGCTGGATGTCTTCAACTCTCCTTAAGCTCTTCAATTCACTTTGCTTTGATCAAATGAGATCAGAAATGGTTAGGCATCACCTGTATAGTCATTTCACCAACCAAGTTTATTTCGCATTAATTGCATTCTCTGATATAACCTAATTTCCCCTTTTCATATGCATAACCTTATGAACCTTCAACAACCTTCCGCAAGTCAATCAATTGCTCCAGAAATTTGATCAATCACATCTGTGTGTTGAATGTTCTTAGCATCATGAAGGGGAGGTGAAGGGTTTGCAGTAACAACTACCCTTGAGTGCATGTATCCTTTTGATAGATGCCCTTATCACTGTGAACCCTAAGAACTTCCGCAATCTGTCGCATTTGGAAATTTTTCTCCGAAGTTTTGACCAACCTTCTTTAAAACATTATCTTAACATGCACAAAACAACACTGGCCAAAATGTTGAGAGATTTAGCATCTTGCACATTCAGGGGTTTGAAGAATTTTGCAGTCTGAACTAGTACTTCATCTTTTAATTACCGAAGGATCCACCTGCACTAGGCAGAGGTCTGGAAACATCACATACTTCCTTCTTCTATACTTTGTTCATTTCCATCCTTTGTTGAGCAATATCAACTTTCTTCTGGGAAAAAGGCCTCACATTCTTTCTAGAGTGCCTTGTTTGATTGCACTCATGACGTGAGTACTTTGTTTGCTTAGTATTTTCATTTCTTCTTGCCTTTGATCTATAATTAGCTGCTTTGTGGCCAAACTTGTTACAAGTATAACAATATCTATAAAAGGATTGAGCATTATCCCTGTTGTTCATTGGCATTTTACTTTTGCACACATTAGCCTTATGTCCCATCTTATTGCAAACATAACACCTAACTAAATTCTGATTTGTCTTGCTTCTACATTCAACAACTTTATGACCAACTTTGTTGCAAGTGTAACATCTTAGAGCATTTTGATTTATCTTGCTCCTACAATCAACAGTTTTGTGACCAAACTTATTGCAAGTAAAACAATTGCCATTGAAACCTTGAGAGTACCTGATGTGAGCTGGTTGCCTTATAGGTTGAGGATATTTGAAATTCTTCTTCACATTCTTCCTTTGTCTTCGGACAGGAGTGAATTCATCTTCTTTTGTAATTCTGTAGGCTTTCTTCTTAGGATCTTCAGTGTAGGTCTCTTCTTAGTTTCAGACTTTCCTCCTAAATGAAAGTTATCATATAAATTTGCAGAGGCACTGATCATAGGGCTTTTTCCCTTTTTAAAACCAAGACCTGATTTTTCTTTTGCTAGCTTTTGAGAGTTAATTATTTCATCAAGAATTTCAATTCCTTCTTTTAGTTCTAGTCCTTTGCCGATCTGCTCTTTTGGCCTTTCCAGTTCTTTCCTTAGAATAACAACTTCAAGTTTTGAACATTTAGCTGATTCCTCATTGAGTTTGATGTTTAAGCAGTCTTCAATCCTCTTCTCTTCTTCAACCATGACTTTTAGATTTGAGAGCATATCTTCAGCCTCTTTGAGCTTTGTGTCACCTCCTGTATCTCCTTCTAATAGGGATTTTAGTTTGCCAATTTCTTCTTTTGATTCCTTGGCCTTTGTTTCCAACTTGTCAATTGTTTCTTTTGCTAATTCAAGCATGTTTTCATATTCTACATTCAGTCCTCTTACTTCATCCAGTTCATTAAGGGCTGAGTTGAGTTCTTCCTCAAGGTCTACTTCACTCCCATCAAGATCCCAACCTTCAGGTTCCATTGCTTCTAGATTTGGTTCTGGTACAAATACATCATTGTCCATAGTTTCAGATTCCTTGTGTTCAAGTGCAGGATCTACCTCAGCTGTTAGGCTCTCAAAGGCACTTAGCTCTGATACCAATTGTTGAACACAATGAGGTGCTGAGAGGAGGGTGGGGGGGTGAATTAGCACATACTAAAACTTAACCAGGTACTAACAAATAAGACTGAATAACATATGGAACAGAAAGGAAATCATGCAACACAAGAATCAACACATGACACCAGTATTTTTACGTGGAAAACCCTAAAACAGGGAAAAACCACGGTGAGTGTTAGCTCACAATATAATATGCTCATTGCAAAAATGTTACAACTTTGTTTTAGGGCTTCAACCCAAGGAAGCTTCTACTCCCTGATTTACAACTTTGATTTAGGGCTACAGCCCAAGGAAGCTTCTACTCCCTGAATATTCAGCTCACTGTAATAGGATTTACAAAAGTAAATGATACATGGACTGCTACAAAGAACACATCTGATTTATGTTAATAATGCAGTCTACCTTTTTGTTCAATACATATCTTCAAACTGATTTAGCACACTTCACATGCTCCCTCTGCTCTGCTATATTCACATTTTCCTCATTGCTTTACAAATGAGATTTATCTTCTATAAATATCCTCCGTATCACTTCAAAACACCGATTAGGTTGGCATCAAAACAACATTAGATGAAACGTGTACCTCTTCACAAGTCAGCCTCAAAACATACAATATGATGAGAAAAACTTGTTGCGGACCTTAGGGCTTCATTAAGGGTATCAATGCACATCTCTCCATACATTCAAAGATGAGGAAACTAATCAGGATCCTTCGCACGTGTTAGATACTTAGCCAGTCGGCTCAAACTGCTCAATATTACTAACTGATCATCTTCATACAACTGGGGAGAAGCCAAAAACTCTATGCGGGAATTCAACCATGTATCATCACAAAAACTTCCAAACACCTTCCTTTTGAAGTATCGGACCCATCTATGCATCTGCACACTAAGAAATGTGATGAACAGTAAGACACAGAGCATTTCGGACCTTATGCAATACTTCATAACTTGGAATAAGACATTGCGGTACAGAAAAATGGAAAATATTAGCATGCAAACTAAACCTGAGATGTTATGAACCATGTAAAGCCTCCGCACAACCTTTTATGATTGGTCTTTATACATTTCATCTACTACAAATATTCAACCATATGTACTTATGTTTTCGGAACAGTTTGCATTGCCTTTGTCACTTAAATTCTGATCTTGCTAACCATCAAGACACCTGATATTTCGTCATACCTTGCCTTAGACATCCCTGAACATATTCTTAGACCCGAATAACAAAATAGTTTCTTTCGAAGGAATGCGGAGCATTCCACTAATGCTCCATCATTGTTTTGCCTTGTCAAAGTGATAGCTAATGAGCCTAGTTATCAGCCTGTTTTCTTGTAGTTTTATGCAAGTTGAAAGATATTCCCAGACATTATTTTAAGCATATTTCTATGTTATGTTATCCCTTGTGATAATTATGCAGACTTGAACTTGGTTAATTTAGTATATGGAGATATGATTATAATATGATGAAATTGTATGTTATGTGTGGGAATGTATGGATTGTAGAGAATGTTTGTGTTGATTATGGTTGTTAGTATTTTGTACATGTTTATGGACTAACTCCTGCAGCTAAAAGAGGAAGGATTGTAACCCGCAGCAACTGCAAGGCTTAAGTATATGGAGATATGATTATAATATGATGAAATTGTATGTTATGTGTGGGAATCTATGGATTGTAGAGAATGTTTGTGTTGATTATGGTTGTTAGTATTTTGTAGATGTTCATAGACTAACTCCTGCAGCTAAAAGAGGAAGGACTGTAACCCACAGTAACTGCAAGGTGCAGCTCGCAGCCACAACATTTCCAGGCAGCTGAGCAGGGGAGGTTCCAGACTCAACTAAGTGCAGCAACCACGACGTGAAGACACTTGATGGAGATAATCATGCATTGTGATAGTAATCAATAAAGATGTTTGGAAGCTTGAAGGATTCTGTTGCAACTAGAAGACCAATGGGACTGGTTCAATCAGTCCACGTTCCCTTGTTTCAGCAGAGAGTTCTAATTTTATTAGGACACTTCTTTCCTTCTTTTTTCAGTTATTGTTGTTAGCATTCATTACACTCTGGTTTATATGGAGTGGTGTTTTATGTTTACAGTTAAGAGACTTATTTCAATAAACTCCACCGTGCCTATATGTATGGTCAGTGGTCGAGGTACAAGTTAGTTAAGTTCAGTTGAATAGTTTTTGCTTTATCGTAGATATAGCTATCTGAATCTTTTCCAGATTATGCAAACAATGTTATTTTGGTTACGAGTTATGAATACTGCAGTTCAACAAGATTTTATGTGATTTGAAAAGATTGTGTAATGCATGTTAGAATCAATATGATTATGTTGATTTAGAAAACTAGATTTGAGTTAAAAGCAGTGAGGCAGTCACTTGAGCAAGGGCCACTCAGGATAACTGTCCTTCACTTTATTTCTTGCATGTTATTATTGCTGTAGCAGTTATTTCATGAATGCAAGATCAATTATATTCTTAAGTTGTTTTAGTTCATTTGACTTGTGATACTCTGGAGGATAGGATAAGTTATCAGTACCAAGATAATTCTTACAATTCATTCCTTTACTGTCATTGTTACAGTCTTACATTGCAAGTACCTGTAGCAACAGTAGCAACATTACTGTCTTTTGCCATTAAGTAGTTTTGATTTATGATATTGTACTAGATAAGTTAGATAGTTTGATCTTTGAAAGCACATACAGTGCCAGTGCCATCACAAGCTTACTAGCCCTCGTTGATGATTCAATGAAGGTCTTTTCAAGGGTAATAGTGGACTGTTCAGTAGGTTATTCCTTTGAATTGTGTGATTACCATCAAGTTTACTAGACATAGTAAAGACACTACAATAGCTAGTACTCTAACCCTTGTAAATTTTTCTGCCCTAGTCATGATAATCTGAAATCTTGGGTATATCATTTCAATACCTCAATAAACTTGTCTTTAAAAACACAAGACCATATCTTGCTCTGCGGAGAAATGCAGACCAAAACAATATTACTTTGCCTTAGGATGTGCGCTGTGAATGCCTTAGATTTTTGCTTCTTATCATTAAGTGCGGTACTCCCAAATGATGAGATATATATGTGTGGATACAGGAAACATGCAAGGACATAAGTATTTACCTCCGAATCAAGTTCAAACACAAAACAATCATCTCCCCATACTTAGATTGTTTTCTCTTCTCCCGGACTGGTTTGTCTTGACCATATTGACTCTTCCTCTGTACAAGTATGTCTATACATTTTCATCTATTACGTTGACATCAATGTATGCTATGTTGACATCAATGACAACACATATTGCCAACAATAGAGTCATACATCTCTATAAAATCATCTGGGTTCTATATCAATTCCATGTTCATCATAATATCCACAACTCATAGTGAGTTTTGTTTGTATATTACATTGTCATGATGACGATGAATACACAATAGTGAAAAAGATTACAATTTAAACCATTTTCATTTATAACTATTCCATTTGCAAATGTAGTAAGTACTAGGTAATATCGTGGCATCTCGGTGCAATCTCTCGGCCTTAGCTCCTCCTTTGTAACCCAAAGCCGAGAAAGCATCACATAGGCAACTTCGACCCTACCACGAAGTTGAAGGCTTCCGCATGCTACCCACATGAATAGCCCGACCCGTCTCGAAGAAATTAGCTCTTCGAGGCTGACATGCATGATAATGTGATGGATTTAACTAATGCACTCTACCCATTGCCCATAAGCAGACCTATAGAAATGCAACCATAAACCCATGCAATGGCAGATAACAAATGATTCCAATCCTTTGGAAAATCATTCCGCTTGGAATCGAGCCATTTAACACTATATCAAGCATGTTTTGGTTTAATCCAAGTTTTAACTTAGAAGTATTTAAAATGAGATGACATTGTATTTAATTATCATTTCAAGGTAATTAAATAAATTTAATGATATACTTACTAGTTAACTATTTTTAACTAGTATTTCTAATTTTTACATTATAATCTAACTCATCCTTACTTATTTCCTTTCTGTTAGAAGGAAACAATTAACATCTATTCTTTCTATTTTTCTTCCCCAAACAAAATGTTTTTCTTGCTATTTATTTTCACGTCAATCTTGGATGAAATACACTTCTATTTTATACCAATTAATTTTCTTCCCGTAAGTATTAATGACTTTGGTGAATAAACATAAGTATGAAGTAATTGATAGGGTTTAATTTGAGCGCCTATTTGAGCTGCTCTGGCTCTATGTTGCGCTATTTTTCTTATGCAATGTGCAGCAACAAGACAATAATTTTTTTTTTTTTCCCTTGGAGCCTGTAAAAGGCTGCCCATTGAAGATTTATTTGTATCATATTGCAGGTTTATTATCTCATGGTGCCAATATCACAATGGTTTACTTCATTCAACATTGAAATATTGCTTGTATTTAGGGCTGCGCCCTGACAGAGGTTCTCAGCTAAATGTTGGTTCGGCCAACAATTTTTTTTAACGTTAAAATTTGTGCTTCTGCAAGGGTGCCTTGAATGGCCATATCTATTGGTTTGAGTATTTTGATGAATATAACTTAAGAGTAAAGTGGGCGGCTAGGTTGGTTGAAGGTGCCTGTAGCATGCCCTCAAACTCTCTCTCATTTTATTGCTTTGCTAATTCATTGATAGTTGGAGCATTTCCTAAGCGCCTACCTAAGGTTCAAGGTCTTTTTTGCAACATTGTATCTATGGCTTTTATGATTCAGTTGTGTATATTTCTACAATGCTAATCACATAGGTTATGACTTTATGACTTTGATTTTTTTTTCAAAGTTGTAGGTATTGAAAGGAATTGGATGGTTTCACAGATTACATACATGGAAGAGATTTTTCTCTTTAAACAACATATAAATTTTTTCACTATTACATGCATATAATACAGTTGAAATTCAAACTGAACATACCCGTTTAGAGCTTGTAGGCTGTAAATTCCTCTTTCCAGAATTCTTCTCTTTCCCCTTCTTTTCCTATCCTCTTCTCTTTGTATTTTTCCCTGACAAAAAAATCCCCTTTTCTTTCTTAAAGTTCCTCCTTTTACCACCTCCCTGAGACTTTCAGGTGTTGAAATTTATTATTTTTAATTGACAAGTATGCTTGAAAAGAATTCTAGATGGCTCTGGCGGGTAACCCAGGTCAGATCCATGCACAATTACATTCAGAAAAAAACAGCTAAAGGGAAAACATTCTTGATCAAGATACAGGTGTTTCATTCGGAGGTTACAACTATTGGCTGGAAAATTTAATTAATGAAGTTCAATCATTTGCTATGCTCGAGAACATAGGCAAAAAAAATTATTCTTTATTCACCTTGTAAATTCCTGACGGATGCAGCAATAAAATAATCACAATGGCCAAGTCATTGGCAAATAATTAAATATTACTCATGACTACTCCAATTATGATATACATTTTTTGGTGCAATATTTAATTAATCTTTGCACGGGAAAATGTATATATAATTTAATATACATAATCAATTTAAAAGATAACTGCGGTAATTCCATCCATTCAATTTTTTTTTTTTGATCCGTAATAGCAGTATTATATTAAGAAATTTCAAAAAGAGATTACATATCATCAGCCTTCCATGGTTGGCCTGAGATTAACAGTCTGCCTACATGAACTGAGAAACCTAGGAGAAAGACCACACAGGGTCACAATACTTATTAACAGAGGAAACTTACTATACCCTAGACTAGCATTTCGTAGCTCCAACTATACAAAATGGAGCAGAAGGAGTAGACAGAACTAGATAATTACGGATGCTAGAAGCTTACTGAAGTCTTCCACCCAATCGAGACCGTCAACCACCTCCAGACCCAGAGCCTTTTTGATGAAGCTTACTACCAGTGCCGCTTGATCTTTCAGTAGAATCAGATCAAATCCTCTGACATCCAGGATGAAGGGGTAGAGCTTAACGACAGTGCCAGAGTCTTCAAACAAATTCCAATCCTTCGGCCGCGGAATACCAGACCCCAGGCTAGCTATCTGCAGCGTAACCTCTAAATCCCCCAAATGCTCTGTATTGAAGACACCCTGCATGATGGACTTCACCACTTGTTTGTCCGTTCCCAATTCGAGCAGCATCGCCAAAGCCCTGGAAGTACTATCTGTGTCCACCCTGTATCGTTCTCCATTCTCCAAAAACATCCTACCCAAAATCATCTTCACCGCCCCCACCATCAATGCATCGGACTTGCACAACATTCTCTGTAGCCGAAGGTCAGTGATGGCTCCAAGGAAGGCCATCTGCCGCTTCCGACTGCTTAAACGAACTGGCGTATCCATTCCGCCACACCGAATAGCATCCGCCCAGAGGATGACAGCAAAGTATGTAGGCATTAGTCTAAGACTAGTGAAAAGGATACTGTGGGGAGCTATTGCCAGCCCTAATAACATACTGCCAGAACCTTCTCGAAACCCTTATGTGGGATGAATGCCAGCTTTCGTTGTTCGAAGACACTATGAGGAATGAATGCCGTTATCATATCGGCTCGTGCCACCACCCGCCCTTCCAGACCATTATTACCTTTACCCCTATGCCCCTAGCTCAGCCTTGCCACCTCATGCTCCCTCCCAGCCACCCACAATTCCATCTATTCAATTATAATCATCAATATATATCTATATATGTAATATATATATGTGTGTGTGTGTGCGTGCGCGTGCGTGTGTGTATTAATTGTGCCATATGTATATATATGATATATACACATATGCTCACACCATGTATCTACACACGTATATATATATATGTGCCTAATTTCTTTTCCGGAAATTCAAATTATGATAATTGTTAGCTATAATTAGACCATAAGAATCATATTTTGACATCCAATAACTATCTACACTATCCATGAACCCCAATCCCATATGCAACTATACTAGTGTGGTTTAGTGTGTGTGTGAGTTCATGCATGATGGCCTTAGAATAGCTAATTCCTTCTCCTCTGTGATACTCTCCCGTTGAGAGAAATTGTGATGGATTCTGTCGCACTTAGACATCCATTGAAGCTAGTCAACATCGATTAATAACAAGGTATAACAAGTCATATTCATCCATGAATTATGCTATTAAATAACATATCAAAATCTATTTCAAATAATGTAACGGAAACAATTGGCCAAATAGTTCAAAGATAGCATATAACTCCAGCATAACGTCATATATGTCTAGTGCAATAATGAAGTTATGAAATATTGTGCCATATACAAAATGGGCCGTGATAGCCCTCCCCCCTAGGAGTAGTCAACGTCCCAATGATATCCATGATGCACAAAAACAAAACTAGAAAAGGCGAGGGACGAATCGTTGGATCTCTACAACATCCTCCCAAGTAGCACTGTCTGCAGAGAACTGGTCCCACTGCACTTTGCACTGGACCACTTCCTTGTTGTGCAACTGAAGCTTGCGCTGCTCAAGGATTCACAGGCGTTCTACCTACACCACCCCCGGATCCTGAACCTGCAAAACCTGCCAATCCAAAATGTGAGTGGCGTCAGGATGATAAGGTTTTAACAAAGAGACATGGAAAACATCATGCAACCGAGAGAGATATGGCAGTAAGGCTAATCTATAGGCTACAAGATTTATCACATCCAAAACGTCGAAAGGTCCCACATATCTAAGAGCTAGCTTGGTTGACTTGCCAAAAGAGATGGAACTTTTAAGTGGTTTTATCCTAAGGAACACCTTGTCCCCTACCGCAAACTGAAGAAAACTCTTATTTTTATCAGCATAACTCTTCTGTCTATCATAAGCTTCTTTTAGTCTTCCTCTAATCAGTTTCATTTGCTCATCCATTTCTCTGAGCATTTCAGGGCCAATAATTACTCTGTCTTCTATTCTATCCCAACTGATAAGGGTATGACATTTCCTGCCATAAAGGGCTTCAAAAGGAGCCATTCCTAATAGAAGATATTCAACCAATAGAAGATATTCCTCCCATTTGCTCTGTTGGTCCATACAGTACATTCATAGCAAATCTTCAACAATTTGATTAACCTGTTCTATTTGCCCATCCATTTGTGGATGGTATGCTGAATTGAAATTAAGACGAGTACCCAAAGCAGCATGCAAGGTTTTCCAAAACCTTGATTTCATCCTAACGTCTCGGTCGGAAATAATTGTTTCAGGTACCCCATGAAGTCTGAATATTTCTTGCACAAATCTCTTGGCCAAGGTTAATGATCCATTTGTCAAATTCCTAGGTGTAAAGTGGGCTACCTTGGTTAGTTTGTCAATTACAACTAGAATTACATCATGTTTGGATTTGGACATGGGTAACCCCTGTATGAAGTCCATATTGATCACTTACCACTTTTGTTCTAGTATGTCATGAGGATATAAATATCCTGCTGGGTGAACATGCTCAGCTTTTATCCGCTGGCATTCCAGGCATCTTGCCACATACTTAGTCACCTCTTTTTTCATACCAGGCTAGAAATATATTGGCTTTAAGTCAGCTATGAGCTTCGTTACTCCGGGATGACCTGAATAAGGAGCATTGTGTGCTTCCTCAAGAATTTTAGATCTCAACCCAACATGTCTTGGTATATACATTTTGTTTTGAAACCTAAGAAAACCATCTTGCTCAAGTTTGTATCCTTCAAACCGATGGTTAGAGGCATCTTCTAAAGTTGATTTAACCTTCAAGTAGAATTCATCATTTTGAAGTTGTTCTATCACTTGCTCTCTAAAGGTAGAGCGAAAAGTTGCAATTGCCAAAATATGTCGTCTTCGGCTTAAGGCACTGGCTACCCTGTTCTCTTTCCCTTTGATATAATCAATATCAAAGTCATACTCACTTAAAATTCAAGCCATCTTCTTTGATGGGCATTCAAATTTGGCTGAGTGAATATGTACTTGAGGCCTAAATGGTCGGTTTTTAGCTCAAAAGGTTTATCAATAAGATAGTGCCTCCACATTTGCAGAGCATGCACTATTGTAGCCAATTCCAAATCGTGAGGCGCATAATTTACCTCGTAAGGCTTCATTTTCTAGGATTTATATGCCACAACTTGGCAATTTTGCATAAGAACCCCACCTAGACCATCCCCTGAAGCATCTGTTATAACTGAAAATCTCCCATTTGGATCTGGTACAATGAGAATAGGAGCAGTGGTGAGTTTATGTTTTAAAACTTGAAAAGCTTGCTCACATTTGTCTGTTCACTCGAACTTCTTTCCCTTTATCTGAAGGGTAGTGATAGGATTCGCTATTTTGGAGAACCCTTCAACAAATCTTCTATAATATCCCACTAAGCCCATAAAGCTACGGACTTCTTGAACATTTGAGGGGGTTGGCCTTTCTATTTTGGCTTTGATCTTAGCTGGGTCGATTGATATTCCTTCTGTTGAGATGATGTGACCCAAATAGTGCACCTTCTTCCGGTAGAAGGAACAATTAGACAATTTTCCATACAACTGATGTTTCCTTAAACATTGCAACACTATTCTCAAATGTTGTTCATGTTCCTCCTCATTCTTGGAGTAAATGAGGATGTCATCAATGAACACTATGACGAAATCATCTAACCAGTCCTTGAACACACTGTTTATCAAGTTCATGAAGGTTGCAAGTGCATTGGTAAGGCCAAATGGAAGAACTGTAAACTCGTAATGTCCATAACGAGTCCTGAAAGCAGTTTGGTGTATGTCTTCTTCCTTGATCCTTAACTGATGGTATCCAGATCTTAAATCAATTTTAGAGAACACAACTGCACCTCTCATTTGATCAAAGAGCTCACTAATTCTTGGCAAAGGGTATCTATTTTTGATAGTCACCTTATTGATCATTCTATAGGCAATGCACATTCGGAGGGTACCATCCTTCTTCACAAAGAGCACAAGTGCTCCCCAAGGTGACACACTTGGTCGAATCAAACCCTTATCAAGCAACTCCTGCAATTGGACCTTCATCTCAAACAATTCGGAAGTGGTCATTTTATAAGGGGCCTTTGATTGTGGTTCGATACCAGGTAGAAGGTCAATGGAAAAGTCAAATTCCCTTCTTGGTGGTAATTCGGGTAACTCTTCTGGAAACACATCTTGAAATTCTTGGAGCACTGGAAAATCGTCAATGGAGAGTTCTTTACCCTCTCCCAAATCATCTATGTGAATAGCATACAGAGTGCATCCCTTCCTTTGAGCTCTTTTTACTTGCATGGCTGAAATTTGTCTAAGGCTTACGCCCCTTTGAATGCTACAAATTTTGATTGGGTTCCCAAAATCATGTACAAGTTATTGTCTTCTCAAAGCAATTTACTATGGCTTTGTGTTGAATTAACCAATTTATTCCTAGAATCACATCAAATGATCCTAGAGGAGTTACATAAAGGTTAACTTGAGTTACAAAACTTGGAAGTGCTAATTCAGTAAAGGCTAGACATTTGGTTACCATACATCACTGTCCAGGAGTTAGCCATAAAAACAACTTTTCTGGGCAACCTTTCTACTACTCTAGGATCAATGAAACATTTAGTAGCACTAGTATCTATAAGCACATTAATTGAAAGGCCATAGATTGTACCCGTCAACTCAATAGGAGTGGCTTGATAATTAGCGTGTCTATTATGTACTACCGCATGAATGCGGTGCTGGAAGGATTGTTGTTGCCGATTCCCTTATGCTTTTTCAGCTATTTTATGAGGGCATTTATTAGCATAATGCTCACCCCCGCAAATAAAACATCCACCTCTCGATCCCCTGGGTCTTGTAAATTTCCCTTTGTCACCGCTATCATTTGCCCCTTCATTGAATGCCTTGGGTTTAGCATAAGGTTTACTTTGCTCACTCCCTTTTGCAAACTTGTTCTTATTTTTCTTATCCCCAAACTGATTGCCCTTTTGATTCTTTTGTTTGGGAGAATTCGCAGGAGGCTGGTTTTGATAGGTCTTACCTTTCTCCTTGTTTTCTCTTCTATACTCTGCAATACTATGAAGTTTTTGTTCTTGTTTTATTGCTTTTTCAAAGGCTTCATCCATAGACTGTGGACCATGGAGATCCACCTCCGAACCAATTTGAGGTTTTAATCCCAACATAAACTTCCTCACACAGAAGTGTTCATCCTGTTGGTAAAGGGGAACATATTTGAGAATTTGAATAAACTTCTCCCAGTACTGAGTTACTGAAAGATCTCCTTGTGTCAGATTTTGGAACTCAGTCATCTTCTTGTCAAAGTAGTGTTGTGGAAGCCATCGCTTTCGAAATAGGGATAGGAAAATATCCCAAGTCAAATTCTCAGATGAAAGATGTTTCTCCATTTTAGCATTATTCCACCAGGTGGTTGCCTCCCCTTTTAATTCTAAGGATGCCCACACTGCTTTAGTTTCATCGGAGAGGTTGCGTAGTTCAAAATACCTTTCCATTTCCACCATCCACGCTTCAACACCATACTCTACAGCGTTACCATCAAATTTGGGTGGTGAAATTTTCTTCATATCCTTGGTCAATTCTATCTCAATTTTGGCCTTTTTGCTTTCTGGTGTAGACTCAATTTCATCCTGAGACTGTTCAGGTTGGCTCTTTCTATTCACTGAGGTTTCCTGCTGCTCATTCTGATTGGGCATGGACCTAGTGGCCCTAACCTCATGCTCTAGGGCATTCATTCTAGCCCTAGTGTCTGTCAACATAGCCAAAACTTGGTCCAATCTATCCCCTTGAACCCTCTTATCCCTGGATTCATTCTGATTTGCATTGTAAGATGGTTCCATTGTGTTCTTTCAATGGCAATTCTTGAAAGTTCATAATTTGCATTAGAAGCAAGTAGACACAAAAGGCTCTAAAGTTTAACCTAGAGCTCTGATACCACATGTAACATCACCCATTTTAACCATAATAAAATAATATAAGATTACTACATGTAATATCATTCTATCATTTAAATTCCTTTAGACACTATGTCCAAGTGAACTTAACAGAGTATGAACCAATCAACATTAGTTTAAGCTATGCTCAATATCCATAAGTACATCATATGAGGAAAGCACAAATGATGGAAACATCTTAGTGAACACACAATTTTACATAAAATTTGTCATGTAGATTCACCATTTAATTTCACCATAGAACAATACAAGAATACTACATCATGCATTACTCTAATTTTTTTAACCCATATGAATCCAAGTCTATGTAAATTGATGATAATAGTGTTAGTTTATCCATCTTAAGGTTAAGCTACACTCAACCTCCACAAAATCATCATGTGTCAGAATAAGTATGATACATCATATAGATACACAAGTTCTATCAAAATAGAATATCAATTTTATAGGAAAGTAAAACATAACATTGCATTTATGAGTTATTTCCAACCCCTTATGAGCATAGAGCCATACATCTCTACAAAATCATCTGGGTTCTATATCAATTCCATGTTCATCATAATATCCACAACTCATAATGAGTTTTGTTTGTATATTACATTGTCATGATGACGATGAATACACAATAGTGAAAAAGATTACAATTTAAACCATTTTCATTTATAACCATTCCATTTACAAATGTAGTAAGTATCAGGTAATATCGTGGCATCTCAGTGCAATCTCTCGCCCTTAGCTCCTCCTTCGTAACCCAAAGCCGAGAGAGCATCATAGAGGCGACTTCCACCCTACCTCGAAGTCGAAGGCTTTTCCGTGCTACCCACATGAATAGTCTGACCCGTCTCGAAGAAACTAGCTCTATGAGGCCGACATGCATGATAATGTGATGGATTTAACTAATGCACTCTACCCATTGCCCATAAGCAACCCTAGAGAAATGCAACCATAAACCCATGCAATGGCAGATAACAAATGATTCCAATCCTTCGGAAAATCATTCCGCTTGGAATCGATCCATTTAACACTATATCAAGCATGTTCCGGCTTAATCCAAGTCTTAACTTGGAAGTATTTAAAATGCGATGACATTGTATTTAATTATCATTTCAAGGTAATTAAATAAATTTAATGATATACTTACTTACCAGTTAACTAATTTTAAGTAGTATTTCCAATTTTTACATTATAATCTAACTCATTCTTATTTCCTTTCCATTAGAAAGAAACAATTAACATCTTCTATTCTTTCTATTTTTCTTCTCCAAACAAAATGTTTTTCTTGCTATTTGTTTTCACGTCAATCTTGGACGAAATACACTTCTATTTTATCCAAATTAATTTTCTTCCCGTAAGTGTTAATGATTGGTGAATAAACATAAGTATGAAGTAATTGATAGGGTTTAATTTGAGTGCCTATTTGAGCCGCTCTGGCTCTATGTTGTGCCATTTTTCTTATGCAATGTGCAACAAGAAGACAATAAATCTATTTTTTTCCCTTGGCGCCTGTCGAAGGCTGTCCATTGAAGTTTTATTTGTATCATATTGTAGGTTTATTATCTCATGGCACCAGTATCATAGTGGTTTACTTCATTCAACATTGAAATGCTGCTTGTATTTATGGCTGCGCCCTGATAGAGGTTCTCAGCTAAATGTTGGTTCAGCCCAACAATTTTTTTTTTTTTTTTTAATTTCAAAATTTGTGCTTGTGCAAGGGCGCCTTGAATGGCCATATCTATTGGTTTGAGTATTGTGATGAATATAACTTAAGAGGTAAGGTGAGCGGCCAGGTTGGCTGAAGGCACCTATGGCATGCCCTCAAACTCTCTCATTTTATTGCTTTGCTAATTCATTGATAGCTGGAACATTTCCCGAGCGCCTACCTAAGGTTCAGTCTCTTTTTTGCAACATTGTATCTATGGTTTGTATGATTCAGTTGTGTATATTTCTACAATGCTAATCACATAGGTTATGACTTTATGCCTTCAATATTTTTTTTTTCAAAGTTGCAAGTATTGAAAGGAATTGGATGGTTTCACAGATTACATACATGGAAGAGATTTTTCTCTTTAAACAACATATAAATTTCTTCACTATTACATGCATATAATACAGTTGAAATTCAAACTAAACATACCCGTTCAGAGCTTGCAGGCTGCAAATTCCCCTTTCCAGAATTCTTCTCTTTCCCCTTCTTTTCCTATCCTCTTCTCTCTATATTTTTCCGTGACAAAAGATTCCCCTTTCTTTCTTAAAGTTCCTCCTTTTACCACCTCCCCGAGACTTCTAGGTTTTGAAATTTCTTACTTTTAATTGACAAGTATGCCTGAAAAGAATTCCAGATGGCTCTAGCGGGTAAGCCAGGTCAAATCCATGCACAATTACATTCAGAAAAAGACAGCTCAAGGGAAAACATTCCTCAGTAGGATATAGGTGATTCATCCGGAGGTTACAATTGTTGGCTGGGAAATTTAACTAATGAAGTTCAATCATTTCCTATGCTCGAGAAGGAGGCAAAAAAAATTATTCTTTATTCACCTTGTAAATTCCTGATGCAGTAATAAAATAATCACAATGGCCGTCATTGGCAAATAATTAAATATTACTCATGACTATTCCAATTATGATATTCATTTTCTGGTGCAATATGTAATTAATATTTGCACGAGGAAATGTATATATAATTTAATATACATAATCAATTTAAAAGATGACTGCGGTAATTCCATCTATTCAATTATAATCATCAAAATATATATATATATATATATATATTTGTGTGTGTGTGTGTTTGTATTAATTGTGCCATATATATATATACACACACACATATGCTCACACCATGTATCTACACACGTGTATATATATATATATATATATATATATATATATATATATATATGTGGTTAATTTCTTTTCCGGAAATTCAAATTATAATAATTGCTAGCTATAATGAGACCATAAGAATCATATTTTGACATTCAATAACTATCTACACTAACCATGAACCCCAATCCCATATGCAACTATACTAGTGTGGTTTAGTGTGTGTGTGAGTTCATGCATGACGGCCTTAGAATAGCTAATTCCTTCTCCTCTGTGATGCTCTCCTGTTGAGAGAAATTGTGGTGGATCCTGTAGCACTCAGACATCCATTGAAGTTAGTCAACATCGATTAATAACAAGGTATAACAAGTCATTCATCTGTGAATTATGCTATAACATAACATATCAAAATCTATTTCAAATAATGTAACGAAAACGGTTAGCCAAATAGTTCAAAGATAGCGTATATCTCCAGCATAACATCATATATGTCTAGTGCAATAATATAGTAATGAAACACTGTGCCATATACAAAATGGGCTGTGACATTTTTGAGGCATCTATAACTAGGGGCCCAAGGCTCCTTGCAAGTGAAACAAAGTTTCTTCCTTCTCGATTCATTTTTCACCTCATCATCCATTTTTGGAGGCAAACTCTTATGCTGATTAAATTTTTTCTGAAATGGCTTCTTTGAGGGGAAAAACTTCATTTGAAATTTTTTCTTCGGAAGAGTAGACTCGAGTACCAAAGCTCTCTTGATGGCTTCTTGTAGGGTTGGATGGTCAAAAGCTTTGACCAAGCCTTTTAGGGCGTCCATCAAAGCTTCTACAAACAACATAACCAATCTTCTTTCAGCAATATCAGGAACCATAATAGTAAGCTTTTGAAAATCAGCAATATAACTCTCCACATTATCAAATTGTTTGAGCTGAGCTAGCTCACGAAAGTGCACTTCAGGGTCCTTCCTATCAAACCTCTCAATTAATCTTCTGTTAAACTCATCATATGAGTTTATGAGACTTGGACCTTGAGTGATCAGCCCATGGTACTGCCACTCATGAGCAATTCCTTCAAGACGAGTGTTGCAAACTTAATGGCTTCATCTTCCGGCATTGGTCCTAGTGACAAATAGGTATCCAATTTCTGAATCCAAGCACGAGCCGTGCTCTTACTGCTCCCACCAAATGTGGAAAGTGTCAACTTTCCCAAGGCATTTTGAAAGTCTCTTTGATGTGTTTGAGGCCTATGCTCATGTTTAGGCCCACCCTTAGACTCCTTTTGATTCATGAACTGATTCAATGGCAGCTCATTCCGAATCTCTTGAGGAAGAGTTTGGTATTTAGCATAGTAAGCAGTGATCTCATCCACCATTGGAATTTCAACTTCAGGATCATGCACTTCTTCCTCTCTTCAGATGAAAGTAAGTTGAAATGGCCTAGCAAGAAAATCAATAGATTGATTGTTTGTCCTTAAGGAGCATCCTTCACCAGTTTGATTTCGAGGTGTTGGTTCCCAAAATTACAACCCTTAACCCTAAAACATTTCACAATCACCTAGGTCAGGCGTGTCATCAAAGTGATTGAATGAGGTTTATCAATAGGTTAAGGGCGATTTCGGTCAACTTATAGGAGTGGGTAAACTCCTCTACACTTCAAGCTCAACTAGGCTTAGGAGGGTAATCCTGAGGTATCCCTTAATAGGTTTTAAAACTACACACTATTTATCCTTAGATTCTAACTTTGCAGCAATACCCAGACAATTGTTTTAATCCCAAGAATTGTCATTGGATTAAAACACACTTGCTGCACATTTGAACCTCATTATAAGCTGATTGAAACATTCTTGCATGACTGCAAGTTGCTGATATGCACATGTGATTTGTTTAAGATGGTTTGAAAATAGTTCACTGTTTATATTCCCTGGTTATAATGCAAATCACACATGACATACAGGTATGATTACTTCTACCTCACACTAGGTTGATTTGTTTGATTTATAAAATGTTTAGGTGATCAAAACACCATTTAGACCAGTGCCTTCAATGAGTTATAGAGTTTAAAGATCAAAAGGGAGAACAACAATGAAATGATCGTGAGTTGCCTAACTGGAACACCTAGATGCGTGAAATTTGTAAACTGAACAAAACATACTTATTGATCCCTTCTCACACGATATTCATTCATATGCAATCTTAAAATAACTATTACAACATGTAATATATTATGGACCTGTCAAATCCTTCAAATGAAGATTACAATAACGCCACAAATCGTGGCAAGAGGAATCCTGTAACAAATCAAAAATTCCCTAAATGAACATCTGCAACAATGGAGACAAATGATTTTACTAACAAAATTTGTATTGATTCATCAATATGACTTACAGAAAGTTGCCTTTGAAGATTTGAAACTTTCACAATGATCGAAACCCTAGTCGCATTGCACCTTTTGTCTGAAAAATGCCAAAATGACCAACGCTTGAAAAGAGTTTTAATTTTTCTTTTATAGCCTTCACAACTCGGATCTGATGGAAGAATGGGTGGGAAAATCCCAACCACTCCACCTATTGCAATAAAAACCTCATTTTGAACCACCCATTTCGCATTAATGGCGATTTGAAGAGTCGATAGTGCGTTTTCCCGCGTTTTTGGGCCATCCTGCAAGCTAACTGGACGTGGATATGCAACGGGACATCTAGATAGAAAAATGTTCGGTTGGAAAGATGTTTGGTTGGAAAGGAAGCATTGCAACCGGATGTGTAACATGATATCCATATGGATGATAAAGCATCGTAATCGGATCTAGATATAAGAAATCAACGGGATATTTGATTAGGAAATGTCCGGATGAAAATATCCGGTTGAAGAAAGACAATACAACCATATATGAATAAGGCAATTGGATGCGTATAATGCAACCGGATCTAGATATTGAAACTTAATAGGATATCCAGTAAGAAATATTAGGTTAGAAAATAAAGGGTGATGTAACCAGATCTGGTCATGAAAGACAACTGGATAGAAATACAAAGAAGTGCAACCGCATGTGAATACACTAATTGGAACCTGATCTTGCACAATGAACATTCGGTTCATCTCGTGTTCCACATCTGGTTAGAGTTCAACATCCGATAGCATTCGGATGAGTCATGACATCATACTCCAACCTGACATATTTCACATCAACATATGATAAGTGCAATAGGATGTGAACAACATAAGACAACAGGGTTCGGACATAAAATACAACTGGATATCCGGTTAGAAATACAAAGGAACACAACCGGATCCGGATATCGAATACAACCGGATATTCGGTTAGAAATACAAAGGAACACAATCGGATCTGGATAACGAATACAACCGGATATCCGGTTATACATGTCCGGTTGGAACGATGAGCATAACTTAGCCAAAAATCATCAGATCTTCCCAAATTTGAACTGTAGGTACCTAATTGGCTCCTTAACAAGACACACTCCTTACTTGAGCATGATTTCAATTGGATCTATCAGAATTTTAAACATCTACCCCTTAGGAAAAATTTGAGAAAGTTGACAAGATTTTGCAAATACTTGGCTTGAAATTCTGGGTGCCAACACTAGCTCTGGTTGGGGACGTGTGCCAAGCAATGCACAACGAGAATCACAAATCTCCGAGGCAGACCAAAAACACCAAAAACAACACACAAGGAACAGAAACACAAACACCATCAAGACCAACAGTGGTCAAGACTGCTCGAGGTCAAAATATAACAAATATATCAAGATTTTATCACAATTTTTTTTTGAAGGGCCACATTGCTTATGAGAAGTAAAGTTTCAAATGCTGTCCATGAATAGACAACTCTAGAAGTTCTCCTTCCACATTTTTGATATAAAAAGTGTCTTGGCCAGCCTTTTCGTCAATCTAATATGGGCCTACCCATAGCGGTTCAAACTTACCATGCTTGCCCTTGTCCTCTGATTTTGCATTCCAAAGGAGAACCAAATCACCAATCTGAAAACACCTTTTAATAGTTCTCTTATTAAACAGATGCTCAACCTTCTGTTGCTGTAGAAATTTTTTATCATGTGCCACCCTTCTAGCTTCATCCAATTCTGTCAACTCATGCATCATTAATGCCAAAGCATCATCTCCATCTCCTATTTGCTGCAACAATTGATAGATAGGTAGTTCTAATGACATTGACATTTTAGCCTCTAACCCATACACTAGCTCAAAAGGCTTTTTTCCTATAGCACATTTGTGGGTGATTCTATTAGCCCAAATTGCATATTTCAGCTTGTCGTCCCACCTTTTCTTGTTCACGTCTAGAGTCCTCTTCATAAGCTTCATGAGGCTCTTATTGTTGGACTCGGCTTGTCCATTACTCTGTGGATGGTATGGTGATGAATGACTCAACTTTATCCCATACTTGGAACACATACCTGCAATGTCCTGAGATCTATAGCACACGGCGTTGTTTGCAACAAATCTAGATGGCATGCCAAATTTAGGTTATCACATTGTTAAAAAGGAACTCAATCACTACCTTGGACATGGTGTTGTGAGTTGAAACAGCCTCAACCCACTAAATGTATAATGATTAGTTGCCACCAATATCCATCTATATCCATTGCTCGATTTTTCTTGAATTTCCCCTATGAAATCAATGCCCCATTGCTGAAATGGTGCTTCAGTAGTAACATTCATAAGGGGAAGTGCAGCTTGAAACTTTAACTTACTTGCAAACCTTTGACAGGCATCACACTTTTTGATTTGTTTTGCAACATCTTTGAAGAGATTCGGCCACCCAAAACTTGCCCTAATAATCTTATGTGTTGTGGTTTTAGCATGGAAGTGCTCGCCACATATCCTTTGGTGATTTTCTTCAATGACCTCAGATTGTTGCTGGTCCAAACACTTCAACAACAGTCCCTCATCTTTTCTCCACATTAAAACACCTTGAAATAAAGCATATTTCTAAGACTGGAGCTTAAGTGTTCTTTGCTGAGTTACATTCATACCTAGGGGACAATGCATGTTGACAATATAGAAAATGATATCCTTGTACCATGGATCATTTGTCAGCATACACACATTAGCAGATGTAACATCATCTACTTCATTTATTTCAGCGGTATGTAAATTGGAATTAGCCATCAACTTTGCTAAACCCTAGCCTCTAACCAGTTTGGCGACTTGCACCTCAATGTCTTATTCTTGGATTCTGTTGATCTATCTGCATCTCCTTCCAGAGACTGCCTGCTGCATGAAAATGTTTTTTGTAGTTGAATGGGGCACATATGCAACTGTCTTTGCACCCATAAGATATGATTTGAAATTTTTTACTGCCTTAACCAAAGCATATGCATACTTTTCCATATTTGAATAATTCAGTTCAACAACATGTAGGAATTTGCTAAAGAATCCTATGGGCTGCTCAAATCCATCCCTGTTCTTTTGCAATAATACAACAGCAATAGTGTAGTATGAAGCAAAAGAGGAGCTGAAAAGGCTTGGAGTAGTTCGGACTTACCAACACCGGTGCATCTTTGAGAGCCTCCTTTATGTCATTAAAGGCTTCAACAGACTCCTTGCCCCATGCGATAGCTTGCCCCTTCTTGAGCATCTTGGATATCGCCTTGGTCTTCACAACAAAGTTAGGGAGAAATCGCCTCACAAAGTTGATTTGTCCGAAGAAAGATTGGATACCATTGACTGATTTAGGCTAAGGTATAAGGTCAATGGCTTTAACTCTTTCAAGATCTATTCTAACCCCATCCTTTGACACAATATGTCCTAGCAACTTGCCTTCTTCTATTCCAAACTGACATTTCTTGGGATTGAAAGAAATCCCATACTCCAAACATCTGTCAAAGATTAATTCCAAATGCTTGCAATGATCTTTCCTCTCTTTGGAGAATGCAGTGAGATCATCTTGGTATACTACCATGATTTCATCAATGAGGCCTACAAAGGCAACATCCATTGCTCTTTGAAACATTGATCATGCATTCTTCAACGCGAATGGCATCCTCAAATACACATAGGTTCCCAAAGGAGTAGTGAATGTTGTCTTGTACTGTTCTGACTCCTTAACCAACACCTGGTTGTAACCTGAGAATCCATCCATCATAGACATCAGTTCTAAACCAACAACTCTTTGCAAAAGATGATCCATACTTGGAAGAGGATAGTTGTCCTTAAGGGATTTGATGTTCAAATTTCTAAAGTCTACACACAATCTAATCTCCCCATACTTCTTCCTCATTGGGACAAGATTAGATACCCACTTAGAATGTCTGATTGGTTTTATAATACCTCCATCTTTTAGCTTTGCCAACTCTTGTTGCATTTTCAGGGCTATGGTGGGATTGATCAGTCTTTGCTTTTGTCTGAATGGTTTTGCATCAGGTTGAAGGGGAATGGTATGTTGAAATAAATCCTCTCTATAAGCCTTCAGCTCGTCATAGGATTATGCAAAACATTTTTTGAATTTTCTCAGCAAAACAATCAACATTTGCTTTTCATGGGATTTGAGCTGCTTACCAATATAAACCATCCTAGGTGCCTCCTCAGTGCCAAGGTTAACACCTTCAACGCTGTCCTCTTCAATTGGCTTACCTTTACTCTTCCAATGGTCAGCATTATCAAACATCCTTTCAAGTGCCACCGAACCCTTGGGGATGGTATTTGTCTTCAACTGTACCACTTCATCCCCAAACAATGTTTTCTTTCCATCTTCTACCTCTATCATAGGCTGCCAATCGATCAATTGACTATCAAACTCTTCTAGGCAATTGAGGAAACTGTAAATCTGATTGTTGTCATTGAAAACTTGCCAACTGTATATTTTGTCAGGGATTGTTGGCCTTGTAAGCACTTCAACAACATAACGACCAGAAGAAAAATTTGACTGAGGGTCAAATTTTGAAGTAGCTACAGCCAAGGCATCTGCCTTTTCATTCTCAGCTCTTTCCACCCATTCAATGCCAACAGCATCAAACAGTTCTATAGTGTCCCACACCGCATTCCTGTATGCTCTTAATCTATTGTCCTTGGCTGCAAAAACACCTTTGACCTATTGTACAACTAATTCTGAATCACCATAGATCTTCAAACACTTGACTCCATGCTTATAAACAACATTTAAACCTAACAACAATGCCTCATACTTAGCTATGTTGTTAGTGCCTTGGAAATCAAGCTTGAAAGGAAGTCCAAACTGTTCCTTATCCGGTGAAGTCAAAACTATGCCTGCACCCGAGCCATCTCTAGAACATGCACCATCAAAGTACAATGTCCACAAAACATTTTCATCATGCATAGGAACAACAATTGGAGGCAAACCAGCACATAGCTTAGGTTCATTGTCATTACAAAACCCCATAAGACAATCAATATTAGTGTCAAAGAAGTTCACTTCTTCATGGGTTTTGTAACGGTCCTCTATGTTTTGGTCATTTACCTTTTTCTCCTTGTAAAGTTTCAATTCTACACGATGGACTGGAATGGTGGCATATGATAGATCCATCTATATACTTCCCCCCATAGAGGCTGCCCACTTTTTAGATAACGACATACCCCATTTAGTAGGGCAGTCCACAACAATTATATCCATCAAAAAGGACTTGTCTGGATGTGCAACTAGCTGAACATCAACATCTTTGACAAGACCAATCACATTTACTTCTCTTGAGTTAATAGCAATGCATTTACCAAAAGACTTGGACACATTCAACCCCAAATCATTCATGATTTTGAGTGGCATGACATTGCTAGATGCTCCAAAATCGAGCATACAATTACGTAGTAGCCATCCATTTATGATCAATGTGGTGTAGAAAGGATCCACACCCATCCGACTATTCTCCATAGATGACCCCAAATAAATTTCAACCGTTTCATCATCTTTAGGAGGAACAACAATGGGCTGTATAGGTGCATTGGTGGCTGTGATAAATGAGACAACCCTATCTCTATGCTCAAGAATCCTAAGAGCCTCCCCTAGTGGAAGTGAAATTCTGATTTGACTTAAAACATTTGGGCCATGTCAAAGGGATGATACGGAGGTAAAGGGGTATCACATGAGACTATAACATCATTTACATCAGGGATGTAAGATATCAGCTGACTGGAAGAAATATCCATACCTTTTACCTCCTTCCTCTTATCTTTGCTCTTTTGTGGTTCACTTGATGCTTGAGGCTGACTCTCTTTGGCATCACCTTTTGGCTTTTGAGTATCAATAACAGGTACAGCAGTTGGTTGTACCACGTGTGCTGGAACCTTTTGTACATATTTATTTTTTGTGGCTACAGGCTGTTGGACTGCAACTTTCTTCTTTTCAAATGCTTTCTTTGGAAGGTCTCCACTTTTTACCTCAACATTCACCTTTTCTTTCTCCTTTTGGTTTTCAAGTCACTTCCAAAACATTCCAAAACATTCCAAAGGTACCTTCTAAAACATTCCAAGTCACTTCCAAAAGTACCTTTCCATGGTACTCATACCTAAGGCCTGAAAACACATAAAAATAATATTTGATACTTGTTTAAAATTCCCAAAGTTCCCAAATGCGAGTTCCACCAAAAAAGATGAAAATAAATACATGCTACATAGTAAAATACATCCTCACCAACAAAATAACATAAATACAAGGGGTCAACACTTTAGGAATATAACACATGGTTAGAGCAAGGGGTCTTAGCCACACTTGGCCAAGACTAGGAGGTGTCACAGGTTAATACATGATCAATCGTCTTGTTGCTCCATAGTGTGGAACGATACATGAATTGGCTCTTGATAATCCCTTGTTTTCCTATTTGGTCAATCTTGTAATCTTGCACACTCAATTAAGCAATTTATGCATTAAATCCATTATGATAATATATAGCCAAGACACTATTGTAACAAGCTAAACCAATCACATGCATACACACATACGCCTTTCACATAGAATAATATCCTAGACAAATCACTTATATGAGATTATCTTGTCGACATATTCAACATTATAATCATAGTTGCGATTCAATTCATAATCCATATGAAATCATTCACAAAATCACAAATCCACATCTCAATTAGTACAAATCAATTTCTCAACCAAATGTTAAATTTCACATCATTTTACTATTCATTATCAACTTAAACTAACATCTCAAATAACATTACATTTAAATCTCATTATCGACATTTAACCCAAAATCACTATTACATGGGGATGCCTCCCCTAGGCTTTTTGAGCCGTTCCCATCCCAAGGACGTTTCAGGGACACAAGGACAATTAGGAAATGTCCTTGGGGCCGTCCCCAATAAAGAAAGGGGAATTCTCAATTCAATTCTAATAATATGTAATATGGTTCTATAATGTATATGATGAATGCCTTATATATGAATAATTCAAATTCCTATATTTTCAAAATTTTCCCTATTTTTTAATCAATGTCCCTTGTTGTCCCCTAAAAAAAGGCCCGTTGTCCCCTCTTGTCTTGGAAATGCATCCCACTGTCCCATGCTGTCAATGTCTTAGAAATGCCATGGAACATAGCAATATCATAGTTAACATTTAATTCAATCATCTAAAATAGCATTTAATTAATTGCATCATCAACATCTAAATCAATATTATAGTTAACATCTAGTTAATGTCATTTAAGTTCATTAAATAAAATGCATATCATAATTCATTAAATCAGCTCTTTGGCATTGGTTTGAATCAAGAATCATGATATAAACATTTGCAAATATCATATATAAAGTTGAAGTAAACAAATAATATAATCAAATCAAATGGCACCCAAGAACCAATTTGGGTGTCGACTAATAAATCACTAGATATAATAATGAGTGTGACAAGGGTCACAAGATAAAAATGTCCTTACATAGAACATGTATTCCTCAACTAAAACAATTGCAACTATTCTTGTTGACATTCACTCTCAAGCACACATCATCATCTATCCAAACTAAGATCTTTAACATCTCATGGTTGTCAAACAATAGCAACACAATGGATGCAACAGACAAAATGATGCAACAATTACGGATCTCGAAGAAGCATAATATCAATCCTATCATGATCCGTCATCTAATAATTATAAAGTTAATCTTTATCCACGATACTAAACAACACATTCTAACCATTGGTAGCAACAATTAGCATTATTGCAAGATGTTAGTGTCTTCAAGTTTCAAATATATTTCACATGCAAGATTTAGCATGATCAATATACAAAACACAAGAGTAACGGGATTTAGCCAATAGATCTCTAATCTACCATTACAAGACCTAAGTCAAAATTTGTCTAATCAAAACACTTGTAAGGAAGCATGCAAAGAACCTTAAATGCATACATATTAAAACATACTCATCATTCCATAGAATAGCAATTGTACTCATGAAAAGGGGCAATCACCATCATTGAAATCACATAGCGGAGCAATAAGCACGATCAATAAATAATAATGATTGACGAACACAAGATTCACGAATCCAAGCAATAAGCATCCACATAGAGTAAAAGCAAGTCAATAACAATAAATTAACTCTAGAGTTGACACGATGTCAAAGATATGTTTATGGTATGCAAAATTCAAAAGGACAAGAGAACGCATCTAGGGACACAAAAGGAGTGGGCCTTACACATCATCATCTCTAAAGATCTCTCTATCTCTTGCTAATCTTGGATTTCCTTTGGAATCAAAATTGAGCTTAACCCAATATCTAAGAGTTTTGTTCCATGCGTCTTTAAGTTTCTTCTGTTTGTTCTCACCAAATCCATCAGAAGGTACTTTAATCAGTTTCCATTCTTTTAGAATTTCCTCATCTTTTTTATATGGATTATTTGATCTGGGCTTCTAAGTATTGAACAACTCTAATGTTGAAGCTTTTATCTTTCTCATATTCTTAACACCGGATTTTCCTTTTCCAAAATTTTTGGAGTTGCTTTCCAGCCATAGCTTTCAAATTAAAGTGGCTGGACTTATTGTTTTGGTCAGCAAATCCTTTTCTAAGGTACTAGGGAATTTTTGTTTGATTTTTACATTTCACAAAATATTCTTTGTATGACAGCTTCAACTATATTACATTGCACTTGCATAAAGACATCATGTCCATTGAAATTGTTTGTAGAGACACATTAATTAATTGAATTCTTCCTGCTAACAAAAGCCATTTTCCTTTCCAAGTTGACAGTTTTGCCTGACTTCGGTCTATCACTCCCCTTCATCCTTCCCTCAATCATAGGTATTCCTAGGTAGATACTTGGTAGCCTAGAATATTTAAACCTCACAATTCTACAAATTCTTTCTTGTTATTCTATGGGTACATAAAAAAAATAAATCTGACTTCTTCTTGCTAAATTTTTGACCTGCAACAGATTTATAAATATCCAATATTATTACAAAAGGTTATGCTCCTCAAGTAGTTAGAGCCCTCGCCATCAGAGTATCAACTGAAAATAGGACATTGGATCCATTGAACAAGTGAATAGTTTGTAGAGCATCAACCATCTTGGTTGCTTCAAACATGTCTGAATAACAAGTCAGTAGTTTGTGAAGCATCAACCATCTTGGTGCTTGACTTAGAGATGGCTATTTTGAAAGCCCACACACAACCAAAAAGATGCAGTTGTGTTAGCATTTAGAATTGGGAAGATCAGTGATGAAATTCATGGAAATGGATTCTGATTGGCATGAAGATATTATTAATGGCTGATACAATCCAGGTTCCTAATTGGGATGTGTAGATTGACTACACAAAGGGAACCAATGAATGAAATCCGCAACCATCCCAAACAAGTAGCAGTAAAGGTGTTGCAATATCTTACTGTATGTTACAATGTCTACCATAGAGGGATGCATAAGCATCCTTGAGCAGAAGTTGGTGAGAGATGCCAACTAAAATGCGACATCTGAGTGAGCTTATACAACAATCCATTGTTCAAGCTGCAACCTAGGAAAGGGGTTTGGTTCATCATTGTAATTTATGGGATGCTGTAAAGTGTCAACAATCAGAACAGATTGGGATTCATGAAATAGAGATTTTTTTCATCTATTATATGTTGTGTACTGAGTATCCGAGATTCTAAGGCACACATGAAGGGAGATGGCTGTGAAGGCCCACCACTTTGTTGGTGATGACTCCTTATACTTGATCAACAAGTGTAATATTTAAAATATAAGATACATACTTTGGATGCCACTGTTCTTGGGTCTTTGAATGGGAGTTCAAGATTTGAAGGGGCTGGTGATTAGTATGCAGGATGATTTTCTTACCAAGAAGATAGTGACGCCACTGGTTGAGTACTTGGAGAGGGCATATTATTCCTTGTAGGTGCTATAATTGAGCTTCACTTGCAAAAACACATTTGGATGATAAGACTTCGGATATCCTCCTTGCTTAAATGCTCTTGTCACCGACTTTTTTCCATGTGATTGTCCACCACCTAGTCAACATTAATTTCCCTGATATCTCAGTTTAAGTCATTAGACAAAATTCTCAAAGCTTTCCATGAGATCCAACCAAGTCATAACACAAATGGCAATGGAATACTATGATACTAGCTGTACCCTAGTTATACTGTTTACATTGCAAAGGTTCAGGGTGACTGATCACTGATGACAAACCTGACCTGTAAGGCCTGTCAAAATGTTGATGTCATTAGGGATAATAACTGTGGAGGATCAACTGTTGCTTTCCAAGAGACTGACAGTGCACAATTCACAAAAATGGGAAAGTACTAAAAACTGATGTAATTGATGAATCATGATAGAATGGATGAACAGAAAATTGTCCACAGAAAAAAATTCAAAATATTACTGAGGCACAAAATCAACATATTCTTCTATGCAGAAACCAATAGTCTGTACTTGGTGGAAGAAACTGAGAAAAGAACGGTATTTCCTCAGTGCCACTCTACAGAGTGAGATCTACATTGTAGATAACCTGAAACATCTAGGAAAGCACCTCCAAGCACATCATCTCACAACTTTTGGTATAATCCCATTATACAACCTTGAAACACTTAAGTGGATTGGGAATGAAAATCCTTTCTTTCATCAATTTCCTGCTGCACTAGCTCCAAATCCATATAGAAAACACCTTTCTAATTGACACCTAACTCTCCAATCATTGATGTCAAACTTTCCTTATGCATCCAAGTCCGTAACCATGGACATCTCACAAGTTTGTCTCCAGTCTTGTCTCAAGATATCTTCTGTGTCACTCCCAATAGATCTCTTTCATTCAATTTTGATGGTACCAGACCTTTCTACTTCTTGGATTTAAGATTGTTTACTTCTTTGTGACTGTTCTAGCTTATTCAATTTCAATCCTTGATTCATTGTGAAGGTTTTTGGCTACATTCTTTTCTGTTCTCTTCTTAGGCTTCATTTGACTGCAAAGATAATAACAAAACTAAATGAGGTTGTGCTCCGTCATTCTTGCCTTTTCCAATTTTATAGGCACGCAGTTCCATCTATGTACTAAATTTCTTGAGATGATAGCCACCACCTTACTTACAACAACTTTCTACGGAAATTCCTCTCCACATTTTGTACTGATCAGTACAACTAGGATCCAATCTGCCCATGTTGAATTTGTTGAACCCTAATGTTACTATTTCATGAAATGTGCTGATCTGAAAATCTAATTTGTGTTTTTTTAATGTGTATATGAAGTTTACAATGAGCATTAGTGGCTTGTTTCTCTATTTTAGAAAATAAAGATGATGCGTCTTCTTAGCTGAGATGGCTGTAGATTTTAAATAGAGGTACTTACGAATTTATATGTTTGTAACTTTATTCAAACTTCCATATTCATTGCATCTTTTGTTTGCCTGATAAAACCAAGAACGATACCTCTGCATTATGACAAAAGGTTATTGATACCTGTTGACATAATCTTCACAGGAGGGATGCATTATTTCTTTTGTCAATCTTTTTACTGTCTGAGATTCCAGCAAGATGTAGATTAGATTCAAGTCAGTCATGACAGACATTTTTTTTAATTAGCTCTTTCTATTATCATGAATAGTCTTGTCATACATTATTAGTTTGCATAAGGTACTGATTATTTTCTTTGCTTCAGGATTCTTGCAGGGAAGTTCAAGCTGTCATTCGTTTCTTGAAACCACAGGTCTTTTTCTTTTAATTTCATTCATTATTAGGCAATCTTTTAGGTTGATTAATGCACAGTAGCATTATTTAACAGGTCTTCTAATTCCACCAAGTCATTTTTCTACTTAGAGATGATAATGTTTAGTTTCAAATTTTCATCACGGCCTAATTTACATTGGCTTATTACATAATCTGTTGGACTGCAGGTTGTTTTTTTAGAACTGTGTTCAAGTCGAGTGGCTATGTTGAGGCCTCAAGTTCTAGAGGTATTCTAGTTTTTGTTCACACTTCACGTATTGATTTGGTCAGGGTTTATGTATATTTTCCTCTTTTAGGATCTTTGGATGGAAATGGCATTTTCCTACAGTTAATATCTGTTTATGCATATGACATCCAATGATGCATTTCTGCTCTTGCAGATTTTTACAGTTGCTAATAATGGTGTTACGTAGCTACAAATGTCACTTTTTTAATGTGCTTGAGACTAACCCGTTAGAAGTGGATGGGTGCACTTGAGCCCTGAACCTCATATAATCTTGCTTTCTTGTGATTGATGCCTTATGGCAGTCACACTGCCTGCCATTACCTTTCTTAGACCGGTTAGCAGGGAGAATTTGTAAAACATCAATTGCATTGCTTCAATCAAGAAATATTAAGATTGTATTCATTATGAAAATTCTTACTTTTATGTCAGTTTTTGTAAGGTTATGGCACAAGTTTTTATGAAGGCCTTCCAAGGTCCTGGATGCCACATGTAACAAATGGAACATTGAAAGAAATTACATCTTGTCCATTTGCTACCATGTTTATTTTAATTGAAAACCATTCACTGTTTTGAACTTCTTAATACTTATATATTATATCATCCATCATGTATACAATCATGAAACCTTAGAGAATGAAATATCCCAACTATACTTAACCAATTTTTTTTGCTTACTTTTACTTCTTACTTCAATCAAACATCAACATCAAACATGAAACATAACAACATGAATGAACATCAAGGAAGCTGAGATATCTTATTTCAAATGTCAATACAATGTCTTATTACATACAATAGATGTATAATAGCATCATCAATGTTCACTTATTACAATAGATGACGCCCTCAATGGCATGAATATACAATCTTATTCAATTGATTACAAAGAAAGGCCTTAAAGCCTAGATGTATACAATGACCTCACAAACGAACAATCTCTATTGAGCACAATGATGTCAACTATGTGTTAACACCTCACAACTTAACAAGGGAGCAACACCTTATCATTGTTGAGGGAGCATCACCCCAACTACTTGAAACTCGCAGGCCTCAAGAACACAAGCATAAAGCTTTGCAGAGAGAAAATTCGCCAGAGATAAGATATCCAAATGAGAGGTGTTCTCCTCCTTTTATAGTGCCCTCAAAGCAATGAAGGCACGTTTTCCAAGAAGCATATCCAAGGAGAATATTCCATCTGACAACTCATCATGAGGTGGCAACCTTACCCAATGAACTGGAACAGATCCCAATGTCATCCTGTCAACCAATGAGAGTCCAGGTGGTTATAACTACCTTATCTTCTGTCTAGGCGCCAAGTTGAGATGTCTGGGACATGAAAGTGCGCCCTGCTTGTTCTAGGCGCCAGTTGAGGAGGTTGCATCATGATATTGCGCCTAACTTGGAAAGAGCTTTCCAATGTTGTCAATTTGATCTAGAAGAGTGTCTTGACGCTCAACTCATTCAATCTTCCTGAGGCGCTCATTGGAGTTGATCAAGGCGCCACTTGAGGTTAGGCGCTAGATGAGGCATGTAATGCCCAAGAAGTGCGCCTTACTTCTTATCCTACTTCGGAAGGTGTCTCTGACACTTGATCTATTCAATCTAACTCCTTTGATGTTGTTCGGAGAAATCTACATCTTGGGCGCATTCTCTAGAGTATCCAAAGTGATCTTCAAATCAAGGTGCCAAAATGGAAGTGTTTCATCAAAATGTGCGCCTCACATAGACTTCAATCCTAGGCGCCATAATTGAGGAGTTTTGACCAAACATGCGCCTAGGCTAGGAGTTTCCCTCTTCAACTTTGATTGTTCATCCAAGTGACTTCTCCTAACTTCAAAGTCTTCAATCTATCAATCATCCATGCTAGGCGCTCAAATGGAGGATTCTTGGCCCAATATGCGCCTAGGTATCAAGACATCATTACTTGACAATTCCAACTTTCCACTTGATCTCCTTGAGAGTGAAGTTCACTTGATAAACTTGAAGAAGTTCCTTACTCATTTGATGGTCCGAACAACCAATCTCGGATCAAGACGCCCATTTGAAGTGTTTGAACTTGGATTGGCACCTCATGAAGGTTAGGCACACTCTAGGGGTTGTGAGAACAAGAAAGTGCGCCTAGCTCAATTAGGCTCTTTCAATGACCCCAAACACATGTTTGGTGAATGATCAAGTACAAATGATGCTCCACTGGTTAATAGATGACTTCATCTTCTTGATTCTTGCCTTCAAAATCCAAGGCGCACATTTGGTGAGTTCAACATGAAATTTGCGCCCTAGGTAAATTATACCTTCTTCTGACTTTCATCATCACCTTAATACTTCCTGGGTGATCACTCAATGTTTCCTCTAGCAAGCGCCTTGATGAATGAGGTCAAAACAAGTTGATGTTCATGCTAGGTGCAATTTTGAAGTGGAACTACAAGAATTAGCGCCTTGTATTAAACCTTCCAATTAGGCGCCAAAAATTGATAGTTCTGGACTAAATATGCGCCTTGCACATGACTTAGAGGATTATGACTTGAAACTCCTTGATTGTACCTGCAAAACTACACACAGAGTTAGTCAAAACCCAAATTCATTCCCTCATTATTAGAATTAGCCTCCGGGAATGAGGAATAGGCTAATCCATTCTTCACTTGATGATCAAGCCGGAAATGGGGACATTACAGAGAATGTTTCCAATTTTAGGGTGGCACAACATTTCTAAAATAGAAGATTTATAATTTTTTATGATGAAGCTATCCCAGCATGGAGGGATGAGTGTCAATTCCAGTATGACAAGTTTTTCCTAGGCTTTGGGAACAGCAGTGGAAAAAAATAATAAACAAATAAAGATATGTATATATATTATAGATAAATAAAAAAAGAAAAGAAATACAAATTGTATAGCTTTTATTTTGTAAAAATAAGCATTGTGTAAACACTCTAAAGATATTCATATCCATGTGGCATGAAATGAATATTACAAATCTTAAAGCTAATAAATAAAATTTAGGCCAGTCAATTTTTCTGCTTTTAGTTTTACTTTTCCTATTTGTCAGGTTCAGGCTACAGTACAACTGAAATGAGAACATGCATGGTCTCTTACTTTCTTGGGCATCTCTCTATAAAGTTTTCCTACTTGTCTTTCCTAATCTATAATTGTTTAGATATTTGTTTTCAAATACACCTCTCTTCCTATTGGTCAAGCCTCTCACCTTAAAATTGATTGAGGGGTGAGTGATGGTGAACCTTTCAATTTTTGCTTTCCATGAACACTAACATTAAAGAAAAATCTAGTGGCTTACCAAATTATTGCCCATCTTTTACCCTATTTATTGAGCTCCTCAGCTTCCTACAAAATTAGTTGAGGACCCTAGTTCTCCTCTCCCTCATTCATTGGGCAGTGCTGTTAGGCCCTTATGTAGGATGGGTAAAAGTAGTTGATTTATATTTTATAATATATGTAAGGTGTGAGCAACTGACAAAGTTGATTGCTTTTCTAAAAAGAAAAATGTTTTTTTAGGTAATAAAGGATATTAAAAGAAAGAGAACATGTTTGAATTGATAACGACTAGTGTAATTAGTGCAATTTGTTTTTATGCTTTCTTTTTTTCATGGTTTCATCAGTTGGAACTCCTACAAGTGCTTGTGATGCTTTGTGTGATATCCCAAATGGGGATATTTGGCCCTAGTTTGGATTTCCGGGCTTTCCAAATAACCTTTCTACAATTTCTGCTCAAACCCAAGGTGACTGAAGTCTGATTTCTAACAATATTCAGATTTGCAACATGTATAACAGCCAATATAAAGCATCTCAAACATCAAATGATCATCATACATAGTTCGCCCAAGCATAGGAACATATTACACCATGAAATACACCATTGCAACCATAACATCAACTCACAAATGAAGGAATCTGATCTGCTGTTATAAACTGGAAATATGCAGTCCAAAATGACAAGTATTTGACTAGGGCAAACAGCCACACATCACAAATTACATAACAAAGTATCTACTATCAAGTTACATACCAAATATGCCAAAATATGCCCTAGAAGGAGGGTGAATGAGGTCTGCCCTAACTGCTGTAACAGATCTGCTGTAACATGAAACCCTAGCAGCCAATGTATCCTCCAAATTGCCTCCAATGTAAGTAGCCTTGACCTCCAAGAGGTGCGCTCCAAGCTAGGGTAAACCCTAGTCCAGTTCGCCCATGCTCTCCAAGCAGATATAGAACTCTGCTCTTGATGATTGAAGCTCACTTGAATCCTTGTCACGGAATCCACAATAAGAGAAGCTAGATTGGCGCCCAATTCCTCCTAGGACACTTGAGGTTTTCGTCCGAAGCTCCTATTAGAGATCGCTCTCCAAAGTATGAATGAATGAATGTTGAATGGATGATTTTGCAAATGCCAAATGATCATGTATATATATGCAACTTTGCCTCCTCCTTATGGCCGACCTAGGAGATAGCTTATGTTTTGAATTATATTTTCCCTCCAAGAGGGTCGACCCAGCAATACCTCCAAATGGGTGCCTAATTCAAATTAAAGATATGAATTAGAATATCTACCAAGGGTGCAGATCAAGCATGACAATAGTTATCAATTTCATCTAATTTCATCCATCTCAATAACACCAAATGGTTCGCTTCCCTACTTGGCAAATATATTAATTACTTTTGACCACCTTATGCTTATTACAAAATTATTCCCGATCACATCCCACCAATAAATTGCCAAGCAAAATTAGTTAGATGCACAAATCAGCTCCTCAGAGTGTTCCCTAACTTCCCTGGCCTAGCCCACAGAAACAAGATAGGCTAGCCGGCATATGGTGGTGATCATTCGAAAAGTGGGGACATTACACTTTGGAACTTGTGGAAATTGTCCACGCAATCCGAGGGGAATTTTGTTGGTCCTTGAGTTGGCTTAGGTACTCGTAGGAGTCTTCATTGAGAAAGCAATAATGGAGCATGCCAAAAATGCCATTAAGAAGGGCCAAATGGCAACATGTATCAGGGATGGCTAGGGAAATTTACTTGGTGGCCTGCTATAGAATGGGGACATTGCATTCTTTTTTCCATGTAATCAAAGTGCCCAAAATGTTTGGGAGGAGGCGCTAAGGAGTGGGTATATGTCTCTGAGGTACATTGTGTTCAAGGCACATCATAAAACATTTAAATGAATGTAATAGTTGTCATAAGTTATAACCATGGGTTTAATTCTTTGGAGAACTACAAAATATATATTTTTTTGGGATTAGAGTGTTCACTAGAATTATGTAATGTGCATTGCTTGCCAGTCTTTGATTGTGTCTTTTCTTTTTCAGGCGACTTGTTCTTTTGTGAATGACACAAAGGTCATTTCCCTTGTTTTTAATTCTGTTTGGCTCCACACTTGTAATACTTATTTTGCAGCTTATCTCAGAACATCGACTTTGACTAATTGGAAGGTAGTATTGAACTCTAACTGACTTAGGGCAAGAATCAAATCTCTTAACTCTTTCAGATAGGAGCACAACTTGAAAAGGTAGAAGCTTTTATATTACATTACAGAAGAGCATTGGTGCTTTTAGACTTGTGCTTGGCTTTTACTTCAAGTTTTCAAGCATAATTGTAGGCTTCTCTTAAGTAAGAAATATGGAGGAAGTCCATGTTAGCTTAGATTTGGTCAAAAGGTTGACCTATACTCGAAAATAAGATTTGGTTTGGACTCTTGAATCTTCAAAGTGAAATTGAAAGATGGTATACTCCTGAATAGATTGATCACAACTTTGACAAGTTCAGAATATTTGATATATTCGTCATCATGGTTTCCAATAGGGCAATGGGGGGGGGGGGGGGTAAAATATTAAAATGTATGGGGCTATAGTCAAAAGTCTGTATGATGGTGACAGATGGCAGCTTGGCACGAGCCCGCGAGCCTCTTGAGTCTGTACTTGGTCGGGACTACGCTGTTGTGGAATTGTGCCACCATCTTTAAAGCGCCAACAAAAGAGAAAGTCCAGTTGTGCATGTTCCAATTGATCGTGCACTACGACGGAGGATAGTCTGTCAGAGTTGAGTCAGCTCTGTGTTGCTGTGGTTTGTCGCCACATGTGCCTAGTCAGCTGCTTGCATATGAAGAAGGAAAAGTAGTGTGTTCCATGCGGATGGAAAGCCCGAGCCCGCGGTGTCAGGGAACTGGGACCCAGAGGGGTGTGCGGGGTTGCGAAATGTTGACATGTGGTAAGTTTTGAAGACTGACATGGAAAATGTCGTCTTGCATGGCCGAGGCTGATTGGATGAAGACTTTTTAATGTGCGGTGAATTTTTCAAATCTCCTCAACTATTCTGAATCACTGATCTTGTTGCGATGAGCCTTGAATCAACAACTGTTATTCAAACTCACAAATTAGACTATTGCAGATGTTCTATTCGAGCGAACGTGCAATAATGGCAGAAATGATTGATATCGACAAATTGAAGGGGTCTCCGACCCAAATAAATGGTGTATTCAAGCTGTATTGAGGGTCATGTTGTGGAAGGAATTTCTTGGCAATTTGAAGCTCGCGGTGTTCTTTGATGGAAAATTAGGGTTTACGGGCAGATATTCAGGTTGGTCGAATTTTGAGCTTTACTCTGTTCATGGTTGATTTCGTATCTTTCAATGCTCTCTGTTCATTTAAAAGGAAAACTATAGAGATTGAGTAATCGAAATAAACCCTAGTTTTATAAAACCCATCAAGTAAGATGAGTCGTTCTACGAGCCAACCGTTCACATCAAAGAGAATGCTGGACGAGGATTTGATGTAGTTGCTTGGGTCAGCGAGGAGACCTCATAATGTCTTTGGTCCGGGAGGAGTCAATGACAGGTTATTGGATTATGCTCAGGGTTGTAGAGACAAATATCCCTGAAGGAGGGTGGGCGTTGTTTTACCATTGGTATAGAAAGAGAAATGCAAGCGCTCCTATATCAGATGCCTGGAGCTTGGACATGGCAAAATTGGTGGTGCCGAATGTGTACATTGATGCTGATTTTGTGAGGGTTGTGGCCAGAAGATATGACGTGGTAAAGACAATGGTTTTGGTAGGGAATTGTGTAGGAATGATAAAGATAACAAAGGATTATATTTCTAAAGTTTTTGGATTGAACCCTGTAGCTGGCAAATGTGTTGACTTCAATGTCTTCAGTGACATACAAGAAGGATAGAAGTAGTTATAGAACTGTGTTACTTCCACGTCCTAGGGTCAAAGGGATAGATAATAGGCCCATTAAGATTTCTCCTAGTGAGAAAGAGCCGTTGGCAATTGATCTCTTTTGTGACTATTTTATTAAGACATTATTCATTTGTCAGGTTTTAGGGTAGGATGCAAGGGATAATATGCTTGTTTCCCTCATGCTCATGGCAACAGATATTTAGGACCCTATGGTGAATACTGAGTATGACTATGCTATATATATTACGAATAAGATACATGAGCAGTTGATAGCTATTAGATAGAATGAAAATAACAAGGAATTCAAGATGGAATTCAGGTGGTATTCCCTGCTCTATCATATGTTTTTGTCTACAGGAGTTCAAACATGGCACAATGATTTGTAGGTTACTCAGGTGGATGAGACAGATATGCCACATCCTGTTTAGTGCTAGACTCATATGTTAGATAAGCATTGTAATAAGTCTAGTTATGTGATCTTTGAAGAACACTTCATCAAAAAACTCTTGGGTTACATGGAGCCACCACAGGACATAGTGCCTAGAGAAATTATGGATTTCTTGAGGCCCATGGATAGAACCCCTGAGATGGGAATCCGACACAATTGGGGTGATTGTTACTTGCATACTGAAACTACTGCTATTATGGTGTATGGGTGTCCATTGAGACCTCATATACCTCCAAAATTTGTTCCAAAAAGACTTGCTTATCTGGAAGTGATATGGCAACTGAATGAGTCAGATAAGACTCATTTGAGGGGACAAAAGAAAGGTTCCTTCTTCCACAAGATTTGGTGACTTTTGGGCAACCAATAAGGAGGGCCTTGATCAGATATATCCAATTTTGCAGTCATATAGGATGGGAAAGGAGCCTCCAAGGGTCTTTGATCCATAGGGTTTATTAACAGGATCAGGCTTAGTATCAAGAGACCCACATTTACACATCAGATCATGTTGGATGAAGATATAGTTAGAAATTATTTCTCAATGGAGGAGGTGATAGATAAAAGAAAGAGATGGAAAAGAGTTGCAGAAGTGGAGCATTATATGACTACGGTGAATTCTAATTATCCTAGTGCCTTTGCAGAAGAAAAGGACCGAATTGTCCGAATACAAAGGATATTAGAGCATGCTGAATTGTTGATTGAACAGGCCCCTGCAGGAGTGGAAAGGCCTCCATATGATAAAAATGCTCCATATCAGAGATATGTTAGAACAATGAGTGATTCTACTGCCTCGGAATAGTCTCATGGCTCTAGTGCACAACCTTCTTTAGGAAGATAATTGATCTTGAAGGAGAAGAACCAGAAATTGAGGTAGTTGATTTAGAGGGTGCGGAAGGAAATGTGCTTGGAGGAGAAGAAGTAGATCAACCAACGCCTTCACCTGTAAGGGTTTTGGTAGACCCCCCACCTGAGGATAGATTGGATGTGAGTCTTAGATAGGGAAAGGATGAAATAGATGATATACGAGCATTGGCTTGTACACAGTTTCTGTTTGATGATGAGTTTATTAAGTCCTAGGAGTTTAAGGGATTTGTGTTAAGGTTAAGAAGTGCAGAGTTTCAGAGAAGAGTAGAAGAAGCCAAAGGTAATGCACACCCAGATCAGTATGAGGAAATAACTCAGAAGGTGTTGCAGGAGGTAAGCCAAGATATTGGCCAAATCACTTTAGAAGATGGAAGGCAAATGGTGGAAAACGGTGGTTTGTTGCTGCTGCCACACTGGGATATAGCCACTGCACTTGCTTTGGATACAATCATAAGACAAGATGAAGAAGTGTTTGCCACAGAGGAGCAAGCTAACCAGGCCTTCTTTGTTTCAGGGTTTAACCCTAAGTTTGAGACTTTGGCTATTTGGGCAATGGCACCTAACACAAACAAGCCTAAGGTGGCAGACAGTGTGCATGACCTAACCTAACATGAAATGTCATTAACAAGAGGCTGTCAGGCACCCTTGCCCCCCAAGCTGCATCCTTAAGTGTGCACATAGCCTTATTCACTGAAGCTGCTGCTATAAAACTGTAGGAGTATGATCAGTTAAATGAGTACACCCAAGCTATGGCAGAATTGAATCATCATAGATCTCTTCAGCTTGGAAGCCCTGTTCCTGTAGTGTCTACTCACTCAAGTTCTGCAGAACCTTTTCCATTAGATAGAGAAGCTCTATTGTCAGAAATAAAAGAGCTTAAAGATCAATTGACAGGAGCCACACAGAGTAGGATGGAAATAATTGGCAAGGTGGTTAATAATCTAATTCATCACAGGATTGCCAAAATAGTAGCTAAAGATGATGCCTGGAAGGCTTATTCAGACTTAAGAACAACTTTTGATAAATATGTGCAAGATAGGGCAAATTTGGAAGAAATAGTAAATAAGTGGTTGCCTAAGACTGCTACAATAAGGCAAATTCACAATTGTGCCAAGTTTGATCCTGCAGCAACTGCCAAAATTGTGCCATCATATGATATGATGATAATGTTGGAAAATATTGTTTCTTATCATATAAAATTTGATAAAAATGCTAGGGATAAATGGCATTTGTTGGAGCAGATTGACAAGAAGATAATGCCTGAAATTCTGGATGAAAACAAACAAGTAAAACCTTTGGATCAGTGGAAAGAACAATTCGGAATGAGTTGTTCTCCTTGGAGATGACCCTGGATAATTTCAACAAAGAGATTAGGTCAACCTTGGATGATAGGTACACAACCAATAATGATAAGATTGCAAAAGTTCTATCATTCCAATGGCCTACAGAGAGGATGTCTGCCACATGGGCTGAGAAATATAGTGATTAGAGTATAGGATTGGAGTTCAAGGAGGTCGTGGTCTAATTTTGGCAAAAGCAGCTCTAAAAGCTTTTCATCAACATGAGGATTGGTCTTCTTGGCGGTGGCAACTACGACAAAGGTTATTTTTAGATATTTTGCTGTAAGTAGAGCACATGTTCCTATGCCTCTTGCATTTAATGTAATGAGAAAAGTGGAATCGACAATGTTGAAATAGGTCTTAGGCCAACAAGCCTCTTGACTTCTATATAAGAGCTTGTTTTCTCATTGTAAGGGGTTCTGGAACACAATTTTGGGCAGGTACATTTTGAAATAATACATTCAGGGTTGGAAGTAGACATTTTACCAAGTGAAAATCTCTGTTTGGTATTTTTCAATTCAGAAAGAATTAAATGAAAAATGCATTTTGCATGTGTTTCTCACATCTGTCTCCTTGTATGTTTTCATTTCTCTTATAAATGAAGGAATCAAGGGTTTCTGAATTTGTTTATACACATTTGTTGTATTGAATATCTTATTTGTTGCTTCTGTTCAAGTAATGGATTAAATTGAATATAGGGAGTTGTGTATTTCATTAAGGATCATTAAGAAGAGAGGTGGGAAATACTCTTTTATGGATGGTCATTGTAAGGCAGTGATACAATTTAAATCCTCTGTGTTTGAAGTTTGCATGTCAGAAGGAGACACTTGTAAAAGGTGATTTGACTCTGTACCTTGGATAGGCACCAATCTGAATCTTAACTTGCCCAAAACCCAGAATAATACTTTAAAGACAAATCTTTTGATTTTTCGGTTTGTTTTTTGTTTTTCTGCAGTAAGGTAGTTTAAAATATATGTTCTCAAAGCCAACAATGAGTTAATCTCCAATAACCTAGCCAATTTTGAATTAATTTTATAGTCTTGGTGTTTATGAAAGAGAATATTTCTGCTTGGCAATATCTTATAGTAATTAGGGTTTTGATCAATTGATATTGCAGTAAAGGGAATATACCCCCCTAGGTCTAGCAGAGCCTGAAGTGCAGAGGAGATCAACTTGTTAACTCATGTTCATTGGCCACTGATCTAAGAATCTTGAGCATTAAAGATGGCTACTTTATAGAGATTATTAGGCAATCAGTTGGAAGAACCAACATGTTCTATGAGCAAAAGTGAATGGAACAATGATAGAGTGCAAATATCAATTAGATTATTGTTTGACAAGTGAGAGAATCAAGAACAATGAGATACCATGCTAGAACTGTAAATTGTAAGATTGTATTATCCAAAAGCCAAGAGGTCAGACTTATGGCACAATATGTCAAATCTTCTGTACTATCTTGTCTCCTATCAAAGAACACTGAAATCACATTAGTATACAAGTATGAAAGATGAAAGGATGCCATGGCAGCTATAAGAAAAAACTACTGCTCTTCCTCTGCAAGTTTAGTTCCTTTTTTTTGTCATTTTTCAAGTAGTGCTGCATAACAACTGTGTAGAACATGGTTGTGACAGTCGAAGCCGTGTGCATGCATGGAGAGGAGTTAGAGTTTTGAAATATGATCATGTGTTCTAGGGAAGGTATTGAAGCTGGTGAAGGCAACATATGGCACAAAGTGCTGCCATTGCATTGGGAGCCAATTGATGTGCTAAATCCTCTTGGATCATTAATTAAATTGAAATAGAACTCCACAGTAATCAAGATAACAAGGACAGTTATGAAAGCAATTGTTGTAAGAGTTGGAGGTATGCAACAGCAAAAAGAGAAGTGCCATCCCTACTAACACGCTAGTGACAATCTTGAAAACCAATCAAGAGAAACAATTGACATACTAGATATAATAAAATCTGACATAATTTAGATTACGCTTTGTACACAGGTATTTACTGCTTATGTTGATGATGTAATAACACCACATTAGTTATGTCAAAAAGGTAGCTTACAATGTACATTACAACCACCAATGTAACTTCCCCATGTAATAATAAATACAAGCACACACACCTATAAGTGTGTGCCATCTAATTCTCTCAAACTTTGTGCTTTCATTCTTCTAACATTTGGTATAAGAGAGAGGATGCCCTAGGAAGGGTATGATTCAAAGCGAGGAAACCCTAGGTGAGGGTAAACTAAACCAATCTAATGGAAAAGAAGATTAAAGAGGGGATTAAAGGGAGAAAGGAGAAAGAAATTTGCTGTCAAAGTGTGTCAAATCCACTGTCTAAAAAAAGGAGAAATTGCTGTTGTCAGAATAATTGCAGGTAGAAATCAGAGATCTGTACAAAATCCATGTGGTACAAATGGGCACAATGGAATATGTACAGTACGAATGAACAATGAACAATATAGTATATATGAATAGTAATATTAGAAAAATTGGGTACTTTTATTTTCAAATCTGTAAAATAAGCTCAATATTTTGCAAAATACACACTTTTTTTCCTGCAATTTAAAACCCTAGCAATAGCCAATATTCAAAATCTAGTTCTGCTCGAAGCCCAAACATTGATAGGTCAAATCTTTAATGTCTAGAGTCACAAAATGCTCATGATTGCTGAGTATAGGAATTGTTATAGAGTAATCTAAAAATAGAAAACAAAACAGCTTCAAATCTCTTAGATTCTGATAACTATCATAAAAAAGTCTTGTTAAAATTGTTTGTTTCTTTTGACTTGGTCCCATAAGTTTAGAATGCCACTTCCATTGGTGATCTTTGGGAGAGTTTGAAAAACAAATATCAAACTTTTGAAAAATGTAGTCTTGTATTTGAAAAATCTATTGTTTTATACAAAGTTGGGCGAGCATGGATCATTGTTAGAAGTTAGAACATCTACTTAGGATAAAAGACCTAAGAGATTCGCCATCAATAAACAAGTAGATGAAGATGGTATGTGTTGTGACGTAATCACACATCGCCCCATTGCAAATGGGGACCCCCTCTTTTTCTCGCTTTCCACCTTGGTTTTGCTTTAGGTTTAGGTTTTCTCTGAGCTTGTAGGTTTGGTAGTGTTGTTTTGCCCAAGTCTCGCCAAATTCTTGCTAAGGAGTCCGTATGCTCTCATTTTGATGCATGTCTTGAAATCCTGAAATCGACTAAGTTTGATGTCCTGAAGTCTGATATCTTGAAATCTTGAAAATTGACTAAGCCGGAAATCTGGTGGATCCTCAAAAATGGGGAATCTGCATGGATCTGAGACCTATCTCAAACATCCTGAAAGTATATTTCAAAATATTTAAAGTCCTATACTTAAATATATTGGATTTCAGGTACTAAAAAACTGCCTAAGTATGGGAAAAGCACACTTTTCTCCTATCTCTGCATTCTGCCTTAAGCGCACTTGGAGAGGGTCTTTGCATTGTGAAAAACGAACATCATACATAAAGGCATGAAAAGTACGCCCAAGGCGCACTTCCAGAGGGACCTTGCATTATGCAAAAAATTGAACATTACACAAGAGTTCAAAATCAACGCTCCTTCTCTAGGCGCACTTCTACCCCATCCTTGCATTGTGCATTTTCAACATTTATACATGACCATCTAGAAAGGCCGCTTGAGCGCACTTCATGAAGGGCTTTGCATCATGCATTTTTTTTGGACTTCATACACAGATGCCTCAAACCAGCGCTCAATCCTCTCTAAGGCGCATTTTTAGGTCTTTGCATTGTGCACATTTTGGACACCATGCATACTCCTGCCAAAAGGCCGCTCAAGGCACACTTCCACATAGGCTTTGCATAGTGCAAAAAATTTGGATTTCATGCACAGACACCTAAAACTAGCACTTTTCTCCTGAGGCGCACTTGGAAGGGACCCTTGCATTTTGCACAAATTGAACTCTATACACACAAGTTGAAAATCAACACCCAACCTTCTAGGCGCACTTTCACCCCTACTTTGCATTTTGCATAATTTGAACATCATACACAAAGGTTGAAAGTTAGCGCTCAAGGTGTACTTGGAGAGGGTTTATGTAACTTGTGCATTATGCATTCATGCAAAGGATCTGCACTCCTCAAAAGCGCACTTTCACTATGACCTCGCTTAAACTTGGATTATACACAAATGCATAAAATCAACGCCCTACTTGGGTGCATTTTTGACATGTGCATGCATAAACACTTAATGCACACTCACCTAAAATGTGCGCTCCTCCCTTGATCATGAAAACACATTGAAATCCAGCGCTAAGTATATAGAGAAGTTGGCCTTGGAAGGAAAAATCATGAGTTTTAACTTTGAAATACATGAAAATCATGCTAGGGTGGCCGACCTACAAGCCATTAGGTGAATGATATATCAATGCAAGATCATGTTATTCATCCAAAAAACAAATTTAAGTATAGATATGTGCAGATTTTGGTGCACTTTATGAAGGAGCTTGCATCTTGCAAATTTTAAAGGCTATATATAGCTACTTAAGATCAGCACCTTAGGCGCACTTTGAGTCCACCTTTGCATTATGCATTGTTATATCTTATGCAAACCTACTAGAGGAATGCGCTTTTCAGTGCACTTTTATCATGGTTATGCATAGTGAAGTCTTAACATTTATACGTACACCTCTAAAAACTGCGCCCTCTTCAATGCATACTACCCTGAATTGGCGCTTTTCCTCCTTGCATACATGCTTGCCCAAAATCAGTGCCCGTGTTTGCAACTCACATCGTATACATGACTGCATGAAATTTGCATCTTCCACATAGGGTAAAAGAAAATAGACATGATGTTCTCTATTATCAAGCATTTATGAGAATAATTTGGAATGTTTCATTTTGCAGGTGATGGAGGTCATTACAAAGAAGAAGGATATTCATCATGCAATTTACTCCAGAAGTTCATGTACAAGGTATTTGCTACTCCAAGAGTCCAGAGCTAGAATCTTGCACAAGAAGATGAGAAGAGAAATGAGTTCCAAATATCATAAATCCATAAATTACATCAAGACAACAAGAAGTATCAAAATTCCCAAGTTTTCAAGTTCGAGAAGCTAAGTTCTAGAGGTGAAAATCCTAAGTTCGAAGACTATTCCAGGAAAAATGATAACATTTGGGAAAATATTCCGAGCAGTGTGAACATATTGAAAATCAAACCAGTTTGCTTGAAGAATACTGAGGTGGCATATGCACATCATCAAGCTTATCATGCCCTGCCACATCATCCGTCCACATTCAATGTATCTACAACAAGCAAGAGGCCAAAGAGGGCGTCCATGTGGAAGATACTCTAAAGATTCCATTTCATGCTTATCGCATTGGAAAACGTGCCTTCATTGCCTCTCTTTGGGGCGGTTATGCCTTGTTAAAATCTGGGCCATTGATTCACAAATCAATCCTGGCCGTTCATGTAATTTTTGGAGTCTATAAAAGGCCCATTTCTCTTATTTGTAAAGTTAGAAGTTGTTAGCTCACGCAAGAGTAGAAGTAGAATAAGAGTAGACTAGAGGAGACTCTTTGAAATCATTGAGAGATATGAAATTGTTGTAATCATATACTTCCAAAATCAATACAAGCTCATTGTTGGTTCGCATGGTGATTTTGTGTGGTTATGGGATGTTAGCATGGTTTCTAATTCTCGAATATGATGAAGATGTGTTTCCATGTAGAGCAGAATTAGATTAGAAGTTCATTGATGTAATGTTTATATGTGGAGATATTTGATGAATTCCTTAAATGGTTCATACTTTTTATGATTTGTCGATGATAAGTCATCTTGCAAAGTTAGCCTGAACCATGTTGCTTTAGTTCGGTTGTGGATGTTCGTTCAAGCTGTGCCAGTGGTGGGTGTTTGGATGGAAGTTTACAACATGAAAATCCTTAAGTTTCCTTAGAAGATTGCATCGATTTCGTGTAGTTGTTGGTTCTTATGGCAAAGTGGAGTTTGGTTTCATGTGGAGTTTGTCTATCGTAGCATGTTTCATTATATCGTCCTTAGAATAGTTTTCTAAACCCTTTCCTTTTGCCTTTTCTTTCATGTCCGTTAGAGTGAGTTCCATTCATAAGAAGGAAGTAATATATTTGAGTGGAGTAAGGAGTCAATTCAGCATAAGTCCCTTTGTGAGTTTCAGCAAAATCACATCAACTACTGAGTATATCCATTGCAATACACAAATCAGGAACCTTGGAGTTGTCTCATTGGATCACATTGTTTAGCCATTGAGAGACTTTGTTCAAGAGAGGATAGAATACTTGGTATTTTATTCTGAGTTTGCATGTGGATAAAAAACACATCAACAGTATGGTTGCTTTGATCATTAATAATTTGTCTTTGTCGTTTGAAATTTTTTGTGGAGTTTTTTAATTTGTTGGCAAAGAGTTAGACTCTCACCTTTGAAAAAGTTAGTTCATATTTGTTGCAAAAAGAATGGAGACAAATGCAAATGGCTGAGTCCAATTTTGGACAATCTGAGAGTGCACTTGCTGCATAGTACAAAGGCAAAGCAAAGAGAACTTTGACTTCTAATTCACAATTCAAGCACAAAGTCAAGTGTTATTATTATCATAAGTTTGGACATATCAAAAAACATTGTTGGAAAAACATCTCATAAGAAGCTGTGGGTTGAAGCTAATGTGGTAGTTGAGGTAGAGCAAGACATTGGGGAGGAAGAGTATGCTTTGGTGGCATCTTTTAGAGATAATAGTGATCCAACTAGTTGTTGGTTTAATTCTGGTGCATTTCAACATTTTATCTATTGTAGAGACTAATATGTCAAGTTTATTGTTGATTTTAATTCTATAGATTCTATTTATTTGGGTGATGGTAGAATGCATGTAGTAGAAGGGGTACGAATGTTTGGATTTCAGTGCTGCAATAAAATTTATAGTGAGGGATGTTATGTTTATTCTAAATTTGAACAAAAATATATTGTTTTTTAGTCAACTAATAGAAAATCCTAATATTGTTGTGAATTTTTGTAGAATGAAGTGTATTGTAATTGACATCAAGCATGACATAATGGTTTCCCTAGACATTGGGCAAAGTGGTTTGTATAGGCTAGTTGATCTTGTTGCAATTAATTTTTATGCGTTATCTATGGAGGACAACAATAGCATTTTGTGACATGAGAGATATGGACATCTTAATCTTTAGTATTTAGCCAAATTGACTAGAGACAATATGGTTCAGGGATTGCAATCTATTAAGGGGAAGCAAGATATATTTGTAGGGAGTTTGCCTACTAAGCAAAGATGAAAGTGGTTTCCTACTTGAGGGTCATGGCTGTAATAGAGGTTTTATATCTCATTCATGTATATCTATGTGATCCATTTGGAAATCATGAACAATCCTCGATACGAGGTACTCTCTATTGTTGGTTGATGATATCTTAAGGAAAATGTGGGTATACTCTTTGAAGAAAATTTTTGATGATGTTGGAACATTATCAAGTTCAAAGCATTGGCTGAAAATTAGAAAGGTAGGCGGACCAAGACTTTGAGCTCTAATAATGGAGGTGAGTTCACTTCCAAGCAGTTTTAGGATTATTGCGAGAAGGAAGGTTTTCAAAGGCAATTGGCAACCCTTACACCCCTCAACAAAATAGGTTTTTTTAAGGAGAAACATAACTATCATGAAGATGGTTTGGTGCATGATGCACAGAATAGGTGCATTGTACGAATATTGGGGTGAAATAGTGAACATGACGGTGTATCTGAATAACAAAAGTTCTTGTAAAGCCTTGCAGGATTTTACCCTTGAAGAATCCCAATTTGGACTCAAACTAAAGGTGACCCTTTTTTTGTGCTTTTGGTGCAATGGCATATGCTTTGGCTTGAGAGCAAAAGGAGTAGATTGAATTCTATGAACTTCAAATATTTCTTTGTTAACTAGAGTGAACAATCTAAGGCATGTAGACTCATTGATATTTTTACTAACAAAGTCATACTTAGTTAGGATGTTGATGTAGAAGAAACAAAACCTTTATTTGATTGTAGCCATAACCAACCAATTGTCAGTGATTAGTCTGGAACTAGTGATATGGTTCCTTTGAAAGATGAAATCTCTAGTTATTTTGTACTCTATCACAATTATCAATGGTCAGACTGATTCTCCTGCACCATTGGTATATTAGAGGTGAAAGGTTGAGTTGAATTCAACTCTAGATGTGGTTGCTTCACCATAAAAGTCTTATATTACACAATAATAGAGACCCAAGTGGTATTATTCCACTCTTCGAGATGTGAGGGAGGACGAGTTTCTCAATTAGATGTGCGACCCTTGTGAATGGGGAAACAAATTGTTGGTTTACATGAGCACGTTCATTTTGATCTCTCTTTTGACCTTTTCAAGGTGCTTGAACCCCAACGGTATGCATATGTGAGAGGTAAATTTGAATGGGAGGCTGCTATGTAGGCTGAATGTGATTCCTTGATTAAAAATTATACCTGGGAGTTGGCTGAATTGCCTCTAGGTAAAAGGCCCATTGGATGCAAATGGCCATATAAGATCAAGTGTAAGTCGATGATGCTTTGCACAAGTATAAGGCTTGCTTTTGCAAAAGGCTATTTGCAATAGGAGGAGCTGACTATGAGGAGGCTTTTGCTTCTACAATAAAGATGATCACGTTTTGATTGCTTCTTGCCTTAGCAACCAAGCTTGGTTGGAAGGTGTATCAGATGGATGTGAATAATGCCTTATTGAATGGGGATTTAGAAGAGTAGGTCTTCATGGTGTAGTTTGAACGAGTTTAGGTACTTGGTAGTAATCATCTAGTTTTTTAGCCTCTTAAGTCTATGTACGGGCTTAAGCAAGCTCCACAAGCTTGGTAAATAAAAATTAATCACTTTTTTTTGAGATTTTGGATTCGAATGAAGTCTATCTAATCTGAATCTCTATGTTAAATTTGATGATGTCAACATTATGTTTCTTGTTGTCTATGTTGATGATCTTGCCATCATAGGTAGTAGGGCCACTACATTGCAACACGTGAAACCTGATATAAGTTCTTTTGACATGATTGATCTAGGCCACCTACATTATTGCTTAGGTTTAGAGTTCAAGCAACATGACCTTTCTATTTTCATGGCTTAAGTCAAGTACACTATGGAATTTGGATCTTTTGGAATGGTTTTGTATGGTTGATTGTAATCCTTCCACTACACCTACGGAGGTTGAGCTAAAGTTCTGTTGATGAGGCATTCTATAGACAATTCATCGACAGTTTGATATGTGCTACATCCACATGATTGGATCTTTGTTTTGTTATTTGTTATCTCTCTTAGTTTTTAGCCCAACTGAAGCTTGTTCATTGGTAGGCAACAAAATTTGTGTTGCAATAAGTCAAAGGAACTCTTGACTTTGGCATTCTTTATTAGAGGACAAATGATTTTATGTTGACAAGATATGGACTTTGATTGGGCCAGTTCAATTGATACTTGGAGATTAACTTGGCTATATTTCCTCCTTGGGCTCAGGAGTTGTTTCATGGTAGAGTAAGCCTCAACATACTGTAACCTTATCTTCCACTAAAGCAAAGTACAAATCAATTGTCAATGCTAGTTGCAAAGCAGTATGGTTACATTGAATTTTGGGTGATTTGAAACTTCCTTATATTACGTTGATTCTATTTTGTGTGACAATCAAGCAGCCTTGAAGTTAGTTAAGAAACCAGTTTAATCTACTTGCACCAAGCACATTAAGTGATAGCACACTTCCTCACATTCAAGCTCTGATACCAAAATGATAGCACACTTCCTCACATTCAAGCTCCGATACCAAAATGATAGCAACACAACCTCTCACACATGCTCTGATACCCAATTAGTGACAGTACATACTCAAACACACACTCTAATGTCTAAATGCTTGGTCTCTTACCCTTAGACAGATCTCTACAGACTCCCTGTTCGAACAACGACAGGACAGGACAGCTATATTAACAATTCTGTATCTGAACATTTTAAGACACATGAATTTCCCAGGTTATACTCAGTGACAGAAACCCCAAACGAAATGAACCTTAGTGACAGGTATCTTCCCATGAATTTATTTATAATGACAGGAACCCTTTCATGGTCAGGAATTCAATCCAGAAATGAATCTTAACAAGAACATCTCAACATACAAGTAATTGAAATCTGATTACAAAACTATGTTAACATAAATCTTTTATTTAGATTCAATATGGGTCAGGAATACAGAAACGATACATTCATCTACTCTCAGATTTGTCATTCTTTACATAACTTAATATACCTGGGCTTTCATTAACACAACCCGATTCCTTACTTCCATAGTCGGTTCTTTTCCTCTCTTGCTTCTTCGCCCATATTACCCTTGTTAGCATTCTCAATCTACACCGGCTTCGCCCAACCTTATCAAGAATCTTTATAGCATATCTTTCCAGCCGACGGTGAGAATGGCTTCCACGATCAATTAAATGACTCCTCTGTTTCGCGGTCCTTCGTCTTCCTTCCAAGTTTCTACCTCTCCCATTCGGTGATCTCACCTTCTGAATATCTTTTTTCCCATAGTTGAAAAACTCGGACTCGGCAAAAACTCAGTAGATCCAAAATTTTTAGAAACTCGGGACTCGCCAAAAACTCGGGGAAAAACTTGGCAATAACTCGGCAAACATAAATTTTTTTAAAATATTCTTAAAAAACACACATTTCTGAAATTGTAGAATGCATTGTTGATTTCCTTCATAAATAAATCAAAATTAAGAGTTTAATACATATCATAGACAAAAAAAAGAGTTCAACCTTCGAATACATATGAAATTCTAGTTTGATAATACATATTACATATCAAACCAAAAAAAGAGTTCCATTATCACTAGAAGATATAAATCATAAATTTCTTCTACGACTAAAGCTCAAAAGAGTTTTGTTTCTCTTTGTGGGTGGTGCGAAAGTAGCTGCTCTAGCTGAGGTATCCTCAACAGGATCCTCATCTATAGGATCAAGCGGTACATGTGAGGAACCCGCCCCTGATGGCACATCAATATCATCATCTGACTCTGTCTCTGAATCCTCAAATGCTGCAACATTCGCTTGCCATTTAGCTGTATCCCTCTCCATAGCAGCTATATCATCATCATCATGGGATGGATTAACATCAACATCCTCAGCAATCCAATCTGAATATGGATCAATGTCGTCAAGGTCCAATGCCTGATATGAGTCCTGGCCTTCTACCTTCTCATGTAACCAAAGGTTGTACCGCACATAAACAAGGTCATTCAAGTGCTTTTGAGTCAACCTGTTGCGCTTCTTTGTGTGAATGGCCTCAATAACACTCCAGTTGCGCTCACAACCGGATGCACTACAAGGCTGGGATAAAATCCGGATGGCTATCTTTTGAAGATTAGGTGTTGAGGCACCATAATCTTCCCACCATAAATCTGCAAGGATAATATTTATAATTTTGTAAGGATTTTAGTAAACTTAAATATTAAAATAAATAGTAAATGAAAAATAAACATATGTTTTTTATCTGGTTGCAGAGTGGATCTCCTACGAATGACATCTCTTGAAGAAAAAAAAGGCCCATCTGCATTCTTATAGGCCTGTAACTCATCGAGTATGATGTCCCGAAGGTTATCATCAAAGACCAACCTCTCCATGCATGTGTTCAGGCCAAGCTTAACCTCAGCATCTGCTTTGAATGAAGAGGAGAAGAAAAACGCGGGGTTCAAATAGTAACCAGTAGCATGAATATGTTGGTGGAGTTGTCGATTCCACCTCCGATCAATAATGCGCCATATGGGTTCATATTTTGTTTTATTCGACCCATACAAATGCTGAATGGCCTCTTTGGCCTTATCCATGGCCTCATATAGATACCCCATGGGATTTTGATCCCCATCCACCAATTGTAGAACCCTAAGCAACGGTTCTGACACCTAAATCAATAGTTGATGAAAATAAAATTAGAGAATTATAGTAATTGAAATTCAACAAATATAAATATAAGTTTTTTACAAAATCAACAAATTTTAACATTAGCAAATAAAAAAATAAATAAAAATTAGTGTTTGAAAACTTGCCTTGATGATCTCCTCCATGGATTTTTCCATGACAATATCATAAACTGCTTTCTCGACCCTCTCTGCTTCCGGCTTCCTATGATAAGGACTCTCTATCCACCTTTCGGCCACAAACATGCGCCTAAGGTGGGGCAATAATGCTTCTATACTTTGCAAGGTAAGGAAATTAGTGGCAAAGCGTATGACTCCTGATCGTGTGAGCTCCTTGCCACTAGTGTACTCTCTCATAAGATTTAGGACCCATGTGGTTGTAGATGTATTTTGTGATACTTCTTACCTCTTCAACCACATTCTTCACCCAGCTTAATTTTCCAATGTTTTCAAGAAGAAGGTCAATACAGTGGGCAGCACAAGGGCTCCATAAAATGGTTGGATGGCTCGCCTCTAGAAGTCTACCGGTTGCCACATATGCAGCTGCATTGTTAGTCACTATTTGGACGACATTTTCCACTCCCACCTCCATCACCACCTCATCCAACATGTTGCACAAGGTTTCTGCATTTTTTATTTGATTGGAGGCATCAACTGACTTTAAAAAGACTAGCTGCCCCGCTAAAGCCACTAAAAAATTGATGAGAGTCCTATTCCTGGCATCTGTCCATCCATTAGATAAAATAGTGCAGCCTTTTCTTTCCCAGACTTTCCTCTGATCTTGTACTAGTAGATGTGTGTGTTCAACCTCCTCTTGCAACAATGGGCCACTCAACTCATGACGACTTGGTGCCTTGAACCCCTTATCTGCCACAGTCAATGCAGTGACCAAGTGCTCCCAATAAGGACTCGAAGCGACATTGAAGGGAATATTGTTGTAGTACCAAAATCGTGCACATGCCAACTTCGCCTCACGATGCACCTCTCTATTCCATGTATTTGCAAGACCGTCTAATGAAGGTTGCGCACCAGGAGTGTTCCGAGGAACAAAAAAGCTATCAAGCCCTTTGCCTGATTGTCGTATCCGTGCCCAATGGAAGGCGTAGAAGAGGCCTCTACAGTGACACCTCTATAATCTGACCCTGTAGAACTCAAATCTCGATTTGGGGCTGCCATTGCCTCTGCTGCTCTCTTTTTAGCTTCGTTCTTTCGTTGATAATCCATAAGGAGGACGTGTGCCTCCCTCTGAACCTCCACAAGAGCTTTGTCACATACCTCAACATCATTGCAAGGGACCTGTGCAAGGTGGTATTTAAGTCGATTAACGCCTCCGGACATATGTTTAGTGCAATGGATACAAATGACATCTCCTCACTTTGGACCTAGTGTCCCATGTTTCCAGCAAGGGTCCTTAGGTTTGCCACCGGTTCTCCTACCTCCAGTTCCACTTGCAGAAGCCATAAGTTATACCCTGTTACCTATCAAAAAAGAGAGAACAAAAAAGGTTCAATTAAAAATTTAAATTTGACAATAACACAGTTGACTGTTGTATGGCTGTATTTTGACATTTTTGCCATAAAAACAATCAAAATTATAAAAAGACTGTATGATCATGATGTATCATATGAAAGAAGAGATTTTGGACGAACTGTCAAACTCAAAATTTAAACAAGATTATGAATCATGATGATAGTTAATTTTAAAAAACATTTGAAATTTTAAAAAGACTATCATATGAAAGGAGAGATTTTGGACGAATTGTCATAATTTATAATTTTATAGTTTTATATAGGATTATGATATATTTAAATTTTATTCTTTATAATAGAAATTTTGAAAAGACTGTATCATCATAAATTCATAATCGTATATAAATTTTGACAGTTCCTTTCAAGTTTCATATGATAGTCTTTTTTAGTTTTTTTAAATTTTAAAACTATTAAATATTTTTAATTTTTTACTGTTACAATCGAAATTTTAAAATGCTGTATCATATGAAAGGAGAGATTTTAGACGAATTGTCAAAATTTATATACGATTATGATGATAGATTCATAAGAATCTATCATCATAATCGTATATAAGTTTTGACAATTCGTCTAAAATCTCTCCTTTCATATGATACAGTCGTTAATAGTTATAAATTTATAATATATATTATATATCATCATAATCGAATATAAATTTTGATAGTTTGTCCAAAGTCTCTCCTTTCATATGATAGTCTTTTTATTTTTAAAATATATCATCAATGATCATAATCGTCTATAAATTTTGATAGTTCGTCTAAAATCTCTCCTTTCATATGATACAGCATTTAAAATTTCTATTTCAAATTTACCTTTGGAAATTGGAATGAATCCAATTAGAGGGAGGAGGTTTCATCGCGCGCTAGCTAGGGTTTTGTCGCCGCTGTGGGTCGTGGGTTTCGTCGCCGCCGTTTGAAGACAACAAAAACGCATTTTTTACTTTTTAGGTTTTGTTTTATATACCTAAAGTCTCCTGATTTTTCTCAGAAGAACTTGTGTGGAATGGAGGGTTTTTTAAGTATTTAGCGCCGCGAGTTTTTGTAAAACTCGTGCCGAGTTTTTCTCAGAAAAACTCGCAGCAGATGCTGCATCGCGAGTACTCGCGATTTACCCGATTTTTTGGCGGGTTTTTCATCTGTGTTTTTTCCCTCTTGTTCTCAAAACCCACGACCGTAACATATGACTGGGTTCTCTCTATCTGTCCTCTCGGACTCTCCTTTTTTTGTTTGTGCCTTTCTGAGACGTCGACTTCCTCTATAAACCAAAACCCCTTCTCTAATCTATCCTTGTTCTCTTTCCTGACAGTTTCTAACTTCCTCGTGGTTGGTTTGCAACACCTTCTGGTTTGGCGGCAATAACTAATTAACATCCCTTCTTCCTAACCGTTCAACAGTTTTTCCCTAGCCATTTGATGACAAACTATCGTTGAATGTCGTCGTTAGAACAAAGTGCCTCTAAGGCCGAAATAGTCCACCAAGGAAGGGGGTCGGATAGCTCTCAAACTGTTAATAAACAACAAAACATTGACTAAATAAACTGAAACTAAATGGAGAGGTGATGCTCATGCATCAGACTCCCCAGGAGAAAAAAAAGGAAGCATGTGCTCTTGCACATGAGGCTACCAAACAAACTCATCTACTATTGTTCTCTTCTTCCTCTTCTTCCACAATCGTTTTGGAATCATCATCCTGCTTTTCGTACATTGGTGTTCTTTACTTGGTTCGATTCTTATCAATTTAGTTCCATTATATACCATCCTCCTCCAAAGCTTCCTCATCCATTCATCCTCAACAGTACATCAACTTCCAGAAAATTAACATAGTCTATGTCTTCCCACTCATGCATTTGATCCACTTGTCTGATCAATTTAACAAAATCTTCTAACAACCATTCGACTGGAATTTCACCATACACATTACATCTCACATTATCCTTACTAAAATCTGTATATATAAGACTATGTTTCTTCCCGTATTTCTCTTTATGTAACATAACTAATTCTAATGAATCAATGTTTTCATTTACTTTTTTTTGCATCTCTGTAAGAAAGCCTTTATAGTCTCTTGTTGTCCTTATTATTTGTACATCTTCACCAAAGTCATTCACAATCTTATGTAAATCTGCATTCACCATTTCATATACTTCCTTCCCCATGGTCCAACTATACACCATTAAACCACTTTTAATTCCTGCTTCCTCATCACAAACCCCAATGCCATGCACTATTCCAGACTTTTGCTCAAATTCTTCATTAATCAACATACCAAATGAATACATAACAACATTCTCATAAAAGGTTTTCGTATTTACCTTTGACTTCACCGCTGCACCAACTCCTTTGTTTTCAGCTGTAACCTTCATTTCTTCTTCCTTTGTTATCTTTCTTTTATGCATATCTGCACCCTCATTCTTCTTTTGTCTTTCTAATTCAAACTCAGAAAATGGTGTCCTCAAACCATCTGCACCATTCTTGGTTGCTGCCCCTACTTAAAATTCTGCCTCTACCATGTTTTTATCATGAATGTATTTGCCTTCATCTTCCTTACTCTCTGCTGCTTCAGCTTCCTTTTATTTAATTTCTGCTGCTCCTACCTCATTTTCCATGCCTTTTCCTGCTGTCCAACCTTGGTTCTCATTCCTCATAGCCAACTCATTCCTCATACCCCTTTCATACTCATTGTTAAACTTCCCAATCTGCCTTCTTTTATTGCCTTTCTTTTTGTATTTTTCTCTTCTCATTTCTTTCTCAATCACAATCAGCTATAACTTGCTCTCATATTCATAAATTTCATTCAAATCCTCAAAATCATCATCATACGAATCAGATTGGCTACCTCTTACCTTGCACTTACCATGCTGCTCTTCCTCAAACTCTGTTGTATGCTCTTGGGCATAATCTTCCTTCTCATCCTCTATGGCTTTATTCAGGTTTCCTTGTTTACCAGACTTGTCTTCTTCTTTACATCTTCTATCCTCTTGCTTTGTCTTCTTATCACCATGTCCTTCATTGCCATCTTCTTCTACTTCTGTTCCATGCTTCACTATCCACACTTGAGTTTCCATCTTCTGTTTTTCTATTTCTGCACTTGGCCTCCCTTCTTGTTTATCTTGAAACTTTGTCATTTCTTTCATCCTTTGTCTCTGTTTACTGTCACAAACTCCATCATTAGTTACCCACAGTTTACATCCTAATTGCTGTCCTTCCTTAATGGATTTCTTCTGCCAACTTGGCACTATATATCCATATTCATTCCTCTTTTCTATATCAACTTGCATAACCACATTCTTACTTCCATATACATGACTAAAAACACCATTCTTACCTCCATTCATTTGTGCAATAACTTGCTGTCCTGATTTACTTTCATTCTTGGCTTCATGGCTTGTCAACTCTTCCGTTTTGTAGGCTCCCTTTCCTTCATCTGCAATGTCCTCCAATGCATCATGAAACTCTAAGGCAACTTCAACTTCTTCTTTATTGAACTGCAAAACTTCAGCATTAACCTTTTCTTCATTCTCAGGTGCTTTGCCATGTACCCCTGTTGCAAAACTTTCTTGACATACTGCTGCAACTAATCGCTTCTCGTTCTCATCTTCATCTCCAATTACAGGTGCTTTTCTTACCCCTTCTCTCATCATCTTCAAGGTTTGGTTCTCAATCTTCCTCTTTCCTGCATTCACATTCTCAAACATGACATTAGAAAATAAATCAAGAGACCAAGATGTCTCATTAAGTGCCTCCTTTATGGACACTTTTCCCTCCTCTTCCAATAGTTCTTCCTCATCGTCATCTGGATTTTCACAGTCTATTTTCTGAACTTTTTCATCTTCATTTCCTACACACAAAACATCACTCGCAACCCTGTCATCACAATGGGACTCAACTATACCCATTTTCTGTTTTTCTTCATCTTTTTCTTTCTTATCTGCATCTTTCTTTTTAATCCCATCTTCAAGGGCATCCATTCTTGCTTCTATTTTCTTCAACTCTTCATAAAGCCTTCTACTTTGTTTTTCTTCCAAATATTGTTCCATAGGTTCCCACACAACTGGCTTCTTCAAGACTATCTTCCTTCTCTTTGATAAATACATCTTGCTCACTGCTGCACTTTTTTTTTTTTTTACAACAAAATCTCTCACCTTCAACAACTACCCTCTACCCAACAAGACCCTGGAAGATGTACCTCTCAAATCCCCCTCTACCCACTCTCTCTTAGTAGAGGAAGTTATACACCTTCCACCCAGTTTATCTTTGCTGGAGGATAGAAGTTACAGACCCTTTCTTATGCTTGCAACAACAAATTCTCTCATACCTCTGACAACAAACTCTTTCACAACTCTCTCATACCTCACTCTTCAAACATACTTTTCACCATGCCAGCGATCTTCTGGCTCTGATACCAAAATGATAGCACACTTCCTCACATTCAAGCTCTGATACCAAAATGATAGCAACACAACCTCTCACACAAGCTCTGATACCCAATTAGTGACAATACATACTCAGACACACTCTAATGTCTAAATGCTTGGTCTCTTACCCTTAGACAAACCTCTACAGACTTCTTGTTTGAACAGCAACAGGACAGGACATCTATATTAACAATTCTGTATTTGAACATTTTAAGACACAGGAATTTCCCAAGTCTATATTAACAATTCTGTATCTGAACATTTTAAGACACAGGAATTTCCTAGGTTATACTCAGTGACAAAAACCCCAAATGAAATGAACCTTAGTGACATGAATCTTCCCATGAATTTATTTATAATGACAGGAACCCTTTCATGGACAGGAATTCAATCCAGAAATGAATCTTAACAAGAACATCTCAACATACAAGTAATTGAAATTTGATTACAAAACTATGTTAACAAAAATCTTTTATTCAGATTCAATATGGGTTAGGAATACAGAAACGATACATTCATCTATGATAAGCACACAAATATACTGAGGGGGGGGGGGGTGTGAGTCAGTATATTACAATTTTTACCAACTTATTAATCACAATGTCCACTATTCAAGAATATAACAATATGAACAATTTGACACCAAGATTTTATGTGGAAACCCTTATGGGAGAAAACCACGGTACAAATAATGTACTATGTACTTTATATTTATATAAGTTTACAATGATTGTAGGCACCAACCTATTAGAGGCACCAACCTCTTAAACTGTTTTGTAGGCACCAACCTACAAGGAGCACCAACTTCCTCTTCCAAGGCACCAACCTTGGCTAACTTGAGGCACCAACCTCTTGAGAATGACTGAAAATTTGAATGTAGAATGAGATCCTCAAATCTGATCTGCTCTTTGCTTCATACCTTATCCTTCTTTGTGATGTATGCTGTCACTTTAATGCCCACACAAGAAATATAATCTTCTGTTCTGATTTTCACATGACTATTCTCACACATCTGATTTCAACTTTTCACACATATATTTCTGCTTTAAAGCATGTTGTAGTAAATCAGATACATCTGCTGGAGTATGACTGTTTTCTTTTATTCTTCACTCACTTTCTTTACAAAAACTTCACACATATGATGCAATCTCTTTCATATACTTTTTCCTTCAACCTTGCATAAAATCCCCTTCACCAATCTGTTTATTATTCAATCTTTCAATCTGCTGTTATATTTAGATGTCTGCCTTCATTTGGACTGATTTTTATTTCTGCTCTTCACAGAAATCTGATGGTGCTTGAATGATATAACTTTATTCCACACACTTCCTTCACACTCCACTCTTAATCTTCACATCTCACTTGTACTTCCATCTTATATCTTCTGCAAATACCTTTAGATCTGCATATCTCTATATATGTAAATCTCTTTGCTGATGTATCTATAATATAGGTTTTAAAACACACTTCTTAGAATAAGTCTGATTTGCACTTCATAACACTGCTCCTCCTCTTCTTTATACTCAGAAAATCTTCATTCAATTACTTTCCTTCAAACTACTCTCCACATCTTCCTTATATGCCTTCAAAGATTCTAATAAATGGACACAACTATTTCCAAGAGACAACTCTTTCAATAGTCACACCTTTTGTTAACCTTGATCGCTACCTCACCGAATTATTATGCTCATTTGTTAATGAATCGCTGCCCTCTACAAATAGTAATCGTTGCCACTTATGTCTTAATACTTACCACTTTAATTACATCTCATTTACCACTTCTAATTTTGTCTTTATTGACAAGTCAGCATCCTTTTGTCTTATTCTATCCTTTTTGATCGCTGACTTATCCTTTGTATATTATGAGACTTTGTTTTATTTTCAAATCGTTTGATATTATCTTTTTGTCTTATTTCCTTTTTTGACCTTTTATGGATAAGACAATTTTGTCTTACCTGAATTTTGTCTTATGTGTTGCCTTCTTTATTCTTAAAAAAACTGATCATACTTTTTGATTTTTGGAATTGCTCCATACCTTATATTATTTAATTAAGGCATTTTGTCTTATACTCTGTGTAAATCACATAGCCATCTTGTTATATATTGATTGGTCTGTTTTTTTCTTCTTAACCACATCATATGTAACTTTGTCTTATTTACAAGTCACTTTGTCTCTTTCATAAAATCATTTTGTCTTTATTTCTATCTTATACAAAATTCATTGGGAGTCTGTCTTATTCACAAATCATACTTAGCTACCGCTCGATATTGTGTATCACTTGGAATCTTTGTAATGCTAATAAGTACTTATATATGATCGGTTTGTTCAACTATTGTAAATCTTTAATCTTCATGATGACAATGATGATTTGCTTCATGTATTGTATGACGTTTATCAATGACAACGTATTCCAACAATCTCATTTATACCTTGACAACACTAATGACAATCTTCGACAATCTCGTCCATACATCTTGTACAATCAATCCAATCAATCTTCACCACAACATCTCTTAAACGTTAATCTTGCCAACAATCTCAGTCTTATGTCTTTGACATTAGTGACACCACTTCTTGTTCATGCACCTTCTTGACATCAATGATAACATGTTCTTATACTCTCGTCTATTCATGACTATTTTCTTAATCTCAATGACAACATGTGTATGCACCTTTGATATTAACGACAATATGTCTTCTCACCTTTGACATCAATGACAAACATTCCAACAATCTAGTCTCAAACTTGTCATTCTTTACATAACTTAATATACTTGGGCTTTCATTCGCACAGCCCTGTTCCTCACTCCTACAGTCGGTTCTTTTCCTCTCGCGCTTCTTCGCCCATATTACCCTTGTCAGCATTCTCAATCTACCGGCTTTGCCCAACCTTATCAAGAATCTTTATAGCATATCTTTCCAGCCGACGGTGAGAATGGCTTACACGATCAATTAAATGACTCCTCTATTTCGCGGTCCTTCGTCTTCCTTCCAAGTTTCTACCTCTCCCATTCGGCGACCTCGCCTTTTGAATATCTTTTTTCCCCACGACCATAACATATGACTGGGTTCTCTCTATCTGTCCTCTTGGACTCTCCTTTTTTTTTCTGTGCCTTTCTAAGACGTCGACTTCCTCTATAAACCAAAACCCCTTCTCTAATCTATCCTCGTTCTCTCTTTCCTGATAGTTTCTAACTTCCTCATGGTCGGTGTGCAACTCCTTCCGGTTTGGCGGCAATAACTAATTAACATCCCTTCTTCCTAATCGTTCAACAGTTTTCCCCTGGCCATTTGATGACAGAAACTATCGTTGAATGTCTTCGTTAGAACAAAGTGCCTCTAAGGCCGAAATAGTCCACCAAGGAAGGGGGTCGGATAGCTCTCAAACTGTTAATAAACAACAAAACATTGACTAAATAAACTGAAACTAAATGGAGAGGTGATGCTCCTGCATCATTAAGGTTTATCATCACTACATTTGGCAATTGGTTGACATTGATGATAATTCTCTTCACTACTACACATCTTAGGAATGGTTTGTTGATCTAACGACCAAACCTCTAGTTGCTATTCTTTAGACTTTTAGACATAGTGGAAAAATATACTTTGTACACATAGGCATCTATTGCTTATGTTAATGATTTAAAGGCACCACATTAGTTATGTCTAAAAAGTAACTTACAATGTAAGTTACAACCACCAATGTAACTTCCCCATTCAACAATATATACAAGTATACATACATTGAAGTGTGTGTGATCCAATTCTCTCAAATTCAATGCATTCATTCTTCCAACGAGTCAATGATTGATTGTCTAATCCACCAGGAATTAACTCTAAAAAAGCATTGAGTATGAGTTGCAGATCATAATGAATTTCTCTTGGTGATAGATTACCATAAAATAAAAACGGAGTTGGCGTTTCACAACATTCATATCATAAACACAGTTGAAACCAAACACACCATTGAGATACAGAAGGGAAATTGCAAAACTTGGTAGAGAAGACAATTTCTACATGATCCATAAACTAGCATGGATAGTCCATTGCTTAGTTCATCACAAATGAATTGTTACAAGTGTTGTTCCAACTTCATGGACCATTAAACAACACAAATGCTTGAATTTAGATGTTTTCACAATCTCTTAAAAGGCTGTTATCTACTTTATTCACACAGTATTGCAGCCCTTCACATGAACATAAAATGCTACATACTTTGCATACTAATGTAAACCTTCTAGCCATTCCACTGATATGTTGTACTTTGCTTGTTAGGAGTCAATTGAATGCTTCTTCGTACTTGAGTAGAATTAAGAAACCTTTCCTACTTAATCTTTCATGAATTACTTGTATTCTTTGTGGTAGATTGATTTATGAGCTGGTAAGAATTGAACAAGTAATCCAACATTCAAACACACTCACAATAGAGAGAGAACACAAGATTTACGCTGGAGAAACCTGAATCGGAAGAAAACACCAGCAAAGGGAAGATTAGCTTCCTATGATACACTATGAACATGTAGTTACAGGTTTGTTGCCTTCACGAGGCCTTCAATGATGCTAATTACAATCAACAACATCCAAACCTGACATCTGACCTTTGGAATTCTGTGGAGAAGTGTTCATAACATCACACTTTGCCAACTATGTAATGTCCCTTTTTGGGACATTTCCAACTTAATGGGAAACTCCAACTTTCCTGTAGAAAGTTGGGTTGGTCATATTGAGTTTTGGGTAGTGGCAGCGAGTATGGAAGTTCGAGATGAGTTTAATGATGCTTCTCGGATACAATTCCGACTGTTCGGGTGCACTCCAAAGTTCTTAGAGAACTAGAGTTTGCTTGGATGTGAGTTTGGTTCATGGCATTGAGCTCAGTTGGTGTTCATGATCACAATGATGCTTTCAGAAGCATTTTCGGCTTTCCAGTTTGTTCTCCAAACTTATTGGAGAAGTCGTTTATTTATAGTAAGTCATCCAGTTGGCGTCATTCTTTATCCCAAGCCTTCAGGATCATGTTGGTATGGTTTATTTTGCAATTTGCTTCAGTTTGGGATTTTCTGTAAGTTGGGTGGTTTATTGAGCTATTTAATTGTTAATTTTACATAAGTTATCTAAAGTTGATAATATCTAAAGATGACTTCAGTGTAATAGCTCATTGGAAAGGTAAAGTGATTTATTAATTGATTAGGCACATTAAAGTGAGCGCTTAGACATGGGAAAAGGAGGAATTATTGGAGTAAGTGAAAAGTTAATTATTTTCAAAAAGAAATAATTCTCATGTGACCTAAAAGTGCCTATATAAGGAGGTTGAAGGTTCATTGTTGGGGCTTAGGCTATTGATTTGATATTGTTATGTTGTTGGATTGAAACTGTGTGTTCTTCCATTCCTTCTTGAGGATGAAAACTGTCTTGGAGATCAGTTTTAGTGGTGAAAGATCCACCCTAGTTGGTAATGGTGATTTCACATAGAGAACACATTGGTGCTATAATGGATTTTGATGTTTTCTGAGTTCTGTAGATTTGATTGTTCATATTATATTTTGGAGTGAATAAAGAATGGAATTACTAATCATTTTGAGGAGTTTCAAGCTATTCCTATTGTTGGTCGTACAGTTCCAGAAGGAAGGCATGAGGGTTTGGATAAAATAATGCTGCTTTCTATGATCAAAACCTCTTCCCATTGTGACGCCTAGTCTTGATATCTCTAGCCGTCTCATTTTAGATGTGTTTTTGAAGTTGCTTGTAGTTATTGGATTATATTGCAGGCTGTACACTTGTTGTTGCAGGTTGTACCAATCCAAGGAGGTTGTGTGGGAGTCTTTGAGGTTGAAACGCCTCCTTTTTATAGTCTCTTGGGCTGTATGGTGGCGCCCAACCCTTATAATCAATTTGCAGGAGTTTTTGTAGTGAGCCATTCCAGTTGTGAGGAGTTTGGAGTTGATTAGTGAGTTTTCTGTGCTTATTTTAGTGTTGTTCATGCATATCTGCTGATACAGTGACTTTTGAGGGTTTACAGTGGAAGTGTAATATCCCTTCTAAGGATATTCTGATTATTTATGAACTCTGATAGGAATGTAAATCAAATTTCTGATTTTTGCCAATTTCTTAATGAAAACCTAGGTCTGAGATCTGAAACTTATTTTTGCACTTTCAAATTTATCTTCTTCAACATGAACAAGTACTAGCACATGCAAAACTTGATGAAAGAACGAAATAGACATAGGCAGCATTGACAATATTAATTTCAACTCGAAATGATCATAACAGTGATGTTAAAATGGAATCAGCCCTAACTGAGAGAAATTTCAGATTTGTTCATCATTCCAATTACAACAAACGCTTGTTCTAAGGCAGCCAAAATACAATGGACTACTGTTACAATATTAGAAGCAAAATGGTGACTGTAACATATCAAATTGTTGACACTTACAATGCAAGAGAGGTCGAGATTGATAATTTCTGGAATCATGCAACGAAATGAAGAATACCCAGAAGTGCATATGTTATTCCAACCTCATGGCAGCCACTTTGCATCAATACCCATATGCCAAAACTAATTTCTGTGAGCACCCATGTCAAACCCTAGCTGGAACTGAAAATTGCAGCAACACCCAATAGCTCAAATCTACAAAACTCAAATACCCAGATGGATTATTTGCAACACAACCTCAAAATCCATCACTCAAACATGCACACCAAATTACCAACATGCAAGCCAAAAATCTTCACAAATTCTGTCAAAATGCCACAAACATGATACCAAAGTGTTGTTAATGGGCCGCCATGAAAGAATATGCACTAATCTTCAATACCCATTAACCCTAGTCGCCATCATATGTAGAAATCAACAATATCAAACCCTTCCAATGGCTGCCACAATGATGAACCAACAAAATCAACACAAATACTAAACAATTTAATGCAAGTGTGAATCGTGAGATGAATTCACCAAGTGGGCTGATCTGGATTTTCATCCAAATAGCCAAAACGGGTTTTTGTCCTAGGGTTTACTGAACCTGGAAGCTAAAGTGTCATGTCTCCAATTTTGGAGTAACTTAAATTGTTTTAATTGTAAATTAATTTTGTAAAGTATTTTTATTTATTTTATAAAATTAATATTTTATTTAAGTTACTAAGTCAGTAGTACAACACTTTATTAAAAGTGTTATGAACAAGCATTTAAAAAGTACAAATGCAAGCATTTAATAAAGTTCATGTAAAAGCATTTAAAACGCTGGAGTATGATGACTCATTTAATAAAATTAGGCTGGGCCTAATTGATGTAATGGCTTTAAAAGGAAGCCTGAGAGTCATTTGAAATCATGTTTTTGACTTGGTTTTTTGCATATTGAGTTTATCTCTTGGCTGAAGACAAATTTCAGTCCAATCAAGGTGATGACCCCTTGATAACTAGGGTTTGGTGATGGTCCCATTCCCGTTTTGAGAGGTGGATGCAATCGGTATTCATCATAGAGCTTATTGGAGACATTTTTTGCATTATTCCAGCTAGGGTTTTGAAGGTTAAATTGGCATCTTTGAAGAAGGGTTTGAATGCTTGATTGGCTGGAATTGAAAATTTTAGAGATTCAATGATTTTTTAAAGATTGCTACAGTGATCCGTACCATCGCTACAGTGCTCCGTACCATTTTGTGTTTTGTTTGGGAGCTATATTGGAAGGTCTTCTACTACCGTACAACATTAAGGAAGTCTGAGTTATATAAGCAGTGCAGCCCAGAATGCATGAGTAATACAGTCACCTGCATCAGCCACAAGGGAATATGTATATGATTAATTTCAGATATTAATCTTCACATCCAGTATTGAGGAATTTAAGGGCAAAGTTTCTGGTTATTAGCAGATGGGAAATTAAGCATCTACAGCAAACTGAAGATTGATTTGCTACAGCAGACTGGGCATCATCCTTGCATTGTAATTTTGGCAATAAATTGGTATGCAACATTCATTGTTTTATCCCTAAACTGTAACAGCAGATTGCCATTATAAATGTTGGCTGTCATATGTCATGATTATTGATGTATTGAAGGTATTGGAAGTCTAATTTGAAACAGCAAGTTTTGAATGGATTCCTTATACATTATTGTCATTATAAATTGCATTCTATGATGGTCATTCACATTGCAAGCTTTATCTAATCTATTCCATTATAGATTTACATTTTGCCAGTTAATAGTTTTGATTGCCAAAGACAATTTATAGGGGTGCAGTACTGAAATTGATTTTCAGTCCTAGGGTTTTATTGTAAAAATTACAAGATTCAGAAAAATAAAATCAAAGCATTCAGAATTTTAGCCAATATCCATCAGGGATATTACATAAAGCTCTCAAGGAAAAGTTTCTTTCAAAATAACATATCAAGAATGAATCCTCATTGCACTTTTTCTTCCTTCTATATTTCTTTTCCCCTTCAAAAGTAATACTTTATTTTATTCTTCTTTTAATTTACTTTTCCTCTCAAAAGTGATCTTACTTTATAATTTGTCCTTGACATCATTATAAAGTCACTTAATATCCTTATACCTCCATATGTTGGCACCCCATTTGGCATAATAATTAAATACTTAATGACATTAATATATTAAATGCACACTTGACCCCTTATATCCCCTTTAATCATAAAGATATTTAATTTAATTAATTATATCAAAGTCAATGTTAGATTATACTTAATTAATTAAATTAAATCATTAAACTCCATTAAATGCCAAATATCAAACCAACAACTGATCTTGCAACTTCTCGGATATAACTGTGGTGCCTTCTGACCATCCAAATGACTTTCCATAAATAGTATGGACCCAAATGTCCAAGTGACTTACTAAAAATAGTAAGTGTGTATAAAATGAGCTTGAAAGGCCTCTAGAAGGCAAATCACAAATAAACTGATGCACTGAGAAGGAGAGTACTGAAATATACACCCAAAGGGTCAGCTGAATAACCCTGAATCACCCTCAAAGGGGCCCCCTAATCACCACATTAGCCTACGGGGAACCAATGATAATAGGTTAACCCACCAAACTCCGACACTGGGTAAAAAGGGGATATTACAGTCCTCCCTTCTTGGGATTGCTTTCCCTCAAGCAATCGTATGCCAATCTATTGCCCCACTCTGATATACATACTATATAACCATATCATCTGAAGCAACTCTCCACGATCACTGAGTACCAATGCAACAACCATGTCAATACTGTTAGGGTTAGACGGCAGATAATATCAATTAAATGCAAATAAAGATTAAATAGAGGAATGAAAATACATAGAAATAATAACGAGAGACAAGTTTTAACGTGGTTCACCCAAACTCGGGCTACATCCACCAACAGAGAGTCCAATATTATTATCCAGTAAATCAAACCGATTACAACTAGCAATCTCTGCAACTCAATAATGTTGCAAATGCTACAATACAATAATCAACCAAAACCCTAACCCTTAGCCGCTTTTATCAAGCCTTATGTCGGTTACAAAAATAGGGTTTTTTTTAATGTCGGCTCATGGATACATAACTAGTGTACAGTACTTGCATGATCAATTGCCACCTACCAACAAATACCTGGATCCCAAAGCAATTTGATCTCAACTTCACCATGCTGAAAATGATGAAGCAAACCGACGGGACCCAACCAAACTGCAGTGCCAACTCTGTTACCACTTGAATCCCAAAGCAAATGGAACTCACATCCATCTGTCATGTGGAGATAAGAATATCTGAAAGCATCTGCTACACCAAATCTCCCTCTATTCTCTACTAAACTCTCATGGATGTGATAACTAACCAAGTCATCATGCCTACTGACACCATAATCTCCCCGACACCATGTATTCACAAGAAATCTCTGTGACATAGGAATAGCAAACCATGTTGGGTACATATCAACATGATGGCAATCTGAACTCTGACTCTGTAAGTAATCCTCTGAAAACAACTGAGTCAGATACCTATAGTCTCCAGTTCCATCTTCTGAAAATGACAACTTTCCATCCCACAATGGATGGTACAAGCCCCGAGCCAATCCATACCGACGCATCAACAAATCCTCCATGTGTGGACTAAAGGAGAAGTGATGAGCACTCCTCACTATGCAGTCAAAATAAAATGCTCCCACCTCTGTCAATGGCTGACTATCAAAGTCTTGGGGAACACCCTCCTTGTCAGTCTCATCACTCACAACACTAGAATCAGAAGATGGCTCATGCCTCTAATCTCGAATGGCTAATTGGGTAGGCACTCTGGCAACCCTCTCTGCAAACCCAATAGCAAAATCCCTATCATGAAGCAAATGGAGGTATTCTGATTTCAATGCCTCCAAAGCATGCCTGATAAAGCACAAATCACGAATGCGAGTACCAGCTGAGACTCCATACTGTCTCTCCTGAAACTTTGCTCTCCAAAGTTGGTACTCAATAAATTTATCAGTGCAGTCAAAGCGAGATAAGGTTGAATCAACCTTCTCTCCTGTAACTCTCAGTTGATCCCTCCAACTCTGTGGTTCAACAGATTGTTGATCATAATCAGCTGTATGGGATGCAATGACTGATTTGCTTCCAGGAGAGGGAAACAAATCGACATAAGAATCAATCTCCCAACTAGATGATACTCTGCATACCTCATGTGAAGAAGATGGAGTAGTGTTGTGAACTGTCACACAACTCTCTGGAGAATCCACTACTACGTCACAAGAGCTCTCAATCACCTGCTCTGCATCATTTGGCATGGGACTAACCTCAGGAGAACCTAGTGCATCAAGTGGTTCTCTGCAACTCCCAACCAGTTCACTCATCCCATCTGTATCAACTGCACCTGTATCTGTGATGGATGTAGCCACATCCTCAACCTGCTCCCAACCATAATCCGTGGATATATGCTCCTCACCAATTGCTGCCATAGAAACCTGAACTGTATCTGTAGATGGCGAAGACTGTGCCAAGCTCAACTCCATGGTAAGATCCTTTATCCGTGACTGCGACTCTTGAAAGGCCAACTGATTGCTCTTCAACGAGTCCATGGTCACCTCAAGCTCATAAGTAAGCTCATCAACCTCCCCTTCCTTTCCCTTCAATGCATCATAACAAATGCAATCCCACTCGAGAAGATAATCTCTGTCAGCAAGTAGCTGTAGGTAATTTTGTTTTATTATTCCAATTGCTTCTCGGAGTGCATGAATCTCTGCAAGGGAAAGGCCCACTATTACAGTGCCCATCTGACACGGGAGTACTCCAACCATAAGTAGCCAACATCTGACGAGCAACATCGAAATGCTCTATGGTTGTGGCAATCATACAGTCATTAACCTTTAGTTGCCCTACCAAATGATGTGGACCCTGGAACTTATCACTCTCATACAAGTTTCATGATGTATAGTCTGCACTATGATATGAAGCTGTATCATCATCGCTCACAATATGACAAGCATCATCATGTGTGCTATTAGCTTCACTCACAATATCATCAATGGTACTACTGCTATGTGCCTCAAAGGATGGCTCACAAGACACTATAGAAGTTGCTATTTGAACATTAACATTGCACACTTCTTCCATAGTAACTGCACGTCCATCCAAAGAACGATCCTGGGATTCATTGCCAACTAATGAATTTTCTGATTTTACTTCATGTGTAGGAAGTGTGTCATCAATAGAATCATCCATCTCACTTGTAGAGGCATCAATCAAGGAATCAATACCATCATTTGCATTCATGTCTTCATTGGGATTACTCATGCCAATGCCATACTCATGTTCTTTTGTTGAAGCCTCAAGTGATTCTATCTCTTTGTCCTCATGCTTCTCAAATTCCTCATGGAGTCTTTTGACAACTTCACTTGTAGATGCATCAAATGAGTTTCTTTTATTTTGCTTTTCTTTTTCTTGTTGTACAAATGACTCAATGGTTGTCATTTCCCCCTCTTTGAAATCATTCATGCTATTCATTAACTTCTCCATAAATCTACACATCGGAGTCAAACTAACCTTCTTTGATGGTCTTGAACTTGTACCTGCTGATCTTGTTGAATCTCTAGAATGCTTAGGCTTCCTTGATACTGAATCTTCATATTGCTGCAAACTTCGTTGTGTCTTAACTAAACTCTTTTGACTCTCCTTGCTGGAAACTCTTTCCTTTGGTGGTGAAGGAGGAAGGTAGGTAGCAATCTTCCATCTTTGATTCTAGCCATGAATGTAACCTGCTGTATGACCGAAACAAACTCTGATTTTTCCCCTCAGGCTAGCAAGATCATGGCTCTGATACCACTGTAATAACCCTTCTAAGGATATTCTGATTATTTATGAACTCTGATAGGAATGTAAATCAAATTTATGATTTTTGCCAATTTCTTAATGAAAAGCTAGATCTGAGATCTGAAACTTATTTCTGCACCTTCAAATTTATCTTCTTCAACATAAACAAGTACTAGCACATGCAAAACTTGATGAAAGAACGAAATAGACATAGGCAGCATTGACAATATTAATTTCAACTCGAAATGATCATAACAGTGGTGTTAAAACGGAATCAGCCCTAACTGAGAGAAATTTCAGATTTGTTCATCATTCCAATTACAACAAATGCCTGTTCTAAGGCAGCCAAAATACAATGGACTGCTGTTACAATATCAGAAGCAAAATGGTGACTGTAACATACCAAATTGTTGACACTAACAATGCAAGAGAGGTCGAGATTGATAATTTCTAGAATCATGCAACAAAATGAAGAATACCCAGAAGTGCATATGTTATTCCAACCTCATGGCAGCCACTTTGCATCAATACCCATATAACAAAACTGATTTTTGTGAGAACCCATGTCAAACCCTAGCTGGAACTGAAAATTGCAGCAACACCTAATAGCTTAAATCTACAAAACTCAAATACCCAGATGGATTATTTGCAACACAACCTCAAAATCCATCAATCCTCAAACATGCACACCAAATTACCAACATGCAAGCCAAAAATCTCCACAAATTCTGTCAAAATGCCACAAACATGATACCAAAATGTTGCTAATAGGTTGCCATGAAAGAATATGCAATAATCTTCAACACCTATTAACCCTGGCCGCCATCATATGTAGAAATCAGCAATATCAAACCCTTCCAATGGCTGCCACAATGATGAACCAGCAATATCAACACAAATACTAAACAATTTAATGCAACTGTGAATCCTGAGATGAATTCATCAAGTGGGCTGATCTAAGTTTTTGTCCAAATAGCCAAAACCTCTAGGGTTTTCGTCCTAGGGTTTACTGAACCTGCAAGCCAAAGCTCTCAAGGAAAAGTTTATTTCAAAATAACATATCAAGAATGAATCCTCATAGCACTTTTTCCTCCTTTTATATTTATTTTCCCTTTCAAAAGTAATACTTTATTTTATTCTTCTATTAATTTACTTTTCCCCTCAAAAGTGACCTTACTTTATAATTTGTCATTGACATCATTATAAAGTAACTTAATATCCTTATACCTCCATATGTTGGCACCCCATTTGGCATAATAATTAAATACTTTGACATTAATATATTAAATGCACACTTGACCCCTTATATCCCCTTTAATCATAAAGATATTTAATTTAATTAATTATATCAAAGTCAATGTTAGATTAGACTTAATTAATTAAATTAAATCATTAAACTCCATTAAATGCCAAATATCAAACCAACAACTGATCTTGCCAACTTCTCGGATATAACCGTGGTGCCTTCTGACCATTCAGACGACTTTCCATAAATAGTATGTATGGACCCAAATGTCCAAGTGACTTACTAAAAATAGTTAGTGTGTATAAAATGAGCCTGAAAGGCCTCTAGAAGGCAAACCACAAATAAACTGATGCACTGAGAAGGAGAGTACTGAAATATACACCCAAAGGGTCAACTGAATAACCCTGAATCACCCTCAAAGGGCCCCCTAATCACCACATTAGCCTACGAGGAACCAATGATAATAGGCTCACTCACCAAACTCCGACACTAGCTAAAAGGGGGATATTACAGGAAGATTGAGCAACTTGCATCATTTACAACATTAAAGCTTTGTGGGTGTGACTTTTATGTTGTTTGAGTGTTTTCTAGAGCCAATACTTCATGATCTTGATGTTACAACAGTGTTTTCAGAGTTGAGATCAAAATAATTTGATGATATTGCAGTTTACAATCTTTTGTGATAAACATTTATATTTCATTATCGGGTGATTGTAACCCCTAGATGGTAGTATCGCTAGTGGGATTGATATTTACTTGTTTATGTTAGTCAACCCACTAAATAAGTGGTTTCATTGTAAAGGCTTCCCGCTGAAAAGTGGATGTGCCTATGCTTTTTCTTTCAGTACTCCCACTGAATAAGTGGTGATTTCCCACTGAATAAGTGGATGCCCACTGAACAAGTCGAAGTTGTTATTTGATGTTCTGCATTTTTAATTGCTAAGTTTGAAACACTTGTATGCTCACCTTGCCCATATCGGGAACTGGGTGTTCATAAGTGTGTGGAAGATTATGATTGTTGCTTCTCATTTCAATAGTGTTGATTTCAAAAAAAATTAGGGGTGTTATATTACAATGGTATTAGAGCTGATGATCTTGCCAGCCTGTTTGGGAACCTAACACCTTGTTACAGATCTTCAGTTTTGAACATAATTTCAGTAGTTGAAAGAATTTGTTTAGTAGTTGTGAAATTATGGCATCTCTCAGTGAAGAAAATTTGTGTGAAATGTTTTTCAATGCAGGGAAGAAACTTGAATCTCTACGATGGTCAAAAGAGGTTCTTCTCAGCACTTTGGAGGAGGTTGTGAAATGTTTGTCTAAAATTCCTCAGACACCTTCGGAGATAATGCAAATTGCCTTGGTTTCTTCAATTATTTCTTTGGTTAAACCAAAGTTATTGAGGCATTTAGATGATGTGTGACTTGCAACTATTACTTGCATCAGTGAGTTAACAAGAATAACAACTCCTCAAACTCCTTATGATGATGAAATGATGAAGGAAATATTTCAGTCGTTCATGGAAAGCTTTCATGGTTTGGGTGATATCAAAAGCCCTTCTTTTGCTAAGAGGGTCAAAATCTTAGAAACTATTGCCAAGGTTCGAGCTTGTGCGTTGATGCTCAACTATGATTGTGAAAGCCTAATACTCCAAATGTTTGGCTATTTCCTTGCTGCAATTATAAAAGATCATGATATGAATATTATGTTAGCAATGCAAAATGTCATGACGTTGGTTGTTAATGAGAGAAAAGATGTTCCCCATCCTCTCTTAGAAAGTTAGAAGTATTATTGAACATAACAAAGGATGACCAAGATTCACTATCAGCTGCTAATGTGCTAGCTGAAATGGTTGTTTACCAATGTGACGAAAAATTGAAAGCATACATGGCAGCAGAATAGGAAGAAGAAAAGCTCACAGCTGAAATGACTGGTTTTGAGCCTATTATTGAGAAGGATGAGCCTTCTTATGATGAAGGCAATGTCTCAAATCAAGAGGCATGTATGGAGGAGCTCCAAAATGATTTATTTGAAGAATATTCAGCTGCAAACGAAGAGTTTGAGCTTTCTGGAATTTCAAGAACAACTAGTGATGTACATATACATCACTCCAGTGAAGACAATTCAGATTTGGAGTGGGAATTTCCCATGCAAGAAGTGTACCAGTTTGATTTCTCAGAGAATTTAGTTGAAGGACATGTTGATTTGGAGTTTAATGAAGGTTTCAAATCAACATCTATTAATGATTCATTGTTGGAGCATAGTGCCATCCTACCTTCACATCATAAATTATGCAAAGAGGATGTTAGAGAGATAAATGATTTTAATAATCATGCCCTTGAAGACAAATCAGAAAATGTGGTGTGTGAAGTTGATCAAAGGTTTAGAGAGTTGAAATTATTGTTCACTGAGGAAAAGGTTGTACAAGCCTTAACTCATTATGATAACACACACAATTTATTGAAGACCTCATTTGGAAGGCTCAAGTTGAGAAGAGAAAGAATGACATTGAAGGAGGATCCACTCTTGCTGATTTGCAAATGGGTAAAGATGCTTTGGAATCAATGAAATCAGACTACCTACACTTATTTTCAGACAGGGATCATACCTCCAAGTTTGCAGAAGAGACCCTTGATGCATTGAAAGGAAAAGAGAAAGAAGTTGATGAGCTCACCTTTGAGCTTTAGACAATTAAGGATTCATTGGAGAGTACCTAAATGACACTTCTTGAAGCAAAAAATCAGTGGGATGTTGCAAATCAATTTAGGGAACAAGAAAATGAGGAAAGAGCTAAAGAGATCAAGTAGGTGATTGATTAGATTGATAGGCTCCAAGAAGATTTTGATTTAGAGTAGTTTCCTAAGTTTGCTGGTACAAAGTTGGGACAAGAAGAAGTTTGGTTTAAGCAAATGGATGGAAATAACTTCCAATCGTTTGATAACCCACTCTTTGATATGGGTGTTGATTTGACATTTGACAATCATTTTTTTGCAATGCCTATTGAAAGCAATGAGGAGCACCCAAAGTGTAAAGTTATGGGACTATAAGAGCAATCTTCTTTTGAGGATATGTCTTCTACTTTGGATCATGGTGACATGATGTTAGTCTTTGCAGGATCACCACATGGAGCTGAACACTATCCTTATATAGAGATTGGTGGTGTAGGAAGCATTTTCAGTAGTGGGGATGTATTGAGCACCACTAGAAGATCTCTCGATGAAGATCAGAGTAGTGCAATATCATCATGGTGGAGCTACTTATTTGATGAGTAAGTTTGCCGAGGATCATCAACAGGGATTACTGGAAACTAATGATGATGGGAGAAGTATACTAGCGGAGGTTATGGACCAAAAATACAGAGATAATACTGCTGTCACCCTTTCATACAACTATCTTATGAGTCCATTAGTGTTCTTACAAGTGGATTGGAGGGAGATTTTGAACAAGATTTGGAGTTCTACTAAGTTGATGCCTCTTGGAAAGGTATTTTCAGATGAGGGGATAATCAGATTATTCATCTGGGTTGTGGATTTTCAGTTTTGCTGCAGTTCTTCTTTCAGAGAGCTGATTTTTCAAAAATCAGACTGTAAGTTGTGGGTTTCTGACATGAACAGCTGTAAGTTCATGCATTTTCAGACCATTCAGTCACTCAAAAGGGTTAGTTTATGGTTTCAGTTGAAGGGGATGAGTAGTTCATCTGACCAAGTTCAGTTTTTGATGGGAGTTTAGGCACCAAACAATTGCCATTTCTTGTTTTAAGCTTGTAATTGTGGTTGGGACAGCAGATTACCATACAGTTACAACCATTATGCTAGAGTGCAGAAAGTTGAAAATGAGAAAGTTAACATCGACCTTCTAGAATTTACCCCAATGATGCCATGGAATCATGATAATGGATAAAACAAAACACTCCATCTCCTTAGGAGATACAAAACTTATAGCCTTGGTATTCGCTTACAAAGATATGAGATTATAGACGCTGTAGAAATAGAAAAACACCCAAACATTTAAAATAGAGATGATGGTTGGCAATAAGTCAAACATGATAACCTTGTTACAGAAATAAAATAATTCCCTAACCTGGTGGAGATAGAGTTGTGCTACCTTCCGGATTTATTAGCATCCTCTAGTTGTATAGTTTTTCTCATGTAACCAATAGGTTTATTAAAGCTAATATAGTAATAACCAGTTAATTGTTCTGTGCAATTCTGTTGTACCCATACGAAATTTTTCATCTATGCCAACAAACACCCTAAAAAGATGCCTAAACACACCTCCCAAGCACCATGTCGCCTTGTCATTATTTGCTAACCTTGTAGGTACAAGATATATCAAAGGGAATCGATACAAGGCCCGAATGGAGAAGGATTCAAATAAGCCAAATTGCCTATGTTATGCCAAATCAAATATTTTGCTTCATAAAAGGCATTTTTTGAGATTCTAAAAAATTGGTCGTCAAAGTCAAAAAAGTCAAAATTTCTAAAAATAGAAAATTTCTATTTTTAGAAACTTTCTAAAAATAGACGTCAATTTTAGGTTTCTGGGTTTCTTGAGATATGGATGCTAGCAAAATTTTCTAAAAATAGAAAGTTGAAGAAGTTCATCTGCCAGAGATCAGATTCAAGTTTTCAGTGTTGTTTAGAGGACGTACAACTGTTGAATGATGCAAAGGAACGGCAAAGAAGATTCACAAGCAGAGACAAATGACATTGATCCAAGCAATCTTCGTCGAAAACGGCTAGGGCAAAATTCAAAATTTCTGAGGCCAAAAGTCATGATGAAAGAGCATGGAAAATGGTGAAACAATCACGAGGTTTTCATAAAAATCTCAAGGCAAAAATCAAGATTTTCAAAGGCAAAATATGAGAAAGTTGCTAAGGCAAAGTGCCTTGGCAAAAGGCGCTCCTTTTTGCCAAAATGCACTCCTTTTTACAAAACTCCAAAAAGGTGCTCCTTTTTGCCAAAATGCACTCCTTTTTGCAAAACTCCAAAAAGGAGCCCCTTTTTGCCAAAATGCACTCCTTTTTATGCCTCCAAAAAAAGGAGCCCCTTATCGCCAAAGTGCACTCCTTTTTGAGCCTTGAAACAGGCGCCCCTTTTGGGTGATTTGCACTCCTTTTTCAACCTTCCAAAAAACGCCTAGGAGAGAGAAATATGAACGCCTAGGAGAGAGAAATACAAAAGCTATAAATAGGCTCCTCTTCTATTCTTATTTCATTTATTCTTTTTTACATGGAGGAGAATAAAAAAGCACTCTATTTTTAGAGTAAAGCACATTGGAAACCCTAAAAGGTGACGTTCACTATAAAGGAGGCTTTATTCATTGTTATTTGACACTTTCCAAGGCATAGCGAAGGAGTAAAGGCAACGTTGAAAGCTAGGCAACCATTGTTGAGGGTTCATGAAGCTTCAAAGGCAGATTGGAGGGGTATTGAGGAGTGGATCTTCATATACAAAAGCCAAGTTGACACATTCTAGCATCATTCCATACCTCTCTCTTGCATTCCAAGGCATGTCCACACCCTAGGAGGGCATTTCTTCACATTGGCGGCCATTGTTGAGGGTTTTTGTAAAATACCTTACTTATATGGACTGAAAATTTTACCTTCAATTATACTTGAAAATGAAACAACACAATACTAAATATCATCAACTATCATAGAAGCAACTGAAAACCCAAACTCCTTGCATTGTGATTGAATGAATTGCAAATAGAAAACAAAAGTAGTCTGCTGATATGAAATTTCAGTCACTGTCTGATTTATATCAGACTTATTTACATCATGAAATATGCCATCAAATGTCTTCTATAGCTCATATATGAATGCCCAAACACTGTAGGATGATGCTAGAGATCATATGAGACTAATGCAGCCCTGAAAGTACACAAATAATGGACTGATATGAAAGTACATCAGATTGATATGACTGCTGAAAGTGATGATTCAACCCAGCCAATGATTTGTCAATGAAAACTCAATGAAAAACACCTCCAAAGCCAAGCGATTGATGCCTAGTTTGACCCTTTATTATATGCAACTCTTCAATCTTCAATAGCTTCAACAAATCCTCTCCAAAGACCCTTGAGTGCATAAATAATTCGGTGTCATAAAAATCAGACTTCGCTGTTATGAAATCAGACCATGTAAATCATGCAAAAGTTCTTCCAAATCACACTAAAACCCAATCGACTACCTTGGTAGTCTATCCAATACACCAAGGGCTTTAATATGATGTCAAATACTCTTCAAATCTTCTCAAACAACCTGCATATTTAACTCAATGATGAAATCTGAATGATAATATCTCACAAATTGTCATAGGAACATTACCACAACACTCAAGGGAACATCACCTTGAAAAATAACTAGAAAATGCAATTTCCAGCCAAAGAACAAATATGTAAAAACTTACCATATGATCAAAAGTTGCAAATTGAAGTTCAAGAGCTCTATTTATCCTCTCCAAGGATAGGCGTTCCTTCTCTTTGTCATTTTGAAATGAAGCTTGGAATCCACCAATCAAAATTAGGAGTCTTGAACAATTTTGAATGAATGACATCAATGAGCTCACTCATTTAAAAACAACCTTTAATTGTTTTAAATGAATTACATCTATTCTTCATGTGGATCGATCCTTTAGCATTTGAGCTCCTCTCTATCTTGGGCAGCGGCTAGTAATGAGAGCTATCAAACATTTAAAATCTTCATTTGACATTGAATATCATTCATAGATTGGGGCGATCCTCCTCAATAGTGGCATTTAGCATTTAAAACCTTTCAAGGAGCCAATTCGATCCCAAGGCAAACATTTAAATTCTTCATGAAACGTTTCTTTAATTCCAATTGCCCTCATCACATAACCCATCGATCCAAATGCAATCATTTAATAAATAAATTTTGCATTTAAAAATATTCTTCATGATCGGCGGCCAACAACATCTCATTTGCAATCATTTAAAATTATTAACATACCTCCTTCAATGCATATCGCTCAACACAAACATTTAAAATGATTGTCTACATGGGCGAATACTTAGCCGTTGAGCCTTGGACCTATTTGCAATGTTGGTACAATGAACAATGAACATTGGATTCCTCATGATAATCGATCCCTTTAGAATAGCCATTTTGAAATATTTGAATAGCTTGGACCTATAACAAATGTAACACCAATTCCACTTCATAAAATAGGTCCCACCTGGAGTAACTCCTTATTCCATACAAAAACTCCATAAAAATAGATTAGAGAAAAATGAAATTAAAGATTCCATTTTCTATTTTATTCTCATAATAACACTCAAACAAAATACTAGCTGAGCCAACTTTCCGGTTTTCCACATGTAACATATACCAACTTTCCGGTTCTCCATGTATAGAAATAAGCTCAAACTAGAAATTCATTCCCTTACCAATACATTAGCCTACGGGAATGGATGATAGGCTAATCATCAACTCCATGTGAAGTCACTCTGGAAATGGGGACATGACAGTCCTCCCTTCCCAAGATTGCTTGTCCTCAAGCAATCGAAGATTAGGATGCTCCAAAATTTGTTCTCCTTCCCTAGTAGGATCCTCTAAAGGCAATCCTCTCCATTGAACCAAATACTCTCTAATGACTTGGCTCCCCAAATTACACTCCCTCATATCAACTATGCTGTCAGGCTCCAATATCAACATGCCTTCCTCATCAAGAGGTGGAAGATCGGGAGAAGAAACCACATGTTGTCCCAATGCCTTTTTTGAGGCAAGACACATGAAACACATTATGAATGCGCCTTCCTGGTGGTAACTCAAGCTCATATGCAAGTTACCAACTCGCCTCACAATCCTATATGGCCCATAGAATCTCAGCTTGAGCTTTTCTGCACCACTTTTTTTCAAAGTACTTTGTCTGTATGGCTGTAGGCGCAAAAATACCAAATCATCAACCTCAAATGTCCTCTCAACCCGATGCTTGCCTACATAAATCTTCTGTTGATTCTGTGCCTGCTGAATATTATCCTTAAGAATCCTAAGGATGTTCTGTGTATCCTGCATCAACTCCTTAGCTCGGGGAGCTCTACTATCATCAAATGCCAAATCCACAAAAGAAAGTGCATCATACCCATACAATGCCCTGAATGGAGTCATGCCAATAAACAGGTGATAGGTAGTATTGTAACAATACTCCCTAAGGTACAACCACCTGATCTAAGCACGCTGATGTCCCGCAACATAATTGCGATGATATCCCTCAATCCACTTATTTACAATCTCTGTCTGTCCATATGTCTGAGGATGATAGCTAGTGCTCAGTGTCAACTTTGTACCTGCAAGTCGGAATAGCTCACGCCAAAACATGCTGATGAATCTACTATCTCGATCACTCACAATAGTCTTTGGAAGGCCATGCAAGCGAAATACCTCACGAAAGAACAACTCTGCAACTTGCAATGCTGTGTAATCCGTTGCAATAGGATAAAAATGTGCATATTTGGTTAGCCGATCAACAACCACATATATGCAATCCTTACCATGTACCTTCGAAAGACCTGTGATAAAATCCATGGAGATACTTTCCCACTTTTGCTCAAGAATAGGCCAAGGCTGAAGTAGACCTGCGGGAAAAGTATGCTCAGACTTGTTCTCCTGACAAGTCAAACACTCTCTAACATGTTGAAGAACATCATCTTTGAGACCCTTCTAGGAGAATTTCTCACAAACCTGCCTATAGGTTTTGAAAAACCCCGGATGTCCTGCTAGAGGTGTGTCATGAATAGCTCTAAGAATCTGTTGCTTAAGTCTTGACTTAGGTACCAAAAATATCCTGTCCTTATAATACATCACATCATCCACAACCTTATATCTATCATCCTGAATCAAACCATCCATGATCTCGCATGCAAATGTAGACTTGGAATACTCAACTAAAAGTTGAGATTTCCAATCAACTGAAATCTCACTCAAAGAGCAAATAGTAGGCCTCCTAGAAAGTGTATCCACTACCACATTCTTCTTTCCTTTCACAAACTGGATGTCAAAGTCATACGCCTATATCTTAGAGACCCATTTTTGTTGTCTCTCATTCAAATCTTTTTGCTCTAAGAAGTATTTCAAGCTATTGTGGTCAGTCCTTACCACAAACTTCGCACCTACCAAGTATTGACGAAAATTTGTCAAAGCATGCATTATGGCAAGCATCTCCTTGTCATAGGTGGAATATAGGCGCTCCACATCTCTCAATTTCCTGCTCTCAAATGCAATGGGATGCCTATTCTGCATCAAAACAACCCCAATACCATCTCCTGATGCATCACACTCAAGTACAAAGGACTGTGTAAAATCTGGTAGTGCCAAAATTGGAGTAGTACTCATCACGTCCTTGAGTCGATCAAATGCCACCTGTGCCTTAGTAGACCAAAGGAATGCCCCCTTCTTTGTGAGATCTGCCAATGGTGTTGCCAACTGGGAAAATCCTCTAACAGACCTCCTATAGTAACTGCAAAGACCCAAGAAACCTCGTAACTCAGAAATGTTCCTTGGAGTAGGCCAATCCTGTATTGCTTTGATCTTCTCCTCCTGTACTCTAACTCCATTGGCACTAATCATATGCCCCAAATAGAGAATCTCCTCCATCCCAAAATCACACTTTGAAGCCTTGGCATACAATGACTGTGCCTCCATGACTCCAAGTACCTCATCAAGATGTCGAAGATGCTCATCCCATGTCTTACTATATATCAAAATATCATCAAAGAATACCAACAAGAACTTACGCAACTGCTTATTGAAAACATGATTCATGCAAGATTGAAATGTAGCAGGTGCATTAGTAAGACCAAAAGGCATAACAAGAAACTCATAGTGTCCATAGTGGCATCTGAATACTATCTTCGGAATATCCTCAAGGACACGAATCTGGTGATAGCCTGAACGAAGATCAATCTTAGAAAAATACATGGCCCCATGTAACTCATCGATCTTGGGTATAGGGTACCTGTTTTTGATTGTCTTCTTATTCAGTGCTCTATAATCAATACACATCCGCATAGTACCATCTTTCTTCTTCACCAACACCACAGAAGAAGCAAATGGACTAGATGAAGGTCGAACGTGTCCTATACCAATCAACTCCTTGATTGCATTCTCAATCTCAATCTTGAAGTGTCGAGGATGTCGATATGGTGCAATATTGATGGGCTTGGTCCCATCCTCTAACTCAATCACATGCTCAAAACCATGGTCTGGTGGGCTACCTGGAGGAATGTCACCAAACACCTTACTGTGCTTATCCAACACAGATTGGATATCTACATGATACTCACCATCCAAAAAAGACTTAGAAGAAATAGATACTTGAGCTGCCCATGCAATGTCATCATGACGAAACAATGTCTCCATACACCTAGCTGAAACAACTCTAGGCCATCCATCTGAAATGGCTCTCAATATAACCTTCCTTCCCTCATGAATGAACTCTATCTCCATCTTCTTCAAATCCTGGATATAACGGCCAAGTGAATGCAACTATTGCATTCCCAAAACAACATCAATGCCTGAAAGTCCAACCATGTAGAAATCATTTGTCAATGTATAATTCCCCATCTGAATACTAAGTTGTGGTACCTTTTTCTGACAACTCATAGTAAAGCCATCTGCTACTGCAACTGTGAAGCCTTCAAAGTCCTCAGCTTGTAAACCACGTTTCATAACTAATCCCTCATCAATGAAATTATGAGTGGCTCCGCTATCCACCAAACAAGTGATTCGTTGTCCCTTGATAACACCCTTTATACGAAAGGCATGATACCTAGGAACTCCTGACATAGAAGCAATAGTCACTGAACCTTTACCTTCTCCTGTATCAAGCTCCAATGTAAGCTGCTCCAGATGATCCTCATCTGAAATTGTATCCTCATGTGCACCACTATCATCATCTAAAATCACCTCAATGAGATGTGCTTTGCCTTTCCCAAGGCATCTATGTCTTGGTTCCCATGGTTGCTTGCAAGAAAAACATAGCTTCTTCCTTCTCAATTCATCTCTCTCTACTGTAGAAGGATTAGCCTTAGGCTGAAATGGTTTTTTCTGATTAGAACTAGAGCCCTTAAAGAAGCTTTTCTTTGGAGTGAATATAGGAGTAGTATCCAAATCTAGTGCTAACTCGATTGCCTCCTCAAGTGTAGTTGGCTTATGCACCTTAACCAACCCTTTGATCCTATCATTCAACCCTTCAACAAACAACATTGTAATTCTCCTATCTGTCATATCAGGAACCATAACCGCAATCTTTTGAAATTTATTGACATATAAATCCACTCTACCACTCTGTTTCAATTGTGCAAGCTCATGGTAGTAGACCTCCACATCCTTGCGGTCAAACCTAGCAATGAGTTTTTGAACAAACTCATCATATGAAGTAATCCTGTTGTGATGCTGTGAAACAAGACCATGATGCCACCACTCATATGCTAGACCCTCCAAATGCATAGTAGCAAAGTGTATAGCTTTTTCTTTACTCATGGGCTTGAGTGTAAGAAAAGTATCTAACTTATTCACCCACGCTCTAGCACTTAGCTTGCCACTACCATCAAAACTAGGAAGAGGAATTTTATTCAATGCATCCTTGTATTCCTTTGGCTGTGTAGGTTGTGCTCTTCTTTGCCTTGGACGATTCACTCTACCTCTTCGATTGTCTCTTTTTTGGCTCATGTAATTGTTGAAATTGATTCTATTCCTTACATGCTCGGGAAGTGAATCATACTCATCAACCAAAGATATGATATTCTCCTCAAAAGGAACCTCTTCTTCATCCTGTGGCTGCACCGTTTCTGCTTTATCTTCTCTAGGAAGGACAGTAGGCTGCATAGGTCTCTCAACTGTAGGTGTATGTGTCCTATCACGAGGTGGTGATCTTCCTGCTACACTACCTGCATCCTGATTGTTTTGATTCCCCGGATTAACCCGATTGTTATTATTCCTGTCACCCATCAAAGCTTGAAACATCCTCTCAATATTTGTATTTGTTTGACGCTGTTGTTCTGCCATCTCACGCTGATTATTAACCATGTCTCTTAACATATTATCAATTTCATCTTATGGAATACTTTGCTTTCTATCACCCATTGTACCTGCTCTTCTTCTATAATGTTGTGGCAAAGGATTAACGTAGTAGCTCATAACTCATAGGCTGGCAGGATCCAAGCTTTGATACCACTGTAAAATACCCTACTTATTTGGACTGAAAATTTTGCCTTCAATTATACTTGAAAATGAAACAACACAATACTAAATATCATCAACTATCATAGAAGCAACTGAAAACCCAAACTCCTTGCATTGTTATTGAATGAATTGCAAATAGAAAACAAAAGTAGTCTGCTGATATGAAATTTCAGTCACTGTCTGATTTATATCAGACTTATTTACATCATGAAATGTGTCATCAAATGTCTTCTATAGCTCATATATTAATGCCCAAACACTCTAGGATGATACTAGAGATCATATGAGACTAATGGAGCCCTGAAAGTACACAAATAATGGATTGATATGAAAGTACATCGGACTGATATGACTGCTGAAAGTGATGATTCAACCCAGCCAATGATTTGGCAATGAAAACTCAATGAAAAACACCTCCAAAGCCAAGCGATTGATGCCTAGTTTGACCCTTTATCATATGCAACTCTTCAATCTTCAATAGCTTCAACAAATCCTCTCCAAAGATCTTGTAAGTGCATAAATAATTCGGTGTCATAAAAATCAGACTTCGCTGTTATGAAATCAGAACATGTAAATCATGCAAAAGTTCTTCCAAATCACACTAAAACCCAATCGACTACCTTGGCAGTCTTTCCAATACACCAAGGGCTTCAATATGATGTCAAATACTCTTCTAATCTTCTCAAATAACCTGCATATTCAACTCAATGATGAAATCTAAATGATAACATCTCACAAATTGTCATGGGAACATCACCACAACACTCAAGGGAACATCACCTTGAAAAATAACTAGAAAATGCAATTTCTAGCCAAAGAACAAATATGTAAAAGCTTACCATATGATCAAAAGTTGCAAATTGAAGTTCAAGAGCTCTATTTATCCTCTCCAAGGATAGGCGTTCCTTCTCTTTGTCATTTTGAAATGAAGCTTGGAATCCACCAATCAAAATTAGGAGTCTTGAACAATTTTGAATGAATGACATCAATGAGCTCACTCATTTAAAAACAATCTTTAATTGTTTTAAATGAATTACATCTATTCTTCATGTGGATCGATCCTTTAGCATTTGAGCTCCTCTCTATCTTGGGCGGCGGCTAGTAATGAGAGCTATCAAACATTTAAAATCTTCATTTGGCATTGAATATCATTCATAGATTGGGTCGATCCTCCTCAATAGTGGCATTTGGCATTTAAAACCTTTCCAAGAGCCAATTCGATCCCAAGGCAAGCATTTAAATTCTTCATGAAATATTTCTTCAATTCCAATCGCCCTCATCACATAACCCATCGATCCAAATGCAATCATTTAATAAATACATTTTGCATCTAAAAATATTCTTCTTCATGATCGGCGGCCAACAACATCTCATTTAAAATCATTAACATACCTCCTTCAATGCAAATCGCTCAACACAAACATTTAAAATGATTGTCTACATGGGCGAATACTTAGCCGTTGAGCCTTGGACCTATTTGCAATGTTGGTACAATGAACAATGACCATTGGATTCCTCATGATAATCGATCCCCTTAGAATAGCCATTTTGAAATATTTGAATAGCTTGGACCTATAACAAATGTAACACCAATTCCACTTCATAAAATAGGTCCCACCCGGAGTAACTCCTTATTCCATACAAAAACTCCATAAAAATAGATTAGAGAAAATTGAAATTAAAGATTCCATTTTCTATTTTATTTTCATAATAAAAGTCAAACAAAATACTAGTTGAGCCAACTTTCCGGTTTTCCATGTGTAGACATATACCAACTTTCCGGTTCTCCATGTATAGAGATAAGCTCAAATTAGAAATTCATTCCCTTACCAATACGTTAGCCTACGGGAATGGATGATAGGCTAATCATCAACTCCATGTGAAGTCACTCCGGAAATGGGGACATGACAGTTTCAAAGCTTTTTATGACAGGTTGGAGGCACTTTTTGGGCCATCAATGCATCCAAGAGGTGGATTGGTAACTCTAAGGCACCATTTTCTTCATGCTTCATCATCCCAAGGCTTATTTTCACACTCAAAGGATGGCGCCCAAGTCTGGGAGGCCATTTTTGGAGGGTTTTCAAGCTTCTTCCTTGCTGGTTATGACTGTTCCAGCCAAAAATCACCACCTACAGCCAAAGGAAAAGTGATTTTTAAGGCGTTTATGTTCAAATTTTCTCATTTCATTCGCATACCCACCTCGGGAAAAGGCGTTTTCCATCATCCTTGACCATCTAGAGCTCAGATCCGACAAATCTTTGAAGTTACAACTACAAATTCTCACTTTCCAAAGCCAAAAATATACATTTTCATGAAAAATCAAAGTTGGACAGCGAAAAGAGAAGTCTGATATTTGAAGACAGAGTATAAAAGGTCTGATTTTATCTTTTTTTAGGCAGGACAGTGAAGAAGAAAGCTCCTCCAAGCCACAAAGCAACCATGCATACTCTTCTATCACCATGGAGGCCAAATCGGCACTCATTCATGAATACCCGGCGGAAAAGGAGTATATGGATCTATTTTGAGAATTGACTTTGCTTTTCAAAGATAAATCTATTTTTGGAGATCAGGCAAAATTTTCTTTGAGTGGAACTCAATGTGTAATAACATGCAAGTTCAGTTAACTGAATTGCATGAGAGATATTTTTATTTTTAAATTGCTAATAAGCTTGCATGCTTCCCATGTAACATTAGGGTTAGAGTGGAGAGTGTTAGTTAACTCTTTCTTTTATTTCCTTCCATCTTTGCTTTTTAGGATATAAATAAATGTATTCTACAAACTTAAAGGGGGGAATGGTAAAATGCTGAAGCTTTTCTTGCTCTCATTTTATTGTTCAACTGTGTTGCGTAGTTTATTACTTTGAGAATAAATGTATGTTTTATCTTTGTGCAAGTTTTGTATTGTCGAGGTTGAAAGTGAATGTTTATGATTTTATGCCTAATCATTCGTCTTTTATCTTCCTTTATTCTTTGTATTTCCTTTCAAATCAGCTCGTCTATGTTCATTTGTTTCCTTCGATCTCTGGATTTAATCGAAGGAATCAAAGGTATTCAATGTTCAGTATCCAGTATTGTATTCAATCAGTGAATAAAAGCAAGGACAATTCTCATGCCTCATTTGCTTAGATTGTCACTCTCGTATATTCACCTGATCATGTTATTGTTTTGTTCATTTAATGGATTCCAATATGCCTATTTTACTTCCAAGTATCCATTAAAATGTGTTATTTGTGCTAAAGGTTAAGTTGATTCAACAAATCTGCAAACTTTGTGTCACAGGGGGAATTGAAGGAATAAGTCGTATCTTTGCATCATCTTATAGTTGATCTAGTATTGGCATTCATAATTGTGTGGTGTTAATTTGTTCAATCAATCCAAATTGTGTACTTACTCTGCTCAGCCTTTGAATTTAGTTGAGCAGCGTAAGCGTGTAGCCTAGGTGATTCCAGTTAAAAAGCACAAAATCATTGCTTCGTTGTCGAATGTGCATTTCTGCCTTTCCGCACGTTGCAAACCCCAAAAAGATTGTAAAGTTTTTTGTCAAGTTTTATTTTACAGGGAGCTTCGCCTTCCAATTCGAAGAGCTGTTCTACTGCACATCTGTCCGTTTTTCTTTCTCACCGAAAGGTGTGAAATTAAACGCTATCAAATTACAATACAATTAATAGGTGCAGCTCAAAATATCACTTTATGTTTGTCCTCCATTTGTTTGCAAAAACATGTCTTAGCAAGGTTTAGACATCCACATTAAGTAAATAACTAAATAGGTGGTTATTCAAACAATAGGAGCTTAGAGAAATTTAGTATGAAATATGGGATTAATTAGTATTTAACTGACCAGTGTTTAGTTTGTATCCATGGCATATTTAGACTATAACAGGTTACCTAACAAGCAGTCTTCACTCCCCAATGACAAGTCCAGAAATGTGACCTGAAATGCCAGACTTAAACACATATGAAGTATTATCCAGAAATCAATACAAGATAAAAACACTAACCTAAAGTACGAAAACCATGGTACTACAAACTCTTAATGATTACAACAAAAATGCAAAGATGTTTTAATGAAATGCTCATCACCATAAGCACCAAATTACATGCTTTCTAACTTTATCAGGTCAAATGTGATTTTTTTGTCATTCCAATTTCCAAGGAACTTTCATTTTGGGAATTAAAAAATCAATTTAAGATCTTCTAGAATATGGTATACCTCAAAGACAAGTGAATGAGTCTTACCTGTTAAAGATTTGTGAAAGTGATGCACTTTGCTACCATGCTAAGTTTATGAATCCTTTCCGTCATAGCTTGGGATGTTGAACTTGAAACAACAGTGTTCTTCGTACCCTTCTTTTTCCCTTAAATGACATGTGCCGCCTTCTTGTTAGTTGTCTTCAACTGGACACAAGTAAAATGTTCTGTAGATAACCTCAACATTATTGAACATCAGTTTTTGATTTCATTTGCATCAAAGGATAATATGTTCCTTCTCATTACATTTATATTCCTTTAGCTTCACGTCTTTTATCCATTTCCTGCTATCTTTCTGGTTACTTATAAGTTTCCAATACAGAATATAATTTCATCAGAAAATGAGCAAACATTTTTTGGAATCAATAATCATTTTACCTTTTCACACAGGTACCCAGCTTGAGTGACATGATTGATACATGGAGGAACAAAAATGTGAATGCCCTAGGAGTTCTGTACAGTTGGTTTCTTGCAAAGGTATAAGTCTCCCAAAACTTCATTTTGTGGTCCTATTTTCCAATTTTATATTGCACAACATTTTACGTATTGTTCATTTTCTTTGAATGCCTTTCCATATTCCTGGTGTTAGTAAAAAATGTTTTTGCAGGTTGCCGAGAAGCTTGAAGTCTTCCCTGGTGCTGAGTTTCGCACTGCATTTGAAGAAGCAATGACATATGGTGCCAAGGTTATATTGGGTGACCGTCCTGTCCAGGTGAGGTATTTCTGAAATGTCTTAAACAGTTGTTTTGAGAAACATATTTCAACATTTCTCATTGATAGCATTTGACTATTTTATATTTGAAATTTGTATTTATTTTGATTTGTCTGATGAGGATTTATTATATATTGCATCTAATCTGTAAAGTGCCTTTGCATTTCATATCTGTTTTCTCTCCCTGTGTTGGAGTTCTTTCATCACTTAGCCCTTACCTCTAATATTCCACAGAGATTAATACTTTTGTTTATGCCAGAGTTGCTAACTAAAAACCATGTTGCGTTCTTGTTTATAGTTTCAATTGCAAGACCATTATAGAAAATTTGGAATGTTACAATGATTCAGATTACATTGCGAAGGACATGGGAAAAGATGAGCTTATGGCACAAAATAAAGTTTCTATTCTCCATTGTTTTTCAAGCAATCTGGCTACCAAGTACTGATGAACTCAACAAAATGGTAACACTATTCTTTTTCTAGGTTTTCTTTCAATGAAAGAAGTGAATGAACACAGTATATTTATGAACATTTATTTAATAGTTGAATTTAGCTGGCTCTTTTTAGCATCTGCAAATGATAGGTCTTTATTCTTTTGCATCTCCATTTTGTACTTGCTTTACTTCTTCAGTTCTGTCTGACGATTCTTTTTAAAGGATTCACATCTTTTTAGGTGCTTGGAATTTCCCTTAGATGTTGTTATTTAATAAAATACTTGAGTACCTTCTACTACAAATAATTTTAAATTTGGTCAATGTAGTGAGTTTAGGTGAATTTACACGAAAAATTGGATATGATATTTTGGAAAATTTACTAACGGGATACTTTTTAAGGATATGGTAAAGAACTACCCAATTATATAATCACAAACCTTCGATAACAGCTCCATCATGTGCTTGATGCTACTCCATATCCAACTGTGGCTCTCTTGTGGGTCAACACATCCATGTAAGTTCTCTGGGAATATGGCTGTTCTTCTCGGTGTCTTTGAGCCCTCTTACTGAAGTAAGAATAAGCAAGTTCAGTATCAGGAAGAATGAGATTAGTGGTTTTGTCAATCATGTCTAGCTGTATTGACTGTTAACTATGCAATCCCTTTATGCCTCCTGCAGGCATATAAGAGTAATCATGCACTAATCTGTAAAATGACATTTTTAATCAATGGTACAACAATCCTTACAATCGTGCATGGCATATATGTACAAGGCCATTATTTTTTTATATTGCTAATCGTTTACAAATATTCTGCTCAACTGAGCATCAACATGACACTAATACAAGCTCTTACGAGCATAAGCTTGAAACTAATACAAGCGTCTTTCGAGCAACCACGCTAGAAACCACTTATGGAAGACCTAGAGTCACAACTTAAAAATCCACTTATTTAGAAACCACCTCCACACTAGAAGCCAACAATGGAAGATCAAGAGTCACAACTGAGAAATCCACTTATTAGCTGTCCTTTTGGGATTTGAACTTTGGTCTCCACAATGAGAACTCAATGCTTTAACCAATCAAGCCCAGCCCCTTGGACTACAAGGCCATTTTTGAATCAGCATAACATAGGGTAGTCCATGTGTATTAAGTCACAAAATTCTATTGTAGGGGATTATGGGGTTTTATGTCGAAGGGCCTTAACCATGAGCCAAATGTACTGCTCATCCGACCAGAATGAGCCATTGTTCCATCCCACTGCATATGCAACACGTCATTTCAATGTTTGACAATTCCATGCTATTCATGTTACATGCCTAAACTGCATCCTCTATGGTTGATGGTGATGAAGCATTAATAAAAATGAGATTTGAACCAGGCAAAAGATCCACGTGTTACATTGAAAAGTGATAAATATAGCTTATGTATCAGACCATTTAACAATTCTTACCAAAATGAGGCAAGAGTGTGGGCTGAAATTGAATACCATACAGCATCTTCAGCTTTGATTGGTTTAGTTGGACCTGATTATAACAGCAACAAATTATATTAATATTCTCAAAGATCAATATAGATCAATAGGTCATGGAAGTATATGTAGTTAGAATAGAAAAGTTCTAGTGTAGGAAAAACTAGGGTTCTGGAAAGCAACTAAATGCAACAACACAGACAATAAGCATGCAAATATGCAATCATAACTGGTGGAGGTAAACTCAAAGTGGTTAAACCCCAAAATATATGATGCAAAGTACAAGTCCAAATAGCCATGTTAGGGAAGATCTCCCAATGAAGCATGAAGTTGATGAAGATTAATATTGGAGGTGGAGACAAATGCTGGAAATAAATGTTGTCATACATCTGTAACAAAACTTGGGAAAAAGAATGGAAAGCATTGCTCACTATCACAAGAGAGAGAATGCACGACCAACAGACAGTAGAAATCATATACTTAATTGATAGAAGCAACCAACAATGATTCTTGCTGAGCCTAGCTGAAACAGAAGTAAAAACCAACAAAATTTCCTGCCGAATCTGGCGAAAATACCAGTCACTATGCAGACATTTTCTTATTCATGGAAATCCTAGAAAGCTTGTTGAGATAACCTGAATATCTATGGTAGATAGAGGAAAACTAAATCCAAATGAGAACTTAAATTCATCCTATTAGCAGCCCACAACACCTATACATCCAATTTCACATGTTGAAGTACCTGCCATAGTATTATAACAACTTACACAGCAATGTTACAGCTTGGCTGAAGTTTAAGAGTTTTTGAATTTTCCATTAAAGTTTACAATGGGAATATACAAGAAAAATTTAGCAATCTAATAAAAGGGATAGTACAAAAGAATGGCAATTTTTTAATTTGTTTTTTGATTTTTCAATTGTGTTCATTTCACTTTATTTTTCAGTTACACATCCAGATGAGTTTAAAACATGTGTTATTCTCACTTTCTGTTTTATTCTTGTATCGCATGCACATTTCTTGGGCAGAGATTGGACAATCCACCTTTCTTCCATGAGTATAGTATCATAACATTAGTTGTAAGTAAATCAATGTAGCATGACTTGGTGATCTTGACAACACAAGAAAAGTACACAATTAGATGTGTTATAGCATAAGCAAATATAATCAGCAATTAGAGTGTGGAGGAAAACAAAATTCAATCACACGTGGAGATTTTCAAACAAAATTGCATCATTACATAACATTACAAATTTGTATAGACATGTATGTTGTCTCAATGTGATGTTGTGAGAAGATTAAGAAGTATGTAGTTCCCTATGGATATAATAGAATCCATGTACTCTGATTCGGAGGAGAGGGTTGTTAGGACAATTGTGTTCAGTGGATGTAGTGGAATCCTTGTACATCCTAGTGGGCTGCATAAATTTTGTGTGAACATGTAGCTGTCAAGTTGTGTAGAGATAGGAGTTGGACAAAATACTATAATTTATTAATTTATCAGTTGTGGGGGATAATTTTGGAGTTCCTTTTGTTTATCTTATGCAGCTGTGTGTCAGACGTATTGATTATGTAGAGAATATGGATTGTTTCATGATCAGTGTTGGTTCACATTTTGAGACCCATCGAGCTGTTACTGAGACTATCAATTGCAAATAGTTGATTAGTCACTAGCCATATGACACAATGATCTGGAATTGATGCTCAAGTGTTGACACTGCCAGAATCTTTTACTTTATGACCATCAAAAAATTTCGGTGAGGATGCTGCCTTTCACCCCGCAAGGGATGCTATCCTTTGGCCTTGCAGGTGCATTGCTCTCTACACACACAAGGGGAACAAGGGAAAGGTAAATAAACCCCCCTGAGTTGCAGTGTTGCCTGGATCACTTGGACTTGCAAAAACTTGGAAAAATATAGAGTTGATATCACATAACGTTGACATAAGAAAAAATTCAAGGATTTAAGAAATGTCATATGAGAATTATGTGTTGCAGAGAACTCTGATTTGGGATGGTGGTACCTATGTCTTGGGATAATGGGATTGGAGAATTTGCTGGAAAAGTGATTTAAGGGATACATCTTCAAGATTCAAAGAAATCCGAAACTCCAGGAGTCCAGATGGTCTGAGATTATCACACTACATCAAAAATGCCTAGAAACATCCTGCCGAAAGTACATGCAAGCTTCCTTGCTGACCATTTTGATGTTTGGAATATTGTTGTCATTGATGTCAAAGGAAAGAAGGAATTCATATTATTGTCATTGATGTCAAAGAAGTGAAGAACACACAATTATACTGAGGGGGGGGGGGGGGGTGTGAATTAGTATAATACAAACTTTTACTTTTTCACAAATTAACAACCACAACAATATCAATCACACAAGATCTATCAATGATGCACCACAAGAAGAACACAAGATTTATGTGGAAACCCTTACAGGAGAAAACCACGGCAAAATATTGCTTATATATAAATCTCTTTTACAATCTTTGTAGGCTCCAACCTACAGGAGACACCAATCCCCTCTTATATGATTTGTGAGCACCAACTCACTGGAGACACCAATCCCGCTTGTAGATTTCGTTAGCACCAATCCGCGACTGAGCACCAACCCAGTAAGAGACACCAATCTCTCGTTAAGGCACCAACCTTCTACGGATCTGAATCACTATCTTCTACAAATCTGATAGCAACTCACACAATGTTCTTCCTTTCAAATATGATCCAAAACACACGATATTCTTCCTTCCAAATCTGATCCAAAAGATGCACAAATTCTTTCCTCAAATCTGATCACAATTTTAGTACTATATTCTCATAAATCTCTGCCTTGAGATCTGCCCAAACTCTTCTTTATATTTCTGCATAAAACTTCTTCTTTATATTTGCATAAACTCTTCACACAAAACTGCTGTAAACTCTTCTCTCAAATCTGCATTTATGCTTCCCACTATGATCTTCTTCTTATATTTGAATGTGTTTTTTTTAGATATTACTTTTATTCTTCACACACACTTCACACCTTTCACCATACATCACAAATATCTTTTTATATGTTATTAAACAGCAGCGAACCCATGAAGGAATGTAACTCTTTATAGAGAATGCAACTCTTCATTATCACATCAATCACACCACTTGGAATGAGACGAATTTATCTTATTATTGAGGTGCGCTCCCATATGTTTTGTTGGCTGTGCTTAGCAAACTAGTTTAAGTTTTAATTTAAACTTCAATATGTTCGCTGCCTCTTAGATTTTAATTGCTGTCTATTTAATATATATTCACTTCTTTTAATAAGATTGTCTTATATGCTAATCGTTGCTTTGTCTTTTTTTTCACTCGAAATATCAATCGCACCCATCATAAATAAATAAATCTTTATTTTATGTAAAGTGTGCTCTTTATATGAGGATGGTCGGCCATCTCTTGAAGATTTATATTTTGGCTTCCAAGGAGTTGGCTTTAGTAATAATTTAAATCTTTAATTTAAATTTCCTCAAAGGGAGTCGATCAATATTCAATCTTGTTTTTCACAAGGCTGGCCAGCATTATGATGATTGTTTAAATCTTTAACAATACAATCGACTTCTTTAACATGATGATAATCGTTGCTCCTCTCTCAAGGTATTCGTCTGTCTTTGTCTTGAGCATCAATGATACCTTTGACGATGTCTTCAACCTTTGACATCAATGACATCGTCAATAGCTCTGTATCTTGCATTCAATCATATTGCTATGTTGACATCAATGACAACCATTTCTTATACTCTCGTCTATTCATTAATGATAACAATCATGGCTACCTTCTTGACATCAATGACAACATGTCCAACAATCTCCCCCTTTGTCATTGATGGCAACACAAACATAATCCTCTCTTTTTGTATTGCTCCCCCTTACTTTATCTCTCCCCCTTTGACATCAATGGCAAAGGGACACTTGGTATACCTCTTTTTTTCATGATATGTTTCTCTCTTTTTTGTGATGCTCCCCCTGTCTGTAAGGCTCCTCCTTTTCTCTCTATGTGACTTGAGTGATATGCTTCCTCTATAGCTGTTTAACAAATTAGGAACTTACTTTGTTATCCCATCATTCACCATGCATCTTACAAGATGGCTTCACCTCTTCACAAAGAGTCTCCCCCTGTTTGTAATACTCCTTAATGGCATCATTTTTCTTTTTCTTATACCTCTTTCTTGCTGTAACTCTCCTCTTTCTTTTATTAATGGTAAAGGTATGTTCATCATATTTCCATCCACTGTCTTCTATGGCATCATTACATCAATGGAAACTCCTTTAATGTGAAGTTGAACATAAGTATCAACACAACCATCCAACTTTCCACTATTGATATCTTTTGCTTTTGCCAACACATGTTCTAGCAAATTGTCAAATGCAAATATACGAGCATACTCTTTAAGCAAGGACTTCTTTGGATTGTGCTCATCTTCCCTGTCAGGTTCTTGTAAATGTCTCTCATCAAGTTTAGTCTTAAAAACATCTTTATCATGATTTCTTTCTTGTTTCATTGTCTCAAACCTTCTAGGCTCTCTATAATCTTTTTACTGTAACCTCTGCCACTTCTCACATTGTCATTAAATGCTATGTAATATTATGTCATTCATATATGATCTTTCTTATTTGATTGTCACTCTTCATATTGAAACATTGTCATGTTGTAACCTTCCTCTTCAATGTTCTATGAGAAGTACATTATCTATCTATCTATCACTGGAGGTTGCTATTTTTGACTTGAAAGACTTTCACCATTCTCAATCTGTTATACTTCTTGTGCCTTTGATGACTACATTGTCACCATTCCACTGTACTTTGTCCTTCAAATTGCTGCCATGCATCTTTTGTCAACCATCATGTCATACATGTTTTGAACTATACTTTGTTGAAATGTTTATGGTTTTTACTTCTTATGTTTTAAACCTCCATCATTTGAAGAACATAGCTCAACAGTTTTGTTGTATGCCTAGCCATTTTTTTAGTAGTCTCTTTTCTTTTCTCCAATCTTCTCTTTCTCTAATAATTCTTGCCTTTTGATTAATGACAACAGAATGCTCATATAGAATATGCCTTAGCTAATCAATCTTGAATTGTCTTCTCCATGGAGCTAAAGGATAATGCAATGGTTAGCTCCCCTTGAACTCGTACTCTTCCTTATGAACTAGGAGATACCTTTTGTGCATGAAGTGTAGTTTGCACAAGCATAGATTCTTCCTTCTTCTCGTTATCTAGCTCTTGTTTCCTTCTCCATACTTTTATAGACTTTCCCTCTTGTTTGGTTATGGTATCCTCCATCTTGTGTTGTCTAGATGGTTTCACAAAACCGCTTCTACAAAATCTTGCTTTATGCCCATAGTTGTTGCAATTGTAGCATATGACATTATAATCTACCAAAGGTGCAAAAGAGTTATAGTTCCTTCTTGAGAACCCATAAGAACTCCTATTCTTGTTACCTTTTGTGCATGAAGTGTAGTTTGCACAAGCATAGATTCTTCCTTCTTCTCGTTATCTAGCTCTTGTTTCCTTCTCCATACTTTTATAGACTTTCCCTCTTGTTTGGTTATGGTATCCTCCATCTTGTGTTGTCTAGATGGTTTCACAAAACCACTTCTACAAAATCTTGCTTTATGCCCATAGTTGTTGCAATTGTAGCATATGACATTATAATCTACCAAAGGTGCAAAGGAGTTATAGTTCCTTCTTGAGAACCCACAAGAACTCCTATTCTTGTTCCAACCAACATGTCTCGCTTGAGTTCTACAATCTCTTGCTTTGTGACCAAGGTTGTTACATTTATAACATATGATATTGTTCTTTCTATTTGGCAACACATAAGAACCTCTATTCTTGGTCCAATCAAAGTTTCTTGCATGTTTCCAATAGTCCATTGCTTTATGTCCAAAGTTATTACAAGAACAACAATAACCATAGAAAGAATGTTGAAACTTGGTCATGTGTGGTCGCCTTGGAGGTAAGGATCTTTTGAATTTATCATTGTTGTCCTTGAGATAAGTGCTGCCTTTTTGCGGAGCATTATTTTCCTTCTTGTTATTGCTATTAATGGAGCTTTTGAGGGCATATGCATAACTCTTCGGCTTTACCTCATTTGTCTTCTTTGACGACTCTTTGGGATATGAGCTTTGACTCTTTTCATAGCCAAGACTATCACCTTTGAGAGTTGATAATGTCATCCAACATTTCGACACTCTTCTCATTTTTCAAACTTTGGTTTAATTGGGCACTTGTCTTTTCAAACTTCTTTCTTAAGGAAGCGATCTCAGATTCAAGATTCTCACAATTTTCTTCCCTTTCCTTTAGTTGCTTTCTTACCTCTTCCTTAATTCTTTTGCTTCTTCTATTTGGAATTTCAGATCTATGATTATTCTCTCTGATTCTTCAAGATCATTGGATAATTTTGCTTTCAATTCACTATCATCTTGAATTTACTCTTTTTGGTTCCGATTCTCTTTCCTAAGTTTCTTGATTTCACTTAGGTGGAAATCAGTTCTGCTTCCAGATCAACCACTCCATCATCTTCTTTTCTTTTACCCACAAAGTTATCTCCATCTGACACGACATCATTGCAAGTTTCTATTGCCATGTTTGTTTTATTTGTCATCCCATCACCTTTGCTTGCATCTCTATCATCACTTGCATTTGGTGTTGTTGATGCTTGTTGACCTATGCTCTGCTTGGTATTTCCTTTTCCCTTATTTTTCTTTTCTTTTTGCCATATGTGCTCTTATGATCTACCTTCAAGGCGTTAAACTTTTCGAAGGAACCCGCTTTGATACCAATTGAAGAACACAATTATACTTGGGGGGGGGGGGGGGGGTGAATCAGTATAATGCAAACTTTTACTTTTCCACAAATTAACAACCACAACAATATCAATCACACAAGATCTATCAATGATGCACCACAAGAAGAACACAAGATTTACGTGGAAACCCTTACGGGAGAAAACCATGGCAAGATATTGCTTATATATAAATCTCTTTTACAATCTTTGTAGGCTCCAACCTATAGGAGACACCGATCCCCTCATATGATTTGTGAGCACCAACCCACTGGAGACACCAATCCCCGCTTGTAGATTTCGTGAGCACCAATCCGCAACTGAGCACCAACCCAGTAAGAGACACCAATCTCTCATTAAGGCACCAACCTTTTACAGATCTGAATCACTAGCTTCTACAAATCTGATCGCAAATCACACAACGTTCTTCCTTTCACATATGATCCAAAACACACAATATTCTTCCTTTCAAATCTGATCCAAAGATGCACAAATTCTTTCCTCAAATCTGATCACAATTTTAGCACTATATTCTCATAAATCTCTGTCTTGAGATCTGCCCAAACTCTTCTTTATATTTCTGCATAAAACTTCTTTATATCTTTATGAACCCTTCACACAAAACTGCTATAAACTCTTCTCTCAAATCTGCATTTATGCTTCCCACTATGATCTTTTTCTTATATTCTCATATGCAGATCTGAATGTGTTTTTTTTAGATATTACTTTTATTCTTCACACACACTTCACACCTTTCACCATACACCACAAATATCTTTTTATATGTTCTTAAACAGCAGCGAACCCATGAAGGAATGTAACTCTTTGTAGAGAATGCAACTCTTCATTATCACATCAATCGCACCACTTGGAATGAGACGGACGACTTTGTCTTATTATTGAGGTGCGCTCCCATATGTTTTGTTGGCTATGCTTAGCAAACTAGTTTAAGTTTTAATTTAAACTTCAATATGTTTGCTGCCTCTTAGATTTTAATCGCTGTCCATTTTAATATATATTCGCTTCTTTTAATAAGACTGTCTTATATGCTAATCGTTGCTTTGTCTTTTTTTCACTCGAAATATCAATCACACACCATCATAAATAAATAAATCTTTGTTTTATATAAAGTGTGCTCTCTATACGAGGATGGTCGGCCATCTCTTGAAGATTTATATTTTGGCTTCCAAGGAGTCGGCTTTAGTAATAATTTAAATCTTTACTTTAATTTTCCTCAAAGGGAGTCGGCCATATTCAATTTTGTTTTTCACAAGGTCGGTGGACATTATGATGATTATTTAAATCTTTAACGATACAATCTACTTCTTTAACATGATGATAATTGTTGCTCCTCTCTCAAGGTATTCGTCTTTGTCTTTGTCTTGAGCATCAATGATAACCTTTGACATCAATGACATCGTTAATAGCTCTGTATCTTGCAATCAATCATATTGCTATGTTGACATCAATGACAACCATTTCTTATACTCTCGTCTGTTCATTAATGATAACAATCATGACTACCTTCTTGACATGAATGACAACATGCCCAACAAGGACTACTTCCGTGATGATGATTTTAAAGACATTTATTACATAATTGAAAAGGTGGAGATGGGCCGACCAAGAAAGAAATTAAATTTAAGTCTTTATGCTGGCCGACCTCCTCTATATTGGCGCCACTTTGGGATTCAAGAAAGAAATTAAATATATTAATTTTGTATGAGGCCGACCCTCATTGTGGTATCGCTGCATTAGAGAAACTAAAATAAATAAGATTAAAGTTAAGGCCGACCTCACTCTATGAAGAGGTGCGATGGGGTATAAGAGAATAATGAAGTTGGAGTCATTTGAACAAGCAACACAATGAGACCTCATTCGATTTTGAGCAGACATTGAGAGTAGGAAATACGAAGAGTTTTGAAGATTTATATTGAAGAAAGTTGGAGCAGACTTAGCATGGAAGATACAATGTAAATCATGTGATTTATAGCAGACTTGGAGCAGGCCTAAGAGCAGATTTATAGCAGACCTAAGAGCAGATTTAGCAAGGAAGATACAATGCAAATTATCCGATTTTGAACAGACCTTGAGCAGAAATATGTGAAGGAAAATTGTGTGAAATGTTGCATCAAATATATGCGGATTTGTGAAGAAAATTATGGTCATCATCCGTTGAAGAAGCAACATCCGAAGGTGATATTTTGCAGAAGAGGTTGGTGCCTCCCAAAAGAAGAGATTGGTGTCTCTTGCTGAGTTGGTGCTTAGTTGTGGGGATTGGTGTCTCCAGTGGGTTGGTATCTACAAATTCTGTAAGTGGGGATTGGTGTCTTCGGTGGGGTTGTGCCTACAAATCAGAGAGAGAGGGATTGGTGTCTCCTGTTGGTAGGTGCCTACAAAGTTTGTAAGAGAATTTTATATAAGCAATATTTTGCCATGGTTTTCTCCCGAAAGGGTTTCCACATAAATGTTGTGTTTTTCTTGTGCTCTTAATTGTTAGATCTTGTATGTTTATGGTTGTTGTGGTTGATTATGTTTTGAAGAAGTAAAACATTAGCTTATAAGCGTGTGCTCATCATTTGAACCTTTTGCAGAACTAGAATAAATCAGGAATTGTTTAGCAAGCCTGGACTCCTAATTTCTTGACAAACATAGTTGGCAGCTCAAGTGAGGAGATGCAACAGTCAATTGTACGTTGTACAATGTAGATTGACTGCCAAGATAGTTTGTGTATAGGATCAATTGCAGAATAGAAATTTGTTTGTTTCTTTTGAAGTTTTGTATAAAAATTGTGATTATATGTACATTTGGGGATACTTTTTGAGTTCTAGTTTTCCTTGGAGTTTTTGGGTTTTAATTTGACCAAAAAATCATGTATGATGGTAGCACCTTGGATTAGTGAAAATAATCTGCAGGAGCCACATTTTATTTTGTCTCTTCTTTAAATTTTTCTGCATGGTAATGGCATTTCGTGTATGTTAGAAGATAGTTAACAAAACAACAGCTGAATTATGTGGCTGGAGGTCTTAAATACATAGACTAATTAACAAAATGGATAATATTTAAAAGCTAATTCATCTGCAGTGATTTACGTTGGGAATGAAGATTAAGAAGCTTACTAATCATCCTTATTAGGCCCTTGGGAGTATTCACTTTTATCTTATGTGCAATAGTGAAATGGCTCTCTGCTTGTCTTATTGTGCTGGGGAAAGTTGGCTCTATCTGCCTTATCATGTTTTTCCTGTGTTCCACGGGGACGCGTCCCCTGCTCTGAGACCCCCGTCCTCGTCCCCCCCATCTCCGTCCTGGTCCCCGCGTCCCCAAAATCAAACATACATTTTATAATGTTTAGAGAAAAAAACTCACAATTGGCAATGAAATATTGCCGTTATATTGCTGTCATGATTAAAATTACTGTTATATTGCTGTCATGATTAAATTGCTGTTATATTTCTGTCACGATTAAATTTTATTGTTGTTATACTGCTGTCATGATTAAAATTACTGCCATTATATTGCTATCATGACTAATTTTATTGCTGTTATGCTGCTGTTAATATTTTTTGTTGTTATTCAGCTTATAGCCTTATATTGCTGTCCATTAACTTGTAGAAATTTGAGTATCTCTCTCTCTCTCTCTATATATATATATATATATATAATATTTTGAAAAATTTATATATATATATATATATATATATATATATATATATATTTAAAAAATTTGTATATATTGCCGTCCCCCCTGCTTCCCCAAAAAATGGTCCTCGGACTGCCGTCCCCGAAATGCGTCCCCGTCCCCGAAACACTGTGGAACATAGTGTTTTCAGAATTTCTCTCTATTTTCTTGAAAAAGTGGCTTCTTTTTTACTTATTCAACATACAATATAAACCAAAATTATTATATCCAAGCTATCTTTAAATTTCTCATTGCTATATAAGTGGACTGCACCTGTCAGTTGTAACATGTATTATGTGTCTTCCTAATATTTGTGGCTGTGACAACTAGAGGGTGCATGATATGTATGCTGATCTATTGAGGGTCTATTCTTTCAAATGTAACTTGTTCTTCTTGGCTGTAAGATAATTGTACTGGTTCATATGGTTCACAGAATCTGGTTTTGCATTTTGGTTCTTTAGTTGTCTTGCAGATTGATAGCACAAATTCTGAACTGGGACAGCTACTGTATCCATTTTGATCTAGAGTCTTGGGACTGAGCATCTTGAGTTACACCCCTTATCAAGATCCCATTCCATGTCAAAGGAACTGTAGGCGATCAACAAAAGTCCAAGTGATTTAGGATTTGTAAGTACCACCAAGTGTGTACCAGGTAAGAGATTTGTTTGTGAAAATAAAATCACCTTTACATTTCTACTTAAAAACTCTAAAAGCCTTGAGTGTAATTTCTTGAAAAATGAAATAGACATTGAGAGCAGCAGCCTTGCCTCTACTTGATACAACATTGTGTGACAACACTAATGGTATTCTGTTGTATTCCAATGCTTGTAGTATTACCACTAGAGCAATTGTCATGGGTGAGATAAAGTTTTTGCTTGTTACAAACCAGGTTTTCATTCATAAAAGAGAACATTAAATCATTAAATACAAATGTATGAAAAGTTATGGTCAGTAATAAACTCATATATAATAATAATGGTTCTTTGATCAAATAAAGAAGCCCTAAATGACAAAAATGAAAGAAGGCATGAAGCAAGAATTAAAATTCTGAACATGATTAAACAAGGCCATACTGATCAAAGAATGTGCTAAAATTCATTGTTCATTACGAATTTATAGATGGTTGGACCTTCTTTTTGTTTTATGATAATAGTTTTGGGATTTAGAGAGGACGGGTGATGTATAAATTATTAAATTCTAAATAAGATTCGACCTTTTTGGGTAAAAATAAGAAACTGATTTTTGTCATGATCAAAAGATATTGTTTTATGATGACAATTTTAAGGTTATGAAGTCACCTGGTGATCTCAAAAATGCTTGCTTTCCGTCTGTTATACATATTGTCTTAATCAGTTGAGGATATACCCTTTTATGTATTTAAATACAACAGATGGTTACTTTGATTGTTAGATCAAATTTGTTTCTGCACATATTGATGGATACCTTTTATTTGTATGAAACTTTGATTCCTTCATTTTACTGTTCATAAACAAATAGATTATAAATCAGTCATTAGTTGAATTAGATTTTGAAAGCTTATTACAAATTAGTTGAATTAGATTTGAAAGCTTATTGCAAATTGATCTTATTTTGATTGACATAGTATAAAAGTTTGCCATTTGCTTCTATTAGTTGGTGATTTTTGTACTTATAATTAGATGAGAATGCATTAAGTCGTATTATCTTTCCTTTTTAAAGTTTTATACTAACTTACTCTTGTGATGGTTAAAGATGATGCAGCTGGGTGATGTTGATATGTTGACTCTGTTGATCCAAGAAATGAGTAAGACATTTCCCAGTTTGATAGAGACATTGGTTCACGAGCGGGACTTGTGAGTACATTTGGCTCTCCCCTGAAAATAAAACTGCATGCGTATCAAATGAAAGAGTTATGTTTAAGCTTTATGAATTGCATCTTAAAAATGTCCAAAATTAAATTTGATATTTTCTTATTTTTTTGTATATGTGCTGAAAATTATATGACAGCGAAAGGTTTTAGTCACTGTGTTTTGAAGAAGCCACGCACCAGTCACCTTTGGTCTCATTCATCCTATCTTTGAGAGAATTCTTGCAATGAGATTTTTGAAAGTAAATTCACAAAAGCTACCTTAATTTTATAATTTTGTTCCAACTTTTGGGTACACCTTTGCCAGTGTAATGTAGATCCTTATTTATCCTTTCATTTGATTTCATTTTCTTATGTCTTCTGACATTTTGATAACCTCCTTTTATCGAAGGTTTATATTGAGTGAAAGTCTACAAAGTATCTGTTTATGACCAAAATATATGCTGAATTGTCAAGCTAGTTTCGTACAAAATATTAAGGAAGTATAATTTTTCATGTTGCTGGAACAACAGGCTATCCTAGATCCAAAATAAATACCAAACCAGTGTTTAAAGGCATTCAAAAACAACCAAGAGTCTAAGAACAACCTTGATTATGAAAGAGATTAATTAGCAGCATCATTATCTTGGAATGGGAGCATCGACATCCTCAGCACCATCAACCACCTAATCAAGAGAACTGTTTGAACCAGTGTGCCCTAATGGAGGAGAAAAACTCATATACCCAGTAGGGCCTGCAGTGCATTACCAACGGGAGGACCAACACTATCTGCACTAATGTCTTGCCCTAATCTCTGAATGATAACTTCAGTCTATAGGACCAAACTCAGAAACTGACAATTTCTTTCCTGAACTAACAGATGCTAACATTTTTGCTAAGCCACAGGTACAGGAAGGAACAGTAACATAGGATTTGATATCCCTGTCTGTTTCTTCTACAACAATCTCCTTACTTTTATCCAAAATCACATTTTGGCATATTGTCCCTTTTCTAGTTAATATTAGTGGGGTTTTATAGGGGCCCCATCGCTACTATTCATAAGTGCAAACGTAAATCTGCTTAAACAACCTTGTCACAGGCGTAGCATAGAAGATACGACAAGCAAAATGACAGCAAAAATGCCCTAAAGCAGGCTCTACTAACAGTTAAACAACACTAAAACCATATAGAACCACTATAATCTAAGATAGGCATCAGAAACAAAATATAGGAGAGCTGAGACTTACTGATTTTCTGTCACTCCCCATCGAGCCATTCCCTCACTCCTTGGGGGATGCTTCCACCTGTCAACACGACTGCAGACCCTTGTGCTGGAAACACTTACCTTGTAATGTCCCCAATTAAAATTATACAATTTTTTGTGTAACTTTCTGATTTTTATTGGAATAAATTGAAACCAAACAGCCAATACACAGTTCTGATTACAATTTTCAAAACTCTATTTACTGATCACAAGCCTTAGGGTTATAAAATACTCAATTTTAGCCAAATGAAACCCTCAAAATATATATTTTTTATTTATTGCCACTGCAGATCTGAATGTACAAACTGATTACAACATCAAATAATTTTTATTGAATTTTTCTGGCACTTACAGCCTGCTGTATGACCTGATACAGCCGCTCCAAAGATGACTGAAAATGCAATGATAAATCTTATTGCTGTTTAAACCAACTAACAATGGATTTTTCTGATTTTTATGGGCCTTGGAAATGTACGGTGGCTGGCTGGGAATGGTATGGCTGGCTGTAGTAATTCGCAAAAATGCTGATCACTCAAATCTACCCTGGAAGCATACGCAAGATGTTCAAAAATCACAATTTTCCTTCCTCCATGGTTGTTGCTCTACTTACACTCGCTGATGATGACTGAAATGATATAGATTAGCGACTGGTTTGGCTGCTTCAATGCCAAAATAACTGATTTTCTCCAAATATTAATGGGCTGAGAATAAATATTCAAGATGAATTGAACATGTTGAGATTGCATACCATAGAAGAGGCTTATCAATTTGCTTTGAAAGCTGCAGAAAAATTATCAAGGAGGCCAAAAACAAAGCTAGGGGAAGAGGCAGATTTTCAATAGGGAGAAATCAGCCAAATGCTGGAAGAGAACAACATGGTCACAAGGGAGAAGCAAGCACTTTACATGATCATTGCCAAACACAAATAGGAAGAACATATCTTTCAAGCAGAAAAGGAAGGTACGGAAGAGGAAGAGGTAGAGGATTTTTTGGAACTTGTTTCAGATGTGGGTAGCTAGGGCATAGAGCATATGAGTGTCCACAAGTCCAAAATGACGGAAATAGGAGAAATGAAGTCGGTGCTTACATTGTACAAGTGGAAGAAGAATCAATTGCATCAGCTGAACATATGGTGGAGCTAGAACTTGGAGAGGCTCTAATTATGAAGAGATTTGTAACTAGTGAAGGGAAATAAACATTTAGTTCGAAAGGAAAATCCTTTCTAAAATGTCTGTACATTAGAGAGCAAATGTCGCAAAGTCATCATTTATAGTGGTAGCACAAACAGTTTGGTGTCAAATGAGATGGTAGGTAAACGTAGAATGAAGAGAGTGACACACCCAAATCCATACAAGGTATTGTAGTTACAAAATGGACATCAAATCTTGGTAAATGAGCAATGTCTAGTTAAATTTCAGAATGGTGGATATAGTGATAAGGTATGGTGTAACATCATTGCAATGGATGCATGTCATGTGTGGCTAGGTAGACCATGTCAATTTGACAAAAAGTCTGTTCATGATGGAAGGGTGAACACTTACACCCTTTACAAGGAGGGAACGAAGTATACCTCGAGTCCCTTGAAACACAAAGAAGAGGTGACTAGCAATTCAAGAGTGCTTATGCGAGGAAAGGAGTTCTTAAAGGTGGTTAAGAAGAAGGCATGCTTTGCCTTTATCTCAAATCCTAAAGTTTGTGCAATGAGAGACACCCACCCAAAAACTAACATTTGTGTAGCACAAAAGTCAATTATCACACAAAAGAAGACAATTGCTTAGAAATGAAGGAGATGTTGGAGGAGCATATGAAGATCATGTCTAGTAACATGCTAGAGGGGTTACCAACCATGAGGAGTCTCAATCTGTAAAATACCCTACTTATATGGACTGAAAATTTTGCCTTCAATTATACTTGAAAATGAAACAACACAATACTAAATATCATCAACTATCATAGAAGCAACTGAAAACCCAAACTCCTTGCATTGTGATTGAATGAATTTCAAATAGAAAACAAAAGTAGTCTGCTGATATGAAATTTCAGTCACTGTCTGATTTATATCAGACTTATTTACATCATGAAATATGCCATCAAATGTCTTCTATAGCTCATATATGAATGCCCAAACACTCTAGGATGATGCTAGAGATCATATGAGACTAATGCAGCCCTGAAAGTATACAAATAATGGACTGATATGAAAGTACATCAGACTGACATGACTGCTGAAAGTGATGATTCAACCCAGCCAATGATTTGGCAATGAAAACTCAATGAAAAACACCTCCAAAGCCAAGCGATTGATGCCTAGTTTGACCCTTTATTATATGCAACTCTTCAATCTTCAATAGCTTCAACAAATCCTCTCCAAAGACCCTTGAGTGCATAAATAATTCGGTGTCATAAAAATCAGACTTCGCTGTTATGAAATCAGACCATGTAAATCATGCAAAAGTTCTTCCAAATCACACTAAAACCCAATCGACTACCTTGGTAGTCTATCCAATACACCAAGGGCTTTAATATGATGTCAAATACTCTTCAAATCTTCTCAAACAACCTGCATATTTAACTCAATGATGAAATCTAAATGATAATATCTCACAAATTGTCATGGGAACATTACCACAACACTCAAGGGAACATCACCTTGAAAAAAACTAGAAAATGCAATTTCCAGCCAAAGAACAAATATGTAAAAGCTTACTTATGATCAAAAGTTGCAAATTGAAGTTCAAGAGCTCTATTTATCCTCTCCAAGGATAGGCGTTCCTTCTCTTTGTCATTTTTGAATTAAGCTTGGAATCCATCAATCAAAATTAGGAGTCTTGAACAATTTTAAATGAATGACATCAATGAGCTCACTCATTTAAAAACAAGCTTTAATTGTTTTAAATGAATTACATCTATCATTCATGTGGATCGATCCTTTAGCAATTGAGTCCTTGCGTGGGTGGCGGCTACTTGCAATCATTCATTTAAAATCTTCATTTGGCATTGAATATCATGCATAGACTTGAGCGATCCTTCGCAATAGTGGCGTTTGGCATTTAAAACCTTTCAAAGAGCAAATTCGACCCCAAGGCAAGCATTTAAATTCTTCATGAAATATTTCTTCAATTCCATTCGCCCTTATCACATAACCCATCGATGCAAATGCAATCATTTAATAAATAAATTTTGCATTTAAAAATATTCTTTTTGAATCCTTGACTTGGGTGAATACCTCATGGTGTGCATCCTCTATGGTTTTTGAAATTATTTTGCTAACATTTAAAAAATCATCTTCTTCATGATCGGCGGCGAGCAACATCTCATTTGCAATCATTTAAAATCATTAACATACCTCCTTCAATGCAAATTGCTCAACACAAAACATTTAAAATGATTGTCCACATGGGTGAATACTTAGCCGTTGAGCCTTTGACCTATTTGTAATGTTGGCAAAATGAACAATGAACATTGGATTCCTCATGATAATCGATCCCCTTAGAATAGCCATTTTGAAATATTTGAATAGCTTGGACCTATAACGAATGTAACACCAATTCCACTTCATAAAATAAGTCCCACCTGGAGTAACTCCTTATTCCATAAAAAACTCCATAAAAATAGATTAGAGAAAATGTAATTAAAGATTTCATTTTCCCTTTATATTCACATAATAAAACTCAAGCAAAATACTAGTTGAGCCAACTTTCCGGTTCTCCATGTGTAGACATATACCAACTTTCTGGTTCTCCATGTATAGAAATAAGCTCAAACTAGAAAATGTATCTTAGCTCAAAATGGGGACATTACACAATCTGTGTCACAGGATTCACCGAATTTCGGCTAAGAGGTTCGAAATTCGGCAGATTTTTAAAAAACCTACAAAATTCATTTACATTTGCTGGAAATTCGTACGGTATTTTCTTTTTCACTTTAAAATCTTTGTCAAACTGTCATTTTATTCTACGTTTCTTTCAATAAAATAAACGTTGCAATTGTAGTTGCCGCGCTTCCATTTGCGAACTAGACTGGTGTAGTTGTAGGAACACGAACATGCCTACGCATTTTAGTTTCTACGTTTCTTTCAATAAAATTTAATATTTATTATATATATATTTATATTTCAAGTTCTATAAATAAAATTTATATTCGTTAAAGTTAAAATGAGATTCAATATATTTTTATTCTTATATTTTTAAAATAAAATAAGTATTTCTTTTATTTTGTTTTTTAAAATTAAAATATAAATTTTAATATGTTTTTTAAATAAAATTACTAATTATTTTATTTTAGTTTTGAAAGTTGAAATATAAATTAAATATCTTTTTATTTTTATGTTTTTTAAATAAAATTAGTAATTTTTTAATTTTGTTTTTTAAACAAAATAGGAATCTGTAATAACCTGCACTTGTTCTTTTGATTTATCTTTTTTTTTTAATGATATTTTTTTTAGTTTTTTCTGTGATCTTTCAGAACTAAATAGAAGATGCAGAAGGGGGTTTTCGTTTTCTTGAAGCGTGTATGTCAAAATACAAGGAATATAGCATACAACTGAAAACCCAGAAAAACTATAATAGATGAGTTAAATAATGAAGACCCAGTTCATAGAATGGCATAAAATGAATAACCATCACATACCCATGTCAAAATAAGCATCTTCATATTTCTGCTGTTGACGGACATGCAACATGACAATGGAGTTTTGCATTGAAGGTATCAGAAAATGCAAGGAAACAATCTACAACGATCAGCATAGACCCTTAGGTCAAAAACAACCACTAAGCAAGGAAGAACAGCCCCAATAAACTCCAAACGGTTGTTTTAAGAAGTACGGCCAACATATGAAGTAGTACGGCCTACACATGAAGAGGTACGACCAACAAAATGAAGTACGGCCAGCAATGAAGAAATGGCAGTCCCAACCCTTCTCAAATTTGCAATACAATCCGTCACTAATACTCTTCCTCAGCTGCAACAAAACTGCAATAAGATATATCTTGTTATCTCCATCTCCGTCAATGGTGGTATCAAAATGAAGTTCAAATACAGCTACTGAGTATGGCTGCTCCAAAATCCCCTTGGGTGATCTTTAACACCTGTGGAAGATTGCTACCAATGGTGGTTTCCATCACCAAAAGCCCTGGTTGGAAGAAATCCCCCAAACCCTCATTTGCAGAACAAATAGAAGCATAAAATGTAATATCAAGAATGAATAACTTTTCCCACTCTTTGCCTTTTTATAACTCCACAAGTGGGTTGACCCATATGAGAGGGAAATGTTATTTTTAAATTTGCTTTTTATTCCTCAAAGGGGTACCCAAATCCTTTAGTGACTTATTTTTGCATTTTTCTTTATTTCTCCACAGTCACCGACATTAATTAATTAAAGTCCAAATATAATAATAAAGTATAACTTACGGACTTTAATATGAAAGCCCAAACGGTCACAGAATCCCATGAGTTATAGACCGTTGGAAAGATCTCGGCGAAACGCTCCATCTCCAATAAAGAGTTTCCCAAAATATCCAACTTCGTGACTTACTAAAAATAGTAAGTCCCAGCCAGAATGTTAGAAACCGACCAAACGAACTCCCAGAGTTCCCTAACCACTTTGGTTAGTCTATGGGAACCAAGTATAGACTAACTCACTAGAAAAAGGGGACATTACAGTCCGCCCTCCCCAAGATTGCTTGCCTCAAGCAATCTCAGATCTGGATGCAACAAGATTTGCTCACTCTCCCATGTAGCATCCTCTACTGGCAGGTTCTTCCACTTCACCAAATATTCCCTGATGACTCTTTTCCTCAATGTACGTTCCTTGGTGTCAATGATGGCCTTAGGTATCAAAACCAACTTCCCCTCTTCATCAAGAGGAGGCAACTCTGTAGAAGGTATCACATTGTGTCCTAGTGCCTTTTTGAGGCGTGACACATGGAAGACATTATGAACTCTGCTCTCTGCTGGCAATTCTAACTCATAAGCCACCTCTCCAACCCTCCTGGAGATCCTGAATGGACCATAATACCATGGCTTTAACTTCTCAGCACCACTCCTCTTAAGAGTAGATTGTCTGTATGGCTGCAACATAAGGTACACCATATCACCCACCTCAAAAGAACACTCAACCCTGTGTTGGTTTGCATACTGCTTCTGCTGATTCTGCGCCTTCTGAATGTTCTCTTTCAAAGACCTCACGATGTCCTGACTTTCTTGCAAGAGGTCTTTAGCCTTTGGTACTTTGCTGTCTCCAAACAATAGATCCAAAAAATTGGGAGCCTTGTACCCATAAAGTGCCGTAAATGGTGTCATCTGGATAGACATGTGGTAAGTGGTATTATAACAATACTCTCCCAAGTGAAGCCACTTGACCCACGCCTTTTGCTGCCCGGCTATGTAATTCTTGAGGTATCCCTCTACCCACTTATTAACTATCTCTGTTTGTCCATCAGTTTGGGGGTGGTAACTCATGCTGGGGGTGAGCTTGGTCCCTGTCGACCTGAAAAGCTCTTGCCAAAAATTGCTAAGGAACCTGCTGTCCCTGTTGCTCACAATATTCCTAGGCAATCCGTGAAGTCAGAACACCTCTCTGAAGAATAAATTAGCAACCTGAGCTGCTGTATAAGTGGCTGAAATGGCAAAGAAATGGGCAAACTTTGTCAACCTGTCAACCACCACAAAGATGCAGTCCCTGCCTTGGGCTTTCGGCAAGCCAGTAATGAAGTCCATCGATATACAATCCCACGTCCTCTTAGGAATGGGTAAGGGTTGCAATAATCCTCTTGGGTAGGAGTGCTCATCTTTGTTTTGTTGGCATACTGGACACTCCCGCACATACTTCTGTACTTCTAACTTGAGGCCTTTCCAAGTAAACTTCTCTCTAACCTCCCTGTAGGTCTTGTAGAATCCTGGATGCCCAGCCATAGGCAAGTCATGGAAAGCTCTCAAGATCTTCTGCTTGATAGCAGAAGCTGGCACCAAAAATATCCTCCCCTTGTAAATGATCAAGTCATTTACAATAGTGTACCTGTCATCACGGTTAGTGCCATCCATAATCCCAGAGGCCCACTTATCCTTTGCATATTCTGCAGTGATCATATCTCTCCAGTCCTCTGCAATCTCTCCTAAGGCACACAAGTGTGGTCTCCTGGATAAAGCGTTAGCAACTATATTCTTCTTCCCTTTGACAAAAACAATGTCGAAGTCATATGCCTGCAGCTTGCTGACCCACTTTTGCTGCCGGTCATTTAGGTCCTTCTGATTAAGGAAATGTTTCAAGCTATTGTGATCAGATTTAACAATGAATTTCCCTCCAACCAGATACTGCCTGAATTTAGCCAATGCATGCATGATGGCTAACATCTCCTTATCGTAGATGCTATAGCTCCTCTCAGGACCCCTCAACTTTCGGCTCTCAAAAGCAATAGGGTGTTTGTCCTGCATCAACACCGCACCTATGCCTTCCCCAGAGGCATCACACTGAAGCTCAAATGACTTTGAAAAATCAGGAATGGCCAAAACTAGACAAGTGTTCATCACCTCCTTAAACTTGTCGAAACACTGCTGAGCACCATCTGACCAAACGAAAGCTCCCTTCCGTGACAAATCTGTGAGTGGGGCTGCTTTCTAAGAAAATCCCTTTACGAACCTGCGGTAGAATCCACAAAGGCCAAAGAACCCCTTGAGCTGAGAGAGATTCTTGGGTGGTGGCCAGTCAACTATAGCTCGGATCTTCTTCGGATCCACACGGACACCTTCTGCACTGATGATGTGTCCCAAATACAACTCCGTCATGCCAAACTTGCATTTAGACATTTTTGCATATAGGGACTCCTGCTCAAGTATACCCAACACAATATCCAGATGTCTCAAATGATCCTTCCAAGTCCTGCTAAATATGAGTATGTCATCGAAAAATATGAGTACAAACTTCCGCAACTGTTCTCTGAAGACCTTATTCATACAAGATTGGAAAGTGGCAGGTGCATTGGTTAAGCCGAAAGGCATAACCAGAAACTCAAAGTGCCCATAGTGACACCTAAACACTGTCTTCTCCATATCCTCCTCACGTACCCGAATTTGATGGTACCCTGACCTCAAGTCTATCTTGGAGAAGAAACATGCACCATGCAGCTCGTCAATAAGCTCATCAATCCTGGGGATGGGGTACTTGTTCTTAATAATCTTTTTGTTCAGTTCCCTGTAATCAATACATATCCTGAGTGTGCCATCCTTCTTCTTGACTAGAACAACAGAAGAAGCAAAAGGACTCTTACTAGGCCTGATGTGACCCATCTTGAGAAGCTCTTGAATAGCCTTCTCAATCTCATCCTTGTATCTCTTAGGATGTCTGTAGGGAACAGTGATAACTGGTTTGGCCCCCTGCTCCATCTCTATAACATGCTCAAAACCCTTGTCTGGAGGTCTACCTGGAGGTATATCACTAAACACTTTGGAGTGCTTAGTACTGACTGAATCTCCACTGGATAATCCTGTTTTTGTTGTTTCGGTGCCTCTGGCATCACAAGAATCTCAGCTGCCCACTGCACCTGGTCAAGCTGCAATATCCTCTCCATCCTCCGAATAGACACTGCTCTTAAACCCCCATCGGACATTCCCCTCAAAATATGTTTCTGACCATCTACTTCGAACTTCATCTCCATGGTCCTCAGGTTGAGGGAAAATTCACCTATCATGTGTAGCCACTTCATTTCTAGGACTACATCCATGTCACCCATACCGACCACATAGTATTCGGCTTGGAACTCATAGTTATTTAACCTGATGGTTAAATTAGGGATCCTTCGTTTGCAAGTAATGACAAACCCGTCTGCAACTTTGACTTTGAATCCCTCGAACTCTTCTATTTTGAGTCCCCTTCGTGCCACAAGCCCCTCATCAATGAAGTGGGTGGCGCCTGTATCTAGCAAAGTGGTCACTCTCTGTCCCTCCAATACTCCCCGTATTCTGAAGGAACCCTCTTTCTGAATAGCAGAGATATGTGCTGTCGGAATGTCCTCATCATGCACGTCCTGTACAATCTGCACCATATTCTCTACATCACTGTCCTCCCTATCACTTTGCTGCCCTGATTGCTCTGAAGCTGTCTCCTCAGCAGAATAATACTCCAATTGTTTTGCTTGCCCCTTCATTGGGCATCTGTGGTTAGGATCCCATGGTTCTTTGCATTTGCAGCATAGTCTCTTCCTCCTGTATTCATTCAATGCATCATCATCTAATCAAGGCCTTGGTTTCCTCTGTGGGAAGGTGTCTCGCTGCAGAACTGGCATTTTGTCTCTTCGTGGAGGAAATGGTTTGGACTGTTTCCTAGGCACTGCAAACTCCATACTACGTGCCTTCTTGATAGTTTCCTGAAGTGAAGGTGGATCAAATGCCTTAACCCAACCCTTAAGTGGTTCCATTAGTCCTTCCATGAACAGGACTACAAGTCTCCTCTCCGATATGCTGGGAACTATCACACTGATTCTCTGGAAATCTGAAATATATCCCTCAAGTGACCCATACTGCTTCAACTGCGCCAGCTCTTTGAACTGCAACTCTGGATCCTTAGTATCGAACCTCTCGATGAGTCTGTTAGTGAACTCATCGTATGTGGTGATAAGGCTGTGGCCCAAGGTGACCAACCCATGGTACCACCACTCGTGTGTTAACCAATCTAAATGAATAGTGGCAAAGCTAAGTGCCTCATCCTCCGGCATCGGCGTAAGTGTCAGGTAGTTATCCAACTTCCCAAGTTTTGGCTGAAATCTTGCCACTTCCGTCAAACCGGTCCATAGGGACTTTGCTCAATGCATGTTGGTAGTCCCGGTTAGCTCTGTTAGCTCTGTGATCTCCTCGACCCATCATAAATCCCCTTTGCCTCTTCTGATTCATATACTGGTCGAATGTCAACATCTCTCTGATGTTAGGAGCCAATGTCATGTACTCTGCATGCTGTATTTGAATATCATCCGTCATGGGAAGTTGAAACTCTGGTTCCTGCTGAACCATTGCCTCCTCTCTACGCGGAAAAGTCGGTTGTAAGGGTCTAGTAACCGATCCTGGGGTAACCCTGGTGTTATTAATACCACTCTGACCTGCGTGTCTACTACCCTGTCCCGCATGTCTACCACCTTGTCCTGCATATCCACTGCCCTGTCCTGCATCTCTGTGGTGACCCTCATTGGAGCCATTGATCTCACCTCCGGGTGTGGTGTTGGTGTGAACTACTGGAATCCCTTGGCTAAATTTCCCAAGGAGCTGGGACATCATATCGAGCATAATATCGAACTTCCTCTCTGCTTTGGCACCAGGACTCTCAGGGTGGTCAGCTCCTCTGTCCCCCATACTACCTGTTATGCTATCACTCCTGCTGGAAGAGTTCCTATGCATACCCAATATACCTGAAACTGTTTCACTTTCCGGAACCTCTGGTGGATGCTAATGTGGAGTGGGTCTAGTGTAGACTCTTCTTTCGTCACTCATATAAACTAATCAACACAGGCTGGCAAGATGCACCAGCTCTGATACCACTATAATAACCTGCACCTGTTGTTCTTTTGATTTTTTTTTTTTTTTTAATGATATATTTTTTAGTTTTTTTTGTGATCTTTCAGAACTAGATAGAAGATGCAGAAGGGGGTTTTTGTTTTCTTGAAGTGTGTATGTCAGAATACAATGAATATAGCATACAACTGAAAACCCAGAAAAATTATAATAGATATGAATTAAATAATGAAGACCCAGTTCATAGAATGGCATAAAATGAATAACCATCACATACCTATGTCAAAATAAGCATTTTCATATTTTTGCTGTTGACGAACCAGCAACATGACAATGGAGTTTTGCATTGAAGGTATTAACAAATGCAAGGAAACAATCTACAACTATCAGCACAGACCCTTAGGTCAAAAACAACCACTAAGCAAGGAAGAACAACCCCAATAAACTCCAAACGGCTGTTCCAAGAAGTACGGTCAGCATATGAAGTAGTACGGCTTACACATGAAGAGGTACGGCCAGCAAAATTAAGTACGACCAGCAATGAAGAAATGGCAGTCCCAACCCTTCTCAAATCTGCAATACAATCCGTCACTAATACTCTTCCTCAGCTGCAACAAAACTGCAATAAGATATATCTTGTTATCTCCATCTCCATCAATAGTGGTATCAAAATGAAGTTCAAATACAGCCACTGAGTATCGCTGCTCCAAAATCCCCTTGGGTGATCTTTCACACCTGTGGAAGACTACCAATGGTGGTTTCCGTCACCAAAATCCCTGGCTGGAAGAAACCCCCAAACCCTCATTTGCAGAGCAAATAGAAGCATAAAATGTAATATCAAGAATGAAAAACTTTTCTCACTCTTTGCCTTTTTATAACTCCACAAGTGGGTCAACCCATATGAGAGGGAAATGTTATTTTTAAATTTGCTTTTTATTCCTCAAAGGGGTACCCAAATCCTTTAATGACTTATTTTTGCATTTTTCTTTATTTCTCCAAAGTCATCGACATTAATTAATTAAAGTCCAAATATAATAATAAAGTATAACTTACGGACTTTAATATGAAAGCCCAAACGGTCACAGAATCCCATGAGTTATAGACCGTTGGAAAGATCTCGGCGAAACGCTTCATCTCCAATAAAGAGTTTCCCAAAATAGCCAACTTTGCGACTTACTAAAAATAGTAAGTCCCAGCGAGAATGTCAGACACCGACCAAACGAACTCCTAGAGTTCCCTAACCACTTTGGTTAGTCTACGGGAACCAAGTATAAACTAACTCACTAGAAAAAAGGGACATTACAGAATCCTAAATTTATAGTTATATTTTTTTATTTTTTAAAAATAAAATTAGTTTTTTTTTTTTAATTTTGTTTTTTAAATATAAAAATAAAATTTTAATATATTTTATTTTTATGTTTTTTAAAATAAAATTTAGTATTTTTTTATTTTGTTTGTTAGAGATAAAATAATAATAAACACTCAACAATGTGGAAGCTATTCGCAATCATGATTTTATATGTTTCTTATGGTTTAAAGTTTACTATGATTTATAAATGTGGCATCTATTTAGCAATGTTTTGTGTATTTATTATTTATATTTAAAGAAATCAAATTTATGCTAAGACGAATTTAATCACTAATTTTCAAGGTTGCACGGAGACTGGTACTGGTACTGGTACGGGAGACTGGTACCGGTATTGGTACGTCTATTTTTGAAAAATAGGAGACGGGGGTACTTGGAGACGCCATTTGTTTTTTTAATATAATTTAATAATTTTAAAAATATATTAATATGCTAACATTAAAATTGAAAATATCATGAAATTGAACTTTCAAAACAACAGAACTAGTAAAGTTTAACATTAACTTTGAAGTTTAAACACACAAATGTCAAAGAGTTCAAACTACATATCGATATTACATATTGAAATTCAAAAATGTCGATAGCCTAGTAGGCTGATATGCATATAGAAAACAAAAATCAGAAATCTATGTCATCATTCTATGTCACATTGTCATCCATCTCTAGGTCCTCAGCTATGATGCTCTCCAAATACTCATCACTCTCAAGCTCAGGTTCCTCTGATGGTAGTAGAATTGGGGGTAAATCATTGAGGCCATCTGCTTCAACCGTTTCATCAACCAAGGCTGCAGCTTCTCCATTAGCTGAAATTTGGTCCCATTTTGCTGAAGGACCCTCCTTGTACCCAAGTTCTACACGAGAGAGAAGGCGAAGTGAGCTATGAATGTACACCAGGTTCTCTGCTTTCTTTGACCCTAACCGGTTCCTTTTCTGTGAATGAATGAAACCATAAGTACTCCAATTCCTCTCACAAGATGAAGAGCTGGATACTTGTGAGAGCAATCTTATTGCAAATGATTGCAATTCAGGGGTTTCACCTCCATGGTTCCACCACCACTCTACAGGGTCTTTCTTTGCATGCATATCATATATGGCTTCCATGGAAGAAAAGTCACCATGCCCACGTGAAAACTTATTCCATTGAGTCCTCATAATTGAAGCATCCTCACCTCGGCCATAAATTTTTTTTATTGCTGCCCAAAATCCCTTCATTACCTCTCTATCCTCATATGGAGCCCTCTTATTGGTTGCTTGTAGATCATACCATTTAGGATTCAAGGCATATGCAGCACAATGAAGGGGTGTGTTAAGTTTGTTCCATCTTCCATGTATCTTTTCTTCTAGCAAGGGATATAGAGAAGGATCTCTTGCATCTGTTATTTTCTTAATTCTTTCACACATGGAATCTATTTCTTCATAAATTTCTCCCAAACATGGCTTGTCTGAATCAGCAAATTTGATCACCTCACATATGGGCTTAATAAAGTCCACAACAAATCTAACATCAGCCCAAAAACGCTCATCAAGGACCATACCTCTCACCTCAACTGCAGTATCTGATGTAGATTGTCTCCAAGCTACCCATGCATCACTAACTACTGTGGCACACAAAGCTCCTTTGACTTCTTGGAGACGGTCAAGAAGAATAAAATAAGAAGCAAACCGTGTATCAGCATGTTTGAGAAGTTCCACCTTGGCAAATTTTCGATAAATGGCTTGTGTGTGGTGATGGTTACATATGAACATCTGTATTTTTCTGCCCTTTTCAATGAGATCTGAGATCCACTGGAACTTGCCAATATCTTTGAGTGCATTATTCAATGAATGCACACAACATGGTGTCCAAAATATATGCCTATACTTTTTTTGCACCAACATGCCTGCTGCCTTACAAACAGGGGCAGCATCTGTAACAACTTGGACTACATGTGATGCCCCCACCTCCTCAATGCCCTCACACAGCTGGTTTTGAAGGAACTCTGCATTTTTTTCTTGCCCTGAACAATCTATTGCCTTCAAAAAATAAGGCCCTTTGTTGCATGTTACCATGATATTAAGTAGTGGACGATTTCTAGCATCTGTCCACCCATCCATCACAATACTGCATCCTTCTATAGACCACACTCTTTTCAATGGTGCGGTTTGTTGCTCTAATCGAGTTTTTTCTTTATCAATTAGAGTAGTGCGAAGCTTTTCATACCCAGGTGGTTTATATCCAGTTGGTCCATTGTTGATGGCTTGGACCATCTCAGTGTAGAAAGGTGAGCGAGCAACATTAAATGGGATTCCATTTGCATAAAAGAAGCGTGCAATCGCTTCATCAACTGCATCTCGACCTTGCACATCAAATAATCTTCCAATGGGGTTTGAGTTGCCAATGTCAATGTGTGATCTCTTGCGAGAATATCCCCTTGCTAAATCTTGTCTTGTCACATCTCGAGAAGACACATCCACCTCTGACTCTCTATTCTGAGATTGACTTGCACCAGTTGCCCCTGTTGTTGAAGCATGAGAGCTCAAAAGAGACACTTTCCCATCAGCCCTTTCTTGATCCCTAACAGCGTCATGTCGTTCTACATCATTTGTACAAGGATCAACACCTTTTCCAGGTGTGTGAAGGAAATGAGCCCTCACCCTTGTGTAAGTACCTTGAAATGGCTTAAGCTTACATTTGATAGTGGCTGTTCCACCCGACCCTTTCGGCCCTGGAATGCGATCGCAATACTTCCACAATGGGTACAAAGCTTGTTTTCCCCCACCTGACATATCTCAGCCTGTCAGAACAAAAACAGACATTAAAATGTCAAAATCAGCTGTGTGCGCAAAAATCAGACATCAAGAAAAGACATTAAAATGTAAAAATCAGACAGTTGTGTGTGTGTGGCAAAACCAGACATTGAAATGTGAAAATCAGATGACAAAATCATATCAAAATTAGACATTTAAAATATGAAATCAAAATCAGAAATCAGACATTTAAATATCAGACAAACATTGTGTGTTACTCTCTGTGTGGGGCAAAACCAGACATAATCATATCAAAACCAGACATTTAAACATGAAATCAAAATGAGAAATTATTGGACAGACAACCAAACATAATCATATCAAAATTAGACATTTAAAAAATCAAAATCAGAAATTTCAATGTTGGACAGACAAATCAGACATTCTCTCTCTCTCTCTCTGTTTCAATATTGGACACATGTTACTCTCTGTGAGCAAAATCAGACATTCACTCTCTCTCTCTTTCAATACTGGACAGCAAAATCAGACTGTCTCTCTTTGTGTTTCAATACTGGACAGCAAAATACTCACTCTTCAGTGTGTCTCTCTGTGTGTGAAAATCAGACTCTCTGTTTCAATGTGTTCACTCTTCAGTGTGTCTCTCTGTGTGTGAAAATCAGACTCGCTCTCTCTTTCAATACTGGACAGCTCGCTCTTTGTTCACTCTTCAGTATGTCTCTCTGTGTGCGAAAATGAGACTCTCTCTCTCTCTCTCAACACTGGACACATGTTACTCTCTGCGAGCAAAATCAGACATAGTGGACAGCAAAATCACTCTCTCTCGTGTGTGTCTGTGTCTCTCTTTCAATACTGGACAGCTCGTTCTTTGTCCACTCTTCAGTGTGTACCTCTGCGCGCGCAGGCTTTCTCTCTCTCGTGTGTGTGGACAGCAAAATACTCTCTCTCGTGTGTGTGGACAGCAAAATACTCTCTCTCGTGTGTGTCTGTCTCTCTTTCAATACTGGACCCTCTGTGCGCGCAGGCTTTCTTTTTTTTTTTTGTGTGTGTGTGTGAACAGCCATAAGGGAAAGCCAGCGAAGGACAAAAGACACAATGAGCTGCGAGAACAGCCATAAGGAAAAGCAAGCCAGCGAAGAAAAAAGACACAATGAACAGCGTGTGTGTGACTGTTTTGTCAGCCCGCGAACACAATGAACAATAAGGAAAAACAAGCCAGCAACGGCAACACAGGATATTCCACTAGTTCAACCATAGTTTGATCTTTGATGTCAATGCATGAATGTTTCACTTCTAAAATGAGATGATACCTTGCAAGATTATTGTTTGAGCTCTAAATTAACAACTAAGGAAAAGGAGAATCTTATTTCAAAGATTTTCAGATAATTCCAACCATTCCATTGGTAGTATAGAATGATTTAATCCTTGAGATTTCCATGGGTAAACATTTGGTTTTTCTTTTATCTAGATACCACTGTGTTGATGTTTTAGCCCTACAATGATACACAGGTAAATGTCAACACATGGAATCCAGTTAAAAAAACGGAACTATAGAATGACACATAACAGATTTAGCCCTAGAAAAATATTGAACGTTAATATTATTTCTTTTTATGTTTAATAACTATGAACCTTGAGCAACATAAAGAACTGTTTTGTCAATTAAAACACTTGAATATTTCAGTAGTGATAGTGATGGAGGACATGTTATGGCCCGAAGGAAAAACAAACCAGAAAAATGCCTACCTGTGACAAATGCCGCGTGCGTTCGTTTCTTTCGCGGACTGCTTCTCCGTGACAATTTCGCGAAATGGTACTCCGTGGAACCCTCGCGTTTAACTTTTACGTTAAAAAAAAATCAAAAAAACTTTTCGAAGTCCCGTGTTTTACTGTCAATGGTCGGGAGACGCGCGGGAGACCTTGCCTCACGTCTCCTGTTTCGGGAAACGTCTCTATGCCGCTTCCGGTTCTCGGAAGCGCGTCCCCGACCCGGAGACGCGTCCCAGGGGTCAGGAGACGCGTCTCCCTGCAACCATGCTAATTTTTTTTTCCAAATTTTTCCTTGCCAAATTTATTCCGAATATCATCATTGCCGAATTTGAACCTTTTGACTTAGGTCTCAATCATCACATGGATTTGATACTAGGGGCAAGTTGCCAAATGACGTAGCTTATAGGGTGACTCCCATAAAGGATGAGGAGGTGAAGAAATAGGTGCAAGTGTTGTTACAAAAAGGATTGATTAGAGAAAATTTGTGCTTGTGCATAGTTCTACTAGTGCTAGCACTTAGCATCAAAGAAAGGTGGAGATTGGAGAATGTGCACAGATTCCATAGCTATAAACAAGATCATAGTCAAGTACAAGTTTTCGTTGCCAAAAATGGATGACTTGATGGATTGTTTGAGTGGAGCATAATACCTCATAAATATAGACATGAAGAATGGATAGCATCAAATCAAAATTAGAGAAGGGGATGAATGGAAGATTGCATTTAAGCCAAAAGAAGGTTTGTATGAATGATTAGTCATGCTATTTGGGTTGACAAATGACCCAAGTGCATTCATGAGGTTGATGAATGAAGTGCTAATGCTATGCTTGGGTAAATTTGTAATTGTCTATTTAGATGATATTCTAATTTTCAGGAGAACAAGGGAAGAACACATGATGCATTTAAGGCAAGTCTTGCAAAGGCTGAAAGAAGAGTTGATAAACTTGAAAAAGTATAGTTTAATGAAAGAATAAATGTCATACTTGTGATTTGTAATTTTAGAGGATGGATTGAGGATGGGTCTAGGACTCTAGACAACGTGAAGGCAATTTTGGAGTAGCCAACACCATAAGCTTGTTTGAGGGAAGAAGTTTCCATGGGTTAGGTAGTTTCTATCGGAATTTATATAAAAAATTTCAATAGTATGTGCACTCCTAGCATTGAGACAATGAGGGGTGATAAAAGGGAGTTTAAGTGGACAACTACAACATAGAAAAGCTGAGTTGTTGAAGAAGCAAGTGACAGAGTAACCAATGTTAGCACTACCAAACTTCAGAAAATTACTCCAAGTAGATTATGATGCTAATATGACAGCAATAGGGCTATGTTGAGTCAAAAGGGAAGACTCATAGCATACTCAAAAAATTGAATGACACAAAGAGAAAGTATTTAGTTTATTTCTATGTAATTGTGCAAGCACAAAGGAAATGGCAACATTATTTGCTTCCAAAAGAGTTTGTGTTGTCACATATTGTCAAGCACTGCAGTTTATTAACCAAGCTATAAGTTAAACCAAAGATATATGAAGTGGGTAGAATTTCTATAGAGTTATTAATTTGTTCTAAAACATAGGAGTGGGAAGTCAAATAGAGTTGCAAATGCCTTAAGTAAAAGATGCCTTTTGTTGAAACAAATGAGGGTAAAAGTAGTCAGTTTTGATAAGATGTGGATTTTACAGATGCATGGGCAACATGCATGAATCCGACAGGCATTGATAGGACTTCACGATTTTGACTACTTTTTGAAAGATGATTTGTTGTTCAAGGCAAAACTATTGTGCATACTTCAAGGGTCAGTGAGGGAGAATTTCATCAAAGATAAGCATAGTGGATAATTAGCAGGTCATTTTGGTATAGACACAGGGTTATATCAGGCATTGCTAGTGTTAGAGAAGCCATGGGATGACATTAGCATGGATTTGTGCTTGGGTTGCTAAGAACACAAAGGGGAAACGATTCCAAAGATAGCACATTTTATAGCTTGTAAGAAAAGTGATGCCACACATATAGCTGATTTATTCTTTAGAGAGATTGTGAGGTTACATTGGTTGCCTCAGAGCCTTGTAACAAATAGAGATACAATTTTTTTTGGTCATTTTTGAGGACATTGTGGAAGAAATTAGGTACTTAGTTAAGTTTTAGCTCAGCCTACCATCCACAAATAAATGGCCAAATAGAGGTGGTGAATAAAAGCCTTGCAAATTTGGCTTGGATGTTTTGGTTGAAGAGAAGCCCAAACAGTGGGACATGTCTTTGGCACAAGCAAAATTTTCTTGTAACAACTTATTAAGCAAGAGTACTGTAAAGATCCCATTTCAGATTGTGTATGGATATAATTTGAGAGGTATCACAAAGTTGAGAGAGAACAAAGGATTGACTGGAAAGAGTGTAGAGGGGTAGGATTTTGTTGAGTATACGTGCAAAGTCCATGAGCAGGTGAAAAAGCAACCAAGGTGAAGTACTACACCATACAAGGAGCACAAAGATCAAGGGAGAAGAGAAATCGAGTTTTAGGAAGGAAATTTAGTTCTCGTGCATTTAAGGAAAGAGATTTAGTTCTCATGCATTTAAGGCATGGACATTTTGCTCACATTCAATGTGGCAGACCTATATGGATTTCATGGCGCATACGATTGTGAGGATGAAGAAAACTTAGATTTCCGGGTTGCTGATTGGAAACAACAAATGCCTAAAGAGGAAATAGAAGAGATTTGAGACTCAATAGAAGTTAGAAGACCTAGGGAAAAGGATTGCAGGGAGTAACTTGGTAAAGTGGAGAAATAGACCTTTAGAGGATTCAACATAGTTGAACTTTGCTGAGGTTGGTCATTATGGCTATACCTTGCAAGATTTTTAGCCTTTAGTGAGCAAGGGCTCATGTTTTCAGTTACCTAGGGTGTTTGATGCAGGAGCATTTTGGGCATAGGACAATCAACATCCACAAATATTTGAATTTTTGGGAAGCATTCACATAAAAGGATAAGAGAATGTGACTGGGTGGAGAATTCGGAAGGTTAGGGGTTAAAGAAAACTAATCAATTTATTGGTTTTACATTTCTAATTACTGTTATAAAATGAATTGACAGCTCAAAGAGAGGGTGAGAAAAACTTAGTTCAGATTTTGTAGAGAGAGATAAAGTGAATGATACATGTATTCGAAATCCAGTAATAAATTTTCAAATCTGTGTTGTTGCTCATGGTTCCTTTGTGTTCTTAAATCTGAATTAATTTTGTATTCATAGTGCATTAGGGATATTTTTATTAAATCATGGTTTTGGCTGCAAGGACAATGACACCATTAATCTGGCTCCCTATCCTTGATTGCATCAATTCTTTCTGGTATTCTTCTAGGCACATTGGGCATATGGGCAATAAAAAATAGATACTTAATGGATTCAACTAAGCCTCACACAAAGCAGTTACCAACCATCGAGCTAGATTAAATCAATAATTCTGTTGCAACAACCACCACCATCTAAAGCAAGACATTTTAGGCTTCAAACAAGAAGACTAGACAATGGAAAATCTTATGGACCAAGGTCTAGGAGTATAACTGAGTTCCTTCTTTGTGTTGGAGCCCTTCAACCACTTTCACGTTTTCATGAATTTTTGAGTTGCCTTCTAAAATCAACCCTCCAGCTGGATGTCTCAAGGTTTTATGCAATAAGTTGCAAATTCTATCCTTATCAGCAAGTTTATATCATAATTTCTATTTATCCCACCTGAGCCAATGTTAGCAAATGGCCTAACGTTTACATGCTAGGCTCTGATAGAACACCCCCTTGTAGAATCTATAACCTTATTATTGCTAGAGAGCTTCCAGCATAAGGACCTAAAATGTTGACATCTATTAGCTTAACAAATGAAAATTGGTTGCTTGACAATAAGTTGTTTGATTGACTTCTAGACCCTCTATAAGGAAGTAAAAATAAGGATCCAACAAATTTAACTTGAAGGGATCCAAACATTAAATCCATTATACTCGAGCCTTCCTTGTGGTCTTGAAGGCCTTAAGTTAGGCCTAGTGGTGGGTGCTCTTCCCCTCATCCCCTGCCTTGTATTGTGACAGGGAACCCGCCTGGGGTGCTGCCCCTAGACCTTGGTGGGTGCTGCACTTGTAAACCCCTGCTCTGGTTTTAAAAAGCAAAAAATAAAAATGATTTTGGGCTGCACCAAATGGAAAGCAGAGTTTTCTTTCCCTTATTTGTCTGGAAATAACAAAACAACGTTTTTATCCTATTTTTTAATTTTTATGAAAATTTCAGTGGTTTTTAGTTTCCTGATTAAAATCCTGAGTAATTGAATTCCAATTATACTTTTGGTTTGCCGAGTCAATCCTTCTGAGTAATGCTACTATAATCAAAATAGATTTATGTTGAAAGATCCCTAATGGATATTGGACTGAAATTTTAAAGCTCTGATACCACTGAAAAATCCCTAACCAATTCTGATATGATTTTTTTATCTTGCTGTTCTGAATTTTCTGATTTTTTTGTTTGAATGGTTTGCTTTGTGTTTTTTGTGTTTTCAATGCATGTAGAGTCTTGCCATGATATGTTAATGAAAAGATAACATAATAACATACAAATAACACCACAAAGACGACTGAAATTGATTGGATCAGCAAGCAAACTATATCAAATTAAAGATATGAGTTAGGTGACTTAATTTGACAGACCCGATTATTGAAGCTTGCTAATTACAATCGTGAGTTGATGGCTGATTACAAACAGTTAGGTCTGATTATAAAATCAGACTTATAAAAACATACAAAGTGATTCAATGATCCACAAATCACTCCCAAACCTGCAATAGCTTCAACCTCCAACTGTAGCAGCCAAGTATGTTGAATTCCAATGAGCAAATAACTGGAGCAAGCTGTCCAAACCCCTGTTTTTGGCCTGCAGAGATCATATCGTAAATTTGAACACAAAATGAAACCAAATGATGCCCAAATGGAAACCCAGTGTAGATTTCCCTCTAATGTGAACTGGGTTGTCGTCCAATCCATTGTCCTCGAAGGGTTTTCATCCTCAGAAGAGCTGCAACTTGCTGAAAACTCTATCCAGAGCTCCAAACCTGAATTTGTGTTTTTAGAAAATGATGATTGAATTCCAAAAGAGAGCCCAATACATTGCTTTATGGCCTCCATCCTCCTTAATGGGATGCCCACCTTAATAAAATAGTCTCTCCATAATGGGATGCCCACCTTAATAAAATATTCCACCTCTATAATGGGATGCCCACCTTCTCAAAAAACAATAAAACATTCTCCATAATGGGATGCCCACCTTAATAAAATATTCCACCTCCATAATGGGATGCCCACCTTCTCAAAAAAACAATAAAATATTCTCCATAATGGGATGCCCACCTTGAGGGTCTCTAGGATGGGGACATTTTCACTTTTACTCCTCACTTTTCACTCTTCACTTTTTACTATTCATTATTCACTTTTACTATTCATGTTTACTATTCATTTTTCACTACTCTGTCACTATTCACTATTCACTATTCACATTAAGGCAAATTTTTAATATTCTCAATTGAACCCCTGTATTCATCATTTAACATCAAACTGAAGGCTCGAAAGACTCCCAGCAAAGCTCCATTGCCTTTGGATAGGTCCTCTAACCACTCGCTGACCTACGGGAACCCTAGTAATAGGCCAACCACTGCTCATCTATGTGCCGTCTAGGAAGGGGACATTACAATTCTCCCTTCCCGGGATTGCTTGCCCTCAAACAATAACAAATCTGCATATTGAAAATTATTGCCCAATGACAAGAGTCTCCATCCAATCATAACCCAAGTGGTTCCACATGTCAACCACACAATATAGATGAACAAATGACAAAAGATGTCATCTCGAAAATGTGTCCATCCTACCAACATACCCGCTGCTCCACTCTGATGAAACCAATATCGTACAAGCCATGAAACAACTTCGATAAAATCTATGTGAAGTAATGCACCAATCAAATCAATACCTGGATTCCATACAAAAATATAGAACCTGTTGTAAAAGATGAAGAGATATCTCATCCTATCACCATGAAGAATGTCCAGCAAAAAGATGTATAAATGAACTATCACATGCTAATACATCAACACATGAAGTCTCTCAACATCGCTGATGTAACCCAGGCCAGCGATAAGAATGATATCATAGGTGTCACCAAACCAATGAAAACCAAAGAAATATATCTCATACTCCATGTCCCTCCAAAAGACATACCTCCACACACTTGTAGACCTCTGAATCGATGATGTAAACCATGAAAAATTAGGAAGTGCTATATGATTCCAACTAGGACAACCACTAATCCATAAGGAGTCTATGAATATGAAGTCACCAATCAACAAATAGATCGCTGCCATGTCATGAGAAATAGGTGACAAACCCAAGGGTGTAGCATAGATGCCATCAACACTCCTCAAAGACAACTCAGTAGCTGTTGTAGAACATGCTAAATCCGAAAGTGAAATGGAAACCCAAATAGGACAACCACTTACTAATGAAGAATCCATGAAGATTATGCTGCCATCATACCAATGAACAACTATCATATCATTGGGAATATGTGACAACTCTAAAGATATATTGTAGATGCCTTCATCACTAACCAAAGATAACTCATGAGTGGCTGATCCGCTATAAATTTCATCAATAAAAACATCTCCATCAACGAAATGATCAACATCAACTGCAATTTCAGAACTAGAAGACCTTTGCTTATCATCTTCCATAGAGAGGTGAGTGTCACAAACTTGTTGAAGATAAAGCTTGGCTTGTTGTGCTATCAACTTAGCTTTCCTTGCCTTGTCAAGCCACCTTCAATCATTTCTTGGGGCTGTTTTATCTCAGCTTCTCCAAAGTGTTTAAAATCAATCCTATAATGAGATGCATCATATAAAATACCATGACCCATGCATGCATCTTGTGTACCAATCAAAGTAGAATCAATATCACTCATTTCCCAATAATTAGCAGCTGCAATATCATGAGAAAGTAAGGATATACCACTGCTATTTAAAATCAGAAAATTAGAGTTGTTACCATACCAGTTTGTAGTCCTTTTATCTTTCTCAAAGACCTTCATGTTCCATGATGCATGCTCTTCATCAAATGCTGGTCCTACGTGAGTCTCTCCATGAAATGTCTTAATGTTGATCCTCTTCACTACCATATCATGGTGTGGCATAGGGCTGTCATTATGCCTCAGAAAGTCAGACACGTCCTCATACTCAAGTGAGTTACCCTTCACCAATTTAATCATATCTTCTCCTATGAAAGGATGGTTATCAACAAGGGCTGATCCACAAATTGAATCCTGTGTACACTCAATTTTTCCTTCTATCTTCATTACTTGAATCCTTGAAGCATTTTCAAACAAAGACAAACCATGATCCTTATGATACAAATCAGGTGTACTAAAATTTTTAGACTTGTACCTCTGTTCTTGCTTAGCTAAATCTGCATCTTTGTCTTGCTTGCTTGCTTCCATGCACTCTTCCTTTGGAAGGAACAAAGATCTCAGGTGTGCTTCCCTCTGTCTTCTTGCTTGCTCCAGGTGTTCACATTTTGCCTTGACCTCTTGAAGGTGCTGTCTCGCTTGGGCAGCCACTAATTTTGCTTCTCTTGCTCTTTGTACCCAGTAGTTACACAAGACTTGTGTCTTCTTCACATCTTCCACAGTATGGTGAACAAAATCCGGACCTTTGTGGCTTGAATACACAATAGATATGTCATGTGTAACACTCTCAAATTGAGCCCCAACATAGGAAGACTCACTAACACTATTACCTTCATGTGAAATGGATGCTACCTCATGATTAGAACTGTTATAGCTTGTATTCTTTCCAAACTTACCACCTTTAGTGCCCAAATTATGAGTGCCAATAGTAGAGGGTTCTTCTACCTTCTTCTCACCATGTATGTTAGCTGCCATCTCAAGAATCTCATTGCATTGAGTGAAGTCAACATTAGGCCTAGACAAGGGGTCTTCATCAAAGTAATGAGTGGAGTCTACTACTCCCATGTGTGACTGAACTTCAAATAGTGTTGCTTCTTCTCCTTCCATAGGAATAGCTTTGATAGATGGAATGTCCAACATATCTTGATCACTTCCCTTCTTATGAACCAAGTCCATCTCAAGGATACCTACCCTATTATTTGATTCCATGCCAATATGATGTAGAGGGAATGAAACAATATTATCTAATGAACTCATACCTTGATGAACAATAACCTCTGTGGTGGCATGTTCTTTGTCCATATGATCATGGTGAATGTGATTCTCCAATGAATCTTCTTCATCACTAAATCTCACAAGGCTGCAAGGTATGATTCTTCAATCCTTTTCTCAACTTGTTCAACTCCTACATCATTTGCTTTGTCATCTTATACCCAAGGAGTAGCTGTTATAAATTATGCAAGGAATTATTGGACATACTCAAAAGAAGACAATGATCAACAATCTCTTTATCTTTTTCTTTCACCAACTTGACAGCCATGTCTCTATCTCTAAGCAATTGCAAGTAGTCATCTCCCTTCATCATTGAATAGTCTTGCAATTCTTCCCAAGTCTGATATACAAAATCAGAATTCATATGACTTGAATTCACCACACAAATTCCATTTTTAACACCCAATTTTTGAGCACCATCTATAGAGAACTCTATGGTACTATCATCCTTATGTGAACTTGTTACCTCACGGAGTGAAGGAATATGATTGCTGTTATAAAAATCAGAATACCTGTCATATTCTTGTACCATGTCTTCAACATCTCGAATAGGCTGATCCATGACTGTAATCTCTTCTATTGTGTGATCAACATGAAGACTCAATGGTGTACTATGTAAGTTCTCTTGATCCAAAGTTTTTTCTTCTTGTGTAGGTGATGTGACATTATGGGAATCAACTATCACACTAGAAAATGCTTTGAGAACACACAAAGAATCCATACCATTGCTTTCCAAATCGCTAACATGCTCTATGCTAGCCTCTGATGTAGAAGCCTCAAGTGAAACCTTATGCAAAGATGTAGACAAATCATTACCCAAAGCTGTCCTAATGTCTTCTTGAGTCAAATCAGCATGTCTATCAAATTCATAATATAAATTTTTGCATACCTTATTGGAATTTGAAGACACCAAATCCTTCTTGTGAAGAGTTGTATCACCCATATGTGAAGATTCTCTATCCATTCCATGTGTAAACAGTTCATCAACTATAGTATGATATTTCTTCCTTGCTTGTGGCCTTTTACCCTTGCTAGTAGAAAGAGATGATCCTTTAGAATGTCCAAACTTAAAAAATGAATCATCTAAACACTGCAATGTATGTATGATCTTGTATTGCGTTTGTTCAAATTCTTTCCACGCCTGTTTGTTGCTGAACAGCTTTGCCATGATGACCTTTTTCACTATCCCAAACTAAGAACCAAATCCAAACTGACTTGTGCACAACTAATTTCATACCAATTGAATGCAATCATTACCCAACATGTTGGCAAGATTATGGCTCTGATACCACTGAAAGATCCCTAATGGATATTGGACTAAAATTTTAAAGTTCTGATACCACTGAAAGATCCCTAACCAATTCTGATATGATTTTTTTATCTTGCTGTTCTGAATTTTCTGATTTTTTTGTTTGAATGGTTTGCTTTGTGTTTTTTGTGTTTTCAATGCATGTAGAGTCTTGCCATGATATGTTAATGAAAAGATAACATAATAACATACAAATAACACCACAAAGACGACTGAAATTGATTGGATCAGCAAGCAAACTATATCAAATTAAAGATATGAGTTAGGTGACTTAATTTGACATACCCGATTATTCAAGCTTGCTAATTACAATCGTGAGATGATGGTTGATTACAAACAGTCAGGTCTGATTATAAAATCAGACTTATAAAAACATACAAAGTGATTCAATGATCCACAAATCACTCCCAAACCTGCAATAGCTTCAACCTCCAACTGTAGCAGCGAAGTATGTTGAATTCCAATGACCAAATAACTGGAGCAAGCTGTTCAAACCCCTGTTTTTGGCCTGCAGAGATCAGATCGTAAATCTGAACACAAAATGAAACCAAATGATGCCCAAACGGAAACCCAGTGTAGATTTCCCTCTAATGTGAACTGGGTTGTCGTCCAATCCACTGTCCTCTAAGGGTTTTCGTTCTTAGAAGAGCTGCAACCTGCTGAAAACTCTATCCAGAGCTCCAAACCTGAATTTGTGTTTTTAAAAAATGATGATTGAATTCCAAAAGAGAGCCCAATACATTGCTTTATGGCCTCCATCCTCTTTAATGGGATGCCCACCTTAATAAAATATTCCCTCCATAATGGGATGCCCAACTTAATAAAATATTCCACCTCCATAATGGGATGCCCACTTTCTAAAAAAACAATAAAATATTCTCCATAATGGGATGCCCACCTTAATAAAATATTCCACCTTCATAATGGGATGCTCACCTTCTCAAAAAAACAATAAAATATTCTCCATAATGGGATGCCCACCTTGAGGGTCTCTAGGATGGGGACATTTTCACTTTTACTCCTCACTTTTTACTATTCATTTTTCACTATTCATGTTTACTATTCATTTTTCACTATTCTGTTACTATTCACTATTCACTATTCACATTAAGGCAAACTTTTAATATTCTCAATTTAACCCCTGTATTCATCATCTAACGTCAAACTGAAGGCTCGAAAGACTCCCAGCAAAGCTCCACTGCCCCTGAATAGGTCCCCTAACCACTCGCTGACCTACGGGAACCCTGGTAATAGGCCAACCATTGCTCATCTATGTGCCGTCTAGGAAGGGGACATTACATATGCGTTCTCTAAATTCATTTTTTATGCATCTCATGTACTATTTAAGTTTATTTTGTGTATTTATGTAATTTTTTTAATTTGCCAAGTTTTTGCTGAGTCCCATGTCTGAGTCAAAATTTTAGGAAGCGGAGTTTTTGCTGAGAGTTTTTGAATGATGAGTGACACTACTATGTTTGAATGCATGTTTTGTGTTGGATCACTGCAGGCGACCAGTCTTGTTTATGTGCATTTCAGCTATTTTAAGCATTTGGTTGGATGGTACCTGACAGCTTCAAATGTGCAGTTTGAGTATATATCATTGTCATCATAACAATTTAACATGTACTAAAATTTTCCTTTGCAGGTATATGTCGTCTACAATACTAAAAATCGCAAGTGAAAGTAACTCAGTTGTAGCAGTTGTTGGAAGAGGACATTTGTCTGGGATTAAAAAAAGTTGGAAGCAACCAATTCCAGTTATGGTCCTTTGCTGTTTCTGCCTCTTTACAAAACTTTATGTGCTTCAGAAAGATCTTAGCTCTTGTAACAGGATAGTTGGTTTTCCATCTTTTTTATAAGAGATGAATTAATGCTTATGGTTATTATTATGTGTAGCAGGTGTCTTCTTTATTAGAAGTTCCAGTTGCAAGATCTTCATCGCCTGTGAAACTTTGGACTGCAGTTGCTCTGGCTGTTGGTGGTGCTGCCATCTTCTCTCGTATATATTTGACAGGAAAAAAATAGTATATCAGACTGGAGTTTCTCTTGTAAATTTTTGTATTGTCCTAGAAGGGCTCAGGCGTGATACTCAGGTGACTAGGCATTCTTGTACTTGGTGGCATTAACAGAATAGGCAACCTCCTGGTGCTTTTGAAGCATAGTTTAGCTTTTTTCAAAGAAATGGTTTGATTTTAAGATAGTTGGAAATGTTTAGAGTGAACACTCTTTTCTGATTTCCTTGTAATTTGATTACCGGATAAAGGAAACTACAGTGTTATTCAATAAGATGTTATTAGACATCCCTGTTCTTGTTGGCTGATTCTCAGCACTAATTGAACTGTATACATGCAAGTCCACCTTGGATTTTAGGTTGAAATGGCTTTTGTGTTGTAACTGGTAATGCTTCAGTATTTTGAAGATATCCTCTTCTAGAAGAGGCTAAGCATGATTTAAAATTGCCATTGGTTGATTGGTTTTAGAGCTGTGAGACTGATAAAGATAATTAGAGTAAATTGTACTGGAATTGTGAGCCACAGGCAAATTATAATAAAAAGCATACACAAGAAGTTCAATTTTTTTTTTCAAGTAAAAAACATTTACATAGTACTGATTAAAATAGGGAATTTGTATATTCCACCGATCTCTCAGTTAGACTAGATGCTGTATGGTGAGTGCTTTTTGAATTGCATGTACCAAAGTATAATGCTAGTGAATTAGAACATCGTTCCCCATACAAGTTACCGCAGTTATTTCTTCTCCACTTCCAGTAAGCAGATGTTGTACGTGTGGTTCTATTTTGTTCCTCCTACTTACAAAACTATATTCAATACACTTCCTCAGCAACATACCGTTTTATTTTTTTCTTTAGCTTCTCTGATTATTCGTTCAAGTTGATTATAATCAAGTACAAAGAAAAAGTAGGAAAAATTCACCTAGTAGCCTGAAAAACATATGCCAACCTAAGGAAAACGGGGATTTGAGTTTGAGATTTATAAAGGTCATGAATGTTTTTTGGGAGCAAAGACGGCATAGAGGAGGGTGGTTAGAGGGAAATATTTGTATAACCATAAAGTTTAAAGGCTATTTACTTCAGAGAATCTTCCATATGGTTTTTAAGGATGGATTTTTTGAGGAGGTATATCCTCTTATTTAAAGACGACTTGAGATGGAATGATATTTGGATAGGGTCAACCTTCTTTTGTTAAAATGGGGAATTTGTTGATCTGAAAGATCATGTAAGAAGGAATTTGGGTAACAAGGTTTTAGAACTTTCATGTATTTAAAGGGAAGCATTTGAAATTGCACCATCATTTCAATAGAAGATAAAATCATTGTTCTAGAAAATATTGTGAAAAATAATCCCCTTTCAAATGTGAGGGGGAGTGATCAACTTATATGGGACAAGGTCAAATTAAAAGACATTCAGTTAAAGTATTTCTGCGTTGTAAGATGACATGGTAGATTTGGGGAAGATTCTTAGTAGAATGGAGGCAGGTTGGGTTGACCCAAAATTATCAAAGAGTGAATATTAACGTGGCTGATAAGGCTTCATAATAGGATTTTGTAGATTATGTGAAAATAAGTTAATATTATATAAAATTGAGTTTTATAGTTTGAAAGAAGGTCCATAATTTTTAAGCAGATGGAAAATGTGGTGAAGGATAAAGGCTTCAATATTGGAATTGGCAAGATTGCAAACTAATATCAAATAAACCGTTTGAAGAGGAGAAATTTTAAAACAATAGAAGTCGATTAGGATAAATGACAATAAGTTTATTAGGAGTAGTTTGAAAAAAATCTAAAGATGAATGAATGAATGAATGAATGAATGAATGAAGGCTTTTAATAACGTACATGAGGCCAAACAGCCTATGGGACCACAGAGACCAAAACACGCTGTAAAGGGAGCCAAAACCTGCAAGAAAACCATGAGCCACAAAAGGCAGACCACCCACACAGCCCCTAACTGAACTCCTTTGCTTTTTGGATCTTAGATCTTCTGTTATGTATCTTGATCAAATAGACCGCAAATTTAGCTAACTTCTCTTCTTCAAATAGGTTGGTCAAGGAGTCAACATTCAAGGTATCCTTGTAATTGGCCCTAATATCCTCGTAAGCTGGGCACTCCATAATGTAATGCCATTCCGTCTCCACTAAATCCAGATTGCATAAACATCAGATTCTCTCCTCCCACTCTTCTTTAGGCCTCGACCACCAAAAGATAAGGTTAAGCTCAAATTTGATAGAGTTGCAAAAGGAAATCTACAACTAGCAAGAGTGGGAGGGATCATTAGCGATAATGTCGAACAACATATGTCAATGTTTTTAGTCGTTTATGGGTTGAGTATATATAATGATGCATAAGCATTACTCTTTTAAAAGGATTAGGATCTGGTAAGAAAAATGGATGACAAAAACTTCAAAAGGATGGGGACTCAATGGTAATTATTGAAAAAATAAAAATGGGTAGTGCAATGATTGGAAGATAACAATACTAGGTATGGAATTAGGATATAAATTGAGAATGCCAATGTTTCTAGTCATCTATGTGTTGAATATAGATAATGATGCATAAGCATTACTCTTTTAAAAAAGGATTAGGATGTGATGACTATGTGTTGAATATAGATAATGATGCATAAGTATTACTCTTTTAAAAAGGATTAGGATGGGCTAAGAAAAATGGATTACAAAAACTTCGAAGGGAGGGGGACTCAATGGTAATTATTGAAGCAATAAAAATGGGTAGTGCAATGATCAGAAGATAACAATACTAGGCATGGAATTTGGATAGAAATTGGGAATTTTGGGATCACATTTGTCTCAAACATTTGGTAAGATGGTTTATAATATTTTTCCTTCCATTATATTGAAGCTAATATTGGAACATCGTGCCAACAGAAGAGCTTGTAAAGCTTAGGGTAATGAAGAGGAAAAATTTCTATGGATAAAAAAGTTGTCTTTGTATACATTGAATTGTACATTTTCATGTATGAATCAAACAAAGGAAAATGATAAACAAAGAAATAGTGTGATAGATAAATGATAAGAGACAATAACTTTTGCTTAGATGTTAAATTTCTCTTGGTTGCAATAGAGGAGCCAAAGAAGGGAGATTTCCTTATAAGCAATGTATATGATTTAAACAAGGGAGATTGTTCAAGACAAAAACAATTATTTGAATATGATTTTTGAGAATCATATCATCTTTTTAATTTTTTTTTCCAAATTTACATTATACTAATCAAGTAATAAGAATTATGACATTTATTAAAATAGGAAAGAGAACAAGTGCACAAATGCTAGTATGTTTAGATGATGTTAATGAAGAACTTAATGTTTTTGAGTAGTGATTTTTTTAAATAGGTCAATGTGGTTTCTATAGGGGTCCACTCCCAAGAGGAAAGTAAAATATTACATAATTATATACCAAAACAAACAAACTATGCAAAGAGTAACTTATAGATAAAAACAATTAGATACAAAAAACACATACATGAGCTACACTCAAATACTCCAAGAAACTATCAAATCAATGGCCTCAGAACACTTGGCTCCTCCTCCTTAGCAACAACTTAAACCCCTTGTTCTAAGAAGGTGTGCAAATATGCCTTGGTAAAGGCATAGTGAAATAAATGGAAATTTCTAGATTACCATGCTGAAGCTTTACAAAAAAACTATTAGCACACAATGCCAAATCTTGGAAAAATCACACTATATTTACTTTCTGCTTTGCAACAATAAAGAAGGTACTTTTTAGTTGCTCAATTTCCTCCTCCACACACCAACTACAACCAACAGGTTTTTGTTTTTATGTGCTTTTGGTTCAACTTTGTACATTTGATGCATGAGCATCATAGGTGTAAGCAATCTTCCATCACCCAAAAATATTTTTGTTTCACTTTGTTTTGTTTCTTTGCAGGTTTTCAATAATATTCTAGTCATCATTCAGTGATCACAATTCCTATCGCATTCCATCATAGTTGCACATTTCACCTTGTGGTTGGGAATACATGATCTATTAAGAGTTAACAATGTCATGTCAAAATTTTAGAGGATTTTGATAACCACAAAGACATATTTTAGTTCTAGACTTACTACAGGGCATAATAGGATAACATCCAATTTTACTGTTTGAAGCTTGTGGCACCTTTTTGAGACATGCGACAACAAAGGAACACATTTCCATATTCATTGGGTTGGGGAGAGCTTATGGTATCAACTGCATAGAGATTCATTGAACCATCATTACCACATTCATTCTAGAAGGTTCCTTCTACATGAATTGTTGACTACATGTTACACTTGGCATTGAGCTTTGCACCTCCTTGCGGTTGACATAGATCATTCCTAAGGCTAAGACACACTATTTAAGCATCACTTATGACCATCCAAAGTTAATGAGATTTATATTTCTTAGCTCAACTTCGGTCTTGGTTTTGATTTAGCCAATAATTGAAGAGTATTGTATTGTAATATCATTCAAATTTGTCATTGGCACATAGTTGTGCCCCTATAACCTTGAAGGCTGCAACCTCATGTTGTAAGCCCTTGTGACAGACTGTAATACGTTAATGATAGTGAATCAATAAAGATTAAATTGCCATTTCTTTAAATTCTTGTTAGAACATAATGCTATTAGGGGTCACATACCCTTATAACATTTATATATTGTTCTAATATAAGGTCATAAAACCTTATGTTTATTATATGCTTTATAAAGCATATACCATTTAATAATTGATAATCTAATAACTATTAGATTACTAATTATTTACAAATGGTTGCTTTGAATAGGTATGACTAATACTCCTTCAAGGATTTTGTCACCCCTTCTCCTATATTTAAGAAGGTTCTCTATCATTTGAGGGAAAAGTGAATTGGAGATTTATAGTGAACTCTATCACTATGCATAGGAGGTATTATTGGCCATGTGGAAGTAAGTAGAGAAGTGTCCCTAGGTTCAGTCTATTGTTTAATAGACTATTTTGAGTGTTTTATAATAAGATGATGCTTTATGGGGTTTTTTTTTTTACCTGGAAGAGTTTTCCCCATGTATATGTTGTGTAATTCATTAAATCTATCTTGTATAATTTTCATTTTATTTATTTTACATTTTATTTATAATGATTAGTGTTATCCTATTTTTTCCTCTGTTCAGAGCCAATAGTCCACCTGGTATTTTCTTTGGAAATCCCTCTTTAAGGTTCCTATAAAACAAAAGTGCCAAATTTCCTAAGAAGCCTTGCCTAAAGAACCTTACCATTGGAAAGAGCTTAAAAAAATAGGTAGGTTTGCTTTTTACAGCACCTTGAAATTCGGCCAAACAAAGAAGTTATTCATGGTCAAAAGTTTGGGTCAACATATAGTTCAAATGTTCATTTGGCGGGCTTGCAGATCTCCATCGGCCTTAGAAGATGTTGAAGAAATTAGGTTTTATGCATTTTCTGAATGTATATCGGGCCAAGGAGAGACATATACATTTTGGGAATCTTCCGCAAGACCCTGGGAATGTTCCCGGTTTGTATATCGGCAATATGCAAGTGAGACATGCAAGGTATATTGTGCATCTATCGCATTTTTCTTCAAGTTTCCCCTTTTGTATGTTTGGAAGGTCTGTATGTTTGCTTTTGTAATTTCAACATACAAGAAAATATACATTCGCTGGAAGGATGCAAGGGTAGATACATGGATGGAATATACATCGCAGATCCCCAGAATATACGCTGAATGTATATTGGGTCTGCATGTATATTTGGCTCATAGAATGGAGATATACAAAGAAAGAAATATACAAAGTAGGAGATGTATTGCAGGAATATTCCCTCTTGTATATCGGGTTGCAGGTGCATTTTGTGTTGTATGTTTGTACATGCAACGAAAGGGTATAAGGTTTTCAAACATGCAGGTGCATCCGCTACAATAGAATACACATTCAGCCTTGTATGTTTCTTTGTATATTTCGCTTGTATGTTTTGAATATACATGTGAAACATATAGAGAAACATACAAAGGCCGAATGTGCAAAAGGTGGGGCCCGCGCGCATGCAAGGCCGATTGTATATCAGAGATACAAGGGACCTTCGCCAGAGATACATTTGCTACAGTGGCTTGTATATTTTGCTTTGTATCTTTGCATATACAAGCCAATATACAAACATTTATATACAAGCCGGACCCGATTGCATTTTTAACTTGTTTTATTAAAATTTTCGGGTTCGCCTTGTATATGGGCGATTGTATATTGCGATATACAAGTTAGTCATATACAAAGATCAGGGATATGGGTCGGACTCGACAGAATAATCAAATACGGTTAATGGTCAGTTTGGGGTCCACGACTTGTATGTTTGCAGATACAAAGGAGGTTAGATACAACCCGGATTTCAAAATATTTCCCATCTGCTTTTTAAGAGTTTGAAGTCCGTGACTTGTATATACAAGGGTGATTGTATGCATATGCGAGTCGCAATTATAAAGGGCAAAATGCACGTTTGCATGTGCTAGTTGTTTGTATATTTGCTTGTATCTTTGCATATACAAGCCGATATGCAAGGGAGTTTTCAGTTAGACATGATGCATTGACAGCTTATTTTTGGGTCTTTCCGAAGGCCGATGGAGGGTGCAATTCTTCAGCGATGGGTCCCGACTTTGGTACAGCGGGAGGTGCCATGTGGCAGTGGCGAATACATATACAAAGGCTCTTGCATATACAAAGCAATTTCAAATGCATCTTTCTGGAGCGATTGCAGAAGCCTTTTGGTGCCAAAGAGTAGAGATACATACAAAGGGGTTTGTACATGTAAAGTTAGATTCAGAGCTATTTTCAGAAGCCGATATACATGCAGATGCAGAAGCGATATATACAGGCAGTTGACCAGATCTTTGACTGCATGTATCTTCCTCATTTCAGCGAATTTCGACATGCTGTAGGAGGCAAAAGTACATATTTTTGCCTCCTCTTTCATTTGAGTAGGTTTTTGGGGGGATTTTTCTAGTTTTCATTTTTCAGATCTGGCTTTGTATGTTTTGGCCAATGCAACATTTCAGCAGTGACATTTGATATTCAAACGCAGATTTTTGTTGCATTTATTGCTACAAATCGATGACTATGCAGCTTGCATTGAAGACCTAGAAAATATCTTCTATCTGCCCAATTTTAGATCTTTTTGTGCCATAACTTCTTGCAGGTGGACGTCCCTTCAGGCAGAGATATTTTCTAATACACAGCCCATCGGCGAAATTGATGGGAAGGGGCTGAGGCCAAAATGAAATGATATATATACATGTAAAACCAGATGTATAGGGGTTGGTTTTTCTTCTGGGCTATTCTTTGTAATGGCTATTTGGCCTTTATGATCAATATAAATTGGTATTTTTGCCTCTCTTATTAATTTTTGGCCTGTGTCTGCTCTTCTGGACCTCTCTAAAATTAATATGGGTCTGTGTAATGTCTTTCAGCTATGAGATTATTACTGTGTCTATTCAGTTGCAGCCAAACACATTTAAATCTGGTGTATCACTTAGTTTATTTCAGCATTTCTTTTCAGCATTCCTTCTAACCCTTTTCCCAACAAGCATTAGCACTAGGTTTAGATGAATTTCTCTGAGCATTAGGCTTAGAGAGAGGAAGCCAGCCTTCTCCGGAGGTCTGATCTCATTTAGCAAAGTCCCACACTTAGAGATCAGTCCCATGTTACTCTAGTTTGCAGAGGTTTCACAGCTGTATGCAAGGGTGCAAAACTGAGTGATAACAATTAGTATCCTAAGATCTTAATTTCTAACATGGTATTAGAGCATGTTAGACTATATTAATCATTTTTACTTGATGGGAAACCTCTTTATGCTCAATCAACACATGTGTAAGGTCATCTGTACAACATATCTGGTGTGATTTTTCTATTATTTTAAAATTTATTGTTTCAATTTTTTTTTGAGTTGTTGATGGTGTACATTGATCTTTAATCACACTAGGTAGCCCAATTTGTTTTGGGTAAATCCACATGCATGACTAGATATTTTTGTAGCCTATTCCTTCTAAGTCTCACCACAATAAACATAGAGAATATGCTCATACTATAGATAGACCATTGTCCCATGTTAAATATATCATGAAGTATTTATCTGCCTCTGATCTCTATGTAACTAATTTTTCCATCATGCAAAACCAACTTTTGGATGTATACAGAGAGATATGATCTAGTGATCATCAAAAGACCCATTTCAAAACAACTTGTAAGAGCATCCATTAAGGCTTCATTTAAGAAAAATATTACTCTTTCTAAATATAAAGTTGACAAAATTTAAAATATAATCTTTTCTAGTAATTAAAAAAGCCTTAAATGAATCGATTTCATAGTATAACTCTACGAATGCCATATCCTCTGTTAAGTAGTATTATACATCTTCATCAATTATATATATATATATATGCTTTTATAGAATGTATTTGAAGGAAATAAAGACCACATTTATGACAATACTTCCTAGTACTTATTTGTAATAGGGTTAAGGTTCATTTTTTTCAGATACTTATTGCATTATAAATACATGATTAGGTATCGTGGATAAAGTTGTTGAAATGTTTTTAACATCCATACAATCTTTATATGCAAATAGCAGTGAAATGAGTTAAGGATATAGAACTTGTCTAGTGCACTTGATATCTTGATACCATTTGATACTATGTCCAATGTGGTGCTCCTTTTAATAAATCAAACTCCTTTGTAAAAAGTTGAAGGACGTGTCTTTTCTGATCATAATTGTGAAGTCACACTATTTAGGAAACTAAACAAAAATCTCACACAATTGAATTAGATCCATTCACATCCTTATATCCATTTTCCTTTAAATTGTAAATGAATTAAAACCGTCAACATGTTAAGGAAAGTCACATTCTTAAAATAAAATTACTTCCTTAAGTGAAGTCATAAGGAAGTCATTATCTTTTTAAAGAGTGGCATATCATTTATAAAAAGAGAGTCACATCCTTTAAATGAAAGTCATATCCTTTAGATGGGCCTAATAAAAAAAATAAAGGTTTTTCATCTTTCATTTTTTTAAACCAATTTTCTCCATATCGCGATGCTTAAAGACATTTGTTCATGACTATGGGATGATAAGTATGGGAGAATGTTGTTATGGGAGTGCAAATAGATTTTGTAAGTGACTTCCTATTTTTTTGCAAATTTTGTAATTTCTAAAATTATTCAATTTTGTTTAACAAATAGAGTATTATTTTAACTTAGTTTTAAAATTGTTATCATAAGTTGCTTATCCATTATTATTGGTCTCATTCAAATCCTTCTCGACAAGAAATTTCAAGCTTTGGTGGGGTATTTGAATAACATTTTACCACAATGCTTTATTTTAATGAGCATGAATAAGATCCAACAATTCTAGGTCATAAACATAGAATAATTCTCTATACTCTTTGACTTTGACATCAAATTGCAATACAAAGGGTTATGGTATAGCTTGTGAAAAATAGAGAGCTATCTGTTATACTACAAAATGAATTTGTATTGACCATCCTTTGGATGAGGGTGAGAGGAGAGTGGGTAGTGATATACACAAGTTGTCAGCCTATTAACAAGGCAATAAAAGGTTGTCTTCTCAAGATATCACTCCCTACTAAGTTTCCAATGCACTAGGACTATTCATACTATAATGTAATTAGTAGAAGCTTAATGATCGTATTCTTACCTAATGCTTATGGATATTTTTAATGTTTTTTCCCCATATGATTGATCTAAGCCAATTAAAAAAAGCATCTAGTAGGGTTTGGAAATAATTTAGAGAAAAAAATTGAAGATTTTTTAAATATTTCTCTTATTTGTATGGAAGAGTTTAATTGATAATGTGATGTGAAGTTCATATCCTCAACCTTGATGTAGACATGACATGTTTGGGTTATATATATATATAATTTTACTGGTTGATAATTCATATGGCATGGGTTTAGCTTCATCATTCTCAAGTTACCTAGGGTCATCTTTCAACATATCCTTTAATTGCTCTCGAGTTATAATGAATGTCTTATGGCATTGAGGAGAATTTAAACCTAGGAAACACTCTTATGAGTTTTCTTCATTATGCCCCACAATCATTTCATATGTTTATATAACTCAAAGTTAAAATTAGATACTTTTTATCAGTTCCAATTGACTCACTTTCAAGAAATTTTTAGTATCAAACAATGCATATGTAGTAGTCATTATATTTCCACAGTCCATGTTATTGAATCGTGGTGCTTCTAGATAAAACTGTGTATTGCTTTTTTGCCTCTAAAAAAGCAATACACAGTTTTATCCAAAAGCACCACGATTCAATGCATATGTATACCATATTATACAAAAATGTAAATGTAGTCTTTTTTCTCAAGACAAGAAACCTAAAACAAGTTTCTGTATTTCTCTCCTTAATATACATTATGATACTTGCTGTGACCATAGACAATATGATGTTTATAGGCAACTTGATGAAACAATTGGAGTTCTGATTTAATGGGCTTCCCTTGTCCTTATGAAGGTAGAGATTATTAGCTAACCTTCAAGAATGTAACATTAAACCTTGCATTCTCCAAGGCTAAGAAATTAGAGATCCCCTCAATCTAATCCGTCATGACCTCCTTGGAATATTTTTATTATTTACATTTTATTAACCATCTTTATTTATTTTTCTATTTATAATTATAATTAAAAAGAATAGTGTTATTAACAAGTAGTTAATTTGGTATGTCTGGTGGTTTAATTGGATTGACTTGACTTAATAGTAAGCACATGGCCACTTCAAGAAAAATATACCATTCTTATGATTGAGTTTCCAACTTTCCTAGGTCATTTAGATCTTGTAGCAATATTTACAATGGAGTTGTTTGGATTTCTCACCTCCCTTTGGTTAACTTATATATCAATCATATCATACTCATATGGTTCCAAGGATTATAGTACTATGGTAAGATGGTAGTGGAAAGGCCTAGCACATAAATCAAAGATGCCATAAATAGAAATCCCTCCATCACTAGAGCTATGAAAGTTGAAGGACTGACTTCACTGATTAAAACCTAACATCTCTTGTAAGATACTAAAGATAAATGAGCTAGACTCCATCATGCTCTATGTTTGAACATTTATATATATTGTTCAAACTAACTTTAGAGATATATATTACTATAGATAACAATAGTTGATAAACCCTTGATATTGTTGATGCTTTTTAAAAGATGCAAGCAACACCTAAAAACATAACTTCATTATTATTTATATTATAACCATAGAGGATGTTTTTGATGTTAAAGAGAATCATCACCTCTAAAAATAAGATGTCATATAATTTGCATTGTCATGCATATAAGATATTGTCATATGTAAATGCTCCAATTTCAAATAATTATCTTGTATATGAAATAATTTGATAAAAGCCTTGGACAAGTTTGCATGGCTATGGGATTGATAACATTTGATATTAGTTATTTGAATACTATTATAATTAAGAAGTAATTTTATCTTATATGTCATGGAGAAGAGAGGTCTATTAAGGGGTAATACTACAAGCTAAAAATGTATGTCCAAATGGGTAAAGACATCCAAGAAGATGACATTCTGATATAGTACATAAGTGTTTTTCACAACTAACTAAGGAGGTTAGTATTTGCTCTAAAAAATCTAAATTTCTGAAGTATAAAAGCACCTACTTGTAATGGGTGGTTTTCACCTTAATAAACTATCCAAGGAGCAAGCCTAGAAATGATAGCTCACCCGTTGCTTTAATTTTTTTTTTTTATGGATTATTACTATATGTTTAGTAGGATGACTATTTTTTTCCTTGCAGAAACATGACAAATTATACATACTTATGCTTATGAAAATCCCATATGATCTCCTTGTTGAGATTGTTAGATTATTTTTAAAGTATAATCATGGCATAATATGTGTTGACTTACTTATTAAATTAATTCTGGGATTTTATTATTCTTGCATCAAAAATAAAATTTATTGATTATTATGTTACTAACTATGTTGGTGATCCTATTGATAGGACATATACTTCAAACCATGTTTTCAAAACATGGTGCAAGTGCTATCACATGGATGGAGTAATATTTAAACATCTATCTTCTATATCCCTTTAATCAAAAGATGACTACATAAGAATCAATGTGACTTAGAAGATTATTGGAAGAGTTTTTTCATCTGGGTAACTATTACAAGTCCCACTTTAATATATGATAACCAAAGCTATTTACTCTTAACAAAGACTCCTATTTCTAGAAATAAAGAACATTTGAAGTACACGGGCACTTCATTCAAGGGAAAATCTATCCATCCTAAATATTATTCTCTAGTTTTACTAGATTGATTATTAGATGGCATATATACTATGATCAAGAAGAATTGGGCTAGACTCCCGATAATCACAAAAGAAATCATATATGTAGTATAACATCAAACCTTTGTGTAGTACTGAACTCTCCAAATTCAAATCAATGCTTGGCTGTAAGGAGTCATCGTTGAGGGGGAGTGTGCATGATAATGACACCTCTAGATGTAAGACCTATAAAGGCATAAAATAAGACTTGTAGGTATTATAACACCTTTGGATGTAAGACCTACAAAGGCATAAAATAAGACATGTAGGCATTGTGGCTAAACTTGGGATGTAAGACCTAATAGACATAAAGAAGACCTTTAGGCATTATATGTAACCCCTACAGACATATTGAAAGTTCTCTCTATAAATCTTCCACTTGTATAAGTATTGTATTATATAAGACCTATGAGCACTATGCAATGAACCTGAGAGAGGCTGGTTTGAGGAGTTCTGAGCTCCATTAAAAAAATTTCAAGGCCTTAGTCAAGCATAATCTTTTAACGTTGGGATTATAAATTGTGACAAGATGACTTTCATGTAGTCCAGAATACATGCTCTTCATTTTTTCATATATTTATGTCCCTGTTTATCATTGTCAAAGAAGACCTATGTTACTGGGTACTTCATTTTTTCTTTTATAAAAATTGACAGGTGATGTCCCCATTAAAATTAAGGGGGAGTGTTAGAACATAATATTATTAGGGGTTATACCCTTATAACATTTATATATTGTTCTAATATAAGGTTATAAAACCTTATGTTTATTATATGCTTTATAAAGCACAACCATTTAATAATTAATAATTTAATAACTATTATACTATTAATGATTTACAAATGGTTTATTTGAATAGGTGTGAGAATACCTCTTCAGGTATTTTACCACCCCTTCTATATTTAAGGAGGTTCTCTCTCATTTGAGAGAAAATTGAATTTGGAGATTTATAGTGAATTCTATCACTATGCACAGAAGGTATTATTGGCCACATGGAAGTAAGTAGAGAAGTGTCCCCAGGTTCACTCTATTTTTTAATAAACTATTTTTGTAAGTATTTTATAATAAAATGATGCTTTATAGGGTCTTTTACTTGGAAGGGTTTTCCCCATGTATATGTGATGAGCACGCGATTATATTGAGGGGGGGGGGGGTTAATCCGTATAAGACAATCTTTTACTTTTCAAAACTTAACTATAACAATAATACACATGCAAGATCTAGCAATTAAGAACACATGAGGAACACATGATTTACGTGGAAACCCTTGTGGGAGAAAACAACAAAAAAATATTGCTTATATATTGATCTTCTTTGTAGGCACCAACCTACTTCTTTTACAAGTCTTCTTTTGTAGGCACCAACCCACTGGAGACACCAATCCCCACTTACAAAATTTGTAGGCACCAACCCATTGGAGACATCAATCCCCACCACTGAGCACCAACTTAGCAAGAGACACCAATCTTTTCTTTGGAAGGCACCAACCTTCAAATTCTTCAATGAATGATATTGTTTTCCTTTCCTGATGCAGGGGCATCGTTTTGTTTTCCCACCAAATTTTGTTTTGATTAATTGTTGTCTTAAGTTTGTTTTGGTTGAAGTTGTTAACTCCTTAAGTTCCTGAATTAGCCTCTTAAGGAAGTAGTTGGTTACTGTCACTAGGAGGGAATCGTTGGGTAGTTCCTGTCGCCAAAACTGCTATAAGAAGTTGTAATGCCCAAAATTGCAAGAGGAAGTTTGAAACAAAAAACTGCCAGAACAGTGAGGAGGAGAGGGATGGTAAGCAAGGAAGGAATGTGTGGAGAATGTAGGAGAAGGGGAATTAAAAATAGTGAGATCGAATATGCATGGGGGGACGGTGGTCATGAGGAGAAGATGACATCGTAATAGAAGATAGGAAGAAAGAGATCAACCATGGGTAGGAGTAGAGGAATTCAGGCTGGGTGTTGAAGCCCAAGGAAAAAATCATACTCTATAGAGACTAATATATCACTATAGAATCCCTATATGCATGGACGATATGAATGAATAATGAATAAAATTTTCTTATTTACAAATGTCTTGTAATCGAATGCATAAAGGAGTTCATTAACATTATACTATTGGAGAGTTTTGTTTCTATTGCTTAAGTGAATGAATGAGCTTTGTCTATGTTCCTGTCACCTGGCAAAAGGTCGATCTAACTGATCATATAACATTCTAAAAATTAACACTGCTGTTTGTTGTTGTCCTTTATTTCCTCTGTGTTCCTATTTGTCTGTAATTAATTGGGCTGCCATCATATTGGTATTAAAGCCTAAAGAGTGGGATTTTGTGGAGTGGGCATAATTCCACCGAGAATGATGAGAGGAAGAGGTGCTTGAGGTAGAGGCCAAAGAAATCATGATGAAGGAATTTTTGACATGTTGTAGAACTTGGCAGTGAGAATGAAATCCATAGAAAGGGCACAACAGAGAGGAGCACGTTAGATGATATTAGTGAAGTTGCTGAGGAAGAGAAGTTTTGAGATGAGGAAGAAGTTTAGGAAGAACCTAAAATATTTGAAGAGAAATTGTTAAGAATAGTTATGAGTGTGGGAGCCAAACTAAAAATTGAGGTTCCTATGTATTCTTGGAGTTTAAATGGTGAAGAACTCATTGACTGGATCAATGATTTGGACAAATATTTTGAGTATGGAGGATTTGTAGAAGAAAAAAAAGGTTAAGTTCGCCTGTACAAGGCTCAAAGGCCACGTTGTTATGTGGTGGGACTATGTCCAATCAGAGAGACAAGAGAAGAATAAAGAGAAGATTACCTCTTGGGATAGAATGGTTGCTAAGTTGAAGGCCAAGTTCCTTCCAAGAGATTACCAAACTAATCTTTTCAGAAGATTGCAGGATCTCAAGCAAAAGGACATGTCAGTGAAGGAATATATGGAAGAGTTTTACAAGTTGGTGATTCGGTTAGGCCATAGTGAAGAAGATTTGGAGAAGGTAGCAAGATATTTGAATGGTTTGAAATATAGTTTGCAAGATGAGTTGAGTTTAGTATCTCCTAGAACTCTTGAGGAGGCATATCAGCTTGCCATAAAGGTAGAAGAGAAGATTTTAATAAAGCAAAATCAACAAGGAATAGAGGACAAGGTTATAGAGGAAGAGGACAACAACAACACCATGAAGAAGTGGCTGGAAGTTCAAGTGGGACAACCAATCAAGAAAGAGGTAGATTTAAAAATAAAGGAGTTATATCATATGGAAGAGGAGGTTTTCAAGGAAGAGGAAGAGGCTTTGCCGGAAAGTGTTTCAAATGTAATTAGTATGCTGGTCATAAGAGTTGGGAGTGTCTTGAGTTCTCACAAGGAGGCCATACAAGGACTGAGAGAAGAAATCAAATTGTCCAAGCAGATCAAGAGAGTGTTTGGTCACCTGCTCATCACCAAGAAGAACCTAAATCTAGAGAGTCCTTTCTATTCAAAAGAGTGTTGTTAAAGCCACCTAAGGAGAACCAAGAACTGACACAAAGGAGAGCATTGTTCAAGACAAAATGTAAGGCTAAAGGTAAGTGCTGCAAATTGATTATAGATAGTGGGAGTATAGATAATTTAGTGGCTACTGAAATCGTAGATAAATTGGGTCTTAAGAGAATTAAACATCCTACACCTTATAGAGTTTCTTGGCTATAGAAAGGGCATCATTTGTTGGTTAATGAACATTCTTTGGTTGAATTTTAAATTGGTAGTTATAAGGATAGTGTTGTATGTGATATCATGCCCATGGATGTGTGTTATGTGTTGCATGGTAAACCTTGGCAATTTGACAGGAAAGATGTGCATAATGGAAGAGAGAATACTTACACCTTTGAGAAGGATGGAATCAAGCACACATTATTGCCTATGCAAGATCACGAAGAGGAAAACGGTAGTAGTAGCATCAGTAAGGTAATGCCAGTAAGTGGAAAAGAGGTTTTACATGAGATGAAAAATGAAGAGATATGATTTGCTTTGGTACTTAAACCCACAACTATGCTTACCTCTACAAAACTAGATGATTTGCCTGATGAAGTATATGATATTTTGAAAGAACATATGGACATTGTAGCAGTTGATTTGCCTAATGAGTTACCTCCCATGAGGAGTATTAGTCATCATATGGATTTGATACCTGGGGCTAGCCTTCTAAACAAGGCCGCCTATAGATTGACTCCTAAAGAGAATGAGGAGATTAGAAAACAAGTGGAAGAGTTACTCAATAAGGGTTTGATAAGATAGAGTCTTAGCCCTTGTTTTGTTCCTATAGTCCTAGTACCTAAGAAAGGAGGTGAATGGAGAATGTGCATGGATTCTAGAGCCATAAATAAGATAACTATTAGATATAGATTTCTAATTCCAAGGATTGAAGATTTGATGGATTGTTTAAGTGGTTCAATGTATTTTTCAAAGATGGATCTAAAAAGTGGTTATCATCAGATTAGGATCAGACCCAAAGATGAGTGGAAAGCAACATTTAAAACTAATGATGGACTCTATGAATGGTTGGTTATGTCTTTTGGACTTTCTAATGCACCTAGTACTTTCATGAGACTTATGAATGAGGTCTTAAAACCATTTTTAGGAAATTTTATTTTTGTGTATCTTGATGACATATTGGTGTTTAGAAGGTCAAAGGAGGAACATTTGGAGCATTTGAGGATGGTTATGACAAGGTTGCATGAAGAGAAATTGCAAATTAACATTAAGAAGTGTGTGTTTTTGCAGACCGAATTGATTTATTTGGGCTTTGTGGTGTCCAAAGATGGATTGAAGACGGACAAGGAAAAGGTTCAAGCCATTATTGATTGGCCAACACCTAGGAGTGCAATGGAGGTAAGAAGTTTTCATGGACATGCTAGTTTTTCTAGGAAGTTTATCAAAAAATTCAGTCATGTAGTTGCTCCTATACTTGAAACAATTAAGGGGAATAAAAGGTAGTATGAATGGACACAAGAAGGCTGAAAGAAGTTTTATATATCTCAAGCAAAAGGTGAGTGAACAACCTATCCTTACATTACCTAATTTTAATAAGGTATTTCAAGTTGAATGTTATGCTAGTGGGTTGGCAATAGGAGCTATCCTTAGTCAGTAAGGAAAACTAGTGGCCTACTTTAGTGAGAAATTAAATGATGCTAAGAGAAAATATTCTGCCTATGATCTTGAGTTTTATGAATTAGTGCAATCATTGAGAAAGTGGATGCATTACTTACTTCCTAAGGATTTTATTGTCTATACAGATAACCATGCCTTACAGTTTATAAACAACCAACATAACCTGAATCAAAGACATGCCAAATGGGTAGAGTATCTTCAAAGTTTTAATTTTGTGTTGAAACATAAGAGTGGGTAAACAAACAAAGTTGCTGATGCATTAAGTAGAAGAAGACTTTCATTTCATGAAATTCAGGCTAACAATGTGGGTTTTGATAGTTTGAAAGGATTATATGCTAATGATGCAGAATTCAAAGAAACATTTGAAGTTTGTAGCGGTCCTATCAGCAGGGATAGAGAACCATGGTTGGATTTTATTCTCCAGGAGGGTTTGTTTTTCAAAGGAACCAAATTATGCATACCTAGAGGCTCAATGAGAGATAATCTACTAAAGGAGAAGCATTGTGGCATCCTAGTGGGACATTTTGGTCAAGATAAAACTTATTTATAGTTGAGCACACATTACTATTGGCCAAAGATGAGGACGGATGCCAAGAAGTATGTGGAAAGATGTAGAGTTTGTCAAATGGAAAAGGGAAGAAGTTAAAATGCTGGTTTGTATCATCCATTACCAATCCCATCTAGACCATGGGATTCAATGAGTATGGATTTTGTTATGGGTTTGCCTTGCACTCAAAGGGGCAATGATTTGCTATTTGTAGTTGTGGATAGGTTCTCTAAAATGGTTCATTTTATTCCATGTAAGAGAACTAGTGATGCTACTAATATTGCTAATTTGCCTTTCAAGGAAATGGTACGGTTACATGGAATTCCAAGAAGTATCATATCCGATAGAGACACCAAGTTTGTAGGGCATTTTTGGAGAACGCTTTGGAAAAAGTTGGGTACACATCTTAGTTTTAGTTCAGCCTATCACCCCGAAATGAATGGCCAAACTGAGGTGGTCAATAAAAGCCTTGGTGATATGTTGAGATGCCTTGTTAGAAACACACCTAGAAATTGGGATATGGCGTTGGCACAAGCGGAGTTTGCTTATAATGACTCCAAATAGGAGTACAAGTTTTAGCCCATTTTACATTGTGTATGGCATGCATCCTAAGGGTGTATTTGAACTCATAAATCTTAGAGATATGGAGAAAAGAAGTGTAGATGGAGAAGACTTTGTAAAGGTCATTTATGACCTTCATGAGGAGGTTAAGAAGAACATTGATGGAAGCAATCAGCAATACAAATAGTATGCTGATTGGAAGCAGAGAGAAGAGCATTTTCATGAGGGTGATTTGGTGATGGCTCATCTTAGGAAAGAAAGATTTCCTACAGGCACATATAATAAATTGAAAATGAAAAAGGTTGGCCCTTGTAAGATCCTCCATAAGTTTTCAATGAATGCTTACAAGATAAGTCTTCCTTCAGGACTGGGTATTTCACCCATTTTTAATGTTGTAGATTTGTTTCCATACAAAACTACTACAGATGATGAATCAACTGAGTTGGAATTACAATTTGCTGTCGATCAACAAAGATCCACATCAGCTCCACTAGATATTGAATGCAGTCTTGACGAGCAACTGTTGCGGAAGACTTGAGGCAAGGATTATTTTAGGTATTTGGTGAAATGGAAAAACCATCCTTTGGAGAATGCTTCATGGCTTTCTACACCAGAAATTGCCAACTTGGATTACTCTGTTGAGGATTTGATGAGCAAGATCTTATGAATCTATTTTCTCTATGGGGGAGCCTGATGCAGGGGCATCATTTTGTTTTCCCACCAAATTTTGTTTTGATTAATTGTTGTCTTAAGTTTGTTTTAGTTGAAGTTGTTAAATCCTTAAGTTTCTGAATCAGCCTCTTAAGGAAGTAGTTGGTTGCTGTCACTAGGAGGGAACCGTTGGGTAGTTCCTATTGCCAAAACTACTGGAAGAAGTTGCAAGGCCCAAAACTACAAGAGGAAATTTGAAACAAAAACTACCAGAACGGTGAGGAGGAGAGGGACAGTGAGCAAGGAACGAATATGTGGAGAACGCAGGAGAAGGGGAATTAAAAATAGTGAGATTGAATATGCATGGGGGATGGTGGTCATGAGGAGAAGATGACATTGCAATATAAGATAGGAAGAAAGAGATTGACCGTGGGTAGGAGTAGAAGAATTCAGGCTGGGTGTTGAAGCCCAAGGAAAAAATCATACTATGTAGAGACTAATATATCACTGTAGAACACCTGTATGCATGGCTGATATGGTTGAATAATGAATAAAAGTTTCTTGTTTACAAATGCCTTGTAAACAGATGCAGAAAAGAGTATACCATTGGAGAGTTTTGTTTCTATTGCTTAAGTGAATGAATGAGATTTGTCTATGTTCCCGTCACCTGGCAAAGGGTTGATCTAACTAATCAAATAACATTATGAAACTTAACACTACTATTTGTTGTTGTCCTCTATTTCCTCTGTGTTCCTATTTATCTGTAATTAATTGGGTTGCCATCATTTCCTCACAAATCTGATCACAACTTCTAATTTTAAACAATGTAAGTCTTTCCTTTACAAATATGATCCAAATAATGCAATGTCTTCTTTCACAAATCTGATCACAAATATTGCAATGTTTTTCTTCACAAATCTGATCACAAATATTGCAATGTATTCCTTCAAAATTCTTCTCTCAAATATGCAACGTTGTTGAAAATAGAATGAAATTATTTTGCATTGCTTACTTTCAACTCACACCTTCTCTCTCCTTTTATACTTTCTCAAGGGAGGTGTCTTCATGAAATGATGTATCTTGTACAAAGGGATGCAACTCTCTTTATACACCTCTTCAATTGCTATGCCTTTTGATTTTTTGTCTTTATATGGAACGCTGCCATATATAAAGTCGACCCACTATTAAACATTATTTATTTAAAATTTTAAACTCCAATTTGGCACTCATCAAGTCGGCCTCATAAACCATTTTATTTAAATATTAAAACTCAAAATCTTGGCGCCAAATATAACACGACCAACATGAGTCGGCTAACATTAATAAATTTAGATCTTTAATTTAAACTTCAACATAATCGTCTATAGAGGAGTCAACCACCTTATCATGTTTGTCTTTTAATCTTTAAAGATAATTCTAGAGGGAAGTTGGCCTTGTCACTATTTTTACTCTTCACCAAAATTCTCAATGGAGACACTACTATAAGGAACTCACCTTTGACATCAATGACAACAATTTCCAACAATATGTTGTGTAATGTGTTAAATCTATGCTTGTATAATTCTCATTTTATATATTTTACCTTTTATTTATAATGATTATTATCTTAAGATCCTAATTTCTAACAATTCCACTGAGTGATTGTTCATCAAATTGCATGGTTGGATAATGCTTTATTGGATCCTTCATCCATGATTGCATCAATTGGTATTAGAGAAAAAGGTTTGGAATGCTAAAAGTTTCTTGTTGTATACAAATCATTAGATTGAGGCGATCTATAAGAATCTTGTAAATAGAATGCTAATATGAGGCAATTTGTAGGAATGATTGTGGCTATATTGTTGACCTAAGGCAATTTGCAAATTAGATCTAAGGACAATATGCCTTTGCAAAGGGGACAAGGTGTTGTTAATATTGCTGGAAAGATGGAAAAATGTTTGAAATTGATGAAGGCAATGAAGGTATGGTTGGATGCTATGGAAGAGGATAAGAAAATAGGTTTAAACCCTATAATTGATAATGAAAATGATGAGGAAGAAAGAAAAAGAGGGGAAAATACACGAGGTACTAAATGAGATGTAGAAGATCTAGAAGAGGAAGAAACAAATCAGGTAAAGATGTTGAAGACTATTTCCAAAATTTGTAAGAGACCTAGAATTGAAATTTCTAATTATTTTGGTGATTTGAATCTTGAAGACTTGATTGATTAGATAAATGATTTAGATTAATATTTTGAATATGAAAAGATTATAGATCTTGAAAGGGTTAGATTTTCTAAGACTAAATTAAAGGGAGATGCTATTTGGTGGAAAGAAGTACAATTAGAAAGAAAAGAAAGGGAAAATAAAAGATAACAAAATGGGACAGGATGGTAATTAAGTTGAAAAATCAATTTATACCTATTGACTATGAGTTAGAATTGCTAAAGAGGTTACAAATTTGAGGCAAAAAGATAAGACTATGAAGGAATACAATGAAGAATTATGTAAGATGATCATTGAGATTGGACATGGTGAAGCAAACAAAGAAAAGGTTGCAAGATACATCAATGGATTGAGAGGAAGTATTCAAGAAGAACTTTTCTTGGTGAAATTAACAATAGTATAAGAAGTATTTTAATTCACAATGAAGGTAGAAGATAAGTTGAACAAAGGATTTGAGAGAAAACATAACTGACAAAGAGGAAGAGGAGGAAGATTCTTGAGAAGTAGATCCCAATTTGACAACATAAGATCCACTAATGAAGATGTGGAGCAAGGAAGAGTAACAATACATACCACAATGATAGTAATTCATACCATAATGAAAGAAGGAAGTAATAATTCTTACTATAATGGAAAAGTAGTAGTTCATACTATAATGATAGAATAGATGGATACCAAAGAGGCAGAGGTAGATATGGAAAAAGTGATGAAAGATTTTTCTAAGGAAATTATTTTTGGTGTGGAGTTGAAGGTCATAGAGCATTTGAATGTTCACAAGGTCAAGGAAACACAAGCACGCGACTTGAAGGTAGCACAAGAACTACATATGTAGATGAAGAATCTAGAAGATCATAAAGCCTAGTTGAAAAAATTGAGAAGGGCGAGTCATTAGTCATGAGAAGAGCATTGTTGAGAATAGATGATGGGGATGAAGAAGAACCAACACAAAGGAAAAGCTTGTTCAAAATAGTATGCAAGACTAAAAGTAAATGTTGTAAATTCATCATGGATGGTGGTAGTATAGATAATTTGGTTTCACAAGAAGTGGTTTTCAAATTTAAATCAAAGAGGTTAGAACATCCTAGTCCATATAGGATTGCTTGGTTACAAGACTGGAACATAAGGTATTGGTGAGTGAACAATCTTTGGTGAAATTTGGGATAGGTACATATCATGATGAAGTTTTGTGTGATATCAAGCCAATGGATGTATATCATTTATTGTTGGGTAGACCATGGTAATATGATGGGAAGGCTATACATGGTGTGAGAAAGAATACTTATACTATGACGAAGAATGATAAGAAACATATTTTAGTACCATTAAAGGAGAAGGAAAGGCAAGTGTACAACAGTGCCAAAATTTGGTTAGGGAATGGAATAAAGTTCTTAGATGGTCTGAGGCATGAGGATATGTGTTTTGTATTGATTCCTAGAGTTTGTAGCATTACTAAGTCAAGGAAGCGGTGTAGAAGGACATTACAAAATTTTTGATAGAGAATAAAGATATCAAATCAGATAATATGCTAGATGGATTACCACTAGTAAGGAGTATCAGTTATCACATGGATCTAATTCCAGGAGCAAGTTTACCAAATAAGGATGCACATAGAATGACACTAGCATAAAATGTAGAATTGAATATAGAAGTGCAGGATTTGTTGAAGAAAGGTTTGATTAGGGAGAGTTTGAGCCTATGTGTGGTACCCATAGTACTAGCACCCAAGAAGGTTGATGAGTGGAGAATGTGTATAGACTCTAGGGAAATAAACAAAATCATAATAACGTATATATTTACTAAGGATGGATGACATAATGGACTATTTGAGTGGGGCAATGAATTTTTCCAAGATATATTTGAAGAGCAGCTATCATTAGATCATAATCAAAGGAGATTGATGGAAGACTGCAGTTAAGACAAATGAAGGACTATATGAGTGGTCGGTTATGCCCTTTGGTTTGACTAACAAACCTAGTACATTTATGGGGTTAATTAGTGAAATTCTAAAGAAATATTTAGGTAAGTTTATGTTTGTCTATTTGGATGATATTTTGATTTTTAGTAAGACTAAAGAGCACCCAGGACATATTAGGCTAGTATTGTAGAGATTGAAGAAAAGTTGATCAATGTGAAGAAGTGTAGTTTCACAAAGTTATAGTTGGTATATTTGGGGTTTGTAATCTTATCTAAAGGTTTGAGGATGGATCTAAAAAAGGTAAGAGCAGTTTTTGAGTGACCTACACCAGTGAATGCTAGAGAGGTAAGATCTTTTCATGGTTTGACAAGTTTATATAGAAAGTTCATTAGGGATTTTAGTGGCATTTATGCACCATTAACTGAGACTATGAGAGGAGACAAGAAGGAATTCAAGTGGACATTAGGAGAAAATAGGAGTTTTGAGTTGCTAAAGAAAAAGGTAACTAAACAACCAATATTAGCATTACCAGTTTTTGACAAAGTATTTTAGGTTGAGTGTGATGCATGTGGAAATGTAGTAGGAGTAATATTAAGTCAAGAAGGTACACAAATAAATTATTTTAGTGTGAAGTTGAATCATGTAACAAGTAGATATTTATTCTATGATCATGATATTTATGCCATAATACAAGCTTTGAAGAAATGGAGACACTACTTGTTTCCAAAATAATTTATGTTGTCTACAAACCATCAACCATTGCAATACTTAAATAGTCAAGGTAAGTTGAATTATACATGTGAGATGGATAGAGTTCATGCAAAGTTATTATTTTTTATTGAAGCATAGGAGTGAAAAATCAAACAAGGTTGTAGATGCGTTGAGTTAGAGACAAATTGTTTTGATAGAAATGAGAGTAGAGGTGGTAGGATTTGAAGAATTGAAGAAATTCTATAAAGCTTATCCTAATTTTGTAGAATCATGGAAATAATGTAAGGAATCAGTAAGTGTGGATAGAAGTAAATGGATTGATTATTTGATTCAGAATGAAATGTTGTTTAAGGGTAATCAATTGTGTATTCCAAGAAGCTCAATGAGGGAAAATTTGATCAAGGAGAAGCATAGCAATGGTTTTAGGTAATCTTGGAGTAGATAAGACAATAGAATTGATAAGTGAAAACTTTTTTTGGGCCTCAAATACATAAGGATGTGAGAAAGTATGTTCAAGGTTGTGGGATTTGTCAAGTAGCAAAGGGAAGTAGTTAGAATATTGGGTTCTATCAGCCATTACTAGTTTTGGAGAAATCTTGGGAGGATATTTGTATGGATTTTGTACTAGGTTTCCTAGAACACTAAGGATCATGTGACTCTATATTTGTAGTTGTGGATAGATTTTTAAGATGACACGTTTCATTTTATGTAAGAAGATAAATGATGTGGTACATATAATTGATCTAGTTTTTAGAGAAGTGAGATTGCATGGGTTGCTAAGGAGTATAGATTTAGATGGAGATACTAAGTTTGTTGGATATTTTTGGAAGACATTATGGAAGAAGATGAAAACAAATTTGAATTTTAGTTCAACATATCACTCACAAACTAATGGGAAAACAAAAGTTGTAAATAGGAGTTTAGGAAATTTGTTGAGATGTTTGGTTGAGGAGAAGACATGAAATTGGGATATGGTCCTAGTGCAAGTAGAGTTTGAATGTAATAATTTAGTAAATAGGAGTACACAGAAAACACCATTTGTCCTAGCATATGGTAGAAGCCTAAGGAGTGTATTATAATTAAGAGATATCAACAATGAAGAGAAGAGGAGTGTAGAAGTAGAAGAATTTGTAGAACACATGAATGAAGTACATAATGAAGTAAGAAGTCACTTGGAATGAATGAATGGCAGATATAAGGAGAAGACTAATGAGGAACGAAGACATAAGGAGTTTGCAGTTGGGGATGAAGTAATGGTACATATAAGAAAGGAAAGATTTCTAGTTGGGACATATAATAGATTAAAGATGGAGTTTGGTCCTTGTAGGATTCTCAAAATGTTTGATTTAGGGAATGCATATGAAGTGGAGCTACAAAAAAATTTAGGCATACCAGCAATGTTCAATATTGTAGAATTAGATTAGTACCATGAAGGAAAGATATAAAACAGTGACCCAAAAGCATCATGGAAGAATCATATACCACAACAACAAAGAGAGGGGATTGAGGAGATTTTGGACAATAGGATTGGTAGAAGCACTAGGAATAGACAATATGAAGGGTATTTGTTGAAATGGAAATGAAGGCCTGAAGAAAACTTATCTTGGAATTATAAGGCTAAGGTAGACTACCTTGGTTTCCCTCTAGCCACCAGAAAGTGAGGGACTCACTTTTCAAATTATCTCAAGTGTGATGTAGGAACATTATAGGTGTAAGAGTAATCTTACATCACCCAAAAATATTTTTCTTTCATTTTGTTTTGTTTGTTTACAATTTTCAATAACATTTCAGTCATCATTTAGGCACATAAATTAATGGAATTCCATTGTAGTTGTACATTTGACCTTGTGGTTGGGAACACATGATCTACTTAGAGTTGACAATGTCATATCTAAATTTTAGGGGATTTTGATTAGCACAAAGGCATATTTTAGTTCCAGACTTACTACTAGGAATTGTACGCTTAAAATCATGACTTCGGTTGCCTGGGGCTGTTGGGTCAGATTTTGGCACGCACACGGACCCTTCCCTCCTTTCCACGAGGTGATTTGCCACGTCACTCTCACTCTCGTGGAAGTAGCCAGTCAAGAGGAGGCGAGACACGGCAAGGGTTTGGCTCGTTGGAGAGCTGGACTTCATGGAGAGGGGTCGACAAGTTCTATGGCCTTTGTTGTTGTGTTCTAAGTTGAATGTTTCGTTCAATGGCAGTTGCTGTAGAGATAACCCTCTAACCTGAAGGGTCACTAGTTTCTCTTCTCTTGTTGGAGTTTCTTCTATTCCACCTTTGTGTGGGTAAGTAGTTACTTTCATTTATTTCATCTTGTCTTTCAATTCATTGAATGAGTTCTCATTGTATTTAGAGTTGTCTTTGTTCTTCTATTAATAAGAGGACAAATGGATCTTGTTGTGGTAAAGTAAATGTTTCCTACTGTTGTTGTAGTTTGATTTCCTCGATCTCGTTGAGGATAACCCTCACCCACTCTCCTCTCACTCCCAGGCACATTCATGAGCCAAGATAGAGGTAAATGTGTGATGACCACCCTTAACTAGACTTAGGGTTTTGACCTAGGGTTTAGTTGACTTAGGGTTTGGTTATGCTTTGACTTGTGTTTACCTTGTGATGTGATCAAGGGTTTGATGGTATTGAGGGTTTGCAAGTTATCTATCTTTTTTAGCATTTCTATATGCATGCAAAGCTAAATGAAATGTAAACTTGTTTTTTGTGCTTTTTTAGTGTTTTAAGAATGAAAAGTGCTTTTTATATTCTAATAATTGAAATATGAATGGAAGCTACTATGACTTTCTCTAATGTAATTTTGATCTATGTTTTTAGGTTTTTGATTGTTTTGAAACAACTAATCTAGAAAAGGAAACTTTCAAGTAAACAAATCTAATCTAAGAATGCAAATTATCTCTAAGATTCTAGATCTATCAAGGAAAGAGCAATGAATTACTATTCCCAAGAGCAATTTTGATTTTCGAATTACTATCAATTGAATAAAGCAATAGAGGAACCTAAAAGAATGAAGATTTGTGTGACTCAACTACCCTTAGAAATCCAAGTGATGTTGGCAACCTTGAATCCTCTTGAAGCAACAGGAAGACCTCTTGATGACAAGATGACACAAAGGAGCTTGTTGAAGCTTGAAAGAGCTTAATGAGAGCTTTTGATGAGCACAATGGCGTTGATTGAAGCAACGTAACGATGCTTGATTAAACAATTAATAAAATAAAAGGCACCTTCATCCTGTGAGAGCATTAGAATGCTAATTTGGAGAGAAAAAACTGGTAAGAGCTATGTGCACAATGAATTTGCCTCCCTTTGTGCTTGAGGGAGGGGGGTATTTATAGGTTAGAAGAAAGGGGTTGATTGAGAAGTTAACTCAATTGATTGATGAGTTAACAAGGATTGATTAGTGAGTGAACTAGGTTGAATACCCAGTGAAATCAGCTAACTAAGGAGTGATAAATCAATAATAGCTTATCATTGAAGAAGAATTGGAGTTGGAAGGATGCATGAGATTAATTGAGTTGTTAATTCTAGATCAAATGGAGCTAATTATGCATGTGTGGGTGCATGAAATAGTCAACTCCATATTAGGCATCAAAAATCATGTGAACTGGAAGAAAAATGGGCAAAAATAGAACTTTTTTGAGTGTGAAACTCAAGTTTTTCTGCAACTCGAAATGCGACAGGGTTGCCCCTTTTGCCAATAGGGTTGCCCGGGGGAGATCCGGGCAAAAAAGGGTTTTTAGAGGAATAGCATGATGGGAGATGGTAGGGAAGAGAAAAAAGAGGTGTTTTGCCTTCGAAAACAGGTCAATCATGTGCAAGAATCCAAATCTCCATTTGCACCATAGGATCTCCCAGGGGAGATCTAGAAATAATAGGGGGAGATCTGGATTGGTTGAGTGAAACTGAAAACTAAAAGTTGGAGATGGATAGGGGGACCTCTAGAAGGCTTCTAGGGGGTGCAAAGGATGAAAAACATAAAGGAAAGGTGAAAACTCACCTACAAGCTGCTCATAAGGCTTAGGAATAGGGTCGAAAGCTCAGAAAATGCAAATCGACAAGTGTCATAAAAGTGTCAAAAATGGGGAGAGAGAGAAAATGACAAAGATGAAAATAATGCAAGATAAGAAAGAAGACATGTCATCAAGAGGTTTGCTACTTATAGGACATTATTTCATGCTTAAATGTACATGACAAGGATTAAAATCATCATAGGGGTCATCGTGGAGGCTATGCCTGATTTTTGTGCTTACATATTTGCTCCCTTAGGGACGGTAGTCTATATGAAAGGTAGGTACCATTCTCAAACTAGGCCTTACCTATTGTCAATTTTCCCATAATTGTACCTACAATAACTAGTATTAGTCTGACATTTAAATGTATCAAAATGAATAATGAAAACTAAAATGATGAACTTACCATGGATCATTTGAGTTTGACTAGTTGTTTGCCTTTATTGGTTAGACCTATTGGAATGAATGCATGCAAAATGATGTACGAAAGAGATGCATAAAAGAAAAGAACTAGTCTAAAAATGCATAAATGAAACTAAGCTAAGGGCAAACAAAGCAAGTCAAATTATGAGATCAGAGTGAAATGATGATGAAGTTGATCGTGTGAGCAGTTGTTGGAAAGGTATCATTGAGGAGATCACAAAGATGGCCGCCTCTTCTTCAGCCGCGAAGAATCAAGTACGCAAACAGTGAAAAACCCTTCTCTAAACCCTAGTTTAAAGTTTGTGAAAAATCTCTTGAAATTATCTATTTTTGTCAATTCTTCTTGTTGCATTGCCTTTGTTTCATCGTTTAGAGTAGGATAGGTCTTTCATTTCTGAAATCAACTAAAAAATGAAGTTTTTAGAGCAGTTTTAGTTCAAGGGATCTCCCTCTAGGGTCACCCCTTTTATCAGGGAGGTCACCCAGGGGAGATCCTGCAAAACATCAGGGTTGCTCGGGGGAGATCCTGCAGAACAGCAGGGTCTCTCAGGGGAGATCCTGTAGAATAGCAGGGTCTCTCAGGGGAGATCCTGCAGAACAGCAGGGTCTCTCAGGGGAGATCCTGTAGAATAGCAGGGTCTCTCAGGGGAGATCCGATAGAACATCTGGGTCACCCGAGGGCAAACCCTGTTGGGTTGATTTTTCCTAAAATTTCATGTTTTATGATGCTTGTTTCACTTTGACCTGACTTGTTTTGACTACTGTATTCACTTGTTTATTGCAATTTTGAGGGGTTATACACTTTTTTTGTGTAAGGTTTTCTGCAATCTTATAATTTTTAGGGATTTTTGCGAGTTTATGAGATCTAATATAGAGCTCCTTTTTGATCTTGTAGGACATCTATATCTGATGGAACGCCTGCCGAGAGCATGAGTGGCTCTCAGGGATGTTTGCTTCACTGAGTAATGAGGACAATGCTATTTTGAGGAGAGCAGGTCTAGCTAGAGTTTGTCATGTGCCTGTTATTCACCTTATGTCCCATATATGTTGTGATATTCTAACCTACTGGGATGTAGACATGAACACCTTAAGGTTCCCACAAATCTTTGGAGAGTGGACCATCACTTTGTTTGATGTCTACTATATACTTGGAGTTCCCGTGAGAGGACATCCTCTAGTCCTTCGAGGACAAGGCATCCTGGGCAGAGTTCATGGGGGTTGGTTGCCCCGTGGATCAGACAGAAGTCCAGCTCACTTCTGTGCCTCGACTTCGCATCCCACTTCTGAGGAGATTCTTGATCAGTTTGATTGCATTGAGGCTATCCGAAGACAAGGCCTCAATTCATTTGAGATGGTGTTGGGCACCCATCATTCATGGTATTGAGGAGGGCACGGTCTATGCTTGGGGACTAGATATTTTGGCCATGGTCTACAGGGACTTCTATCGTATTTCACGACTAGGGTCTCTAGCTTTTAGCCACTCTTCTTTGGTTATGACATGGATATTTGAGCACATTAGGCCCTATTAGAAGCTTATTCTGATTCCATATAAACATTTGCCAAGAGCAGCTAGATGGATGCATGTGGGTCACTTTGATGCTTCTTTACCCACTGTCGCTACTCTTACAGATGAGGATATGATCTTTGATCCTTATCGTGACATGGAGGGATCCTGGGCTCATGATGGTGAACTTAGAGAGTACTGTCATGGAGTATTCGAGGTTTCAGATCATAATGGTCTAGTTGAGGCCCATCATGTTGAGTGTGTTTCACAGCAGTTCGGTGATGACTTCCTCGAGGAGTAGCCCCCAGTATCCACTTGCTACAGGTCTATTCAGGAGATGGGTGAGATTCGACAAAGGTCAATTTTTTGGACTCCTTTGACTCCTAGAGTGTTCATTACTAGAGTTCTTAGAGGAGGACAGAGAGGAGGAAGAGGGACTCCTTCCTGATCTCTCATTGTAGCTATGGATTCAGAGTCTACTAACAAGTACTATATTCCTAATGATAATGATTCGTTAGATGAGGGCTTACTCGAGGATGTGCAAGATGAGGGTCTTGGTGCTACCGATGATGTACTTCACATCCCTGAGGGCCCTCCTATTGTTCCCTGACCCCTCATTCAGATGAGGTGATGCGACAACTTGACCCTGATTGGTAGCCAGGTGATCCATGTGAGTTTTGTTTGTTTGTTTTTCATACTTTTGTCCTTTCTCTTTTTATGGGGAACTAACACATCTTTCTCTTTCGATTCACTTTTTTAGGTAATGTTAGAGAGTGGAGGAATTTTGTTCATGAGATTAATGTTGGCTTGGATTTTCCCTTCACTAAGCTGACTCCAGACCATCTTTTAGATGATCCTGGTGTGCCCCCTGCTGCTGGGTGACACAGACATTTTTGCTCCTATCTACTATGGATGTCGAGAGAATGCAGACTTGAAGGCTGAGATTCACATCCTTAGGGGTGAGAATTAGGTGCTCTAAGAGATGGCTCATCTTACATTCGGACAACGAGATGCTAGTATGGTGGGGCCTTCACAGTCACATGCTAACAATAGAGCACCTTGCTCCCATAGGTCTCATGGAGTGACAAGTGGTATTCGTAGACAGAGGAGCTGAAGTCCTGAGGTTCCGTTGGAGGGAACCAACCTTGAATTCCTTTCTTGAACTCATGCCCCCTTGCATGGGGAGCCTCTACTTCCTTTGAGAGCATTTTGTCCTAGCTCTTTGATACTCTTGTATATGTAAACTTCGGATGTATTTATGAAACTTTATCCTTTTATGGTTTTCGCCTATCAGATTTGTACTCATCTCTTGTGCATGTTTTGGAGGTTTGAGAACTTTTTGATTATGTGTTTGACCTTGTCAACTCTTTTAATGATGCAAGTATGATAACAATGACATGTTTTTGTAGTTTTTTTATGGCATATGTATGAGATGCAGTTTATGATATGCTAATGCAAGAACACAAGAAATGCTGAAATGGACCATTTACTTCTACTGAATGTCATGAGATATGACATTTGACTTTATTGCTTTGAGACTCTTTTTCTGATTTTGGTATGAATGCAATGTGGAACAAACAATGTGAATGCTCTTTAATACTATTTTCAATCTAGGGGATTGCAAGTTCTCTTGATATAAGAGACATAATCAAGGTTGTGAGATAGGATTTTAAAACTCAAGTGGGGACCGTGAATGAAAATGGAGCATTTCTAATTTTGGGCTTTGCTAAAGGCTAAACACTGATCCTTATCTAGATAAGACAACTTGACAAGCTTTCAACTTAGACAAGTAACAAATTTTATAGGTGTTCGCTAGACTTAGATCATAGATGGCAAGTAAGATAGACCTGGGGTAAAAGATTTAATTAGGAAAGAACAAGGGTCCCTAGGTAGAAGATGATCCTAGAGACTACTAGACCCTCGGCTTTGCTCAGCTAGTGCATGTGTGTGCTTTGTACGTTTCTTTTTAATTTCTATGTTAGAATGTCACCCTTGAGGTTTTGAGCTTAGACTCATCTCCACCCAAGAGTACGTACATTCAGAAATCTTCTCTCTTTCACTCTTTTTGTTGTATCTCTCTTTTCTTTTGGTTTTCACTTTTTTTTGTATTTCCTCACTTGGTTTTTCTTTTCTTTTTTTTTTGGATTTTTGACTTTTCAAGAAATGAATGCTTTTGGAACTTTTGATATACAATACTTTGATCTCTCACATTCTTATTTTGATCACTCATTTTTTATTCACTTGAATTTTAGATTGCTTCCTTCAGAGTTTTGATCCTCTGACATTTTTGGCCAGGAAAGATAAGGGGCTGAGCACCACCTAAAGTTTTTGTAATATGGTCAGACTTCTCTACTACTAGGGAAGAATTGGGAAAGTCTACTTGCAAGCTTCCTTTGAACACTGTAAGGTTTGAATACTGATTTTGTTTAGACCTAACATCTTGGCTTATTAAGACTAAGATCAGTGTAAAGCTTAGAGCTAGGGTTTGATTGTAATCATTCGGAATAAAAAGGGGATAATGGTGATTGTGAACAATGGAGAATCTCTAGGTCCTGAAAGGATGACATATATCTAGGTAACATTAGACTCCTTACTAAAAAGAAAATAGTACAAGAGAAATTCACTAACAATAATGCAAGATGAACAGAATGATACTGAAATGCAAGAAACAAATTATTTTTTGACATTTTGATTTTTTTAATAATTCTTTGTATTTTTATGTTTTATAATTTTTTTGGTTTTAGACATAGTATTTCTTGAGGTGAAAGGCATTGATTGTTTCATCAAATTCCTCTCCCTCCATTGTGCACAAGAGATAGGAACCATTTCCAACATCTTCTTTGACCATGTAAGGACCTTTCAAATCTTCTGAAAAAGCTCTTTTTCGTCTTCTTTTATTATTCTTCCTGCTACCTCTTCTCAGGACAAGTTCTCCTATTTTGTAGGATTTATCATTTGATTCTATTATTACCAACTCAGTGGTTTCTTTTGGTAGTGTGAGATGAAGTAACTCTCAAAAGGCTTGTTGATGGGAAGGGGTCCAATACAAGACTCCATCACGATTTAATAACTCTATCAATAGGTCGCACTGTTCTTGCGTTTAGATTTTCACATCTGGTCTCTCTTGAATTCTTTGCAAAAATTGGAACAACTCAAGGGAAGTTTGTGGCTCCCATTGTTCATTAGGAGGGACAAAGCTTATACTTGTCCTCCCATTTGGTTATGGTCTTAACTCCATGGCATATCCGATGTAACTCTTTGACAGTTCAAAAATGACAGGTTTATCAACACCGATTGACACTCTCATCTTCCATTCTCTGTGAAAAGTACCTTCACTTTCTTCATCTTCATCTTCATTGGGAAGTCTTTCAACCATTTCAATTTGTACTAGAGGTGCTTCCCACTCACTGAGTTTGCTTAATTGAATCAAGGCGGAGGTGGTTGGCTTCTCTTGTGGCTGAGACACCATAAACATCCTAGGTAGCATTCCTATGGCATTAGTTGATTCATTGTCAATAGAATGCGATTCCTCCATGGGTGTCAATGGTTGATATGAGTCGTCTATTGGTGTGAGAGACTCATAAGATTTTGTTTCTTCTGGTGTCTCAGGTACACGTGACTCACTTAGTGGTGACAATGGAGTGTAACTTTCTGTTATGTCTTTCTTAGAATCCAAGAAAGCATGTGGGTCTGCATTTCTCAAATCTAACATGGTTGTCTCAAACATTAGACCTTCAGTTCTCTGTAGTTTTTCTCCTATGCAAGGGAAGAGTTTGTAGGCCTCTTGGATGTTGATCATGAGTACCTCTAGGGGGAATTGGAGTGGTCCATCCCACTCTATCCATTCCATGATCTCAATTGGCTTTTCTTTGAGAATTGTTTCCTTTTATTTTGGCAATGCCTCATTCTCTAAAGTTTTGATCTCTATGGCGTTTATGGTCTGTTCTAGGATTTCCATTCATTTGATGCATATTGATTGAGGTGTAGGATTAGGGATGGTCAATTTGTTGGTAGGGAGTTCATAGTCTATGGGGATACCTATACGCTTGTTTGGTGTGTTTGATTTCAACATGCTGAAAGGTTTTGGATCTCCCTTTGCGACGTATACTTTCCCTCAATGTAAGAATCAAGCTTTTTGAAATAATGTGGATGTCACAACTTTCATTTTGTGTATCCACGATCATCCAAGAATCAAATTATATCCTGTCTCTTTGTCTATGACGTAGAATGTGGTAGGAATGGTTTTAGGTCCCAAGGCCACTGGAAGGGTAATCTTACCTATGGTGGAAGCCTTTAGATTATCGTACCCACTTAGAGTATCTCGTGAAGAGGTGATATTAGTGTCCATAGCCCATCCTCTCTAATAGGGAAAAATGAACTATGTTAAATGCTTCCCCATCATCGATTAAGGTCCACTTAATGCAAGTGTCATAGATCCATACTTGAAGATACATCGCAGGGTCTCCTTTTTTGGTTAATTCTACCTCAAAAGGCATCTATTGTAAGTCAAAGAAGAACCCTGGATCTTTGAGTTACAAATTTGGTGGACTGATGTCATAGTCCACATGATTGATTTGCTCACTAGGTGGTGACATAATTTGGTTGAGGTATTTTAGACCTATTGCTGAGCAAGTCAATGAATGAAATGTGAGCATGTCTTCTTTAAATCTTCTATAAGTTCATAAGGTCCGATTGGAGCTGGTATTAGTTTCACTACTGAAATGATACCTTCATATGCTTCTATTTGTTCATTTTCATCCCCATGGTCTTCCTCTTCTCCTTCATTGTGCATAATCTTGACTAATCCCATCATCCAAGCTTCTCCTTTTTGTCCTAGTTGCGGTGGAACTTCAGGGTTACTACTTTGATCTATTTTGTTTTGGTTCGTTGCTTCTTTGTCTTTATGTGTGGAAAATGGGTCCTGATAGATTCTCATGTTTGCATTTTGTGGAGCTATTGAAGCTTGATTTTGTCTTGTATCCTTGTTATCCGGTGTGACCTCCTATGGGTTCAAGAACATCTCTATGAACAAATGTTACTGGTCCTCCGGTAGCCTTGCTATGAATCTGTTATATTCTTTACAAGATTCTATACTGTGCCCCCTTGTTCTATGAAAGGAACAAAACTGATTGATCTCGTATGTGGGTCTTTCATATCTTCCATCATTTCCATTCCCGTTTCCATTGCGGTTCCAATTTTGGTAATTGTCCCTAGGGTAGTACCCGTTGTTCCTTGGTCGGTCTATGGCATTTACATTAGGAGGGTAGTAATCTCTCCCAGTGTAGTCATCTCTTACTTTCTTGATTGGGGGTTGATCTGTCACCCCGTTTGTGGTTGCGCTTCTATTACTTTTAAGGATCTTAATGACAGAGGCATTGTTTCCCGTGTCTTCCTTCGTCAACTTTCCATTTGACCCATAGACCTTTCTACCATTGTTAATGGTGGCTTGGTCAATCCTCAAAGCACTTTCTAATGCTACTTCGTAGGATTTGTATGGTAATATTTGAATGTCTTCTCTCATGTCCTTGTTAAGGGCATGTAAGAAGAGGTTGCATAGTTCTCGGTGATCCATGTTTGGAGCACTAGTGGAGGAGTAAAGGACTTGCCTCCATCGAGTGACAAAGTGGGCTACAGATTCATTTGGCTCCTGTTTCATTGTGAGGAATTCTCTGATCCATATTTTAACGAGTTTGTTCATGTCGAATGCCATGACAAACTCTCTGATTAGTTGTCTAAACAAATAAATTGAAGCTTCCGGTAAGCGATAGTACCAATCCAGAGCTATGCCTTCAAGTGTTTTTGGAAAGATTTTTGCTACAACCCCATCCCAAGGGAGGAGTTCTCTTATTGTCATGGTGTAGGCTTTAATGTGGGAGTTTGGATCTCCTTCTCCCTTGAACTTCGAGAGATCTGGTAATGGTTGAGGTAGCTACACACTTCTTATGTTTTGATCTAGAGGTTCTTTTAAATACTCAAGATATGTCCCGAGAAAAGCACTTTGAGATTGCGGGGTTGATAGCAATAACCTTGTAGGTGGGTTTCAATAACCCGTTGTCAGATTTGTTTGGTTGTTCTGAACAGGGGGGTTCCCATTCAGACATGTATCATTACTAGCATTTCATGAATAGTAGTTGAGGTAGGGGGATTTTGAGATGCCCCCTTGGTCTTATTCATGAGATTTTTGCCTTCTTTTAGGAGTAGCTTGATCTACTTCCAAGATTCTAATCATTTGCACTAGAATTGCGATTAAGTCCACAGGAGTATCAACTCTAGGTGTTTCTTCGTTTCTAGGATTTTCTCTTTGAGTATTTTCATGGTGGTATGCTTCTTCTCATCCAACATTTTCTCTTTGTTCTTCTCGCAAGGCGATTCTCAATGCCTCTTAAGCATTTTTTGCTTCTTGTAGTTGTTTTTCTAATCATTTGACTTCCTCATCAAGATGAGTACTTGATGTGCTTGTGGACGGTTGATCGGGTCAATGTATTTTTGACCTTATCCTTCTAGCTTTATGTGGCACATTTGGTATGGCCTGATTGTTTTCCCAAGTTGGGTTGTTGAAAGACAGAGAATGCCTGGATTCTCTTTGATCTTGTTCATAATCTGAATCTTCATAGTAATAGCAATTGGTGATTGGTACATCCGGATGTGGCGACACATACCTATCGAAGGAAGGAATTTCTAGTTCTCTTGAGGGAATATTCCCTTGGTTTAAATTAGGTTCCGTCATATTCGGAGGTGCCATAGACACCGCAGAATAAATGGAACAGATGATGGCGAAGGCGATAGAAGTTGAAGATGCTGAAGCGGCTATGAAGAATAGTGCAAAAATATTTCGAAGCTTTTGCTAAATGTTTTTTTGAAGTGTTTGAATGGGAATGCAAACTACAAAACCAAAAGATTCTGTAATTCACTTCGGGTTCACCAAAATATATACGCTCAAAATCGTGACTCCGATTGCCTGGGGTTGTCAGGTCAGATTTCAGCACACACACAGACCCTTCCCTCCTTGCCATGGGGTGATCTGCCACGTCACTCTTGCTCTCATGGAAGTAGCCAGTCGAGAGGAGGCAAGACACAGTGGGGGTCTGGCTCGTTGGAGAGCTAGACTTCGTGGAGAGGGGTCGGCAAGTTATGTGGCCTTTGTTGTTGTGTGCTAAGTTGAATGTTTCGTTCGATGGTAGTTGTTGTAGAGATAACCCTATGACCTGAAGGGTCACTAGTTTCTCTTCTCATGTTGGGGTTTCTTCTATTCCACCTTTGTGTGGATAAGTGGTTACTTTCATTTATGTCCTCTTGTATTTCAATTTGTTGAATGAATTCTTGTTGTATTTGGAGTTATCTTTGTTCTTCTATTAATAAGAGGACAAATGGATCTTGTTTTGGTAAAGTAAATGTTTCTTGCTATTCCCATGGATTGATTTCCTCAATCTCATTGAGGATAGCCCTCACCCACTCTCCTCTCACTCCCAGGCACATTTGTGAGCCAAGATAGAGGTAAATGTGTGATGACCACCTTTAACTAGACTTAGGGTTTTTGACCTAGGGTTTAGTTGACCTAGGATGTTTGGTTATGCTTTGACTTGTGTTTACCTTGTGATGTGATCAAGGGATTGATTGAATCATTTTGACCATGTGTTACCTCATGATGGTATCAAGGGTTTGCAAGTTATCTATCTTTTCTAAGGTTTCTATATGCATGCAAAGCTAAGTGAAATGTGAACTTGTTTTTTGTGCTTTTTTAGTGTTTTAGGAATGAAAAGTGCTCTTTCTATTCTAATAATTGAAATATGAATGCAAGCTAATATGAATTTTTCTAATGCAATTTTAATCTATGTTTTTAGGTTTTTGATTATTTTGAAACAACTAATCTAGAAAAGGAAAATTTCAAGTAAACAAATCTAATCTAAGAATGCAAATTATCTCTAAGATTCTAGATCTATCAAGGAAAGAGCAATGAATTACTATTCCCAAGAGCAATTTTAATTTTCTAATTACTATCAATTGAATAAAGAAATAGAGGAACCTGAAAGAATGAAGATTTGTGTGACTCCACTACCTTAGAAATCCTTGATGTTGGCAACCTTGAATCCTCTTGAAGCAGCGAGAAGACCTCTTGACGACAAGATGACACAAAGAAGCAAAAGAAGCTTGTTGAAGCTTGAAAGAGCTTAATGAGAGATTTTGATGAGTACAATGGCGTTGATTGAAGCAACATAATGATGCTTGATTGAACAATGAATAAAATAAAAGGCACCTTCGTCCTATGAGAGCATTAGAATGTTGATTTAGAGAGCAAAAACTAGCAAGAGTTGTGTGCACAATGAATTTGCCTCCCTTTGTGCTTGAGGGAGGGGGTATTTATAGGTTAGAAGAAGGGGGTTGATTGAGAAGTTAACTCAATTGATTGATAAGTTAACAAGGATTGATTAGGGAGTGAACTAGGTTGAATACCCAGTGAACTCAGCTAACTAAGGAGTGATAAATCAATAGTAGCTTATCACTGAAGAAGAATTGGAGTTGGAAGGATGCATGAGATTAATTGAGTTGTTAGTTTTACATCAAATAGAGCTAATTATGCATGTGTGGGTGCATGAAATAGTCAACTCCATATTAGGCATCAAAAATCATGCAAACTAGAAGAAAAATAGGTGAAAACAGAGTTTTTTTGATTGAGAAACTCAAGTTTTTCCACGGTTGGAAACACGACAGGGTTGCCCCTTTTGCTAGTAGGGTCACCCTTAGGCGGCCCTAGGTCGCTTGAGGGAGATTCAAGAAAAAAGGGTTTTTGGAGGAATAACATGATGGGAAATGGTAGGGAAGAGAAAAAGGAGGTGTTCTGCCTCTGGAAATAGGTCAATCATGCGCGAGAATCCAAATCTTTATTTGCACCACAGGATCTCCTGGGGGAGATCTGGAAGTAATAGGGGGAGATTTGGATTGGTTGAGTGAAACTACAAATTGAAAGTTAGAGATGGATAGGGGGGACCTCTAGAAGGCTTCTAGGGGGTGCAGAGGATTAAAAACATAAAGGAAAGGTGAAAAATCACCTTAGGAACAGGGTTGAAAGATTAGAAAACACAAATTGACAAGTGTCACAAAAGTGTCGAAAAGCGTCAAAAATGGGGAGAGAGAGAAAATGACAAAGAGGAAAACAACACAAGACAAGAAAGAAGACACATCATCAAGAGGTTTTCTGATTAGAGGACATTATTTCATGCTTAAATGTATGTGACTAGGATTAAAATCATCATAGGGTTTTTCATGGAGGTTGTGCATGATTTTTGTGCTTACAGGAATAACATGACAACATCCACTTTTATTGTTTGAATCTTACAACACCTTTTTGAGGTGTGTGGTAATAAAGGAACATGTTTCTAGATTCATTGGGCCCAAGAGAGATTATGGTATGGACCAAATAGAGAATCATCGAACCATCATCACTCCATTCATTCCAGAAGGTTCCTTCTACATGTTTAGATGACTACATGTTACACTTGGCATCAAACTTTGCACATGCTTGTAGCTGACATAGATCATTCCTAAGGCTATGATGCATTATATAAGCATCGCTCATGATCATCCAAAGTTAGTTAAATTTATAGTTCTTAGCTTATATTTGGTTTTGGCTCTAAGTTAGCTAATAATTGAAGAGTATTGTATTGTGTTATCATTCAAATTTTATACACATAGTTGTGCCCATATGAACTTGAAGGCTATGGCCTCATGTTGTAAGATCTTACAATAGATTATAATACATTTATTCTTGTGAATCAATACATATCAAATTATTGTTCCTTTGAATTGTACTATGTGATTATTCATTAGGGTGCATGGTGGGATAATCCTTCATGGGATCCTCCATCCATGATTGCATAGGTATTTTTTGTATCAATGCTTTAGATCACACTTTGTGATCCATCATCAGGATGAGGTAGAAAATAAGAGTTGGACTACAAAACAAAGCCTTTAAAGGAGAGGAAATAGGTGTAGAGAATGAGAGTAAAGAGAGGGGTACCTAGTAGATAAAAAATAATTTGAAGGGAGGATGGAATTATATGATATATACAAGAAATTAATATAAAGACTATATTACCAATATTATGATAGATCATTGTTCATGGCATATTGCATCGGTTAAATCATGGCATTATGGTTGTTTCCACCAAGGTTCAAACCCCTATTGGAGTGCAGAGATCGCTACCTTTGGACCCCTACTTGACTCTCACTGGGCCATCATGCTCACAGGTTTGAATCCTCAGAGTGGTTGTTTCTTCTTAGGGCCTAGAATGATTGTTACTGCCTAGGTTCAAACCCTTGCTAGGCCATTGTGCTCATGGGTCTTGTGTTTCCTCAATTGACCATTGAGCTTGTGGGTTTGACTTGTTGCAAGTATGTGCCTAATCGGTGTTGTCATTGATGTCAACATATCTTTGTTGTCATTGGTGTCAACTATGTCCTATTCTATTACTTGTTTAGAAGATTTGTATGTTGAGGGTATTGAGAAAATTGGCCCCTCTGAAAGATACAAGTGAGTTACAGTGAAGTGTAGTATAGACAGTGAGTTGTATGGACAGTGAGTTGTATGTTCAAGAACGGTCTGGTAGATTGCTCCACATTTCTCGCTGATTGAATATCTTGGTCTTTGGATTGGAAGTTATTTAAAGGAATGCTTGAAGATTCTAAATCCTGAATTTGAGCCTCTGGTGTGAAGAATTAAGAGAGTTGCATTCACCAAAGTAAAACCTGCTTTCTCTAATTATTCTCTGGTGACATGGAGAAAGTATTTTGCTCCGCATTCCTCAATAATAAAGTATTTTTCTCTGCAGTTCTAAAGGGAAGTTTGGGATGATGATAAGTGCCTACAAATGTAGTGGTTCATGTTTTGGTAGTCCGCAAGCTATCTTTCTTTTATGTCAGTTGAAGACAGTGAAGTTCATGTGTTCCGGTGAGAAGATTCCTATGGCTAAAGTGGTTAAGGTTCATGCGGTTTCTCTTGATGATTATAACGTGCTTGTGGATGTCTCCTAATCATGTTCCTATCTTGACATTGGTCCACGTTGAGGAATTGAGATCGTGTTTGAAGATTGTTCCCAGATAGTGTAACGTGTAACCAATCTTAGCTGACTTGGTTAATTCTAGTAATTGTGGAGATTCCTTGAAGATTGTGGAAGTGTGTTGTGGCATGGAAGATCATGTTTGAGTCCCAGCTAAGGTGTGGTGTGATCCACATACATCTTTACTTCATTTCCTTTGCATAATGTTGTAATAGGTTAGGACCTATTTTGTAAATGTTTGTAATTCCAACCTTGGAGATTGTTCCAATGGTTGATGATTGTAATGACAACCTTGATGATCATTCCAAGGTTGATGAAGTGTATAAATACTTCTAATTGAACGAGAATGGGGAAATAAGGAAAAGGGGCGAGGAGATAAGGCAGAGCAGAGCAGAGGACCGATTGTACTTCAATGTTCTAATCTTAGACATGAAGAAGATGGTGATTGTGGTAGTGAGTTGCCAGTAGGGTTTAACAATCCTCGGGCTTTAACAACCCTTATTATAATCTTTCTAGGTTTAGGGTTGAGGCAGTGAGCCTGCTAGACCTAGCTTTTCTTCATGGCAGTGAGCCAGTATGTTCTAGGCCTGTGGAGTGACCAAGCTTGAACATCATTTTTTAAAGATTGCAATATATTTTGAGATCTAATCCTCTCCATGGTTTTCCCCACCTTGGGGTTTTCCACGTAAAAATCTGGTGTCTCTTGTGTATGATGTTGCATCTATGTTTAAGTTTTTGATTTCATGCATTCATTGTTATATCATAATAATTGTGGATAAGTGATTAATGTGCAAGTGAAGAAGTGTTTAAGTTTTTGTGACAATTGATTCACCCCCCCTCTCAGTTGTCTGACACATTTCAACATGAACCACCAATGTTAATGCAATGTGTTCATGCTAGGCATTCATGCCAAGGGATGAGGTCCCCTGTGTTGTAGCCTCACCAATTCATAGCTCTAGTCAAAAGCATTTACCTATAAAAATATTATGATAGAAATTATATAATTATAAGTAATATCAAGAACTAATATAATATCTTATTGAAATGGGAATATGAATAATATAACTAAATATATGTGATGCAGGAGCATCAGGGTGCACATGTAATCAACATCACCCAAAAAGATTTTCAATTTTGGTTTTCATTTTTGATTTGTTTGGTGGTCATTAGCATCTCTCGGCATCACAGAACTTGAAATTCGACACAAAATTGCAAGAATCAAACTTTCGCCAGTTCACAGTTTCAACACTCCGCAGGTAGTTTTGTAAAATTTATTCCCAAAAATATGTAAGAGCTAGAGTAGAGTCTATTTGCAGGGGCATTCTTGGAGGTAACATGTCGAATGTGTAAAAAGAATCAAAGTCATATCTTTCACTGTTTGGGAGAAATTAATGTTGGAAATTTGTGTCTTTAAAGCCAAAAGTGTGTTGCCGATTTATGAAAAGTTTAAAATTTCATAATTCTGGAAGGATGGAGTGAAATCCTTCTCTGGAGGACCTGAGGGGGTCATACCACACGTTTGGGCAAATTTGTGGGCAAAATGAAGAACTTTCAGTTTTCACCTTTCTGGCACCCCATTTCACACATTGTCAATGTTGCACAAATGAAATTTTCTCAAAAATTGTTGGTGCAGCTTCTATTAGAAAGATGGTTGCCGTTGCACCAAAATATCTACCTGTTAATGTCCAATACAACCACCAGAGTTAATGAATCCATGGGAGGCGATTAAGCCTTGTCACGAACCCAAGCGCTGCGTTGCACAACACAAGGAGACCAAGGGCGCACACCTTGCAACAATCCCCCCAGCACAAGCGAGGGGTTCGAACCCATGACCCAGGCTCTGATACCAATTGTTAGCAAGATAGTTGTTGTTGCACCAAAAGATCGATCTGTTAATGCTCGATACAATCGCCAGAGTTAATGAATCCACAGGAGGTGGTTAAGCCTTGTCACGAACCCAAGCCCTGTGCTGCACAACACAAGGAGAGCAAGGGCGCACACCTTGCAACAGCTTCATGAGGTGTTATTGAAGGAATTTTAATTATCATATTTCAATCTTCTAGTGCATTTAAATTTCCAAATAAATGGAGGAAATAGAAACACCAATTCTGCAAGATTCTAGATGCCTAAAATTGAAGAATCTTGGTTGTGGTTTCAAGTGGAATTAAATGCAGATTTGGAACAGGAGTGAAACGCCTCTTTGAGGCATATATTATTGTTTTAATATTGCATTTTTATAGATAAATGAGCACCCAAATGAGACCAGAGAAATTAGTACAAAGTGTATCTTCAAAAATAGAAAATTAAATAAAAAATGGAGTGCCAAACATAGCATATAAAGTATTATTTAAAATAGAATTTAAAAAGGCACATGAGACGCCTAAAGTGGAAAAGGGAGGGATTCCTCTTAAGAGGCATTAAATTAGTTTTATTGTAGTTTATGAATAGCAAAAAGCAATGCCTTGTGATCCAACAAATGACAGGAAATGGAGCGCCAAAGTCTTGTCTTATTTTGCAGATGAAAAAGGAATGCCAAATGCTGAAGGTGAAGATGTATTTAAAAAGGGAACATTGTTGTAGATAGAGGCAGATTTCTTAGGTAGATTTTGGAAGGGGAAATCTCAGCCTGTGTGTGGGCAGAAGTAAAGCCATGTGAGTGTGAGGAAAAAAGGACAATTCTTCTGTAGATTGAGGATCCATTGAAGGCCAATATTGTATATGGTTGTAGTTTTGATTTGAATCAATAAATTCTAAATTTTTGTTGCAATCTTATATTGTTGAACTGTTTGTTTGATCATATTGTGTGTTACTGAATGTTTGTTTGAGAGAGGGGAGAACCCTCTACGCCAAATGGTATCAGAGAAAGGTGATCCTGAGAGTGCAGAGTATGCACCAGGACCATGGAGAGTAATTTGAAGTTGCTTGTGGGCTATTCTCCAACGAAGGATAAAGCTAGGTAGAAGGTGTTGAGTTCCACCATTGAGAGAGGGAGAGAGTGGGTTGAGGAAGCATCTTCCAGAAGTCTTCTTGGGTAGAGAGTAGTAGGAAAAGTGTTTGGTTGCAGGGAGTACCTCTGATTGCTAAGAGTTTGGTTAGCTTTGAAAAAATTGTGTGAATAATTATGTGTAGGTGAAGTTGTCAAAGATTGCAGCAGTGAGAGAGATGAGGATTTATGTAAGAAGGCTCGTGACATGGGATGGATGGAGGTAGTATGAAAGGAGGAAGATCTCCTTGATGATGGTTGATATAACCATGAGAGTGGATAGGTTGGAAGCTATGTAGTGTGGGGAGATTATAAGTAATGAGGTCGCCATGAAGGAGGATGAGAAAGAAGAGGTACATGCAAGAGTCTGAAGATGATAAAGAGGATGCAAGTATAGAGATTGCATCTATTGATGAGATTGCAGTTGTTGTAGCAGTAGAATGTGAAGAGGTTGCAGTAGATTCTGATGATGGAGATGATCTAATGTTGAAGTTGTTGGCAATTGAAGAGGAGTGGATGTCGAAGCTCATTGTTGCAGCGAAGGGAGAAGAACAAAGAGTTAATGCAACTAATGAGGATGAGGAAGATGTCACAGTGAAAATTGATGTTGCAACTGAGGTAAATTTATTTTATGATATTTTGTTTTCATATAATATGGTAGAAGAAGAGATGGTTAGAGAACAAAAGTATGTAGAGAAAATCAAGATTGTTGTAGATGTAGATTGGTGTTTAGATGTTGTAAGTTTGTGCATAGAAATTGTAAAGGATGCTCCAGGATTTTGGTGGAGTGATCGGTCTGCGGTGGGCTAGATCCCACGAAGGAGGAGAAGAGAGGAGTGAGTGTTTTGAGGAGACGAGAAAACCTATGGTGGAGGGGGATGGTATATGGTGGATGTGAATCCATGAGAGGAGAGAAGAGTGGTGAATGGAGTTATGGGAGGAGGATGATACTTGTTCCGGCATGGTGCTAGAAAAAGAGGAAGAAGAAATAACCTTGTACACATTTCATAGAGATGGAGTTCGCTACATGTTGGATGCAATCTAAAAGGGTTGTTCGACTACTCAACTCCACCTTTGTGAGCCTATGCTCACAAACTTTCTACCTGGCGTATCTGATGCAAGAGCATTCGGGTGCACATGTAATCAACATCACCCAAAAATATTTTCAGGTTTGGTTTTCATTTTTGATTTTGTTTGGTGGTCATTGGCATCTCTCAGCATGACAAAACTTCAAATTCGGCACAAAATTGCAAGAATCAAACTTTTGTTAGTTCGCAGTTTCAACACTCTATAGGCCGTTTTGTAAACTTTATTCCCAAAAATTTGTAAGAGCTAGAGTAGAATCTATTTGCAGGGGCATTCTTGGAGGTAACATGTCGAATGTGAAAAAAAATCAAAGTCATATTTTTCACCGTTTGGGAGAAATTAATGCTAGAAATTTGTGTCTTTAAAGTCAAAAGTGTGTTGCTGGTTTACGAAAAGTTTAAAATTTCATAATTCTGGAAGGCTGGAGCAAAATCCTTCTGCGGAGGACCTGAGGGGGTCATAAAACATGTTTGGGAAAATTTTTGGGCAAAATGGAGAACTTTCAATTTTCACCTTTCCGGCACTCGATTTCACACATTATCAGTGTCGTGCAAATGGATTTTTCTCAATAATTGTAGGTGCAGCTTTATGAGGTATTATTGAGGGAATTTTGATTGTCATACTTCAATCTTTTAGTGCATTTAAATTTCCAAATAAATGGAGGAAATAGAAACACCAATTTTGCAAGATTCCAGATGCCTAAAATTGAAGAATCTTGGTTGTGGTTTCAAGTGGAATTAAATACAAATTTGTAACAGAAGTGAAATGCCTCTTTGAGACATATATTATTGTTTTAATATTACATTTTTATAGATAAATGAGCACCCAAATGAGACCAGAGAAATTAGTATAAAGTGTAGCTTCAAAAATAGAAAATTAAATAAGAAATGGAGCGCCAAACATAGCATATAAAGTATTGTTTAAAACATAATTTAAAAAGGCACATGAGATGCCTGAAGTGGAAAAGGGAGGGATGCCTCTTAAGAGGCATTATATTAGTTTTATTGCAGTTATGAATAGCAAAAGGCAACGCCTTGTGATCCAATAAATGATAGGAAATGGAACGTCAAAGTCTTGTCTTATTTTGCAGATGAAAAAGGAACGCCAAATGCTAAAGGTGAAGAGGTATTTAAAAATGGAACATTGTTGTAGAGAGAGGCAGATTTCTCAAGTAGATTTTGGAAGGGGAAATCTCAACCTTTGTGTGGGCAGAAGTGAAGCCATGTGAGTGTGAGAAAAATAGGATAATTCTATTGTAGATTTGAATCAATAAATTTTGAATTTTTGTTGTAATCTTATATTGTTGAATTGCTTGTGTGATCATATTGTGTGTTGCTGAATGCTTGTTTGAGAGAGGGAGAACCCTCTACGTCAACATGTAATGAAACAAAGAGATAGATAATTGTAAATTCTATCAAAATAATTTAACATTAGTCTAAAGCAACAATAAATAACAATGCAATTTAAATTTAATGTAAAAAGTTAGGATGTTAGAATATGAAAATTAAAGAAATGGAAACTATATTAAAATCAATATAGTGAGAAATTGTTATGAAAATTATCAACATTGAGAACAAAAATGAGAGAAGAAAGTGAAAAGTGTAATTAAGAAATAAATTAATTGAAAAGGAATGAGAGAATAAAAATGTTTTTTTATAAGATATATTGAAATGTAATAAAATGGTTAAAAATATTTGAAGTACATTACACGATATAGTTAACAAAAATAATTGAAAAAGTTGATAGAGAATAACTATACCAATATAACTATTAATCATAGAAAAAAATTAATTTCAAAAATTAATATAATGAAATTTGGAAGTACATAAAAATGCATGAAAATAGAGTGGAAATCAAACAAATTATTATAACAAAATTCTAGTGAGAAAAAATACGGGAGATTGGACAACAAAATAGAAAAGATGAAAAATAGAGGAGACGAATTAAATTAAGAGCAAAATAAAAAAAATGTTAATGATAATTAAAAACAAACAAACATAGCGCCCATGCCATTTTGACCATGAAGGTTCCATGTTATTACAAGATATGTAAATTGGCTTCAAGTTATGTGTGTGTGTAGAAAGACAAGAAAAGGTGCCACGAAATGAAAAAAGACAAAGTAATCTCCACCTTAGACAAATCCTCACCATACCCATTGAATCAACAACTTTAACTTTGTAAATGTGAGCCACTTCAGTGTAGAAGATGTTGGATGCGAAGTTCAACTGTTCATTTCATATTCCCTGCTTTGTCTTTTCATCTTCTCTTGAAGACTATTGTATATAAATGAGGGAAAAACCTTATGTATGCTGCTGTGAATAATAAAGATATTATTGCCCTGCTTTCCCGTGGATGTAGCCACATTGGCAAACCACATTAAATCTTTTGTCTATGTGTGCTATTTTATATGTTCTTTATTTGTCTAATTACTTAACAATTGGTATCGGAGCTTGTGAGATCCAGGGAGAGTAGATTGGACAAAGGGTATTTGACTAATTTGAAAAGTATGAAGATAACCAACGATGCAGAGATTTTGGATATTAAAAAGGCTAGGTTGCTGTTGAAGTCAGTGACACAAACCAATCCAAAGCATCCGCTAGGTTGGATTGCAACTACAAGGCTGGAGGAGGTTGCGGGCAAGATTCAGGGTGCAAGGTAGTTGATACAGAAAGAGTGATAAAAGTATTGAGGACTGATGTAGAGCATAAGGTAAGAGTAAATTTTTCGAGGACACGAAATTTAGTTTCAGCATGGATTCCAAGCATCATGGTATAGTAGTTGTGGAGTTGGTTATTGGTTTTGTAGATTTTCTGTCCAAAATCTATGGTTTGCATGTATGCTTTGTTCATGGTTTGAGGAGGCATTTTGTAGCCTTCTCAGTGTGGAGTTGTTGGTATCTTTCTATAGAATTTGCTTATGGTATCATTTTACAGATTTTGTTTATGAGGTCCATGCGATGCTTGTTGTAGATTGGCAAATCAGATCTGTGGTGGATCTGGTGTTTGAGTCTTTAAGTCTACAAATTATCCTCTTTGATATCCCAGTTTGCATGCTTCTTTGGATCTTCGAGTTATGTAGTTAATGGGTATACGCAACCCATTGATCGCAGTGGGATGACTCAGATGTGGACTATCTATATCCACGAGATCATTCACTGTTGATATAGTTTTTTGGTTTGCTTCCTTGAGATGAGAGGATGGATTATTAGAGTGACTGGCTGGACTTGTAGCATGCTTATCATGATACCATGGATAGAATGGTACTATCAAGTTTTAGTGGGAGCTCTTGGTAGTGAGAGTTCTGTTGTTGTCAGGAGATGGTTATCTTCATGTGATTAGAGATGATGGTCCTTGTTTACAGGATGTTTGTTATTGTGTCATGATGGACTAGAGTGTTGGCATGATACTGGTTTTCTTGATATAGGGTATGCTCTTTGGATCATGTGGTCTTCCTTTGTTGAGATGTTAGATCACGATGTCATGTTGTGTTCCCAAGTTATGCAGACGTGTAGTGGGAGTTTTGATAGTGGTCTTCTTGGTGCTCTTGGTATTGAGTACTTCGGTCATTTGCTTGGAGAGCTTCATGATGGTGCAGTGTTGTTTTTGGAGCTTAGCATGGATTGATCATGGAGGTACTTTTGGATACTTGGAGACCTTGGGTGAGGTTGGAGTTCTCTTGGGATTAGAGGACATTTGTTGAGATGGTACTGAGGAGCCTTCACCTGGTTATGGACGTGAGTTCATTATGGACCTAGAGGAGTTTGTTCTTGGAGAGAGTCATTGGGACTTGGTGTATCTTGGAGGAGCATTCTCATTCCCCACTTTTGGTTTACTCGGTGGGGTATCTTCAAATAGGTATTGCCCATCCTATTTTTAGATTCTTTTCTCTTTATGCTTTATCTTCTCATGGTTATGGACCTTGAGCTATGGTTATTTGATTTGGAGGGTTCATTTGAGGGATGTTAGCATGGTTATCTCCTTGTGCATACGAATTTAGGAGATGTTGATTGGGTTGGTTCCTAGTTTTGGAATGATTTGAGTTTGATCTTCCTTGGTTATAGAGGCTTACATCCATGTTGGTTGGGTGTTGTTAATGCTTTTTATTTGGGGTGGTAAAGGAGATCATACTTGGCATAGATTAGCACTTGGTGTTGGTAGAAGGGTGTGATATGGTTTGCATCTTCTCTTATGACATTATGTTTCTTCCTAGAGTCTCTTATTCATCTAGTATGATCATTGGTTTGTGGTCATCTACTGCTATTGTACTTTATTTTTTTTAACAAGAGTATGTGGTCTTTTAATGTATATCATTTGAGATGTGGAAGACTTGGGAGAAGTGAGATCAAATGTGAGAGAAGTGAGATCAAATGTGAGAGAAGTGAGCAGAAAATTGTTTGTGGAAGTATGCTCTATTTTGCAATAGGTTGGTTGCAGTTTGCATATCATTATGGTTGTTCTTGGTATTACATGATTTGATTATTTTCCACTTTTTTATGCAAGTGCTGATTGGTAGACTTGATTTGTTTTGGTTGACATTGCTCATGCAACATGAGTTCAAGGATATGTGTGTTTTTCATTGGACTGCAGTATAAGGGTCTTCTGATTTTTTGCACATCAATGGTTTTTGGTGTGTTTTGTTATCCTGGAAGATGGTAATTCTTGTGTAGAACAATGGCTTATACAATGATAAGAGTTGTTGTATGGGCTGGATATGTTGTTGACATAAGTTTACTGATGTTGTATGGTTAGTTGGATGTGATTAGCAACTAGCTGTGGTTGCTATTCTAGCTATGGTGCTTGAATTTTTGTCTGTTGTGGAGGCCTATTTATTACCATTGGATTTGGTGAATGTGTTTGGATATTGGTTGATGCAGGGTTCTTGCTTTTATGAGACAATAGGCCATGGAAAGAAGACTTCAAGTGGGAGAATATTCAGATGTGAAGTCGCATCATGGATTGGACTTCAAGTGGGAGATTGTTGGATGTGAAGTCAAACTGTTCATTTCATATTCCCTGCTTTGTCTCTTCGTATTCTCTTGAAGACTATTGTATATAAATGAGGGCAAAACCTTATGTATGCTGCTGCGAATAATAAAGATATTATTGCCCTGCTTTCTTGTGGATGTAGCCACCTTGACGAACCACGTTAAATCTTTTGCCTATGTGTGCTATTTTATATGTTCTTTATTTATCTAATTACTTAACAAAAGATGGGGTCACGGGTTTACCATCAAAAAGCTTGCACATTTTTTCTTTCAATACATTTTTAATGGAATTGGGCCATGAACTGTACACTGGCTAGTATATACTATCTCTGCACTGTTGTTGGCCATGGCACAGGAGGCAGGGGCACATTGTCTTCTCTACTTAAATATCATCCACTTCAATGGTCAAATATTCAATTGTAATTTAAAACTTCATCCACATAAAAAAGTGGTAAATATTTACCCTGTATGAGAATATTTTTCCCTCAATGTTTCGGATCACACTACATGATCCATCATCAGGAAAGAAAGCAAGAGAGGAATCATGTAGTGTGATCCGAAACGTTGAGGGAAAAATATTCTCACACAGTTTAATCCAGAAGCAAATTGTTACATTATCATGGATTGTGGAAATCTAATGTTGATTAAATATTTATCCTATTTTTATTAGTCAAAATTAACATTTGACTCTGAAATGGATGATGTTTAAGAATAGGAAGGCCAAAAATAGCAAAAGCCGTTGTTAGATAATGTTTAAAAATAACCACACCAAAAAATAGCAAAAGCGACCTTAAATGATGTTTAAGAATAACCACACCAGAAAATAGCAAAAGCGACACACATATAAAACCAGTTGGGCAGCCGGGTCGGTGCCTTAACAGCGTTTCACAATGCAAGGCGTACACTGTGAAGGTAGTACCTGAGATGGCAGTTGACACAGTAGTCCATTCCTTATAAACCTTGCATAATTTTTAAGTAAAACCGTTAACCATTAAAAGTTCGCCCCAACAAATTTATACCTACGTACTGTAGCTGACTATGCCTGACGATACTGTGACGCCAACTAGAGATATGCTTGCGCAGTGTTGTACAGATAACGGTATGGTTATGTATGGCCTCACGTTGTGTGCTTCGGGTAAAATAAACTACTTTTTTTTTTGGGTGACGAAATTCACCGAATGGACAGTGATTGAATGAATGAATGTTTTTAATAATGTCCACGAGGCCACACAGTTTATGGGACCACCAGAAATCAAAACCCACTGCAAAGAAGGCCAGATGCCTACGGATGCGATTCCTGGTGTTGTCTATTCGATCTCAGACCTCTAACTCGCTCGAGGTTAATCTCTCCACTTAATTTTTAAACTTAAAAGCTTTTATCTAGCTTAAAACTCTTGATCTAGGTAAAAGCCTTGTGGATGCCAAAAAGTTGTAGAGATGACACAAGTTTTAACTCTCAATCACTCCTAATTAGGATGTGAGTTAACTCTACCGATTTGAAACAGAGGCGACTTGACTAAATAAAGGTGACATCTATCTACTTCAAATAGAGACATATCTAAGGTGAAATATAAATATTACATCAACACCAATCTATGCACATGTATGTTACTTAGCCATGCACTTCTTATCTATAGCTAGGTGCTATTCTAAGTGGTATGAAATTAAATATTACTACCAACTAATCAAAATATATAAGCACAAACACAAAATATCACTTACAAACTAGCTGTGGAATGCACTAGAGTGAAAGTTTAGAATTATGTTGATCAACACAAATATAGTTTTTCAACTTGACATGTTTTGAATTTTAAAATAATATAAAGTAATGAAATGTGAAACTTTTAGTGTAGTTTATGTTTCTAGTTTTTATTATTTAAAAAAAATTAGTTTTTTAATAAATTTAAGAGAATATTTTAATTGTTGAAAAAAACTCAAAAAATGAAGTCGAAGGACTCCACTTTAATATAGTAAATTTAATTTTTTTTCTTTGATTTTTTCCCACTTAACTTGAATATTTAGTGTATGGAGAAAAAAATAAAATCTCAATGAATATTTATTTTCTAATAAATTTTTGAAGTCAAGTTTACTCAAAATGTAAAATGTAATAGTTTTGATGGAACTCCACTTTATTCCTAAACTACTTATCATAAACAAAAATAAATTATACCTTTTTGGAGTGGATTCTCTTCTCTAATGCACCATATTTTTCTTAAATTTTAAAAATAAATTTTAGTATATATTTTTAATTTCTAATCAACTTTATGTTTGAATATAATGACCTACTTGTGTTAAAATAAAAAATTAATAATAAAACTAATTAAATATTAAAAAATATATTCTTAGATCCTAAACTTCGAGTCCTATCAAAGGGCATTTTTAACATAAATATATCCCTGGTTGGAGAAATGTGGAGTTAAAGATCTACTTTTGTTGAATTTGCCTCAAAAGAGGAGCTAAGGTGCCACATGGGCTACCAACTCAGTTGTTTCAGCATAATCTTGTAAGGTAAAGGCATTAAATATGTCAAGCTTTATTTCTAGAGCATGAATTGTTGAACACACTAGGATATTGAGAGGGGGGGTGAATTAGTATCTAAACAAACTTCAAATCCTCCGGAGCAGATTAAAACTTAAGCATTACAACATCAACATAGACATGAAAGATCAACACAATGCACATCAACACATAACACCAGATATATGTGGAAAACTCAAGAAGGGAAAAACCACGACGAGGACTAACTCACAATATATGAAGCTCAAAATTACAACTTTGTTTTAGGGCTACAACCCAAGGAAGCTACTACTCCCTGTTGACTTTGTTTTAGGGCTACACCATCATTCCAGACCTCATCCAGTTCCAGAGAGAGTAGAAAAACACCTTGCAGAGCAACTGGAGACAACTCAAGATCATCAGGACCATCTTCCATTAGTCATTGTACTATTTCATGCCACAACAAGTTAGCGCACATCATCAGCATATGTCCTGAGAACATCTAGGCATCTGGAACTATCTGTATCACAACTGTCATTTGAAAACTAAACTTGCAGATCTCCAAACCACCTGAAACACATATGGATGCACTCATACATAGCTCTGCACATATCCTCAAAACCGCATGAGCAAATCTTCATTTGCGGAGGAATGCAAAGTATTTCAATTACCCTTCATCAACACTTTACTCTACCAGAGCACAAACCGGAACTCAATTACTTGTAACTTTCACTGTGGAGGAGCAAATGATCTAAAACTTTGGATTTAGAACCTTTACATCATATTGAACTTAATCTACAAACTACATGACCATATATTCGAATGCAGATGAATGCAGAGCATTTTATTGAGCAGTCTTCCAGGCAGCTTCCTGTAGCAGAAACCTTCACCAACTTCTAGAGGCCAAAACCTTCATATAGCAACACATACATCCTTAGGAACAACATGAAGGATCATGCCATGGGTCATCAGCAACATCTTTTCATCCTCATCATAGCTTCTAATTCCCATCTTAATATATCATCATTCATTTTAGTGCTTCTAATTCCCATCTTATTATTTTAGCATGAAATCATCTTTGCGAACCACAAACATGCTCACTACACCTTGTCTTGACATTAATCAGGACATGACATCCAACCATGAACATTAGTAACCCACTATGAACATCAGACTTGAACATCACTGAATATCAACAACCTTGAACATTAGCATCATCACTGTATTTCACTGTATCTCTGTTACCACATTAGTACATATCATTCATATCAACCACATCAGACAACCATAAGGAGAGTGTAGACATTACTCAGATTGTTGACATCAATGACAACACATATTGCCAACATGAATCTTGTAAGTTTTTAGGATAAAGAGTTTTGACCGAAACCTTTTATGCCACAGTTTGAGGCAAAATTGTTTCACTTGAAACTATTTTGTTGGCCCAAAGTAGAACATAACTTTAGACTTTCACCCACCAACTCAATAAGTGCATCAACCAAGACATCATAATTTATGCAACAAAGCACTAGGAACAACTCAGGCACTCACACACAATGAAATTTAAATCTGCACCTAATTGTTGCATCATAATACACATAAGCAACATTTGAAGTCAATTTACAACACAATTCATCTTCAAAGAGAATAATACAAGTCCTTTTTGCAAATCAACTACTTTGAAGTACTTAGTGATAGACAACACATGCCTCAACACATTATTCTATAAACAATGGGGAGAAGTATGTGTATTTTGACCACATAATCAACATGGGTTTAGATCAAAATAGTAAATTGACTCATATCCACCACAACCACACTGGGAACACAACTTGGGTTGATTTATGGATAATCATGGGTTTTGAATTCACTAATACACACATGCGAAGACTCAATAATACATGGATAAAGGGTTCCACTAAACACAAAGTGGATGAATTTGGAATAATTAGGAACATAAGATCCCCTAGGACCCTTGAATATGAGAGAATATCTTCCTCGATTAGTCTTCTAGGATTCCCATACCTACACAATGGGTTTTCATTTTTTAGGAAGTATAATAGATTGACACATTTCTAAACTATGTTTGGATACAAAATTTTCCTTCATCTTGGAAATGTGTTTCTTCTGTGACATAGGTTTAGACAGAACATGATTTTTTTTGACATGAATTTTGTCACAGGTTTCAAGATGTGGGACACACTAACTTGTTTTTCCTTGTCATTTTTCTTTTGTATCAAAGTGTTAGGTGTTTGTGTGCCAAAAAAAGAAACACTAAAAGCTAGTGCTTATATTTTCATTCAACTAATCTTGCAACTGATTGATTTTGCACAACATATATTTATTACAAAATTACATAAAGGTAGGTTGAAATTGTTGACAACACTTTGTTATTAGCTTTGCTTTGTGTTTACATTGAGTTGTAAACATAATTAATTTATTTTAATACAAAGTTGTCATGTTTGTGAAAGAGTTAATATGTAATAAAACAGACAAAATCACACATGCTTGAGTTGATTCCACCAAAATGCTAAAAAAAAATGTTTATCTAATGTTTTATCATGATTCAATTGCGTAGTCTTGATTCAATCTTTATCGACCCATATTTTATGAGTAGTGGTTCACAAGAACCCATCTCTCATGAGCATGAATGTTCCACTTAGCGCTCATTGTGCATCTAGGTGATGCTCGTAGACTATACACTTTTGTAAGGTTCATTAAAAAAAAAAGATAACTTAAGTGGGATTGGAACACTTAACTTATATGTTTCAAATAAAACTAACAACCAATACTCCTAATTGAGACACAAAATTATTAACGTGAAAGTGTAAATAGGAACAAATCATTAAAGTAAGGATTATTACCAAAAGTTGGTTTCATTCAAGAGGATGCAAATGTTTTAAGAAGACAATGGGGTAGTGGACATCTTTCAACATTTCTATACTAACCTTAGTTTATGCAGGCTATTTTAAATATGAACCAATTTAATAGTCAAAGGTAAATTTTTGCTAATAAAAATAGTGTGTTTATTTATCATTTTATGCATGGATGAGATGTAAAATTACCATATATAATACATGTAAGTGGGATTTATATAATACATGTAAAATAACTTTTATGCAAATGGGGTGGTAACCTAAGGGGGCTTGATATTAGGGAAAACTCCATGGTTAACCACACTTGAGTTAGAGTAGTATTGGGATGAGTGACCACCAGTGAAGTTTTGGTGCTTCACACTTATGAGCATCACCTAGATGCAATGAGTGCTAAGTGGACCATTCATGCTCATGAGAGATGGGTTATTGTGAACCACTACTTATGAAATATGGGTCAATAAGTTTGATTAAAAACTATGAAGTTGAATCTTGATAAAACATCACATAATATATAATACAAAAATATAACCTCTTGGGAAGTTCTCAAGAGTTACCAACCACCCAGCAACCAACTAAACAATAATTTATATTAAGATTAGTTAATTAATTCTAAAATTGAATCTAGCCTTGAGATGATATATGTTCCAATAAAAAATCAAGGTATCTTCCCTACCTTAAATAACCAATCTCTTTTAGACTTTAATCTTTGGATAGGATAAGTTAGTATTATTGTAGCAAGTAAAATTCCTAATACCCATATCCTAGGAAAAACCTTAGAGAAGACAACTATATAGCTATTAGATCAAAAGTTTATAGGATTTTGGTTGACTCTAGAGGAGCTGAAGAACTAGATGGGGTAAAACTATCTAAGACCTTTCTCCCATGTATAAATTAGACTCCTTCCTAAGGCTTTCTTTTTGGTGTAGTTTCAACCAAAAGAGGCAAAATATGTTATTTTACATAATGGACCATGATTCTTTGGGAACTCTAGCATATCTAGTTTATATATATAGCCTTGGAATCCACTCTTCAACCTAGAGGAAGAATTGAATATCATATATGTTGATGAGGATACACTTATTAATTTACCTCTGAAATTTTAGGAAGAAGAAATTCTCTTGAATATAGACTTTTATGGATTATTTTAAAGTGACTTAACTAGGAACAAATAAATCTCTTGATATACTCACGTATGTATGAAATTCAATATGGGATAATCCTAGCCCACATTTTTTGAATAAACTCAACCTTAGGTGTATGGAATTTAGCATTAAGATGCTAAATGTACAAGTAAACTGATCAAAAAATCAATAATTATATCTTGACAAGAAGGAAGGATGAAGGATTCCCACTAAAATTTCATCCAAAAGCCTAACTCATACAACTTTGGAAACCTATAGAAGTCTTAGAGAAGTAAAGGAAAGCCTTTGTTTTAGTAGTCATGTGGGAGGTTGTTCATAGGGAAACATACATAAAGAATACGACTTGTAGCAAAGTAAACATCAAACTTACAACTAGTGGCCCAAATGACATGAGAGAATAGTGGTAATACAATAGGGTAAGATAATATGTGAAATGGAGGTGATCAAGATAGAATTGAGAAATGAATAAAAAAATCTATTTGGATAGGAATTTAGAAAAATTATCTTTTGAAGATGAGATGTGAAGAATTTATGAAAGAACCATCTTAGATTCATAATCTAGAAGAGATTGGCCAAAAATATTATCAAACTTTCTTGGCACAAGAAATATGCATAAAGAACCCAATAATGGATAACAATGAGGATTCAAATTTAAAAATAAAATCTTAAATGAATCAAGTGAAAATTTACCATAAATCAAGTTACATATGAATATAGGAACTTACAATAGTAGTGGAAGAAAATTAGCAACCCTAAAGCTACAACAAGAAGCTAAATTAACACTTGAAAATGGGAATAAAAAACTATTATATTTTATAATTATGAATGGGCCAAAACTATTAGAAAATTAACAGGTTGATCAAACCATTTCCTACATAACCATATGAGAGAAAGTAATGCATGCAAGTTTATAGAATAACCATAATTTAAATATCAAAAACATATCACAAGATAACACAAGATATACCTTTGGAAAACCCTCAAGAGGGGAAAAACCAGCCTCTAAAAGCACCCATACTCAATGTATTATTTAACAATAAAAACATTACAATACACTTACAGAGTCTCCATGAATACTTATGAAACATCGAGCACCTCCAATGCATCCTCCACGTGTCCAAGTAAAATGGGTAACCATGCAATCCACACATCCCATGCCATGCTTCACATATGCACTTACAAGAGAGCTCAATACAAATGATGACCAACTCCAAAATGATAGCCAACCCAAACCACTAACCATGTGCTTGCTTTTATGGAATCAAGATCACACAAAACCACCAAGTGGTATTGACTAAACCACGAGAGCACAAAACCATTAACCTCAAAATTAAATATTTACCACAAATATTAACTATTTGTCCTATCTCCCACACATAAAATATCTAACCAATGTTACAATACAACTTTACAAGTGGACCCAAATAAATATTTAATGTGGCTAAACACATCTCCTAGATGCACCGCAAATAAATATTTATTTTACATAATTAAAATAATCCATTCTTGTGCAACGAGTACAACACAACACCTTTTCCTAACAAAAACATCCACAAAGAAATATTGAAGATATCAGGTATGAAGTGTTGTTAGATGAAAGGAAAGAGGCGGGACAGAAAGTGCCTTATGGATATTTTAGTGGAGTTTCTTATTTGAAAAAAGTAAGAGGAATGGTGAAGCCAAAGGGGTGTCAAATTAATTTGTCATCTAGAGCATGGTTAGTAGGGCTCCACTTTTGGTGCTTAATAAATGAGTGTTATATTGTAAATAAATTAAATTCTTTAAATTAATATGCAAGGTATAATTAAGTGCAACAAGAAAATAAATGAATGAAAACTATACTAGAGCCGACACTATTTATGCTATAGAAAATGTTAATAAATGCTTATAAAAATTAATAAAATAAAAACAAAGGTACTTACCTCTATATTTGATGTTGATTTGATTGTGATAGGTGTTGCCTATTAATTTGCCACTATATTAGAGCCATATATTACATTAGAACAATGATATTTGAGTATCATAATGAGTGTACCTCACTTTGGGTCATTCTTGTGCACATATAAATGATTTATAGGCATGTGGATCTAAACCCTATCTATATAATCAATTCTTGGCATATGGACTTGCTCTAGCAAAATTCCCACTTCACATTCTTATTTGCCTTGATATTTGGATCTATAATAAATGACCAACATTGTTTACAAACATCATTAGGAATTTTCTATAAAAATGATCTTGTTTGTTAAAACCCTATATTTGATTCAAGGGTTTTAATAAGATCAAAGACACACCAAGTGATCATGCAATAATCCTAGTCACGTGTAACTATTGATGTAATGTTGATACTAAGTGATTTTGTTATAAGATAATTCTCTAATGATTTCATGACCTAGAACCTTGATGATCATAAAGAATTGGGGTTTGTACTTTTTTATAACCTAGCATGCAATTTGAATGTTTTCTTGCTTATGTCATCTCATATTGACTAATTGGAAGATGGTCATCTTGGGACCATTTTAAAACTTTAATTTACAAGTTTGAGGGTCCAATTCATACCAACATAATTGACTGAGGGAAATGATTGGATGGGATTATTTAGATCAAGTTTGAACCCTTGGGATGTGTGAAAATGGGTTCATGTTATTTTTCCAACTTTCATGAAAAAATATGGTTATAAGCACCAGAAGATTTCCCTAAGAGCTAAACCAATTGTTGAAGCCCTAAGTCATGTCACAGTTTGCAGATGAATTGCAAAAGATAATTTTCTCAGTGGTTATGATGGCAATGAGGTTGTTATCAAATACAACCAAGTTAGATATTTGAACTAAAACCTGTTAGCAAACAACTTAACATTCCTCTCAACAAATTGTGCCAGAATGATAACTACAATATTAATTTAGAGTTCTTCCTAAGGTTTGCTTCTACTATAATTTGTTTATTGCAGCCATATAGTAGAGCTATGATAATTTGATCTCCCTAAGATAGAATAAGTGCTTTGTAGATTATGGGCTCCTAAGCCTTGATTCCAGCTCACTAGCACATCAGGACTCAAAACATTTGCATTATGCAAATCACATACATTCCAAGAACATTGGATTACTTGCTTTTCTCTAAAATTATGACTTGCTTTCTTAAAGTAAAAATTGGTTTCCCTCATCAAAACAAGTAATAACTAATAAAAATTAAAAATATAGTTCTACGAAATTAAATAAATTAATAAATTTACAACCAATTTTGCCATGAATCTTACTCCCTGTGACAGATACAATAGTCAGAAATTTCAAATACTAGAATGACTTCATAGCAAACATTATTAAATATATCAGTTTCAAAATGCTATACAAAAAGCCAGAAAACAATCCTAACCTAATTTTTTTGTACAATGTATCGATATGCTATAAGTATATAAAGATTGTAGTGCTTAATGAACAAACCTTAAGAACAAATGGTTGGCAGTCACAGCTTCGTTTTCATCCGAAACACCCCTGTAACTGTTTAGCTATATACTTCTCTCCAATGCCTACCACGAAAAATGCCAAAAAATGATTAAAAAAAATTCATATCTTGTTTTCGGTCGGAACGGTTTTGACCGAAACATCCTAGTTTCGGTTGGAATTGTTCCGATCAAAATAGTTTCACTTGAAACATCCATGTTGCATATGCGCCACATCAAAACCACATGCCACCATGTGGTTTCGCCCGAAAGTTTTTCAGTCAAAATTGTTCCGACCAAAAACTACTCGCTAGGAACTATTTTTTTGGCCAAAAGTGTGACTCAAGTTTGTGCTTTTACCCTTGTCCCAAAACTCTGACACTTTTATGTAGAACTTTAGAGATACTCCTAAAACTACTCCAGAGATTCTGTAATCCTATGTGAATAGTAGCTCCAGAGACTCTACGCAGTTTAATAGACAACAACTCCAGAGATGTCTATAATGACGTTTCTGTAACAACACTGGGGAACACAACTCCGGAGATACTATAGCTTATATGTCTGTATACCCCCATGGTACTCAACTTCCAAGATACCTTCATACTCCTACAAAATTCTCGAGACTCCACCATATACAGTCTGCATAGCTCTAGAGATGGAAAAAGTTTCTTCGGAGTCTTCAAAAACTTCGCTTTCTAGGATAAATGGTTCCTATCATCAAAGAGAGACATTTATACATATTTTTGTTAGCTCAAACTCAAAACATGGAACCTTTTAACTACATCTATATTTGCAACATTACATCTCAATTTAGCATAACTAAACAAGGTTTTATCAGTCTTAAGTACAAATCGGTAGGATGGAGTGGTACTTGGATAGGAAAAAGGAGATATAAAAGTACATTCTGATGAGTACTACTTGACACTCAGTAGATGGAATCCCATTTCTTGGTTTAAATTTTGGACAAAGATGTTAACAAGTTGTTTCTCAAGAATGGGCCAAGGGAATTTTGTTGATAGGTTTCTCCAGCATTGCAAGAAGGCTGTGAAGGTCTCCCCATTTCTTTGTTTAGTGTTGCATAGATTGGTCATGGATACCTCATGTTCTATGTTATAGGAGAAATGAGCGATGCTTTTTTCAGCAAGCTCTTGGAAAGTTTAATAATATCACGAGGCAAATGGGAGAACCCTTTGAAGGATTGGCCTCCTAAACTTTGAGGGAAAAGTCACATAAAGTAAGTGTCATTGTAGGCAACTTCTAGACAAGCTATGTAAAATTCCCTAATGTGTTCTCTAGGGTCACCTTTCCCATTATATTTGTCAAATTTTGGCATTTCAAAGTTGGGAGGGAAGGGGACCATGTTGATAGATCAGTCAAAGGGGTAAGGACATATATCCTCAAATGAATATTGCTTCTTCTGATATCTTGTTTGGAGGTCATCAACCTTCTTATTTAAGTTTTAAAGCTCTAGTGCCAAGTTGTTGGGGTTGGATGATGTGGCATTATGTTTAAAGGGGGTTGGGTGATGAGGTGTTGGAAAAGGGATGATTGTTGTTGAGAAGTCATGGGATTTGAAGTTTATAGGAAATATGAATTAAGGGGTGGGAGGGATACAGAAGTTTAAAGATTATGTAGTGGGATGGATGTAGAAGTTTGAAGAGTATTTAGTGGAATAGATGTGGAGATTTGATGAACAATGGGTGAAATCGATGTTACGAAATGAGGAGTTGGGACCAAAACATGAGGTTTATGAATATGTTGGGATATGTAGGCTAATGTATTGGGGTCAAGTTGTGGTATGTTAGTGGGGATGCTAGATTGTCTTGTGTTTGTTGGAATGTTGATTCGAAGGTATAATGATAGGTCAGGTATGGTTGTTTGTGGGATGGGGATGTTTGCACTTGATGGGAGTGGTTGGGAATTGGAAGTTTGGAGATGATGAGATGCTCCTAGGATGTTTTCTACATTCTATTTGAAGTTGGAGGATCTTGGTCCTGGATTTGGGAGATATCAAAATCATGAGGCAACTTGGCACCTTATTTGGCTAATAAGAGGAAATATTGATCAGAGTTTGTTTTAAGCACACGGTACATGAGATCCATAGTATCTAGATCTTGAGAGAATTGTTTTAATCTAGGTGACATTTTAGATTGATCTTGAGCATTTTCCCGTAGGATAGGCATATCATTTGAGGAGGTGGTTGTGGAATGTCTCCTTGACTACTTGGAATGAAGAGATGATGTGGAAGCCCATTTTCATATTGATTGGATTCCATGATTTTCTTTGCTTGAGACCTTGTGATGGGAATACAAAGAAATGACCTAGGTTGGTGATATGAAATTTGGGGATGTTTGGTTTATGAGGATGGTTTGATGTTTGAGCGATGAGTGTAGGGTATGTTTGGATTTGAAGATGTGATAACTTTGGGTCTGGATTTTGACAAAGATGATGTAGACTTAGGATATGATGATTTGATTTTTGGGATTTTGGATCAAGATTTGATGTTTGAAAGATTAATTAATGTGAAAGATAATATTTGGATAGAAAACCAAAATGGATTTAGGTAAATCTAGATCTCTTTGAAGGATGATAAGGATTTTATCCTTTATTACTTAGGGTAGACAAGAGCCTAAGTAATGATAGGATAAGGGATTATCTTACTTGGGGTAGATAAGAGCCCAAGAAAAATAGGATGAGATATGGAGTGGACACTAATTTAGGAGTAGCCAAGGATCCTAAGCTAATTTATCCAATCTTGATAAAGGCTAACTTAACACTCTACTTGAGATAGGAAAGTTCTCAAGCATAAATACAAGTTAGAGATGAGGGATAGATGATCTAGATTTGACTTCAAACAATTTTGGTTTTGGATTAAGGATAAACTGGATATGGATTGATATTGATAGATCAAAATGGATGTTTAAAGATAGGTTGGGTATGGATTAATTATGGGAAGTCCAAATGATTGATTATGGATAGATGATGGTCAAAGTCTTGATAATAAATCCAAGGTCTAAAAAGGAAGAGGATGAATATGGTTGGGAAAATGAAAGTTGATTATGGTATAGTGGATGGAAGGAGGAAACGGTTAGGGTAAAAATGGGACAAGATTTTGGTAAAATATGGTTACAGTGGGTTCAATGGAAGATACTAGGTCTTTGTAAGGTTATCCTAGGTGACAATTTTGGTCTCACTAGTCTGGTTTCAGATATTGCCAGGTTTGATTGGAAGTCCAGAATGTTTAATAGAAAAGGCGCTGAGACATAGTCAAAGGCACCATGATATAAGAAAAAGCACCAAAGTGCAGGCAAAATCGTGTAGATACAACCAAAAGCATTGAATTATAGGCAAAAGTGCCTAGGCACAATCAATAGCACAAAGTTACAGGACCAAAAGTGTCGAAACATAGGTAGAAGCATAGAGGTGCAGTCAACGTGTGGTTCTACAAGTTTGATAGTGTTTTGAAAAATTTGGTAAGAGATTTAACAAACAATAAGACACAATGGCTGATGATTTTCAAGGAAATAAGGGTGAATGGCTTATATTGGTTTCACACATGAATACACATCAAACACATGAGCACATTCCCTAAATTATTCAAGTAGGATTGACTTCTAACGTGGGTCCAGCAATAGAAATTAATCCATTAATACCATTCCCAAGAGCAGATAGCTAGGGCGTGTCTTGCGTACATAGGAGATCCCTTTCGTTGGAGGCCTTGATGCCTTCTTCAAGGAGCCTCTATCTTGGCTCAAGGGCATACATGGTGAGTAACTTCAGGGTTAGTTCATGTCCCTTGCACCACACTAAATAATTGTCAAAATGTCCTATGTAGGTTCACACAAGCTCTCTAGGAGTGTCCCTAATATACGTGAGTTACGCGGGGCTCAATCCATTAACACTAGCCTATCACAGGCATGAGACCAGAGAAAAGGCTTGAACAATCTCTTCACCTTGTGTCTTGAATCACAAAGGGCCCCAAGGCTATACCAATAATAATGTGAATAGATTGGGGTACAACTTTCATTCCCCCCTTTGATATACCACGTTAGAACACGCGGTTGAGGTCATCCCTTGGGGTGCTGAAATCCCCAAGTAGGCCTCCTAAAGGGAAAGATTCGTATTAGGTGTTTTTGTTCCCCAGGCTCACACTAGGTGCAAGGGGAGAGCATACACACACTAACACAACCTTGGTATCTAATCTAGAACACAAAGGAAATGTGAGACTTTTGATCTCCAAGATCACACTAGGTGCAAGGAGAGAGCATACGTCTACACACTTCCACAAGCACAAAAAACAATGCTCATTAACCCTTTAAGTTAACTTTATGTGCCTAGATTAGTGGAAAAAATGAGTTTTGGTCAAACAAAGCTACAAGAAAAATGTGTTAGTAGTTTTAGATTTTGCTCTTTGACCAGCAAATAAGAAGCTGCACAACTTGATTAGTTCCAAGATCAAACAAAAGTTAGCTAAAAATGATAAATATAAGCTCAAATAGTTTAGGATCAAAAGCCCCAAAATACAGTCAAAAGTATGGTTTTGCAAAGAAAAAGCGTTGAAACAAAATTAAAAGCACCAAATTGCAGAAAAAGATTTATACTTGAAGCAAAACCGTGGTTATGTAGATGAAAGCATGAACTTGCAGGAAGGAGCATGAACTTGTAGATAGAAGCACATATTTATAGGCAAAAGCACAAATTTATAGGTGGAAGCATGACTTTACAGGTGAAATCACAGACTTGTACCTATGGAAGCATGAAACCGAGATATGGATAACAAAATTTGCAAAATAGGGGGCTAACAACACATAAAACTAGATACAGACTTTAGAAAACAAAACAAGATAAACCCTATTCTGCATAAAACTAGACAACATCAATTGAAATCACATAGAAGCAAAAGTGTTTCTTTAGAAGTAAAAGCGTTGATCTAGATTAGGGTTTTAGGACACATGTGCAAATAGATTGATTATATCTCTACAAAATAGAAAGTTAGAGCATGACAAACAATAACCAGACTATAAACAACCCAGAAAATGTCAATATGCAGAAAGCCAGAGACAAAACGCTGCTAGATCCCTGCAAAACAAAAGTTCTACAATAGAAAGAAAAAGCATGGTTCTATGCAAAAGTGTTGTGTTAGGATAAAAAACACTTTGTTATGGTTAAATGCACTGAAATATAGCTAAATGTGCTATGATCTAATCAAAAGTCCCTAATCATAAGAGAAAGTGCCATTTTAGAGCGTAAATGTCGAATCGCAGTCAAAAGCACTAACTTGTAACCTGTCACAAAAAAAACATGGAATTTCTCCATAAAAACTGTTAAAAATAGGGATGTGAGTCCCACTGGGCATGCCAAAATGAAGAACCAAAAATAGAATAAGGCAAACACATAAAGATAAAACAATAAAACCAATGCCTTTTACCTCAAACTATTCCTTCTCCTTGATAGAGCAGAAGTAGCATGCACCCAAGTACTACTTAGCTATGCTCTTGATATGATACTATGTGGATTGCTCTCTAAACTAGCATAACCTAGGTATAATAGAGGCAATGAAAGAAAAATGGTAGCATAAGGCTAATAGCAAAAGATGTGATTGATAATGGCTTGGGTGATCATCAATTTATAGATTTTTGATATGAGGGATGGAGGGTTGAGATTAAGAGGTGCAATGGATGGATGAGATTAAGAGGTGTTGTGAATGGCTAAGATTAAGAGGTGTAAGACAAAATGGATGGTGTAGATTAAGAGGTGGAAAAAGGAATCTTCTAGGGCATTCTTTATGTGAACGGTTGAGATTTAAGAGGTGTAGTTTGAAATGAGTGGCTAGGATTAAAAATTAGTTTGACTTTTGGGATGAGGATGAGGACAAAATGGGAAATTAATTAAATAACATAATTATTTAATTAATTTTTAGAGAGGGGGGACATGTGTGAGGATACATTAATTAAATAAATAAAATTTATTTAATTAACCATGGTTGTGGGGAATAATGGATTAATTAAATAAATGTAATTTATTTAATTAATTTTGGGTGATGGAGACAATGGTATAATTAGTTAAAAAAATAAAATTTATTTAATTAATCTATGATGGGGTAAAATGGAATTAGATAAATTAATTAAATAAATATGATTTATTTAATTAATTTAAATAATACAAAAGTATGTATGGTAAAGGGAACATGTTAAGATGAAGGTGATGTGAGGATTGTGTTAGGACAATATCAAAAAAGATGGTGAAGGCAAGGTCATTTTTAGGTGTCTACATGGTTGTTTAGGGGTTTGGCTTCAAGTCAAACCCTTGCTTTGGTCTTTTGAAGGTCTCCACAACAACCAAAAGATAAATAGATATAAAAGTGTGTGTTCTTAATCTAAGTGTGTTTAGAAATAAGAATAGTGACAAATGAAAGACTGGTAGGATGTGATTATCCCAAGATGCTCAGGGACACAAATAAAATAAAATGCTAGAAATAAACAAGAGTGAGAATAGTATCACCTGGGAAGGGGCTTGAGAAAGCCAAAGAGAGCTGAAATAAAATGTTGTAGGAGCACTGTAGAGAGCTATAGTGTTGTAGAAAGCTATAGAGTTGTGAGAATGAGTCCCAGGAGAGCCAAGAGAGAATGCAAGATTGAAAGATTGCCAAAGTGAAGAGATAGATTCAAAAATGAGAGGAAGGCAAAGGAAGGGGATGATGAGCTATTTGGATTCATTCTGAGCTGTTACCACTGACCTAAGTTAAAATTGACAAGTGGCAGAACACTCAAAAATGACCTATAAACAAGAAACTATCATAGGATGCTAGCGCGTTGCATGAAGTGCTAGTGCCTGAACAGTTTGGGCTAGAAAACAATGAGACAATAAAACATCACATGGAAAATATAAAAGTGACAATGGATTTGACAAAAGAACAACACAAGAAGCAATGCCTAAGCACCATGGGAGGGAAAAAGGATAATACACGGGATAAAATGAGCCTACAAACAAACTAAGGGAATGGACACCAAATCAAGGACAACATATAATTTGAAATTGTATGGGTATGCAATTTTTGATGTTGCAGGATGTAATCAAGGTCAAGGATGCATGGCACTTGATGATTGATTGGATTGTGATTGATTACTTAAGGTAGGCTAAGTCCTTAACAAAATTGATTTTGGGGTAGGATTAAGGTGATGGTTTTTATTGGATGAATAGTTTAGATTGGATGAAATTTGGAGTAAGGTGCAAGACCTTGCTAGATTTTGGTATGGAAGATTGGATTAAAGTGCAAGATATTGGATTAGGTGATTGGTTTTGATTGGATAGAATTTGGATTAAGGTGCAAGACCTTGTTGGATGATTTGATACTTGATTGGATAATTGGTTAGATGGGATTTGATTTGAGGGGTTTGGATTTAGTTTGGAATGATTAGTTGATTGAATGAGATTAGGATTGGTTGGATGAAGATTGATTGGGATTGGGATGGATTAGGGGTTGATAAGATTTGAGTTTTGAGGAGATTTTGATTTTGGATGGGTGAATGTCACGTGGAGTGAGATGGGATTTGATTTAAGATTATGATGTTGAGGGATTTCAGCTTTTGACTTTAGGGGATTTTTTGGATTTTGGAGGATGATTCATGGGTTTCACGCAAGATGAAGACACATCAAGCACATTAAAACCATAGATTAATCAAGTGGGAGTGTATACACTTGTAACCCCACAAATAATGCCTTGTCTAGATGTAGAATGGAGTCCCATGAGGAGGCACTAACCATTTTATCCTCAAGATCACATAGAGGTACAAGAGGAGAGCATACATAGCCGACAAACCCATTTCTAGGGGCACGTGATGAATAACTTCCTGGTATTAACTACTAACTGATGTATTACAAGTATATACAATTGGTAGATTCCTATCTAGGCTATACAAGTGCTCTAGGGGATGTCCCTAATAAACCCAAGGTATGGGAGACTAATGTATGTGTAACAAAGTATGTATCTAGTGGCTTGGTTCAAGAGGGTAACCCACTCTCCTCCTTCACTTTGCTAGGTATACATTTCTTGCAATCTTATCCAAAAGTGATGAGTGTACCTTGATGAGATAGTCTTTTGATTCTCTTCCAAATTTGTATACCTAAATGTGAAATGCAAACAAGGGATTGCCACCCTAAGGTCTAAATCCTATTTCACACCTAAATGCAACCTCAAGATTAAGCAAAGGATTAACAAAAATTAATGAAAACAAAAAAACCCTCACCAACACCAACCTTTGTTGTGCCAAATGATGGTTGTGCTCAATAGATTTTTGTTGTTGAGATGATGTATGTTGATTGGTCACACTAGCAACATAACTTTGCATTCCAAGAGTTTGTTGAAATGGCTTCGGTGTGGTTGGATTTATATCTATTTTTTATTGTGGATGGATTTCAATAAGGATAAAATTTGAAGCCATATAAGGATAAGATTTTGTAGATATAGAATAAAGAAGATAAGGATGATTAGATTGATTTGTTTCTAATTAACTAGTTGCATATAGATTAAAATAGAAAGAAAATCAAGAAGGGGATATGATAGGATATGAGTGGATTTCATTTGTTTATTTTGGAATAAATGAGTGAATATTAGTCTAATTAACTAAATAATATGAATTATCTAATTAATTAACACACTTGGTAAATGAAAAAGGGTGAATTAGCATCATAATGGTTTTAGAATAATATTAAGATGTAATATTTAAGTATTTTGTTAGGAGGTTGTGAAATTTAAGTGTCTACATGCAAAAAGCATAAGACAAAGCACACTAAGAAACAAGACTTAATAAGATAGAGAAGCAACATAATCTCCCTTTCTCTTTTTTTTTTGGATTAAACATAGATCATTTTATTTATCCAAAAAAGGTGTCTCAGTACATAATATGTGGCCAAGGAAGCCACATAAAGCAAGAGTTACATAATTGCCAAACAAAATCCAGAGTATGCAGAATTTTTTTATCTTAATACATACAAAAATTATGAGATAATAATTAGAGAACATATAACTATCACAAAACAGATCTGGACTATTAGCATTCCGAGTCAAATCTGAGGATCACCAAAAGTCTGCTTCTTTCCCACTCAACAGCCTGCGTTTTGTCTTCAAATATATAACTGCCTGTTTGAATGCTACTGCTCAACCTCTGAGTGAGGGCTTGAATAAGAACACTAAGAATCTCTACTAGTTACCTGTGCCTGGTCTGCATTCCAATCCTCTCTGTTAACCTGCTCAGGGGGTCTCTGCCAATCAACCAATAGTACTTTGTTGCCACTGAGGTTGAATGCATCACACTCCTTAAGGGTGTCAATAGGTGGGGATCTCCCTTTCTCTTTCAATTACATATTTACTTTTACATGTAGTGACTCAGTTCTATGTATTCATTTGGATCTTATTTGTGTTAATTGAAATATCATTTTTTAGACATAGATTAATAGTTATAAGAATTTTAAGGATAGAGTTACCTTATTTCCCTATAATTAGGTCACTTTCTATTGAAAATTGTGCATGAACAAAATTAATTAATTCATTTATAGAAATATCATATTACACTAGTTATTGCACCTTATAATAAAGAAATATAATAAATAGAAAAAAAAAGGAAATAAGTTCATTTATTATTTTAAAAACAATGCAACACAAACTAAACATCTTAATATGAACAAATCAATAAAATCTTGACAAAACATTTTGAAAATAATTAAAAATTATAATTAGTAAATAATGTGAAGGCAACCCAAAATATCTATAAACATTATTACTTTAAAAAACGTGCAAACAATTGACTTAATAATTTAGAGTAATTAAACTGTAAAAATATATCAGTAAACAACTAATAATAATAATCAACCTATAGTAAAACCATTAGCATACAACATACAAGCTTGGGATTAGCACATGGATGGGATCAGATGGATGGTATACAATATTAATCATCATTAATAGTATGAATATATTGTAATGCTTATGCATCAGCTATGTTAAGACTCTCAAATAGTTTGACTTTGCAGCTGGTCTGCTGGTTCCTTTTGTTACTGGTTGGTTTGTATCCTCTGTAAACAACTAATAATAATCAACCTACACTAAAACCATTAACATAGAACATACAAGCTTGGGATTAGAACATGGATGAGATCAGAAAAGTGGTATAAAATATTAGTCACCATTAATAGCTTGAATATATTGTAATGCTTATGTTCTTATCATCTATGCTAACACTGTCAACTAGTTTGACTTTGCAGTGTGTATTCTCTGTAATTTTTGATTTTTGGAAACTCCAATGACTTGCCGTGTGGATTGTTATAATGTTGCGCCATCTTCCAACTAATAAATACATTTTTAAGTACAAAATAGCGACAAGAAGCCAACATCAAGTCATGTTATTCTATCTTTTCTCTTAGGAGGTCATGGATGAAACCAGTAAAGCCTTTTAAGAAGGCACAAAGTAGTGGGATCCACTCAATTCTGTTTTTTACTTCTTCATTTGCTTTTCTCATTGGATTTTGCTTAGCATTAAAAATAAATGTATTTCAACAGTTATTGACTGTCTGAGGCGCATGGCAAGTTGTAGGTAAACAAGAGGCCAAAAGCAAGGAGAAGAGTTCAATGCGGAGGTTTGGAGGTAAATGAAAGGCGGTGGAGATATAATAATGGAGGCATAGTTTAACACCGTTTGTCGGGTCAGTAAAGACATTAATGATTTGACGTCGACTGTGCCATGTGAATCTTATGCATGGAGTCAGCCGTATGCAACGCATTTTACATTTACTTTAATGCTATAACTTCTCATGTTCCTACCCCGGGTTGAGCTCCATCTCTGACTTTGGTTATTCCTCTACTAAGTTAAGGTGCCAACTAGTATAGATATAATTTTATCATTTGTTTGATAGTAACTTTGGTCAACTAGGGAAAGAATTCAATAGGTAGTTAAAGGGTGTTCATAATTGTGAATCGTAATAAGAAATCATCTATTTATTTATTTATTTATTTTTATGAAAATGCAACTATTTATTAAAATATGAAAACACTTTCACAAAAAATAAGTGGGTGGTTAAAAGGCACACCCCGAGAGTCAAATGGGTTAAGCCTAGAAAGTTCTAGATCAAAGTATCAAAGGGTATACATAACACATATAAAAACATAAACATAACAGAAGAAAACAAATCAAGCTGCCAATGCCACCCCTGCGGATGGCGGATCTCTGTCGTCTAGTTTCCCCTAAATACCTGTGGGGTCCAGGTTGACATCAAGCGGTGCCCAACCATCATCTTTCTCCCATTCTTCATTTGGTGCATTTGGCTTCTCGTGTTGAGATAAGATAGCCAAATTCAACCTAGGAAATTTTTTTGCATTATCCCAACCAGTATTGGTTGGACCAAAAGGACTAGGAGCATTCTAACCTGCATTATCAATAGTAGGCCAACCAGCATTATCTCCAGTGGGCCAACCTACATTTTTGGGTAGAAGCGATCTTAGATCTATGATTGGATCACTTTTCTTGACTGTCAACAACATGATTGTTTAAATATGAAAATATCAATAATTATATAATAAAGTGTTATTCACTATGATCTAATTAGATATAATTGTATTGTTTGTTTGCTAGGAGCCCTGGTCAACTAGGGGAAAAGACCCAATAGTTAGGGTCTGAATCATTTTGAGGGTATTTATTTATTTTATTAGAAAAAGCAAAAGAACAAAGTCATCTGCACACTGATCTTCCATAACCCTCTTGTAGACACTTCAATCATATATCCATTCTCTTCAACAAGTGCAGGCCACATGTATAAGCATACATTGACCACACAATAACATATGTCCAACCCAATCAGCACATCCCACAAATCATCAAAAATAAAAATATACTACTCAGACAGTTACAAACATGTATGAAAGCTCACAGGATCGAAAGGACTCTTGAAATGAGCATTCATAATATGTTATATTTTTATTGTTTAAATATGAAAATATCAGTAAGTATTTAATAAAGAGTTAATCACTACCATCTGATTAGATATAATTGCATTGCTTGTTTGCTAGGAGTTGTGGTTAACTAGGGGAAATGACCTAATACTTAGGGTCTGAATAATTTTGAGGGTATTTATCATAATATGATATTTTATTATTGTTTCAATATAAAAATAACAATAAATATATAATAACATGTCATTCACTATCATTTAATTAGTTGTTTTTAGTTTAACTTGACATATATCATTATTACACAAAAATATTTACTACTACTTATCATCCATATTAAAATACAAGTAATAATAGTCAAAACATAGCTCCACACAAGTAAATCTAATTTGTTGGAGAAAAATATTACATATTAAAATATTATGCTATTAAAATAAAACATTATGTCTTTGTCATCACATTGAATAGATTGAGTTTGTACATTGTGTACAACTCTTTTGTGTAAACACATAAAACATGGCTCTCAACATCATATTAATTCTTTTAAATTAAATACATAAATTTAAAAATACATTAGTGTACAACTACAAATCCTAAAAAAAATAGAAATTTATTTTTTAGTAAACAATGCATGCTCTCAACTCATCATATTTAAAATTCTTGATTTTAATAAGTGATTTGTTCTCTTCTAAGTTATGTACAATTAATGTCCTTTCCTGAGACCTCAACTATTAAATATTGAAGTATCTGTGATTAATTATAAAATTTAAATATTCACCCAAATTTTAAAATAAACTCCCTCTCAATCCACACCATCCTCTCTCAACCAGTAGAATTCATTTCCATGGATCAAACAAGCAAGAAATTTAGGAGGAAAAAATGACTATAATTTGAAACAAAGATTCCACAAACCATTTCCATTTAATGTGAAGAATATGCCTAGACCTTTCTAACTATGGAGATTATTAGACTTGCATAACTTATCAAATTATTCTATCAGATTTTTCTCATTTGTAATCAAATTACGTATTTCATATTTTCTCTACTATTTCTATTTAACTACAACAACATTTTAAACCTGTAATTCTAAGATCAAGAAAATTGTACTAGTGTAACATTTTCATGATAATCTTTCAACCATCTTAATTCTGTCCTTTTATATCATGTTAAAAACTTGAGATATCACTTAATGTCATCAAGTGATTCCCTCAATATGAATTTAAATGGAGTTCTAACATTTAATATTAATTTTAAGAAAGATATATGATTAGAAAATTTTGCATGTTAAATGGTTGTCAATGTCCAATCTGAGAATAAAAATCTCCAACAAAGATGCATTATATTTTAAAGTGGTTATAAGAAAAACAATAACAAAAAACTATGGTTATTATTTGTATTGATAAACATGGGTTTTGATGAATTGAACATAGTTGAGCAACGATTTGATGCACTCTTGATGGTTGTTATACTCCCTAATTTTTGGATTACTTTACTTTAGTGAGATGTTAGAGGGAACTATCTTAGATTATTTTCTATAACTCTACTCTTTACTCTTGAGTGATAGGTGTAGAATGTAGTCTATGTTTCTACACTCTTATCTCCTTTATTTATAGAGGCTTTGTCATTTTGGAATGGTAAATCCCTAAAAAAGAATATAAATAGTGTGTATACACACATATTGGTCTTTGGGTTGGACTAAGTGCACATGTGCCAAGTGTAGTTGAAAAAATATAATAGGGCCCTATTGTTGTTAGGATACCCAAGAGGAGTAATGTATTGAATAACAAAAAAATCCATAATTCAGGCCATGTTTATCCTTTTTACAATACAATGGAGAAATACTAAATGTATTAAACAATACAATGATTGTCGGTGAAGTGGGTTGCAAATGGATAGTAAACACTAAAATTCATAGTAGAGATGAATTGATCCCATGTTTTTGTTGACCATATATGAGTTCATCAACACCTTAAGATTTGTATGTTATCATCGAGAATATGATACATGTGTAGAACAAATTGAATCTAGTACATGGCATATTTCGTGCCTATTTTGTGAAGTCATCCCAATTCATTATTCACCTAGCCCTCCAAAATTGAGTTTGAAGCAACCACCAAGTTTTCAAGGGCCTTCATACATGGAGTGATTGCATGCTTAAGGATTAATATCATGGCTCTGTTGAGACTTCTCATTTGTTTTCATCAATAATTTATAAATTCTTGATCTAGCTAATTATTCACCTCTCATGCTTGAGGCCAACATTTTAATTCTACAGATTCATAAAGTAAGGGCTAGACAACATGTTGCTCTATTTCTTAGAGAGTGTATAAGAAAAACAACGACAATACAACTCCATATCTAAATATAAATGAAAAAGAAAAAGAAACCTAATAAATCCTTGGTTTTATAAAGAATTATATAAATTTTGTGACATAATATGTGAAATCCTTGATTTTATAAGCTAAAAGAAAAGAGATAAACACAAATCTACCAAATATATTGGCCCTTCATGGCCTTTGCAAATCAAATATCTCTCCTTGATTTTGTAGCATGTAATTGTAGTCTCAGTATCTAGTTGAAACATAAACTCTAAAGCTATCTCAAAAACATACACATTGCCAAAATTATCAAGGCTTTTAACTCCAAAGATCTCTCATTTCACTTACAAAAGTGACATTCATTTTGTATTTTTTTTGTCGTGAGGAGTTATAGTGGGGACATGCCAAAGCTTCAAAAGAACTAATTTATTAAGATAACAATGATGGTTCATGTTATAATTCATTAGGTTTGTAGTGGGGAAATGCATATTGGGGACTTTTTAGTGTAGATGCCCATGTTTTATTAGCTGTCATCAACCGGGTTTCATATAACAAGGCACGCAAGCCATTCTAAGGCCTAATGTAATGGGATTAGATTTGATATCTAATATAATACAATTCATGATTGAATATCATGGATAAAAATAGGTAACTAGAAAAAAAGAAACTCAAAGCTACTATAAATAAAAGGGACCCAATATATGTACAATTCAATAATATATGTACTTTTTAAACCATGTTCTAATGTCTCTACATTTTGTAGATGATTCAATTTCATAGACTAACTTAGAGAATACATATATTTATCCATCTCCTTTGAGAGAGTGTCATGCACAACACCAACCTTTTAGAAAAACTATGTAATGAATTTTTAGCATCAACATTTTTTTATCACAATTCATGATCCATCATTAGGATGACATAATAAAAACATAAAGTATCATCATGATGATGGATCACAAAGTGTGATAGTAAAAATTTATTACACAATCTCCCTAAAAGCTTTAAAAGTTAATTCATATTTGTTTATTCTTATGATGAATGCATTGTTTTTGTTTATGATTTGTTAATTGTACACAAGAGTTTCTTGAATTCTAGAAATCATATTTATGTTGAAAATTATTAATTTTTGTCATTTTGCATAGGCATTATGGAAACAAGAAAGAAGAAATCAAAAAGAACAAATTAAAGGATAAGGACTAATTTTTCAAGGGGAGTAAATTGAATGTTGTTGACTTTGATGAGGGTGACATTTCAATCAAGCCACCTCAGGATAATATTGATTATAATCCAATTATGAACAATGAAAATAAATATGGATGTAGTTATCAATTTTGTGAATAAACATCATATGAACACATAGTCCATCGGAAGGGAATGGACATAAGAGGAAATGGATGGTGCTATGAGAAATATAGAGAAAATATGTTCTCCATTAAAGAATCTACAAAAAAATGGGGTATCCCTTCTAGTAGTTTGGATTATTAATTGCTAGGACTAACAATCACAAAAATGAAGAGAACACCAACTATTATGTCAAACTAAGAAGAGATAGAAGTAGTCAAGTGATGCAAATATTTGGCTAAAATTGGCAATGTTCTTGAAGTAATTCAACTAAAGTCACATGTATCACACATTTTTAGATAAAGCCAAATCCTTTCCAAATGGTTTATCAGGTGGACCATGGTGTGTTGGGTTCCACAAATGCATCCAAATTTGACAATAAAAACTATCGAGCTTCTTAATAGAGATAAAGCAATGATGTTGTGACCAAACATTTTGGTGGATTTCTATGATAACTTGGAGAAATTGCGGGATGTGAGTTATTAAAAAATTGGGCAATAGAATTGTTTCCTTCATTCTATCAAAAAGTAGAGAGTGGATAACAATATTGTGTTGTATTAATATAGTGGGGCACCACGTACAAGGGTTTTATCTTTTCAAGGAGAGAATATAGCTATAAAACTACATAGCTTACTATGAACTAGGGTAATACATGGTAGACCAACCACATGCTTGGATAACCAAGGAGCTCTTCTTAAATTGGTAACACCATTTTTTTAGATCACTCCTTAGTGGAGTTTGAACCATAAATAAGCATCTTCTTATTTTTTATGGACATGGAATCTATGTTTCTTTCAACATAATCTAATAGGCTAGACCTTTGGGCATTGACCTTATGAATTTATTCCGATACTAGCCATAATATTTAGTGATTAGATGTAAGTGAATTTGTACCATTCAAGTCACACTCCAAAAATGTAAGGTTAAAATGGATGGAAAAACATCCCCATATTGAAATAAGATGGATAGAATGGGCCAGAATTGGTAGAAAAGATTTCAATATCATCCTTACACTTAATAATATCAAAGGACTAGAATTTGGCCACTTAATAAAAACGCAATTGCAACTGACACGAGGCCAAGTGAAACATTCTTTATTGAAGAGGAAGATGAGATAATAGGTATTGAAAACATGTTAAGATTGAAAAGATATCAAGATTCTAAAGTGCAACAATGTTTGACACAAATGGTAAAGTTACATTCATAAGGAGATAGTGTTGATTTTAAACAATCAATATTAACATTTAAGAGGTGAATGAAAGTACAAGTTCAACTACTCATATGAGCCAAACATAAGAACTGATTGATTTAGATGACGGCATGAGCTTGTTAACATAGGTAAATGTTGAAATGCACAAGACAATTGAGAGGGGGGTTGAATCATTTGTAACCAAAACTTAACTTCTTTCAAACATCAACACATCAACCACTTAATCACTTTTATTATGATTTAACCATGAAAGCATGAGATCAGAAAATTAAACACATTTACACATTCAACACATGAGACACTAGAATTTTTATGTGGAAAACCCAATAAAGGAAAAACCACGGTGAGGATTAACTAATTTGGATCACTTCCTTAGGGCTCACTGCCCAGAATGCTCACTACAAAAGAAGAGCTCATTGCCAAAGGAATAGGCTCACTGCCAAAAGGGCTCATTGCCAGAAGTTGGTGAACTAAGATAGTAGCATCTGTACCATGCCAAGGTTCAGTTCCATTGAAGAACAATAAAACTCCTCTACTTTGCTTTGTTTTTACATTTCACTCTTATCTTCGCATCGCGCATCATAATCAATTATTCATGACTTCATTACATGTATTTATACAATTCATCAACCTTGGAATGAACATCAAGGTTGGAATTACAATCATCAACCATTGGAACAATCTCCAAGGTTGGCATACACACATACATTAGAATAGATCTGGACCTAAACAGATTTGTGAAGGAGAAGAATGAATGTAGACCACACCATGCCTTAGCTGGGACTTAAATGCAATCTTCCACACAACAACATGCTATCACAAACTCCAAAGCATAATCACAAGTAGTGAAAGCAACCAAGTCAGCCAAAATTGGTGTTAACACTAAGACCTTTAGGAACACGCTTCATATAAGATCCGAATTACACTTTGCAGACCAATAAAAAAGAAGAACATGATCTAGAGACATCCACAAGCATGTTACAACCATCAAGAACTTCTGCACAACCCCCAAACATTCTATCCAAAAGATTCTTCAAACTCAAGCACTTAATCATTACTGTCAACCACTGTCACAAAGGAAAGATCACTTGCGGAGCACCAAATCAGGAACCATTTGAACTAAAGGCACATAACATCATCTCAAACTTAATTTTAGAACCATAGACTATAAATCTTAAATGCGGAGAAATGCGGAGCAGAATACATTCTCCCTGTCACCATTGAATTCTCAGAAATATAGTCTTTACTCTGGTGAACAAAACTCACTCAAATCTTCACACTGGAAGCTCAAACTTGAAACATAGAAACTACAGACATCCCTTAACATAAATTTTAAACCGCAGACAAAGATATTCAATCTATAGGATATGCAGAGCAAAATACTGCACTGTTCTTCTCAGACACTTTCTCAAACTCATTCAAATAATTTCCTTAGATGTTGACCTTAGGTGTTGACATTAATGACAACACTTACTGCTCATACTTGCAACAATCTCCCCCTTTGTCATTGATGGAAACACATGATGTAAAAAACCATCAAGACAAACAAACTTGCTTTGCTTCTTTGCTCCCCCTTACTTTATGCTTTCTCTGGTTGCAACTTTCTCCTTAAGTTTTTCACATGAACCTCTCTCCCCCTTTGACATCAATGACAAAGGGTGATGTACCTTTTCTCTTTCTTTAGTTATCAAGGCTCAATTCAGATCTTATTAATACTACACTACTCCCCCTGTCAGCAATACTGCAACACTTACTGCTCTTTATCATGAACTCATATTAGCAATATCTACCTACTCCCCCTGAGAGGTAGCCTTCAAAACATCAATCTAGATCAAAGAATAAAACTTTGGGCATCACTAGACTGATGCACTTCCCATGCATCTTAATTTAGAGTAGGAGGAGTAATAACCCCTAACTTTTCCCTGAGATACTCAAAAGTATCCTTAGGTAGAGGCTTTGTAAAAATATCTACAATCTGATCCTTAGTAGACATATATTCCATCTTTACTTCATTCTCTGTTACCTTTTCTCTCAGAAAGTGATATCTTATTGATATATGCTTTGTTCTTGAGTGCATAACTGGATTCTTTGAAATGTTTATAGCAATTGTATTGTCACAAAATATTGAAATTGGTTCTCCATTCACAAGTCTTATATCCTTCAATGTTTGCTTCATCCATAACACTTGAGTACAACAACATGCTACAATAATATATTCTGCTTCTGCAGTAGACAAAGAAACTGATTCTTGCTTCTTTTTTAACCATGAAACTGATCTGTTACCCAAGAGGTAAGCACCTCCACTTGTAATTTTTCTATCATTAGCATCTCCAACCCAATTTGCATCTGTATAAGAACTAAGAGTGAAATCGGTATCTTTGGGATACAACAATCCATAGTCTGAAGTGCCTTTTAAATACCTCATGATCCTCTTAACTGCCATCACATGTGACTCTCTAGGATCTTCTTAAAATATTACCACAAGACAAACTACATGCATTATATTTGGTCTTGTATGGGTTAGATAAAGTAGTCCTCCAATCATAGACCTATACTTTTTCTGATTAGTCTTAGGTGATTCATCATTCTTGCTCAACTTGCAACCAGTTACCATAGGGGTACATACTGGCTTAGAATCCTCCATTCCAAACTTCTTCAACAATTCTTTCACATACTTGGACTGAGAAATGAAAATTCCCTTTTTTGATTGAGTAATCTGCATTCCTAGAAAGAAATTCATTTCACCAAACATAGACATCTCAAACTCCTTTTGCATTTTTTCTACAAATTTCTTACACATACCTTCATTGCCTCCAAAGATAATATTATCAACAAAGACTACAACAATCAGAATTTGATCATCATTAATTTTGAAGTAGAGATTACTGTCTGCAGTGCCTTTATTGAACCCTAATTGCAACAAATACTTGTCCAACCTTGCATACCAGGCTCTAGGATCTTGCTTAAGTCCATACAAGGCTTTCTTCAATCTGCACACCATGTCATCTTGTTTTGATGACTAAAATCCTTCCGGTTCTTCTATGTAAACCTCTTCTTCCAGCTCTCCATTCAAGAATGCAGACTTCACATCTATCTGGTATACTTTGAAATCTTTGTGTGCTACAAATGCCAAAAACATTCTTATTGTTTCAATCCTTGCCACAGGAGCATAAGTCTCTTCAAAATCTATGCCTTCAACCTGAGAATATCCTTTGCATACCAATCTTGCTTTCTTTCTTACTACATTTTCTTTCAACTTGTTTCTAAAAACCCATTTAGTTCCAATCACATTCTTATCAACATATCTAGGAACCAATTCCCAAGTTTGATTCTTCTCTATTTGCATCAGTTCTTCTTCCATAGCCTTCATCCAATTCTCATCTTTATAGGCTTCACTTATAGTTTTAGGTTCAATCTTTGAAAGTAAACAGTAGTTGACCTATTCTTCTGCAGCTCTTTTCCTTGTCAACACCCCTTTGCTTTTGTCACCAATAATCTGATCTTCACAATGATTAATCGTTAGATACCTGAGAGTCTTAACAACATTTTCTTGAGCTTTTTCTTCTTCAACTTGACTATCTTTTTGTTCAACTTTTTCTTCATTCACTCTAGCAGCAGGTTCATCTGATTCATAGCCACTCAAATCTGATATTCTTTTCGTGTCTTCATCAACTTTCACATTGTCACTCTCAATGATATTTTTCAATCTCTTATTGTAGCACTGGTAGGCCTTACTCTTAGTAGAGTATCTAAGGAAAATCCCTTCATCACACCTAGCATCAAACTTTCCTAACTCTTCATCACTTTTGATATAACAATTGCTTCCAAAAACTTTGAAATATTTCACTGTTGGAATTCTTCCATACCACAATTCATAAGGAGTTTTAGTACCATTAACTTTGACTTGAACTCTATTTTGAATGTAGATAGTAGTATGTATAGCTTCTCTCCAATACACTTCCGGTAGGTTAGCCTCCATCATCATTGACCTAGCAACCTCTTGAACTGTCTTGTTCTTTCTTTCAACAACTCCATTATGCTCAAGAGTCCTAGGAGTAGACAACTCTCTTTATTCCTTGTTCTTCACAGAAAATATTGAATTCATTTGATGTAAACTCACCTCCTCTATCAGACCTTAAGCATTTGATCCTTAATTCTATCTCATTCTCAACCATTGCCTTGAAAGATTTGAACTTATCTAGGGCTTCTGATTTATATTTTAGAAAGGTGACCCAATTCATTCTAGAATAATCATCAATAAGCAACATAAAATACCTGTCTCCTTGTAAACTTCTTATTCTTGTAGGACCACACAAATTTGTATGCACCGGCTCAAGAAATCCAACATATAATTGTTCTTTACTCTTGAAACATGTCCTTGTCTATTTTCCCAATTGACAATCCTTGCAAATAGTATTAGCAGGCTTCACAAGCCTGGACAAATCTCTCATAGCTTATACTGAACTTCTCTTCACCAAGTTGTCAAAATTGATATGACACATCCTTCTATGCCACAACCAACTTTCATCTATCCGAGCCAACAAACAACAATCATTAGTTCCTTTCAAATGATAAACATTATCTCTAGTCTTCTTACCACTAGCAATCACTGTTCTAGAGCTTTCCATGATCTTGCATCAATTATCCTTGAATCTTAGATCATACCCTTTGTCCCACATCTGACCAACACTTAAAAGATTATGCTTCAAACCCTTCACATATAGGACATCATCTATATTATGCTTTCCATCAAAATAAATATATCCTCTTCCACAAATCTTACCAGCTGCATCATCTCCAAACCTAACCAGTCCTCCATCATACTTTTCCAAACTTATAAACTTACTTTTATCATTGGTTATGTGATGTGAGCATCCACTATCAATAATCCATTCATCCTTATCCTTCTTAACCTAGCAAACTAGAAAAGCACTCTCTTCCACTAGTTTTTCTTCCTTCACACACCTAGCAGGATTAGTAAACACAGGTTCTTCCTTAATAGAAATAAACAAGCATTCATTTGCACTAGTATAATCATACTCATCATCCATTACACCATCATCATCAAGATCTCTAACATAATAGCATTTCTTTATGATTCTAGGTCTACTTTCAAATTTCTTCTTACCTCTTTCAATTCTCTCCAAACACCTGGAGGCATAGTGGCCAATCTTACCACAAGAAAAACATTTGAATGGTAATTTTCCTTTGAACTTACTGGTACCTCTTTGCATTCTATCCATGAAATTGGCTTCAACCTCATCAAGGTCATCATCTGATTCCACAACATACTTCTTAGATCTTGAAGTCTTCTTTGAAGTGCTTGCTTTGAAAGCAGTCTTAGTCTTCGACATAGAATCACCGAACTCTCTCATCTCAAAAGCAACAAACTTTCCAAGCAGCCACTCCTTTGTAATCTTCTTCACACTCATAAGTTCTTCAATTGCAGACACCTTGTGACTGCAAGATTTAGGCAGTGACTTAAGAATCTTCAATACAACCTCATTCTCATCAACAGTTCCTCAAAGACCTTTGATTCCATTGATAATTTCATCAACTTTTTGCATGTAGATTGTTATGTTTTCATCATCACTAATCTTCAAAGCTTCATACCTCGCCTTCAAGTTCTGTAATTTGGCATTCTTTTTAGATTTATCTCCTTCATATAGATTCTTCAATTTGTCCCAGATCTCATGAGCAGTTTCCAGATCCATAACTTTCACTAACTCAGTATTAGATAAAGCATTTAACAGAGCATCTCTAGCCTTTCCATTTAACTCATACTGCTTGAATTCATCTTCAGATGATGGACCATTTGGAGGAATAGTATACTTTGTATCTTCCATCTTCCAAACACCATAACCAAGAGAAATGAGATGACTTTTTATTTGTACCTTCCAGAGAGAATAATCCATTCCATTGAATTGCGGAGACTCATTCTTGTGCGCCATCCCAAATCTACCTCAAGTTGTTAGGCTTTTTTCAGAGGAACCTACTCTGATACCAATTGTTGAAAAGCACAAGACAACTGAGAGGGGGTGAATCAGTTGTAACCAAAACTTAACTTCTTTCAAACATCAACACATCAACCACTTAATCAATGTTATTATGATTTAACCATGAAAGCATGAGATCAAAAACTTAAACACATTCAAACATTCAACACATGAGACACCAAATTTTTTATGTAGAAAACCCAGTAAGAGAAAAACCACAGTGAGGATTAACTCAGTATAAATGATATATCAAAATTTACAAGGCTCACTACCAAAGGAATAGGTTCACTGCCAAAAGGGCTCACCGGCAGAAGTTGGTGAACAAAGATAGTAGCATCTGTACCATGCCAAGGTTCAGTTCCATTGAAGCACAATAAAACTCCTCTGCTATGCTTTTACATTTCACTCTTATCTTTGCATCTCACATCATCATCAATTATTCATGACTTCATTACATGTATTTGTACAATTCATCAACCTTGGAATGAACATCAAGGTCGACATTACAATCATCAACCATTGGAACAATATCCAAGGTCAGCATACACACATACATTAGAATAGGTCTGGACCTAAACTAATTTGTGAAGGAGAAGAATGAATGCAGACCACACCATGCCTTAGCTGGGACTCAAATGCAATCTTCCATGCAACAACACACTATCACAAACTCAAAAGCATAATTGCAAGTAGTGAAGACAACCAAGTCGGCCAAAACTAGTGTTAACACTAAGACCTTTAGGAACATACTTCATGCATGATCTGAATTACACTTTGCGGACCAATCAAAAGTAGGAACACGATCTAGAGACATCCACAAGCATGTTACAATCATCAAGAACTTCCGCACAAGCCCCAAACATTTTATCCAGAAGATTCTTCAAACTGGAGCACTTAATCATTACTGTCAACCACTGCCACAAATGAAAGATCACTTGTAGAGCACCAAATCATGAACCATTTGAACTAAAGGAACACAACATCATCTCAAACTTAATCTTAGAACCGTAGACTATAAAATTTAAATGCAGAGAAATGTGGAGAAAAATACATTCTCCCTGTCACCATTGAATACTCAGAAAAATAGTTTTAACTCTGGTGAATAGAACTCACTGAAATCTTCACACTAGAGGCTCACATAACTTTTAAACCGTAGACAAAGATATTCAATCTACAGGATATGTGGAGCAAAACACTGCATTGTTCTTCTTAGGCACTTACTCAAACTCATTCAAATAATTTCCTTATATGTTGACCGTAGGTGTTGACATCAATGACACCACTTACTACTCATACTTGCAACAGTAAACTCACCATATTGGTTAAAGAAGGATCCACTAACTTTGGAATACAAGTAATTTTAAAACATGAAGTGTCATTGCCCATGCCTTCCCCTCCTTCACTACGAAGAAGTGAGGTAGTTCATTATTATGTGGATTCTATGGATTGGGAAACTATAGATTTGAATGCAAATAAAATATTAGACCAATAGTTAAGTTGCATTCAAGATACAAAAAACCATTTAGATTTGGAAGCTAATGAAACACTAGACAAGTAGGTGAGATGCACTTGCAAGATACACAAACCCATTTAGATTTCCACTGAATAAATTTCTAAAGCTACTATTTGAAAGGGTTCACAAGAATCCCAATCCCCTAGATGATGATGCAATTAGGCTAGGTAGACAATCTCAAATCCTTACAACATATTAATATATAAGCATGCATGATCAATAAGAAGGAAGGAAAAAGGAACTTGAAGAAATAAAAGAAAGGAAAAAAGAGTAGATAAAGGAAAGAAAAATCATATGAATTGAAAAAAGGAAAGGAGGGAACAATATAAGATTGAAAGAAAATGGAAGAGACAAAAGAGGGAAGTGGAAAAGATCCAACAACAAAGGGATAAGGAGTTAAATAAATAGAAAGAAAGGCTTGGAAAAGAACAAAGGTAAATGATTAAGGATATGAATCAAGCATAAGATGCAAGTAGGAAGAGGCATTTGAGAACTCAAACCCTCTACTTGAACAACATCAAATTATTAGGGATACATATAGTATATTAAGCATTCCTTATGCTACATGATTAACAAATTCCAAGTTCGTAGCTTCCCTCATTCCCCTACAAACTAAATCCATTTTTTTGGGGCTCTTAGATCAAACATTTTTTGGTCATCATTCTTCAACAATGGTGAATATGTCAATCACACCTTCTATTATATCAATGCTTCCAAAAAATAGTTCAATAAATAGTCCTATAGAGGAGCTAAATCCATTCTTAGGCTTTATGGTAAACTAGAAAATGAACTTTATGTCACATTTTTGGTATAACGTACATGATATGTAAATTTATTTGCAAACCATATAGTTAGTAATGCCTAAGGAACTTTGTAATAAAAGATGATGATATTTAAATGTTTTGATAAAAGATTACCTTACCACATTATGTTAAAGTAACTAGCATTAACACAATGTATTTACATGACTATATGTGTGTGTGTAGACACCCCAAATCCACTTCGTTATATACATATACACATATATATACATACATACATACATACATAGGTATGTACGTATGTATGTATATGTAGACACCTAAAATTCACCAATTCATTTTGATATCACTGTATCACATTCGCATCACTTCCCAACTTAATTATTCGATTTCTATTCTTCCATATTAATTAAATAATTTTTAATTATTTAATTAAATTTATCCATCTTTTTAGTCATTTTTATCTTATTCCTCCATATTAATTAAATAATTCCTAATTATTTAATTAAGCTAATTTCCCTCCACACATTAATTAAATAAATTTGAATTATTTATTTGATTAAAACTAATATTCTATTTCCTCCAAATAAATAAAATTTAATATTTTATTTATTTATCCATTTGCACATGAAATTAAATAATTTATTTATTTAATTTCCCTATTATTTCCTCTCACCATGATTCAATCTCATCACCATGATTCTCTCACCATCCACCATTTGCTCTCATCACCATGATTTCCTCTCATAACTCCATCAATCATTTTCAATCTATTTCGTTAACAGATCAATCAAGTCAGTTGACTAATCAATCTATTCAGATGATAGATCAATCAATTCAGTCAACTAGCCAATCAAGCATGTTAACTCCCATAATTCATGAGAGAACAAGGACACTTGTCACTCTCTCATTAATCCAAATCCTCTCAATCATTCTCATCCATTGATCTCTTTAGTCATCCTCTATTGTTGATCATGATTTCTGGAAAACTATAAATAAATCCTCTCTCAAGCCAAATTCATCCACATTCATTATTCTAAACTTATGTTGTTGAATCTCATATTATTCATTATCATCCATTATCACATGCCAAGGTTATGCTAAAGTAATTGATAAATCCACATAAGATATTATCATTCAAATCAAAGGAGCATATCCATTGGAGCTTCGGTGCACTTCATTACACTCGATCGGTGAGACAAAATTGCATTTGAAGGTAAGGTAACTTGTGCTTTTGTTTGCTTTATCTTCAAGTTGTTTCTTCATTTTCAACTTTTTTAATCCACATTCCAATACACTCGGTGGGACCCACATCCCTAAATCTAATGTTTGTATTTGATAATTTCATGTTATAGAAGATAGGTTCCAAAAACATGCATTTGTCTATAGAGTGGTGCTTTCGTTTGATAAGTCAGTGTAGTTGTTCACTATTTCGGCATAGTTGTTCACTGTTTCGATGTAGTTGTTCATTGTTTCAGTGCATTTGTTCACTACTTTAGCACATTTGTTCTACAGTTTGGTGCATCTGTCCTTTAAAGTTGCCCTTTTGTAGACTTGTGATATGTTCTCAATTTTATAACTAGTTTGTGATTGTAGGATAGCTTTCTGTTAGTTCTGTGTTGATTGAGATGGATTTCCATTCTATTTGTGAGCTCTGTAGTGCTTTTATGGTTTGGCTAACATTTGTGTTGTAGAAAACTAATCATTTACATGCAAATCTATGGATCTTTGCTACAGGTGGTCGTTTCTAATTGTGTCTGTCATTTGATGCTTTGTTAGGTATAAAGTCACTTTTGTTAGATATTTGTGCACTTCTGTCTGATTAAAGTTCTCTTCTATTTCATATCTATGCACTTTTGTTTCATATTTGTATGCTTCTATTCTATAAAAAGTGTACTTTGTTTCATATCTGTAAGAGTTGATAATGGACATAAGCACTCCTAAGATCGCCTGCAATCAATTCAATCTTCGACAACAAGAGAGAAAAGTAATATTGCCAAAAATAATGATGCATAACATTTACAAGATGCAAAGATTGACCTAACAACATAGATTGCATGAAATTTACAACGAGATACCTCCCTTATATAGACAAGGTTGAGAGGTGAGGCACAAGGCCAACATAGTGGAGAAACTAACTAGATGACACAAATAATAAATGCACCTCGACACCACTAATAAACAAATGCATGTAAAAAAAACTTGTAAGGTGACAAGTGTCTTAATGCTATGCCATGAGGCAACTAGTGCAAAAATATTAAATGCTCCTAGTGACACCTAAGTAAGCTTAAGAAGACTAGTGTGAAGAGGACCTAGAAATGACTAGCTAGGTAATATCTCTTTTTATAGTAACACCCCTCCTTAAGTGCAACTTAAGGAGAAGAAAAAAATGCAAAGATGAAAAGATGGGTCCTAGATTCAAGGCCATGTTAGGTACCCATGCACAAACAATCTCTCACAAATGAAGCAAAGGAGAAAAACCTGTAAGAAAAAACCCCTAGATCTGAAAGAGAGAAAACAAGTATGTACAAGTGATGAAGTGATGAGAGGACTCAAAACCCCCCAGGTACACCATCCATCAAAAATATACAATCAATAGCCCGCACAAGAGGGAAAGAATGAGACAAGATGTCCACCCATAATGAAGTAGCTACTGTGCCAATGGCACATGCATGAAGACAAAACATGATCCAATGCCTATAAACAACATTTCTCCCCTTGGGAAGAAACCAATCCACTGGTGGATGTAGAAGAAACTCCAACTCCAAAACAAGTGATGAGGAAGGAAGTCTCATGAAGTATGATGTCTCTGAAAGTAGCTCATATGTCTCCATGTCAATTCTGAAAGATGCCACAATCAAATCAAGAGTCCTAGGCCTAACTGATGAAGGTGACAAACTAGAACCAAGTGGAAACTAAAAATCATCAAGCTCCAAAGACAAATATGAGGTGACAATAGTTGTGCTATGATTGTCATCAAAGAGGAGAGAGAACCCCTCAAATGTCTCCTCCAAATTAGAAATGTGAGACTCCACAAATGAGAATGATATGTCTGTAAGATAAGAGTCCCAATGAGGTGGATCTAGAAAACAATAAACATCCTATTGCAAGGAATCATTGGAAGCTCACAAAGAAACATCATTGGACTCAAATGTAGCAACATGTGTTGATGATGTGTTTGCACATACTGGATTAGAAGAATTTGGCAAACTGATTCCATTGGCAATAAACAACTATCTCAATTGATGAATCTCAATTTGCAATCTTAAATCATCAATTTGTTTTTGCATGCATTCATCATCAATATGCCTTTTTCTCCCACAATAATCACATTTTAATTTCCACAAACTAGGAGACATGATTATACCAAAAAAACAATGATCATGACACTTTATACTTAGTGCAATTACAATTTCCATAGGCAAAAATAGCAAAGTGGTATTTTGATCTTAGTGCATGTAAATGCTAAAATTAGGCTATAACTAAAAGTACAATTTCTGAGCAAAATTGGATCAAACAAATTACAAATATGAGAAGTTCTAAAAAAATTATGTACTTTCAAAAAAATTTCACTAAAAAATGTTACCATAGGAACCCAAATGGATTCTTGAAAGTTCCAAAAAGGAGAACTGCTCAGCAACAATGATGAAAATCTATAATTTCTAGAAAAACCAGACACCCAAACCAAAATTTGATTGCACCACTATGAAGCCTGTGAAATTCTATCCCAAATCAAAAACAAATTCTCAACAAAAGGATCAAATATGAGTAAGTTACAAGCCTGCAAAGATTGACTGCCAAAATCAAAATGCCAATGGAGAGGGGGCCTACCAAAAATTTTTGATTAAGTTTTCACACAATCTGTTTTAAATTACATACAAAAACTAATAGATACCCAGATAGTTTTTTGATGTGGAGAACAAAACCCAAAAAGTAGTTTTCTTTTTGATGTGCAAAAGATGTGGATCTAATGCATAAAAAATGCCTCTAGCATAAAAAAATGGCATGTAGAAGTTGAATCATCCTCCTAAGTCAAGCAAAGGCACGCTGCAACCTGCAAGATTGCACTAGGGTACACTAGAAAATATTTCTTTGCAGAAACTCTTGAAAAAGAGGGAAGGAGATCGTAGATCTGAAGCTATGATACCATGTAAGAGTCGATAATGGACTCAAGCACTCCCAAGATCACTTGCAATCAATTCAATCTTCCACAACAAGAGAGAAAAGCAATATTGCCAAGAATAATGATGTGTAAGATTTACAAGATGCAAAGCTTGACTCGATACAACATACATTGCATGAAATGTACAATGAGATACGTCCCTTATATAGGCAAGGTTGAGAGGTGAGGCACAAGGTTGACATAGTGGAGAAAATAACTAGATGACACAAATAATAAATGCACCTAGACACCACTAATAAATAAATGCATGTAAGACAAACTTGTTGTTGCAAGGTGTGCGCCCTTGGTCTCCTTGTGCTGTGCATCGCAACGCTTGGGTTCATGACAAGGCTTAATCACCTCCCATGGATTCATTAACTTTGGCAGTTGTATTGGGCATTAACATGTCGATCTTTTGGTGCAACAACAACCGTCTTTGCAAGAATTGGTATCAGAGCTGGGTCATGGGTTTGAACTCCTCACTTGTGCTGGGAGGGGGATTGTTGCAAGGTGTGCACCCTTAGTCTCCTTGTGCCATGCAACACAATGCTTAGGTTCATGACAAGGCCTAACTGCCTCCCATGGATTCATTAACTTTGGTAGTTGTATCTAGCATTAACAGGGCAATCTTTTGGTGCAATGGCAACCATCTTTGCAAGACTTGTAAGATGACAAGTGTCTTAATGCTATGACATGAGACAACTAGAGCAAAAATATTAAATGCACCTAGATGTACATTATTAAATGCTCATAATGACACCTAAGTAAGCTTAAGAAGACTAGTGTAAAGAGGACCTAGAAATGACTAGATAGGTAATATATTTCTTACACTAACAATATCTATGCACTTCTAACCTTTAAATTTTGTATTTGTTTCATTGTTTGGTGCTTTTGTTCTAGAATCCTTTTAAAAATATATCAAAAATATCAAAAGATCACCCTTTTTATCTAACCTTTTTGTTGTCTTGTGAACTAATCCATTTGTGTAGCTTGTTCATCATTTGTCAAAGATCAAAAAATCTAAAAACTACTAGCATTTCCTACAAGTTTGATTGTTGAAGACATTGTTTTTCCACTAAATTAGGCACTAAATTAACTTAGAAGGTTAATTTACTTGTTTTTCATGTCTGTGGAAACTTGTTGGTGTATGCTCTCTCCTTGCACCTCACGTGATATTGGAGATCAAAAGCCACAAATTTCTTTTTTGTATTTACATTATATCCCAAGGTTGGACTAACTTGAGTATGCTCTCCCCTTGCACCTAGTGTGAGCCTGGGTATCAAAATCAATTAGTATCAATCTTTCCCATTAGGAGGCCTGCTTGGGGATTTCATCACCTAAGGGATGACCTCAACCACGAGTACCAACAAGGTATAGAAAGGGGGGAGAGTGAAAGCTATACCTCAAAAAGGAGCCATCATCATGTCTAAGTGGAACCCCAAGATCCTCAGTTCGTCGAGCCTTGTGAGGCGACAAGAATAGGAGAGACCCTCCTAGTCTCACGCATGTAGACATACCCTTTGTTCATGGTCTTGTGCCTCAAAATTATGTGAGGTCCACCCTTATGCGACCATTTTAGTGGCACTATTAGACCTATTTTATTGCCCTACTCAGGCTTAGGGTTTTATTTTTTGGTTTGGTGACCTTGTCCAAGAGTCGATATGGTGTTGTTATGGATCTAGTTATAAGGTAGTTGTGTTGATTTTGTATGTGTGATACATGTCTTGACTTGATAAATCATATATTGTTCGACTATGATGAATTAGTTAGAAGTGACTATGGTAATTCTGTAGTTTTAGATGAAATGTGAATTATCTTACCATTGATTGTTTCAATTAGAATGTGAATGGATTTTAGTGATATAGGAAAATTGGAAAGGATTATATCTTTGAACATAGGGACTAGTGTGTAATGTGACTTCTTATGTTACTCCTTGATTCTTGTAAAATGAAGGGTAATTAAAGTGAGATTGAGTTGTTGCAATGGTTATTAGAACACCTAATTTTGATGATTAGAAAAGGAATTTGTGAAAAGGTTGAAATAAGGCTATGCATTAATATTTAAAAGTGTTAGTATTGTGTTTGAAACACCTAGTTTATTGAGTGACTTTGTGTGTGTTCAATTCTTGTCGCTTCGGCTATTTATACATTAGACATATTAATGTGTGTGTTGAAGTGTGTAGACATTCCCATAGCCAATGGAATTTCAGAGGTCTACTAAGTAACTCATGTAATTAACTAGTAATGCCAATGTAATCCCTGAGGTGGATTAAGGTTATTTTTGAAATTAGAATGATTGTAATGTGTTTTATTTGTACACCTTGATTTATGAGTCTTCTAAGGTTGTCAATTAGTGAGATGGATGATGAGTGTCATCCATGTGTCATTTTCGTTCATAAGTTTTAAGGGCTTTTTAAATGATGTTTTTTGAGCTTTTTAATGTTAATTTCATGTGTTTAAGGGGCCTAGGTGAAGTACCTTATATACCTCAAATCATGAGTTTTAACTCATATTTGACCCCTCTTTTTTACACTAGGAGTGAGGTGGCGAAATTAGGGTTTTGGGTTGAGAATTAAGTGACTTGTCACATCCATCCCAAAAACCCAAGGTTCATGTAAGGACTTGGGGGAATCCCAAGGGTCTCACATGTGTGAGCACACAATGTAAGAACCCTTGGGAAGATAACTCCAAGTACTTCTCTCTTCCCCATGCCTCACATGTGTGACGAGAAATATGGGGAGATGTGCTTTGGAGAGGGAATGGGAGGTTGACAAGTGTCACCTCCCTACTCCTCCATATCTCACACATGTGTGAGAGCACTTTTGGGGAGTTGTGCTTGTGAGAATGAATGAGAAGGTGACAAGTGTCACCTCCTCATTCATTGGGATGGGTTTTGAAACCCTATATATCCCTCTTGTAGAGGTGAGAAGGGTTCTTTATTTTGGCTTTTTATCTTTGGATTTGGGAAGGAGCTTGGGTCTTAGAGAGGAATTTTGAAGTGTTAGAGAACTCTTGAGTAGATCTTCTTCAACTCCTTCATACTTGGAGAGCTTGAGAGGTAAGCCCTCAAGCGTCTTCAAGCTTTTAGTAGTTGTTCATTTGTTTATGTAATGCATGTATTTGTATGCCCTTTGTTGGTTGTGTGATTATTTTTGTGTTAATGTTTTGGGATGGGTTGTTTATGGAAAATGCTTACCACTTATGTGGAAAAAGCTTTCCTTGTATTTGGGGTTTGGAGAGAGGTTAGAACCTCCTTGGGGAAAGCTCACTCCTTGAGAGGAGTTGTTTTTTAGCTTGAGGCCTTATTTTGAGGTTGTGGTTATATGTGAAAGGCAAGAGTGCCTCCTTGTGAATATTGAAATATTAAGATGGTTAAGTTGTAACATGAGAGGACATTGAGGATAAAATGGTTAAGTAAAATATGAGAAATAAGTGTTGAAGAAATGAGTAAGTTGGTATTGATGTCTTTCCTCTTAAGGAGAGTAGTCCACTCTCTCCACCTTGTTTCAAATCCATGGTTATGAATTTTGTGTTGTGAGTATCCCAAATTGTGTGATGTTTCAGGGTTACTTGTAGGCCTCCTAGCTTGTGGAGGCTTGTGAGCAAGCCTATGGTTGGGTGGTGAGCACCTCCATTGGCTTTGTTGTGTTATCTTGGATTTTTGCAGGTTTCAGCTAAGAAAGAAGGAATGGAGAAGGAATCTCCTTGTGGATCCTGGGCTATGTTTAGTGCCTTAGAAATGATGTAATGGCTATGTAAAAGCCTAAGCTTAAAGAGCTTTGTAAATGGGTAGTTAGGATGTGGGTAATAGGGGTTTCTTGTGTGAACTCCTCTTTTTGCTTTCTACTCTTGAAAAAAAAATTGTATTTACTTGTAAGGAAATAATGAAAGGAATATTCTCTCCACCACATGTTTGTTATCATTTATTGATATATTGTAAATCTAGATCAAGTTAATTGATGCAGGAGCATCCCTAGTTCAAGAACAATCTTGCATCAACCAAAAACATTTGCAATTCAGTTTGTTTGTAGTTCAGTTTGTTTCTTTTCATTTTCCAGTTTAGTTCAGGTAGTTTAGTCAGAAGCAGTTTCTATATTTTTGGTCCAATTATATTTCAGTCCTTACAGAGCTAGACTTAGCATCTAGATTTGTTCATCTACATCATATCTAGAATTTAGAGATCCACACATCATTACTGGAAAGATATCGCTATCGGAAGATCGACTGTTTTCTCAAAACAGAGCATCCTGACAGTCTCTGATAATCAGCTAAAGGAGAAGACTTGCAGAGCTTAATGACACATCATTCAATGATCTTTGTTTTGTGGCCAACATTCCTTGAAGATCCGCACATCATTCCATTCATTTGCAGAGGTGTTCTATGTATTTAGGTCTGACCTATCCGTGTTCACACATTACAACTCTTCATTAGAGTTTGTGACCTCCTTGGCTAACGCAGAGGAATCTATTGTTCTAGAGATGATATATATTGATGTAATAGATCCTAGGAAATCAAGTTATCAAGTAGTGATCATCTGCATAAGTTCATAGTTTAGATTTTGTGCGAAGGAGCTTCAAAGCTATACCTGGTGCGAATTCTCTAATCAGGCCTGTGAACCCAATTGTAAGCCCACATGTTGCCGGCCAATCTGTATTTGAATTCTATTATATACTGAATGACTAAATCTACATTTGTTACATTTCTTTGAGTTGTTTCTATTGTGTTTACTCCTATTGCATGGTCCAGACAGTTCATTCTGTGAACCCTCCTACCACGACTACACCAAGTGGTATTAGAGCGAAAGTTCAAATCTTTGGGAGCGAATTGAGCAAAGTTGGAGAGGGAATTCCATAAGATCTTTCTATGGATAGATTATTGAATTGAGGCAGGTTACTTGTGTTGCAACTAATCGCTAATTATGAGTTACTTGTCACCTTGTAGCCCGATCACCGAACTTGAGGCAGTTTGCACTTGATCCTAGGAAGAATACCGCCACAAAGAGTTGTTGTTGTTGGAACAATGGCTGCTAGAATGGATGAGATGACAGAGATGATGAAAAGAATGCGAATTTGATTGGATGCTATTAAAGAAGATAGGGGAAGAGGATTGACACTGAGACCTAATGTTGAAAGCGATGATAAAGAAGAATTTTAATCTGTTGAACAAACTGGTGAAACCCTAGGAGGTGATGAAGAAGAAGAATTAGATCAAGTAAAGATGTTGTGAGCTATTTCAAAGATTGGAAAGAGGCCTAGAGTTGGTGTGTTGAACTATACTGGTAATCTGAACCCTAAAGAGTTGATTGACTGGATAAATGACATGGAAGACTACTTTGAATATGAGGAAATTGAAGATCCGGAGAAGGTGAAATTTGCAAAGAAAAAGTTGAAAGGACATGCTGCTATATGGTGGAAAGAAGTTCAGTTGGAAAGAAACAAAAGAGGAAAAGAAAAAATTACAAAATGGGATAGGATGGTGACAAAGTTGAGGAATCAGTTTATACCTGCTGACTATGAGTTGGAGCTATTGAAAAGATTGCAAAAACTGAGACAAAAGGAGAAATCTGTGAAGGAGTAGAATTCCATAAAATGATCATAAGGATAGGACATAGTGAAGAAAGCAAGGAGAAAGTGGCTAGATATATCAATGGACTGAGATTGAACATTTAAGAAGAAGTAAGCTTGGTGAGGATGACATCTTTGGAAGAAGCATATCAGTTTGCCCTGAAAGTTGAAGAGAAGATGAATAAAAGACATGATTAGAGATAGAGAGGTAGAGGAGGTAAATTTTAGAGAAGTAGAACATTTTCCAGAGGAGACAGATCACATCTGAAGTAGAACAAGTTTGACATCCCGTTTAAGAAGGATGATAGAGATAATAGTGCTTATTGGAGAGATGACAAAAAAATTTATTAGAAAGGAAACCCTAGTGCATACCGGAATGAAGGATACTGAAGAGAAGGAAGAGGATTTGATAAGAGAACATTTAGAGGCACTTGTTTCAAGTGTGGAGGTGAAGGACATAGAGCATTTTAATGTAATCAGGGTAGTACAAGTAAGAGAACAGAAAACAGTGGAAGAGTAGCATATGTGGAAGAAGAACCTGTTGAATCACCTAGTTCAGTTGGCAAACTTGAGAAAGGAGAATCACTTGTGATGAGGAGAGAACTATTTCAAGTAGAGACAAATGAGGAACCATCGCAGAGGAGGAGTCTATTTAGGACAAGATGCAAATTAGGAGGTAAGTGTTGTAAAGTTGTAATTGATAGTGGTAGTTCAGATAACCTAGTTTCAGAGGAGATGGTGACTAAGCTGAAGTTGGAAAGATTGAAACACCCTAAACCCTATCAGATAGCATGGATTTAGGATGATCATAAGGTACTGGTGAGTGAATAATGTTTGGTAAAATTTCATATTGGATCTTATCGTGATGAAGTCTTGTGTGATATTATGCCTATGGATGTTTGTCATATCTTGTTGGGTAGACCTTGGTAGTATGATAGAAAATCTATACATGATGGGAGAAAGAATACATATATTATAACATCAAATGGAAAGAGAATTACTTTGATTCCTTTGGAGGATGATCCTAAGAGTGAAGTATGTGGAAATGCTAGAATTTGTTTGGTAGATGGAAGAAAATTTCTGGATGGTTTGAGACATGAGAATATGTGTTATGCCTTGATTCCTAAGAAGCCTGAAACATTGAAGAAAGAGATTGAAGAATCACAACTGAAGGAGATAAGAGAATTGCTGACAGAGTATGAAGATATCATATCAGATAATGTACCTGAAGGATTGTCACCTATAAGGAGTATCAGTCATCACATGGATCTTATACTAGGAGTAAGTTTGCCTAACAAAGTAGCACATAGAATGACACCAGCAGAGAATGAAGAACTAAACAGACATATACAAGAGCTATTGAGGAAAGGTTTGATCAAAGAAAGCTTGAGTCCTTGTGCAGTACCTGCAGTGCTTGTACCTAAGAAGGATGGAGAATGGAGAATGTGTACTGACTCTAGAGCAATCAACAAGATCATAGTTAAGTATAGTTTTCCTTTACCTAGGATGGATGATATCATGGATTGTTTGAGTGGAGCAAGATATTTCATAAAGATAGACTTGAAGAGTGGATACCATCAAATTAGAATAAGAGAAGGTGATGAATGGAAGACTACTTTTAAGATAAATGAACGACTGTATGATTAGTTAGTGATGCCCTTTGGATTGACAAATGCACCGAGTACTTTCATGAGATTGATGAATGAAGTTCTGAAGAAATTCTTGGGTAAGTTTGTGATTGTATATTTGGATGATATTATGATTTTAAGTAAAATAAAAGAGGAACATTTGTGGCATATTAGACAAGTTTTGTAGAGACTGGGAGAAGAGAAATTGTTGATAAACATCAAGAAGTGTAGTTTCATGAAGGAAGAGTTGGTATATTTAGGATTTGTGATTTCTACGGAAGGATTGAAGATGGATCCTGAGAAAGTGAAAGCAATTGTTGAATGGCCTACATCGGAGAGCATTGGAGAGGTTAGATCATTTCATGGATTGGCAAGTTTCTACCAGAAGCTCATTAGAAATTTTAGTTCAGTATATAACCCTATGACAGAGACAATGAGAGGTGACAAAAAAGATTTTAAGTGGACATCAGGAGCAGATAAAAGTTTTGAGTTGTTGAAGCAGAAAGTGATAGAGCAACCTATTTTGGCATTACCGGATTTCAATAAGGTATTTCAAGTTGATTGTGATGCAAGTGGAAATGTAATTGGAGTAGTGTTAAGTCAAGAAGGTAGACCAGTAGCATATTTTTGTGAGAAGTTGAATGATGCAAGGAGAAGATATTCAGTTTATGATCAAGAGTTCTATGCCATAATTCAAGCCTTGAAGAAGTGGAGACATTATTTGTTGCCTAAGGTTTGTGTTGTACACAAATCATCAAGCTTTGCAATATTTGAATAGTCAAGGTAAATTGAATCAGAGACATATGAGATGGGTAGAGTTCATGTAGAGTTATACATTTGTGTTGAAACATAGGAGTGGAAAATCAAATAAAGTTGTTGATGCATTGAGTAGAAGAAGAAACTTGTTAACATAAATGAGAGTTGACGTGTTGGGTTTTGATGAATTGATGAACATGTATGAGGGAGACATTGATTTTGTAGAACCTTGGAAAGCATGTAAGGAACCTGTTGTGACATATAGGAGTAAGTGGTTGGACTATTTCGTTCAAGAAGATATGTTGTTAAAAGGAAATTAGTTGTGCATACCTAGAAGTTCAATGAGATATAATTTGATCAAGGAGAAGCATAGTGGTGGATTAGCAGGATATTTTGGCATTGATAAGACAGTGGCTTTGGTAAGTGAAAACTAATTTTGGCCTTAGATACATAAAGATGTTCAAAGATTTGTGCAGAGTTGTAGAATTTGTCAAGTTGCAAAAGGGAGTAGTCAGAATACTGGATTGTATAAACCTTTGACAGTACTGGAGAGACCTTGGGAATACATAAGCATGGATTTTGTAATGGGATTGCCTAAGACACAAAGAGAAAATGATTCAATATTTGTAGTGGTTGATTGATTTTCAAAGATGGCTCATTTCATACCTTGTAAGAAGACAACTGATGCAGTGCATGTAGCTGGCTTATTTTTTAAGGAGATTGTGAGATTGCATGGATTACCTAAGAGTATAGTTTTAGATAGAGATACAAAGTTTGTTGGGTACTTTTGGAAGATACTTTGGAAGAAGATGAAGACATATTTGAAGTTTAGTTCAACTTTTCATCCACAGACTGATGGATAGATAGAGGTATTGAATAAGAGTTTGGGAAGCTTGTTGAGATGTTTGGTTGGAGAGAAAGACAAAAGTTGGGATTTGATTCTTTCACAAGCAGAGTTTGCATAAAATAATTCAATAAATAGGAGTACTAGAAGAACACCTTATGAGATTGTGACTAGAGTGAATCCTAGAGGAGTAGCATAATTAAGAGACATCAGCATGGTAGAAAAGAGAAGTGCAGAAGCAGAAGAATTTGCAGATCATATGAAGATAGTGCATAATTAGGTGAAGAAGCAATTGGAGGATATGAACAGTAAGTATAAGGAAAAGGCAGATGAGAAGTGAAGACATAAGGAATTTGAAGTTGGAGATGAAGTGATTGTGTACTTGAGAAAAGAAAGATTTCCAGTTGGAACATATAACAAGTTGAAGATGAAGAAGTTTGGACCTTGTAAAATACTTAGAAAATTTGATTCAGGAAATGCATATGAAGTAGAGTTATCAGAGACATTGGGCAAATAACCTATTTTCAACATTGCAGACTTTATCAGTATCATGAAGCAGAGTTCAGTGACAGCATGGAAGAAGACTTGAGGAAGCAGTTACCACAACAAGCACCAGAGTAGATTGAAGACATTTTGGATAGTAGAGTTGGACGCAGCACTAGAGGAAGACAATACAAATTATATCTTGTGAAGTGGAAAGGCAGATTGGAAGAAGATTCATCATGGATTTCTTAGGCTGAGGTGGACCGTCTTGGTTCTCCCCTAGCCCCAGCAAAATGAGGGACTCACTTTTTCAATAACCCTGAATGTCTGATGCAGAAGCATCCCTAGTTCAAGAGCAATCTTGCATCACCCAAAAATATTTGCATTTTAGTTTGTTTGCAGTTTAGTTTGTTTCTTTTCATTTTCCAGTTCAGTTCAGGTAGTTCAGTCAGAAGTAGTTTCTATATTTGGTCCAGTTGTATTTCAGTCCTTGCAAAGTTGGACTTAGCATCTAGATTCATTCATCTACATCATATCCAGAATTCAGAGATCCGCACATCATTACCGGAAAGATATCGCTATTAGAAGATTGACTATTTTCTCAGAATAGAGCATCCTGACAGTTTCTGATAATCAGCTAAAGGAGAAGACTTGCGAAGCATTCCTTGACTTGCGGAGCTTAATGACACATCATTCAATGATCTTTGGTTCATGGCCGACCTTCCTCGAAGATCCACACATCATTCCATTCATTTGTGGAGGTGTTCTATGCATTTAGATCTGACCTATTTGTGTTCACACATTGCAGCTCTTCATTAGAGTTTGTGACCTCCTTGGCTGACGCGGAGGAATCTATTATTCTAGAGATGATATATATTGATGTTAGATCCTAGGAAATCAAGTTATCAAGTAGTAGTCATCCGCATAAGTTCATAGTTTAGATTTTGTGCGAAGGAGCTTCAAAGCTATACCTTGTACAAATTTTGTAATCAGGCATGTGAGCCCAATTGTAAGCCCGCATGTTTCTAGCTAATATGTATTTGAATTCTATTATATACTGAATGACTGAATCTGCATTTGTTCCATTTCTTTGAGTTGTTTTTGTTATGTTTACTCTTGCTGCACGGTCTAGACAATTCATTCTGTGAACCCTCCTACCATGACTACATCATTAATTATTTCTCTCTCTCCTCTACATTATTGTATTGATCACCACTTGGTTGCAAATGAATAAAATAAATAATGAATTTACTATACTTTTTTTAATTATTTTGAAATATGAAAATGAAAATGCTTGGAAGAGAAAATGGAAGAATATGTCTAAGAGAGAACCAGTTTTAAATCTCTCTCCCTCCCTCCTATATGCTCCTATTTAATTAGTAAAGCAAAATAATGCCTAGGGGAAGAGTATGATTGTATTGTTTTAAAAAAATATATATTTATAACTTCCTTTATTTTAGATTTTGTTTAAGGGATTACATATGGGGGTTAAAATAAAATAGTCCCTCTAGTATTAAGAGTTGAAATTGTAAAAAAATGATATATTCAAATAAATATTTCTAGAAGGGAATATATTTTTTAAATTGCAAATACCCAATAGGTTATTCAGCCTCCCTTTTTGTTCTATATATATATATATATTTTGAATGGTTGTGTGTTTAAAACCAGAGAAAAGAAAGAATATTCTTAATTTATATCTCTATATAAAACTAGAGAAAATAAAGGTTATTATTATTTTTTTATCTAAAATGGTTTATATCTATTAGCATAGTTTTTTTATTTATTATGTAATTTAGGGTTTATTTTAAATTGTTGAAGGAAACAAAATAAATTTTAAAAAAAAGTTTTTAGGGCGTTGTTGCCGCGTGCTTCACAGGGAAGTGACAGAGCAGGGAATATGGGGGCTGAAGGCCCCATGCTCCCACAACTGTGGGAGGGTGGGGACTTTGGCACCCCCTCATCGTGCCTTTGTTGATGTGGGGCTTCGGTTTGTGGTGCAGGCTGGGACCCCTGCACGGGGCTCGCACCCTACACACACAGGGTTCCCCCCCCTCACATTTTTTACTCATTGTCTAATACTTTTTTTAACAGTCAACTTTCAATAAGTATAAATAAATAAATAAAGAAAAACATAGTTGCCTGTTTTATTCATTTAATCCTGCAAAAAAAACTTACTGTGTATATATGTATAAAGTCTGTGTATAAATATATACACAGCCTATATATATATACACACACAACCTTTATTCATTCTCACAAGCATTTGTAATATATATATATATATATATATATATATATATATATATATATATATATATATGCCCCTCCCATAGTATACACAGCTCTATTTTAAATATATCTTTTGCTGTATTCACAACACTATAACCAAAAAAATTATTCATTGGTGTATGATCATAGTTTTTGAGAAAACTAAATACCTTTATTTCTAATGTTTTTTTTTAAATCTTTGTTAATTCTATTGGATTGGGAGGGAAAATACAAACTTGAACTTTAAACTAAAGCATTTGAAATTGTAACTTAGAAAATATAGAAAAATAAATTATTAGAAAACTTTTAGAAAATAAATCTTGGTGGGAAATAATCCTTCCAAAAAGGAAAGAGTTTTCCTTGTGCTCTACTCCCACCTCCAATCCACAAACTAATGTGTGAGTATCAAGGACATAACTTGCTTGTATAAACTATTTTTAGGTTAAAAAAAGTGTTGCCCTAATGTTTAGGGATTGTAAAATAGTTTTTACACCTCTTTCTTTTTGTAAACCCACTTAAGTGAACTTGACTCTTTTTGTAAGGTTATATAGTGGTGTGTTTAATTTATTGCACTTGTAAGCAATTAAACCTTGTGAATGTTTTGTGATGTTATGTTGCCCGATTTTCGGGATTGGGCAAAAGTGACAGATGTTTTAATGGGAAAATTATTTATTTCATTAATTATTTTTAATAATGTGAAGTTTTAATTTAAGGTCCTTCTTAAACCTTATGTTAGATTTTGAAAATAAGTATTTAATCTGATTTAATTTCCTGGTATTATTTTAAATCCTGGTTGATGATGCATTTAATTAAATTATAGCTTTTCTTATAGCTTCTATTTTTAGATTGAATTTTAACGGTAGATTGATTCTAAAGTTAAGTTTTTGACTTAGGTCGAAACCATTTTCCACCTTCACCTAGGAAACCTTATGGATGGTTCCTTGATGGAGACCACCCCTCTTAGCAATGCTTGTTGCGACATGCACCACCTTAGAGCTATCATATTTGTAGGGATTGTGAAAGGAGTTTCACATCATCCTACACCTTGTTGAACTTCCTTGCCTTTATGTGATGCACTTAACATGTGTTGCGAATGCAACCACATTTCGTGCATGTGTCACCGAGTGCACATGTTGTACGTGAGGGGGTTTTAGAGTTAGGTGGGATTTTTTTTGATATTTCATGTCATGACCACATGGCAAATGTGGGCATGACATGTGGTATTTGTGTCATGATCACATGACAAATGTGGGCATGACAAAGTACCTCGTGTATATTGAGGACACCCCTAAAAACTTGTATATACCATCTTATGAGCTTTCAACTATCTTCTAGTGTGGTGCAAGGTTCAATAATAAGCTTGAAGATACTCACCATGTGCCTCCTTGAGATGAGATAAAAATTCTTTGGGCAAGGCATTGAAGACTCCAAGGAAAGGGAAAAGGTGAGCCCTTGTGCCACTGGATCCCTAGCTATCCCCTTTTGTGATGTATTTTGTGTGGGCCTACACTACAAAGATACACCCACTTGAATAAATCTAAGAATGTTCTAAAGTGTTTGGCATGTTTTTATGTGAAATACCAATAAAATCTATTTTTATCCATGAAGGCCAGGGACCGTTTACATCATTTTATGCCTTGAAAGTTATGTCATTCATCATGTTTTCTTAGTTGTTTCAATCTCTTGCCAAAAATCTTTCAAACTATCTAGAAAACTATCCTTTAGCACTTTTATTCTAAAAAAACTATGCTTCTGTTAGATATCTTTACACTTTTATCAAACAACACTATGCTTTTGACTATCTTTTGGCACTTGTGTCTAATATCCATATGCTTTTCTCCTATAAACTTGCACTTTTGTCAGATAAATTTGCAAACTCTTATTTTATAAAGTTATCCTATATACATGCACTTTTATCCTATAAAACTATGCTTCTGTTAGATATCTATGTGCTTTTGACTATCTATTGGCGCCTGTGTCTAATATATGTGTTCTTTTGAGCCTTAAAACAATGCTTTTGTCTTGTGACTTGGCACTCTTGTTGAACTATCACCAAAACAACCTTTTGAAAACTTGCAACATTTGACCAATCTATTTAGGAACTTGCAGAATAGACCTGGGATCTTTCACCTTCTTACTCATTTTGAAGTCATTCATATTTTCCATATCTAAGCTTTGTCCTATCATATGTTTTTTTTCAAGCTTCATTCACCCATCAACCGCATTCACCATCTTTTCAATATTCCTCTTAGACTTGGATTGGTGCCCAAGCTTTGAGACTTCTTATCTTATCATTCATTTGATCTTATCAATTGTAACATCAGAAAATGTCCCCTTGGGGGCTTTTCCGTCATAAGGTTTAGCTCCTGGGTCTTTAGTATGCATTTACGACATTTTAGTTCATATTTTGGCATCTCGATGGAATGAGACCTAGGTTCCATGGCAAATTGGACCTAGGTGGATCCCTTGACCTATACCCTACCCAAAATAGGGGGGAGGACTTGGGCACCCTCGCCCTAGTCTTGCCCTATTTTGGGGCAGCCCCAATTTTTGGGTGTTGGTTTATGACCGTTAGTTGGTTCTTTTGCTGACACGGTAAAGTTTGATTTTTAAAATCTTGGCAGGAATGCTTGTAAGTGCATATATAAGCATGTTTAGGCATTCATTTGTAAACTAGATGGCAATTGTGATGTTCAAGTATTCTCAAGGTGATTCAAGGCTTTCTATTGTGTTGCAAGAGCAGACTTGTATGTTTTTTGTGTTAATGTTTGTAGATTTGAGCATCAATCTCCTCATGGCATGAAGAGTATCTTCCTCCATGAGAGATTCACTACAAGGTGACATATCATTATGTTTTTATCTTTGATTCCTTTAGTTTTTTCCTCTACCTCACAAGGACATGCACTCTTTATTTGACAACGGTGTTTAGAGACTTAGGTGTCCTCCGGGTCTTGACTGAGGCAAGCCTCTAAACACCATAACACCCAAACCAAGTCTTGTGATTGCAGGTTACAGGTGTCGCACCTGGAAAAAGTGGAGTTGTAGGAAGGCTTGGCAGGCATCAGGGATTCAGGATCTAAAGAAAAGTAGGACACAGGAGCACTTCCAGGACTTGGGCACTTGCAACAGTGTCCTTCGTAGATAGATTTTGGGAAACAGAAGTTACAGGGCTGATCAGTGTTGGAAGGAGGTCTAGATTCCCTAAAAAAGTAGGTACCTTGGACTTGGGCACCCGTACCTTAGTCCCCAACTGCTCCGCTTTGCAACCCCAAAAATAGGTGTTCTGTGATTTGCTATTTTACTCCCGTCTGCAAGAGCTTTTTCCATCTTTCATCAATTTGTTGTCATATTTGCATAATTAGGGTTTTAATGCTAAATTAGACATAAGAGAAGGAAAAATTGATAATTAATTCCCTAATCCAAGTTTCCCTACATTTGCAAGTGACCTAGGGTATGATAGTGCTTGCCACTCAACCCTAGATCCTTCAATGTTTAGTGGAGAGGCAGATTTTAACATCTAAACAACAAAAGATTAACAAAATCCAATTTTACCCTAAACATTTTGGTGAACCTGTGTTTTTGGACTTAAATTGAAACTCTCTAAGTGTTTGTCTTTAGATTTGGTGTGATTTCATTCATTCATATAGGCATTTACTTTATTGCATTGAGAAAATTTCAAAAAAATTGAAAATTTGGAAAAATACAAAAAAATTGCATTGTTTGGCTTACTAAATTGCATCAATTCTTCCTAAATTTCCTAATTCATGATTTTTGCATCAGATCTGCTATAAACTATAGAAAAAGACAAAAAAATCAGAAATTTACATTGCATTTTCATCATTTAATTGCTAGGGTTTTGTAGAAATTTTGACAATTTTCATATAACCTAATAATTCCAAAATCTAGGGTTTGTAGACAAAATCTTTTCTCAGATTTTTCTACTGATTTTAGAGGCTTATTAAAATTAACATTTTTCTGTAATCTTTCATTTTAGTGTAAATTTGCATTTAGATTTAAAATATTTGCATTTTTGCATAGAAAATTTTAACAAAAGCTAGCAATTTTGATGCATTTTCATTAAATTTGCATGGGCGTTTTGCATGTTCAAGCTTGAAAATCATTTTTAGATCTGAGATTATTTAATTACCATCATAAATCAGAATTCAAAACATTCACATAACATTTTGTCCCAAGATCTCAAACCTAGGGCTTCAAAAACAACGATTTTCACTCAATTTTGGCCTTATCGACTCTATAAACTTGCACCATAGGCATGTTGTGAAAAGTATTTTTGCATAAATTAGCTGTTATTAGGGTAATAATTTTATTCCCCTCCTAAAAATTTCACAACACCCTTTTATTGGGCTCTTGTAGTGAAAATTCAATGAAAAACTACACATTTTGACTATTTTTGCCCTAGGGTTTGACCTAGTTTGTACTCCACGTGTGTTGTGATCAATTTTATGGATTGAGGTGAATGATATTATTGATATTATTTTCTATACCTCCTAAAATTCCTTACAACACCCCCTTTGCTAGGTCTTGGAATTGAAAAACCGTGAAAAATTGCATATTTTGCTATATTTTCATTAGGGTTTTACCTTAAGTGGCACTAAAAGTGTGTTGTGTTGGGTATTTTGACACCAAGTGGCTGTTATTACTGATATTATATTCTATCCATCATCATTTTACTCACAACACCCTTTTTTATGCTCTGTTGCATTGAGTTTTGGTAAAAAAAAGTGCCTATTTTGACATATTTTCACTATAATTTGACTTGGCATTATCTTGGAATTGCATCAAGAGTGTATTGAGAGTGGTCTTATTGATGTTTTGGACTGATATCAGACATATAATTTTCTGCCCCTGATAAAAATCCTTACAACACCATTTGGTTCATTCATTTGCATTGAAAAAGTATCAAAAAATCAAGCATTCTAGGCTATTTTTGCTCTTGTCCTTTGCACCAGCTTTGAAAAGCTCTTAAAATATGATTTTTGAATCTCATTATGGCATCTTAATATTATTCATCTCTGAAATATTTGCATGAGTATATCCTAGATTTTGAAAATTTCTCTAATTTCACTAATGAGAATCCTCATGTTCTAGAGCACATAGCTTCTATGAGTGGTATTGATATTTCTATATGTTCTAAATATGAGCTGCAATTACTTTGTTATACACATGATTTTAATATCTTCACATTATTCATAGGAGCATATTCTTTGATCTTAGAAGATTTAACTAAATTCATCTTTAGGAATACTCATGAAAACGTTGATAATGATTCCATAGAACATTCAAGAACCTTAGATGAGAAGACTAGGGATAGCTTTAGTAATTCCACTGCTCTCCCTGGCCAAGATGAAGAATTAGTGAATAAAGAGCTCCCTCTAACAAAGAGTATTCCGTGGGTATAATATGAACATTCATTTAACAATAATCAAATTCCTACCTCTATGGATCATCCCACCAACCTTCTTCCTTTAGTTGATTATCTACATACCTTGGATTTCACTAAGGAAGAGAAGACCTTTAATGTCCCTCCTTTGTTTGATTATTCAAGTCATTTGGACATCACTAAGGATGTAGTACTAGTGGATGAGGAAAAGTCTAGATCACATTAACTCTTTCAAGGATGGATGTTGAGATCACTCAAAATTATTTGCTTCTCCCACCACCTAAGAGGATAGTGAGTATGTGTAATAATGAACTTCAACAAGCAAACATTCCACCTAAAGTTGAGTCAAACCAAGAAGCATTTAAGAATAAACAAAAGAATAATTACAGAAACTTGGTAATGGTACCTTATGTTTGCAATTAGAAAGAGAATGATTTTTGATGACTTCTAGCATGAAGACCCTACAGGTAAGTATCTCTAACCCTTTATCTCTCTTGTCATGTGCTTCCCTCGTGATGTGTTATATGTTGTTTAGGCCTCTTGGGATGACCTCGGATTCTCCTGTAAGGTCCGAGATACTAGGAGACCATCTCTGTTGTGACTTTCTTCTATTTGTATCATCATTCTTCTAAATTATTCTCTCTCTGATTTCATTGTTGAGTGTTGTGTCTTACAGACATAGTGTCGTGGTTGGTGACCTAGGGGCACCCTCCTACGTAACTATCCCTAAGACATTTGTTTCTCCTCTCTTATTTATTGTTTCCCTTCCTCTAGTGTTTCCATCTAGCAGGCGGATGATGACAAACATTTATACTGATGCGGACCTCGTGTCCCTTTTGAGAGCAATAAAAAATGGACTTAGTTCCTAATATGACGATGGGGTTGTATATCTTATCCAATGCTTGGCTAGTGGAAGCACTCGTGCTTTCCGCGTAGTGAATTTGATGATGTTTTTGTTGCATTTACAAACCTTAACAATACTGCTACTCTATGCACCTTTGTTTGTCTTTGAATTTGGCCTTGGCGGTATGCGATTCAGAGAGCTTCATGATATAGCCCCACGGTTATCCTCAAACTCTGAATTCATTGTATAACCTTAGCTCTTTGTGTGGTTAATCATATGCATTGATGTTGTTGTTTATCATGATCTTGTAGACACTAACATGTTTCTTGCAGGGATGTGTTTGTGGGAACATTTGATGATCATAAAGTACATGTTGCCTCTGGGGGGCATGGGCTTTGCGAAAGTCAGTGTTCCTTTGTGTATTTTCTTCCTACCTTAATGTGCTTGATATCGATAACTAATATCAACCACCTTAAGATGGGGGCATATATAAGGTAAGCTGTCTGTTATAGATGTTAGCAATGTGTTTGACCTCAAATGCAAGGACTTGTGCCTTGGAGTAGTGCATCATGCATCCTGAGTTTGTTTGCAATCAATCAATCAATCATGTAAGCCCTCTACGGAGGCATGATATTGAGCATATATTTTTTCTTAAGCCCTCTGCGGAGGCAAGGATGGTGTATTTCTCGGAGCAGATTGCATCATCCTGTCATTTTTCAAAGTCATCTGTGGAGGTGGGGAGCGGTTCTGTGACTAACTCAACCCTTAAGCGTGTCTTCGGCGATTGTTTTAGCGAAGCCCAATCATCAGTGTGTGCCTATAATGTGCCTGAGATGGTGTTGGACCTAGAAATAGGTACACTCCATCACTTGTCTGCCATGTTTTCTCCGTGTCTTCAAGTGTGTGTGTTTTGGTGTGCTTGTTTTGTGCGACATGTTTGTTGCCCCATATGCAAAGACCAACATCCTCAAGTAGTGCTTCCTATATTTTGGGAGGTTTTACGTGTCTTGTGTGTGTGTTGCCCCATGTATGCAGAGATCTGCACCTTAGGGTAGTGCATCTTGTATTATGGGAGGTTTGTTTACTTTCTAGTACTTGCATTTGCATTTCATATATATGAGAAAAAGAAAAGAAAAGATATCATTTTTGTCTTCCATGCATTAATGTGTCTTCTATGCATTGACTATATTCTCCGTGTTCTGCGTGGTTGTAACTATCTTCTCCGTGTTTTACGTGCATGTTACTATCTTCTATGTGATTGGCTTGTCTTCTCTGTGCTTGGCATGTTTGTTGTGTTTGTGACCTTACTTTAATGCATGTATTGGCCTCATGTTTATACATACATTAAAGTAGGGGCTAAATGTAACATCAGAAAATATCCCCTTGGGGGCTTTTCCCTCATAAGGTTTAGCTCCCGGGTCTTTAGTATGCATTTAGGACATTTTAGTTCATATTTTGGCATCCTAATGGAATGAGACCTAGGTTCCATGGCAAATTGGATCTAGGTGGACCCCTTGAGCTGTACCCTGCCCAAAATAGGGGGGAGGACTTGGGCGCCTGTGCCCTAGTCCTACCCTATTTTGGGGCAGCCCCAATTTATGGGTGTTGGTTTATGACCGTTAGTTGGGTCTTTTGCCTACATGGTAAAGTTTGATTTTTAAGGCGGGAATGCTTGTAGGTGCATATATAAGCATGTTTAGGCATTCATTTGTAAACTGGATGGCAATTGTGATGCTCAAGTGTTCTCAAGGTGATTCAAGGCTTTCTATTGTGTTGTAAGAGAAGACTTGTATGTTTTTTGTGTTGATGTTTGTAGATTTGAGCATCAATCTCCTCATGGCATGAAGAGCATCTTCCTCCATGAGAGATTCACTACAAGGTGACATATCATTATGTTTTTATCATTGATTCCTTTGGTTTTTGCCTCTGCCTCACAAGGGCACACACTCTTTGTCTGACAATGGTGTTCGAAAACTTAAGTGTCCTCCGGGGCTTGACTGAGGCAAGCCTCTAAACACCACAACCCCCAAACCAAGTCTTGTGATTGCAGGTTACAGGTGTCGCATCCAAAAAAAGTGGAGTTGCAGGAACGCTTGGTAGGCATCAGGGATTCAGGATTTGAAGAAAAGCAAGACACATGAGCACTTGTAGGACTTAGGCACTTGCAACAGTGTCCTCTGCAGATAGATTTTAGGAAACAGAAGTTACAGGGTTGATCAGTGTCGGAAGGAGGTCCAGATTCCCCAAAAAAGTAGGTACCTTAGACTTGGGTGCCCGCACCTTAGTCCCTGACTGTTCCACTTTGGAACCCCGAAAACAGGTATTCTGTGATTTGCTATTTGACTCCCATCTGCAAGAGCTTTTTCTGTCGTTCATCAATTTGTTGTCGTATTTGCATAATTATGGTTTTAATGGTCAACTAGACATAGAAGGAAAAACTGATAATTAATTCCCTAATCCAAGTTTCCCTACATCTGCAAGTGACCTAGGGTATGATAGTGCTCACCACTCGACCCTAGATCCTTCAATGTTTAGTGGAGAGGCAGATTTTAACATCTAAACAACAAAAGATTAACAAAATCCAATTTTACCCTAAACATCAATAAATATCTAACCCATCCTTGAATCCAAAATCAAACTTGTTAAATCTAGATCTTTTATCCTTCCATCCCTATCTTGGCATCTTGCTTGAGGATTTATCTACCTCAAGTCATGTTAAGTTATCCCTTTGGATTAATTATCTTAGGCATCTTGACTACTCTTGAGTTGGTGAAGTCCTTATCCTACTCCTTATTTTGCTTAAGTTCCTGTCTACCTTAAGTAGAAAAAGGAGCATCCCTACCTCTTTATTTTTTTTAACACAAAAGGTGCTAAGCACCTAAACATATATATTAATATAATAAAGAGTCCTGAAGGATTACTAAACACCCATGAAGGGAATGCAGGGGGCAAGAAAATACATAAAGCCGACCCCAACCCTACCAAAACATCAAACCTCTTATAGCTAGAAAGAGGAATTACAAAAATGTATCAATATCTACAAAAATTGCTACCATCTCGATACATATCATGGGGCCTATGATCATAAACTGTTACAAAAAGCATAAAGATATCCAAATATCTCCTTCAATTTTTACAGTATAACAAAAAGATATTAAAAAAGAAAAGCCAATAGATATAGAACTAGTTCCCAGTATTAAGATCTTTGATAATGAAACCTTGACGCTCAAACTCTACAAGAGCAATAACAACATCAGCCAAAGGAGGTGGTAGTTGGAAGTGGACAAGAAAATGTAGAGACTGGAAGACTTCACAAACTGACTCATCCAGTTCCTTACCCAACTCATCTACATGGCAATGGAGAGAATTTTGAACAATAGTAACACAATTATTCTGTAAACCATGGAGGAGGGTGCTGTAGACACAATGTAGAGCTAGCTGATGGTTTATGTCCTTATGGTAAAACAAACTCCCAATTGGCACAAACCCCAATGTAAATCATAATTTTCCATTGTTTCTCAAAAATTTTTAGCAGAAAATAGGAAATCTTGAATAAACTTGACTGCCATATTCTTAACCATCTTAGAGATCTGTATTAAATCCATCAAGTTGGAAAGAAAATGAGTCACTACTTGTGACGAGTAAATTGATCTAGGGAAGCAAAGCACATCTCGACTGCATACCAAGACAATTGCATTCTCCACCTCCTTGTTGTGGATTTTGAAAATATCAGGCAATAAATTTGAGTGAAGCACTCCTTGAGTTGGCCTCTCCCACTTTTGCACTGGAAACAATAACCTTTTATTCCTCTTAACAAAGCCCATAATGAAAAACAAACTTCACAGAGCCAAAAGATAAAAACCAGAGAAAGATACAACCCAGACTCGAAAGTAGAGAAGTGAATTAGCTCTTGGATGCTAAAAAAATGAAGAGATATCACCATTTAATGAATGTGATACGTGTGAGGTAAATGCCAATGAAGATCCATCTCAATTGAAAATCAAGAGTGGCATTTGAAATCATTCTTCATAAATGAAGGGAGTACTAATTTGTACTTAATATTCCAAATTATACATGCCAATAGGAGATAGTAGAATAGCACATGCCACAAATAAATCATATAAAATAGACCCTAAAAATAGTACCTACCAAAAAAACATGAGTTAGTTAAAAAACAACTACATCACTAAATTAGAGACACAACTAGTCCATGACATGCTTCGAACACTTCCCACCAACCTGTTCAAATATTTCCATCTTCCATATATCTGCCACTTTAGCATTATTTAATAAAGACATAGCACTCCATTCCATTTTATCTTCCCCTTGGTCACAAACTATATTTGAAAGACAATCCGCTAACCTATTCCCCTCACTATAAGTATGATGGATTACAAAGGAGTCAAATTGATTTAATATATTCCACACATCTTGTAGAATATACGTGATCTTCCATCTTGGAGAGAACGTCTTCTTTACTACATTAACAATATTTAAGGAATCTCCTTCAACAATGATATTAGTGTAGATCCATTAAAGCCAAGATTAAGGCATGCAATTAAAGCCAACGCTTCAGCTTCATTATTAGTGCAGAACCCTAACTTTAATGAAAGAGCACCCTTTACATATTCTTTACAATCCCTTAATACACACCCTGCACTTGATAGACCTGGGTTCCCTTTGCAAGCTCCATCAAAATTTAGCTTAATGAAAGAGTCTGGGGGGTATCCATGCTATTTGACTCCTATCAATTCTCTGTTTGGCTTGAAAGCAACTTGAGTTTGGGAGCCTCAATAATTTCCATCTTTGAAGCACTTCAGCATCCCAAGAGGTGAAAACTAAAGAGGCTGAGATTTTTTGTAACAAGTGAGACAAAATGACCTTTGAGATAGACTTCTTTACCTTTGAAATGATCTGTAATGAAGACCAACTTTCTTTTAAAAATTATATTATTCCTCTCTAACCAAATGTTCCAAATCACAATAGAGGGGGAAATCAACCATAGAGAAGAAAAAATAGAATCTTTATGCAAGAAAGGCCAACCTTGGAAGAGATCTACTACTGAATTTAGCAACAAACCCTCTCACCCCAATCTTGAACAAAGCCAAACCCAAATTTGATAAGCAAAGGAACAATTTACCAACAAATGATTTATATCTTCCTCTTCATTCTGACATAGTGGGCAACAAAAAGATTGGGAAATACCCAGCTTGACAAGACTGTTACTTGTCAAAATATTATTTTTCAAAGAAAACCATGCAAAAGCACCTGCCTTTGGGAGACATAAACTACTCCAGCACAACTGGTAAGGCCATAAATGAACTTCCTCAACTACATTAAACATAATACTTTGATAACCTTGCTTTACTGTATATTTCCCAGATTTAGATGGAACCTAGATTAACTCATCTTGCTTGAGTGAAAAAAACACTTTCCTATTCATTAAGAGATTTGTCAACTGATATTTCTATTCTTGTGGGAATGGAAAATTTGAAAAGTCCTTCCACTATACCCTTGATAAAGGAGAATCTGATTGAATGCTAAAGTAATCCTTTAATTTAGAACCCCAAACTTGACATAACACTTCTTTTACATCTCGAAGACCATCAAACTGAGATAAAGGAGGATAGCTATTCCATGAGTCCTCCCAAAGAGAGGCTGTTTGTCCTTCATATATTATCCATGAAAGTTGGGGAATTTACATTCCAATATGAAATTCCAAATCCTAGACCCCTCCACAAGATTTGAAATTGTGAAAATTCTCTCCAGGGAGGCTGAGTCTAGATACTTATACTACATGGTTTTGCACCATTTTGAATCTAGATTTGTAGACATCTGCGATGCAATCTTTGCACCAAGGGCTTTATTTTGAGCCTCAATGTTATGAATACCTGCCCCCCTTATTTTTAGGAACACAAATCTTTTCCCAAGCAACCAAAGGAACTTTTTTCCCTTCATCATTAGTACCATTCCAAAGAAACTTTCTAAAGATACTACCCAAGTCATGAATGATACCTTTCAGAATCTTCAAAACTGATAACAAATATATAGGAACAACTGATAACACTGATTTAATCATCATTAATCTTCCTACCAATGTTAGCCATTTTTCTTTCCATGAAAATATTTTTAACTAAATAGTTGAAACTAACTTTTTCCAAAAACTGATTCTTTGGGGCCCATAAAAAAGAGGTATACCCAGATATTAACAAGGAAGAGAGTCCACTTTATACCCCAGAATGTTAGTGATTCTGCCTTGAATATTAGGACTTGTATTAAAGAAGACAAGCTTAGATTTTCTAGGATTAACTTGTTGACTTGAAGCTGAGAAATACAATGTAATCACCCTCTTAATTGTCTTTGCCTCCATTATTGAAGAATGACCAAAAAACAATGTATCATTAATAAACAATGCATGAGTGATTGCAAATGGAACTCTAGGAATGTTAATTCCTCTCCACTTATTTTGAAAATTCTAACTTTGAATAGCCCTACTCAAACCTTCTGCCAAAATGATGAAAAGGAAAAGGGAAATAGGATCACCTTGTCTAATACCTTGAGATAATTTAAAAAACTCAGTCATCAATCAAAAGATCTAGATTTGTACTTGAAGCCATTTTGGTTCCTCATCCAAAAAAAACATCCAAATCAAACATATCTTAATCATCCCTAAATATCAAAGTCTAAATTTGAAAATCTCCAAGTCTAGTCACATTATCATTTCCTTTTCCAATCAACACATCCTTCCATCTCCAAATCCCATAACATTTACTAGGTCTTTCCTTTGTATGCCATTCTCAAGGTTGCAAAAAAAAGGCTTATGGAGTCCAACTCTCACATTGACACTACTAACAAACCCATCCCTCGAATGGAAAGTGGGAAATAAATTAGAATGCCATCTCACATCTTTATCCCAAGTGGCTATAAGGAAGATTCCCAACCATCTTCACCAAATGTACCTATCTTAAGACAAACCTACCAAACACCTCAAGACCTTTCCCCAAGACTCCAAGAATTTTTAGAAGATGTGGAACACATGGACCTTATGCATCATATGCTTATAGCCAATCTAGATAAATATTTCCTTATATTAGCTCAATGTGGAGCTCAACTACCTTCAGCTTATGACATCTTCTATCTAAAACCTTGGGATCCATTCACATCATGTGCTCAAAATCCTCCATTAACATCAAAACTACCCATAATTGATCCCTCATCCTCTTCTTCCTCTAATAATAATGTTAGCCAATCTATTCCCATCAATGTGCCACAACCCAACACCTTAGATTATGCATCCCAAAACTATAACCAACCACAAATGTCAGTTCCAATCCCCCAAGTTGCAACCATCACCCCCCACTTAATTGTCAAGTGTCATCATCAATAGCATCCATTAATCCCCAAATTTCCACTTCAAACACATCCACCAATCCTCAAGTCTCTAATCCACTCCTCAATTCATATCTTTTCCAAAACACGAATCCCATATCATCTCAACCCATTACATCACAACAAAAAAAATACCGCATTCACCAACTCATCAATCAACAACCTTTGAACACCAATCCAACACCTCCACTCACCAATCTCACCCAAAAATTTCAAGAATTGAGGAAGAAGGTGCAAGAATTGGTACTAGGACATCCAATGAAGAAATACTCGTTTGAAGAAATATGTTCTTACCCATTTGATAGATCCCTGGTTATGTTCCCCTTCCCACACAATTTTGAGATGTCTAAGTTTGATAAGTACAAAGGGAAGGGTGATCCTAGAGACCATCTCAAAGAGTTTGACATAGTTTGTATAGAAGTCTCTTACAATTATACTTATATTGTGTGACTCTTTCCCCACAGTTTAGGAGGCCAAGCTATGGTTCTCCCATTTGCCTCATGGCATCAAAACATTGCAAGAGCTTGCTGACAATTTTATCGCACATTTTTCATACAACATAGAGTATGAGGTGTCAATGACTGACCTTTGCAACAAAAAGCAATGAAATGGAGAATATTTTGTTGTCTTCCTTCAACGATGGAGGAATCTTGATAGTAAATTCTCTTATCCCATCCCTAAAAAACAACTCGTTAATATATTTGTTCATAACTTAAATCAGGATATGGGTTTCCACTTGTAAATTCAATGTGCAATCACATTTGAGGAGATCATAGACATAGGTATCACTATTGATAATCCATTATAGCCAAAGGTTTGGTTAAGATTTATAAAGACAACAAGGACAAAAACAACCAAACTAATGACAAACCTCGCTTATGGGAAAAAATAAAAATGTTATTAATAATGGTGTCACGGATGTCAAACATGTTCAAAACCTAAAAACTTATGCACCATCATCCCCACAACCCACAAATAACAACATTACCATCCCTAAGGGTACATATAAACAAACATCAACCTCTTGATGAAGATTCACTCCCTTAGGGTGAACCCATTGAATTTGTCTTACGTAAATTGGTGCAATCAAACCTCATAAAACTACTCACTGTAAGAAAATATGAAGAAAATTAAGTTAAACCCTCTTGGTTCAATGAGAATGAATATTCTATGTACCATAGGGTGAAAGGTCATAAAACTTCAAATTGTATGAGACTCAAAAATTACATCCAAGACCTTATAGACCAATGCAAGATTGTGATAGAAGAATGCCCTCAAAAGACATCCAATGTAGACTTGATTATATATCAAGACTCCTTTCTAGACCATGGTCAAGGTAAGTTCACCAATAAGAATAATGGATCTAATAACACAAATAAAGTCAATGCCTCTACTTTCTATGAATTCATCATAGGTCATATCAAAGAATGTCATTCCCAAGTTGCAAGCATCACCATTGTGCCACAATAATTTGATTGTGTTGTGACAACCTGTCAACCAAGTAACACTTCAAGGAGCCCCATCCACTTCTCAACCACCATATGAATATAACATCCTTGACCATTTGAATAAAACCCCTACACAAATATCCATCCTTGATCTCCTTCACACTCCCCCCATGCATAAACAAATCCTTGATAAAGCACTTCAAGAGTCACATGTCCTAACCAATATCAATATTGATCAATTTTAGGCCATGGTAGGATACCTATTCTCACTACACCATCTCCTATTCACTGAAAATGAACTCCCTTCAGATAGTCCTTTGCATAACCACTCTCTTCATTCACAAGCATAAAATAAAGGGAGTCCTTATAGATGGTGGATCAAGCCTCAATCTTTGTACTTTGAAATTAATAAGACAACTGGGATATTCTGATGTCATCATCAACTCTCTAAAAACATTACTATAAAAGCCTATGATGACACTAAACGTGAGTCTAAGGGTATCATCAAATTGCCAATTCAAGTTGGTCCTGTAATAATGGAAACTACCTGCACCAAGTTTTGGACCTTAATCTTCTCTACAACATCCTCCTAGGAGGCCCGTGGATACATTCCATGCTGGTTGTCCCATCAACATACCATTAATGCATAAAGTTTCCCCATAATGGCTCTAGAGTAACCATTTTCAATAACCCCCTCCCTTTTTAATGTTGTAGGATGTTGGAAGGAAAGAATTTCAACCTTTGTCTAAACAATGACATTGCATATTCATCATCATCCTATGTAGACCCATCTTCACTTTCATTACCATCTACCTCAAAAACTCTAATTCCCAAGATCAAGGTCCAAATCAATGACAAGGGGTTTTGGGAGTATAACCTAAGAGAATCCTTCTACACAGGCCAACTTCCTCTCTCTTCGAAGTCACATGGAAAACCTCAACCCTCAAGCTTAGTATCAACTGTGGTCATCAAATATAAACCAACAACATTTGAGCATTGGGGGGTCTTAGACAAAGAATCAATTGAGGAGGATGTATCCAAATGGTTGTATAAAGATGAAGATGAAAAAGTCTTGTTACCTATAGAGAATTATGCTAAAGGACTTTGCATTGTCAAAAATATGGGCTATAAAGGACAAGGTGGACTTGGGTTACATGAAAAAGGTATCATATAACCTTTAATCATGACAAAAAGAGATAGATATCAAGGACTTGGGTATGGATCAGCTGAGTGTGCATCCTTAGATCTTGAATTTATCCTTAGTGAGGTGACCAACACTTTTCCTACTATGGAGACCAGCAATGAAGATACCCATGAATAATCTTTTGAAAACATCACCCAACTCTTCAAAGACTTTTCCATCTATACCTTATCCTCCACCATTTCATTTACATCCACCGACCTACCACTCATTTACCCCCAACTAATCGATTGGGAACAACAAGGTTCCCCATCTTGGACACCATTCAAAATGATGAAGCAATTGCAGAACTCATGGGACTACAAGAACACATTCCTTTGAGGGATCATAGAGTTGGATTCATCATAGATCTTAACACTGCAACATACTTCGGTGAATAGGTCAAATCCTCTGGTCACAAAAGTAACATAATAAAAGGATCCCCTAGTGAAAATCACTCTGTGGCGCTGTCAGATCATAAAAAAGTAAAAATAAAGGACTCATCCAATAGTGAAACCTCTTTGAGGCATCAAAGGATGGGGAATCTGACCTTCCCAAAGATTCTCAATATCATGAAAGATCTCTAGTGTTGGTTGAAGAATCTCAAGAGCTTAATTTAGTTACAATAGAGGCTCCTAAGATAACATTTTTGGTTGCTTCTTTGTCATCAGAAGAAAACAAGGATTTAGCAAATTTCTTTCAGAAGCGAGCTCACAAATTTACGTGGTCATATGTTGACATGCCTAGTTTGGACTCATCTCTTGTCATGTATCATCTCACTATTTATCTTGATGCAAAGCCTGTAAAGCGAAAACCTCAAAAAATGCATTCCCAGATTGCACTATTAGTGAAAGTAGAGCTTCAAAAATTGTTAGAGGAGGGATCCATTTGGCCTATTGATTATCTAGAGTGGGTATCCAATATAGTTCTAGTCTCCAAAGTAATTGGGGGCATTCGTGTTTGTAGAGACTTCAGAGATCTAAGCAAGGCATGTCCTAAGGTTGACTTTACTCTCTCAAATATTGATATTATTGTGAATCTCACTGCTGAACATGAGATGCTTTCACTTATGGATGGATTTTATGGCTATAATCAGATTCATATTGCACCAGAGGATCAACATAAAATAACCTTTATTTGTACATGAGGTATCTAATGTTGGGTGGTTATGTCATTTGTCCTCAAGAATGTAGGAGAAACCTACCAACGCACGATGACAATTATCTTTCACAACTTGCTCTGCAAGATCATGGAAGACTATGTAGATGATCACTTGGGAAAATCTACAACAAGAGAAACACACCTTCAAGTCCTAGCATAAATCTTTGATAGACTCAAGAAGTACCAAGTATGCCTCAATACAAAAATGTGTGTGATCAGTGTGACTTCTGGAAAACTATTGGGATATATCGTGTCAAGAAGGGGTATTGAAGTTGATCTAGTGAAGGTGAAAGCTATTGTTGAAATTCCTCCTCGTAAGACTTTGAAGTAGCTCTGTAGTTTACAAGGGAAAATTTAGGCCATTTGCCATTTTATTGCATAATTAGCAGACAAGTGTAATCCCTTCACGTATATTCTTTGAAAACATGTCACATTCTAATGGGATGCTTCATGCCAAGAAGATTTTGACAAATTGAAAGAATATTTAGCTTCTCCTCCAATTCTTATGCCTCCTATTCTAGGGAAGCCCCTACTTTTGTATATTTTAGCAACATCAGTAGTATTAGGGGCTCTTCTAGCACAAAATGATGAATCAAGCCAAGAAAAAGTTATATATTATATCAACTGAACCTTGGTAGGATATGTGCTTAATTACACTCCTATGGAGAAATCATGTCTAATAGTTGTCTTCAATTCCCAGAAACTAAGACACTATATGCTCAATCATCCTAGGTAGACCCACTAAAGTATCCGTTGTCAAAAGCCACTCATTAGATGAATGGTAAAGTGGGTAATGATCCTCAAAAATTTTGATATAGAGTATGTGGATCATAAGGCTATCAAGGGACAGGTTATAGAAAATCAAATTGTCGATGCTCCTATTCAAACCTATCATCCACTTATGGTAGAGTTCCCTGATGAATCCATATGTTGAGTCATCCCAGCGACACAATGGAGATTATACTTTGATGGATCATTCACTTCTCATGGTTCCAGAGCAGGAATTCTCTTCATCACATCTCATGGTGATTTCATCACTAATGCATACATGATTTCATTTCCATGTACTAATAACATAGCTAAGTATGAATCTTTGATTACAGGATTGAGAATGGCTATTCAATGGAAGATTGACACATTGCACATTTATAGAGATTCACAATTATTTATCAAACAAGCTAATGATGAATATCAAACTAAGGATGACAAGATAATCCCCTACAAGCACATGGTTGATTCAACTACAAGAAATACTTTCATGAAATTTAGTTTGAACAAGTGCCTTGACTAAGTAACAAAGATGCAGATGCAATGGCAGCCATTAGCTCTCTCATTGACATGCCAAACAATAACCAACGGTGTGAGTTTCTTGTGGAACAAATCTTTACCCCCTTATATTATGTCCCAAATTCTAAACTCATTTGCGAACTAGTTGGTCCTGCATCGCCATGGTATCAAGAAATATATGCATACCTCCATGACCAATCCCTTCCACCTAACCTATCCTCCAATCGACGTAAAACCTTTATTTGTTGATCATCCCACTTTACCATCCTTAGAGATAGATTATGTCAAAGGAGTATCAAGGGTACTCTTCTTAGGTGCCTCAACTCAGAAGAAGCCCAAACTTCCTTACACAAGGTACATGAGGGAATCTATGGCTCACATTCTAGTGGTCCTACCCTTGCAAAGAAGTTGCTCAGAACAAGATACTATTGGCCCAATATGGAACAAGATGCACATCAATTTGCTAAAAACTGTCTACAATGCCAACAACATGGTGATCTAATTCATGTACCATCTCAAGAATTGCAACCAATAACAACTGCTTGGCCCTTTTCATAGTGGGAGTTTGATCTCATTGGAAAAATAACCCCTCCATCATCCAATGGTCATGAATTAATAATAACCACTACCAAATACCTCACTAAGTGGGTAGAAGAAATTCCACTCACTTACATTACCGATACCCAAATAGCCAAGTTTATCTTGATTACATCATTTGTTGGAATGGAATCCCTCTCACCATTATCACCAATAATGGTAAGTATTTTAAGAATCAATAAGTTTAGTCCCTTTGCAATAAATTCCATATCCAACACCACTTTTCCATGCCTTACTACCACAAGGAAACAACCAAGATGAGGTGTCTAATAAAACTATTCTAAAAATTGTGAAAAAGATGGTCAATGAAGCTGGTAATGAATGACATCTACAACTCAACCCAACCCTATGGGATTACCATACAAGTATTTGCACACCTACCAGAGCCACTCCATATTCCCTTGTCTTTGGTTTTGAATCCATATTACTAATCAAGGTCGAGCTCCCTTCTCTATGAATTTCATTGTAGAACCTCATTGATGAGGAGTATCACACATCCCGATTACATGAATTGGAACTCTTGGATGAGAGGAATCTTCATGCCTTGAACCACCTTCAAGAATATCAAAACCACCTGTGGTGAACTTACAACAAGAAAATCAAGATCCACCATTTTGAAATTGGTGATCTTATCTTCAAAGAGAATCAGTGGAATCTATAGGACCATGATAAGAAAGGCAAGTTCAAACGCAATTGGCAAGGGCTTTTTGTCACCACAACTATGGATTAGGTGCCTATCAACTTGTAAAACTAGAGGACCAGTCTCTCAAAGAGCCAATAAACATCATCGACCTCTAGAGGTTCTATACTTGACCCTCAAATATCCCAGCTAGTCAAAAAATAAAAAATAATAAAAAATAAAAAATGAAGAAATAGAAAAAAAAAATTAAAAAAGTAAATAGAGATAATTCATCCAATTGTTAAAACCACTTCGGTGGTATCTTGAGCAAGTACCATGGTGAAAACCTAGCAAACAAGCAACATGAGTAGAGGTCTATCCACCATCTATTAGGTTCTTATCCATTCCATCCATAATAAAACTCCATTCTACCATATATATCTTTCCTTTCTATCAACTTATCCTACTATAATGGCTTGATAATTGTCAGAGATTGTTATTACATAGCCTCCCTCATCCGCCTATCCCATTCCATAATAAATAATCTTGTACCTAATTGGGGGTATTCTTGGTATATACCTAGTCATCCTAGAGAGGGTTCAATATCACCAAAACTCACACTTTTCACAATAAACATACCAAAATACAAAAACATCACATATTCCCAAAAATACAAAAAAATTAAAACATCTAAAATCCAAGCAATAAATCATATGCAAGTTAGGTTTTCATCCATAATAAATACACACCCATTAGACTTGATACTCAAGAAAATAAAACTACACATCAAAACATAGAGCTTTAACATAAATCATAGGTAAGACTACCTTTTGAGACACCTAACGCCTTGGTACCCATTGCCTAAACATCTAGAGATATCATCAAACTCATGCCTACAATAGGACAAATATTTCCTATATCTAACATAATCTCATATCAATCACATTTTTGGCAAGCGATTATGATGGCTGAATGGTTTGTTTTGTCATTTGGTCTTTTCTTTTTGACTTATCTTTTTGTCTCCTATTGCTTATTCAAGGCCACCTAAATTTTTCCATATCTTTGTGTGTTAACACTAGCATAGAATGAGGCATAGTCATTGATTTTCATGTGTTGTGTTTGTTGGATGTTCTTATTACTCTAGCTAATATTTATCTTGTGTGTGTTGGAATAGCTTTTTGCATACCAGTCATCCTTTGCATATACGATTGTTCAATACCTTTTGTGTACTAGGACTTCATCATGCTCTAAGTTTTATTCCTCAAGTATCTCTAACAAGATTCTATTATGCTAGGTATGTATAAGGACACACTTTTGTTTGGAGAGTCAAGTCTATGCAAAGGATACAAATTCACCTTGGTTCCTTATACCTTAGTGTATAATATCCATTTTTCTATATTAAAATAAGGATTGCTCTTTACATTGTTTAGCATAACCAAGAAAATCATCTCTATCCATTACATATCCATCATTCATACCAAGTTTCTAATTCATCCTACATCTGCCCCATCTAATCCACTCTTTAATACTTGTATCCACAAAGACACATTAGAAATTAATGAAATCATGATCACATCTCATCATCATCATCACTAACAAGATCATCATAACATCATCATAAAACCATCCATAGAATAACCATAACATTGTTCATACAATAACATAAAACCATTATCCATACCATCATATCATAAATCCATTTTATCATCACATCATACATTCATTTAGAATCATATTATCCATCACATCATATATCCATCGTATCATAAATACATCATATCAAGTCATCACATCATGCATATATCATATAGCCATTACAAAATAAAAACACATCATCATAAATCCATGACCATAATAAATACCATCCATAACATCATATATCCATCAAATCCATCTAGCACATCATATCATCATAATCATCATAAACATAAGATCCATAAACATCACATATGTTGCCAATAGTCCATCTCATCTCATATATACATTAAAAAGGTGTCATGATACATAATAAATGTTTGTACAAGGGATACATGAGCCATAATATACAGTAAATGTAAATCTCATAGGCATCATAATATACATCATTTCTACATTATCCTATATACATCATAATAATGTAAGGTGTCTATGAGGAAGTCCCCTCTCTAGACGGTGACGGTTGTGCCCCCGTGGGTGAAAGTTGTATTCTTGTGGGTGGAGGTTGTGTCCCTACTGTTGCTGCCCCTATTGATGGTGGTGGTGGTGGTCCCTACCCTCTTGGTGGCCCCATAACTAAAGGCCCTATCCTCCCAAATCTTGATCCTCTTGTCGATTGGCTCAATGCTCCAAAGCTCGGTTGCCTCTGTCCTACTGGAACTACACTCTCATAGAATGCCCTATAATATTAGGCCTCTCTTAATACCTAGGACATCTATACAAGTACTTGTACCATTCCCCCACCACCTGCCATCTCCTGAGCCAGATCCTGCTCCTATTGGAACCTCACAGAGAGTGATTGCCTGCTATCGTTGAACCCCCTCAGCATCCCTCTCTTCTATCCTCTGTACAAGTAAACCCTATACCCTCTTCATCTCACCTCAAAGATGATCTCTCTCTAATGCCTCAGTAGCCAAACACACCTACAACTACTTCACCCCATCTCCATCAACCTCCTCATCCTCCCCCTCAGCGTCCCTCTCAGTCTCCTCCTCTCGGACCACCTCTCCACCTACACATGTACTTGCACAACACCTACCTCCACCAATCCATCACCCCCTCCACCTCCATCTACTTGTGCTCTAGAGGGATGCCCAATATCCACCCTCCTTTGTTGTTGATCCCTTAACCCCTCCTCATCTCTGTCTTGTTGGAAATATTATCATTGATGTCAAATGGAAATTTATGTCATAGAAAAAGAATATGTCAAAGGGAAATGGATGTCATAGAAGAATAATTATTGATGTTCCAAAAAGTTTCTAAGGCATGAATGATTTCAGCCTTCAGTCAACAAATCACGAGGTTCGTGAACTCTTAAGTTCACCGACGACTAGTTTCCCCAATAGCAAGTTCACCAATAGATAGTTTCCCTAACAACCAGTTTGCTGATAGGATGAAGGCGTGAAGAATAAAGTTGGTTCATGGTTTCTTAAGTTCTTCGGTAGGCAATTTTACCGACATAAGAGAAGTGATGGTTTGTATATTGCTTGGTTCGTTGATTGAAGACTTTATCGATAAGTTTGTAGAATTACAACTTTGCCGATAGGTTCGCCATTTGATGATTTCACAGATAAAAGGAAGAATGGTTTGTAGTTTGTATTTTTGCCATAAAGAAAATGTGAAGCAAGTTCATGGAAATATGACTTTACCAGCAAGTTCCTGGAAACATAAGTTTGCCGACGAGTTTGTGATGATACTAGTTCATCAATAGGAGATGTGATAAAGATTGTGTTGACAAGTTCACAAAGTGGCTCTTTTGCCGATAATGGATAAAATGTCCAAAGTTTGCAGAAAGTTGATTTTACCGATAAAGTCTTTTAAGTTGTGGTTCATGGAGGTGAACTTTTGCTAATAAAGGATTTTGAGAAATGGTTCATGGAAAGACACTTTTGCTGATAATGAATAAAGAAGAGTCCCAGGTTTGTGGAGATATAAAGTCACCGAAAGACTTCTCTATAAGGCCATTAGTAAAATAAATTGATTATTTATTTGGTCCGACTCCGTTGGAATTAAAGAGAAAATAGTTATTGTGAAATACTTAAAGTTGACCAACTTTCTAAAGAAGAGTAAAATAAATATTGAGGTGGCTGACCCAGTGTGTTTACATTGGGGCCCAAATTATGGTTTGACAACGTGGGAATAAAGTTGGTCGACCTAAGTATACATTGGAAATCAAAAATATGGTGACCAACTTTTAATTGAAAAGGCATGAAGTAACTCATATACAAAGGAGAAATGTTCTAGGCAATAATGTGAAGAGTGTGATGAAAATATTCTGTGTGTAGCGAAAATGTGGTATCTTCTGATTTAGAGAAGAAGTGAAATGTGAGTATTGAAGTGAAGTGTGATAGTTAAGGTTTGGAATTGGACTGTGACTCTATTTTTGAAAATCATGATTCATCATTCATAGAAGAGGTGGTGATTGTGTTATGAAATAGATTGTGCTGTTCATTTTGATATTGTGCATGTTCATTTTGATATTGTGCATAGATTATTACTGATAGTGTATGTGTGTCATTTATTTTATAATCATTTTAGTGGTTTTAGGGGTTGGTGCCTCTCTTTATCTGAGTTGGTGCTTAGTTTAGGGGATTGCAGTCTCCTTTATGTTGGTGCCCATAAATCTTGTATTGGCTAGGGGATTGGTGTCTCTTGAGGGTTGGTGCCTTCAAATCCTATTGTAATAATCAATTTTCTTTGTTTGGATGGATTTGGGTAGTAAATCCAAGTATCTTGCTCACCATGATTTTTCCCTTCTATGGTTTCTATGTAAAATCTAGAATTGTGTTCTTTTTTGTGATTGTGTTCATTGCTTGCACTATTGATATGCTCTCATTAATGTGTTGATGATAATTAGAAACGTAGTTGAGATTGAAATTTATTGATATACTGATTCACCCCCCTCTCAGTATATTTGTGTGTTCTACAATTGGTATTAGATCTAAGTTCATTGCTATAGCCTAACAACTGAAGGAAGATCTTGGATTGGAACACATGGAAGCTCAAGAAGGATCTCACTCAAGTAGGGCTCCACTACTTGATGGAACAAATTATTCTTTCTAGAGTATAGGGATGGAATCCTATCTAACCTCATTAGGGTTTTATATATGAAAATCTATTATGGATGGTTACACTATTCCTACAGCTCCTCTAATAGACCAGACTGGTAAGAAAGAATGTGAAAACAATGCTAAAGCTAAGAATGCAATTCTATGTGGTTTGAAAATCACTAAATTTGTTAAGGTGATGCACTACAAGTCGGCTAAGGATATTTGGAAAAAAATTCATAGCATTTATGAAGGAGATGATAAGGTAAAACAAGCTAAGCTATAGACATACAAAGGCAAGTTTGAAAGTTTGAAGATGAAGGAAGAAGAAAACGTTGCTGACTACCTACTCATGTAAGCACAAAAATCACGCATAACCTCCACGAGGACCCCTATGATGATTCAAATCCTTGTCACATACATGTAATCATGAAATATTGTCCTTTAAGCAGCGAGCCTCTTGATGACGTGTCCTCTTTCTTGTCTTGTGTTGTTTCTTCTTTATCGATTTCTCTCTCTCCCCATTTGCGACACTTTTTGACACTTGTTGCGACACTTGTCGATTTGCATTTTCTAAGCTTTCGACCTTGCTCCTAAGCCTCGTGAGTGTCTTATAGGTGAGTTTTCACCTCTACCCTATGTTTTTCATCTAGTGCACCTCCTAGAAGCCTTCTAGAGGTCTCCTTGTCCATCTCCCACTTTTAGTTTTTAGTTTCATTGAACCAATCCAAATATCCCCCTATTATTTTTAGATCTCCCCTGGGAAATCCTATAGACGCAAGTGGAGATTTAGATTCTTCCACATGACTGACCTGTTTCTTGAAGCATAACCCCTCCTTTTCTTCTCTCGAATCTCCCAGCCAGTTTTTCTGCTTTTGACACTGTCCAGCCCGGATCTCACCTAGGTGACCTAGGGTCACCCCCCGGGTGACCCTGCTATTTTTTCAGCCATGGAAAAACTCAAATTTCTCACTCATTTTTGCTCCATTTTCACTCATTTTTCTTCCAGTTTGCATGTTCTTTGATCCCTAATATAGAGTTAAGTATTTCATACACCCACACATGCATAATTATCTCTATTTGATCTCAAATTAACTCTTCAATCAATCTCATGAATTCCCTCACCTCCATTTCTTCTTCAGTGATAAGCTATCTTTGCTTCATCACTCTCTAATCAATTGAGTTCACTGGGTAATCAAACTTGTCAACTCCCCAATCAATCCTTGTTAACTCTTCAATCAAATTAAGTTAACTTCTTAATCAATTCCACCTTTCATGACCTCTTCCAACCTATAAATATCCCTCACCTCTTCATTATTTTCTAAGTTGAGCAAGTTGGAGAATACTCTTCTCATCTTCACAAGCTTTTTCAAGCTTCTTCACGAGACTTTGAGCCTTTTTCTTCATTTATTTCTTTATTTCTTCAAAGCTTCAAAGATTTCATTGTTACATAGGTTCAAAGCTCTTCCACAGAGGCAAATTCATTGTGCACATAGCTCTTGCTAGTTTTTTCTCTCCAACTTAGCATTCAAATGCTCTCACAAGATGAAGGTGCCTTTTGCTTTATTTGTTCAACCAAGAAATGCTACGCTGCTTCATTCTATTCCATTGTGCTCAATCCAAGCTCTCATTGAGCTCATACAAGCTTCATCAAAGCTTCTTTTTGCTTCTTTGTGTCATTTTGTCATCAAGAGGATCAGCTGCTGCCACAAAAGGACTTGAGGTTGCCAATTGCAAGGATTACTAAGGGCAGTGGAGTCAACAAATCTTCATTTCTTCCAAGTTCCTTCATTGATTTTGATCAATTCACAGTAATTAGAGAATCAAATTTGCTCTTGGGAACAGTAAAACATTACTTTTTCCTTGATAGTTAGATCTTGCATGTTAGATTAATTGCTTTCATATTTCTAGATCTAGATTATTAGAAGAAGCATTTTCCCTTTTCTTTAGATTAGACAACTTTAAAATCATCGAAAACCAAAAAAACATAGGTTAACTTTGCATTAGAAAAGTCATATAGAATTGCATACATATTTCCCTTCCATAGATTAAAAGCACTTCCTATTTCCAAAATACTAAAAATACCAAAAAAATGTTTTGCATATCATTTTAGTTTGCATGCATATAGAAATCCTAGAATAGACAAAATATCAAACCCTCGATACCATCACAAGGTAATCACAGTTAATTGATCCAATCAAACCCTTGATCCCATCATGAGATAAAAACAAGTCAAAATGCAAAGTCAAACCCTAGATCAACTAAACCCTAGGTCAAAACCCTCAGATCTGGTTAAGGTTAGAAATCATACAACTACCTCTATCTTGATTCATGAATGTGATTAGGAGTGAGAGGAGAGTGGGTGAGGGCTATTTGTGATGAGATCCAAGATATCCATCCAAGAACACAACAAGAAAGATTCATTGTACCACAAGGAGACCCATTTGTCCTCTTGGTGTTAGAAGAAACTAGACAATGCCAGATACAACAAGAACTTGTTCAACACTTACAAAGACAAGAGGACATCAACAAAAATAATCACTTGCCCACACAAAGGTGGAATCTTAGAAATCCAAACAGAAGAAGAGAAACTAGTGACCCTTCAGGTCATAGGGTTATCTCAACTACAACAACAATCAAATGAAACATACAACCAAGCACACAACAACAAAGGTCACAGTACTTGCCGACCCCTCTCTGCGAAGTCCAGCTCTCCAACAAGCCAGATCTTGACTGTGTCTTGCCTCCTCTTGACTAGCTACTTCCACGTGAGCAAGAGTGATGTGGCGGATCACCCTGTGGCATGGAGGGAAAGGTCCATGTGCGTGCCGAAATCCCACCCAACAGCCCCAGGCAACCAGAGTCATGATTTTGAGCATACATATTTTGGTGAGTCTGACGTGAAGAACAAATCCTTTTAAAATGGATTCTTTCACATTTTTTCACACTTCACAATGTTTCATGAAAAAGTCAAAGGGAATGTCCCCTCGAGTAAAGTTACAAATTCAACACAGATCCAAAGAGATCTTGACAATGTTGACCAAATCAAAACACAACAAGTGAAAAATCAATCTTAGATCCATCAAGATGATCAACCCATAACAAGCCATAAAAATATGGCTAGTGAAATGGACAATGAAGTATGTTGTCAAGAGAAGAACTTACAAGAATCTCATGGGAATCACCCCTCCAATGAAAGTAGCACATGTTCAGATCCAATAGCTTCAATCTTCAATCAATCAAACTCAAAAGACTCAAAGGGGATCCAACAAGATCCCCACAACATTGACGAGATCAAAACATGCCAAGTGAGTGTTTGGTCCAAAATCCATCAACAAGCCCAACCCATAACCGGTGATATGAAAATGGCTAGCGAAATCGACAATGAGGGGAGCCATCAAAAGAAAAGCTTAAAAGAAGCTTGGGGGGCACATAAACCCCTCCACATAGTACATGAAGATAAAAAGTCCACAACATATGAAATGTCATCAAAAAGAACAAATAGGGTCACTCAATCCCCAATGGAAACCAATCCATTGCATGGTGGAAAAACTCAAAGAATGGACAAAGCCTAACTCATAGACCTTATAGAAAGTTTGGTCCAATGAATTGAGACCCTTGTGTTGCAAGGTGTGATCCTTGGTCTTCTTGTTCAGCACTGCATTGTGGTGGTTTGTGACAAGGGCTTAACCGCCTCCCGTGCATGTTAAGTCAAGTGGTTGTATCGGCATTAACAGGTCGACCTTTTGGTGTAATGGCAGCTAACAGTTGGTATCAGAGCCAAGGTCACGGGTTCAAACCCCATGCTTGTACTGGGGGGATTGTTGCAAGGTGTGACCCTTGGTCTTCTTGTTCAGCACTGCGCTGCGGTGGTTTGTGACAAGGGCTTAACCGCCTCCCGTGCTTATTAAGTCAAGTGGTTGTATCGGGCATTAACAGGTTGATCTTTTGGTACAACGGCAACTAACAGTTGGTATTGTTGCAAGTATTGGCCTAACCAGTGTTGTCAATGATGTCAACATACTCCTATTGCATTAATAATAAGGATTGGATGAGCTGTGTGCTGAGGATATTGAGAAAATTAGTCTCAATGAGGAACAGTGAAGATCAGTGATGATAGTAAGATAAAAGTCCAAAATAGGATGAGTATCAAATGATGCGGTTTAAACAGTTTGTAGATATGTGTTTTAAGGTGGTCTAGTAGAGATTTCAAAGGTCCACATGAAGATCTGAAGAAGTTGTGGCCGCTCAAGTAAAACTGGTTTCGGCAGATGTTCAGTGGTGACAGAGTGTTACAGATAGGTCCGGTGAGATCCGGAATTGCATTTTCCTATTCTACAGATTTAAGGGAGTGTTGAGGAAGTCTTTATGGAGTGTCAACTAGATTAGTTTGTGGTTTGAAGGTCCGCAAGCATCTATTCCTTTGTGACAGTAATGACAGATTGTATTCTTGAGGTTCTAGATGAAGAGGAGATGGATTTCAGTAAGTAGATGAAGTGTGGATGTTCTTGGTGATTTAGGAAAGCTTGTGGAGGTCTTTGGATCGTGTCCAGTTCATGTTGGTGATCTGCATTGGAGTTGGAACTCACAATTGAAGATTAACTTCTGGATGATAGTGTTCTTCTGGAGATTGGCCGATCGGATTAGTTACACATCCTGCGGATGTTATTGTTGATGTTTGCCAACTTAGATGATCATTCCTAAGTTGATGTCTTGTATAAATAAGGGATTGCAAAGTCATTTCAAAGTTGTCCTTGTTGAGATGAGTGTGTGGTACCAAGGAGGAGAGCGAAAGGTAGAATAGAAGTATTGGGCTTAAATGGAACTGATTGAAGCATGGTGAAGATGCTATTCTCCAGTTCATGTATGTGATATTTATTTCTTATAGACAGTGTGTCTCTTGTAGGCAGTGAACCTCTTGTGAGCAGTGTGCTTAGGTAGTGAGCCCTAATTGGCATGTGCCATTTTGTTCCTTCTATTCTTCTAATAGAGAATACATTCTTGGGTTAATCACCTCGTGGTTTTTCCCTTAACCGAGTTTTCCATGTCAAAATCTTGGTGTCTCATGTGTTGATATGTTTCTACTCTTGAATTGTTGAATTGTGTTTCCTTGGTTAATTTATTATTATGCTATTGAATTGCTATAAGAAGTTAAGTGTGTAATTGCAAGAAAAGTTTTGCACAACTGATTCACCCCCCCTCTCAGTTGTGTGCCCTAAGTCTAACAATTGGTATCAGAGCCAAGTTCCTCTAAAAGGAGCTTAACCGCTTGAGGAGATCCAGGATGTCGTCCTACAAGAAGGATAGTTTGAAGTTTGATGGAACCAATTTTAATCTCTAGAAAGGTCACATGAAATGTCACCTACAATGTATGGGAATGGGGTACTAGACCATGGCCACAACACAATATGTACCTCCACAGGGTGGTCCAAAAACCCTAAATGAAATCACAGATGCTAAAAATAATCTACGAACTATAGAGGCTCTTCTAAGCACATTATCTGATTCAGAGATCTCAAATGTTATTGACCTACCAACTGCTTTTGAGATTTGGCAAAAACTAGAACTTTTGCATGAAGGAGACAAGTATGTTAAATGTGCAAGGTTATAGAGTCTGAAAGGGAAATTTGAAAATCTAAAGATGAGAGATGATGAAAATATTACTACTTTTATTCCAACAGTAAATGAGATTGTTTGTGGAATTAGAAATGCTGCTAGAGTCTTGGATGAAAATGAGATTGTTGGCAAAGATCCCTGCCTGCTTCTTACAAAATCAAGGCTGTTGCCATTGAAGAATTCAGAGCCCATACAACTGTCACAAGAGATCAATTAGCTGGAAAATTGGCTGCATTTGAAATGACAGAGTTTGGAGATGACCCCCCCAAGGTTGAATCTACATTCAAAGCTAGTGCCTTTGTTAAAGGTAAACAAAGGTTTTATCCAGGAGAGAATTCATCAAGGAAACTGTCATGGTATGAAAAAGAATGAAAAGATCTGGAAGAAGAAGAAGTAGAAACTTCTCAACTTGAAGCCCTTATTGCAAAAAGGCTGCCAAGAGGATCTGGTAAGTATGAAGGAAAATTACCTTTTAAGTGTTTTAACTGCAATAAGACTGGTCATTTTGCCTCAAGGTGTCCGAAAAGGTTTTCAAGGCAAAATCCTAACAAGCCAAGGTTCCAAAAGAACTATTACTATGTACATGAAGATGATGATAATGAAGGAGTAACAAATGATGAATCAGAGATAGGAAACAAATCTAGAAATGAATGGGTGTTCATTGCCATCAAGGAAGAAGATCCAATCTCCTTTTATCTGTCAATCAGAAGACTGTGGAAAGAGCTCTGGCTGGCCAAGTTGAAGAGAAGGATGATTGGGTCATTGACAATGGCTGCTCTCACCATATGACAGGTGACAAAAATAAGTTTGTAGATTTGGAAAGGTATGAAGGAGGAGTGGTAAAGTTTGGTGATAATTTTGCTGGTAGAATAAGAGGTAGAGGAACTATTTCTCTTGATGGAAGAAACAAAATTGGTAATGTACTGTATGTTGAGGGATTGAAGCACAATCTTCTTAGTGTTGGACAATTGGTGGACAAAGCCTATGATCTCCAATTCAATAATGGAAAATGCAATATCTTTGAAAGCTCCGGAACAGAGATTACATCTGGTACTCAAACTAAAGGTAATATCTTCCACTTGGTTGGTACTGGTAAAAGTTGCTTATTTGTTCAAGTTGATCAGAGTTGGTTATGGCATAGGAGGATGTGTCATGTGAATTTTGATAATATCATCAAGATAAGCAATACTTAGGTTGTAAGAGATCTTCCAAAATTGGTGAAACCTATTAATAGCTTGTGCAAAGAATGTTAGTTGGGTAAGTTGAGCAAAATCACATTCAAGAGTAAGGAATTGTCCTCTACCGGATTATTGGACTTAGTTCATACTGATCTTTGTAGTCCGGCAAGAATCAGTAGTGTGCAAGGTGACAGATACTTCATGTTACTAATTGATGACTATTCCTGGATGATGTGGGTAACCTTTCTGAAAGAGAAATTAGAATCTCTTGAGAAATTCAAAATATTCAAGGCTATGGTAGAGAATGAAACTGGATTAAAATTGAAATGTCTGAGGTCTGATAGAGGTGGAGAATTCACATCCGGTGAGTTCATAGAGTTCCTGTGAGGAACATGGAATAAAGAGACAATTGTCTGCTCCTAGGACTCCACAGCAGAATGGAGTAGTGGAGAGAAAGAACCGGATGATCCAGGAAGCTTCTAGGACCATGATGATGGAAGTAAATGTTCCTCAGATCTATTGGAGAGAAGTTGTCAGCACTGCAGTCTATACTCTCAATCGAGTTCAAATTAGAAGCAATACCGGTAAGACTCCTTATGAACTTTGGTTTGGTATCACTCCTACTATAAGGTATTTCAGAGTCTTTGGTAGCAAATATTACATTAAAAGAGATGAAGATCTAGGAAAGTTTGATACTAGAAGTGATGAAGGAATATTCTTGGGATACTCTACTCAAAGTAAAGCCTACCAGTGTTATAACAAGAGATTAAGGAAGATGATAGAAAGTACAAATGTGAAGGTTGATGAGGGAATTGAGAAACCCTCAAGGTTTTATGAATCTGATGAAGATGATCAGAATGGTGTTCTAACTCAAGAAGCCCAAACTTCCTCTGTAAGTCAGATTCAAATTAATCCGGTAAATCAGGAAGAAGAGATGAGTTTCAATGAGCCTGATCAAGAATTAGAAGTGCAAGAAATTCTCAAAGTTCTCAGGTATGTAAGACTGAATCACTCTGAAGATCAGATCATAGGTGATATAAGCAAAGGAGTACAAACAAGAAGGAGAATTGCTCAAGATTCAAAAGAGTATTGTCTAATTTCAAAGATTGAGCCTAAGACAGTAAATGAAGCTTGCAATGATGAAAACTGGACTAAAGCAATGGAGGAAGAGCTGATGCAAATTGAGAAAAATCACACTTGGGATCTTTTTCCCAGACCTAGAAACAAGAATGTGATTGGAACCAAATGGGTCTTCTAGAACAAACTAAATGAAGTTGGTGAAGTAATTAGAAATAAAGCCAGATTGGTCTGCAAGGGTTACTCTCAAATAGGAGTTGACTTTGAAGAAACTTTTGCTCCGGTGGCAGGAATTGAAGCAGTCAGATTATTTCTTGCATTTGCTGCCTTCAAGGATATCAAGGTGTATTAGATGGATGTCAAGTTTGCCTTCCTGAATGGTGACTTGGAAGAAGTGTACATAGAGCAACCAGATGGATTTCAATTGTCTGATCATGGTGATATGGTCTGCAAGTTGAAGAAAGCACTGTATGGACTGAAGCAAGCCCCAAGAGCTCGGTATGAAAGATTGGATAAGCATCTTTTGAAGATTGATTTCTACAAGGTACTCCTGATAGTAATTTATATTTCAAAATTGATAATGAAAACATCTTAATTGTTGAAGTGTTTGTTGATGATATCATTTTTGGAGGAAAAGATAGTTTGTATAAAACCTTTGCAAATCAAATGAAAAATGAGTTTGAGATGTCCATGCTTGGTGAAATGAATTTCTTCTTGGGTCTACAAATCATTCAAACAAAGAAAGGAATCTTCATTTCTCAGACCAAATATGTGAAAGACTTGTTGAAGAAATTTGGGATGGAAGATTCAAAACCAATGAATACTCCCATGGCAACTAGATGTAAATTAAGAAAAGATGAGGATTCCCCTAAGGCTGATCAGACAAAGTATAGGTCAATGATTGGAGGACTGTTGTATCTCACTCAAACTAGACTAGACATTATGCAGGCTGTCAGTCTTGTTGCTAGATTCCAGGCTGATCCTAGAGAATCTCATGTCATGGCAATCAAGAGGATTTTTAGATATCTAAAAGGGATAGTTGAGTATGGTTTGTGGTATCCTAGAGATCATGATTTCTCTCTTCATGCATATACAGATGCGGATTGGGCAGGAGATGTGGATGACCGGAAGAGCACCAGTGGTGGAGCATTCTTTTTGGGGAAAAGATTGGTTTCTTGGCTAAGCAAGAAACAAGAGGCAACATCTCTATCTACAATTGAAGCAAAATATATTGCAGTAGTAGGTAGTTGCACTCAAGTTTTGTGGATGAAGCAGATGCTAAGAGATATCAAAGTGGAGTATGAGGAACCTATCACAATCTTCTGTGATAATTCAAGTGCAATAAACATATCTAAGAATCTAATGTTGCATTCAAAAACTAAACACATATCCATCAAATTTTACTTTTTGAGAGAGCAAGTGAACAAGAATGAAGTCAAATTAGAGTTTGTGCCTTCCAAGGATCAGATTGCAGACATCTTTACTAAAACTCTATCTAAGGACTCTTTTGAGTATCTTAGGGAGAAGTTAGGGGTTATTGCCCCTCCAGTGATGAACTAAGGTGCACTAAGGTGCATCAGTCTGATGGATATCACAGTCATATCTTGTGATCCAGATTGATGATGGGGAGCTGCTACTCAGGGGGAGCAGCAGGTATGATTCTGAAGTGTTGAAATTGCAAGTATGTGCCCTTTTCCATTGATGTCAAAGGGGGAGAGAAGACATGTGAAAAAAAGTGCTTTCTGATCAAAGGGGGAGAAGTAAAAGGAGAGAAGACATGTGAATGGTTGTTGCTGATAGGGGGAGTTGTGATAGTGAGGAGAAGTTCTTGTCTTGATGGTCAAAACAATTTTTCACATCATATGTTGCCATCAATGACAAATGTGGAGATTGTTGCAAGTATGGGCCTAACCAGTGTTGTAATTGATGTCAACATACTCTTGTTGCATTAATGATAAGGATTGGATAAGCTGTGTGTTGAGGATATTGAGAAAATTAGTCTCAATCAGGAATAGTGAAGATCAATGATGACAGTAAGGTAAAAGTCTAAAATAGGATGAGTATCAAAGGATGTGGTTTAAAGGGTTTGTAGATATGTGTCTTAAGGTGGTCCAGTAGAGATTTTAGAGGTCCGCATGAAGATCTAAAGAAGTTGTGGCCGCTCAAGTAAAACCAGTTTCGGCAGATGTTCAGTGGTGACAGAGTGTTACAGATAGGTCCGGTGAGATCCAGAATTGCATTTTCCTATTCTGCAGATTTGAGGGAGTGTTGAGGAAGTCTTTATGGAGTGTCAACTAGATTGGTTCGTGGTTTGAAGGTCCAAAAGCATCTATTCCTTTGTGACAGTAATGACAGACTGTGTTCTTGAGGTTCCAGATGAAGAGGAGATGGATTTCAGTAAGTAGATGAAGTGTGGATGTTCTTGGTGATTTAGGAAAGCTTGTGGAGGTCTTTGGATCATGTCCAATTTGTGTTGGTGATCTACATTAGAGTTGGAACTCGCAATTGAAGATTAACTTCTAGATGATAGTGTTCTTCTGGAGATTGGCCAACCAGATTAGTTACACATGCTGCGGATGTTATTGTTGATGTTTGCCGACTTAGATGATCATTCCTAAGTTGATGTCTGTATAAATAAGGGATTACGAAGTCATTTCAAAGTTGTCCTTGTTGAGATGAGTGTGTGGTACCAAGGAGGAGAGTGAAAGGAAGAACAAAAGTATTGGGCTTAAATGGAACTGATTCAAGCATGGTGAAGATGCTGTTCTCTAGTTCATGTATGTGATATTTATTTCTTGTCGACAGTGTGTCTCTTGTAGGTAGTGAGCCTCTTGTGAGCAATGTGCTCAGGCAATGAGCCCTAATTGGCATGTGCCATTTTGTTCCTTCTATTCTTTAAATAGAGAATACATTCTTGGGTTAATCACCCTGTGGTTTTTCCCTTAACTGGGTTTTCCACGTCAAAATCTTTGTGTCTCATGTGTTGATATGTTTTTGCTCTTGAATTGTTGAATTGTGTTTCCTTGGTTAATTTATTATTATGCTACTGAATTGCTATAAGAAGTTAAGTGTGTAATTGCAAGAAAAGTTTTGCACAACTGATTCACCCCCCCTCTCAGTTGTGTGCCCTAAGTCTAACACCTTGAGGCTAGGAGGGTTGATCAAAATTGCCAAAAGAAAATTGAGGAAAACCCTAGGGCACATGGAAATCATTTCATTGACAAGATCAAATCAAACCAGGGGGAAACACAAAATACCCCTCATCCAAACTTCCATGAAACATTCAGGCCTCCCTTTCCCTCACCATCTAACATGACAAGTCTTAATCAAATAGGTGGGATTCCTATGATGCAAGATCGACTAAAAATGATCCCACCCAGTCTTCAAAACATAAACATGACGCCATCTAGTCATCCAACTTTTTCAGGATATCAACAAACTATAATACCCTTTCAACAAACACAACAAGCTCCACTTGAAGGGCTAATGTTTGGAGGAACAAATTCCTCTACACATAACTCCCTCCTAAGAACATACCTCGAGTATTTAAAGGAACTTCTTGACTACAACATTCGTCAGGTTATACTACCACGACCTCTTCCTGATCTTCCAAAATTTAGAGAGGGTGATCCCAAGTCTCATATCAAGGCTTACATCATGGTAGTGCAAGAACTCCTTCCTTGGGATGGGGTGGTAGCAAAGATTTTTCTAAAAATTTTAGAGGGTATCACTCTAGATTGGTACTATCAACTTCTAGAAGCTTTGATCCACTCTTTTAGACAACTCATTAATCAATTTGTGGCTGCCTTCGACATAAACAAATTGGTCAAGATAGGAATACAAGAATTTTTGACAATCAAACAAGAAGCCAATGAGTCGGTTGCACATTTTATCACATGAAGGAGGAAAGTTCTTTATTCTTCAACTAGCGCACCAAAGAGGGATCATAGAGAACTTTGTGATCTCTTCTTACATGGTCTCAACAATGACATACGAGAACAAGTCCAAAAACTTCCTTACAAATCATATTAAGAAGCACTTGAAAGTGCCCTTAGAATTGACCAAGCTGCCATTGATAGTGGAAGAAGGGAGTATGATTCAAATGGAAGGTTGATAAACCATGATACAAATAATAAATCCTGGACAAATGATCAAGACATAGATGGATCAAAAAATGCTTCACCATTAGAGAACTACAATCATGACTACAATAGTCATACAAATTTGAGGAACCAAAATGCCAACAACTATCCCCCAAGAATCAACAAAAAGTCATACAACAATCATCATAAACCTCAAGATCACAATCATGATAAATATTGCTCATTTCACAAGAGAAGGGGGCATGATATCAATTCATGTCGGGGGTACCATTGCTTCATATCAAACCTCCCAAAGCATCAACAAAAAGCATTCATGGACACATTCTGACAAGATGAAATTAGCCCCAACACCTTTGATCAAAACACCTTAGGCCTTGTGGAATTAGATAAATATCAAGAAATTTGTGTCACCCAAGGACAAGAATAAACATATGAGACCAACAATTCAAATTTTTCTCACATGTTAGAGCTTATCAAGAGTTCTCCTACACACAAGAATGCTCTCCTCAATGCCTTAGATTTAGTTCATCTAGTTCAAAACACTCCAAGTGAAAAGTGTTCTTCTTCAACATTTGGTTTTGAAAAGTTACCCTTAGACAACGACATAGATAAATAGGGTGATCTCTGCCTCCATTTGATAGTCCAAGTTCAAGACTTCCATTAAACGTGTAATGATTGATGATGGGTTTGCAATCAACATGGTCTCTTTTTTGCTTCTTCAAAGAATGGGTTACGACGAAACACAAATCACAAAACAAACTTCCATCCTTAGAATTCATGATAACCCGAACATTTAAACCATGGGTAAGGTCAATCTTCAAATCACATTGGATCCCAAAACCCTTCCAACTGAATTTTATGTCATCAATGAAGAAACCACTTACAACATGATTCAAGGAAGGCCTTGGATCCATAGGTTCAGGGCCATTCCCTCCAAATTATTTCAAGAATTACACTTCTCATACATGGGAGAAACCCAAGTCATCAAAGGAGATCTTGATCCTTTCAGCCTTTATAGAGTTGAACAAGTCAAAAAGAAGGGAAAGTCCATGGAAACCACTAGTGACCCAAAAATCAACACTTTTGAAAAAAAGAGAGACATCAAAACAAATTGTAAACATAAACAAGACCGCAAAATGTATATGGAAGGGGGTAACGAGAGAATTCCCCTTCAATCCCCACTCAACATTGTCTTATACTCCATTCAACTTAGTGGCCATTCCAATCGAACCAGACATAAACATTCCTATGGTTGAAATCATGATTGAAGAAGAACCAAAATCCATGCAAAAATTAGGAGAGTTAATACCAACTCCAATTGCCCCTCAAAAGTTTAAAAAAAGCAATGAAACTATACAAGAACACAGAATGGCAAAGCTAGAGGGAAAATCATCAAACAATGAAACATGTGAGTACACAAAACTCCTCACTAAATATAAAGACATTTTCACACCAAGTCTTTGAGTGTCCTTGCAAAGACTTTCAAGCAAAGTTTAGACCAAATTGGATAGGTCCACACATAGTTAAGGAAGATGTCAACAATGACGCTACCTCTTGTGCATTATGGAAGGGGAAGAGTTCAACATCTCAAAATGTTGTAAAAGCCTATAAAATCCAAAAAAATCATAAAAACATAAAAATATAAAAAAACAAAATGTCAAAAACAATTTGTTTCTTGCATTTCTGCATCATTCTATTCATCTTGCATTACTGTTAGTGACTTGCTCTTATCTTATTTTCTTTTCAGTAAGGAGTCTAATGTTGCCTAGATATACGTCATCCTTTTAGGACCTAGAGATCCCCTAGTTTTCACAATCGCTATTATCCCCCTTCATTCCCAATGATTCCAATCAAAGCCTAGCTCTTAGCTTTACAATGATCCTAGTCTTAATGAGTCAAGATGTTAGGTCTAAACAAAGTGAGTATTCAAACCTACAGTGTTCAAAGGAAGCTTGCAAGTAGACCTTCCCAATTCTTCCCTAGTAGAAAAGAAGTGCAAAAAGATTACAAAAATTGTAGGTGGTGCTCAGCCCCTTATCTTTCCTGGCCAAAAATGTTAGGAGGATCAAAACTCTGAAGGAAGCAATCTAAGATTCAAGTGAATAAAAGAATGAGTCATTAAAATAAGAGTGTTGAAAAGTGAGAATTGAGAGATCAAAGCATTGCATATCAAAGTTCCAAAAAGCATTCATTTCTTGAAAAGTCAAAATCCAAAAAAATGAGAAAAATCAAGTGAGGAAAATTACAAAACAAAGTGAAAAGAAAAAAAAAGGGAGATACAAAAAAAGAGTGAAAGAGAGAAGATTGATGAATGTCCATATTCTTGGGTGGAGATCAGTCTAAGCTCAAAGCCTCAAGGATGACATTTGAATAGAGAAAGAGAGGTACAAAGCACACACATGCACTAGCTAAGCAAAACCAAGAGTCTAGTAGTCCCTAGGATCATCTTCTATCTAGGGGCCCTTGTTCTTTCCCATTTATCCTTTACCCCGAGTCTACTTTGCTTTCCATCTATGATCTAAGTCTAACGAACACCTATAAAACTTGCTACTTGTCTAAAGTTGAAAGCTTATCAACTTGTCTTATCTAGATAAGGATCAATGTTTAGCCTTTAGGGAAGTCTAAGATCACAAGCACTCCATTTTCACTCCCACTCCCCACTTGAGTTCTAAATCCCATCTCATAGCCTTGAAAAGGTCTCTTATATCAGGACAACTCACAATCCCCTGGACTGAAAATCATACTAAAGAGAAGTCATGTTGTTTGTTCCACAATGCATTCATACCAAAATCAGAAAAAGAGTCTCAAAGCAATAAAGTCAATGTCATAACTCGTGACATTCCATAGAAGCAAAAGTTTTATTTCAGCATCACTTGTGTTATTGTATCTGCATATCATCACCTACATTCATATATATACTCTAAAAAGACAAAAACAAATTGCATCATCCATATGTGATCATCTTAGCTATGCATTCTCATAAGCAAAATAAAATCTATAGCTAACCATATGCACAAAAGGGAAAGTGACGTATAAGATGTCAACTAAATCTATGTATGGATCTCATCAAATTAGGTCTTGTCACAATAAGTGTAAAACAATGTCTGAGCATAAGTCACTCCTCTAACAAGTCAAAAGAGAAAACCTATGTAATCAAGTACATGAGTCTCCCCATGCAACGAGGCAAGTGTATAAGTATCTTAAGTGTAGGTATCACAAAAACCTCAAGAAATGTCAAATCAAACTTTTGTAAAATCTTCACAAAAACCATAAAAATTAGAGAAAAAAAAAAAACCTAAATTTTTTTAAAAACAACAAAATTCCCTTAAAATCAAATATGTTCTTCAAAAATTTGCAATAAAAGGAGAATCTATTATCCTTCTCTCTAGATTAGCATGTTGTCTTTTTGCTTTTATGCATCTCTTTCATGCATTTGTTTTGCGTTCTCTCATCCCTACAGGTCCAAACTGACAAAGGCAAGCAACTATTTGAACTCAAACGATCCATGGTAAGTTCGTCATTTCAATTTTTATTATTTGTTTTGATATTTTTAAATGCCAGACTAATACTAGTTATTGCAAGTACAAATTGCAGGAAAATTGACAACAGGTAAAGCCTAGTTTGGGAATGGTACCTACCTTTCATGTAGACTACCATCCCCAAGGGGGAAAATATGTAAGCACAAAAATCACGCACAACCTCCATGAGGACCCCTATGATGATTCAAATCCTTGTCACGTACATGTAAGTGTGAAATATTGTCCTTTAAGTAGCGAGCCTCTTGATGATGTGTCCCCTTTCTTGTCTTGTGTTTTTTCTTCTTTGTTAATTTCTCTCTCTCCCCATTTGCGACGCTTTTGGACACTTATTGTGACACTTGTCAATTTGCATTTTCTAGAGCTTTTGACCTTGCTACTAAGCCCTATGAGTGTCTTGTAGGTGAGTTTTCACCTCTCCCCTATGTTTTTCATCTAGTGCACCTCCTAGAAGCCTTCTAGAGGTCTCCTTGTCCATCTCCCACTTTCAGTTTTCAGTTTCATCAAACCAATCCAAATCTCCTATTATTTCTAGATCTCCCCTGGGAGATCCTGCAAACACAAGTGGAGATTTGGATTCTTCCACATGATTGACCTATTTCTTAAAGTAGAACCCCTCCTTTTCTTCTCTCCTTGCATCTCCCAGCTGATTTTTTTGCTTTTGACCCTGTCCAGCCCGGATCTCCCCTGGACGACCCTACTAGAAAAAGAGGCAAGCCTGCCATTTTTGCAACCATGGAAAAACTCAAGTTTCTCACTCATTTTTACTTCGTTTTCACCTATTTTTCTTCCAGTTTGCATGGTTTTTGATCCCTAATATATAGTTAACTATTTCATGCACCCACCCATGCATAATTATCTCTATTTGATCTCAAATTAACTCTTCAATCAATCTCATGCATTCCCTCACCTCCATTTCCTCTTTAGTGATAAGCTATCTTTGCTTCATCACTCTCTAATTAATTGAGTTCATTGGGTAATCGATCTTGTCAACTCCCCAATCAATCCTTGTTAACTCTTCAATAAAATTGAGTTAATTTCTTAATCAATTCCACCTTTCATGACCTCTTCCAACCTATAAACACCCCTCACCTCTTCATTATTTTCCAAGTTGAGCAAGTTGGAGAATACTCTTCTCATCTTCACAAGCTTTTTCAAGCTTCTTCACAGGCCTTTGAGCCTTTTTCTTCATTTCTTTCTTTATGTCTTCAAAGCTTCAGAGCTCTTCCATAAAGGAAAATTCATTATGCACACAACTCTTACTAGTTTTTTCTCTCCAACTTAGCATTCAAATGCTCTCACAAGATGAAGGTGCCTTTTGCTTTATTTGTTCAACCAAGCAACACTACGCTACTTCATTCTATTGCATTGTGATCAATCCAAGCTCTCATTGAGATCATACAAGCTTCATCAAATCTTCTTTTTGCTTCTTTGTATCATTTTGTCATCAAGAGGATCACCTACTACCACAAAAGGACTTGAGGTTGCCAATAGCAATGATTACTGAGGGTAGTGGAGTCAACAAATCTTCATTTCTTCCAGGTTCCTTCATTGATTTTGTTCAATTCATAGTAATTAGAGAATCAAATTTTCTCTTGGGAAAAGTAAAACATTGCCTTTTCCTTGATAGTTAGATCTTGCATGTTAGATTAACTGCTTTCATATTTCTAGATCATTTTTCCTTTTCTTTAGATTAGATTACTACAAAATCATCGAAAACCAAAAAAACATAGGTTAACTTTGCATTAGAAAAGTCATATAGAATTACATACATATTTTCCTTCCATAGATTAAAAGCACTTGCTATTTTCAACATACTAAAAATACCAAAAAAATGTTTTGCATATCATTTTAGTTTGCATGCATATAGAAACCCTAGAATAAACAAAATAGAAAACCCTTGATACCATCACAAGGTAACCACAGTTAAAGGATCCAATCAAACCCTTGATCCCATCACGAGGTAAAAACAAGTCAAAACACAAAGTCAAACCCTAGGTCAACTAAACCCTAGGTCAAAACCCCCAGATCTGGTTAAGGTTAGTAACTATACAACTACCTCTATCTTGATTCACAAATGTGCTTAGGAGTGAGAGGAGACTGGGTGAGGTCTATCTATGATGAGATCCAATCAAACCCTTGATCCCATCACGAGGTAAAACTAAGTCAAAACAAATTCAAACCCTAGGTCAAAACTTTAGATCTATTTAAGGTTAGTAATCACACATTTACCTCTACCCTAATTTATGAATGTGCTTAGGAGTGAGAGGAGAGTGGGTGAGGGCTATCGATGATGAGATCCAATAGATCCATCCAAGACCACAACAAGAAACATTTGTTCCACCACAAGGAGACCCATTTGTCCTCTTATTGTTAGAAGGAACTAGACAACGCCAGATACAACAAGAACTCATTCAACACTTACAAAGACAAGAGGACATCAATGAGAAAAATCTCTTACCCACACAGAGTGGAATCTAAGGAACCCAAATAGGAGAAGAGAAACTAGTGACCCCTCAGGTCATAGGGTTATCTAAACTACAATAATAATTGAACAAAACATACAACAAAGCACACAACAACAAAGGCCACTGTACTTGCTAACCCCTCTCTATGAAGTCTAGCTCTCCAACGAGTTAGACCTCCATTGTGTCTCTCCTCCTCTTGACTGGATAATTCCACGTGAGTGAGAGTGATGTGGCAGATCACCTCATGGAAAGGAGGGAAAGGGTCTGTGTGCATGCTGAAATCTGACCTGACAGTCCTAGGCAACCGGAGTCACGATTTTGAGTGCACAACTCTAGGTGGACTAAATTGTCAATTCTATCAGAGGACTTGGTGAATAAATGAAAGAATCAGTAATTGTGAAAAAGGTTCTAAGATCCCTTCCCCAAAGGAATGATTCAAAAGTTATTTCTATTGAAGAAGCTAGAGATCTGAATAAGTTTGCAATGGATGATTTGTATGGATCTCTTACTGCTTATGAAATGAGGAATGTGAGTAAGGAAGACATCTAAGAAGGAAGTTGCTTTCAAAGCATCTAAGAAAGAAAAGAATGATGCATTTGATCCAAGCAATGGGTCTATTGGTGCAGGAGCCCCAAGGAAACTAAAAGACTTATGTCTTATTTTTTTTTTTATGTTCATTTTGTCTTGTTGATTCCATAAGGTCTTGAAAACACCATCCTCATGTTGTAATAAGGACCATGTCCATTCCTTGTTGATATCATAAGGTGTAATAGGCAATTTTGTATTAAGACATGTTTGTAAGCCTTTCTAAGGCATGTAGGAGGTGGTTATGAGTTTCATGCCTTGTCAAAGGCTTGTCATTCTTGGAGAAAACAATATACACATCCCAAATAGGGATAATACCTTTGTAATCACAAAACAATCTAAGATAAATGCTACACATGGATAATACATTTGTAATCACCATAACAAATGCTAATTGGCAGCGATGGTTGAAGAACAGTTGCAAAAACTTCCCCATCAATCCAAACTACCTTCCCATGTAGTTATGTGGTTATACAGATGTTGTATAAGATCTTCCACCCATGAAGGAGCAAGGGGAAGGAAGTTTTGATGAGAAATAAAAAAGGAAATCTTTATTCTGTCCACTTTTTCTGTGTGAACTTGTTGTTCTAAGCCATACTCTATTTCTGTACGTAACTGTCATGGTCTCCAAGTTAGTGGCACGTGTGGAGTGAGGAAGTAGCTTTCAATCAAGGTCAGTTTGAGGCTTTGACACTAACTATAAAGCAATATATAATTGTTTCTCCTCGGATTGCTCTTTGGTGACTGTTTTCCTGAATTTCCACTCTACTACAATCTGTACTGTGTAAAGGTACAGAGTTGTCTTCATTTCCTCATGTTTTGATCAGTTAGAGCATGGAGTTAAATTTCATTTGAATTCAGTTTGGTGCTTTGAAATTTTTGTGGTAGGAAGTTATAAGGTTTTTTCTAAACTTGGTTTGTGAAACCCTACCTTAGGGTTTTTGGTTGCAAGTCATGCATTCTCCTCCATTCCACTAATGTAAGACCACATAGATCAGTGGGATGGATTGTTATAATGTTGTTTCAATGTTTTTTTTGCAAGAGTTTGGGTAGAGTAGAAGATTTGGAGGTAGTTTATGTGAAGAACCCTAGCAAACCCATGTGCTAGGAGCTTGTAAGAGATAACAACAATATGAAATTTGGTGACTGTCGATTCTAGAAGAAAGTAAAGTCTAGATTATGTGGTTTTAAAAGGTCCCTGACATGTTCAAGTACTCCTGAGAGTTGTAACACTCCATCCAAGGGTAGTTGCTTCACAAATTAGGCCTAATTGGGGCTCTAGGTCACTAGGGTGAGCTATAGGTTGGAGCATACAGCCCAAAACAACCTATACCTAGTTTTGGTATGTGATAGGGAGTCCAAACGGGTATCTCTTGTGTTTGAAGGTCTGCATCAAAAGTTATTGATGACTGTCCTCTTTTCTAGGGCTACAAGCAATATCTTGGGTTTGTGAAGGAAGTACTAGTTCTGAGTTTGATCTGCCTTTGCCAATGATTGGAATGGATCCCATGGCATGCCAAACCAATTTTTCCATGAGGAATTCAGGGCTACTAACTGTTCTTCCCACTTTTACAAAATGATCTTTAAATTTGGGCTTTTGGGTGTAGCGAAAACCTTGTCTAGTTTGCTATCCTCCAACTATTCCATTGCCTCTATATCATCTATGAATGAAGAAGCCAACTTTGTGAGGAAGTTGAAAAAGGGCTCTTAAAAGTACAAAGGCAATTACCTTTCAAATGCTTTAACTATGGTAAAGTAGGTCACTATGCTTCTAAATGTCCTTTTGGAGAAAGTGAAAATAGTGATCAACATAAGAGTCATAAGGAGTACAAAAAGAAGAATTTTCACAAGCATAAGAAGAGCCTCTATTCAAAAGAGAACAATAGTTCATTAGAAGAATGTAGTCAATGTTCATCTGAAAGTGATTGAGAAGAAGCCCTATTTATGGCAATGGAGGTTCTGGAAAATAAAGACAACCCTGTAGAAGATGGTAAAGAAATGCTAGATCTCAATGAAGAAGAATGTGAGGTAGATCTAGAAGGAGAACTCATCTTTTCCCTAGATGATCTAAAATCTATGAGGAAAGAAAATTAGAAGAAAAAAGAAAAACTTGAAGAATATGAGGAGATGATTGTAAATCTGAAAGTTCAAGTAGAAAAAGGAAAGAAAATTCTAGAGGTTGTGAGATTTGAACTAGAAGCAAAATCATAGGAATATCTGAAGCTTGAATCCAAAGTCATGTCTCTGAAGAAGGAATTACAAAAGATGAATATTTAGTTAAACAAACTTCTGAAGTTTGGGAAAAGTAAAGAGATGCTTGATAAAATAATAGACAGTCAAAGGGTATGCTTTATCAAGTCTGGCTTGAGATATGATGACATGAATGCAAAATATACACCTCTTAAGAAGACAAATACATACAAGTCTGAGTCAAATAGAGAATTCATCCCCTAAGAGGACTAAAGATAAGAATGAAAAAGATGGCTTTATCAAAGTCAACAATCAAAAGAGGAGATTCAGAGGACCTACTCTTGTAAGACAAGCATACATAACTAGTTTCAATTACCCATTCTCTAGTTACTATTTCTTTTGTAATCAATATGGTCATAAGGCTATTAATTCTAAATCTAGTGCAATAAGAAATGACTTTGTGAGAAATAATCTATTTGCACCCTTGGTTGATTTCGGTCATATGCTACATGTGCAATAACTTTGGGTACATCGCAAGATTTTGTAGAAGTAGTTTTATGAAACCTCCCAGACAAAAAAGTGAATTGGATGTTCCCTCTAAGAAAGAAAAGAAAGTGGATATTGATGCTAATAAAAAAATGAACGTAAGAAGGAATGGAAAATGAAGAAAGGAGATCAGAAGCCTGAGAAATGAATGATCATTAAAAATACATTTCATGCTCAAGGTCAAGGAAATCCATGGGTGATTGATAGTGGATGTTCTAGTCACATGACCCGGAGATAGAGAAGAAAGGAGACTAGAAGCCTGAGAAATCAATGATCGTTCAAACTGCATTTCATGCTCAAGGTCAAGGAAATCCATGGGTGATTGATAGTGGATGTTCTAGTCACATGATTGAAGAGAGAAGCAAGTTCATTAGCTTGATGAAGTGGAATGGTGGTTTAGCTACGTTTGGTGATAATACATTTGCAAAAATTTGTGGAAAAGGCACTTTAAGCATTGATGGGAAGATAAAGATAGAAGATGTTTTTTATTTTGAAGGCCTAAAGCATAACCTACTAAGTGTGAGTCAGATGTGTGATAAGGGTTACAACCTTGTCTTTCAAGCTCAAGGATGTAAGATCAAAGAAGCAAGCACTAGAAATCTTGTTGTAATGGCAAGTAGGACTGAGAACAACCTGTATAATCTTGGTGAGATAAAAGGGAGAAACTATCTTTTAGGATAGATAGATGAGAGTTGGTTATCACATAAAAGAATGGGTCATATCAATGTTGACCATCTGGTGAAGATCAGTTCCAAGCTTGCTACGAGAGATATGCCTAAGATTGCAAAGCCTTCAAGCACTTTCTACAAATAATGTCAACAAGGAAAGAAAACAAGGACAAGATTCAAGACAAAGGAATATTCATCTACAAGGCCTTTGGAGTTGATTCATATAGACCTATGTAGACCTAAAAAAATAAGAAGTCTGCAAGGTGAAAGGTATTTCATGTTGATCATTGATGATTTTTCTATTAGAATGCACAGGACAACTGAGTGGGGGGTGAATCAGTTATGTATTAAAACTTTAAACCCTCAAAGAAAATCTAAACATCAACCTCTTATTATGTATTAGTATAATATAAACATATGAACAATCAATACAAACACATCCAAACACATAAGAATACCATATTTACGTGAAAAACCCAAGAAGGGAAAAACCACGATGAGGATTAGCTCACATATATATGAATAGCAACACTGAAAACAAATAGGATCATTGCAAAGGGCTCACTGCCCAGAGAAAGGCTCACTAGGTTCACTGCCAAGGGCTCACTACCCAAAAGAGAGAAGAAAGAGGAATACTATTACAGGGAGATTCACTATCTCAAAGTAATAGGAGAAATCCACCATTGCCACTCCTTTCCATTCGCAACCTTTGGCTCACTGCCTCCAGCAACTTCAGGAACACTAAAATGTAGACACCTTCTTCTACTACATTCTAGAGTTATAAGCATTTATGCTCACACACAACTCACTACCCTTGATTCACATTTGTATCCTCTTCTCTGCCTTGCTCCACTCAAATTCATCTTGCATTTATACCATCTACAACCAATACCTATCTCAATTAGGTCGGTACTAATGAAGTGTGTGGACCTCAAATGTGCAACACCAATTAGGTCATCACTAAAAACTTTTGTGGTGGAAAGAAGTGAAAGTGGACCATGTCAAGGGTTAACTAGGACTCAAATTTGTAGCACCAAGCTACTCATCACATCCACAATCCACCAGGTACCTCCGCACATGGCACAAGTAAGCCAAGTTGGCCAAACCTAAGCTAATGACCACATTCACACTTCTCCAAGTCCAAAAACATCATGCATACTAAAGAGAGACACTCCATAGCATTGACACATCTTCCTAAAATAATCAGCACCATCAAAATCTTCTGCAACACTGCCGCAACCACTAGAAACAAAGAATGTCTTCATTATGCACATTAGGACACATTGCTACTGATCACCAACATGAGAGATGAACTTGCAGAGCACCCCAACAATAGAAATTTCAAAGGGAGGTAGATACAGACAATATAAGCACTCTCCTAGATCCTCAAGGCAGGAAACCTCAATGCAGAGGAATGTAGAGCAATCTCATATCTCCTAGACAGTCTTCTATATAGGAAAACACAATGTCAAACACATCTTCCACATCCACATGATCCAAAACCTGAAACTCTAGATATAACACCTCTGAACATCTCTGATCATCACTTCCAAACTGCACAAACATATCTTTGACTATGAGGAAATGTGGAGCACAACACTGAACACACCTCTATCACACTACACACCTTTTTAGTCAAATTTTCTAAAAAGCACTTAGAAACCAAGTGAACCATCTGCTGGAGGTTGACATCAATGACAACACCAGCAAGTTTCCAACAATCTCCCCCTTTTTCATTGATGGCCACACCAACTCTTTGAAAAACCATCAAGACATAAAGCAATCAATTAGTAGCTCAGTAGTACTCCTCCTGACTGGAGCAACTCCTACTCTTCACACACTTTCCTGTACTATGGTTTTTTAGCTACTCTAACTCTCTCCCCCTTTGACATCAATGGCAAAGGGAAACAACTACAACACCAACAAGTACTTGCACTATCTCCATTGCTCTTGCTTATCTACACTTTCCTCCTTAGGATCATAAGATATGCTCCATCTGATTGCACCAACCAATAGTATCATTACTTACTCTGCATGAGAGTTAACCTTCAACATCAGTCTAGGACCAAGAATGTATCTTGAAATACTTCCTGGACAGATGCACACACTTATGCATCTAGTTAAAAGGAGGGGCATTAACCCCTAACTTCTGCCAGAGATACTCAAAAGTATTCTTAGGAAGATTCTTTGTAAAGATGTCTGCAACTTGATCCTTGGTAGGCACATACTCCAATTTCACCTCATTCTCTACAACCTTCTCTCTTAGGAATTGATACTAGATTGAAATATGATTTGTCCTTGAATGCATTACTAGATTCTTTGAAATGTTGATAGCACTTATATTGTCACATAAGATAAGAATAGGTTCATCATATGCCACTTTGATATCCTTCAATTTCTACTTCATCCATAACACCTGTGTATAGAAAGATGGTGCTACAATGTACTTTGCCTCTGTAGTAGATAATGACACTGAGTCCTACTTCTTACTTAACCATGAGACAAGTATGCTTCCAAGAAAGAAAGCACCACCACTTGTACTTCTTCTATCATCTGTACATCCTTCCCAATCTGCATTTGTATATAAACTAAAGGAAAAATTAGTAACCTTGGGATACCATGGGCCAAACTCTAGAGTGCCTTTCAAGTATCTAAATATCCTCTTTACTGTTGAAACATGTGACTCTCTGGGATCAACTTGAAAAATAGCCACAAGACAAACTGCATGCATGATATTAGGTCTAGTAGCAGTTAGGTATAACAGTCCACCAATCATTGATCTGTACTTTCTTTGATTATCCTTAGGAGATTCATCATCTTTTCTCAATTTACAACTAGTAGTCATGGGAGTACATTTCAGGTTGGAGTCTTCCATTCCAAACTTCTTCAACATTTCCTTCTCATACTTTGACTATGAAATGAAAATAGCATATTCTGGTTGACTAATTTGTAACCCAAGGAAGAAATTCATTTCCCCACACATTGACATTTCAAATTCTTTCTACATCTCTTCTGCAAATCTTTTATACATACCTTCATTTCTTCCAAAGATTATATCATCAACATACATTTCCACAATCAGGATTTGATCTTCTTCAACTTTGAAGTACATATTGCTATCTGTCGTGCCCTTTTTGAATCCTTGTTGTAGCATGTACCTATCCAACCTTGCATACCAAGCTCTAGGAGCCTATTTGAGACCATACAATGCCTTCTTCAATTTGCATACCATATTTGGATCATCTGATAACTGAAAGCCTTCCGGTTGCTCAATGTATACCTCTTCTTCCAATTCTCCATTTAGAAATGCAGATTTCACATCCATCAGATAAACTTTGAAGTCCTTATGAGTTGAAAAGGCCAAGAACATTCTAATGGCCTCCAACCTTTCCATTGAAGCAAACATTTCCTCATAATCTATTCCTTCCACTTATGAGTAGCCTTTACACACAAGTCTAGACTTATTTCTGACTACTTCCCCATTCTCATTCAATTTGTTCAAGAAGACCCATTTAGTTCCTATCACATTTTTGTCTGCTAGTTTTGGTACAACTTCCCAAGTCTAATTCTTCTCAATCTACATCAATTCTTCTTCCATATCCTTGATCCAGTGCTCATCTTTGCATGCTTCAGTAACTGTTTTGGGTTCTATTTTAGACAATAAGCACAAATTTACTAGTTCATCTACCATGGTAATATTTCTCCTTGTTAAAACACCTTTTTTTTTATCTCCAATAATCTAATCTTCAGAATGATTCTTCTACACATACTTGGGGGTCTTAGGGATCCTTTCTAGAGCATCTTCTTCATCAACTTGCTTCTTCTTTTCCTTTTCTTCCTATCTGCAAGGGGTCTCATTAGATTCATATCCTTCTAATAGTACTGAGATTTGATATGGTTCTTCATCCACTTTTACATTTGCACTTTCCACTAATTTCTTCAGCCTCTTGTTGTAGCACCTGTAAGCCTTGCTCTTTGTAGAATATCAAAGGAAGATTCCTTCATCTAATCTTGTATCAAACTTTCCCAAGTTTTCTTCATCTCTCCCAATGTAGCACTTACTTCCAATCACTCTAAAGTATTTTATAGTAGGAGTTCTTCCATACCATAGTTCATATGGAGTCTTTAAACTATTGACCTATTGGGACAAAATTTCAAACCCCAATAATTCATCCATAAGATCCATTTCCCACCATACACTTGAAATAATCATCTATTTGTAAATTTTAAATCAACATTCCCATAATAAAATCATCCACAGTATTCGCCTTAGACCCACAAAAATTCATATTACCTACACCGTAAATCAAATTCTTAACCCTCACAGACTTATTGAGAAAAGAACCCTCGGTGTATCAGTAAGACTTCTTCAAGGATCACTTCGACACCCCAAAAAGATGTTAAGAAGAGATTGAGAGATCGGTGTGACACCTAAATGTGTCACACTGATAAAATGATAAAATTAAAAAATTGCTTGGCACATATTTCAAACTAACATTTCAAGTTCGAGGAGACAAAGATATCAGAGAGTCAGGATGAGTCTTTAAAGGGTCTCTTCGACATTCTGACCCATTAGGAGCATATCGAGGAGATTGCAAAATATCACCATAACATATCATTTCGGCATGACGGGGTGACTTAGACTACTATCTTACTGAAAAGCCGATGGAAATTTCAGAATGTCGAAGAGAATATATATTTAGTCTTCCCAAAAAATTGAACATGTCGATAATCAAGAAAGCATCGAAGCGGAGCACATATATCGAAAGGACGGGATTTCAGCAAGACCACCATTTGAGCCATAATGAAATCCTAATGAAATTAAAAAAAATAAAACCCCTTAAGTGAAATGATTATTTTGGTGAGGTGACAGAAGGTGCTCTATTGAGAGAAATAAATGTTTTCTCGATGATTTGAAAGCTGCCATTAATGCTCAGAGTAGAGTAAATAAAGGAAATCTTGAAACATTTGGTTCAGTACGCAAGCACGGGAGCTGGGGTAAGCATTTGCAATGAATACTATTCGGCTTTCCAAGTAAGTGTTCTGAGCTTAAAATCTAAGCTTTCTAAATTGCACTTGAAAATCTCTTGCATTATATTATGGAAGAAATGCATGAGAACCCTAAGGATAAAAGGCAGAAGTTGAATGAGAGACACCTAAAAAAGGATCTAATAGACCAGTGTCTGAAGTCAGGACAAAAATCTCAGAGGAATGCCTAGCTAAAACCAAATGCAGAAATACTGGAATATGAATACAAACAAGTAGGAGATGTATGGACTCCCATAAGGGGGTATGACCTATTCATCTACCATTATAAGAAAATGCATAGGCGCTTCCCTATTTTGAACCCATGGAATTTGAATTTAGGGAAATTGATAGTACCAAACATCTTTGTGAATGTTGAATTTCTAAGACTAGTAGCTGGAAGTTATAACCTAGAGAACTGTATGATTGAATTAAAGGATGGAACAAGATTTATCCCTGTCAACCGCGATTACATAGTGATGGTTTTCCAATTAGATACTGGCTTTGATGTATAACTCAAGATTAGGAATTTGATCAGTGAATATTATAATTTGAGCAACAACTAAAAGAGATGGACTTTGCCTATGCACAAACCCCGTGACGAAAACAACAAGCTAAGGGTTTTATTAGTCATAGAGGATCCCCCATATTCCATTGAATTGTTTGAAGAATATTTCTAGTATACTTATTATTCTGTGTGCCAATTGTTAGGGTTTGAGGCTTCTAAGTTTATGGAAGTTGCTCCTATGGTCCTAGCAACTGATATTCAAAGCCAACAAGCCCTACATTTTGATTATGCTGAGTTTTTAGCAAGTACCCTTCACTATGAATTGGTCTCCATCAAGGGAGGAGGGAGTAAATTCAGGCATTACTCTACTAATGCATATTGTCTTGTATGAAGGACAAAACTTGGGGTTGTGGAATAAATGCTTGGGAGTCAAGGAATTAGATATGAATGGACATGTAAAACCCATCCAGAGATGGACTGCTATATGGGACAATAGGTGTGATAAGTCCCATTACATCTATTTTGAAGAATATTTTTTAAAACCAGTATATAAGCACCTAGGGCATCCTTGTAAGTACAATCTGTCACTAGAACTTCAAAAAATTTTAAGGCCAAAGGACAATCATGAACCAAGGAAATTCACTCATAATTGGGGAGATTGGTATTCCTACATTGATTGTACAAAAATAAGGGTGTTCAAATTTGAAGGATCTCCTCTGCTATTACCAAAGGCTTGTCTTGATAGAGTTGCTTATCTAGAGATTGTAAGACAACTTGCTTTCTCTAATTTTATGCATCTAAAAAGACACAATAAGCAGTCACTTATGCTAGGCACTTTGTGTTTTGGGGATTTTATAGTCATGTTAGAAAAAGGATACCAATTAATTGATAAAAAATTGGAGCATTTCAGGCTACCATTAGGGAGTTGCAGAGAAAGTTTTGATCTAGAGAATTTTATAAGTAGTATCAAAATAAAATCAAAATCTTAGGAAGTATAATCATGTTTTATTTTTTGATGATGACTGGTTAGAAACTGTGATGAGCAAGTTGCAATTGAGAGACGAGATTTGTATTACTAGATAACATTGGCTGAGGCTTGGAGGGTAGCCAAAAACCCCACTTATAATGGTACATTCATGGATATTAATGATCCCATTGAAAGGTTGAATACATTGATAACAAATGTTGTAGATTTGATTCAAAATGTCCCTTCTTATGTGTTTGAAAGAGAAGGAAGAGTTGTTAGAAGAACTCAAGCAGAAGATGAGGTTCCTATTTCCTAGTTACCTCCTCAACAATTTCCTGGAATCTCTTTTGAAGAAGAAAGTGAAGAAGAGAAGAATAAAGACTTGCAAGCATCCTCTTCTCTTATCAAGGAATATCAGCCTCTAGTAGATAGAGAGGAAGTCACAATAGAGACTTCTGATGAATTGACAGATGATGTGAGATACCTGGCTAGTAAGAATTTCATTGCAGATGCTGATTTTATCAAAACTTAATAATTCAAAGCATTCTTATATGACTATAAAGGAAAACAAGCCAGAGAAAAAATGAAGGATATCACTCATGAGGTTCAAGAGGAAGTTCTGTAATAACTTCAATCAGAAATAGATAATACCATGAGAGAACTGACACTAGAAAAGGGTAGAGAATTGCTCAAGGAAGCAGGAGTGGTGTTGGTTCTTGGATGGGACATGACTTCAGCTATTGTTTTTGATACTTTCAGAAAGAATCAAGAAAAAAAGATGGAGCTTAGTGTCGAGGCATTTGATAAGAGTAAAAGTGGATCATGCTATGACCCTGATAAGAGGATATTGCTGATATGGTCACTCTATCCTCCACACAAAAAGCCTCAGGTCATAAATAATCTTGATGAGGCATTTTGCCATCTGATGATTCAATGAGTTGAGGACAGAGATCCTATTGAGACTGTTGACCTAAATATCAATGTTGCAAGATTTACTAAAGCACAGATTGAACAGTTGATGAGGAAAAATAATGCTTATATAGCTGAAAATGTAAAATTAAGATAGGAAGTGGCCACTTATAAAGATAAACTACCTGCACCAAGCTCTTATTCACCTTACCTGGGGAAGGATCAAAAGGTCATGGAAGCAAAAGATGATTCAAATTACTGGAAGCACAAGGCAGAAAAGTCTCAGAAGAAAAGTGAGCATCTTGAGGTTGAAATAAAATCAGTCATGTACAATATGGCCTCATCTTTAATCCAAAGAAGGTTTGATAATATAATGAAGTTTAGTGATCAAACTTGGAACATGCATAAAAGAACATATCTTGCACATCAAGAGCACAAAAGGCTTCATTTAAGGATGTTGGAAAAGAAAGAAGAATTGAGTACTAAGTCAGATGTCGAAGGTCAAGTACTCTAAGAATATAATAGTTTGATTATTGAACATGAGAAGTATAACACAATGTTGACAGATGACTTAAATGATTTTGATCAACACCATGAGCTAACATTTCCAAACTTCTTCTTTGGAAATGATCTATGAGATAAGGATGATTGGGTAAGGGAAATGAGACAAATACTACCACTGCTCCTAGATAAGGTAAATGATGAAGAAAAAGTGATAGACAATGTAGGTGTCTAGGACAACACTGAGAGGGGGGGTGAATCAGTGTTATATAAATTTTAACCTTTTGCAAATTTAACTTTCAAGACATGAAGAAAGAAAGATATCATTGATTTGTTATACACATGTGCACATAACTGAGAATGAAGGAAGAGAATAAAACTTCATGAGTAAATCCTTCACACACACAGAGAGAAGATCAATATGAATCATGACACAAGATTTGCACAAGTGGAAAACCCTTGAGGGGTAGAAAAATCACTCCAAAACAGCCTCACTAGCTTTATCAAAAATCTCACTGATTACAATATTTAGAAGCACCAACTTCAAGGAGCACCAACCCCTAATTCATTTAGAAGCACCAACTTCAAGGAGCACCAACCCCTAATACATACAGAACAAACTGCAAAGTGTGCAAGAAATGATTCCCACTCAATTTGATTTGCACCATTATATTCTCTGTGTTTCATCATACATCCTTATACTTCCTATTTGATTTTCAAATCAAGACCATCTTCTTTTTTTCACTTCTGCAAACAATCTCCTCTTACAAATCTTTGTAAACAATTATCTCTGCACATTCAATTTCCAACTGTCATACAAATTGTCTTCATATAAAATTCATATTCATTACAACTGTATCCTTCATATCATCTACATCATTGATCTGCATTTTTTTTTATATTCTCTGTCAAAAAAATGAATCTTGATCCTCATGTGGCCATCTGTATAAAAATTCTTCCAAGAAAATCATTCCTTTGATCTTATATTTTCTGGCAAGCTCTTTGAAAAATCTTCTCATTCTATCTGAAAAAAAAATCTTTCTTCTTCCATTCAAACTCTTCAATCTTTTGATATTCTTCAAAATATTGTCCCTTAAAAAAAATTTATGTTCATTTGAAAAATAAATCTTCCAATAAAAACATTTGAGTCTTCTTATAAAAAGGCCAATAAAATCTTCTTTAAAAATAATACTTTCAAAACAAAAATCTCTTTCCTTATTGGACACTATGCCACGAGAGGAAACAATAGAAAGTTTCTCCACAAAATCTGCCCTTTTTGCAAATACTAAGATTAGCTTTATAATGCTTATCTTGCAGTCTTACCTTTTCGACAGTTAAAGCACTTCAAAAAACATACTCAGGAGTAAACCTTTCTAAATTAAATCTTCACCAATGATTCTAGTTTTCGCGCCCATCATGCTTTCAAACATAGCCCTTCATAAGCTTTTTCCTGCTTATAACATGTACATTTGACCTGAAAGACTGATTTTCTTAGCCATGGGGCTGGTCACCATATGAGGAGGACCCCCTTAAGTCTTCACTTAAGTGGTTGGTCACTTATGATAGCAGGTAAATGAGAATTCATAACAAAAAGTAAAACTTGTCATATACGGGCAAAAAAGGTGAAATAAAAAATTAGTCTTTAGGATATTAAAGCCTTAATAATTTTTTAAGTCTTCTTCTCACCCAATGAAGACTTAAAAACATTAAATCCTCTGAATATAGACAATGGGTAAAAATCACCAACAGTAATATAAACATGGACAATTCAGGAAGAACATGATATGAAAAACATCAACTTTGTGAGAAATATGCTTAACACCAATAGCTTCAAGATAACCTTGAATCTCCACATCAAAATCAATGAACCCTTTTCAACAACACCAACACAAACAAGTATAGGTTTCTTCAACAATTTCACTGCAGCAACTCCATACCCTTGGTATCAAAAAGATATAAAATATGAGTCTTTGAACACCTTATTGCTCCTATCTAGATGATATCCTGAAACAAAAGAACGAGCACTCCTTATGAACAACACAAGGATACAAACAACATGTTTTGATGAAACTTGCATAACAACTCAACAACATCAACTGATCAAATCAAACACTCTGCATTCATGTACCATTCTCTGCAAGTACCACTTTTTGCAAGCCTTTTTCATGACATCATCATGAGTAAAATATCTTGACATAACCAAAGAACATATGAAGACAAAGACACATTATAAAGAATGCATCTTGATCATCCTAATCAAACTATCAACTTTAGAAACACCAATGAACATCATGATCCTGACATGATATTGCATGACATATAAAGCACTTGTTAACCTTCTTATATGAATCCTTTGCATATGAACAACTCCATCATGATCAACCACACTTTTAATGTCTTGATGATCCCAAAATGATCTGTGCATTGGACCCATGTGACAAAACATATCCTGATCAAATGAGATTCATGCCATATCTGCATCTGTATAGATCACTTCAAACAAAGATCATTTCATTGCTCTGTCTTGATATGATGTCATAAACTCATCCTTGTTCCAACCTTGATGACCAAACATTCACACTGACCAAGCTGCAACATGATAACAAGATAAACACAAAACCTTACCATATGATAACAGAAAGAACACACAAGATGATGTAAACTTTCCACATGATGATGTGAACTCTTGCTCCTGTTAGCAACTTCACATAACTCCTGATTAGTGACCTTCAGTTGCTTACTAATATCAACCCAAGATCCTGCAAGACCTTTTTGACATCAATGACAATCAATCTCCATCAAGACAATACCTATCAGTGCCTCGAAAAGATGTTCACCCTAGAATTCACTGAGTGATATAATTGCCTTAGATACTTGTGTCAACCAGTAATATATTGATCACCTCGCCAGGGTGAACATGTTTATATCTAGGACATAGTAAAAATACATGGGTGCAAAGAGAAATTTTTGAGCAGGTACCATGGACTTGTCAAAATTGATCATGAAGAGGATGACTTTGTTAGACCTATGGTCATGAGTCTACCTCTGATGAATAACTGAGCACAGTGTTGATCACCTTGCGTATCTGCAAACTACTTTCTTATTTTCTTAATTATTGCATTAGTTAGGAATATACTTATGAAAAGACATGTCTTTTTGGCCTAAAACTTGTTTCACATCCCTTAAATAAGGAATACCAAGGCCTCTTCAAATCATCAAATCAATTACAAGACTATTATTTTATATATGAAAGTAAATCTTGGACTATTTATGTTATTCTGTATTTCTATGTGCTATGAGCGTATAAATTAATGCAAAGGAGTTGAATTTTATTTGGTGGATCATACTTATTTGGTGTTCAATTGTTCTATTAAATTTCATGATTATGGGCTGCATGGTTGTCTCCAAAATGGTTTCTTATTTTTTTTAAGTTAATATATCAAGGGTATGTTTAATTTAGCAGTGCACATTTTCTATCCCTGTGTGATCTGTTTGATTAGTTTTAGTGATAAGTTGATTTAGGTCCTGCTCAAGTGGTCTGTGTTTATTGATCTCTGCCTAGAGTTAAAATCCTTTGAACAAGTCCTCTTAGTTGGTTTCCTTCCCACTAGAATTAAAATCCTTTGCTCTGGTCACAACAATTTAGGAAATATTAAATTTCATGATTATGGGCTGCATGGTTGTCTCCAAAATGGTTTCTTAGTTTTTTTAAGTTAATATATCAAGGGTATGTTTAATTTAGCAGTGCACATTTGCTATCCCTGTGTGATCTGTTTGATTAGTTTTAGTGATAAGTTGATTTAGGTCTTGCTCAAGTGGTCTGTGTTTAAATTGATCTCTGCCCAGAGTTAAAATCCTTTGAACAAGTCCTCTTAGTTGGTTTCCTTCCCACTAGAATTAAAATCCTTTGCTCTAGTCACAACAATTTAGGAAATATCATTAGGATTTCATAAGAAGAACCCTGCAACTCAACATCCTTGCACATCTATACAAAGTATAGATTTTTATAAGTGCCCAACAATTCAACTTAAACCAAACATATAAGTCCGTCTGCCATTAACTCTTGACCCCTTAGCCCAATAGATAAAGTACTGATCATACTCATTTCTAAAACTCATATAAAATCTCATTCCTATTTTCAAAACTGCAAACATCAACATTAGAAGAAGTTTATACTCTTACATCTACTTCATACCCACTTTCTAGCATGAAGGTTACCTTAAATCTACATTAGTCATTAAGGTATATCCACCTAGGTTTGGCAAAGCCTGAAGTGAAGGGGGTTTAGCCATATCTACCCTATGTTAGTTAGCCAAAAATGTGAAGAGAGATTGGCAACCTCTTAGGGTTAACAACCTACGTTTTTGAGACCTAACAGAATTGGTGACTCTACTAGGGACACACACAAGGAAACTTGGTAAGAGACCATATCCTTAGAGTCAAAAATTTGAAAAGCATAACTCTAGTAGTCAAGGAGAACCCAAAATATTAATTAATCCTCTTAAGTGACGTGGCGACTCTATATAGAATACAAATCATTTTATGTCTTAGAGTATAGTAGTTTCTTAACATGTATGGTAGGAGATCTAAAGATGATGTTAAAAAACTGCAATCATCCCCACCTCTAAGAGCTCACTCAAAGAAAACTGGGTTATCTAACCAATCTCAACGCAATAATGACTAAAATACTCTAGAAGATACATCAGAATAGCCAATCATAATTCATAGCAATTTCACTCCCCTGCATGAATCGGAAGAACTAGAATCCATAAGCTATCATGCCCAGTCTGATGATATCTTAGCATAGTACATACCTGACCCTCAGAAACAACTTGAATATGAGGCCCAGGTTCTGATGGAAATAGATCAAAATCAGGCAACATATGATTTCAAGATGTCATTGGAAAATAATGAAGAAACTCGACAAGAATTTGTGGATCAAATGATTGCTGCACAAGTTCATAATAGTCCACTAAAAGATATGAGGAATAGGGATGAGATGCAACAAGATTTGCCCAAACTACAGGAAGAACTTGAGTTGGCCAAATGAAGAGAGGAAGAAGAACGGTTGAAACAAGAGTTACAACAAGTAAAGAATAGAACTAAAACAACCAACTCAAAGTATACCCCCTCATAAACGAGGAAGGCATACTCTAACAAATACAAAACAGAGTTCCCACTAGAATGCAAGTAGCTCATACAATTCACAACCACCACTTGGAAACCATATCCAGCAGAATATTCCTCCATGAAATCCAAGACCACCCAATACTCATAATATTCCTCAACATACAGTTAACCCTTATCCACCCCCTATTTAATGACATATTCCACCTCAACATCAAAATGTGAACATGAACCCTCACCCTAATCCACAACAACATCCCCCTCATAATTATTTCCAATTGAACCAACAACCTTAGAATCAGTAGCATCTGAATCAATGCCTATAAAGACCTTTGAATATCAATAGATACAGATAGCTAGACTTGTTTGGATATCAAGCATGTCCTGATCCTATTGATAATGATATAAGGAATGCTTTCCCAAATTTTACTGGGGACAATGCTATCTCTACTAAGAAGCACATTAGAAGTTTTGAAATAGTCATGGATAATTTTGAAGTATAATATGAAGATGTTCATATGAAATTATTCATATTGTCTCTTGTTGATGATGCTAGGGACTGGTGCAAAAATTTGCCTGATGCATCAATTTATTCTTATGAAGACTTCAAGACCCAATTTAAGGAACAATATGGGAGCCAGTTTGATCCAAATTTTGTTGTCCATGAACTGACAAGTATCTAGAAGAATTATAACAAATCTGTGATTAACTTCAATCAAAGGTTTTCAAAAATCTACCACAAGATTCCATTTGAGTTAAAACATCTAGATCGCATGGAATTAGATTTATACCTAAATGCTTTTGATCCTAAAACTAGATATGAACTCAGAAACAAGGCCCCCATGACCTTGGTAGAAGCACAAAAGGTAGCCATTAGTATTGAGAACAATAGGAGAGCAGTAGGGAAGCTTGGGAAAAGAGAAAATCTAAAGATTGCACCAAGTCCAAATAATAACCAAACAAAATAGAACAATTATTATAGGAATGAGAGGCCAAGGCTACATGACATGCCTTATAACACCAATTGGAAAGATGGGAGGCCTCTGGATAATAACAAAAAGTAGAATTATGGAAAGGGTACTCCTGACCCCTTGAAAAGAAATGGGGCACATGTAGTAGAAAATAACCCATGGTGACTAGCATGTAATTTGCCCCATTCACCTAACTATTGTGTGGTGGCATAGTTAGTAAAAGAAGAAGAAACATCTTATGGTCAGGAGAGAGATAACCATACCATAAATATGCTAGAAATTAGACCTCACCAAATTGATGAGGAGTACTCATCTATAGAAGAGGATGGATATCAATATGATGTGGGAAATCAAAGGTATAACATTAATATGGGAAGACAAGAGGTGTTCTCAGATCAGGAGGATAACTTTGAGAAAAATATTCACAATCCTAATATACCATCACATCACCAATGGAGGAAACCAACTGAGGAAGAAAGGAAAGCTCTCACAATGGCTGTGGTGGCACAAGCAAAGAATAGCTATAATTTGAGAAATAGCGTAGTCAATACAGACCAAGGAACACCTTGGATTGTCTTTGTAAAGAATCAAAATCACATTAAAGATAACATGAGGTGTACACATAAAGAACCGACAAAAATTGAACAGGGTAAGATAAAGGATAAATTACCAATTGAAGAAAAGGGGCATGTAAAAGTAGGAAAAACTAATCAAACAATGATCCCTTCATTTGACATGGCCCAGGCAATATCTGAAGTAAATATATCAGTGCCACTTCTTGAGATGATGAAGATGGATCAATATAGAAACACAATGATCAAAGTGATTTCAGATGCACCAAATAAGAAACAAGAAAAACCTGAAAGCAAAATAAATAGTGTTTCACAAGATACCATTAGAACTCCTGAAGTATACCTTGGTGATACCTTGACAAAGAATCAATCTCTGTTGATAAGAAACAAACTGGTGAGGAATTGCATGATTGATTTAGGGGCAGCCATGAACATTATGCCAATGGTCGTCATGGAGTTAGGTATGTGGGTTGACACCACATATGGTAAATGTTACGCAATGGATAATAGATCCATCCCAGTTGTGGGCATTATGTGGGATGTGGAAATAAGGTTAGCCTCCTACCCTGAGGCAGTATATTAGATTGACATCACTGTGGTAGATAGCCCACCATACTATGGAATGTTGTTATCTAGACATTGGACTAATTAGAGGAAATGTCCAATTGGATCTATCTTATGCTACCATACTGGTAGGAGGAAGAGAAGTTAAGCTTTGTAGAGAGCCAAGGTATGAGAATATCATAGAACACATTGATCAAAACCAAATAATTTTTTTCTGTGATACAGACCTTGGTACATTTAGAAATTAAAAAAGCTAACCAGAGCTACAAAATATTGATCCTATACATCAAGAAGCCCAACTCTATGAATGTGGTGTATGGAGAATGTATTTTAATAGTGCATGTAGTAAATCTAGTAATGGGGTAGGGCTGTTATTTATTTCACCAACTGGTAAGACTTTCAAATATTCATTCCTGCTAACATTTGAATGCACCAACAACATAGCAAAATATGAGGCGCTTCTCATCAGGTTGAACATTGCTATAAAACATAAAATAAAATTCCTTGCTGTGTATGGGGATTCATAACTGATTGTCTCTCAAATCAGGGGGAAGTATTCATCAAAAAAAAAGAGATTGAAACAATATAGAAATGTTGTTTGGGATGATATTGAGCTATTTGATGCATTCTCTATAAATTGGGTGGATAGATCCAAGAATATGATGGCAGACTTCCTAGCAAACATAGCCCTAAAAAAGGATGATATCACATTGGTAGGCATCACTAAAGTGGAATTCAAAGACAGACTTGCCATCCCTGATAACATATATAATTGGCAAGTGTTTGAAGATGACAATGATTTGATCAAATTCCTACATTGTGTAGACCAGTATGAATCCCAATAGATTGACTTCAATGCATATGTGGAAAACATTGATGGCAAGGAAACTCTTTTTGGAAAGGAAGTGGTATAATTAAAAACAAATAAGAAACCCAAAGGTCTCATAGCACTAGAAAGGGTGTTTGATGCACATGACCGATTCAAGGCAAAAGATATACCAATCAAACAGAATGATCTTGAGGAAATAAATCTTGGAACACAGACAACCCCAAAAAACATGTACATTGGGAAAAAAACTCAACCCTAAAATTAGAAATATGCTCATTGATTTGCTTAGAAAGTACAAGCATGTATTTGTATGGTCTTATGATGATCTGAAAGCATACTGAGAAGACCTCTTTCAACATGAAATACCATTCAAACCGTTTAGGCAAAAACAAAGGCCTATAAACCCCACATTGGCCCCCAAGATGCAAGAGGAACTTACAAATCTTAGGGAAGGAGGTATTATCGAGCCTATTAGGCATTCTTCTTAGGTTTCAAATTTGGTACATGTAAGGAAGAAAAATGAGGACATAAGACTATGTGTGGACTTTAGAAACTTAAATAAATCTTCACTCAAAGATAATTACCCCCTCCCTAATATGGATGTAATGTTGCAAAAGGTCACAGGTTGTGAATTGTTGTCCATGCTGGATAATTTTTTAGGGTACAATCAGGTGAAAGTAAAAGAATTAGAACAATTTAAAACTGCTTTCACCACACCTTGGGGAACATATGTCTATGTAAGGATGCCATTTGGACTCACTAATGTCGGGGCAACATTCTAAAGGGAAATGGATGTGGCCTTTGCTGATCTAATCAATGAGATTATGGTGGTCTATCAAGATGATTTGATAGCATACTCCAAGAAAGCCAAGGATCATTGTGCACATTTGGAGAAAATTTTCATTAGAGCCTTGGAATATGGGATCTCAATGAATCCAAAAAAGTGCCACTTTGTTGTAACAAAAGGAAAGTTACTTGGTCACATAGTCTCGAAAGATGGAATAAGGATTGATCCAGCAAGAGTGGAAGCTATTGATAAAATCCCTATCCCCAAAACTATGAAGACCATACAATCTTTCTTAGGTCAAATCAATATCTTCAGGAGGTTTACACCAAATTTTGTAGAGATAGTTAAGCCCATTTATAAAATGTTGAAAAAAGGTGAAAAGGTGGATTGGATAGAAGAGGCTGTTGAATCTTTTGAATCTATTAAGAAGGCAATCAAAGAAGCTCCTCTGTTGAAATCACCTAAGTTTGACAAACCATTTCAGATATTTTCCTTTGCATCATTCCACATAGTAGCTGTAGTAATGTTGCAAAAGAACAAAGAAGAGTTTGAGCAACCAATTTCATTCTTTAGCAAATCACTTCAAGGGGCTGAACTGAAATATGACATAATATAAAAACAGACATATGCTCTAGTAAAAGTTGTCAAAGCATTCATACCTTATCTAATAGGAGCTCAAGTAATAGCATAGTAGCATATGTACCAAATTCTGCAACAAAGGATGTATTTGTTCAAAATGAGGTTACTGTATGGAGATGTAGATGGATTAATAGAATCCAAGAATTCAATATTGAAATCCAAATCACTAAACTTGTTAGAGGATAGGGCCTAGCAAGATTGATAGAAAAATTAAATTTGGAAGTAGCACAAGTCCGTAATATAGATGACAAAGATAGTAACAATATTGCCAGTATAGAACATACATCTTCGTATATTCAAATAATGTACTATCTAAAGAATTTGAAGTGTCCTAAAGGCCTAAATGATAATAAGAGAAGAACACTTAAACTTCAGGCCTCAAAGTATGTCTTTATGGATGGAGATTTGTACTGGAAAAATAAAGATGGTATTTTATTACTATGCCTAGATAAGACACAGGCTGAAAACATGCTACAAGAAATGCATAAAGGTGTCTGTGGAAGAAATTTCTCAGCCAAGACCACTGCCCATAGAATACTGAGAGCTAGGTACTATTGGCCTGAAGTATTAAAAAATGCACACAGTTATGTTAGAAGATGTGAAGCTTGCCAAAGGTTTTCTGGTAAACTCAAGTATCAAGGGACCCTACCACTAAAACCGATGCAAATAGAAGCTCCATTTCACCAATGGGGACTTGATTTCATTGGAGAAATCACTAAGAAATCAAGCGGAGGGCATAAATGGATTCTAGTCACCACTGACTATTTCACAAAATGGATAGAAGCCATTCTGACAAAACGGGCTACTAGCAAAGCGGTGATAAAATTTCTCATGGAAAATGTCATTACTAGGTTTGGAGTACTAGTAAGACTTGTCACAAATAATGACATGTGTTTTAGATCTGAAGAATTTAGGTCATTATGTGAATCTTATGGTATAGTAATTTCATATGCTTCACCATATTACCCTTAGGCAAATGGACAGGCTGATTCCAGTAACAAGAGCATTATCAAGATAATTAAGAGAGTCTTGGAGAATAACAAAAAAACATGGGATTCAAAATTAAGTACTATGGGCATATAGGGTTACTATAAAGAAAGCCATAGGGAAATCACCATTTGAACTAGTATATGGTGTACAGGCTAGGTTACCCATGCATAATCTTATACCAATTTGTAAGTTTATTCTTCAAGAAGATCTGCATATCCCTGAGCCCATGGAGGAAAGATTAGAACAATTAATTGAACTTGATGAAGTAAGGATTGAAGCCCAGAAACAGAATGAGAAATTGCAGTTCCAGACAAAATACCTCTTTGACAAAAGGACCAAGGAAAGAAAATTCAAAATAGATGATATGGTCCTCATGTGGAATGCTAGGGCACAAGATAAGAGAAAACATGGAAAATTTGAGGAATTATGGGTAGGACCATTTGTCATTACTGACAAGTGTGGTGAAGATTCCTATTATTTACAAAACATGAGTTGTGAAGAACAAGAATTGTCAGTACATGGACAATTCCTGAAACATTTCTTCTCATAAGATCTTTCCATGCACAATATATTTTAGGAGGACAAGGAATTGCCAGTGTATGGACAATTCCTGAAATTCCTCCTCTCTCTAAAGATTTATTCCATGCACAGTAGATTAGGATTCCATTCTCTACATCCCGCTACCATTGGTCTGCAACCTAGATTGTGGATTCTTGCAATGACTTCATAGTCATTCATCCCCAGCCAGAGCCATTGTTGGAACAAAATTTTGAACCCCAAGAATTCATCCATAAGATCCATTTCTCGCCATACAATTGAAATAATCATTTATTTGCAAATTTTAAATCAACACTCCCATAAAAAAATCATGCACCATATTCACCTTAGACCTACAAAAATTCATATTACCTACACCGTAAGTCAATGTCTTAACCCTCACAGACTTATTCAGAAAAGAACCCTTGGCGTATCGGTAAGACTTCTTCAAGGATCACTTTGACACCCCAAGAAGATGTTAAGAAGTGATTGGGAGATTGGTGTGACACCTAAATGTGTCACACTGATAAAACGATAAAATTAAAAAACTTCTTGGCACATATTTCGAACTAACATTTCAAGTTCAAGGAGACAGAGATATTGGAGAGTCAGGATGAGTCTTTCAAGGGTCTCTTCGACATTTCGACCCATTAGGAGCATATCTAGGAGACTGCAAAATATCGGCATAACACATCATTTCAACATGACGGGGTGACTTAGAATGCTATCTTATTGAAAAGCTGATGCAAAATTTAGAATGTTAAAGAGAATGTATATCCAGTCTTCCCAAAAAAATGAACATGTTGATAATCAAGAAAGCATCGAAGGGGAGCACATATATCAAAAGGAGTGAATTTCGGCAAGACCACCATTTGAGCCACAACAAAATGCTGATGAAATAAAAAAATAAAACCCGTTAAGTGAAATGATTATTTTAGCGAGGTGACAGAAGGTGCTCTATTGTGAGAAATAAATGTTTTCCCGCTGATTTGAAAGCAACTATTAATGCTAAGAGTAGAGTAGATAAAGCAGACCTTGAAACGTTTGGTTCAGTACACGAGCACAGGAACTGGGGTAAGCATCTACAACGAATACTATTCAACTTTCCAAGTAAGTATTCTAAGCTTAAAATCTAATCTTTCTGAATTGCATTTGAAAATTCTCTCACATTATATTATGGAAGAAACACATGAGAAACCTAAAGCTAAAAGGAAGAAGTTGAATGAGAGACACCTAAACAAGGATCTAATAGACCAGTGTCCAAAGTTAGGATAAAATCTCGGAGGAATGCCCAGCTAAACCCAATTGCAAAAAAACCTAAGAATATAGACAACTAGGAGATGTATGGACTCCCATAAGGGGGTACGATCTCTTCATCTACCATTATAAGAAAATGCATAGGCTCTCCCCCTATTTCGAACCCATTAAATTTGAATTTAGGGAAATTGATAGTACCAAACATCTTTGTGAATGTTGAATTTCTGAGACTGCTAGCTGGAAGTTATAACCCATAGAATTGTATGATTGAATTAAAGGATGGAACAAGATTTATCCCTGTCACCCGGGATTACATAGTGATGGTTTTCCAATTAGATAGTGGCTTTGACGTACAACTCAAGATTAGGAATTTGATCAGTGAATATTATAATTTGAGCAACAACTACAAGAGATGGACTTTGCCTATGCACAAACCTCGTGATGAAAACAACAAGATAAGGGTTTTCTCAGTCACAGAGGATCCCCCATATTCCATTGAATTGTTTGAAGAATATTTCTAGTATACTTATTATTCTATGTGCTAATTGTTAGGGGATGATGCTTCTATGTTTATGGAAGTTTTTCCTATGGTCCTAGCAACTGATATTCAAAGAAACCAAGCCCTACATTTTGATTATACTAAGTTTTTAGCAAGCACCCTTCACAATGAATTGGTCTCCATCAAGGGAGGAGGGAGTAAATTCAGGCATTACTCTCTACTAATGCATCTTGTCTTGTATGAAGGACAAAACTTGGGGTTGTGGAATAAATTCTTGGGAGTCAGGGAATTGGATAGGAATGGACATGTAAAACCCATCCAAAGATGGACTGCTATATGGGACAGTAGGTGTTATAAGTCCCATTACATCTATTTTGAAGAATATTTTTTAAAACTAGTATATAAGCACCTAGGGCATCCTTGTAACTACAATCTGTCACCAGAAATTCAAAAAATTTTAAGGCCAAAGGACAATCATGAACCAGGGAAATTCACTCATAATTGGGGAGATTGGTATTCCTACACTGATTGTACAAAAATAAGGGTGTTCAGATTTGAAGGATCTCCTCTGCTATTACCAAAGACTTGTCTTGATAGAGTTGCTTATCTAGAGATTGTAAGATAACTTCCTCTCTCTAATTTTATGCATCTAAAAAGACACAATAAGCAGTCATTTATGCCAGGCACTTTGTGTTTTGGGGATTTTATAGTCATGTCAGAGAAAGGATACCAATTAATTGACAAAAAAATGGAGCATTTTAGGCTATCATCAAGGAGTTGCAGAGAAATTTTTGATCTAAAGAATTTTATAAGTAGTATCAAAATAAAAACAAAAGCTTAAGAAGTATAATCATGTTTTATTTGTCGATGACGACCTGGTTAGAAACTGTGATGAGCAAGTTGCAATTGAGAGACGAGATTTGTATTACAAGATAACATTGGTTAAGGCTTGGAAGGTAGCCAAAAACCCCACTTATAACGGTGCCTTCATGGATATTAATGATCCCATTGAAAGGTTGAATATATTGATAACAAATGTTGTAGATTTGATTCAAAATGTCCCTTCTTATGTGTTTGAAAGAGAAGGAAGAGTTGTTAGAGGAATTCAAGTAGAAGATGAGGTTCTTATTTCCCAGTTACCTCCTGAACAAAGTCCTGAAATCTCTTTTGAAGAAGAAAGTGAGGAGGAGAAGAATAAAGAATTGCAAGCATCCTCTTCTCTTATTAAGGAATATCATCCTCCAGTAGATAGAGAGGAAGTCACAATAGAGACTTCTGATGAATTGACAAATGATGTGAGATACCTGGCTAGTCACAATTTCATTGCAGATGCTAATTTTATCAAAACTTCATAATTCAAAGCATTCTTATATGAATATAAGGGAAAACAAGCCAAAGAAAAGATGAAGGATATCACTTTTGAGGTTCAAGAGGAAGTTCTGCAAGAACTTCAATCAGAAATAGATAATTCCATGGGAGAAATGACACCAGAAAAGGGTAGAGAATTGTTGAAGGAAGTAGGAGTGGTGTTGGTTCCTAGATGGGACATGACTTCAGCTATTGTTTTTGATACTTTCAGAAAGAATCAAGAAAAAAATATGCAACTTGTTGTTGAGGTACTTGATAAGATTAGAAGTCGATCAGGTTATGACCCTGATAAAAGGATATTGCTGATATGGTCACTCTATCCTCCACACAAAAAGCCTCGGGTCATAAATAATCTTGATGAAGCATTTGGCCATCTGATGATTCAGTGAGTTGAGGACACAGATCTTATTAAGACTGCTGACCTAAATATCAATGTTGCAAGATTTACTAAAGCACATATTGAATAGTTGATGAGGAAAAATATTTCTTATATGGCTGAAAATGCAAAATTAAGATAGGAAGTGGCCACTTATAAAGATAAACTACTTGCACCAAGCTCTTATTCACCTTACTTGGAGAAGGATCAAAAGATCATGGAAGCAAAGAACTGATTTAGATTATTGGAAGCACAAGGCAAAAAAGTTTTAGAAGAAAAGTGAGCAGCTTGAGGGTTAAATAAAATCAGTCAAGTACCACATAGACTCAACATGAATCCAAAGAAGGTGTGATAATATGATGAAGTTTAGTGATCAAACTTGGAACATGCATAAAAGAACATATCTTGCACATCAAGAGCACAAAAGACTTCATTTAAAGATGTTGGAAAAGAAAGAAGAATTGAGTACTAAGTCAGATGTCAAAGGTCAAGTACTCGAGGAATATAACAGTTTGATTGTTGAACATTAGAAGTATAACACAATGTTGACAGATGACTTAAATGATTTTGATCAACACCATGAGCTGACATTTCCAAACTTCTTCTTTGGAAATGATCTATGAGATAAGGATGATTAGGTAAGGGAAATGAGACAGATGCTGCCACCACTCCTAGATAAGGTAAATGATGAAGAAAAAGTGATAGAGAATACCTACCAGTGCCTTGAAAATTTGTTTGCCCTAGAATTAGCTATGAGTGATATAATTGCCTCAGATACTTGTGTGAACTAGGAATATATTGATCACCTTGCCAGGGTGAACATGTTTATATCTAGGGCATAGTAAAAATACATGGGTACAGAGATAAATTTTTGAGCAAGTACCATGGACATGTCAAAATTGATCATGAAGAGGATGACTTTGCCAGACCTATCGGTCATGAGTCTGCCCCTGATGAATAACCGAGCACAGTGTTGATCGCCTTGTGTATCTGCAAACTACTTTCTTATTTTCTTAATTATTGCATTAGTTAGGAATATACTTATGAAAAGACATGTCTTTTTGGCTTGAAGTTTGTTTCACATCCCATAAATAAGGGATACCAAGGCCTCTTCAAATCATCAAATCAATTACAAGACTCTTATTTTATATATGAAAGTAATGCTTGGACTATTTATGTCATTCTGTATTTCTATGTGCTATGAGCTTATAAATTAATGGAAAGGAGTGGAAGTTTATTTGGTGAATCATACTTATTTGGTGTTTAATTGTTCTGTTAAATTTCATGATTATGGGTTGCATGGTTATCTCCAAAATGGTTTCTTAAATTATTTAAGTTAATATATCAAGGGTATATTTAATTTAGCAGTGCACATTTGTTTTCCTTGTGTGATCTATTTGATTAGTTTCAGTGAGAAGTTGATTTAAGTCCTACTCAAGTGGTCTATGTTTATTGATCTCTTCCCAAAGTTAAAATCATTTGAACAAGTCCTCTTAGTTGGTTTCCCTGCCACTAGAATTAAAATTGTTTCCTCTGGTCACAACAATTTAGGAAATATCATGGGGATTTCATAAGAACCCTGCAACTCAACATCCTTGCACATCTATACAAAGTATAGATTTTTATGAGTGCCCAACAATTTGAGTTAAACCAAACATATAAGTCCATCCGCCATTAACTCTTAACCCCTTAGCCCAATAGATAAAGTACTGATCATACTCATTTCTAAAAGTCATAAAATCTCATTCCTATTTTCAAAACTGCAAACATCAACATTAGAAAAAGTTTTTACTCTTACATCTACTTCACACCCACTTGCCACCATGAAGGTTACTTTAAATTTGTAGTATTCATTAAGGTATACCCACCTAGGTTTGGTAGAGCCTAAAGTAAGGGGGTTTAGCCATATCTACCTCGTGTTAGTTACCCAAAAATGTGAAGAGAGCTTGGCAACCTCTTAGGGTTAATGACTTGCATTTTTGAGACCTAACATGACCCTTTCTTGCACTTTGTTTTGTATGTAGACTGTAGTGTGAATAGCTTCCCTCCAATAGATATCTAGTAGACTTGCTTCTTTCAAGATTGTCCTTGTTGCTTCTTGAATTTTCCTATTCTTTCTTTCCACCACTTCATTTTGTTGAGGAGTCCTAGGGGCTGAGAAATGCCTCTTTATTCTATGATCTTCACCAAAGGAGTTAAACTCAATGGAGATGAACTCACCACCTCTGTCAGACCTCAAACACTTGATTTTCAAATCAATTTCATTTTCAACCATAACCTTGAATACTTTAAACCTATCTAGAGCTTCTGATTTTTCTTTGAGATAAGTTACCCAAGTCATTCTAGAGTAATCATCAATCAACAACATGAAATACCTGTCACCTTGAAATATTCCTACTCTTATAGGTCCACACAGATATGTATCCACCAACTCTAGAGATCCGGTGGTAGAATACTCTTTGATCTTGAAATTCTTCCTTGTTTGATTCCAATATGACATTCCTTATAGGTTGCATTGATAGGCTTTGTAATTCTTGGAAGATCCCTCACATATTGAGTAGAGATGATCCTCACTAGGCTGTCAAAATTGATGTGACACATTCTTCTATGCCATAGCCAACTTTCATTAATTTGAGTCATAAGGCACATACCATTAGAACCTTTGAGCTGATATATATTTTCTTTTGTCCTTGTTCCTATAGCAACCATAGTTCTAGAGTTTTCTTTTCTAATTTTAAAGCCACCATCCTGAAACACAAGGTTATATCCTCTACTACACATTTATCCTATACTTAGAAGATTATGCTAGAGATCCATTACACAAAGAACATCATCTGTATTGTACTTTCCATCAAAACTGATTGAACCTTTTCCATGGATCTTAGCATATGCATCATCTCCAAACTTAACAAAACCTCCATCAAACTTCTCAAGCTTCACAAACTTATTCTTATCATCTGTCATATGATTTGAACACCCACTATCAATTAGCTAGTGGTTCTCCTCTTCTGTTGCATGGAAAGTAGTTACCAAAGCTCCTTTGATATTGTGCTCTATGTAACATGTCAACTCATAATACACAAATAATCAACTTAATTTACCTTTAAGTAATTAGTCATTATCATCATAATCAAGTTTTTGTTTAAACAATAAAGAACTTCATAATCAATAATTAAAATGGATATCTTTTCTAGATAATTTCAAGATGAAATTTACAACATTTTCCAAAGATAACATATTAGTGAATTCCTTTCACTATACAATCATAATATTTTGCTCATGGAAATAATGATAAGTTTTACATAAAATTTTTGACTATTAAGTCATCTAAAAGAATAAATTGCATCTGGAGTTTGATATCTGTCTTCATAAGCCTTGGCATGTCATCTGCTTGGGAAGGAGAGCATCACCTGAGTGCTTTTCCTCCAACCATAGACCGGTGGTCCCCCACACAACTTCCTACATGGAAGTAGCCCTACCCTTCATGAAGGGGATAGATATAAGGAACCAAATATCTTTTCCATCTGAGTCTCTAGTGTTGTGTCCTACATAATACTTCACGGTCATACAACTCTATATCCACTCTAACTATGTATGACACTACTGGAAGCATTATGCCATCTGGATCACAGTGAACCAACTAATGTACGCAGAGATGGATTCATTACTTTGGCCAAATATTTAATATACATAGATGTTTCACAATGAATGTAGTTGATTGTTCACAGAATCTAACTTGACTTAGAAGCTATCTCATCCTGTAAAGTTTTTAGACATAACTTGTCTATTCATCATTTCCTTTAATCAATTTGACTTGGTGTCATTCCTTAGAATAGGATAAATACACATATATACATAATCAATAGCATTAGGTAATCCTTAGTCCATTTGACTAGATTACTAACTCCAAATTCTAGAGTTTAATACAAGATTTCTTGTTTCAATTGCAATCCCGGAAACTGTGACTACCTGTCACCCTATTCCTTATTGGAAAAGTTTACATTCATAAATAGTTGATTACTAATATCAACACAAGAGGAAGTTGTGATAATTTCAAAAGTTCTCTAAGGAACTCATCTATGCTGTGGATTCTCATCTAATCATTCCTGATAATAACCTTATTTGGTTTACTTAAAAGTCAACAATAATAACTAATATATATATCAAGATCCAAGAACTCTCTACCTTCACGAAGGTTAACTAGAGTTATTGCAAAATAGAACCATCAAGTCATTATATCATTCAACCTTATTGACCAAGGGTTTCTTTGACTACCACATAACTAGTGGTTTTAGAAACATGCATTCAATAAAGAACATTAGTTCTATTTTGAGCTACCCAACTCAAGGTGGTCGAGAACTTCATTTTAATACATAACCTCACTGGCTTATAGTTTATAAAAGAGTACCTTGGATGGTGGCTTTATTCTTAACTGACCACCCATGGGTACAATAATGTGGTAATAACACTATTTTGGTAGTGATCAACCATACGATAACCATGGCACATATTAAACAATCTTCACTGCCTCTCAAATAAGAGAGTTTATAATACATTGCAATCAGTTAACAATAGAGGGTCAGGTTGGTAACCCTGATAACCCATATTCACCATTCCTGTAGTGATGATAGTGGCATGGTTAATGCTCTACGTCCATGTAGACACATCCATAAAGAAATATGATAACACAATCATATAGAAATATGATAACACAATTATCAACCTCAACTGCCACCTTTTTATTCCCTTGACGAGCCACATAATAATCAAAAGATATGATAGCAAAGATATCGATACATAATCAAATTTAACAAGACATGCTTCATAATATGATAGCATAACCACCAAAGCATTATTAAAGATATCACTATTAAGCTTCAAATAGTAACAACATAGTTGTTGAAGCACAGTATAGGCATAACAATGATAAGCTTTGATCATTGATAGCAAAGCTATCGAAACACAATAAAGAAATAACCATAGTAAGCTTTTAATAATGACATCATGACCATCGAAGCACAGTAAGGATATAATATTAATAAGCTTCGATTATTGACAGCAGAACTATGAAAAACAACTTAGAATAATAGTGAAAAGTTTCATTTCAAGAAACTATCTTATATCAATTATAATCTAATGACATGCATGGCTTAGGGGGCTAGCATGCAGCCACACTCAACACAGTGGCACCCTGAAACAACCAGAATACACATTATTCCATTTGCTATCATAATTGCAACATTAAGAGGTTACATGAGCACCTTTGTCTTAGTTGTTATCATATTTCCTTCAGCTCCTACATGAGCTTCCTTTCACCAAAACTGTGTTGTTCTCCCATTTTAGTTTCTCCTGATTGAACATACATGCCACACCCCAAAACACACATGAATAACAAAAGCAAATTCTAACAAGTGAACTATACCTTCTCTCTTTCAAGCGTATGGGATTTTTCCCCAACCCACAATGTAGATTAATCTCCACAAAAGTCTCCTCAAGAGCATGCCAACAACCATTTTCCCCAGTCACCCTTGTGTCCAACTGGGGTACTCCCCACTCCTTCCTTGATTCAGGGATTATGGAAGAAATACTCTCCTATGTGAGCATGAATATAGCTATCAAAAATAAGTTCTAACACAAGAGATAAATACTAATATTTTAATAAAAACCAATGTCTTTACACTATGTCATTAAGTAACATATATATATATACTGAATCAATGGTGACATCACCATTTCGATCAAGAGTCGATATTCAACAATGGCTAAGGTGCGAGAGTGGGTTGAGACCTTCTCCCCCATCACCACATTTTGCTCACATCAGTTGTAGACATTGAGCAAAGCCGAGACCCAATCGACAAACATTGACATTGGAAAACCTTGTCTCCACATCAAACCAATAATGGTCAAACCCAAGCTAAACTTGAGATAGCAACTAATGAACACATACCTTCTCTTGCAACTTGGGTTCACATAACGATCAAATTGAGACTTCAAATGGAAAACTGGTCTTTTCAAAATGTCTATCCCCTTCTCTCCGGTGATACTCTTCTTCTATTCTTGAAGGTAGGTTCCTTTCTTGGTTACAGTCACAGTCATATGAACCATGATTAGTGTATCATCAATAAATCATAAAACATTATGATAAAATAATCTCAATAACATGTAATCTCATGTCTAATCTAAGCATTAATGAATGATTTATCTTGATATTTTCCACAAACATCAAATCATTAACCTATGATTATTTATCCATTTTACCACATAAAAAGTAAGATTAAGCTTAGTCAAGATTGGGGATGTAATATATCTCCCCCATAAGAATCATCATCCTCGATGATTTAACATTTCTAAAAGTTACACCAACATAAAAAAAGTGTTTGTTCATCATAATGATAAGTTTTAAAAGAGATGAGGGAATCTTTGATGAATATCATCATAATTCTCCTAGGTGGCATTCTCTTCTACATACTGGTCCCACTAGACCTTGCATTGAGTTATCTCTTTATTATGCAAGCATAGATTATGTATTTCAAGCACCTTGATGGGATTGATCATTACCACCCTTGGGTCCTTCACCTGTAAGGCATTCCAATCAAGAATAGGAACACGATTATCCCCTGCAATATACTTTTTCAAATATGAAACATGGAAAACATTATGCATCATGACAAGAGCTGGCGACCGAGCAATTCTATATGCAACTAGGTTGACCTATTCAAGAACTTCGAAGGGACCCACATACCTAGGAGCTAGTTTGGATGTCTTTCCAAATTTAATAGAACTCTTTTGGGGTTTTACTCTTAAGAGGACTTTTTCTCCCACTGAGAAGTGCATTGCTATGCGTTTAGCATCCACATAACTTTTCTACCTATCATTCACTTCTGCTAGTCTTTCCTTAATTAGATGGACTTTCTCTTCCATTTCTGATAGCATTTCCAGACCAAGGTTAGAGCTATCTTCTATCTTATTCCAACCTATAGGAGTTCAACACTTTCTTCCATATAATGCTACAAAAGGAGCCATCTTAATCATGAAATGATAGGAATTAATTCCACAAGAGGAAGATAATCCTCCCATTTGTATTTCTGATCTATATAATACATTCTTAGTAGGTCTTCCAACACTTGGTTTGCTCTTTCAGTTTTGCCATCCGTCTCAGGATGATAAGTAGAGATTAAATGTTTAATTGAGTTCCAAGTGAGGACAATAAGTTTTTCCAAAACCTTGATGTCATACGAGCATCCCTATTTGAGATAATCTTCTCAAGAATACCATGTAATTTGAAAACTTCTTGCAAAAATTTACAGGCTATAATAGATGCCCCATCTGTCAAATTCCCAGGTATAAAATGTGCTACCTTGGTGAGTCTATCCACCACAACCAAAATAGAATTGTGCCTATTCCTAGACATAGCAAGTCCTTACACAAAATCCATGCTAATAATTTGCCATTTCCATTCTAGAATTTCATGAGGGTAGAAAAGTCATGTTGGGTGATGGTGTTCTGCCTTCACCCTCTAGCATTCTAGACATCCAGAAACAAACCTTGTAGCATCCCTCTTCATTCCCTTCTAGAAATATAAAGGCTTCACATTAGCTAGCAACTTTGTTACTCCAGGATGTCCTGAATAAGGTGCAAAATGAACCTCTTTCCACACAATATTCCTTAACTCCTCGAAGTTCAGAAAATGCATCTTTTATACCTCAATAACCCATCTGGTTAAACATAAAATCCATCTTATCAAGGATTCTAAGGATTCTCTATAAGAGCTTGTTTTACCTTCTCATAATACTCATCTCTCTTAGACTTTTGTAATACCTGATTCTTAAAATCAAAATGTATGGAGATCATTAAGGAGATATGTCTTCTCCTACTTAAGGCATCCACCACTCAGTTTTCTTTGCCTTGAATGTGTTTAATCTCAAAATCATAATCTTATACTAGCTCAAACCACCTTCTCTAGAAAGCATTCAGGTGTGGTTGAGTATACATATATTTGAGTCCTTGATGGTCTATTTTTATTTCAAAGGGTTTTCCAAGTAAGTAGTGTCTCCACATTTGTAGTGCATGGACTACTGCTGCCAATTCCAAATCATGAGGGGCATAATTTTGTGTTAGATTCACGACAAACAACTGAGAGGGGGGGTGAATCAGTTGTCAAAACTTTCTTTTAAACTACACACTTAAATTCTTCTTAGTGATATAGTAGCATATCAATAAATCAACTATGGAAACATAATGCATTCAATCAAGAACAGAAACATATCAACACATAAGACACCAAGATTTTGACGTGGAAAACCCGGTTAAGGGAAAAACCACGGGGTGATTAACCCAAGATTGTAATCTCTGTTAGAAGAATAGAAAGAACAAAATGGCACATGCCAATTAGGGCTCACTACCTGAGCACACTGCTCACAAGAGGCTCACTGCCTACAAGAGACACACTGTCTACAAAAGAATATGTATCACATACTTGAACTGGAAAGTAGCATCTTCACCATGCTTGAGTCAGTTCCATTTAAGCCCAATACTTTTGCTCTGCCTTTTTCTCTCCTCCTAGCTACCAAACACTCATCTCCACATGGACACCTTTGAAATGACTTTGTAATCCCTTATTTATACAATACATCAACTTAGGAATGATCATCTAAGTCAGAAAACATCAACAAGAACATCCACAGGATGTGTAACTCATCCGGTTAGCCAATCTCAAGAAGAACATCATCATCTGGAAGTTATTCTTCAATTGTGAGCTCCAACTCCAATGTGGACCACAAACATGAACTGGACACGATCCAAAGACCTCCACAAGCTTGCCTGAATCATCAAGAATATCCACACTTCATCTGCTTACTAAAATCCTTCTCTCCTTCATCCAGAACCTCAAGAACATAGTCTGTCATTACTATCACAAAGGAATAGATGCTTGTGGACCTTCAAACCATGAACCAATCAAGTTGACACTTCTCAAAGACTTCTTAAACACTCCACCAAATCCGCAGAATAGGATCTTTCATTTTCGGATCTCACTGGACTTATCTGTGTCACTATGTCACCTCTGAATACCTGCCAGAACCGGTTTTACTTGAGTGGCCACAACTTCTTCATATCTTCATGCGGACCTTTGAAATCTCTACTAGACCACCTTAAGACACATATCTACAAACCATTTAAACTGTATCCTCTGATCCTGATCCTATCTTGGACTTTTACATTACTGTCATCACTGTTCTTCACTGTCCCTGATTGAGACTAATTTTCTCAATATCCTCAACACATAGCTCATCCAATCCTTATCATTAATGCAATAGGAGTATGTTGACATCAATGACAACACTGGTTAGGCCCATACTTGCAACATTCTATTCATAAGTTTTCAGTTTTCTAGATTCATAAGCAATAAATTGTCCATCCTGGGCAAGTACACCACTTAAGCCTTCCCTTGAGGCATTGCTAACGACTACAAAATGAACTTCCAGGTCAAATACCTTCAAGATAGGTGACATAGTCAATCTTTCTTTCAGTTGGTTGAATGCCTCCTAAAATTTTTCTGACCAATCAAATCTTTTGCCCTTTCTTTGCAAGGAAATAATAGGATAAGCAATTTTTGAAAACTTTTCTACAAATTTTCTATAATAACCTGCTAGGCCCATAAAAAATTGGACCTCATGTACATTTCTTAGTGTTAGCCATTCCAAAATGACTTTAATCTTGGCTGGTCCACATCTATCCCCTTAGCTAAAACTATATGACCCAAATACTACACTTCGTTTTGAAAGAAAGTACACTTTGAGAGATTGCCATACAATTTATTCTCTCTCAACCTCTAAAGAACAATCCTTGAATGCTAAAGGTGTTCTTCCTCATTCTTAGAGTAAATCAAAATATTATTGGCAAGAGACATTGCTTTGATGAATGTTGAATGTTAGCATTGATGGCAACAAGGAAAAGGGTTTCTTCTATCATGTCAAATAGACTTTACTCTAGAAGAATAAATGACTAAGTATGGGTAGTATACATTATACAAAGTAAGTGACAGTGTTTGAGATGGTATGCCTCCGCAATTAAAGACATTTGTATGTAGTTTAGGTATGTTGTTTATAACTACCTAGTGATCACATGTTCTAGTATTCAAGTCCTGACTTCCTCTGGAAGTCATATGGTGAAATATCTAAGTCCAGGTGAATAGAGCTAAGTCAACAATAGTGTACAGTACCAGAATAAAAGGGTCTGCATTCCTCTATTGTGGCATATTTTGTCTTGCGGTTTTGAGGAAGCAAAGATACATACCATGACTACCTAAATCCAGAGTTATAGCTTCTGAAGCTCTACATATCACATTCTACAAGTTCTCTAGTATCTGCTTCCAGTTTGACAGTATTTCACTATGACAGAGCAATAGTTCCAAGATCCACATTTTGTTATAAAGGACTATTATGTCCTGCAGTTTTGAAGGTATGTTAAGAGGTCAATAATGAATGTTGGATATGATTTTTAGAGTCTCATATGGTCTGCAATGGAAGTTATGATGTGACAATTGAATTGGTCAAGTGTGTACCTAAGGAATAAGCCGACAAGCGAGTTAGATCTATATGCAGTGAGGATATATTATTTGAAGAATTAATCCAAGTGGTTGAATGATTGATGCCATCTCATATGAAGACTATTGTATGTTTATTTGGGTTCGGATTGTTATTTGTGCATAAGATCAAGCTGACAAGGTATAACATTTGTATACATGTTTCATGTTTGGCTTGCTGACCTAATTGTGAGTTAAATCTTGTTGCGGATATATATACTCAATGGATTTCAATGTTGGAGTAGTTTTGGAAAGTAGGGATTGAATGCAAACTCCATGATTGTGCGACCTAAAGCAGTTCTGTGATTAGCAAAAGGACAATAAAAGCAAAAGGACAAAAATATATGTGAAACAAAGTAGAAGAATAGGGCATACAATATGAAGTCCTTTGAATCTGTATACTAAGCAAATTGATACTACACTACAGCATTTTGTAGATGCACCTGTAACACTCATCTCTTGGCAGTGAGCCAATCCTTCTTCTATCTTCTCTTCTATTTGGTAGTGAGCCTATTGTAGTGAGTACTTATTTGGACAGTGAGTCCTTTGGCAGTGAGCCCTAAGGCAGTGGGCCTTTATATAATTAGGTATTTCTATCATAATATATTGTGAGCTAACACTCACCATGGTTTTCCCTTTTTGGTTTTTTGTACGTAAAAATCCCAGTGTCTATGTGTAATGAATTTGTGGTTGCTCTTCTTGTGTTTACTCTTCTTTTATGTTATTGAATTTGGTAAATGGATTAATAAATGTGTGAATGAAAAGTTTTTTAGAATACTAATTCACCCCTCCTCTTAGTATTCTTTATATTCAACAATTGATATTAGAGCAAGGTTCCTTGGAAGAAGTTTAACAACTTAAGGAAGATCTGGGAAAGAGTACTCATGACAGCCAGAAGGTTTCTTACTCTAGGCAGTGTCACCCTGATCAAGAATTAAAAACAAGCCTTGAAGATCTTATTAAGTATGAAGTTGATATCCAAGAATTGAAGGAGAATGTCAGAGAAGCAGATGAATGTATTCTAAAGCTAAGAGATAAAGTTAATAGATCAAAAGAAAAGATTAGAGAGCTAAGTGAACAGTTGATTGAAGCAAATGAAACCCTAAATAATTTATCAAGGTTGGTTGAAGAGAAAGAAAAAGCTAAGGAACATTTGAATCAAATATTGAAAGATAAGTTTGAGGAATGTGAAAATTTGGGAAAAGATGTGTTACTTCTGAAATATGATCTGGAAGAAACCAATAGCTATAAAGAAGAATTCAAAATAAGCTCTGTAAAGCTTGAGGAGTTGATTGAAAGTTAGAAGAGTTCAGATGACAAGAAAGGCTTGGGATTTGAAAAAGGAGAAAGTTCTAAATTAGGTCAAGAAAGCATTGAAATGAAGAAAAACAAAGGCAACCAATTCCAGAATCAAAGAAGAAGACCTAGAAGACCTCCGATCAAGCAACCAAATGCTCAAAGGTACCCATCTTTCAATGGTTATTGTCTTAATTGAAATTTTGGTCACAAGGCTACTCAGTGTAGGACTAGAATGAATCAGAATGTTCCATCATTCTTTGGTCAATGTTTCAATTGCAAGAAAATTGGTCATAGATCAAATGAATTCAGAAGTCTGGTAAGGAATGGTTTTAACAATACAAGGAATACTCAATACTTCAATGGAAAGTTCTTTGCATGCAATAGATTTGGACATATGGCTAACCAATGTAGACCAAGAATGAATTTAATCAATAGAAGGAATCAAGGATAGAGGAATGTGGTGTGCTACAATTTCAATAAGTTTCGACATGTTGCAAAATTCTACAGAAGCAAGAATGAGAAAAGAGACTATCCTACAGAGAAGAGGAAAACAGAGCAGAGAGAAGATAAAGGTAAAAATAAGGTTGATCTAGCACGGAAATCAAGAAGGAAATAAGCAAGGTCTAGATTAAGAAGGATGTTAATGAGGTTAGGGATGGATTTGCACCAACCTCTGGTGTAGATGCTTCCTTTGGGAAGTAAATTGGGAGCTCTAGCTTAGGGGGAGCTGTATTGAAAATCCAAATCCCTAGCCAGATAATCAGTGCTGGGATCCGGCATGAAGATATGATGAAAAGCTTCATATGACAGATCTTCTGAAAGTAATTCTGGAAGAAAAGGTTCAAGTGCAGAGCATTGCGGAGCAATCCTAATCGATTGTGTTCTATAGTGAAAAGTTTTGATATCTTTTTGAAAGATTGCAATTTATGGCTATTAGGCTAAGGCAATGAAAGGTTAAAAGACTCAGATTCAAAAGGTTAATAACTTTACACTCAAACTATTAAGTGCCTAAGGAGAACTGGAGTGAAATTCCAAGAAACTACAGCAAGCTAAATCGATCTGAAGCAAAACCTAATTCAACAAAAGAGATATTTTTAGTTAGAAACCCTACTATGAATTTATTTGAGTCTTTAAGAAAATGGCAACACCACAAGTGATTGATATAACTGAGAGAGCCTGACCAAAATTCAAGAAGCATCCATTCAAATTGTTAGAGGTCGATCCAAATGGTACATTTTTAGAAATTCCATTTGGTGTTATGCATGCGGAAGACGTTAGGGCTTATATTCATGTTGCCCTAGAAGAACATGGAGATATTCAACTCATAGATTTATATCTAAAACATTTAAGTGATGATCAATTTGAGTTGAAAAGAGAATATAAGGCTTTAGAAGAGAGAAACTCATTCAGTATATAGATTTCCCAATTTTCATAGAAGATGAATGGGTCTGATATGTCTTAATCCAAGTTCATGATGAGTTCATGTGGCTTAATTCCACATTCAAGATTACCAAAGATGCCATAAGAGCAGTCACAAGATTAAACCCTACTAGTATAGTGCCTATATTGAAGGCTATGAAAAATGATACAGTGATGAAAGCCATCGAAGCAAAATTTGATAAAAGGGCATTGACAATCAATGACATTGAAGATCATGCAATTAGATTTGCATCCATGGTGATTGGCTATAAGGTCTACTTCACAAACTAGGAGAACTCTGTCTGTGGTACTACCAACACTGCATATCAAATGGTTAAGGAAAATGTAGAGTATGACCTGTGTGAACTGCTCTGACAACAATTAATGGAGAACTTGAAGAAAATGAAGGAAAGCAAATACCCTTTAAAATTTGGTATGTTAATTTTATGCTTATTTTTCTACTTTATGCAAGAGTTACCAGGCATGAAAAATCTATTTTGGACTAGAGACAAACCTATTGTAGTACAAATTAGAAACTAGTTGAGCAACATAGGAAACATAGATGCACAAAACTCTGCCCTATGGGGTTACTTCAAACATTTCCAAAAAGTAATGCAATCTAAGAAATGATCCCTAAGATCATTGTGGAGAAATAAAAAGATTATATATGCTTTATTGTAAATAAGGATCAATGTATGATGGAGGCTGTGGAGCCCAGAACTATCTAGATCTTACTAATGGGGTATGAAGTTGATGAGAAAATACCGGACAACTATGCACAACTTATGCTAAGTAAACCCATGGATCCCAGAGAAGAAAGATTTGGGACATATCAGGAGTTGTCTACAAAATTCTATGTTGAAGTGAGAAAACCTAAAATTTCAAAGAAGGCCCAGAAGATAGCAGAAGATTATGCCTTGAAAAAGGGTTTTACCAAAGAATAAGTTAGAGAAACAAGAGAAAAGGAACAAGCAGAAAGAGTAGCTAAAGAAAAAGAGAAGGAACAAGAAAAGGAAGCTAATAAAGCTCTGGAAGTTCAAGAGGTGCAAAAAGAGGCACCTGTTGCACCAAAGAGAAGAACAAGAGGTGCAAGTTCCTCTGGAACAACATCTAAATCCTCTGGTATTCACTCTTCAACAATTGCAGAAGTACAAATAGGTAAAAGGAAGAAGACCAAAGGTCAGAGAGTGTATGTCAGTTTTGGTACATTTGATGATGAGGAAATTGAGACTGATGAAGAGGTGAAGAAGATGAAGGCACAACAAGACAAACCCTCCAATGTCACAAAAGGGAAGACATTTGATAAGGATATAGGGAGAAAGAAGGCTAAGACTAAAGCACCTACAGAAGACCAGACTACAATGAATCTGGAGGAAGTATTGAAGGCCATTACAGTTGATGGCAATCTGAAACCTATTACCCAACTGTATGATGACTTCGACGATGCAAATAAAAAGGTCATTGAGGCTGCTGTCATCCAATGCTTGAATATATACAATAAAGCTCTTATTGAAATAATTATTGATCTCCTAGATAGCTTGGGAAGTATAATGTCTGTTAGGAAAGAAACTGTTATGGCTAAGGACATTAAGCTCAGAGAGCATATATTGTTCAAGTTATGTCCGGATATCACTCTTGAAGGTAAGGCAAAAATTTCCAAAGTGCTTAACAAAGAGTTTAGAACAAAGAAGAGGATGTACCCTCTCATGTTAGACAACATTGAGAAATAATAGACATTAGATTTCCACAGTCCATGAAATTAGTCTTGAGTACTTTAGGATTTAACTGTGTATAAGTTTTTACTCAACATTTCGTATCACACTCTATGATCCATCATTTTCTAATTCTCCTCTCCATCTCTCCTAATGATGAATCATAGAGTGTGATCTGAAACATTGAGTAAAAAACTTATACACAGTAAAATCCTGAAGCACTCAAGACTAACATTGAGAAAGTAGTTAAGGAGACTGAGGAGATCACCTTAAAAGTGTTAAAGAAATTTCCTCTCCCAATAATATATGACAATGAAGAAACAAATGCTAGAGATGACACAGCTATTCCAGAAGTGAGCCTAGACCAAGGGTTAGACAAATATGAAAAAAAGCCAAAGGAGATAGAAGTCCCTGCTATGGATACAGTTGTCAAGGAAACAATTGAGACAAGTCTTCCTCAATAACAAACCGATGACCAAGCACATAAGGAGAAGACTAAGTAATAGAAAAAAACTAATGATCAACAAGATGAGATGAGACTTGTACCAGAGAAAAATGTTGATGTGAATGAGGCTATGGATCTAGATACTTCAGAGCAAGATAAAGAAGAAGTCTCTAATATAGCAAGAGACACTGCTGAGTTTGTCAAGGAATTTTTGGAAAGAGAAAAACAAGTCTTGGATGAATCTAAGTTTTTGCAAGGTCCAATAAAATTGGACTCAATGTCCCATGTACATAAATTTAAATTGGTATCAATTGTGCAATCAAAGGCACAAGAAGAAATATTGAAATTGTTGGATCTAGGGCATACAACTGAGAGGGGGGGGGGGTGAATCAGTTGTATAAAACTTCTTCTCATTCAAACACTTAACTCACTGTTGTTAGTTAGCAGCATATCAAATAATCATCCATGGAAGCATAATACATAAACACAAGAGCAGATAAGCATCAACACATTGAACACCAAGATTTTGATGTGGAAAACCCGGTTAAGGGAAAAACCACGGGGTGATTAACCCAAGAATTATTCTCTGTTAGAAGAATAAGGAAAAATGAATGGCACATGCCAATAAGGGCTCACTGCCCGAGCACACTGCTCACAAAGAGGCCCACTGCCTACAAGGAGACACACTGTCTACAAAGTGATGAAAATCACAGTTTTGAACTAGAGAATGACATCTCTACCATGTCCGGATCAGTTCCAATTAAGCGCAACAATCTCTGCTCTGCCTTTCGCACGTTTCTTCGCTATACCATACTCATCCTCACTGCTCACTCTGAAATGAACTCACAAACCGTTATTTATACAAGACATCAACTTAGGAACAAACATCTAAGTCGGCAAACAACCATAGGAGTATCCGCAAGATGAATAACACATCCGGTCGGCCATCACAAGAACATTCGCAGGATGAACAACTCATCCGGTCGGCTACACAGAGCAAGAACTTCATCCGGAAGAATAACTTCAATTCCGGGCTCTACCATCAATGCGGATCAACAACACAACCTAAACATGATCCAAGAACCTTCACAAGCCTGTCTGAGTGTCCGGATACATCCGCACTTCCTCTACTTACTGGGATCTCTTGTCTTCCTCATCCGGAACTTCAAGAACACAGTCTGTCGCCACTGTCATAATGCAAGAGGTATTTCCGGACCTCCAAATCACACACAAATCAGGATGACACATCACAAGGACATCTCAAACACTCCTTCCAATCCGCAGATTATGATAATACAATTCCAGACCTCACCGGACCTTTTTGTGATCCTCTGTCACCTCCGGATACTTGCCGGACCCGGTTCTATACCGGCAGCCATAACTCCTTCAGATCTTCATGCGGACCTCTGAAATCTTAACTGTAGCATCTCAAGACTCATATCTACTAACCCTTTAATCTGCATCCTCCGGTTCTCATCCTATACAGTAATTTTACCTTCTTCTCATCACTGTTCTTCACTGTTCCTGACTGAGGCTAATTTTCTCAATATCCTCAGCACAAAGCTCATCAAATCCTTCTTGTCAATGCAGTATGAGTATGTTGACATCAATGACAACACTGGCTCACCTCATACTTGCAACAATCTCCCCCTTTGTCATTGATGGCAACATATGATGTGAAAAACCATCAAGACAAGAACTTCTCTTTTCTGTCACAGCTCCCCCTATCAACAACAACTCTTCACATGTCTTCCTTTGCTGCTCCCCCTTTGATCATCAACCACTTGTTTTTCACATGTCTTCTCTCCACCTTTGACATCAATGGCAAAGGGCTCATACTTGCAATTCTCATGCATCAGAATCATACCAGCTGCTCCCCCTTAGTTGCAGCTCCCCATTAGTTTGGATCACAAGATATGACTGTGATAGCCACCGGACTGATGCACATCAGTGCATCTTAGTTCATCACCGGAGGGGCCATGACCCCTAACTTTTCCCGGAGATATTCAAAAGAGTCTTTGGGAAGAGGTTTTGTAAAGATATCTGCAATCTGATCCTTGGAGGGAACATACTCCAATCTGACTTCTTCCTTGTTTACTTGTTCTCTTAAAAAGTGAAATTTGATAGATATGTGCTTAGTCTTAGAATGCAATACCGGATTCTTGGAAATATTAATTGCACTTGAATTATCACAGAAAATTGTGATAGGCTCCTCATATTCAACTTTGATGTCTCTTAGCATCTGCTTCATCCATAAGATTTGAGTACAACTACCTGCTGCTGCAATGTATTCTGCTTCAGTTGTAGACAGAGATATTGCATCTTGTTTCTTGCTTAGCCAAGAAACCAATCTCTTCCCTAAAAAGAATGCTCCACCACTAGTGCTCTTCCGGTCATCCACATCTCCTGCCCAATCTGCATCTGTGTAAGCATGAAGAGAGAAATCTAGATCTCTAGGATACCATAGACCATACTCAACTGTCCCTTTCAAGTATCTAAAAATTCTTTTGATTGCCATAACATGAGATTCTCTAGGATCAGCCTGGAATCTTGCCACAAGACCAACAACTTGCATTATATCTGGTCTAGTTTGAGTGAGATACAACAATCCACCAATCATTGATCTATACTTTGTCTGATCTGCCTTTGGAGAATCATCATCTTTGCTTAACTTACATCCGGTTGCCATAGGAGTGTTCATAGGCTTTGAGTCTTCCATACCAAATTTTTTTAACAATTCTTTCACATATTTGGTCTGAGAGATGAAGATCCCTTCTTTTGTTTGAGTAATTTGCAGACCCAAGAAGAAATTCATTTCACCAAGCATAGACATTTCAAACTCACTTTTCATCTGATTTGCAAAAGTTTTACACATACTATCTCTTCCTCCAAAAATGATATCATCCACAAACACTTCAACAATCAGAATGTTTTCATGATCAATTTTGAAATATAAGTTGCTGTCAGCAGTACCTTTGTTGAATCCAATCTGCACAAGATGCTTATCCAACCTTTCATACCATGCTCTTGGGGCTTGCTTCAATCCATACAAAGCTTTCTTCAACTTGCAGACCATATCATTATTATCAGACAATTGAAATCCATCCGGTTGTTCAATGTAGACTTCTTCTTCCAGATCACCATTTAGGAAGGCAGACTTGACATCCATCTGATATACCTTGAAATCTTTGAAGGCAGCAAATGCAAGAAGTAATCTGACTGCTTCAATTCTTGCTACCGGAGCAAAAGTCTCTTCAAAGTCAATTCCTTCTATTTGAGAGTAGCCTTTGCAGACCAATCTAGCTTTATTTCTGATTACTTCACCAGCTTCATTTAGTTTGTTCCGGAAGACCCACTTGGTTCCAATTACATTCCTGTCTCTAGGTCTGGGAACAAGATCCCAAGTATGATTTTTCTCAATTTGCATCAGTTCATCTTTCATTGCTTTGGTCCAGTTTTCATCATTGCAGGCTTCATTTATTGTTTTAGGTTCAATCTTTGAAATCAGACAACATTCATTCTGATCTTGAGCAATATTCCTTCTAGTTTGTACACCTTTGCTTCTGTCACCTATGATCTGATCTTCAGAGTGATTCAGTCTTACATACCTTGGAATTTTGGGAGTATCCAGTACTGCTGTTTCTTGATCAGGCTCATTCAGACCTAACTCTTCTTCCTGATTTACCGGATCAGGCTGACTCTGTCTCACCGGAGAGGATTGAGGTCCTTGAACACTATCTTGGTCATCTTCATCAAACTCATAAAATCTTGAAGGCTTCTCAATTCCTTCATCAACCTTTACATTGGTGCTTTCTATCATCTTCCTCAATCTCTTATTGTAACACCGGTATGCTTTGCTTTGAGTGGAGTAGCCCAAGAAAATTCCTTCATCACTTCTAGCATCAAACTTTCCTAGATCTTCATCTCTTTTAATATAACACTTGCTACCAAATACTCTGAAATATTTCACAGTAGGAGTGATGCCAAACCAAAGTTCATAGGGGGTCTTACCGGTGTTGTTTCTGATTTGAACTCGATTGAGAGTGTAGACTGCAGTGCTGATAGCTTCTTTCCAAAACATTTGAGGAACATTTGCTTCCAACATCATTGTCCTAGCAGCTTCCTGGATGGTCCGGTTCTTTCTCTCAACTACTCCATTCTGCTGTGGAGTCTTAGGAGCAGACAACTGTCTCCTTATACCCTGTTTCTCACAAAAGTCAATGAATTCACCAGATGTAAATTCACCACCTCTATCAGACCTTAGACACTTTAGTTTCAATCCGGTTTGATTCTCCACCATAGCTTTGAAGATTTTGAACTTCTCAAAAGCTTCTGATTTTTCTTTTAGAAAGGTAACCCACATCATCCTGGAATGATCATCAATTAACAACATGAAATATCTATCACCTTGCAGACTCTTGATTCTTGTCGGACCACATAGATCAGTATGTACTAATTCCAACAATCCGGTAGAAGACTGATCTTTGCTTTTAAAAGAGACTCTGCTTTGCTTGCCTAACTGACATTCTTTACACACACTGTTTGTAGGTTTCATCAACTTTGGAAGATCTCTCACAGCCTGAGTATTGCTTATTTTGATGATGTTATCAAAATTTACATGACACATTCTTCTATGCCATAACCAACTCTGATCAATTTGAACAAACAAACAACTTTTATTTGAACCAACCAGATGAAAGATGTTACCTCTTGTCTGAGTACCGGATGCAATTTCAGTTCCGGAGCTTGTAAAGATTCTGCATTTTCCATTCTTGAACTGGAGATCATAGCCTTTGTCCACTAACTGACCAACACTGAGAAGATTGTGCTTCAATCCTTCAACATACAGTACATTTCCTGTTTTGCTCTTACCATCAAAGGAAATAGTTCCCCTACCTCTGATTCTGCCAGCAGAATTGTCACCAAACTTTACCATTCCTCCTTCATATCTTTCCAAGTCTAAGAACTTATTCTTGTCACCAGTCATATGGTGAGAACATCCACTGTCAATAACCCAATCATCCTTTTCTTCCACTTGAGCAGCCAAGGCTTTTTCAACAACTTTGTGATTGACAGATTCAGAGAGCAAGGAATCTTCTTCCTTGATGGCTATAAACACCCACTCATTTCCGGATTTGCTTCCTGGATCTGATTCATCATCTGTTACTCCTTCATTGTCATCTTCTTCATGAACATAATAACAATTCTTTTGAAACCTTTGTCTGTGAGTATTAGATCTTGCAGATCTCTCCGGACATCTTGAGGCAAAATGACCAATCTTATTGCAGTTGAAACACTTAAAGGGTAGTTTTCCTTCATACTTACCGGATCCTCTTGGCAGTCTCTTTGCAATGAGGGCTTCAAGTTGAGCTGTTTCTGCTTCTTCTTCTTCCATGTCTCTTCTTGCTTGATCATACCATGACATTTTCCTTGATGAGTTTTCACCCGGATCAAATCTCTGTTTGCCTTTCACATAGGCACTGGCTTTAAAAGCAGATTCAGTCTTGGGTGGATCATCTCCAAACTCGGTCATTTCAAATGCAGCTAGTTTGCCAGCCAGTTGTTCTCTTGTGACAGTTGTGTGGGCTCTGAATTCATCAATGGCAGCAACTTTGATTTTGTAGGCAGCAGGAAGGGATCTTAGGATTTTGCAGACAATCTCATTTTCATCTAGAGTTCCACCAGCATTTCTGATTCCACATACCAGCTCATTTACTCTTGGCATAAAGGTAGTAATGTTTTCATCATCTCTCATTTTCAATCTTTCAAATTTCCCTTTCAGACTTTGCAACCTTGCACTTTTGACAAACTCATCTCCTTCATACAGAAGTTCCAGTTTAGTTAGGATCTCATATGCAGTTGGTAGGTCAATGACATTCGAGAGATCTGAGTCATTCAATGCGCTTAGAAGAGCTTCCTTGGTCCGCAGATTGTTTTCAGCTTCTGTGGTTTCATCTGGAGTTGTCGGACCACCTTGTGGGGGTATATATGGTTTGGAAATCATAGCCAGATATGCTTTTCCCATGCATTCCAAGTGACACTTCATGCGACCTTTCCAGAGAGTGAAGTTGGTTCCATCGAACTTCGGACTATCCTTCTTGTATGACGACATCCCGGATCTCCTCAAGCAGTTAAGCTCTTGTCAGAGGAACTTGGCTCTGATACCAATTGTTGGATCTAGGGCATACAACTGAGAGGGGGGGGGTGAATCAGTTGTATAAAACTTCTTCTCATTCAAACACTTAACTCACTGTTGTTAGTTAGCAGCATATCAAATAATCATCCATGGAAGCATAATACATAAACACAAGAGCAGATAAGCATCAACACATTGAACACCAAGATTTTGACGTGGAAAACCCGGTTAAGGGAAAAACCACGGGGTGATTAACCCAAGAATTATTCTCTGTTAGAAGAATAAGGAAAAATGAATGGCACATGCCAATAAGGGCTCACTGCCCGAGCACACTGCTCACAAAGAGGCCCACTGCCTACAAGGAGACACACTGTCTACAAAGTGATGAAAATCACAGTTTTGAACTGGAGAATGACATCTCTACCATGTCCGGATCAGTTCCAATTAAGCGCAACAATCTCTGCTCTGCCTTTCGCACGTTTCTTCGCTATACCATACTCATCCTCACTGCTCACTCTGAAATGAACTCACAAACCGTTATTTATATAAGACATCAACTTAGGAACAAACATCTAAGTCGGCAAACAACCATAGGAGTATCCGCAAGATGAATAACACATCTGGTCGGCCATCACAAGAACATTCGCAGGATGAACAACTCATCCGGTCGGCTACACAGAGCAAGAACTTCATCCGGAAGAATAACTTCAATTCCGGGCTCTACCATCAATGCGGATCAACAACACAACCTAAACATGATCCAAGAACCTTCACAAGCCTGTCTGAGTGTCCGAATACATCCGCACTTCCTCTACTTACTGGGATCTCTTGTCTTCCTCATCCGGAACTTCAAGAACACAGTCTGTCGCCACTGTCATAATGCAAGAGGTATTTCTGGACCTCCAAATCACACACAAATCAGGATGACACATCACAAGGACATCTCAAACACTCCTTCCAATCCGCAGATTATGATAATACAATTCCGGACCTCACCGGACCTTTTTGTGATCCTCTGTCACCTCCGGATACTTGCCGGACCCGGTTCTATACCGGCAGCCATAACTCCTTCAGATCTTCATGCGGACCTCTGAAATCTTAACTGTAGCATCTCAAGACTCATATCTACTAACCCTTTAATCCGCATCCTCCGGTTCTCATCCTATACAGTAATTTTACCTTCTTCTCATCACTGTTCTTCACTGTTCCTGACTGAGGCTAATTTTCTCAATATCCTCAGCACAAAGCTCATCAAATCCTTCTTGTCAATGCAGTATGAGTATGTTGACATCAATGACAACACTGGCTCACCTCATACTTGCAACAGAAATCACATATAGAGAAAAATGAACTCATTAGAGCGGCATCCAACATTTTTGAGAAGCTGATGCCATCATATGAAAAGAATACATCAATGTCATCAACAAATCAACTCAAGGGACTCATAAACTCAGTAAGTGTATACTTTGAATCTTTTGAAAAATCTACAAAAATGAAAGTAAGAAAAGAGTTTGATGAGAAGAAGTTAACTAAGTTGAAGACTATGTTGATAAATGATAAAACATTATTAGATTATGGAATAAAAGATATACAAAGTGCTATTAAAGAGGCTTGTGATTTGTACAAATTTTGTTTATCATGGCCAAAAGACACAAAGGAGTTAGAATTAGAAGAAAAGATCAAATATCTAAAACTGTAGCTGACAAATATTTCTATGTCATTTGATTCGGCAGTTGAGTCAATAAGTAGCAAAGAGATACAGGTTATCAATATTCATAATGACTTAAGTAATATAATGAATAATAGGGATCAAATGAAAAATAGAATGTGTCAATTGAGAGGACTAATAAGTCCTAAGCTAGAATCAATGTCAAATCTTGTAGCAGAAGCACTACAAGTAAGTTCACTAGTTGACACACCCTTTGATATACAAAAGGCAAAAAATTTGGTCTTCCCAATAAATGGCCATATTCAAATTTTGGAAAATGCAAAGAAGAGTTGGGATGGAGAGATAACTCAAATCAAGAACATCTCCAATGACATCCTACAACCTCCAACAAAATAAGTTTAAGATTGCACCTATACATATGCGGCAGAGTATGACAGTTTTTGTAGTTTTTGCAATTTTGACACAATTTTGACTCCTGTACATACACCTTTGCCATTAATGTCAAAGGGGGATAAGAAAACCAGTGAAAAATGGGCAAACACCTAAGGGGGAGAAGAAAAATAGAGTGTATATAGTAAGGGGGAGAAGATAAGCATTTTTCACTAAGTGTTGCCATCAATGCCAAAGGAGGAGATTGTTGGCAAGGGACACTGCTCTGATGAATGTTGAATGTTGTCATTGATGGAAACAAGGTAAAGGTTTTCTACTGGCATGGCAAAGAGACTTCTCTAGAAGAATAAATGACTAAGTATGGGTAGTATACATTATACAAAGTAAGTGACAGTGTTTGAGATGGTATGCCTCCACAGTTAAAGACATTTGTATGCACTTTAGGTATGTTGTTCATAACTACATAGTGATCACATGTTCTAGTATTCAAGTGCTGACTTCCTCTGGAAGTCATATGGTGAAATATCTAAGTTCGAGTGAACAAAGTTAAGTTAGGAACAGTGCACAATACCAGAGTAAAAGGGTTTGCATTCCTCCGTTGTGGCATATTTTGTCTTGTGGTTCTGAGGCAACAAAGATACATACCATGACTACCTAAATCTAAAGTTATAGCTTCTGAAGCTCAATAGATCACATTCTACAAGTTCTCCAATAGTGGCTTCTAGTTTGATAGTAATTCACTGTGATAGATCAATAGTTCCAAGATCCACATTTTGCTATAAAGGACTATTATGTCCTATGGTTCTAAAGGTATGTTAAGAGGTCAATGATGAATGTTCGATATGATTTTTAGAGTCTCATATGGTCTGCAGTGGAAGTTATGATGTGACAGTTGAATTGGTCATGTGTGTACTTAAGGAATAAGCTAACAGACGAGTTAGATCTATGTACAGTGAGGATATATTATTTGAAGAATTAATCCAAGTGGTTGAATGATTGATGCTAACTCATATGAAGACTATTGTATGTTTATTTGGGTTCACATTGCTGTTTGTGCATAAGATCAAGCTGAAAAGGTATAACATTTGTATACACATTTCATGTTTGGCTTGCCAACCTAATTGTGAGATAAATATTGTTGCAGATATATATACTCGATGGATTTCAGTGTTGGAGTAGTTTTGGAAAGTAGGGATTGAATGTGAATTCCATGATTGTGTGACCTAAGGTAGTTCTGTGATTAGCAAAAGGACAATAAAAGTAGGACAAAAATATATGTGAAACAAAGAAGAAGAGCAGGACAGACAATATGAAGTCCTTTGAATCTATATACTGAGTAAATTGGTACTACACTACAACATTTTGTAGATGCACTTGTAGTAGTCATCTCTTGGTAGTGAGCCAATCCTTCTTGTATCTTTTCTTCTATTTGGCAGTGAGCACTTCTTTGGACAATGAGTCCTTGGGTAGTGAGCCTTTATGTAATTTGGTATTACTATAATAATATATTGTGAGCTAGCACTCACCATGGTTTTTTCCTTTTTGGGTTTTCCATGTAGAAATCCTGGTGTCTATGTGTTATGAATTTGTGGCTACTCTTCTTGTGTTTACTCTGCTTTTATGTTATTGAATTTGGTAAATGGATTAATAAATGTGTGAATGAAGTTTTTTTCAGAATACTAATTCACCCCCCCTCTCAGTATTCTTTGTATTCAACAAATATCATCAAGGAAAACAAGGAAAAACTTGTCCAAGTAGTCTCTGGACACACTGTTCATTAAGTTCATAAATCTTGCAGGTGCATTTATTAATCCAAAGGGAAGGACAATGAACTCATAGTGTCCATACCTTGTTCTAAAGGCTGTCTTGTGAATATCCTTATCTTTTAGCTGCAATTGATGGTATCCAGATCGAAGATCGATCTTAGAAAACACAATTGCCACTCGCATTTGATCAAAGAGATCATCAATGCATGGCAATGGATACTTGTTCTTTATTGTTACTTTACTTAGCATATGGTAATCTATGCATAATCACAATGTAACATCCTTCTTTTTAACAGAAAATACTGGTGCTCACTAGGGTGAAACATTGGGTCTTATCAATGTGTTATCAAGCAATTCCTATAGCTGAGCCTTTAGCTCCATTAACTTGGTTGTGGTCATTCTATATGGAGCTTTAGATATAGATTCTGATCTTGGAATTATATCTATTGAGAAATCAAAAGCTCTTTTAGGAGGCAATCCTAGTAGTTCATCTAGAAATACATCCTCAAAATCTCTAAGAAAAGGGTATCTATCCATATTTGATCTCCCCTGATCTATGGATTCTCTCTTCTCAACTCCTTGGAGTCTCTGAGATTCATAAAACATCAAATCATCTTGGAAAATAGTTTCCTTGTGATCATTTACTCTCTCTTCATTTTAATAGCAAAGAGATGGCATCCTTTTCTCTGGGCTCTTTTCATCTGTAGGGTAGATATTTGTCTTAGTTTGACCTCTCTAAGGTTACCTTGAAGAAAGACTTTATTCCCAAGGTCATCTAGACATTCTATTGTTTTAGAAAAATAATCCACTTTAGCTTTATGTCTCCATAACCAATTTATCCCAAGGATGACATCATATGAGCCTAATGGGGCTACATAAAGGTTCACTTCGGTAGAGAAACTCAAAAGTTCAACCTTAGCCTCAAACAAATATTGCTCTACCTGAGCTCTGGTTTGATTTACATATTCAATTGACCATGTATTTGCCATGTATCCAACTTTTCTAGAAATCTTACTCAAAACTTTATTAGAAATGAAACATTCTATAGCACCAGTATCTATCAAAACTAAAATTGAAAAACCAAATAAAATACATGTGGTTTCAATAGGAGTGATTTAATATTTAGCTTGCCTATTATCCAGGGTTGCATGCATCCATTGCTGAAAAGCTGCTCGTTGAGAGGGTAAAGGATTTCCTCATGGCTAAGTTCCTTGTGTCTTATTGGGACACTGGTTGGTGTAATGATCATTGCGACATGAATAACACCCTCCCACGGGTCCTCACCTTTCATAAGTTTTTCTAGAATTATGTCCATTTTTCTTGGAGTTATTAAATTGTGTTTCTTTTCACCCTTAGATTCATTTTGATTATTCTTGAATGCCTTGTCACCTTTCTTAGTAAAATCCTACTTTTTCCCTTTTTCTTAAATGACTGGGAGGATTGGGACCATGCACATAAACTTCACCTCCAATTTGGGTATTCAATCCCATGATGAACGTTTGGATGCAAAACCTCTCAACCTATTGATATTGTGGAACATATTTGAGGACGTGAGTGAATTTTTCCTAGTACTCATTCACACTTGAGTCATCCTATCTCAAATTTTGGAAATCTATAAGATTTTGGTCAAAATACAACCGAGGCAACCATCTTTGCCTGAAAAGTTCCATAAACCTTTACTAGGTTAGACTCATGGAGTTCAATTTTAACTCCATTTTCTTGTTCATCCACCAGGTGGATGCTTCACCTACCAATTGGTTTGCTCCCCATACCACTTCAGTGATTTCAGAATAGTTTCTTATTTCAAAGTATTTCTCCATTTCTATAAGCCATGCCTCTGTGACATCTCCGCTTACAATCCCATCAAAATTGGGAGGCGTAACTTTTTTCATATCTTTGGATAGTTCTAGAACCAAATGGCTTCTTTTATCCTCATCATGTCTTATTTTAGAGTTATTCTCTCTGTGTCCAATTTGGGTGGTGACTTCATGATGTTCCTTGTCGTCACCCCCCTGGTAGGCTTCCTGCCTAGGTCCATGCTGAACCCTAACCTCCTGCTCAAGAGTTCCAATTCTTGCTCTCATCTCATGGAACATAGCAAGGATCTGGTCAAGTTTTGAATTAGAGTGGCCTAAAGGTTACCCTTCTTCTTGACTATCTCTCATATTGGTTCATGTTTGAACCATACTACAATCTACTTCTCCTGAAGTTTGTAGATTAATAATTCAATTAGTTTTTCATACTATTGATTCCATTCATAAATATAGATCCATTCTCATTTATGCAATCTTAACAAGAAGGAAAGATTTTCTAAAATTCAAATTTGCATTATAGTTTTCATGGACTACATGTAATCAATTAATTGTTACGATTTTTCACATTTTTCAATTGCAAGTCACTTTTAGATTGGGATATCTTCCCAAGTTTATCCTCATCTTTGAGGTTCATCAAATTAGACTCAAGAGGTAGATGTACTCGTAGGTACTCATCTATAACCTCTAATTAACAATAGGATCTTTAATATCACTTCCCAAGGCTAGTTCCTTAAGTGCAAAGGGTTTTACTAATTTATTTCTAGAGATAGGAGTAGTAGCACTTACCGCTTTGTCCTTCTCCTGCTTGATGCATTTAATAGCATCAACAAAAGTTTCATCATCAGACAACCATGCACCTTTCAATAAACCACTTTGGCTAAGGATTTTCATTCTTAAGTCTCACTCCCTCATAGCCTTAAGGTAACGTCCATTTCCTGTTACCTTCTTCTTGGGTGTCGTTCTTATTTTTACAATTCTAGCATAAGAAAATCCAAACATTAGCAATTGTTAATGTCAAAGGAAGATTTCATGTAGTGAGCTTATAGGTCCATGTATTAAACATGGTAGCTCTGATACCATATGTAACATGTCAACTCATAATACCCAAATAATCAAAACTTAATTTACCGTTAAGTAATTAGTCATCATCATCATCATAATCAAGTTTTTGTTTAAACAATAAACAATTTCATAATCAATAATTAAAATGTATATCTTTTTTGGATAATTTCAAACTAAAATTTACAACATTTTCCAAAGATAACATATTAGTGAATTCTTTTCACCATACAATCATAATGTTTTGCTCATGGCAATAATGATAAGTTTTACATAAATTTTTTGACTATCAAGTCATATAAAAGAATAAACTACATCTAGAGTTTGATATCTATCTTCATAAGCCTCAACATGTCATCTTCTTGGGAAGGAGAGAATCACCCAAGTACTTTTTCTCCAACCATAGATTGGCAGTGATGTAGTCACGATAGGAGGGTTCACTTAATGAACTGTCCAGACCGTGCAACAAGAGTAACACAATGGAAACAACTCAAAGATATGATGTAAATGTAGATTCCGTCATTCAGTATATCATATAATTCAAATACAAATCAGCCAACAACATGTGGGCTTACAATTAGGGCTCACGGGCTTGATTACAAAATATCAAGATATGTACAAGATATAGCTTTGAAGTTCCTTCACAAAGAATCCAAACTACCAACTATCTCTATTATCATGAACTACTTTCCTAGGCATCCATTACTCAATATATATCATCTCCAGAACAATAGATTCCTCTGGGTTAGCTAAGGATCATTACAAACTCCAATGAAAAGATGTAACGTGTGTACACAGATAGGTCAGACCTATTTGAATAGAACTCCTCCACAAATGCGTGGAATGATGTGCATATCTCGGGGAAGATCGGCCACAGACCATAGATCATTGAATTATGTGTCATTAGGTTTCACAAGTTGGGAAATGCTCTGCAAATCTTCTTCCTTAGTTGATTGTCTGGGAGTGTCAGGATGCTCTATTATGAGAAAACAGTCGATCTTTTGGTAGCGATATCTTTCTAGTACTTGATCCAAATGCTCTGAATTTTAGATATGTTGTGCATGAATGAATGTAGATGCTAAGTCCAGCTTTGTAAGGTCTGAAATGCCACTACGGTAGAATGTGGACCAAAATACAGAAACTATTACTGACTGAATTGCCTGAATTGAACTAAAAAAGAAAAGAAACAAACTGAAATGCAAATGTTTTTGGTTGATGCAAGATTGCTCTTGAACCAAGGATGCTCCTGCATCAGACATCTAGGGTTATTGAAAAAGTGAGTCCCTCACTTTGCTGGGGCTAGGGGAAAACCAAGATGGTCTACTGCAGCCTCATAATCCATGATGAATCTTCTTCTGGTCTGCCTTTCCACTTCACAAGGTATTGTAGACACCCAAAAACGACCATGTCATCGCATCACTTGCATTTCATCAAATCACCTGCATTTCAATGTTAATTAAATAATCAAATTATTTAATTAATTTCATCAAAATCATCAAATTCTTCCAAATCTCCTAAATTTGACATTAATTGAATAAATTCTATTTATTTAATTAATTTCATCAAAATCAACTTTATTCTTGCAAAATTAAATAATTCAATTATTTAATTAAATCATTATCTTCTTTCAAAATTCAAATCCACATCAATTGAATAATTTTAATTTAGAAATAATTTAATTATAGATAAGAGGATCTAAATGATAAATTAATTATTTAATTAATTTATCATTTAGATCCTCTTATCTATAATTAAATTATTTCTAAATTATTTAATTAAATCAAATATTCTTCCAAATTTAAATAAATCATTCAAATTTATTTAAGTGAATCTCTCTTCTAAAAATAAAATAAAATCAAATGTTTTATTTATCCTTCAACATGCAAGATAAATTAAATCAATTTATTGGTTTAATTTATTTAAATCTTCAAATCTATTCTATGTCTTCCATCATGCACAAACAATTAAATAAATTTATTTATTTAATTTGTTTTGTATATCTTCTAAATCTTCTAAAAATAAATCTTGTTCATCAGGCCCACAAAATTAAATAATTTATTATTTAATTTTAATCAAATCATGCAAAAAGCAAATCATAAGTTGAGTTAATTGACTTAATTATTATTGTTTTTATCACCAACTCATAAATAAGAAAAAAAATATTTCTATTTTTATGAAATCTAATTATATCTCATGTTTGTTCCATGTCTTTTAGCCAAATCAATCAGTTAACTCAACAAAAACATCTTTTTGTGTGACACATGTTAGGTGCACATTCATCATGAGTTATAGATTTATCTCATCCATTGATTCCATTGAATTATATGGACCGTTGATCAATCTTCATTGAAACCTATATAAACCCCCCTCATCTCCATAACAAATCCTCTTTGATCATTAAAGATTTTGCCTCCCTATAGCGTATTGAGCATACATCACATCGTTGAGCACATCTACCTTTTGAGCACAAACACAATCTACATCCGCTTGTTGCAAACATGGTTTCACAATTTATAAAGCAATCCACATTTGACCAAGATAACAATACAATCTGGGTGAAAGCTTTCATTGTTTTTGTGATTATTCATTGATTATTTGGTTGTTTGCTTAGATCGTTATCTTGATGTTATAGGATTGAGTTGTTGATTATTTCATTGTTATGATTATCATTCAATTTGGATTTTATTCTATACGCATTCTAGCACACCTGGAGAGACCACTAATTGCTGTTTTCTTTTAGAATTTTTTTTTTGGAAGTACAATATGGAAACGTGCAACCGAACACAGAAAATTGCCTTTGCAACACAGTAAATCATCTTTGCAACACATCAAAGTGCCTTTGGGCGGTGGTAACGCACCTTTGGCACGTAATAAGGCACCTCTAGTATGTAGTCCTGTGCCTTTGCACAACAGTACCGTGCCTTTGGTTTCTTAGGGTTTCTAATTGCCTTTCTAATTTGCAGGGTTCTAACATATCATATTTTGATCATTAGCTACAGATCTCAACCTTATCAAACATTCTAGATCATTATATAATCATGACATCATCTTTCAAATCTAGATTTTTGATGAAATATTGAGTTTTGTAGATCTGGAATAGTAACGCGCTTTTGCACCACAGTATCACACTTCTGCATCACAGTGCAGCACCTTTGCAGACAAATCTTGCGCCTTTGGTCAAAATTAGCACGCCTTTGGTAGAGCAATGAAGTGCTTTCAGTAACACAGTGCCTCGCCTTTGGTAACACAGTAAAGCACTTTTGGTCTATTGATTTGTTTTTGCTAACTGTTGAGTTTGTGTGGAACTAATAATCTTTTTGCAGCTTCTTATTACTCAAATAGAGAAAATGGGTTTTTCTAACGTGTTCATGTAGGACGAGCTTTAAAGAGTTGCAAAATCTATCACACTAAGTCTTAGAAACATATTTCTTTCTTAAGGGACAATTGAACAAATCATCTTTTTGCAATCTAAGTCTTAGGAACATATTGCTTTCTTAAGGGACAATGGACATGAATGCAAAAACACTTCAATTTTCTAAGGGACAATGGACATGAATGCAAAAGCACTTCAATTTTCTAAAGGACAATTGACATGAATGCAAAATACTTCAATTTCTTAAAGGACAATTGACAACTATAATCATGTGTGCGTCTAATCTAGTTGCACCTTATTTTTCTTATAATAGGACAATTAAACCTTTGATTGATGTGCTTGATCTTAAATTTTAGTTATTCCTTTAGAAGGGCCTATTTTGGATTGCACTTCATCCAAAAGGGATGACCCTAAGCAAATTTTTCATTTGAACCACTATATAAGAGAGATAAGTCGAAAGCCAAGTCCTAACCAGCGTCAGCCTTGCCTTACAGTGCCAAATCAAAAAGAGGTGTACTAGCACTTTGTGAAAATGATTTTCACATTGTGTAAAGTGTTTGATACTCTTAGTAGGATTGGTCAAAGCTTTTAGTAGCTTGCTACATGCTTGCAAGGTGTTGGTCCCTTAAAGATACTAAGAACCATCTAGATAGTACCTACTTGTTTCATCTCTGAACACTACAGTAATCATCAGTGCAAGGGAAATTGGTAGAAACGCCCAAGATTAATCACCAGTGACTCCCTTGAGAAGAGATAGTATTCCCTTGGCTAGCATAAGCTCTTGTGACCTACTTGTATCTTTCTAAGGGGAGGGTACGATATCCCTACCTATCATCTCTCACAAAGATACAAATGTACGATACCTATATGGAATGACATTTGGTCAATGGAGAACTAAGTTGTGAGCTGATCTACCACAATGAAACCATGTCTCTAGGGATAGAAAGTTCTTGAATTGTTTATAATTGTCTAAAATACCCATGGAAACATTAGGCTTTTCCGTGAGCCTAGAACATACATGATCTATTGTGTTAGTCCTTTTTTCCACTTTGTTTGATGTGTTTTCTCTTGTCAAAGCAAATCCAATCAAAATCAAATCCAAATCTATCAAAATTTGCCTTATAAGCATCATTGACACCATTTCAGTGCCTTTGAAACACAATAGCTCACCTTTGGTATAATAGTCCAGTGCCTTTGAAACACAGTAACTCACCTCTGGCAGCATAGTCCAGTGCTTTTGAAACACAGTAACTTGCCTTTGGTATAACAGTCCCGCGCCTTTGCAGCACAATCCAGTGCCTTTGGCCCAGTAAATTATTTATCAAACTATCTTCCCCAATCTCAGTAAAATCACACCTTTTTGGTCAAACATCTACCTCTGAGTACAAAAATCAATCAAACTGTCTTGTCTTAGTGCATCCCATGATAACCACTAGACTCCAACAATCTATGAAGGCTAAACAAACTACCCCAAAGAAACGTAAATCACCTCCTCATACACCTCAACCAAGTCATTCCACCATGTCTCAAAAAGGTACTCCCCACACACCAACTAACATACCAACAAACTTTCAAAATAGACCAACCAATGACAAACCAAATAATTTTTAAGAGGGTAATGTCCCTTCAACAGAGGTACCTCAGTTTACTACTAGCATGCCTCAAGACTTTATTCCACAAGGTTACACCATAGGTCAAGTCCCATCTCAAGAAGAGTAAAACTTTCAAGAAGGTCAATCCTCTCAAGCAAATGGACAAGACCTTGATGAAATCATGCAAGATCCTAGAGCCATAGCCGCATTTGATAAACTCCTTAGTGAAAATTGAGATCATTTATTATGTTTACTTAGGGAACAAGGAGCTAAACCACCCCAAGACTTTGATCTATCTAATCTTAAAGAGCAAAACAAATCCCATGACGCTATGACTTCTATCCAAACTATGTCAACCGTATCCACTCCCATACCTGAACAAGTCTCACAAGGGAGAATGACTAATCCTTTTGACACTCAATATGAAAATCCCCTCTATCAAAACCAAAATCCAATAGCAGAAAGAACAATATCACCACTCTTGATTCCTCTGGAGATTTATAAACTACAACAAGAGACTCTTCATCATCAAGCAAAATTTGAAAGAAAAGCCACTCTAGCTAAACAAAACCAACAACAACCTCCTAGCATATTACAAATGCCCACATCAATTAGAAAAGGAACATTGGCCACCCCATCACGAGACAGTTTTCCTTCAAATTATAATCTAGGAAACACTTATGTAGCAATGCAACAAGGGTCACAACCGACACCACCCCCAACGTCATCAACCCTCTGTATCACTAATCCAAGCAATGTCATGCAACCACAACATTCCCAAAGCATCAACACAAACTATATCCCTCCACCACAATGATCATCCACACTCAATCTTACCCATACCTAGATATCTCAATCAACCCCAACCATCTCAAAACCCATCTACATATGTCCCTCCACCGCAAAGGTCATTCACACTCAATCTCACCAGCACCTATCTCAATAACCCTCAACATTCTCAAAACCAAACGTCCCATTGCTATATTCCACCATCACAATCAAGTCCAACAACATTTAGCTTTCCACCACAAAATCCATTCATCACCCCTCCTCAACATTACCAACAACAAAACTCTTTCATTATCCCATCACAACAATCACAAGGCCAACATTCTTATCTAGCACTACCTCCACATATGCAAAATCAAAACAACCAAACCCAACCTAATCCAAATCCATCATATGACCCAAATCAATCATACAACCCATATAACATCAATTCCTATGGGTTGAACTTATACAATCTTCCCTATGGGAAACAACAACCACCATTAGTACAACAGGAGACTCTTCCAACACCCCCACAACTATGGAGCTTAAACTTGCTGAGGTACAACAACAAGTAGCCGATTTAACATTTGGTCACACTAAGAAAACCTTCTCCTTGGAGGAGGTTTGTCCTTATCCATTTGATCGGTCATTACAAATGACCCCTTTTCCTCCCAACTTCAATATACCCAAATTTGATAAGTACAAGGGAAGAGGAGACCCAAAAGACCACCTTAGAGAATTTTATCTCGCTTGTTTAGAGGTTACACATAATGACACATATCTCATGAACCTCTTCCCTCACAACCTTGGAGGTCAAGCTATAGAATGGTTCTCACATCTACTTACCGGTATCAAATCTTTTAACAAGCTTGCAGAAACATTTGCCACCCATTTCTCACACAACACAAAACATGAGGTCTCTATGACCGACTTATGTAACAACAAATAGAAAAATGGGGAAACTCTTATCTCCTTCCTTCAAAGATGGAGACACATGGCTAGCAAATTCCCATTCAAGATACCTGAAAAGCAGCTTGTTAACATATTTGTGCAGAATCTTAACCAAGAATTGGGTTTCCATTTTCAAATACTAAGTGCTACAACCTTTGACGAGATTACCTATAAAGGTATCAACATCAAAAAAGCCCTCACCGCTAAAGGCGTGGTTAAAATCTTCAAAGACAATAAAGACAATCCTCCCCAACAACAATCAAATGATAAGGCCAAATATTGTAACAAAAACAAAAACATGGTCAATGATGGTGTGGTGGATTCTAAACATGTTCAAACACTACAAATACCCTTTAATCTTTCATCCAAACAAAACCAACCTTCGCCTCAACAACAACAACCAAGACAACAAAACCAAAACCAACAGCATCAACAAGAGCAGCCTCCCCAAAATTACCCTCCTAGGCGTAAGTTCACTCCCTTGGGAGAGCCTATAGAGTCAGTTCTAAAGAAACTTGTGCAAAATGGACTTGTCATGCTACCAGATGCTCCCCCATATGGTGAACCTACTTTCAAACCTACATGGTACAAAGACAACGAATATTGTGAATACCATAGGACCAAAGGACATAGAACCATATCATGCATGAAACTCAAGAACATGATCCAAAACCTTATTAATAGAGGTGACGTCACTTTTGATGCACCTCCTAATAAAAAAAACAACAAAGATCACAACATATACAAAGAACCATTCCCTAACCATGGTCAAGGTCAACATCCTGATAAAGGTAAAACCATTAATAAAGCCTCAACTTCTTATGACTTTGTTGTAGGTCATTTTGAAGAAAGTCATGTGTCTACCCTCACTATCAAAGGTAAATCTATAGATTGTGCAGTCCCAACTCGTCATGGTCATGTTACCGTTCGTGGGTCTACACCAAGTCTCCCAACTCAATCTGATTACAATCTTGTCAAACATCTAGGGAAAACCCCTGCACAGATCTCTATTTTGGACCTTCTACAATCATCACCTACACATAAAGTTGTACTAGAAAAAGCCCTACAAGAGTCTTCTATTCCCAACAACATAGTGATCACAGATTTCCAAGCTATAATAGGTAACATCGCCTCACCTTACAATGTGGTCTTTTCTGAAAAGGACCTCCCATCCCATGATCCATGTCACAATGATGCACTTCACATTGAAGTTTTCATCCATAAACAAAAGATCAAACACATACTTATAGATGGTGGTGTTGGTCTCAATATCTGTTCTCTCAAGTTATTTAAATAGTTGGGATACTTTGAGGATCATGTCAACATTGATCAATGCATTACAATCAAAGGGTATGATGATGTTGAGCATCTTTCAGAAGGTGTTATCCACTTGCCTATACACGTAGGCCCCATCATGCTTGAAATTAGGTGCCAAGTCCTTAACATTGAGCTACCTTATAACATTATCTTAGGACACCCATGGATCCATGCCATGAAAGTTTTTCCCTCCACATACCATCAGTCTCTCAAGTTCCCATTTAATGGTATAGAGATCACTATCCCAGGAGACCCTAATCCCTTTAAATTCTATTGTACCTTGCAAGGTAGTTATAAGAATAGAAACCAAGTGCCAAATAATGACAAAGCCTATGAATCCCCATTGTATGTCGACTCTAAAAAACTAAAAAAGCCTCTGAAGTTGAACATAATCCTAATCCTATTTCTGAAATCACAACTCACATCCATGATATAGGCTTTGGTGAATATGATATCTCTAAATCTTGTTGTGTAGGGTGGATGCCCTTATCTCCTAAATCCTACGACCAACCAACCATAGCTAAAGTGTCTAAAAAAGAATCTATCCCCCCACTAGTATCTCTAACCCAATTCCAAGAGGGAAAATTATTAGTAGAGGAAACTATTGAAGACATCTCATCTTGGCTCTATAAAGAGAAAGAACCAGTCACCATACCAGTCAAACAATATGGCAATGGCCTAAGAATTGTGAAGAACATTGGCTACAAAGGCAAAGGTGGCCTTGGGAAGGATAACCAAGGTGACATAGAACCCATTATTGTGAAGAAGAAGCTAGACAAGAAGGGGTTAGGATACGGTAGGAAGGTACCACGCACCTTGGACATCGAGGGTATTCTCGACAAAGTGGCACAAACTTCTCTCATAGATTCAATGTCTCAAGAGGATATCATCGATGACTCCTACCTCCATATGACTGATCTATTCATTGAATCCTCCATATTCATGTTGTCATCTGTATCCTTAACATCCACCACCAGCACCCAGATTGTAACACTTATCTACCCTGAACTTATCGATTGGGACCAACAAGGGTCCCCTGTTCTAGATGTTTTTCAGAGTGATGAAGCTATTGCAAAGTTCATGGGACTCCAGGATGGTATCCCTCTTGGTGATCACAAAGTTGGTTTTGTAATAGAACTAGATCAAACTACTTATTTTAGTGAGAATGTCAAATTCTCCAGTCGCAAAACTAAAAATAAAGAAAGATCTCTCATTGAAAACCATACTGTGGCACCTTCTGATCACAAAATAGTCAAAATAAAGGATGTATCCAAAGGTGAAACCCTAATTGTGGTACATGAGGAGGGCAGATTTGATCTTCCCCTACCATCTAAGTATCAAGAGAAATTAGCTCTCCTAGCGGAAGATTCTATAGAGATAAATCTTAGCACAAAGCAAAGTCCTAAGACCACATTTCTTGCAGCATCATTATCAGAACAAAAGCACAAGAATCTTACCAACTTCTTCTTACAATGAACCATCAACTTTGCATAGACCTATGCTAATATGCTAGGGTTGGACCCTTCACTAGTCATTCACTATCTCACGGTTGATCCCAAAGTTAAACCAGTAAAAAAAAACTAAGAAAGATGCACCCACAGATCACTCTCTTGGTGAAAGTTGAAATACATAAATTGTTAGATGCTAAATTTATCAAGCCTATTTATTATCTAGAATGGGTCTCAAACATTGTACCTATGCCTAAACCAAATGAGGGCATCCGCATGTGTTTCGACTTTAGAGATCTCAACAAAGCATGTCCCAAAGATGACTTTCCACTGCCAAACATTGATGTCATAGTAGACTTGACTGTTGGTCATGAAATGCTTTCTCTAATGGATGGATTTTCTAGATACAATGAGATAATGATAGTGAAAGAAGATCAACATAAAACAACTTTCACTTGTCCTTGGGGTACCTATTGTTGGTGCGTCATGCCATTTGGTCTTAAAAATGTAGGTGCAACCTATCAGCGAGTAATGACAGTGATATTCCATGATCTCTTTCATCACATCATGGAGGACTATGTTGATGACATACTAAAAAAGTCTTCTAGGGTAGATCACATACAGGTTCTAGGCCAAATCTTTGACAGACTAGAAAAATGTCAAGTAAGACTCAATCCAAAGAAGTATGTCTTTGGGGTAACCTCAAGAAAACTGTTGGGATATATTGTATCTCGTAGAGGCATTGAAGTAGATCTAATGAAAGTCAAGGCTATAGTAGAGATGCCTCCACCAAATAATCTAAAAGCATTAAGGATCCTTCAAGGAAGGTTACAATCCATTAGGCAATTTATCTCATAGCTAGCGGATAAATGTCAACCATTTCAACACTTGCTCTGAAAGGATGTCTCATTTCGATGGGACGATAAGTGTCAAGTAGCATTTGATCAGCTTAAGGAATATCTAGCTACACCTCATGTCTTGGTACCACTAGTCGCTGATAAGCCTTTGATCTTGTACATCTCGACTACAACTGCAGCCCTAAGGGCTCTTCTAGCACAACATGATGAGTCAGGAAAAGAGCATGCAATCTATTATATCAGTCAAACCTTGGTGGGTTATGAACTTAATTATTCACCTATGGAAAGAGCTTATTTAGCCTTAGTGTTTGCTTCCTAAAAGTTACAGCATTACATGCTAAACCAACACACAAATCTAATAGCCAAAATTGATCCATTAAAGTATCTACTAGCAAAAGCAGCTCTCACATGCATACTAGATAAATGGGTCATGATCCTTAGTGAGTTTGACATTGAGTATGTGGATCATAAAGTAATCAAGGGACAAGCCCTAGCAGATCAACTAGAAGAAGCACCCATGATAGATGTACATCCTATGGTATCTAACTTTTTAGATGAGAATATCTTCACTCTTTTTACCTCAGTAATGTGGAAGTTGTATTTTGATGGTTCCTACACACAACATGGATTAGGGGCTGACATCTTATTTATCACACCTCAAAATGACTATATCCCAAAGTCATATCAGCTTGCATTTCCTTGCACCAACAACATAGATGAGTATGAAGTACTCCTCATAGGTCTCCATACAGTAGTCCAATGGGAAATTAAAAAACTGTAGGTATATGGAGACTCACAACTAGTCATTTGACAAGTCACTTATGAGTACCAAACAAAAGATAAAAAATTGATCCCTTACAAACAACTAGTGGGTGCTTACAAACCACACTTTTCTAGCATCACTTTTGAGGAAATTCTAAGAGAGCATAACAAAGCTGTAGATTCTATGGCCTCTGTGGGGTCACTTATAGACATGCTGGCAAACGCAAAGAAATGTGAATCCTTGATCGAGCAATTATTGATACCAGCTGTCGATGTTCCAACTAGTGAAATCATCTGCAAACTTGTTGGTCCCAATTCCCCATGGTATGAAGATATATATGAATACCTTAAACATGGTACCTTTCCTTTGAGCTATCTACAAACCAACACAAAACCTTTATCTGTTGATCCTCCCATTACACCATTTTGGGTGATACACTATATTGCCAGAGTCTCGATGGTATCCTCTTACGATGTCTTCACGTGAAAGAAACTGATGCTACCTTATGAGACATACACGAAGGTGTTTGTGGTACACATTCTACTAGTCCTAACCTTGCTAAGAAGATACTCCACATAGGGTATTACTGGCCTACAATAGACCAAGATGTTATGCAGTTTACTAAGAAGTGTCTACAATGCCAACAACATGGCATGGCCTTTTTCACAACGGGGTCTTGACCTCATAGGACAAATCCATCCAACCTCATCCAATGGCCATAAATTTATCATTAGTGCCACTGATTATTTTGTGACGTGGATCAAAGCCATTCCCATGACTTATATCACCGACAAAAAAAAATCTAAGTTTATCTTTAACTACCTCATTTGCTGATATGGTATCCCCCAAGCCATTGTCACTGATAATGGGAGACCATTCAAGAATCAAGATGTTTGTGCCTTGTGCACCCAATAGAATATCCAACATTGCCCTTCCACTCACTACTATCCACAGGGTAATGACCAAGCTAAGGCTTCCAACAAAACCATTCTGAAAATCCTCAAGAAAATGGTCAATAAAGTTGGTCGTGATTGGCACCTGCAACTCAATCCTACCCTATTGGCCTATCGCACTAGAATTAGAACACCAACAGGTGCAACACCCTATGCCCTAGTCTATGGCTCTGAAGCCATTCTACCTATAGAGGTTGAGATCCCATCCCTCAGAGTATCCATGCAACACCTGATTGATGGAGAGGAGTATCACACTTCCAGATTAGCTAAGCTAGAAGTATTAGATGAGAGGCACCTTGCAGCACTTAATCATCTTCATGTCTATCAAAACCACCTCCGATGCAACTATAACAAAAAGATCAAAGAAAGATGGTTTCAAGTTGGTGACCTTGTCTTAAAGGAAAATCAGAGAAATCAAGTAGATCTTGAAAAGAAGGGAAAGTTCAAGCCTAATTGGTTAGGACCCTTTGTTATCACAGCAGCATATGGATCAGGAGATTATACTTTAGTAGTAGCTGAAGGCATTCCTCTAGATGAGCCACTCAATAGTGTTCATCTCAAAAAGTTCTTCGTCTGATCCTCAAAGTATCCATGTCAAAAAAACATCGAAAAATCAAATTAAAAAAAAATCAAAAAAATTGAAAAAAAATAAAAACAAAAATAATCAATCTTCTAGTGAAAACCTGGTAAACATGCGCCTTGGATAAGTACCATAGTGAAAACCTAGCAAACAGGCACTATGTGTAGAGTCAACATCCATCATCTATCAAGTCTTGTTCATTCCATGTCCATTTCATAATAAACATCATCCATCCATCCATAATAAAACCATTGACCTTTTTTTTTTGCATTTCCATTTCCCTATCTAGAATAGCTTGGAAATTTGTCAATGCCCATCATCATTATCCTATGTCAAGTTATCCATGTCAATCATCAGGTTATCTTATGTCAAGTTATCCATGTCAATCATCAGCTTATCCTATGTCAGTTCATCCGTCATCATTATCTTATGTCAAGTTATCCATGTCATTGTTAGTTATCCTGTGTCAGTCATTCATAATACCACCTCTACTAGAATTGGGACAACTCTTTCCTTAACCTAGGTCTAGGAATGGATCTTTGTTCGCAGTTGAGCAACCATCTCAAACAAAAACAAAAACACATCAACCATCTCAAACAAAAATTAAAAAACACTTCAACTATCTCAAACAGAAGCAACGACACTTCACTCATCAAACAAAAACAACAACACTTCACTCATCAAACAAAAACAAAAACACTTCAAACCTTTAAACAAAAACAAAAAAAAAAACACATAACTAATCCATCATTCATATCGATTGTCTTATATAGATGGTCACACTCTCAAAACTAGACTAGGCATCTTATACAAGGTGTTTCATTTATGGAACCAGACATCTTCGTCCTTGTGTTGATCTAGGGATATATCATTCCCCACAATGACAACACTATCCTAATCAATCATCAATCAAAACCTAGAACTACATATCATCTCATCTCAATCTTAAGGTACCTTGATCCCATGGATATGGGTATGTAGGCAGTCTAGCATATGAAGGAAGTATCCAGTACTCAGGTACATAAGCTATTCATCATGGCCCCTCACTTCATCCAATCCATCATTAACTCAACCAAAACTACATATCATCTCATCTCAATCTTAAGGTACCTTGATCCCATGGATATGGGTATGTAGGCAGTCTAGTATATGAAGTTTCCAGTACTTAGGTACATAAGATATCATCATTTCACCTACCCAATCTCAAACACCTTGACCCACTCATCACTCTATCCAGAAATACATATTAACATTTTCATCTTTCATCGTAATGTGCCTTGATCCTGTGGATACAGGGCATGTAGGCAGTCTGGAATACGAAGGAAGTTTCCAATACTCAGGCACATGCGATTCATCATTCTTCATCCATCTCAATCCATTGACACTCCATCTTTCTAGCCTTCCATTTATCACAATCCATCCATCCACCTAGACTTGACTAACTCAAGTAAAAACTAAACTATGCATCCTTTCAAAGAAAAAATCCTCAGCTAATCTGAAGAAAAGAAACCTACTTTCAAAGCCATATGTTGTCCTACATATCAATTTCCAATATCTGCTACATCAATCAACCTATCCTATCAACAGATCAACACCCTTTAATGGATATATCATTCCTACAATAAGGTTGTTATCTATCCAATCTACCCAACCAATCCAATCTATGCTGAGCAATCTCTTTGGAAAGAGAATATGTTGGCTGTATGTTTACTTTGTAAGTCAGTCAATTTGCTTTTTGGTTTATCTTTTTGTCCCTTTCCCATTACTTATTCAAGACTACCTTGATTTATCTATATCTTGGTATGTTGCGATGCAGTATAGATAGGGGGCATAGTCATTGCTTTTGTGTGTCCTGTTTGAGGAATGATGTTTTATCATATCTATCTTGTGCATGTGTTACAACCTAGCATCTTACATATTAATACACTTTTTGCATTTATGTATTAAATTTTATTATATGTTCAAGACTATGGCTCATTCACATGTGTGTGTTACAACCTAGCATCTTACATATTAATATTCTTCTTGCATTCATGTATTGAAGTTTATTTTATGTTCAAGACTATGGCTCATTCACATATCCAACAAGGTTATATTATGTCTAAGGGATATACGTTCAAACCACTTGCTTGCAGAGTCAACATCCTCACACTAGGATATCACAACACCTTGGTCTTTTATACCTTGGTGGCAAACTATCCATGTGCTATATCAAAAATAAGGATTACTCTTTATAAACATTTGTGAAACTGTTGCAACAAGTTATCCAAGTCCACCGTCCATTTATCTAAATCATCATATAGTTTTCAAGCAAAGATCAATCAATTGTCTATTCTATCATATTTTATTTTGTCTCCACTTTCTTCTATCCATCACCATCAAATGCATATCTGCAAAACCACATGTTAGACATCATATGCCATACATCTATAAGCATATACATCATCATCATAAATACACGTTATCACATCCATAGCATATAAAAGTACATCACAAACAAAACCATGAACATCCATGAGCATAAAGATCATCATATGTCATCATATATCATCATCTGAGGTCATCAAAAAATACAAATGTCTGTGTCTACTCATATGTCCATATATACATACAAATATACATAAAAAAGTACATCATGGCTATCAAGAGCTCGCAATGTATATCAGATGCACGTAGACATCAATCAACATATAAAATGCCCATAATGATACAACATATATATGTCAAAATTAGCTCTAGTGTGTCAAGTTGCCCTGTAGCTATGATCTTTGTGCACCTCCTGCACTCATTGCAGGTCCTCTTGCTGGTGGCCCTTGTGGTGGTCCCATCACTGAAGACCCTGATCTCCTTGATCTGTGTGAGGATGAGGCCCCTGACCTACTCTACTATCGAAAGCTAGGCTCCCTTCGATCGGCCAGTACTACTCTAAAGTAGAGGCCTTTTAGTACTCAACCTCTCTCTCAACTGTAAAAATCTCATCCTGAACTTGGGTAAGTTCTCCAACCAATGTCATCTGGTCTGCACCCACTACACAACGTGCAACATCTCTTTCTCACCTCACCCTTTGTAGGGTGGCCTCCATAGTCAAACACTATAACTATACTGCTATGTCTCTCTTTGCTGTCAATTGGGCAATTTGCCCATCATCTGCTAGTGGTGGTGGCACTACCTATGCCACTACTAGTGTTGCCTGTGCTGCTATTGATGCCTATGCATGTAGCTAGACCTGAGCCTCAACCTATCTAGCCTCATCCTTGGCCGCGTCTCTATCTCTCCTCATCCTCACCATTTGGAGCTCCAAGCGAGTCCTCCTCGCTATCTCCTCCTGCAATAATCTTTGGGCTTGCTATAGTGGTGTCTTTGCCAATAGCGTCACTTGATGTGGTCCCTTGGCCTTGGCCATCTGTACATCTACCTGGTCTCCACTGTCATCCCCCCATCCTGTCTTTGTGTTGCAGTCTGCTGTCAGGCCTCTCTTCGAGTGCTCACCTCAACTCCACCAACTGCCACCTCTCGCACTACTCGTGCTACCACTGGTCTAGTAAGTCTCATCATCTTGTGTGTCTACCAGTAGGTGTCATATGTTGGAAGTGTGCCCGAGTCTGCTCCCTCCATAATCTAGTCCCATATCACTAGGGCAAGACCCCGTAAATCTGCCAAAGCTGTCGTCACAACTATCTCTGACCCTTAATCCTCCACCTCCCTCTGAGTCTGAGAAAATATAGCCTCACCTACGAGCTCCCCCTATAGCAACCTAAACTATCTTAATACCCTCTCGACAAGGTATCTTTCAATAGTGTCAATGCATTAGCCAAACATGTATCTCACTTGTCTGTAGTACACCAGCTCCTCGTGATCATCATCCCAAGGCTCACAGTCCCTCCAAGGGTGCCAAATGAAGATGTCCATCTCATCTAGCTACCTCTGCCAATAACTCACTGAACCAAGTCACCGATGAGTAATAACACCCTCATATAGAAAAGCATATGGCTCTTTGTGATCTTGGTGCCATTGTTTGATAGGTCTAATCACCTGGATATGCTCCCAGTGCCGTACCTATAACAATGTAACACCTACTGACAAGCTACTCCTAGACCTGTACACAGTCATGCAAATCATAATACAATTGACCTAAAACACAAGGTCCCCAGGCATATTAGATCCCATGTGTAAACATCCCTAATAGCATAGTACCCCATCCAACAGATAAACCTCTACACCTTCTATCTGGACATAAGAATCCTCTAATTAGAGATACAACAATACATTGAATCATGTCGCAGAGTTACCACACTTGAGCCCACCGGATCTCACAATCCTACACACCTAGGTCACCCATAGAAAAAACCTCTCGCATGCCTGCCTCTCCTTGCTCTGTGTCATAGTCAACTCTCTCACCCTGAATCAGAATTTGCAAGATGCACAGAACATCCTCAAGTGTCACAGTCACCTCACCTATCGAAAAGTGGAAGGATGAGGTCTCACTATGATATCTCTCCACAATCACTATCAAAAGTGTCAAATTTGACTTGATAGGTGTCAGATGAGCAACATGCCACAATCCCATGACCTCTAGGAATATCTCTTCCTCCTAGCCCAACTGTATAACCAAGTTGGCAATCAGGTAATGTCTCTCTTGGGATTGCAAAGGTGGTAAAACTATCTGGATCCATGACAACCATTTGTTAAACATATTGCAAAATTCAACCTACTCCTAAGTCTTCATCTAACATCAACATGGTCAGATGCTAGGTACAAACATTGTAAAATCTCTAAGTCAAACCTAGTCAACTCTAGTCTAAGCCTCTGAAACACATTTTCCAAAACTAACCTAGCTCAAACTGCATTACAAACCAAAAGTGCTTAGATTTCCACATAGGCGCTTAACTGTCATACCAAAAGCACCTTGCTGCTTTGCCAAGGTGCTTAGCTTTAAACAAACCACAAGCACTTAGATTTCAACAAAGACACTTATCTGTGCTACCCAAGGCGCTTAGCTCCGGGCCAAAGGCACTTAGCTTTTACCAACCCCTAATCTACAAGCGTCGAACTGCCCTACCTTAGGTGCTTAGCTGCACTACCAAAGGCACTGTGACATTTACCAATAGTGCTCCAACGTGAACTCAAACACCAAAAGCACTAAGATTCTACCCAATGCCCTACCCTGTGCGCCAAAGGTGCTTTATTGCACCGAAAGAGATTTACCAAGCGGCAAAGGTGCCGAAACTGATCTCAACGCCTTTCACCAAAAAATTGCAAACCCTAGAAAGACCTAAAAACAATGCAAACACAAGCAGGGTTTTTGATCACTTATCACTCCTGATGCTCCTGTTGGTCTCCCGTAGGTCTGCACTAGCTCTGCTTGGTGTTTGTGCACAGGAATCGACATGTCTGTAAGATGTAAACTCACTCTACGCAAGAAGCACTCAACTAAGCAAAGAGGCAAATGGCTCTAATTTTTGTGAACTCTAGGTGTGCAAATGAGTAGTGTTGACTCCTTGGGCCCTATTTATAGTGTCCCAACCCTAATTCTTCCCACCCCTAATCCATCTTATCCTCATGTTTGCTAATCATCTTCATCGTGTCCGCCTCCATCTATCCAGCCTCGTCTATCTCAAACACAATCTTCTAGTTGAGCGTCAACCCAGTCCTTCTATCACTTCCCTGTCTTTCCTCTCGAGGAGGCATCCTACACCAACTACATAGGGGCAGCTAGCTACACTGGGGCATCAAAATTGTATCATGTCTTCAACAATCATTTTCTTTGACACAATGCTATAAACTGCATTGCATCAAAGAGGGGGCAAAATGTAGACACCCAAAAATGACCATGTCATCGCATCACTTGCATTTCATCAAATCACATGCATTTCAATGTTAATTAAATAATCAAATTATTTAATTAATTTCATCAAAATGATCAAATTCTTCTAAATCTCCTAAATTTGACATTAATTAAATAAATTGTATTTATTTAATTAATTTCATCAAAATCAACTTTATTCTTCCAAAATTAAATAATTTTAATTATTTAATTAAATCATTATCTTCTTTCAAAATTCAAATCCACATCAATTGAATAAATAAATTATTTAATTAATTTATCATTTAGATCCTCTTATCTATAATTAAATAATTTCTAAATTGTTTAATTAAATCAATTATTCTTCCAAATTTAAATAAATCATTCAAATTTATTTAAATTGAATCTCTCTTCTAAAAATAAAATAAAATAAAATATTTATTTATCCTTCATCATGCAAAATAAATTAAATCAATTTATTGGTTTGATTTATTTAAATCTTCAAATCTATTCTATGTCTTCCATCATGCACAAACAATTAAATAAATTTATTTATTTAATTTGTTTTGTATATCTTCTAAATCTTCTAAAAATAAATCTTGTTCATCATGCACACAAAATTAAATAATTTATTATTTCATTTTAATCAAATCATGCAAAAAGCAAATCATAAGTTGAGTTAATTGACTTAATTATTATTATTTTTATCACCAACTCATAAATTAGAAAAAAATATTTCTATTTTATGAAATCTAATTATATCTCATGTTTGTTCTGTCTTTTAGCCAAATCAACCAGTTAACTCAAACAAAAATATCTTTTTGTGTAACACTTTTCAGGTGCACATTCATCATGAATTCTAGATTTATCTCATCCATTGATTCCATTAAATTATCTAGACTGTTGATCAATCTTCATTGAAACCTATATAAACCGCCTCATCTACATAACAAATCCTCTTTGATCATTTAAGCTTTTGCCTCCCTACAACACATTGAGCATACATCACATCATTGAGCACATCTACCTTTTGAGCACAAACACAATCTACATCTGCTTGTTGCAAACATGGTTTCGCAATTTATGAAGCAATCCACATTCGACCAAGATAACAATACAATCTAGGTGAAAGCTTTCATTGTTTTTGTGATTATTTATTGATTATTTGGTTGTTTGTTTAGATCATTATCTTGATGTTATAGGATTGAGTTCTTGATTATTTCATTGTTTTGCTTATCATTCAATCTTGATTTTATTCTTATACACAACTATTCTTTGTATTGTCTTCCTTTGGTGTTGCATCCAACTCTGCTGTCCAAAATTTCTTCAATCTTCTCTGGTACTTGTTGTAGTAATTGCTTCTTCAAGTCTTCTTCAATGCTATCACTGAACTCTGCTTCATGATATTAATATAGGTCTGGAATGTGAAAATAGGTGATATACCCAATGTCTCTGGTAATTCCACTTCATATGCATTTCCTAAATCAAACTTCCTAAGTATCCTACAAGGTCCAAACTTCTTCATCTTCAACTTATTATATGTTCCAATTGGAAATCTTTCTTTTTTCAAGTATACCATCACTTCATCTCCAACTACAAATTCCTTGTGTCTTCTCTTCTCATCTAATTGTTCCTTGTATTTGTTGTTCATATCCTCCAAGTGCTTCTTTACCTGATTATGCACTATCTCCATATGTTCTACAAATTCTTCTACTTCTGCACTTATCTTTTCTGCCATACTGATATCTCTCAACTCTGCAACTCCTCTAGGGTTTACTCCAGTAACAATCTCAAAAGGTGTTCTTCCAGCACTCCTATTCACTAAATTATTATATGCAAACTCTGCTTGTGAAAGGATCAAATCCCAACTTCCTTCCTTCTCTCCAAGCAAACATCTCAACAAGTTTCCAAAACTCCTATTCACTACTTCTATCTATCCATCAGTCTATGGATGGAATGCTGAACTGAAATTCAAATAAGTCTTCATCTTCTTCCAAATTATCTTCTAAAAATATCCAACAAACTTTGTATCTCTGTCTAAAACTATACTCTTAGGTAATCCATGCAATCACACAATCTTCTTGAAAAATAGGTCAGCTACATGCACTGCATCAGTTGTCTTCTTACAAGGTATGAAAAGTGCCATCTTTGAAAATCTATCCACCACTACAAGTATTGAATCATGTCCTCTCTCTATCTTAGGCATTCCCACTACAAAATCCATACTTATGCCTTCCCAAGGTCTCTTTGATACTGTCAAAGGTTTGTACAATCCAATATTCTGACTACTTCCTTTTGCAACTTGACAAACTCTACAACTTTGCACAACTTTCCTAACATCCTTGTGTATCTAAGGCCAAAAGTAATTCTCACTCACCAAAGCTACTATCTTATCAATGCCAAAATGTCCTGCCAATCCACCACTATGTTTTTCTTTGATCTAATTACCTCTCATGGAACTTCTAGGTATGCATATTTAATTTCTTCTTAACAACATATCCTCCTAAATGAAATAATCCAACCACTTACTCCTATCTATCACAATAGGTTCCTTGCATGCTTTCCAAGGGTCTGCAAAATTAGTGTCTCCCTTATACATGTTCTTCAATTCATCAAAGACTATCACTTCAACTCTCATCTCTGTTAGCAAGTTTCTTCTCCTTCTCAATACATATGTAACTTTGTTTGATTTTCCACTCCTATGCTTCAACACAAATGTATAACTTTGCAAGAACTTTACCCATCTCATATGTCTCTGATTCAACTTACCTTAACTATTCAAATATTGCAAAGCTTGATGATATGTATACAACACAAACTCCTTAGGCAACAAGTAATGTCTCCACTTCTTCAAGGCTTGAATTATGGCATAGAATTCTAGGTCATAAACTGAATATCTTCTCCTTGCATCATTCAACTTCTCATTGAAATATGCTACTAGTCTACCTTCTTGACTTAATACTGCTCTAATTGTATTCCCACTTGTATCACAATCTACTTGAAATACCTTATTGAAATCTAGTAATGTCAAATTAGGTTGCTCTGTCATTTTCTGCTTCAACAATTCAAAACTTTTATCTGCTCCTGGTGTCCACTTGAAATATTTTCTATCACCTCTCATTGTCTCTATCATAGGGTTACAAACTAAAATTAAATTTCTGATGAACTTCTGATAAAAACTAGCTAATCCATGAAATGATCTAACTTCTCGAATGCTCTCTAATGTAGGCCATTCAACAATTGCTCTCACTTTCTCAGAGTCCATCTTCAATCCTTCCGTAGAAATCAAAAATCCCAAATAAACCAATTCTTCCTTCATGAAACTACATTTCTTGATGTTTATTAGTAATTTCTCCTCTCTTAACCTCTATAAAACTTGTCTAAGGTGCTACAAATGTTCCTCCTTTGTCTTACTAAAAATTAGAACGTCATCCAAATATACAATAACAACCTTACCCAAGAATTTATTCAAAACTTCATTCATCAATCTCATGAAAGTACTAGGTGCATTTGTCAATCCAAAAGGCATCACTAACCACTCATAAAATCCTTCATTTGTCTTAAAAGCAGTCTTCCATTCATCTCCTTCTCTGATTCTAATCTGATGGTATCCACTCTTCAAATCTATCTTTGTGAAATATCTTGCTCCACTCAAACAATCCATGATATCATCCATCCTAGGTAAAGGAAATCTATACTTAACTGTGATCTTGTTTATTGCTCTAGAGTCTGTACACATTCTCCATTATCTATCTTTCTTTAGTGATAATACTGCAGGTACTGCACAAGGACTCAAACTTTCTCTGATCAAACCTTTCCTCAACAACTCTTTTATTTTTCTATTCAATTCTTCATTCTCTATCAGTGTCATTCTATCTACTACTTTGTTAGGCAAACTTGCTCCAGGTATAAGATCCATGTGATGACTGATACTTCTGATTGGTGGAAATCCTTCAGGTACATTGTCTAATATGATGTCTTCATACTTTGTCAGCAACTCTTTTATCTCCTCCAATGTGATTCTTCAGTCTCCTTCTTCAATGTTTCAGGATTCTTAGGGATCAAATCATAATACATATTCTCATGTCTCAAACCATTTAGAAATTTTCCTCCATCTACCAAACATATTTTAGCATTCCCACATACTTCACTCTTAGGATCATCCTCTAAAGGAATCAAAGAAATTCTCTTTCCATTTTCTGTTATAGTGTATGTATTCTTTCTCCCATCATGTATATCTTTTCTATCATACTACCAAGGTCTACCCAACAAAATATGACAACATTCATCAACATAATATAACACAAGACTTCATCATGATAAGATCCAATATGAAATTTCACCAAATATTGTTCACTCACTAGTACCTTATGATCATCCTAAATCCATGCTATCTGATAGGGCTTGGGGTGTTTCAATCTTTCCAACTTCAGCTTAGTCACTATCTCCTCTGAAACTAGGTTATCTGAACTACCACTATCAATTACAACTTTACAACATTTACCTCCTAATTCGCAACTTGTTCTGAACAAACTTTTTCTTTGTAGTGGTTCCTCATTTGTCTCTTCTTGAAATAGTACCCTCATTACAAGTGATTCTCCTTTCTCAGGTTACCAACTATACTAGGTGATCCAACAGGTTCTTCTTCCACATAGGCTACTCTTCCACATTTGTTCTCTGTTCTCTTGTTTGTACTCCCCTGATTACATTCAAATGCTTTATGTCCTTCACCTCCACACTTGAAACAGGTTCCTCTGAATGTTCTCCTATTAGGTCCTCTTCCTTCTCTACTATATCCTTCATTCTAGTACAGAATAGGGTTCCCTCTGGGGTAGAAATTTCTATCATCTCTCTAATATGCATTGTTATCTATGTCCTCCTTGAATGTGTTCTCTTATCTGTTCTACTCCACATATGATCTCTCTCCTCTAGAAAATGTTCTACCTCTCTAAAATTTACCTCCTCTACCTCTCTATCTCTGATCATGCCTTTTGTTCAACTTCTCAACTTTCAGGGCAAACTGATATGCTTCCTCCAAAGATGTCATCCTTACCAATCTTAGTTCCTCTTGAATGTTCAATCTTAGTCCATTGATGTATCTAGCCACATTCTCCTTGCTTGCTTCACTATGTCATGTCCTTATGATCATCTTATGAAATTCTTCAGTAGATTCCTTCACAGATTTTTGATTTTGCTTCAGGTTTTGTAATCTCTTCAATAATTCCAACTCATAGTCGGTAGGTATAAAATGATTCTTTAACTTTGTCACCATTCTATCACATTTTGTAATCTTTTCTTTTCCTCTTCTATTTCTATCCAACTGAACTTCTTTCCATCATATAGCAACATGTCCTTTCAACTTTATCTTTGCAAATTTCACCTTCTCCAGGTCTTCAACTTCTTCATAATCAAAGTATTCTTCCATGTCATTTTTCCAGTCAATCAACTCTTCAGGGTTCAAATTGCTAGTGTAATTAGGTACATCAACTCTTGGTCTCTTCCCAATCTTTGAAATAGCTCACAACATCTTGACTTGATCTAATTCTTCTTCATCATCACCTCCTAGGGTTTCACCAATTTGTTCAATAGATTGAAATTCCTCTTCATCATCACTTTCGACATTAGGTCTAGGTGTCAATCCTCTTCACCTATCTTCCTCAACATCATCCAATCAAATTCTCATTGTTTTCATCATTTCCATCATCTCGTCCATTCTACCAGCCATTGTTCCAATGGCAAGGACTCTCCTCGATGACATTCTTCCTAGGATCAAGTGCAAATTGCCTCAAATTTGGTGATCAAGCTACAAGGTGACAACTGCCTCACAATCGGTGATCAGTTGTGACACGAGTAACCTGCCTCAGATCAGTAATCTTCCATAGCAAGATCTTACATAATTCCTTCACCAATTTGGCTCACTTCACTCCAAAGATTCAAACTTTCACTCTGAGACCACTTGGTGTAGTCACGGTAGGAGGGTTCACAAAATGAATTGTCCAGACCATGCAGCAAGAGTAACACAATAGAAACAACTCAAAGATATGATGTAAATGTAGATTCAGTCATTCAGTATATCATAGAATTCAAATACAAATCAGCTAGCAATAGGCAAGCTTACAATTAGGGCTCACAGGCCTAATTACAGAATATCAAGATATGCACAAGATATAGCTTTGAAGGTCCTTCATAAAGAATCCAAACTACCAACTATCTATGTTATCATGAACTACTTTCCTAGGCATCCATTACATCAATGTATATCATCTCTGGAACAATAGATTCCTCCGAGTCAGCCAAGGATCATTACAAATTCCAATGAAAAGATGTAATGTGTGTACATGGATAGGTCAGACCTATTTGAATAGAACTCCTCTGCAAATGAATGGAATGATGTACAGATATCGGGGAAGGTCGGCCACAAACCATAGATCATTGAATGATGTGTCATTAGGATTCACAAGTTAGCAAATGCTCCGCAAATCTTCTCCCTTAGATGATTGTTTGGGAGTGTCAGGATGCTTTGCTATGAGAAAATAGTCGATCTTTTGGTAGCACTATCTTTCCGATACTTGATCCAAACACTTTGAATTTTGGATATGTTGTGCATGAATGAATGTAGATGCTAAGTCTAGCTCCGCAAGGTCTGCGATGCCATTGTGGTAGAATGCAGACCAAAATATAGAAACTGCTATTGACTGAACTTCTTGAATTGAACTGGAAAAGAAAAGAAACAAACTGGAATGCAAATGTTTTTGGTTCATGCAAGATTGCTCTTGAACTAGAGATGCTCTTGCATCAGGCGGTCTCCCACACAACTTCCTACATAGAAGCAACCCTACCCTTCATGAAGGGGGTAGATGTAAGGAACCAAATAGGTTTGCCATCTAAGTCTCTAGTGTTGTGTCCTTCATAATACTTCACGGTCATACAACTATAGATCCACTCTAACTATGTATGACACTATTGGAAGCATTATGCCATCTGGAGCATAGTGAACTGACTAATGCATGCAGAGACAGATGCATTACTTTGGCCAAAGTTTTAATATACATAGATGTTTCGCAATGAACGTAGTCGATTGTTCACACACTCTAACACAACTTAGAAGTTATCTCATCCTGCAGAGTTTTTAGACATAATTTGTCTATTCATCATTTCCTTTAGTTAATTTGACTTGGTGTCATTACTTAGACTAGGATAAATACACACATATACATAATCAATAGCATTAGGTAACCCTTAGTCCATCTGACTAGATTACTAACTCCAAATTCTAGAGTTCAATACAAGATTTCTTGTTTCAATTACAATCTGGGAAACTGTGACTACCTGTCACCCTATTCCTTATTGCAAAAGTTTACATTCATAAATAGTTTATTACTAGTATCAAAACAAGAGGAAGTTGTGATAATTTTGAAAGTTCTCTAAGGAACTCATTTGGGCTGAGGATTCTCATCTAATCCTTCTCGATAATATCCTTATTTGGTTTACTCAAAAGTCCACAATAATAACTAATATATATATATCAAGATCCAAGAACTCTCTACCTTCATGAAGGTTAACTAGAGTTCTTGCAAAATAGAACCATAAAGTCATTATATCATTTGACCATACTGACCAAGGGTTTCTTTGACTACCACATAACTAGTGGTTTTAGAAACATGCATGCAATAAAGAACATTAGTTCTATTTTGAGTTACCCAAATCAAGGGGGTAGAGGACTTCATTTTAATACATAGCCTCACTGGCTTACAATTTATAAAAAAGTACCTTGGCTGGTGGCTTTATTCTCAACCAACCACCCATGGGTAGAAAAATGTGGTAATAACACTATTTTGGTAGGGAACAACCATATGATAACCATGGCACATATTAAACAATCTTCATTGCCTCTCAAATAAGAGAGAGTTTGTAATACTTTGCAATTAGTTAACAACATAGGGTTGAGTTGGTAACCCTGATAACCCATATTCACCATTCCCATAATGATTATAGTGGCATGGTTAAGACTCTACATCCATGTAGACATAACCATAAAGAAATATGATAACACAGTCATATAGAAATATGATAACACAATTTTCAACCTTAGCCACCACCTTTTTATTCCCTTGGTGAGCCATATAATAATTAAAAGATATGATAGAAAAGCTATCGATACATAATCAAATTTAACAAGACATGCTTCATAATATGATAGCATAGCTATCGAAGCATTGTTAAAGATATCACAATTAAGCTTTGAATAGTAACAACATAGTTGTCGAAGCACAGTATAGGCATAACAATAATAAGCTTTGATCATCGATAGCAAAGCTATCAAAACACAATAAAGAAATAACCATAGTAAGCTTTGAATAATGACAACATGACTGTTGAAGCACAGTAAGGATATAATATTAATAAGATTTGATTATTGATAGTAGAGCTATCAAAAATAGCTTAGAATAACAGTGCAAGGTTTCATTTCACTAAACTATTTTATATCAATTATAATCTAATGACATGCATGGCTCAAGGGTTTGGTACTGGCCGGCATGCAGCCCCACTCAACACAGTGGCACCCTAAAACAAATAGAATACACATTATTCCATTTGCTATCATAATAGTAACATTAAGAGGTTACTTGAGCACCTCTATCTCAGCTGTTATCATATTTTCTTTAGCTCCTATGTGAGTTTCCTTTCACCAAAACTATTTTGTTCTCCCATTTTAGTTTCTCCCAACTGAACCTACATGCCACACCCCAAAACAAACACAAATAACAAAAGCAAATTCTAACAAGTGAACTACCTCTTCTCTCTTTCGAGAGTATGGGATTCTTCCCCAACCCATGATGAAGATTAATCTTCACAAAAGTCTCCTCAAGAGCATGCTAACTACCATCCACCCCAGTCAACCCCATAGCCAAGTGGGCTACTCCCCACTCTTTCCTTGATTCAGGAATTGTGGAAGAAATGCTCTCCTATGTGATCATGAAGATAACTATCAAAAATAAATTCTAACACAAGAGATAAATAATAATATTTTAATAAAAACCAATGTCTTTATCACTATGTCATTAAGTAACAAATATATAATATATATACCAACTCAATGGTGACATCACCATTTCGATCAGGAGTCAATATTTGACAATGGCTAAGGTGAGAAAGTGGGTTGAGACCTTCTCTCCCATTGCCACCTTTTTCTCACGTCAGCTGCAAACACTAAGCAAAGCCGAGAAGGAGACTGAGAAACTCTTCTAACCCAATCAACAAACGTTGACATTTGAAAACCTTTTCTCCACGTCAAACTAATAATGGTCGAACCCAGGATAAACTTGAGATAGAAACTAATGAACACATACCTTCTCTAACAAGGGTTCACATAATGTTCAAATTGAAAGTTCAAATGGCAAACTGGTCTTATCAAAATGTCTACCCCCTTCTCTCTGGTGATACTCTCCTTCCATTCTTGAAGGTAGTTTCCTTTCCTAGTTACACTCACAGTCATATGAACCATGATCAGTGTATCATCAATAAATCATAAAATATTATAATAAAATAATCTCAATAACATGTAATATCATGTCTAATCTAAGCAGTAATTAATGACTTATCTTGATATTTTCCACAAACATCAAATCATTAACCTATGATTATTTATCCATTTTATCACATAAAATGCAAGATTACACTTTGTCAGGATTAGGGATGTAACACTCTATTTCTAGAGCAATTTCCTTCATACCCTTTTCAAAATTAGTTCCAACATTCAAAGCCATGAACAAGCATTCATTACTTTCATCATCTAGATAGTCGGACTCATCATCAGATATGCTATCATCTTCTTTAACATAATAACTTCTCTTGAATGATTTACCTTTTGTTATCCTTGTAATTGTCATTTGAAATTTTTATTGGACATTTAGAAGCATAATGACCTATCTTCCACAGCTGAAATATTTGAAGGGTAACTTACCTCTGTATTTTCCAGAGCCCTTTTTCAATCTGCTTACAAAATTTTCTTCCACTTCATCAAAGTCATATGGATCTAATTCAACATTCTTTTCTATCTTGCTAGCCTTAAAAGTAGTTTCTTTTCTTGCATCATCTTGACCAAATTATCTTATCCCAAAAGTAGCTAAAGTACCAAACATTTGATCCCTAGAATACTTATCCAAATTTTGAGTCTCTTCAATAGAAAAAAATTTAGCACTATAAGATTTTGGAAAATTTCTTAGTACCTTCTTTACTACTTTACTTTCCTCCAGTTTTCCTCCAAGACCATTGATGGAGTTGACAACTTCATCCACTCTCTGCATGTAGCTTGCAATATTTTCATCCTCTATCATCTTTAGGGTTTCAAAATTGGCCTTCAAATTCTGCATCTTTTCTTGTTTGACCTTGTCATATCCTTCATAGATACTTTCCAGCTTATTCCAGATCTCATTTGCAGTTTTGTACCTCATTACCTTCACTAATTCAAAATTAGAAAGATTGTTCAGAAGAGCACTCCTTACCTGGCCATTGTTCTCATATTTGTTAATCCCATCTTCATCCTTTGGACCATTAGGAAGTATAGTATACCTTTTTTCAACAATCTTCCATTCGCCATATCCTAGTGAGACAAGAAATCTTTCCATCTTGGTCTTCCAAAAAGAATAATTTGTTCCATCAAAAAATGGAACCTCCATACCTTTCTTGTGCACCATCTGAGTCTACCCCAAGCATTTAAGCTTCTTTAGGGAACTTGTCTCTGATACCAATTGTTAGAATGCATAGGACAACTGAGAGGGGGGTGAATCAGTTGTGTACTAAAACTTTAAACCCTGAAAGCAATTCCAAACATCAACCTCTTATAATGTATTAGTAGAATGTAAACATATGAAACATCAATGCAAACACATCCAAACACATAAGAACACTAGATTTATGTGGAAAACCCAAGAAGGGAAAAAACACAGTGAGGATTAGCTCACATATATATAAATAGAAACATTGAAAAGAAATAGGCTCACTGCCTAGAGAAAGGATCATTGCTAAGAGAAAGGCTCACTACCCAGAAGAGAGAAGAAAGAAGAAGACTGTTATAGATAGATTTACTATCTCAAAGCAACAAGAGAAATCCACCATTGCCACTCCTTGCTATCTGCAACCTTTGGCTCACAGCCTCTAGCAACTTTAGGTACACTAAAATGTAGACATCTTCTGCTCACTGCATTCTGGAGTTATAAGCATTTAAGCTCACACACAACTCACCACCCTTGATTCACATTCACATCCTCTTCTCTTCCTTGCTCCACTCAAATTCATCTTGCATTTATATAATCTACGACTAAGACCTATCTCAATTAGGTCAGTCCTAATGAAGCGTCTGTACCTCAAACTTGCAACACCAATTAGGTCAACACTAAACACTTCCACAGTGGAAAGAAGTGAAAGTGGACCATGTCAAGGGTTAACTAGGACTCAAACCTATATCAACAAGATGATCATCACATCCATAATCCATGAGGTACCTCTCCACATGGTGTAAGTAAGCTAGGTCAGCCAAACCTGAGCTAATGACCACATCCATGCTTCTCCAAGTCCAAAAACATCATGTAGACAAGAGAGAGAGACACTCCACAACATTCACACACATTTCTAGAATATCCAACACCAGCAAAATCTTTTGCAACATTGCTGCAACCACTAGAAACAAAGAATTTCTTCATTATGCACATCAGGACACACTACTACTGATCACCAACACAAGAGCTGAACTTGCGGAGCACCCCAACACTAGAAACTTCAAAGGAAGGTAGATATAGAAAATATAAGTACTCTCCCAATCCATGAGACATGAAACCTCAATGAGAATAAATGTAGAAGAATCTCATTTCTCCTAGACAGTATTCTATATAGGCAAACACTCTATCAAATACATCTTCCACATCTGCACAATCCAGAACCTAAAACTCTAGATATAATACCTCTGAACATCTCTAATCATCACTTCCAAACTACACAAGTATATCTTCAACTATGAGGAAATGTAGAGCACAACATTGAACACACTTCTGTCACACTGCACACCTTTTTATTTAAATTTTCTCAAAAGCACTTCGAGACCAAGTGAACCATCTACTAGAGGTTGAGATCAATGACAATGATAGAAAATTTCCAACATTTTCTAGAATGACTTGGGTTACTTTCTTAAAATAAAAATCTGAAGCTTTTGAGAGGTCTAAGATTTTCAAATCCTTGGTTGAAAATGAAATGGGTTCTAAAATCAAATGTCTAAGGTTTGATAGAGGTGGATAATTTACTTCTAATGAATTTGATGAATTCTAAGAAAAAAATAGAATAAATAGACAAGACTCTATTGCAAGGACTCCTCAACAAAATGGAGTAGTTGAAAGGAAGAACAAAACGTTTCAGTAGATGGCAAGAACAATGTTGAATGAAGCTATATGCCTAATGTATATTGGAAAGAAGCAGTCCATACTACTATCTACATTCTTAACAGAGGATAGATAATAGTAAATGATACAAAGACTCCATATGAATTATGGAAAGGTAGACCCACATCTATCAAATATTTCAAAATTTTTGGAAGAAAATGTTATATTAGAAGAGATGAAGACAACTTGGGTAAGTTTGACTCAAGGTTTGATGAAGGAATTTTTCTTGGATACTCAACAAGAAGCAAGGCATACATATGCTACAATAAGAGATTACAAAAGATAGTTGAGAGTGAAAGTGTTAGGATTGATGAGGACCTACATCATCTGACATATGATAGAGAAGACAACTATTCAGATGAATCAGTCTGTACTGAAGAAGAAGATGAAGTTGTAGAAGAAAAATCAGAAAAGAAAAACACAAAGACACCTACAAGATATGTTCAAAGAGATCATTCTAAAAATCAAATTCTTGGAAACAAGGATGATGGTGTTCTAACAAGGAGAAGATTGGTAAATATAAAGAATGGGTAAGTTTTTATTTATTGTCTAAAATTGAGCCTACAAGTTTTGTAGAAGCTAGCAAAGATGAAAGTTGGATTGATGCAATGCAAGAAGAGCTAGATCAGACCGAGAAGAATAAAACTTGGGAACTTGTCTCAACTAAAGACAAGAATGCCATTGGTAAAAATTGGGTATTTAGGAACAAACTGAATGAGGATGGACAGGTGATCAGAAACAAGGCTAGTCTGCAAAGGATATGCTCAGGTAGAAGGTATTAACTTTCAAGAAACTTTTGCTCCTATGGCAAGATTAGAGGGAATTAGGGTGTTCTTGGTATTTTTAGTTTACAAGAATTTCATAGTATATCAGATGGATGTCAATTCTGTATTTCTCAATGGTAATCTTGAAGAAGAAGTATACATTGAGCAACTTGAAGGATTTCAGTTGACATAAAATCAAGACTTTGTTTGCAAGTTGAAAAAGGCACTATATGGACCAAAGTAGGCCCCTAGTGCTTGGTATTCAAGGTTGGACAAGTATCTACAATAATAAGGATTTAAGAAAGGTATTGCAGACAGTAATCTATAAATCAAAACAAAAGATAATCATATGTTGATTATTGTTGTCTATGTTGATGACATTACTTTTGGTGGAAGCAATGACAAGATGTGTAAGAAATTTATAGAAGAGATGCAAAAATAATTTGAGATGTCCATGCTTGGTGAGTTATCTTTTTTTCTTGGTTTACAAATTGCTCAGTCTAATAAAGGCATTTTTATTTCACAAACTAAATATGTCAAGGAGATGCTGAAGAAACTTTTAGGATGGAAGACTGCAATCCGGTTAGTACACCTACAGTAATAGGATGTAAGTTGAGCAAGGATGATGAATCACCTCAAGTAGATCAAGCTATGTACAAATCCATGATTGGTAGTTTGTTGTATCTAACTGCATCTAGGCCTGATAATATGCAAGCAGTGTGTATGGTAGCAATATTTCAAGTAGCACCTAAGTAAACACATGTAAAGGTAGTGAAGAGGATTTTTAGATAATTGAAAAATACTACGAACAATGGTCTATGATATCCTAGAAGTGATGATTTCACTTTGATTGCATTTACAGACGTTGATTGGGCAAGAAGTTTTGATGATAGAAAAAGCACTAGTGGTGGTGCATTCTTTCTTGGAGATAGACTTGTGTCATGGCTAAGCAAGAAGCAATATTCAATATCTTTGCCAACAACAGAAGCATAATACATTGTGATAGTATCATGTTGCACTCAAGTGATTTGGATGAAGCAGACTTTGAAGGATATAAAGGTTGAGTATGATGAACCTATTTGTAATTATGTGTGATAACACAAGTGCAATTAATATTTCAAATAATCTAGTGATGTATTCAAGGACAAAGAATATCTCAATCAAATATCATTTTCTGAGAGAAAAGGTTGCAGATCAGGAAGTCATATAGGAATATGTGGCTACAAAGGATCAGATTACAGACATTTTTACAAAACCCCTTCCCAAAGAGACATTTGAGTACTTAAGGTAGAAGTTGGGAGTGATATCACTCTCCTCTAATTAGTAAAATCTTATGGAGAAGCATGGATTCATGGGGAGCTAGTCATTGAATTATCTTTCAGCTCCATGGAGAAGATAATTCAAAGATAGATTAGCTGATGAAGTCTTTTTTAGAGGTATAAAAAAGGGAAGAACAATGTACTTAATGTCAAGAGGAAGTATTGCAAAAAGGGGGAGCTTAACAGAGAGGGGGAGATTCACAGAAAATAGGAAGAATCACATCATGAAGGAAAAAGATTTGTTACATCCCTTTGCCATTGATGTCAAAGGGGGAGAAATTTTAGAAGATTTGTAATAGTTCAGGGAGAGATACAGAAAGTGAACGTTCAGAGTTTATTTCTTTTTGGTTGCCATCAATGATAAAGGGGGAGATTGTTAGAAATATTGTCATTGATGTCAAAGATAAATTTATTTCATAGAAGAAGAATATGTCAAAGGTAAATGGATGTCATAGAAGAAGAATTATTGATGTTCCAAAAAGTTTCTAAGATAAATTTATTTCATAGAAGAAGAATATGTCAAAGGTAAATGGATGTCATAGAAGAAGAATTATTGATGTTCCAAAAAGTTTCTAAGGCTTGAATGATTTCAGCCTTCAGTCGACATTCACTGATAGCTGGTTTTCCTGATAGCAAGTTTGCTAATAGACGGTTTCCTCGAAAGCTAGTTTGCTAACAAGATGAAGGCATTAAGAATAAAATTGGTTTGTGGTTTCTTAAATTTTTTGATAGAAGATTTTACTAATAGAAGACAAGTGATGGTTTGTATATCACTTGGTTCATTGATTGAAGACTTTACCATTAAGTTTGTGGAAGTGCAATGTTTTTGATAGGTTCAGCATTTGATGATTTCACTAACAAAATGAGGAATGGTTTATAGTTTTGTATTTTTTCCGATAAAGCAAATGTGAAGAAAGTTCATGGAAATATGACTTTGATGGAAAGTTCATGGAAATATAAGTTTGCCAATGAGTTCGTGATGCTATAACTTCACCAATAGGAGATGTGATAAAGATTGTGTTGGCAAGTTCACAAAGTGGCACTTTAACTAATAATGGATAAAATGTCCAAAGTTCACAGAAATTTGATTTTGTCGATAAAGGATTTTGTTGGTTCCTAAATCTGCACACATCAAACTCTAAAATTTTTCCAATTATTATAATCAAATTGAATGGGAGACTGGGCCAACAGATTGGGAGATTGTTTTCATATATCTTCCCTACACATTAGGCTCTACCATGCCTAGGGGGTATCCCTTATGATAATATCAATAGGTTTGTCTTTCACTATATCAGGTGGAAATGTTTTCATAGATTTGCACCAAGATTTGTAAAATTATCCCAAAATTAGAAAAGTTCTTGGAGATTTTCACATTGTTGTCTTTGAGAACATGTACTAAAAACCTACCTAAACTAAAGCAAAAAAATGGTTCAAATAGTTTTATCTTTGAATTCAGTGTTCTTTCTGGACCTTTGGGCAAATAACTTCTCAGATTAGTGCTTTATCAAGGGTAACAGAGTCAAACCAAGTAGTGTAAATGCTTCCTTATGACACCAAAACTTCATATCCAGAGGACTAAGAACAATAGTATTAGTACCTTACAGTAATATGTCCAAGAAAGAGTATTATCTATGATTCTTCTTCACTAATCCCTTGATACAACACACTTCTGCTAAAATCTGATCTAAAGAAAATTTAATCTATTCCTTGAATAGATGCAACAAATCAGAGATACAACATAGAAAATGTATATTGATGAGATAAGAAACTCTTAGCAATTTCACTCAAAAGAAAAATGCTCATATCCAAGGAGACAATCACAAACAACACAAGTGTTTTTCATATAACTCAATCTAGAAAGAAATAATGTCATTCAAAAAATTATTCATTAAATAGAAAAATATGTCTCTGCAAGCCTAATAGAATGAACCTACTTTGCAAAAGAAGCTACTCCCCAAAAGATGTAGATATCTTGTAACCAAAGCCCAGAGTCAAACCCACCCCCTATTACAATGCTGCTAGTTCCCTTATACAAGAGAACAAAGAAATTCTAAACTACAATAGTCAGTTATAGATTTAATTATACATTTTATTCTTTGCAATCATGGGGACTTGTATCTCTATCCTATTTGGATCCTATTAATAATATGTTTTTGGCAGCCAATCTGGTCCATTAGAAATGAATTGAGTTTGTTATAATTTGTTTTTTCCCTTTTTACAGTTCGTTCTCTATTTGAATGTCATGAATTTCTTTACTTTTGAATGTGGACCGTCGATGTAGCTTGTTGCAGGAGAATGAACAATTAAGATTAGTCCAAGAGAGTCAAATTATCCACCACAGTGCTGAAAGGAACCATCAGCCAATGAAAATCCACCAGCTTAGCATCAGTCTTCAATTTCTGACCCATGCATCACCCCATCACAATAGTGTAGGCCTGAGAGGGACCCACACCATAGCGATTGCACTGATGCATTGAGCTTAACCTTAGCTTTGTTAGCCAAGACAAGACCCACACCTCCATGTGTTGAACTACCATAGTGGTGTGGATAATATTCTTTGGTACATCCTTTAGCAATGCGCTCCTACAATCAACTTGGCATACCCATCCGATGAGACCTCAGACCCACCAGCTAGAGATCTACGACCAGTGCATTAGTGTGGCTATGATAGATCTAATAGATATGGAACATGCAATGCCACGATAGCCTATTGGCATTTGGTTTTCATTGATGTCCACATTGTCATTGATGAGTGATGGTATTTATGGTTGGATGTCATGTCTTATTCAATGACAGCAGAGAAGATATATTAAGATGGGAATTAGAAGTTCTAGGTTGGATGTCATGTCTTATCTAATGACATTAGAGAAGATATATTAAGATGGGAATTAGAAGTTCATGGTTGGATTTCATGTCTTATCCAATGACGCCAGAATAGATATATTAAGATGGGAATTAGAAGTTCATGGTTGGATGACATGTCCAATCCAACGGAGATGACACAGTTCATGGTTGGATGTCATGTTCTCATGATGAAACATTAAGATGGGAATTAGAAGCACTAAGGTGAATGATGATATATTAATCTATAATGAGGATGAAAAGATGTTGTTGATGGCCTATGGCATTTTTCTGATTCTTCTTGTCATTCCCAAGGATGTACATGATGTTATATGAAGGATTTGGCCTCCTGAAGTTGGTGAAAGTTTCTGCTATAGGAAGACTGTCTAGGAGATTGCTTTGTATTTTCATGATTTTGATGTTGTGACTCTGTAGATTGGAAGACAGCTTCATATAGTGTCAAAGCATGTGTCTTCCAAGTTTCGTGGTGTTTGGATTACCAGAAGGGTGTTTTGCAGTTGACAGGTTGAATATAGTGTTGGTTCTAAAGAAGAGATTCACTATGCAACAATGTTTGGCTCTGGATTCTTCTACATTTGAAGACGAGGTCTTGTAGTTTAAAAGTTAAGCTTAGTGTCTTGTGAATATGTTATATCCAAGAGATAAATTCTATATAACCTCAGTAATAAAAGTTATGAATGATAGAGTTCCGATCTATGTTCAGGCAGAGTAAAATTATGATGAAGACTTGTTAGAATATTCTGCACTCTTCTGGATGTGAAGATTTGTCAATAAAAATTTGTGAACATGCTCAGAGAGGCTCAATGCATACTTTTGTAAAGTATATAGTGATTTGGTGTACCACAAGTAATGTTTAATCTTCTAGGTGTATAGTTGTGCTACAATCCTCATGTGTTCTTACTTAAGGGCGGCCTATTTCAAATAGGTGTGACATGTGGATGTTATTCCTTGAAGAATGATGTTGTGGATGATGTTTGGGACCAGACTAAGCATGTATTGGGATCCTCAAGGCACGTGTTTTCTTCTGGAGTAGCGTGTTTGCCCTATGCATGTTTCATGTTGTGGTCTTTGGCCAACTTGTAAATTGTAATATTCTTATTTTATTGGCCAACCTGTAATGTAATCAATGAAATGCCATGTATATATTGTAAACCTAGTTTCTCTAGGTGAGGTATGATTGTGAAAATGAATATGTGAGAGTATGAAGAGAAGAATATGAAAATTATATGCATTGTGATGCCTGAATGAAGGATAAAGAGCATAAGTGTTAGAGGTTGTCTTGATTCAACTTGAATATAATTTTGTGACATGAGGGAAGTGAAGAGTGTGCCTAATTGATTCAATCATTAGAAGAAGCAGAAGTTCAATCATTAGAGGCTTGAGCTTCATTGTCAATTTTTAGGTAGTAGAGGGACTATCATACTATAATATTTTCTAAGTTTGTTCTCAATTCACGGAGTAGTTGCTTCCTTGGGAGTGACCCTAAAATAAATTCTTCAGGGAGTTGTAGCTTCCTTGGGAGTGACCCTAAATCAAAAATTTTAGGGAATAGTAGCTCTAAAATAAAGTTGTTATTTTGAGCTTCATATATTGTGAGTTAATCCTCACCATGGTTTTTCCCTTCTTGGGTTTTTCACGTATATCTAGTGTTATGTGTTATTATGCATTGGTTGATCTTTCATGTTTATGTTAATGCTGTAATGATTAATTTTTAAACTACTCTAGAGAATTTGAGAAATGATTAGATATTGATTCACCCCCACTCCCTCTCAGTATCCTAGTGTGTTCAACAATTGGTATCAAAGCCAAGTTACTCAGATGAAGCCTAATTGCTTGAGGAAGGTCTAGAATGGATCAAAATGGTTCTCCCAAGGCACCCATGTTTGATGGGATGAATTATTCCTTTTGGAAGCTAAGGATTGAAAACTATCTAACCTCTCTAGAGTATGGCATCTGGAAATCCATCAAGAAGGGCTACACTGCTCCCAATAGTGAACCTAAGGATGCAGATGAGATGAAGTTGTATGAGAACAATGCCTTGGAAAATAGTGTTATCATGAGTGGACTTGTTGATTCTAAACTTGTGAAGATAATGAGCTATACATATGCTCAAGATATCTGGAACAAACTTGAAAGTACCTATGAAGGAGATAGTAAAGTGAAACAAGCCAAGATGCAAATATTCAAGAGCAAATTTGAAACCCTAAGGATGATAGATGATGAAGACATTGCTGGTTACATGCTCTGGGTAGATGAGATAGTCAATGGCATTAGAGGTCTTGGTGGAGAAGTGAAAGAAGATGAGGTTGTGAAGAAGGTCTTTAGATCTCTTCCTAAATCTTGTAGTCATAAGGTGTCTGCCACTGAAGAAACTTAGGATTTGAATACATACACAATACATCAATTGTTTGGATCTCTCACAACCTTTGAAATGAGAGAATTTGACAAAGGTGCCCCAAAGATGGAAGCAACATTCAAAGCTAGTAAGAAGACAGATATGAAGCAGCTAATCAAGATGATGACCTTGATGAGGTAGAAGCAAACTTTGTAAGAACCTTGAAGAAAGGCATAGGCAAATACAAAGGTAAGTTACCTTTCAAATGTTTTAATTGTAGAAAGATTGGTCATTTTTCTTCTAAATGTCCTTTTAAAAAATCAAGGGGTGGTAACAAGAGATACAAGTTTAAAAGAAGTCTATATTCTAGAGAGAGCAATTGTTCTTTAGAAGATGTGGATCATGATGATTCAAATGATGAAACACTTTTCATGGCCTTGAATGTTGGTGAAAAAAGGATGATGTTGGAAATTGTGAGAAGACTAATGACTTGCAAACAAACCAAAACAATGATAGATCAATGGTTGTATGGACTTCTTTTCATGAAAGAGAAGAAGCCAAAGCTTGGGTAATTGATAGTGGTTGTTCTAATCATATGACTGGTGACAATGATAAGTTTATCATCCTTGAGAAGTGGAATGGTGGAGGTATTAAGTTTGGTGGCAACGAGTCAACATAGATTTGTGGAAAGGGTGCTATAACTATTGACGGGAAAAAAAGGATTGAGGATGTTCTTTATGTCAAAGGACTAAAGCATAATCTTCTCGGTGTCATTTAGATGTGCAGTAAAGGATAGAATCTTACCTTTCATACCAAAGGTTGTGAAAACACAAAGGTAGGGTCCAGAAAACTAGTTGCAGAAGGCATCAAGTCATATGGTGACATCTATCATCTAAAGGAGGTAAGTGGAATCACATGCTTATTGGCTCAATCCAGTGAGTACTGGCTATGGCACAAGTGAATGGGACACACCAACTTTCATAATATGGTAAAGGTCTGCTCTATTCATGCAGTGAGAGATATGCCCAAGATAACCAAGCCTAGAAACACAGTATGCAAAGAATGTCAAATGGGAAAACAGAAAAAGACAAGTTTCAAAATCAAGGAATACTCTTCTTCAATTCCATTGGAGCTGATCCATACTGACCTTTGTGGTCATACAAGAGTAATGAACCAACAAGGTGAAAGGTATTTCATGTTACTTATTGATGATTATTCTAGAATGACTTGGATTATTTTCTTAAGAGAAAAATTAGATGCCTTTGATAAGTTTAAGGTTTTTAAATCTATGGTTGAGAATGAAATGGATACTAAGATCAAATGTTTAAGGTATGATAGAGGAGGTGAGTTCACTTCAAATGAATTTGACAAGTTTTGTGAAGATCATGGTATTAGGAGACATTTGTCAGCTCTTAGGACCCCTCAGCAAAATTTGGTTGTGGAAAGGAAGAATAGAACTATGCAAGAGATGGCAAGGACAATATTGAAGGATGCAAATCTTCCTGACATGTACTAGAAGGAAGCAGTTCACATTGCTGTCTATCTAACTAACAGAGTACAGTTAAGGGTCAATAGCACTAAGACCCTGTTGGTTCCCAAATCTGCACACATCAAACTCTAAATACTTGCCACTTCTTATGATCAAGTCTAATGGGGATCTAGCCAACAGAGTGGGAGATTGCTTTTCACTTATCTCCCCTGCACATTAGGTTATGCCACACCTAGGGGGTATTCCCTTATTATGCTATAGATTTGTCTTTTACTATATCAAGTAGAATGTTCTCATATATACACCAAGATATGTAAGATTAAACCTAGACTAACAATATTCTTGGATTATTCTCACTGTTTAGACCTGAGAAGATGCAACACCTAAACTAAAATGAAACATAAAATAAAATGGTTCAAATGATTTTCCTTTAAATTATTAAGTTTCCTAGACCTTTGGGCAAACTCTCCCCAGATCGGTGCTTTATCAGGGCAACAGAGTCAAACCCAACAGTGTAAATGCTTCCTTATGACAACAAAAACTTCATATCCAGAGGAACCATAATAATAGTATTAATGCCTTATAGTAATATGTCTAAGAAAATGTATTACCTGTGACTCTTCTTCATTAATCCCTTGATACAACACATTTCCCCCTATATCTAATTCAAAGTAATTTAATCTATTCCTTGAATAGATGCAACAAACTAGACATACAATATAGCAAATGTATATTGATGAGATCATAAACCATTAGCAACTTCACTTAAAAGAAAAATGATCATACCCAAGGAGACAATCACAAATAACACACACAAGTGTTTTTCATATAACTCAATCTAGAAAGAATAATGTCATTTAGAAATTTATTCACTTATATAGTAAAATATGCCTCTGTAACCCAATATCCAGTTACCTTCTCCTACAACAATCTATTTCCCAAATGTGTGGATAACTTGTATCCAAAGCCCAAAATCCCCTTACTACAACTTTTGGAAGCCATATATAAAGAAAAACAAATTATGTCAGCCAAGAATTCCCACTACAAATTTTTTAATTACATTTTTTTCATATTTGCAACTTGGGAATTTGCATTTCACATCTTGATTGGCTCCTACTAGTAATACATTTTTTCAAGTCAATCTAGTCCGTTAAAATTTACTTGTTCTCCTCCTTAAAAATCATGAAGTGTTTTTCATTTAATTGGTTCAATTTTGACCTCAAGACGCTAAATTGAAGTTGTAAAGCTTCCCAGCTTATTATTTTTCTATATTTCAAGGCTTGGCTTATCATATTCAGGCACATTTTGCACTGTTTATTTGATTACATTGATTGGGCTCATTGCCAATTATAGGGCATCGAGCTTTAATTTCCACCATCAATATGGAGTTAAACTAACAATCCAAGATAGTCCTCCACATCATAAAATATAAAACTTTTAAATAGATTTGAGAGACATGTGCCACTCCTGTGCATTGTCGCAGCTTCAAATGGGATGGTCCTTTACTCCTCTATGCTTTTGCACGTCATCATCACATATCATTCAATTTTTCTGCAAAGTCATGTTTGAATTATATGTATCATTCCTTTTATCACCATATTTGTTGGATCTGTTTCTTGCAAAATTATGGAATTTCAAATTGATCCCAGTACATCTTGTAACAAGGAGAATACTGGAAACTTTTACTTCATGGGTCAATGGTTCAGGTTTATGACTACGGTCCTCCAATTGAGATTGATTCCTCAGATGAGATGATGCACTCTTAAGCTCATAAATCTACATATGAGGATTCTAGTGACTATTGTACAAAATGACAATAGTTGTAGTGGCAAAAAAAAATTCATCACTACCATCTTGGTTGAAAGAATCTATTGAAGCATCACATTTCTCTCCATTTGTATCTTCATCAATTTGGTAATACTGATATCCATGGTACATACAATATTCCTCTAGAATGTCCAAGAGTCTAGTCATATGTGAGAAAAATTCTAGAATCACACTCCTTTACAATATCATAAACATTATCCTCATTATCTGCCAGCCCATACAGAGCAAAAGCAACACTGTGTTGGAGAGATCCATTTTTAGAATCAAGTAGCTCCAGCAATGGAGTTAATCCCCCTTCATGAACAATGTTAGCTTGGTTGTGTGAATTCTGTGCTAATATTATTGGTTTTAGGACATACAACTAAGAGGCGGGGGGTTGAATCAATTGTCACCAAACCTTCTGCTCTTTAAATCCTTAAATCCTTCTTATATTTCAACAGCATAATAATTATTCAATCATGGAAGCAAAATGCAGTAACTCAAGAGAAGAAACACATTCAACACATATGACACCAAGATTTTAACGTGGAAAACCTGGTTATGGGAAAAACCACAGGGTGACTAACCCAAGATTGTATTCTCTGTTAAAAGAATAAGAAGAACAAAAATGGCACTTACCAATTAGGGATCACTGCCCAAACACACTGCTCATAAGAGGCCCACTGCCTGCAGGAGAGACACTGTCTACAAAATAATATAAATATTACATACATGAACTAGAGATTAGCATCTTCACCATGCTCGAGACAGTTCCATTTAAGCTCAACACTTTTGCTCTGCTTTTCGTTCCTCTCCTCTCTATTACTTTCTCATCACGACTCAGATATCTTTTTTAAATGACTTCACAAATCTTATTTATACATGACATTGACTTTGGAATGATTATCAAAGTCAGCACAACACATACTTTATTACATTACAGAGAAATTACAAAAATACAACTTGACTTATTACAAAAACTTCATGCGCGTCACTACCCTATCGGCCATGCATATCTGGGACTTCAATCTTCTTCGAGGAACATGCCATGCTTCGTAAAACATCTTCAAGATCATCCACAACATGTGTAAAACATCCGATCGGCCAAGACTAGGAAGAACATCATTACTGAAAGGTAAATCTTCAATTACGAGCTCTATCTTTAATGCGGACAGCTAACATGAACTAGACACAATCTAGAGACCCCCACAAGCTTGCCTGAATCACCAAGAACATCCACACCACTTATGCTTATTGAAATCATTCGCATCTTCATCTGGAACCTTAAGAACATAGTCGGTCATCACTGTCACATTAGAATAATTACTTGCGGACCTCCAGACCATGAACCAATTGAGTTGTCAATTCACATTGGCTTCCCAAACATACCACTAGATCCGCAGAATAAGATCTTGTATTTCCAGATCTCATCGGACCTATTTGTGCCACTTTGTCACCTCTAAACAGCTGCCAGAACTAGTTTTACTCACATGGCCATAACTTCTCCAAATCTTCATGTGGATCTCTAAAATATTGACTAAAGCACCTTTAGGCACATATCTACAAACCCTTTGATGCACATACTCTGATCTCCAACTGAATGGGATCTTTGCTTCATAGAACTTTACTGTCTTCACAATCCTTCTATGTTTCTGATAGGGCTAATTTTCTCAATATTCTCAGCACACAGCTCATCCAATCCTTGACATCAATGCAACAAGAGTATGTTGACATCAATGACAACACCGGTTAGGCCCATACTTGCAACAATCTCCTCCTTTGTCATTGATGGCAACATATGATTTGAAAAATTGTTTTAACCATCAAGACAAGAACCCCTCACTAGCTCCCCCTATCAACATGAACCAATCACATGTCTTTTCTTTCTTCATTGCTCCCCCTTTGATCAATAACCTCTTTTGTTTTTCACATGTCTTCTCTCCCCCTTTGACATCAATGGAAAAAGGCACATACTTGCAACAATACTTCAAAATCATACAGACTGCTCCCCCTGAGTAGTAGCTTCCTATCATCAATCTGGACCACAAGATATGATTGTGAGATCCACCAAACTGATGCACATTAGTGCACCTTAATTCAGAACTGGAGGGGCAATAACCCCTAACTTCTCCCTGAGATACTTAAAAGAGTCCTTACGTAGAGGTTTAGTAAAAATATCTGCAATCTAACCCTTTGAGGGTACAAACTCCAATATGACTTCATTCTTGTTCACCTTCTCTCTCAAAAAGTGAAACTTGATGGATATATGTTTTGTCTTTGAATGCAACACCAGATTTTTTGATATATTTATTACACTTGATTTATCACAGAAGATTGTGATAGGTTCTTCATACTCCACTCTAATGTATCTTAGCATTTGCTTCATCCACAATACTTGAGTGCAACTACCTGCTGCTGCAATATACTCTGCTTGTGCAATGGACAGAGATATTGCCTTTTGTTTCTTGCTCAGCCAAGAAACCAATCTTTTCCCCAAAAAGAATGCACCACCACTGGTACTCTTCCAGTCATCCACATCTCCTACCCAATCAGCATTTGTAAATGCATGAAGAGAGAAATCATGATCCCTAGGATACTATAAACCATACTCAACTATTCCCTTTAGATATCTGAGAATTCTCTTGATTGCCATGACATGAGACTCTCGAAGATCAGCTTGGAATTTGGCAACAAGACCAATAACATTCATAATGTCAGGTCTAGTTTGAGTAAGGTATAGTAGTCCTCCAATCATTGACCTGTACTTTTTCTGATCAGCCTTAGGAGATTCATCATCTTTGCTCAGTTTACACCCTGTTTCCATGGGAGTATTCATTGGATTTGAATCTTCCATCCCAAATTTCTTCAACAATTCTTTCACATATTTGGTCTGTGATATGAAGATTCCTTTCTTTGTTTGAGTGATTTGCAGACCCAAGAAGAAATTCATTTCCCCAAACATACACATCTCAAATTCACTTTTCATTTGATTTGCAACAGTCTTGCACATACTATCTTTTCCTCCAAAAATGATATCATCAACAATCAAGATATTTTCATGATCAATCTTGAAGTACAAATTACTGTTAGCAGTACCTTTGTTGAAACCAATCTTCAAAAGATGTTTATCCAATCTTTCATACTAGGCTCTTAGTGCTTGTTTGAGTCCATACAATGCTTTCTTCCACTTATAGACCATATCACCATGATTAGACAATTGAAATCCATCTGGTTGCTCAATGTATACCTCTTCTTCCAAATCACCATTCAAGAAGGCAAACTTGACATCCATCTGATATACTTTGAAATCCTTGAAGGCAGCAAAAGCAAGAAATAATTTGACTACTTCAATTCTTTCCATCGGAGCAAAAGTTTATTCAAAGTCAACTCCTTCTACTTGAGAATAACCCTTATAGACCAATCTAGCTTTGTTTCTGACTACTTCACGATCTTCATTCAGTTTATTCTGGAAGACCCACTTAGTCTCAATCACATTTTTTTCTTTAGGTCTAGGAACAAGATCCCAAGTGTAATTTTTTTCAATTTGCATTAACTCTTCCTCCATTGCTTTAGCCCAACTTTTATCATTGCATGCTTCACTTACTGTTTTTGGTTCAACCTTTGAAATCAAACAATACTTCACTAAATCTTGAGAAATATTTCTTCTTGTTTGAACACCTTTGCTTCTATCTCCTATGATCTGGTCTTTAGAATGATTCAGCCTTACATACCTGGGAGTTTTGGGAATTTCTTGCACTTCTATTTCTTGGAAAGGTTCATTCAAACTTATCTCTTCTTCCTGTATTTTAGGATTCTTCAGATCAATTTGAAACTGAACTGCAGTTGGGGCTTGTTCTTCTTGGACCGAAACATCATTCTAATCATCTACTTCATACTCATAAAACCTTGAGGGATTTTTAATGCCTTCATCAACCTTCACATTTGTACTTTCTATAATCTTTCTCAATCTCTTGTTATAACACTGGTATGCTTTTCTTTGAGTAGAATAACCCAAGAATATTCCTTCATCACTTCTAGCATTAAATTTGCCAAAGTCTTCATCTCTTTTGATATAACATTTACTACCAAAGAATCTAAAATACTTCACAGTAGGAGTGATGCCAAACCAGAGTTCATAAGGGGTCTTACCAATATTGCCTCTGATCTGTACCTAATTGAGACTATAGACAACAGTGCTTATAGCTTCTCTCCAATAGATCTGAGGAACATTTTCTTCCATCATAATGGTTCGAGATGCTTCCTAGATGGTCCGGTTCTTTCTCTCCACTACTCCATTCTGTTGTGGAGTCCTTGGAGCAGATAACTATCTCTTTATCCCATGTTTCTCACATAATTCTATGAACTCTCTAGATGTGAATTCACCACCTCTATCAGACCTGAGACATTTTATGTTTATGCCAGTTTCATTTTCTACCATAGCCTTGAATATTTTGAACTTCTCAAGTGCTTCAGATTTCTCTTTTAGGAAAGTCACCCACATCATCTGGGAGTGGTCATCAATCAGTAACATGAAATATCTATCACCTTGCAAACTCCTGATTCTTACCGGTCCACATAGATCAGTGTACAGCAAGTCCAACAATCCGGTTGAAGATTATTCCTTACTTTTAAATGTAACTCTATTCTGCTTACCCAACTAACATTCTTTGCACAAACTGTTAGTAGGTTTCACCAATCTTGGAAGATCTCTTACAGCCTGAGTGTTGCTTATCTTGATGATATTATCAAAATTTACATGACACATTCTCCTATGCTACAACCAACTCTGATCAATTTGAACAAATAAATAACTTTTTCCAGTACTAACCAAGTGGAAGATGTTACCTTTTGTTTGTGTACTGGATGCAATCTTAGTTCTAGAGCTTTCAAAGATCTTGCATTTTCCATTTTTGAATTGGAGATCATAGCCTTTGTCCACCAATTGTCCAACACTGAGAAGATTATGCTTCAGACCTTCAACATATAGAACATCACTGGTTTTATTCTTTCCATCAAAAGAAATAGTTCCTCTGCCTCTAATTTTGGCAGCAGAATTATCACCAAATTTTACAATTCCTCCTGCATATGTTTCTAGATTTATGAACTTATTCTTGTCACCATTCATATGGTGAGAGCATCCACTATCATTGACCCATTCATTCTTTTCTTCAACTTGATCAGCCAAAACCCTTTCTACCATTTTATGATTGACAGATTCAATGGTCATTGGATCTTCTTCCTTGATGGCAATAAACACCCAGTCACTTCCGGATTTGTTTCCTATCTCAGATTCATCATTTGTTACTCCTTCATCATCATCTTCTTCTTGAACATAGTAACATTTCTTTTGGAATCTTGATCTATTAGGATTTGGACTTGAAAATCTTTCCAGACATCTTGAGGCAAAATGACCAATCTTGTTGCAGTTGAAACATTTGAAGGGCAATTTTCTTTCATACTTACTAGATCCTCTTGAAAGTCTTTTTGCAATAAGGGCTTCAAGTTGAGCAGCTTCTTCCAGATCTTTTCTTTCTTTTTCATACCATGATAATTTATTTGAGGAACTCTCACCTGGATCATACCTTTGTTTACCTTTTGTAGAGGCACTAGCTTTGAATGTAGATTCAGTCTTGGGAGGAGCATCTCCAAACTCAGCCAATTCAAATATAGCTAACTTCCCAACCAATTGATCCCTTGTAATATTTGGTAAAGATCTGAATTCTTCAATAGCAGCAACCTTGTGTTTGTAAGGAGGAGGTAAGGATTTGAGAACTTTGGCAACAATCTCATCTTCATCCAAAGTTCCACCAGCACATCTAATGCCACAAACAAGCTCATTTACTTTTGGCAAAAATGTAGTGATATTCTCATCTTCATTCATCTTCAGGTTTTCAAATTTTTCTTTCAGACTTTGTATCTTGGCACATTTAACATATTTGTCTTCTTCATGCAGAATTTCTAGCTTTGACCAAATTTCATATGCAATTTTTAAATCCATAACATTTGTTATCTCTGTATCAGATAAGGCACTAAGTAAGGCTTCTTTAGCTCGAAGATTATCTTCAGCATCTCTGATTTCATCTAGAGTTGTCAGGCCATTCTTTGGAGGAATATACTCTTTTATAGTCATGTTCCAATATTGAATTCCCATACATTGCAAGTGACATTCCATGCAGCTTTTCCAAAGAGTGTAGTTTGTTCCATCAAACCTCAAACTGTCCTTCTTGTAGGAAGACATCCTGGATCTCCTCAAGTGGTTAAGCTCTTTTAGAGGAACTTAGCTCTGATACCAATTGTTGGTTTTAGGACAGACAACTGAGAGGGGGGGTGAATCAGTTATCACCAAACCTTTTATTCTTTAAATCCTTAAATCCTTCTTATATTTCAACAACATAATAATTATTCAATCATGAAAGCAAAATGCAGTAACTCAAGAGTAGAAACACATTCAACACATATGACACCAAGATTTTAATGTGGAAAACCTAGTTAAGGGAAAAACCATGAGGTGACTAACCCAAGATTGTATTCTCTGTTAAAAGAATAAGAAGAACAAAAATGGCACTTGCCAATTAGGGCTCACTGCCTGAGCACACTATTCACAAAAGGCCCACTCCCTATAGGAGACACACTGTCTATAGAATAATATAAATATTACATACTTGAACTGGAGATTAGCATCTTCACCATGCTTGAGACAGTTCTATTTAAGCTCAACACTTCTGCTCTACTTTTTGCTCCTCTCCTCTCTATTACTTTCTCATCACGACTCAGATATCTTTTTTAAATGACTTCACAAATCTTATTTATACATGACATCGACTTTGGAATGATCATCAAAGTCGTCACAACACATACTTTATTTTATTACAGAGCAATTACAAAAATACAACTTGACTTATTACAAAAACTTCATGCGCGTAACTACCCTATTGGCCATGCATATCTAGGACATTAATCTTCTTTGAGGAACACGCCATGCTTCATAAAACATCTTCAAGATCATCCACAACATATGTAAAACATTTGGTCAGCCAAGACTAGGAAGAACATCATTACTGAAAGGTAAATCTTCAATTATGAGCTCTATCTTCAATGCAGACTGCGAACATGAACTAGACACAATCTAGAGAGCCCCACAAGCTTGCCTAAATCACCAAGAACATCCACACCACTTCTGCTTACTGAAATCATTCACATTTTCATCTAGAACCTTAAGAACACAGCCGGTCATCACTATCACATTGGAATAATTGCTTGCAGACCTCCAGACCACAAACCAATTGAGTTGTCAATTCACATTGGCTTCCCAAACATGCCACCAGATCCGTAGAACAAGATATTGCATTTCTGGATCTCATTGGACCTATTTGTGCCACTTTGTCACCTCTGAATAGCTGCCAGAACTAGTTTTACTCACATGGCCATAACATCTCCAAATCTTCATGCAGATCTCTGAAATCTTGACTGAAGCACCTTCAGGCACATATCTGCAAACCCTTTGATGCACATACTCTGATCTCCAACTGACTGGGATCTTTGCTTCATAGAACTTTACTGTCTTCACAGTCCTTCTCTATTTCTGATAGGGTTAATTTTCTCAATATCCTCAGCACACAGCTCATCTAGTCCTTGACATCAATGCAACAGGAGTATGTTTACATCAATGACAACATCGATTAGGCCCATACTTGCAACAAATATACCCAAGGTGAAAGCTTCCATCTCCTTCAGTTGGGGATTAGGCATTTGAAGCATATTTGAAAGAGGTCGAACAACCCCTCTTTGGACAATGTGCACCTTCCATTCAAGATCTATTGTAACAAATTGACCTAGCAATAATGTAGCTTCCCTTTGGCTTTCATGACACCTTGAACTCAAGAGAGCAATTACCGGTTGCAAAGATCCAGCAAGAAGAATATCCTTCCTTATGTGAATAGATGAGTGCACCAAATTCCCAATCACACCAACCACTTCATAGTGGATGCCAACATCTTCATAACAGAGCATGAGAATAAGAGTAAGAAGCACATTCAATTCTACAATCTGGTTCTTTCTTGGTTCATTTTTAAATGCCAAAGTTTGCAAAGCACCTGCTACTACTCGCTGCACCTTGGTGTTGGTCGACTCAGGCAAATCAACAAGAGGAGGAATTCCTTCTTCTATTTTGACAAGAGTTTTAATAGCACCATTTTCATGGGCTAGATTTGTGATAGCATCAACAACTCTTTGAAGGACACCATTTAGAATACAAGTATTGGAACTATTTCTATGCCTTCTTATTAAAGAAACAAGACCAGAAAGAGCACCTAGTGCACAAGCACAACCCTTCCTTATAATGTTTCCTCCCACGAAGCACTCATGCGCTACTTTGACACGTGGCGTCAACATTAAATTACTTCCCGTGAATCTTTATTTATCATGATATCACAATCACAAATTAGAGGGCCGCTCATCCCTCCACGATGTTGCATTATGAGGCCACGTGACACTTCATCAATGGTGCTCCTTCATTGCACTCAGCTAAGGATTATTCAGTCAAAAAACTTTATCAAATATGCATTAAAAACAAAACTTATCTTGCACCAACTAAGTAAAATGGAGACTAATCACCTTCATTGCTGAGTTATTTATCTTGTAAACTTTGCATTTGTTTCTTATTACCTCCCTTTAGCAATAATGCATAAATGCATGACTGAATCTTTATCAGAGGTACAAATAATATCTAGAGTCCATAAAAACTTGTAGAAGACCATAATCAATTGTTTAAAACATGTCCATGTCCCCAAAATTTGCATCACCAAAATATTTTTGGGACCTCCTTTGTAAACTAGCCCCCCGAGAGTCTAATTTTTAAATATTTTTTTTTCACATAAGAACACCTCAGATCACTATCAAAACTGAGCTATGAACATTTGAAGGCAAATCAACAACTGGGTCATCATCAGTACTGGGAAATTTGAACTTTTCTACGGGACCCTCTGGACTTGGCCTGAAGTGGCGATAGATTAAAAAACATGTTAAAACACATCCTATGATAATACAAACTGGCACGCATACTCTTGGTAACCCATAAAAACTTTTCACCAAAGGGTTTCTCTTGACAAATCATAGATTGAGAAATTTTAATCCCGAAAGTTAGGAGCATGTTAAGTGCCATGGGGTCTGAAACTCAACTGAAACCATCAAATAAAATCCAGTCAAGCATTGAGAATTTGCCAAAATTATAGGTGCTAACATTGGCTCTTGTTCAGGGATGCATGCCTCTTGCAGGCATGGTGAGGATCTAGAAGTCTTCGAGGTGTAGACCATGTGCCTAATCCATTGGGATGCTCTGTAACTGCTCCATCCTGCATCAAAATTCATACCTTCAATTTCTATTTGGTAGCCCCACGCCACCAAGAATGAAGAACCAGTATTTACCCCTGTCAAATATCATGTTTTCATCAGACTGTTCTAGGTCAAATTTAGAAGCACCATGTTCACTGAAACTATCATGGGAGCATATCATCCTATTTCTAACTGTGCCACTATTAGTTTCATCTTTTACTTCCTTACCAAATCTAAAGCAATCATAAGACATCTCTTATGACCACTCCTGCAGGTTATCTCTATCACACTTCAACTCCAAATTAGAAAAAGTGCCTCATACACAACCAATGAATTGATTCTTGGAGTTTTCCCTCTTTTAAGCAAGAAGCCATCTTCTTTATTGAACATGAAATACTCATACACGGGCATCATTTTCACTTGCTTTGTTGAACATTGACTCTCACATTCATATAAACCTTTCAACCCTAAAGTAAAAATTTGCAAAGCATGCTCATACAAGTAATCACAATCAATTAAGAACTGATCATACTCACATTTACCATGACTAGCAAGCTGAAAGAGCCCACTTTTAGAAACATCCTCATATCCCTCATTATTGTGCTCAACAATTTCATCATTAAACTCCACCTAGAATGCTTCAAAAGAAGGCTTGAAAAATTTAGAATATAGCCCTGTAATGAAATAACTTGCACAATGGAAGAAGATGATATGAAATATTCTACAAATACTTGATAATAATTGAGAACAACAAGCCACTTCGAGGGGGCAACCTCCAAATATCTCCAATGAGAACACACTTCACAATATGATGATGAAATAAGACTCACATGCTCCTATATATACCTAATTATGCTTAGGATGAATAGACACACCCCTATATAACTCCTAGTCCAACCTATCTAACTAAATAATAATATAATAATGATAACATGACTTAATTAGGAGTTAAGATAGCCACAAGCTGACTATTCATAACCCTATGTACACCAATATTAAGGGCGTAGCATGCCCCCCTTCTTCAAAGAAGCATTGTCCTCAATCCTAACCAAGTGTGGATTCTTTTGAATGAACTCCTCATCCTCCCATGTGGCCTCTTCAACTAGTAAATTCTTCCATTGGATGAGATACTGAGTGAGGGTTCTATTCCTCAGCTTCTTCGTGTGTGTTTGAAGAATGCACTCTGGTTCCAAAATTATTCTTCCTTCTTCATTGAGCTCTGGTAGTACTGTTTGAGTAGGAATATTCTACCCAATTACCTTCTTCAAACAAGAAACATGAAAAACTGGATGTATCTTTGTTGTTGGTGGCAACTCTAGTTTGTAGGCAACACTACCAATCTTTTGCATGATTTGGTATGGCCCATAATATCTTGGAGACAACTTATTATTCTTTTTTTGTTGCTTCATTGATATTTGTTTATAAGGCTGCAATCTCAAGAAGACCCAATCCCCAACTTCAAAATTTCTTTCACTACGATGTTGGTCCGCCTGTTGTTTAATTCGATTTTGTGCCATAGCTAAATTCTCCTTGAGTCCTAAAAGTACCTGTTGTTGATGAAGCAAGTGGTCCTCTACTGCCTAAACTCTTGGTGACACCTTTAATGATGATGTGATGGAAGGAGGATGATATCCATAAAGTGCCAAAAATGGAGACATTTTTGATGAGCTATGAAAAGAAGTGTTATACCACCATTCTGCAAGTGGTAGCCAATCTACCCATTGAGATTGTTTCTTTGAAGTGAAACAACGTAGATATCCTTCCAAACATTTATTAACAACCTCAGTTTTCCCATCTAATTGAGGATGGTATGAAGAACTATGAGCCAATTGAGTACCCAAACATGAGAATAAATCTTTCCAAAAGTGACTAGTAAAGATAGGATCACGATCACTGACAATAACCTTAGGTGTACCATGTAGCTTTTGGATATTCTCCAAGAAAACTTTTGCCACTGTACTTGCTGTAAAACAATGTGATAATGCAATGAAATGTGCATATTTAGTGAGGTGATCAACTACTACCATGATGACATTATGACCTTTAGATTTGGGAAGCCCTGTGATGAAGTCCATGGATACCTCTTCCCAACATTGGCTAGGAATAGATAAGGGCTGCAAGAGACCTGGTGGCTTAATTGTCTCCCCCTTATTTCTTTGACAAACCAAACATTCAACCACAAATTTTTGAACATCACCTTTTAGCCCTTCCCAAAAAAAATCTTGCTTGACCCGATGATATGTCTTCAAACATCCTGAATGACCACCCACTGGGGACTCATGTAGCTCTATGAGAATCTTGTGTTTAAGAGTGGAATTCTTGCAGAGATACACGCGCTCTTTATACCAAAGAATATCCCCCTTCAAACAAAACTTATCTGAACTACTAGGATCACTTTTTAATTGTTGGATGAGATTACTTGTTGCAACATCATTTTGCCACTCTACTTTGGCTTCTTCCACCCAATTTGTTTGTAATATTGAAAGGGCACACAATAAGGCTTCATCTTTCTTATCCTTCCTAGAAAGTGCATCGGCCACAATATTTTCCTTCCCTTTCTTATGTACAATCTCAAAGTCATATCCCAACATCTTAGTGACCCATTTTTGTTGCTCTTTAGAGGATAGTCTTTGTTCCAAAAAATATTTTAGGCTATCATGATCTATCTTAACCTTGAAGTGTCGACCCATTAAATAAGGCCTCCATTGTTTAACTGCGTGAAGGATTGCTAGCATTTCCTTCTCATAAATAGGTTTGAACTGATTTTTACACTTTAATTGACAACTCTCAAAAGAAATTGGTCGACCTTCTTGCATGAGAACTACTCCTATCCCATTTCCAGAAGCATCACATTCCATAATGAATTCCTTGGTGAAGTCCAGAGTGGCAAGCACTGGAGTTGTACACATAGCCTCCTTCAATTGCTCAAATGCTACATTAGCAGACTCATTCCAATGAAAAGAATCCTTCTTCAATATAGTGGTGAGGGGTGCTGCTATATGACCATAATTCTTCACAAATCTTCTATAGTACCCTGTCAATCCCAAGAAACCCCTCAGTTTCTTAATGGTTTTTGGAATAGGCCATTCCATGATAGCCTTAATTTTGTTAGGGTCCACCTTTACTCCTTCATATGAAACTATGTGTCCCAAATACTCCACCTCCTTAAGATCACAAGCACACTTGGATGGCTTAGCATAGAGTTGATGATCTTCAAGTAATTGTAATGCTTGATCTACATGCTACAAATGTTCTTCCCAAGTTTTGCTATAAATCAATATATCATCAAAGAACACTAACACAAACTTTCTCAAGAACTTCTTAAAAATGGAATTCATCAAACTTTGGAATGTAGATGGTGCATTGGTAAGACCAAATGGCATCACCAAAAATTCATAATGACCCTCATGAGTTCGAAATGCTATCTTACAAATATCTTCCTCCTTAATCCGAATTTGGTGATAACCAGATCTAATATCTAACTTGGTAAAATACATAGCTCCATTCAATTCATATAGCAACTCATCAATGACTGGAATAGGAAACTTATCTTTAATGGTGTACATGTTGAGCACTCTATAATCTGGACACATGTGCCAAGTTTCATCCTTCTTATGCACCACCACCACAGGCGAGCAGTAAGCACTTTGGCTATGCGTGATAATTCCTGCCTCTAGCATCTCCTCAACATTTTTTTCTCACTTTTTTGTATGTGTGGGTACCTATAAGGCCTAATGTTTGGTAGTTGGCTCCCTAGAACTAGTTGTATGGCATGGTCATGATCCCTCTTAGGAGGAAGTCCTTTAGGCATATCTCTAAGAACCACTGAGTGACGATCAATTATTGCTTGTAAATCGGGATGAGTAGGAGCATTAGATTGAGAGACTTCTAATGAACATAGCTGGGCCACAAATCCATCCACTCCTTTCTTAAGCAACTTTTGCATTTGATGAGACCTTACCATCTATGGGGATTTTGCCTTCAACCCCCTTAGCTCCACTACCTTTCCTTCTGATTAAAATCTCATGAATAGTTCTTGGAAGTTCATGTCAATTGTTCCCAATGTAGTAAGCCATTGTACTCCTAAAACAATATTTGCTGCACCCATGGATATCGCATACATTGGGGTATCAAGTTGATAATCTCCCATGGATAATTTAATGCTATGACACTTCCCTGAACAACTAATTGTACCCCCATCTGCAATCAAAACCTGAGACTCTAGGGATGGATATATAAAACAATTTAGACGAGTTGCCAACTTTTTGTTGATGAAATTATGAGTACTACCTGAATCGATCAACACTGTTACTTTCTGCTTCTTTAAGAAACCCACTACCTTGAGAGTTTGTGGTGCACTAAAACCTAAGAGTGCATGACAAGAAATGATTGGTTGAGAATCATGTGATTCCTCACTTGACTCCCTATCCTCCTCTAATATGGGTTCCTCCTCTTCTTCCTCACTTGGACCTTCAATATAGAACAATTTCTTTTCACTACATTTATGTCCTCGACTATATTTGCTATCACAATTGAAACACAACCCTTTTGTTCTTTTCTCCTCATTTGTTGTTGAGTCAACCTAGTAGGTTGAGGAAGAGAAGGTGTTGAATATCCTTTGTCTCTTGTCACATTAGCCCCTTGCTTTCTAAGAATCAAATACTTCTCCTCTACCCTGCGTGCCAAGATAAAAGACTCATTTACTAAGCTAGGACTAAACATGTGTACCTCATGTTGAATGTGATCCTTGAGACCACCCAAGAATAAATCATTCAAGTTCTCCTCTATAATTGTATCCACTCTTAAGGATAGATTTTGAAATTTTTGAATATAATCCTTAACTGATCCTGTTTGTTGAAGTTTAGCAAGCTGGCTGAAGAAGTTGTCTGTCACACTATTGCTATATTGTGCTTGGAGTTCTTCTATAAAAATTGACCATGAGATGGTGAGACCCTTTTTCCTCCGATGAGTACAAATCCAATGATACCAAATGAATTGATCTGGTTCTAGATATAGGGAAGCCATCATGACCTTTTGTCCATATGGGATTTGATGTACTTCAAAAAAATTCTCCATTTGGTTTATCCATGTTAGAGGATCCTTACCATAGAACTTGCACATATCCACCTTTGGAAAAAAATTCCTAGATCCCATAGGAGTATTAAAATTTGTGTCATTATTAGCCAACTTGAAGGTTTCACCTTGGTTGCTTGAGAACTCCTTTCTTGGTTCATTCATATAGGCGTTTAACATGCTTCGTATATCTGATATATCTCCACTTAGGTCACACATATCCCTCTTAACCTCTTCCTTGAAATTACTTATTTCCTCATTAGGATTACTATCTCTATTGTTTTCCCATCCTTATCAGAGGATTTCCCCGGTGTGGCAGCATTCTTTTTGCCTCTTGTTGCAAGTCCCGTCATGATGGAAACCAATATTTTTGAAATAAATCACACAAATGAAATTTAAATTCTCTAAAATTTTTACTATAACTTACTAGGGCCAAGATACCACTTACCTAGAAAAAAATCCAAAAAATTAGCAAATTTTCTGCCTTGAGAGTGAATTTGTTGGAAACCCTAATTTTACAATAACTCGCTTATTTTTGCTTCAATTTCTCCAATATTTGGATTATAGACTCCTATATTATGTATTAAAAAATCCAATACAAATTATACTCCAATTTGGCAGGATGTGAGAGATATGTAGATCTCAAATAAATTGTGTAGAAATTGTAATTCTACAATAATTCGCTCAAATCTACTCCAATTCCTCTAAAATCTAGACTGTAGCTTCTTTAATATGGTCTTCAAAAACCCTTTAAAAATATTTAAAAAATTTGCTAAAATTTGAAAGTTATACGCTTCCCAAAATCGCCTCCAATGTTGAGAAAAAATCTTGCCTCTAGGGTGCCAAGATCATGCTCTAATACCACTTGTAATGAAATAAATTGCACAATGGAAGAAGATGATATGAAATATTCTGCAAATACTTGATAATAACTAAGAACAACATGCCACTTCGAGGGGGCAACCTCCAAATATCTCCAATGAGAACACACTTCACAATATGATGATGAAATTAGACTCACATGCTCCTATATATACCTAATTATGCTTAGGATGAATAGACACACCCCTATATAACACCTAGTCCGACCTATCTAACTAAATAATAATATAATAATGATAACATGACTTAATTAGGAGTTAAGATAGCCACAAGCCGACTATTCATAACCCTATGTACACCAATATTAAGGGCGTAGCAAGCCCATTGTCAAAATCTTTATAATCACCCTTACCATGGATATCATAGCTTATACTATCCTTTGTTGTATCAATATGAACATTTGAAACTTGTCCACCCTCAAAAGACTATGCACCTTCATTAATGCATTCATCATTGAAAGTAAAGACTTGCATTTCCATATTATGGCCATGATCAACATTAATAGAAGAGCCAACATATTCATCATCCATACAAACCTGATTAGCTAATGGATCCTTCACAAATGACCAAGTATCTTATTTATGCAAGACCAAAACCTCCATCTTTGTTTCATATAAACTATCATGAATAGATGGGACATACTCACTTATGAATGCATCATACCTAGAATTTGTGTATTCTTTTGATTCTTCAACAACAACACTGTTGCAAGATAAATCTTCATATATATCCTTTATCTCATTATGTATGCAATCTGCATCTGCATATCTCTCTCCTATGGGTTGATCACAACCTTCATCTTTATCATTGTAGGAGGTGCCTTCATTTTCTACTACAATTTCTTCATCTTTATGCATTATGCCATGGCTTTGCTCAATAACATAATTGCTATTAGTATTCTGAGACATAACTCTTCCTGCATAATCACCTTTGGCTCTTTCCATAATCCCAATACAAGTAAATATTTGGTCAAGATTTTGAGGCTTCAATTCCTTTGGCAAAGTTGTTACATCACCAATTTTTGTCTTGCTAATACTATTTACTTTTACTTGGACATAAGTAAATTTAATTTGATGTTTAGATTAATATCAAGGAAAGACATAGATTTTATTGAATGTCATATATATAATTATGGAAATGGATATGTTATATCAATTTAATAATTGCATTATGAGAATTTGGTTTATTATTTGAATAATGATGCACTGATCGTAATCTGTTGATTTCAAGTATTATACAAGATTACAGGTTTCAGATGACTCTCAAAGAAAAGAGAGAGAGAGAGAGTATCTTTCGAGGAGAGAAATATAGACCTCAGGTTATGAGTGATTATTTTCCAAAACAAGTATGAGTGTTTAACGAAAATGTGAACTAGTATCGATAGAGGTAAGTCATGTTTTGTTAGTTACTTTTGGATCTAATTGAAAAGTAGTCGATATCTATTGTTTCTTTTCAGGGCAAGTCATTTGTGTGTCAACATTGTCGTTTGTAAAGAAAAATACGTCGTCTGAGTAGAACGATGTCCATTGACGATTACATAAGTAGTTAGTATCCTTGAGTCATATAAGGTTTTGTTGTCGACATTTAAAGTCATATGATGATCTCATCAAGACAAGTTGATGTGATTTAACGAAAGACTATGAAGGGGAGACAAGTTCGACCCTTTCACATTATTTATAAGCCTTTTGACTTATTATTATTATTATATTTATTGATCAAAGCATAAATGATCAAGTAGGGTTGATGTCATGTTAAATCATATTTAATTTTATAAACATATATATGTATGCATTGATTTGAGGATAATACCTCATAATTGTTAAATGATCGATCATGGAGTAGCTGTAGGCTTGCAAATAGGAATGCCTTCCTTCATCTTTAATGATGGATCGAACTACTCCTAGAGATCATTAAATGATCAAACTATTGTATTATAGTCATGTCATCCTCTATTGAGAGGAGTTGTGGTGTAATAAACCACATTCGATAACCTTCCAGCGTAGGACATCTTTCATTGACAACAGTTAAGTCTGGCATTTATTGTTGAATTTGGTTGAAACTGAAATAGTATGTAGACTCTCCAAGTCTTGTTTTTGTCTCCAACTATATGAGTGAGGAGAGAAAAGATAGGTGACTCATTAAGAGTCACGTTTGGAGTCTTTAAGTGAATGACTCAGCAAGAGTCAAGGAATTCAATCAGGTTATGCTTTTGAAGGATGACTGTGAAACAACAGATGATCTGTTTATGCTTGGAAACAGTCTAGAAAGTAAAAACATGGGTGGTGCATTTTGGATCTGAGTAATGCAGAAAGAAGGGTGATGTGTTGTGATAAGGATGAATCCTAGTAGGTTCTTTTCTCATTTGATAAATTGCATTGAGTATACTACTTGTTTCTTTACTTCCTTGATTTCTTTCGATGTGTGAGTCACTTTAGTGTACAAAATGGCCAACTCCATTCATATGGTAGGTATAGGTGACTATATATATAGATGTTAGGGAAGTTATTAACTGAGAAAGGAGTCTAAACACAGACATATCTTGTTTGATATTAAAACTTTTAAGAATTAGTTTAACGTTAGTAATATGGTTGTGTTTTTTATACTATTAATATCGCTATTGATGTATATAAGACTCTATAATAATAGATAAGAACACATGATTTCTCTTGCTATAATCATTGTGACAACCTCTGAGATAATGAAGTCAAACAAGTTTATGTGATTTAAAGACTAATGGCTTAAATGACTTCATACTCTCTAGTCTTATAATAGATTGGGGTGGTGCAAAAGACATTTGACTTCAATTTTAAGTTTGTGACTACTTAATGTGATAAACTCCACAGGTCATAGATATGAGATAATAGTTTCTTATCTTAGTCTGATTTCATTCTTTGATGACAATCCATCTTAGTCGATATCTTACTCTTTTTGGAGTCATAAAGGTAATTCTAAATAAGTTTATCATTTTAAAGGAGATTAACTTGTTGTTAAAGATTGAACAACCTCGTAATGTTAAGAACGTTTATGTTGAAGGTAGGTTTAGCATGTTTAGTATAGCTACGGCGATAGTTTTCCTTCCATTAAGAAGAACACTTTAGTTCTAGGTAATAAGCTTTACTTTAAGAAGTATATTTTTCTTCTAATGGTGTTTCGAGGTGGGATGAATTCTCTATAATAGGTCAAGACTAGAACACTTGCATGTTTAACTTTGTTACAGCTCATTGGAGGTAAAAGAGAGAAACATAGATTTGATATTCTTTTGGATAGTAATGGAATTAGTCCATCTTTATATGGAGTCAAACTATACTATGGCGAAGTTTAGATTTGTTTTGAGTCTTGGGTAGATAAATCTAAGGAAATACTTGTGTTAATGATCTACCCATGGATTGAAAGACATATATGACCTTATAGTCAAAAAAGAAAAACACTAGTAGATAATCTTCTTACGATTTTCTTACTTTCAAGACTTAGTATGTTTGTTAGTCCATTAAGTTGGAATAGGCTAAATAAACCTATGTTCAAAGGAATTTAGTACATAAGACATTGTCAAAACGAATGCTAAGCACAAGAATTTATATTATAGTTTCCTTGAATTGCCCAAAAATTAGATAGCAAGGTTCATCGACTACATAGAACATAGTGGGAAGAGTAACCTTTCAACAATGAATATTATTGGATAGCAAACTTAGAATAAACTTATCCACCTAGTGGTATCAAGATGACTATAGTTAATAGATAACTTGATGGGAACCTTTTGGTTGGCTTAAACTAAGGACTTCTTGTATATGAGAAATGGTCTTGGTTAGAAAGTTTGAAATGACTTTTTATTTTTAGTTGAAAGAAGACTAGGGGAGAATTGATTACTTAAAAACCCCTTTCGAACTTGAATTAGAATGATTATTATTCCTTTATTATGGAAAAGGAAAGACTAAACCTGAGTATAGACCCGTTTGGGTTATTAATATTTAATATACCTTTATGATTTTATAATTTTGTTATTCCATTATGATAGAATAGGGTGGACAAAACCCTAACTTGACCAAATAGGGTAAATATACTTAAATCTTGTGATCATCAATTAGATCATGAATGAAAGGACATGTACCCTAACTATGTTTACTTATTATTACTTGTAAGAAAGGATATAATATCCTAGACTATGATGCTTAATTTGGGTAAGGTAACCATCTCAATTGTTAATAAATCAACTTAAAGTTCTTTAAGTGTCGATAGGTTTTGGGATCTCAGCTTTGCAAAGATGTAATGAGTAACCTCATATAAAGAAGTTAATCCATAAAATGTATGGAGCTTTGACAGTGTTTGTAAACTTGTCTAGGTCGGGAAGACTAAAATATTGAAATTGTCAGGACTTTATAAGTTAAACATAGTTGACCAAGTCGAACTGTAAGAATATGATAATATCTAAGTCGAGTTGGGGTGGGTGAACATTACAACTATGTTCATTGTGAATGTCTATTCATATTAAAGCTTTGGCCAAAGTAATGCATTCATTTTCTACATGCATTTTCAGTTCACTGTATCTGGATTGCATAACCTATCAAAAATCATACTTAGCTAGAGGGTATCTAGGGTTGTATGGTTGATAGAGTTGTGTAGGATACAACATTATATACTCAGGAAGGAAAATTACCACTAGTCACCTTTGGTCTATATTCCTCGTGAAGGGTAGGGCCACATCCTATGTGGAAGATGTGTGGGAGATCACCAGTCTGTGGATGGGGGTAAATCACTGGGAAGATACTCTCTCTCCAGTAGAAAATATGCCAGGGCTTGTGATAAAGATGTCAGATATTCAGATGCAGTAATTATTCCAAATTTGTTTATGTAATTGATTTACTTTTACAGATATTGTAACTGAGAAAGACAATATGATATATTGTATTATGTATGAGAATCTTGCAATTTGTTGTTACTTGTTTATATGTAAAATAAAATAAAAATTTTCTCTCATTTTTACCTTGTTGAATTACTCTATGGTAAACTCTCGATTTTACTATGTTTTTAGAACGTGGATGTTACATATGGTATCAGAGCTACTAGGTTCGGCACTAGGGCTTATGAGTCCACTATGCTAACCTGTAGTCAACATTATGCGGTTAGCTAATGTTTGAATTTCTTGTGCCAGAATGGCATGGAGAAGAACCAAGAAAATTGCTAGAAAGTCTATTCCCCAGAATTTGCCTGAGTTAGTAGTTAAAAAGGAACCTATCGAGGAAGTTGAACTTAAAAAGCATATTAATTATACTGAGGGTGCGTGGCTGGAGGATTTAGAGACTTTTGTTGATGCACTTAAGCGAATACGGCTAGAAAGAAAACAACGTTTTGAATTGGGCAATAATCCTACTATTTCTACTTCTGTAGTTAAATCTAATAAACTATAGCCATTCTCGACATGTCACTTGGGGTAGTTGTGATGTCTCTATTTTAGGAAAAAGGGTGTTGGAGGAGTACTTGTGTGTACATCCACCCTCTATGTTTGTTTAAGTGGAAGATCCTTTAATCGATAGTGACATGTAATCTTGTCGTATCAACTATATAAAAAAGGATGTAGTTACTCCTAAATAAATTATAATAATGATGACAATGTTTTGTACCAATCTATTGATTGTTATAAGTTAAATATGTTTGGATGTTTTGAGTCGCATTAGATTCAGAAAACTATTAGATAACTTATTTTTCTAGCATGAAAAAAATGACATGTTTCATACAAAGAACAAACTAGGGTGAGAGTCTAGAAGATAATAAACCACTAGTTAATCTCTTGGACCAATTGGAGCAATCTTAACCATGTTTGTAAAAAAAAAAACAAGGAGATACTTGGTAACTTGGAAAAGAAAGTAAGAGAACAAGGAAAACCCTAAAGGGGGAAATTTTTCTCATGGGATGAGTAGGGAAAATCACCAAGACCATAGTGTGAGTAGTGTGAGCCCTAAGAACCATAGACCCCAAAAGGAAGCAAAGAACAGGCTTGCCTTATAACTTTCCTAGATATGAAGGAAGTCATTCCACCAAAGTTTGATGGAACAAGTGATTAGAGCAACTGAAAATTTTATTCCTCCTAGAATTTTGGGATAAGTCACCTAGAGAAGTACCTTACCATATGACAACTACTGAATTAATGGAATCAAAAGCCCCATTACAAGAATTATTGGCTAAAGGTTTGATTAGACCTAGTTTTTTACCATGGGGAGTACTAGTTATCTTTGTCAAGAAAAAGGACATAACTCTACAATTGTGTATTTAGTATCATATGCTCATTAAAGCAATGATAAAGAACAAATATCCTTTACCACATATTGATGATCTCCTCGATCAGATGCATGGATTTGTAGTATTTTTCAAAGATCGATTGGTGATCAATATATCATCAGTTAAGATTGAAGGATGAGGATACCCATAAAACAACATTTTGGACAAGAAATGGGCACTATGAGTTTGCAATGTTGCCTTTTGAACTTACAAATGCCTCTGTCACATTCGTGAATCTCATGAATAGTGTGTTTAGAGATTGTATAGATAAGTTTGTTCTAATCTTTCTAGATGATATACTTATTTATTCTAAGAATGAAGGAGAATATTTTCAACATGTGCAAGTGATTCTGCAATGGTTAAGAGAAATGATTTGAGTGGATATATAAATGACAAGAGGTAATTGATCTATTAAAAGAGAAATTACAACACCAATTTTGTGAATTCCTGACCCCAAAGAGCAGTTTGAGGGAAAAACTGATGCCTCAAGATAAGGATTAAGGGGTGTACTTATACAAGATGAGCGAGTGATAGCCTAAGATTCAAGATATGATAGGTTTTATTTTGAGTCTGATGGATTATTGAGTTTTAGAGGAAGAATATGTGTTTCCAATTCTGTTGAATTAAGGAATCTAGTATGGAAAGAAGTTCATACCACACCATACTCCAGACATCCAAGAGTAACCAAATTTCTAGCAGATGTTAAACCTCTTTAATACTAGAAAGGAATAAAGAATGATGCTGCAAGATTTGTAGCATGTTGTCTAGAGTGCTAGAGGGAAAAAGAAGAATATAAAACACTCTGTAGGGCTATTGTATCCACATGATATACCAGAATGGAAGTGGCAAGTCATAATTATGGACTTTGTTCAGAGTCTTCCAATGTCTAGGAATAGACATGATGCCATTTTAGTTATGACTGATAAAACTCACAAAGGTAGCACATTCCATACCAGGGAATTCGGCAGATAGAGCACCAATATTGGATCGCAAACTTTAAAGATTATCTCAGATAGAGATGTGCATGTAACGTCATGGTTTTGGCAAACTTTATTCTTTGTGCTAGGGACTAAACTTAATAAGAGTACAACTTATCATCCTGAGAATAGATGGTTAAACTGATCTAGAGTTAACCAAGTTTTGAAGGATTTGTTACAAATGTATTGCATGGAATAGCAATATAAGTGGGAAGACCACTTACCACTTGTGGAACTTTCTTATAACAATACCTAGCATTTTGCTATTAAGACGACTCCATTTGAACATTGGGTAGAAAAAGATGTCAAACTCCTATAAGTTGGGTAAGCTAGAAGATAGGATTAGTATTAGTCCAGAAATGTTGTCAGAAATGGATAAACAAATTAAGCTAATTAGAAAAGATTGGTGGAAACTATTAATAAATAGAAAAGTTATGTTGATGTTAAGCACACACTAAGACAATTCTTGGTTAGAGACTGGAAAGTTCTTTGAGGGTCAAACACCAGAAAAAGTTTCATAAAGTATAAAATTTATTCCAAACCAGCTTGTAGATATAAAGGAATCTTCTAAATTTTCAAGATTATCAATTCTATTGATTACAAGAATCAATTTATCACCAGTTATTGCCAGGAGGCATAATGTTTTTTGTGATTCATATATGAAATATATATATATATATAATACATGAATATTATATTCTTAGAATGATTTACAAGTATAGAACCTAGGAATGGTTATGATCGAGCTTCTTAAATGCTTGAGGTTTGCAAACACTGCTTGTGTAACATAGAGGTTATGCAGTGCAAGGTCCAATGGGACCAATATACAGAGGATAGTTCTACATGGGGGAAATTACCATGAATTTTATTAGAAATTTTCTCATTTATTTTATGCTTTTAGCAGTTAAACAAAAACTTGTTTTTAGTGATATTTTGGTACTTTGAATCATCGAGGATGATGAATCTTTAGGGGAAGGATATGTTACATCCCCAAATTTTGTCTTGCTAATACTATTTAGTTTTACTTGGACATAAGTAAATTTAATTTGATGTTTAGATTTATATCAAGGAAAGACAGATTTTATTGAATGTCATATATGGAATTATGGAAACGGATATGTTATATCGATTTAATAATTGCATTATGAGAATTTGGTTTATTATTTGAGTAATGATGCACTGATCATAATCTATTGATTTCAAGTTTTATACAGGATTACAGGTTTCAGATGACTCTTAGAGAAAAGAGATAGAGAGTATCTTTCAAGGAGAGAAATATAGACCTCGGGTTATGAGTGATTATTTTCCAAAATAAGTATGAGTGTTTAACAAAAATGTGAACCAATATTGATAGAGGTAAGTCATGTTTTGTTAGTTACTTTTGGATCTAATCGACAAGTAGTTGATATCTTTTGTTTCTTTTCGGGGCAAGTCTTTTGTGTGTCGACATTGTCGTTTGTAAAGAAAATGACGTTGTCTGAGTAGAACGGTGTCCATTGTTGATTACTTAACTAGTTAGTATCCTTGAGTCATATAAGGTTTTGTTGTCGACATTTAACATCATATCACGATCTCATCAAGACAAGTTGTTGTGATTTAACGAAAGACTATGAAGGGGAGACAAGCTTGACCCTTTCACATTATTCGTAAGCCTTTTGACTTATTATTATTATATTTATATATCAGAGCATAAATGATCAAGTAGGGTTGATGTCATGTTAAACCATATTTAATTATATATATATATATATGTATGCACTGATTTGAGGATAATACCTCATAATTATTATATGATCGATCATGGAGTAGCCGTAGGCTTGCAAATAGGAATGCCTTCCTTCATCTTTAATGATGGATCAAACCACTCCTAGAGATCATTAAATGATCAAACTGTGCTATTATAGTCATGTTGGCCTCTATTGAGAGGAGTTGTGGTGTAATAAACCACATTCGATAACCTTCCAGTGTAGGACGTCTTTCATCGACAAATGTTAAGTTTGGCATCTATTTTGGAATTTGGTTGAAACCAAAATAGTATGTTGACTATCCAAGTCTTCTTTTTGTCTCCAACTATATGAGTGGGGAGAGCAAAGATAGGCGACTCATTAAGAGTCACGTTTGGAGTCTTTAAGTGAATGAATTAGCAAGAGTTGAGGAATTCAATCAGGTTATGCATTTGAAGGATGGCTATGAAAGAGAAGATGATTTATTTATGCTTGGAAATAGTCTGGAGAGTAAAAAGATGAGTGGTGCATTGTGGATCTGAGTAACATAGAGAGAAGGGAAACATGTTGTGATAAGAATGAATCCTAGCAGGTTCTTTTCTCATTTGATAAACTGGATTGAGTATACTACTTTTTTCTTTACTTCCCTGATTTCTTTTGATCTGTGAGTCACCTTAGTGTACAAAATGGCCAACGCCATTGATATGACAGGTATAGGTGACTATATATATATAGATGTTAGGGAAGTTATTAACTGAGAAAGGAGTCTAAACATAGACATATCTTGTTTGATATTAAAACTTTTAAGAATTAGTTTAACATTAGTAATATGGTTGTGTGTTTATACTATTAATATCTTTGTTGACGTAAATAAGACTCTATATTAATAGATAAGAACACATCATTTCTCTCGCTATAATCATTGTGACAACCTCTGAGATAATGAAGTCAAACAAGTTTATGCAATTTAAAGACTCATCACTTAAATGACTTCATACTCTCTAGTCTTATAATAGATTTGGGTGGTGCAAAAGGTATTTGACTTCAATTTTAAGTTTGTGACTACTTTATGTGATAAACTCTGCAGGTCATAGATATGAGATAATAGTTTCTTATCTTAGTCCAATTTCAATCTTTGATGACAATCCATCTTAGTTGATATCTTACTCTTTTTGGAGTCATAAAGCTAATTCTAAATAAGTTTATCATTGTAAAGGAGATTAACTTGTTGTTAAAGATCGAACAACCTCGTAATGTTAAGAACGTTTATGTCGAAGGCAGGTTTAGCATGTTTAGGATAGCTACAGTGATAGCTTTCCTTCTATTAAGAAGAACACTTTAGTTCTAGGTAATAAGCTTTACCTTAAGAAGTATACTTTGCTTCTAATGGTGTTTCGAGGTGGGATGAATTCTCTATAACAGGTCAAGACTAGAACACTTGCATGTTTAGCTTTGTTACAACTCATTGGAGGTAAAAGAGAGAAACATAGATTTGATATTCTTTTGGATAGTAATGGAATTAGTCCATCTTTATATGGAGTCAAACTATACTTTGATGAAGTTTAGATTTGTTTTGAGTCTTGGGTAGATAAATCTAAGGAAATACTTATGTTAATGATCTAGTCATGGATTGAAAGACATATATGACCTTATAGTCGAAAAAGAAAAAGACTAGTAGATAATCTTCTTACGATTTTCTTACTTTTAGGACTTAGTATGTTTGTTACTCCATTAAGTTGGAATAGGCTAAATAAACCTATGTTCAACAAAATTTAGTACATAAGACATTGTCAAAATGAATGCTAAGCACAAGAACTTATATTATAGTTTCCTTGAATTGCCCAAAAATTAGATAGCAAGGTTCATCGACTACATAGAACATAGTGGGAACAGTAACCTTTCGACAATGAATATTATTGGATAACAAACGTGGAATAAACTTATCAACCTAGTGGTATCAAGATGACTATAGTCAATATATAACTTGATGAGAACCTTTTGGTTGGCTTAAACTAAGGACTTCTTGTATATGAGAAATGGTCTTGTTTAGAAAGTTTGAAATGACTTTATTTTTAGTCGAAAGAAGACTAGGGGAGAATTGATTACTTAAAAACCCCTTTCAAACTTGAATTAGAATGTTTGTTATTCCTTTATTATGGAAAAAGGAAAGGCTAAACCTGAGTATAGACCCATTTGGGTTATTAATATTTAATATACTTTATGATTTTATAGTTTTGTTATTCCATTATGATAGAATAGGGTGGAAAAAACCCTAACTTGACCAAATAGGGTAAATATATTTAAATCTTGTGATCATTATTTAGATTGTGAATGAAAGGACACGTACCCTAACTATGTTTACTTATTATTACTTGTAAGAAAGGATATAATATCCTAGACTATGATGCTTAATCTGGGTAAGGTAACCATGTTAGTTGTTAATAAATTAACTTAATGTTCTTTAAGTTTCGATAGGTTTTGCCATCTTAGGTTTGCAAAGATGCAATGCGTATCCTTGTATAAAGTTAATCGATAAAATGTATGGAGCTTTGATAGTGTTTGTAAACTTGTCTAGGTTGGGAAGACTAAAATATTGAAATTCTCAGGACTTTATAAGTTAAACGTAGTTGACCAAGTCAAACTGTAAGAATATGATAGATTCCAAGTCGAGTTTGGGTGGGTGAACATTACAACTACATTCATTGTGAACGTCTATTCATATTAAAGCTTTGGCCAAAGTAATTCATTTGTTTTCTGCATGCATTGTTGTTTCACTGTATTTGGATTGTATAACCTATCAGAAATCATACTTAGCTAGAGGGTATCTAGGGTTGTATGGTTAATAGAGTTGTGTAGGATACAACACTATATACTCGGGAAGGCAAATTACCACTGGTCACCTTTGGTCTATATTCCTCGTGAAGGGTAGGGCCACTTCCTATGTGGAAGATGTGTGGGAGACCACCAGTGTGTGGATGGAGGTAAATCACTGGGAAGATACTCTCTCTCTCCAGTAGAAAACATGCTAGGGCTTGTGATAAAGATGTCAGATATTCAGATGCAATAATTATTCCAAATTTGTTTATGTAATTGATTTACTTTTACAGATATTGTAATTGAGAAAGGCAATATGATATATTGTATTACGTATGAGAATCTTGCAATTTGTTGTTACTTGATTATATGTTAAATAAAAGAAAAAATTTCTCTCATTTTTACCGTGTTGAATTACTCTATGGTAAATTCTTGATTTTACTATGTTTTTAGAATGTGGATGTTACAAAAGTGCTCAAACCTGATTCATAAACTTCACAAAACAAATCAACACACCAAGAATCCTTAGGTCTGCAATACTCTAGGATTTCCAATAAAGTATTCATGAATCATGTATATAGAGCATAGGGTGATTCTCCTTCTTGTTTCTTCAAATCAAGCAGTGATTGAACAAAAAACATAGGATCAACAGTACTTACATTTTGTTCACAAGTTGCTTGAAACTCTCTATGATTCACATGAAGCAATGGTGAACAAACTAGAATAGCAGAAATACATTCATTTTGAGAACCATTCTGATTCTTTGACTTACATTGATCATCTACATAAGACACTTTAAAATAGCCAACACTTGCAGACATGTATCCTATTGGCATTCCATATTTATGATTATTCTCAATATTCATTGCAATTGCAAAGGCTTGATGAAATGTAGCAGGCCCTTTATCTTTGAGCAAATAACTCATTTCCTCATCAAATGTGGCTAGATAGATTGCCAAACATAATGCATAATTTGGCTTCATATATTCTAGAATATGTTTGAGCAATTTTGAAAATCTTAGGTTGAAGGCTAGAACCAACTCATCATTTTCTTCTTGAATGTTCATGAATTGATTAACTAATAAAATCACATTAGTCCTTTCACCAAATTGTTCTAGAAATGCAACTTTGAGTTCAACCCATGAAGAAATAGAACAGTCAAGGAGGAATGAAATCCAGTCCCTAGCATCATTTTGCAAAGTATAAACAAAATGACTCCTAACAACATCTTCATGTTCAACCTCAAAATCATCCATTAAATCACAGAAAACTTGCAATGCTTGTTTGCTGATTTGGAATGCTTTCCATTATATTTTGGCAAACACTTTCTAACTTTACTAGGAACAATATTTGGATATCCATGAATACCAGTAAAATTGAGAGCTTTGTATCTTTTAGTAGAGAACAACTTCTTCTGAGAACATGACCATGAATGTTGTTCTAAACTAATCATATTGAATGCAAGAGATGAAGTACCTGGGAATATATTTCATCTTCAAACAGGTTCAACAATAGAGTCACCACCTCACCAAAGAGTACAAAACATCAAGAAGCCAAAAGCTCCTACCTGAGCAATTATATTTTGGATTCACTTCACCAGCAGAGCACTTTTTCAAATTTTTTTAAAAACATACTACAATACCATCCACATCAGACTTTGAAAACTTTTTTGACTCATTTGACTCTCCCAAAAAGATGAGCATCTACGTTTTCCCCAGTAGAGTCACCAATTCTATTGGTTCCCAAATCTACACACATCAAACTCTAATGATTTGCCACTTCTTATGATTAAGTCTAATGGGGATTTGGCCAATAGAGTGGGAGATTGCTTTTCACCTATCTCTTCTGCACTTTAGGTTCTTCCGCACCTAGGAGGGTATTCCCTTATTTTGCTATAGATTTGTGTTTCACTGTATCAGGCAAAATATTCCTGTATATACACTAAGATATGTAAGATTAACCCTAGACTGACAATATTCTTCGATTATCCTCACTATTTAGACTTGAGAACATGCAACACCTAAACTAAAATGAAACATAAAATAAAATTGTTCAAATGATTTGCCTTTAAATTATTAAGTTTCCTAGACCTTTGGGCAAATTATCCCTAGATTGGTGCTTTATCAGGGCAACAGAGTCAAACCCAACAGTGTAAATGCTTCCTTATGATAACAAAAAATTCATGTCTAGAGGACCCAGAATATTAGTATTACTGCCTTACAGTAATATGTCCAAGAAAATGTATTACCTGTGACTCTTCTTCGCTAATCCCTTGATACAACACATTTCCCCCTATATCTGATTCAAAGTAATTTAATCTATTCCTTGAACAGATGCAACAAACCAGACATACAATATAGCAAATGTATATTGATGAGATTAGAAGCCATTAGCAACTTCAATTAAAATAAAAATGCTCATACCCAAGGAGACAATCATAGATAACACACACAAGTGTTTTTCATATAACTCAATCTGGAAAGAATAATGTCATTTAGAAAGTTATTCACTTACATAGCAAAATATGCCTCTGCAACCCAAAATCTAGTTACCTTCTCCTATAGAAAGTTATTTCCCAAATGTGTGGATAACTTGTATCCAAATCCCAGAATCCCCATACTACAACTTTTGGAAGCCATATATAAAGAAAAATGAATTATGTCGGCCAAGACTTCCCACTGCAAATTTTTTAATTACATTTTCTTTTATATTTGCAACTTGGGAATTTGTATTTCACATCTTGATTGGCTCTTGTTGGTAATACGTTTTTTCAAGTCAATCTAGTCCGTTAAAATTTACTTGTTCTCCTCCTTGAAAATCATCAAGTGTTGTTCATTTGATTGGTTCAATTCTGACCTTAGGACTTTAAATTAAAGTTGTAAAGATTCCCAACTCATTATTTTTCTATATTTCAAGGCTTGTCTTATCATATTCTGGCACATTTTGCACTATTTATTTGATTACATTGATTGGGCTTATTACCAATTATAGGGCATCAAGCTTTAATTTCCACCAGCAATATGGAGTTCAACTGACGGTCCAAGTTAGTCCACCACATCATCAAATATAAAACTTTTCATAGATTTGAGAGACACGTGCCACTCCTATGCATTGTCACAACTTCAAATGAGATGGTCCTTTACTCCTTTGTGCTCTTGTGCAGCATCATCACATATCATTCAATCTATCTGTAAAGTCATGTTTGAATTATAGTATCATTCCTTCTATCACCATATTTGTTGGATCTATTTCTTATGGAATTATGGAACTTCAAATTGATCCCAATACATCTTACAACAGGGAGAATATTAGAAAATTTTACTTCATGGGTCAATGGTTCAGGTTTATGACTATGGTCCTCTAATTGAGATTAATTCCTCATATGAGATGATGCACTCTTGAGCTCATAAATCTCCTTGAGGATTCTAGTGACTGTCATACAGAATCACAACAATTACAGTGGCAAAAATAAATTCATCACTACCATCTTGGTTGAAAGAATCCATTGAAGAATCACATTTCTCTCCATTTGTTTCTTCATCAATTCAACAATACTGATATCCTTTGTACATACAATATTCCTCTAGAATATCCAAGAGTCTAGTCATCTATGAGAAAATGAGAACTCTGGTATCACGCTCCTTTACAATATCAGAAACATTATCCTCATTATCTGTCAGCCTATATAGAACAAAAGAAACATTGTGTTGGAGAGATCTATTTTTAGAATCAAGCAGCTCCAGCAATAGTGTTAATCCCATGTCATGAACAATGCTAGCTTGGTTGTGTGAATTCTATGCTAATTTATCCAAGGTGAAAGATGTCATCTCCTTCAGTTGGGGATCAGGCATCTGAAGCATATTGGAAAGAGGTTGAACAACCCCTCTTTGGACAATGTGCACCTTGCATTTAGGATTTGTTGTAGCAAATTGACCCATCAATAATGCGGCTTCCCTTTGGCTTTCATGACACCTTGAACTCAAGAGACCAATTATAGGTTGCAAAGCCCCAGCAAGAAGAACCTCCTTCCTTATGTTAATAGATGAGTGCACCAAATTCCCAGTCACACCAATTGCTTCATAGTGGATGCCAACATCTTTAGAATGGAGCATGAGCATAAGAGTAGGAAGCGCATTGCATTCTACAATCTGGTTCTTGTTTGGTTCATTTTTAAATGCCAAAGTTTGCAAAGAACCTATTGCTACTCACTGCACCTTGGTGTCAAACGACTCAAACAAATCAACAAGAGGAGGAATTTCTTATTCCATTCTGACAAGAGTTTTAATAGCACCATTTTCATGGGCTAGATTTGTGATAGCATCAACAACTTTTTGAAGGACACCATTCAGAATAGGAGTATTGGAACTATTTCCATGCCTTCTTAGTAAAGAAACAAGACCAGAAAGAGCACCTAGTGCACAAGTGCAACCCTTCCTTATAATGTTTCCTCCCATGATGTGCTCATGCGCTACTTTGACATGTGGCATCAACATTAAATTATTTCCCTTGAATCTTTGTTTATCGCACTATCATAGTCACAAATTAGAGGGCCCCTCATCCTTCCACGATGTTGCGGTATGAGGCCACGTGATGCTTCATCAATGGTGCTCCTTGATTGCACTCAGCTAAGGATTATTCCATAAAAAAACTTTATCAAATATGCATTAAAAATGGAACTTATCTTGCACCAACTAAGTAAAATGGAGACCAATCACCTTCATTGTTGAGTTGTTTATCTCGCAAACGTTGCATTTGTTTCTTCTTACCTCCCTTTGGCGACAATGCATAGATGCATGAATAAATCTTTATCAAAGGTACAAATAATATTTAGAGGCTATGAAAACTTGTAGAAGACAATAATCAAGTGTTTAAACATGCTCATGTCCTCAAAATTTGTACCACCAAAAGATTTTTGGGACCTCCTTTGTAAATTGGGCCTCCCAGGAGTTTAGTTTTTAAATATTTTTTGTTTTCACACAAGGACACCTTGGATCACCATGAAAACGGAGCTGGGAACATTTGAAGGCAAATCAACAACTGGGTCGTCATCAGAACTAGGAAATTTGAACTTTTCTACGGGACCCTCTGGACCCAGCCTGAAGTGGTGGTAGATTAAAAATCATGTTAAAACATATCTTGGTATAATACAAACTAGCATACATACTCTTGGTAACCCATAAAAAATTTTCACCAAAGGGTTTCTCTTGATAAATTATATATTGAGAAATTTGAATCCTTGAAGTTAGGAGCATGCTAAGTGCCATGGGGCCTGAAACTCAACTAAAACCATCAAATAAAATCTTGTCAAGCACTGAGAATTTGCCAAAGTTATAGGTGCTAATAGACCCCTTATGAGCTATGGTATGGAAGACATCCTACTATCAGATACTTTAGGATCTTTTGCAGAAAATGCTATATCAAAAGAGATGAAGAAGGCCTAGGAAAGTTTGATTGAAGAAGTGATGAAGGGATCTTTCTTGGTTACTCAACCAGAATCAAGGCATATAGGTGCTACAACAATAGATTAGGAAAGATGGTTGAAAGTACAAATGTCAAAGTAGATGAAGACTTGTATGAGATCTCACAAGAACTAGAGGACTCTAGATCTGATATCTTTCCATGCATTGAAGATGAAGTAGAAAAAGGGAAAGAAGAAAAGGAACAAGAACTAGAGCAGATACCTAAGACTCCAGCAAAGTATGTTCAGAAGAACTACTTAGCAGATCAGATCATTGGAGATAAGAATGAAGGTGTGAAGACCAGGAGAAGGTTTGCTAAGACACATGAGCAAGTAAAGTTGTGTTTTTTATCAAAAATAGAGCCCAAAACATTTACTGATGCTAGCAAAAATGATGGATGGATAAAAGAAATGGAAGAAGAATGGGATTAGATAGAGAAAAATTAGACATGGGAATTGGCTCCCAGACTAGCCAACAAGAATGTCATAGGAACAAAGTGGGTATTCTAGAACAAGTTGAATGAAGAAGGTGAAGTTGTGAGGAACAAAGCAAGATTGGTGTGTAAGGGCTATTCACAAGTTGAAGACATTGATTTTGAGGAGACATATGCTCTAGTAGCAAGAATGGAGGCAATCAGGATGTTTCTTTCCCTTGCTGCTCATAAGAACTTCAAGGTTTATTAGATGGATGTCAAGTCAACATTTTTGAATGGGAATCTAGAGGAAGAAGTCTACATTGAGGAACTAGATGATTTTCAAATATCAAAAGATCTGTACATGGTATCCAGACTCAAGAAAAATTTGTATGGTCTCAAGGAAGCACCCAGAGCTTGGTATGCTAGGTTGGATAAGTACTTACCTCAGTAGGGCTTCAAGAAAGGTACTACAGATAATAATCTTTACATCAAGGAAGAGGGATATATGGTATTGATAGTTGTAGTATATGTTGATGACATCATCTTTGGTGGAGATGATGATATGTGTAAGAAGTTTATAGATGAAATGCAAAAAGAGTTTGAGATGTCTATGATTGGTGAGATGTCTTTCTTCCTTAGACTTCAAATTGCTCAGCTAGATAATGGTATCTTTATTTCTCAAGCTAAGTATCTCAAAGAGATGTTGAAGAAGTTTGGTATGGAGGATTCAAAACCAATGAGTACTCCCATGGTCACTAGATGTCACTTGAGCAAGGATGATGAGTCTCCACAGGTGGATCAGACTACCTATAAATCTATGATTGGAGGGTTATTGTACCTAACTACTTCTAGACCTGATATTATGCATGCAGTTTGTGTGGTTTCTAGATATCAAGTTAATCCTAAGCAAACACATGAAAAGGTAGTAAAAAGAATATTTAGATACTTGAAAGAAACTCTGGATTCTTATGGTATCCAAAAGGTAATGATTTTGATTTGAGTGCCTACATTGATGCTGATTGGGCTAATTGTGTTGATGATAGAAGAAGTACAAGTGGTGGTGCTTTCTTTTTAGGAAGAAGATTGGTTTCATGGTAGAGCAAGAAGCAAGATTTAGTGTCATTATCAACTATAGAGGCAGAGTATATTGCAACAACATCATGTTGTACACAATTGTTGTGGATGAAACAAACCATGAAAGATATCAAGGTATTCTATGATGAGCCTATTCCTATTTTGTGTGATAATACAAGTGCTATCAATATTTCCAAGAATCTACTGATGCATTCTAGAACCAAGCATATAGCAATAAGGTATCACTTTTTGAGAGAGAAGTTTGCAGATAAGGAAGTAAAGTTGGAATATGTTCCAACAAAGGATTAGATTGCAGATGTTTTCACAAAGGCTCTTGCAAAGGACACTTTTGAGGATCTTCAACAAAGGCTAGGGTTAATTGCCTCTCCTTGCTAGATGCATAGTGGTGCATCTATCCAAGGGGAGTGGTTCATGTTATATCTTTTTCCTAGAATGATGGTGGATAGCTCTCAGGGGGAACAAGTAATGGTTGCTGATGATAGGGGGAGTCTATTTGTTGCAAGAAGAAGTTATTCCCTAGGAAAGAAGTTGCCCTTTGTCCTTGATGTCAAAGGGGGAGAATGTGCAGGTATGCTTTGCCATCAATGCCAAAGGGGGATATTGTTGGCATTTGGTTGTCATTGATGTCAATGCTGTCATGGATGTGTGATGGTGTTCATGGTTAGATGTCATGTCTTATCCAATGATAGTAGAGAATATATATTAATATGGGAATTAGAAGTTCATGGTTGGATGTCATGTCTTATCCAATGACAGCATATAAGATATATTAAGATGGGAATTAGAAGTTCATGGTTGGATGTCATGTCTTATCCAATGACAACATAGAAGATATATTAAGATGGGAATTAGAAGTTCATGGTTGGATGTCATGTTCTCATGATGAAAAATTAAGATGGGAAATAGAAGAACTAAGATGAATGATGATATATTAAGCTATGATCAGGATGAAAATATGTTGTTGATGGCCTATGGCATGTTTTCTAATCCTTCTTGTTGTTCTCAAGGATGTACATGCTGTTATATGAAGGATTCGGCCTCTGGAAGTTGGTGAAAGTTTCTGCTACAAGAAGACTATTTTGAAGACTATCTGGGAGATTGCTCTGTACTTTCATACTTTTGATGTTGTCCCTCTGGAGATTGGAAGATAGATTCATATAGTGTCAAAGCATGTGTTTTTTGTTGGTTGTTTTAAATTCCCAACCTGATTCTCGCAGCAAACCTATAAAATCAGCCACTTATTAATGATCGATCTTCCTTGAGGGATTGGCCAACAAATAGGAGATTTAAGGGGAGGAGGCCTTTTCTCAGTCCCCTTGTTCTTCCTCTGTACTTTAGTCTCTATGAAACCAAGGAGGGTGTTCCTATTGTAAACATGTATTGTATTTGATTTGAAGGCTATCTCTACTTGACTAATGCCTTCTTCTTTTGAGGGGGAAAACAATGTTTCTTCTTCAAATGGATGGGGCTTCCTATGGGATGCTTAGCCTATCAACACTATTCTTATCACAGATATGTTCCTAGTAATTACTTGAAAGAATGTATGATAAGGTAAAGAGATGGGCTGAATTCTTTAAGCTCTAATCTTATTCTTTGCAGAGGAACATGTAAAAATTTAAATTTATCAATATAAATATCCAAAGCTGAAAACTATTCTTTGATTTATATGGAATGATCAGGGAGACTTTAAACCTTGAGAACAACAACCATCAAAAGATAAATGCCTAAATCTGGGGTTATAGAGTCAAAAGAAATGCATATAAATGAACTTAGAATAAGGTCACAATTGTAGCTCTATTAGGAATACTGTAAATGATGCAGTACATCATCACACCTTGAAATCAGACCATAACATTCATACTTAGTTATCCCTGTATACTTCTACTACATTCAATATCCTTCTTGAAGCAGTTAAATCTACTCCTTGAGTAGAAGCCTTTTGGAGTGGATATCCTTACACAGGAAAGACTGTGAAGATGAATAATATTGATAATTTTATCAATTCATTCAAAAACATAATAAAGCATACAACTGTAGGAGACAATATGTTATGAACCTTTAACAATATATTCAGAATATTGAGTTAATATGAGTCATGCTAACAATTGCAAATACAGATGGACCTTCCTTCTTGAAAACCCACCTAAAAATAGAAAAACTTATATTGCTATGACAATGTATTGTACTGCAAAAAATTCTCCAAGATCCCTGTAACTAGGTCCTGAATTCCCTTTTATAAGAACAAGGGAGCAAAACAAGCTTCAAACCTAGAAACAGATGTCACCTTCTAGCTTCGATAGATTTCTCAAAAACAACACTCTTCCCAGATATTTACTATGGGAACAAAAGCTGTTACAAGTTTGTTTGTGAGGCTCGTAGCCTTTGTGATTTGTGCCTTTGAGAAAATATAACAAACTCTAGCATATCTTTACCTCCTAATTATATCTTCAACTACCTTATGAAATAGAAGATAGTTACATAAGAGAAAAAAAGACATTTTTCTTTAGAACATACAGGTGTCCATATTGAACAAAAAGATCTAAGCATCCATGCTTCAAATATTAGGCAGCTCGTTATATTTTTTATTCCATTCTTGATATTGGTTCTCTGTGGGCCACTAGAAATTGATCAATTTATCCATAGAGGATAAATATCTGTTATTGTACCTAGCCATAACCGAATGCCCCTCCCTTGTGAAATCAACAGCTAGCTGACAAGAGTCCCATAGTTTGTCGATACTAGTTCTGAACATAGGGATATCTATCTTATCATTAAGACAAAGAAAGAAAGAAATGATAGGGACAATGTTGTTGAACTGGAGGATCCATAATTGGGCCGACTTAATGTCACTGCCCTCATTCTTTATTGGAGGAATTATGCCAACTTGGTCATTATCGAACCCTTGAATTAATTTCAGCATCTCCTCCTCAAGATGGTCTATGAATGCCTGTAAATCTCCTGCTTCCTTTGTTGCTACATAGACTTGTTTAACTTCTTTGGGGGCATTAGGATCATGGTTTGCTCATTTGCAAATGCCTAATAAAGATACAATCCTAGGGATCCATTTATCAAATAAAGGTATTGTTCTTTCCTTATCATCCTTAATTTTCTTGATGACCATTGACAAATCATAGTAATGCTTATGAATCTCGATAGCCTGGCTGGACACTCTGTTCATTAATAGCTCCAAAATCCTTGAAACAATAGACCAGTTGTCTTCCTTTTGTCTATCAAAAGCATATGTGAAAATGTCTTCAAATGAATCAATCTACTTCTTCAAGTCTTCAATTTCCTTTTCCAGAGAAGATTTTGATGGAGAAGATGAACCGGGGAGAAGGGAACTGGAATCCCTAACTATCAATGCTATTTGTGGCAAGGGAGATGTCAAAGCCTGATGCTTCCATTGTATCTCCATTTTTTTCAGCCTGTTATACTCTGGCAACATAGCCATATAGTCTTTTAACAAGTCATCATATTTTTGTTGAAGAACATTTATGGTTTCCTTATTGAACTCTGCAACTTGTAACACCAACTCTGATGCTTCTTTTGCGGGGGTTTCAGAGACCCTCTTTACTATCAGGCCACCTTTAAAATTGCTATCAGGTTCTGCAACCAGAGGTTTGTTGGTTTTGGGTGCTAATGCCCATATGGCTAAAGTGTCCCACTTAGGTTCAAACTTAGCTCCTATTAGTGCAACTTCAACTTCCTCTTCAGTGGAAAAAACTCCTTTATCATGTCTTCTTGCAGTGTCCAAAATAATAGCAGAGGCTATGTCCCACTCAGGGAGTAATAAGACCCCACTATCTCTAATCATTTTCCTACCCTAATCTGGAGAGATGTTCTTGACCTCATCTTTCATCTGTGTAAGTAGTCTGATAGACACCTAATCACGGGTTTCTTGAGGAGAAAGGGACAATTCCTCTTCCATCCTTTTCTCATATTCACCTTTTTTTCTTTTCCACAAAAAATCTTGAAACTCCTTAGAATCAATAAAATCATCATTAGTAATAAAATTCATGCATGCCACAATCCTGATGTCATCTAAGATGTCATTTCCTATCAAGGTAATATTAGGAATCCTATTCCAAGGCAATTCCTTTGACACATCTTGGCTAGGGGATGGAATTTTAGTTTGTATCTCTTCCTCTATTATATCCATATCTTCTTCGTCATCAGAGTCATCCACCAGAGGATTTACTTCAATCTTTGCTCTTTTTGGAGAAGGCTCCTCAGGAAGAGATTCATTTTCATTTACTGGTATAGATGAAGAAGATTGGGGAGGTGATGTCAGAGATAATGTTAATTGAGTTAGAGGAGGAGCCTGAGGGGCTTGCTATTTGTCCTCTTCTCTTTTGTTCCTCCTTTGGAAAGTATATTTTATTTGACTTCTAACAAGGGGATGATATGATGGTCTTTCCTCCATAGGGTCCTGAGTAGGATCAGGATCCTGCATACTAATAACTTCATCAATTTGAGATAGAATCTATTTCATTCTGGTGATGGGGTTATCAACCTCTGGGAAAAGTCCTTTAAAGGATGGATTCTTCTTTATTTTTTCCACATGTCTTGTATATAATGTCCACTTCGCCATTTTCATTTTCACCTCATTATCAGAAAGAGCATTTCTAATAACATCTTCAGGAAAGAAAACACAATGGGGAATATGAGACATGCTGATACTCCTAATATTGTTGATAAATTCTTCAGGATTAGAGAATCTAGGCTTTTCCTGTGCCATTATAAAAGGAAATAACTTCTCATTTAGCCTATCAAATCCATCCTTATTTATTTTGAAATATGAAAATACTGTCAAGAAAGGAAAGAAAGATCCTTTCCTTTGTCCTTTCAAGTGAGAATTGTGTGCCTCAGCCAATTGCCAAATGATCTCTAGGAAACCCAACCTTAGGGGCACATGCTTTGGAAAATAATGTGGGCCAACAGGGGTACCATAAATCTTGAAAATTGTACCTTCCTTGTGGGGGATGAAATCACCCCAATTATGCTTGACATCTAGAGGGGGAACTCTTACTGCAAGTCTGAGAAAATTCATTAGTGGCTCAGGAATCCTGTGTATAGATGACTGGAAGTGTCTTAAAATTATAACCACAAAGTAATCTCTGAAAAACCTATAACTAGAATGGCCATCATCTCTGTCCCAAATGTGGGTCCAACATTGGACAGGCAATTCAATTCCCCTGTTATCAACAAGGTTGATCATCAGTTTGGGATCTTTTCAGTTCTTCCTTGATATAAAAACATGTGACAGAGCAAAGAGAACCATCTGAATTTGACTGGTTCTTTCTTGTTTTTAATATCTACCAATCCCCGATGGATATTTTGAGTCAAGTAAGAAGCAAAATCAAATTGGACATTCTAAGATAGGTATTGGATGTCAGCTGCCATATAAGTAAGATCAATAGGGATGCACTGCCTCTTCTCTTCTCCCAATACTTGACAGAGAGCATAGTAAGTATTAACAAAATAATCTTCAAAAGTAATCAACTTGAAAGGTTCTTGCTCACTAAAGGGGATCTTTACTAAATTACCATTCAGCCCTTTCATCCTAAATCTAGGCAAATATATGGTTCTATAGCTTCTTTTATCCTTTGTATACATGGCTTTAAATCTATCTCTATCAAATTTTGTTGAGGTAGCCAAGTTTAATCCAAAAACTATGGCAATGGCCTCTCTGCTAATTTCCACTAAAATTTCTCCGTTAATGCTCCTGATTATTTTGGAGGTTCCATCATACTGAGTTGCCATGGCCTGAAGAAACTCAATATCCTCAAACACATTGGTAACCACTAACTTTCCCAAGTCACTTTCCCACACATATGACAATGGTGCTTGGGCATTTCTCTTGCCCCACCTGTGGCAGAAAAGGGACCAACCAGAAATTGGGATTTTAGCATCCCTACAATCAGCATATTTATCAACCAATCCTTCATTTCCTTCCACGCTAGTCACCCTTACCCTTTATGAACTAGAACCTGGGAGTTGTTTTAGAATGTCTTCATGTAAGGCTCATTTCTAAGTGGTAGAGGGAACCTAGGTTTTAGGTGGGGCCATTGTTGAGATGGAGGACTTGGGATGGGGATTCTCTTTTCTGGTTTTCAAAGGTCGACTCAATTCTTATAACAGAATGCAATTCATTCAATCAGAGGGAAAACCCTAGGAAAAGAAAAATGTAGATGAGGAGAATGAATGACTCACTAGGCTTGTTTTATGTAGCCTACTTTGAACCTGATAGCTAGAGTGTTGCAGCAATTTTTAGCTTGAATTTTCTAGTGCTTCAATGTCTTCTGAACTTACAGATATGAAAGGAATTGAGATATGCCTTTATATTAATAGTATCCATCCTAGATTGGAAGTAGTCACGTTTGTCTTCATTTCGTCTTAGATGAACTAGATCATGTAAGATTGCACTTTGGGAAAATTAAATACTGACTGTCAGATTTTATGATTTTGACAGCTTCCCAATGACCCCAATCAATCCAAGGATTTGATGGTAAGGACACGTCTGGAAATTTTTATTTCATCATTTAATAGAAATACCCCTTTTCACATTCTCTATTATATCTTAGAACGGGCAACTTACAAATACTATGTTGTCTTCGCCACGTGGTGACCTTCTGTGATTCCACCATTCGGCAGGGCACACTGATCAACAACCCAACGGAATGGCAGAGGACCAAAAACCCATGGTGTTAGAACATGCCCCTCTCTAGCTGGATATCCCTTTTCATATATAGCAAGTAAATGTCATTCTTCTATCTTTCCATAGATGCTGGTTGGGGCCTTTGAATGAAGTTTGGCAGAACAGTGGAAACATTTAGAAATTGCCTTGACTTGGGATAGGGCACACCGTTCATGACACGAAATACTCCCTTAGGAGATGGCATTGATTCCACCATTCTGCCATCAGCAGAAAATCACGTACTGATGTTATTTGCCAAAAAGGGTTAGTGGTACCTGACACTTGGCACAAGATTTGTTTTCAAAAATGGTTCATGTCTTGCTAAGATTAGATACAGACACATAAATACTTGGCAACATGAAATATATTTTTTAGTCATGAGAAAAGGTAGTGACTATACGACAAGAAGTACAACAAAAGGGTTCTAGGGCTTCCCTCAAGGATTTTCAATTTGGATTTGCATTGTTTTACTAAAATCCTAAATCACATACCTAATACATAATCGTAAATGACCAAAACCATGGAAAAATTTAACATGGTACCATCATGTTCCAAGCCTCGTGGTGTTTGGATTACTAGAAGAGTGTTTGGTAGTTGACAAGTTGAAGACAATCTTGGTTCTAAAGAAGAGATTCACTATGCAACAATGTTTGGCTCCACATTCCTCCAAATTTGAAGATGAGGTCCTGTGGTTTAGAAATTAAGCTCAGTGTCTTGTGAAGATGTTATATCCAAGAGATAAAGTTTGTATAACCTCAGCAATAAAATTTATGAATGATAGAGTTCCATTCTATGTTCTAGCAGAGTAAAATGGTGATGAAGACTTGTTAGAATATTCTGCACTCTTCTGGATGTGAAGATTTGTCAATAAAAATTTGTGAACATGCTCAGAGAGGCTCAATACATACTTTTGTAAAGTATCTAGTGATTTGGTGTACCGCAAGTAATGTTTAATCTTCTAAGTGTACCGTTGTGCTACAAGCTTGATGTGTTCTTACTTAAGGGTAGACTATTTCAAATAGGTGTGATGTGCGGATGTTATTCTTTGAATCTAATGATGTTGTGGATGATGCTTGGGACCGAAGTAAGCATGTATTAAAATCTGCAAGGCATGTGTTTTCTTCTGGAGTAGCATGTTTTCCCTATGCATGTTTCATGTTGTGGTCTTTGGCTGACTTGTAAATTGTAATATTCTTATTGTATTGTCTGACTTGTAGTGTAATTAATGAAATGTCATGTATATATTGTAAACCTAGTTGGTCTAGGTGAGGTATGATTGTGAAAATGAATATGTGAGAGTGTGAAGAGCAGAATATGAAAATTATATGCATTGTGATGTCCAACTGAAGGAAAAAGAGTAGAAGTGTTAGAGGATATCCTAATTCAACTTGAAGATAATTTTGTGATAGGAGGGAAGTGAAGAGTGTGCCTAGTTGATTCAATCATCAGAAGAAGCATAAGTGCAATCATCAAAGGTGTGAGCTTTATTGTCAGTTTTTAGGTAGTAGAGGGATTGTCATACTGTAATCTTTTCTGAGTTTGTTCTCAATTCAGGGAGCAGTTGCTTCCTTGGGAGTGACCCTAAAATAAAGTCTTCAGGGAGTTGTAGCTTCCTTGGGAGTAACTCTAAAATAAAGTCTTCAGGGAGTTGTAGCTTCCTTGGGAGTGACCCTAAATCAAAGTTTTCAGGTAGTAGCTTCCTTGGGTTGTAGCCCTAAAACAAAGTTGTTATTTTGAGCTTCATATATTGTGAGTTAATCCTCACCGTGGTTTTTCCCTTCTTGGGTTTTCCACGTATAACTAGTGTTATGTGTTAATATGCATTGTGTTGATCTTTCATGTTTATGTTAATGCTATAATGCTTAAGTTTTAAATTGCTCCAGAGAATTTGAAGATTGATTAGATACTGATTCACCTTCCTCTTAGTATCCTAGTTTATTCAACATATCTATCAATCTATCTTAAAGATATAGCTTTTAGACTTAAGAAATATTTGTATGTACAGGAGGAGTCAGTGACTAGGCTTAAGGGGTCAGTTTCGAACGAGACCTAAGACACATGGTTATGAGTTAAAACACTGGCGACCACCTATAACAAGTCAATGCAAAATTATAATGTAGGCTTAAGGAAAATGCTAAGGGTTTAGGGTTTAAGACTTTCTAAACATAGACTTAGCCACTTGCAAGGGTTTTAGACCAGAGAGCAAGGAAATTATGGGGGGTTCCACTAGTGTCTCTAGTTGGGGATGCATGGTTGACTCAGTCATGGAGAGGATCTAGAAACCTCTAGGGTGTAGACTAGGTACCAAATCCGTTGGGTTGCAGAGTAAATGTTCCATCCTGCATCAAAACACATACCTTTAATTTTCATTTGGTGGCCTCGGGCCACCAAAAATAAAAAACCAATATTTGCCTTTATCAAATATCTTATTTTTAGTAGATTGTTTCAAGTCCAATTTAGAAGAACTATGCTTAATGAAACTATCGTGGAAGCATATCAACATATTCATGATTGTGCCACTATCAACTTTACTCGTATCAATCCTTAGATATTTATCATGCTTTTGTTGATCTATGTTGACAAAAACTAAAAAATCCACATAGATACTATCCCTTTGCACGCATGAATCATAGCTATGTGTTGGGTGAATATTTTGTCGTTAACTCACTAACGGCAAAATGGGTATATCAGCCACAACTATGATGAGACAAAGTCTCTCCTCTCAGCAAGGGGAGGTTCCCTCTAGTTGCTTGACTATTACAAACAAATAACTTATGAAACTTATGTACACTAGAAACTATATTTGTGGTGGTTCCATTTCATCTCATTCTCTTTTTTCAGAATAGATGTTTATACTTCAAGACGATGATTTCAATGAAGGTAATATTAAAAAACTTACAAACTATCACAAAACCACATAAACGCAAAGTTTTATGTTGCCTCACTTACTAATTGCAAATAGTATGATTTGAAGTTGAATGCAGCCCAAAGTCCTCACTCTTCTCCAAGATGATAAAAGTAGATTGAATATAACAACTTGTAGCACAAAGTCTTCAAGCTATTTTATCCTCACAAACATAAACACAATCCTCACAAATGATTTTATAGCTCAAAGTCTATTAAAATCAGATTTAGAATACTCCTTAACCACTTGAAATAAACTCTCACACTTCAATTACTTATCAAAGATAATATGATAGCAAAGACATAAGATCAATTCTATCATAAAACATATAATCCCAAGACAAAGATTGGAATTGAACTTGCTTCCTTGTATTGATAAATATTTGATAATTGGTTCTCACAAAGAAGCACAAAGTCTTGATTTGTTTTTCAATTTGCCAGAGTTTTCTTGCAATACATAAAAGATAATATTTACAAAAGAGGCCCTCTTTATTTATAGGGAGGAGCCTGGAGTGAAAATAGGAAAAATCTAACTACTTTGACTTATTCAACAAAAGAGTCCTATTTGACTTAGGACTTCCTTTGTCTCACATGTAATTACATTTCAGAAAAATACATGTGAATATGTCCAAAACAAAATACAAATTGCATATACAAAACTGAAAATAAACTAAGGCACGAAGAAGAATATCAGCTGCCACCATCATTCTTCATTGTAACTACTATTAAAAGGTAAGACTGCAGATTGCATTTCTAATTTCTGTCCATCACCACTATCAACACTCTTCAGAAAATTGTGATACATGGCCAATCTCTGTATCTCTAATGTCATCGACATTAGAAGTAACTGAGGCGATTGCAAAAACACCTTGATATTTGTACTTCATGATTTTTGCTTTAGACGGAGATGGCTCCGACATTAGCTCTGAAAAGAACTTTGAGATTGATATCTACCATGAACACTTGCTGAGAACTGCAAAAGGCCATGATCTCGTAGTTAGGGGAAAAATGGATAAATTAGGATAACCGTGATTCGATGATCATGGATAGGAAAGCATGCGTTGAAGGGCTTGAGTGCACGCAAATTGAGGTAAGGGCGAAAGCGGGCTAACAGGCCTTGAAAGGTGAATCTTCCCAATATTGGGAAAAAATTCAAGAAAATATGCATGAGCGCATGTGGAAGTATTTGCATGTGTAAAAGCGGGTGTTTTCATCGCTTGTGCATGTACTTGGGAGTTTTTTTTTCTATCATGCAAAGTTAGTGAATAAGACTGCTTCTACATGTGATCATTTGGAAAAATATTTGGGTCTCATGCATAGTCGGCAATTTCAACCGCTGTTGCATATGAGGGGAAAACTGAGTTACATGTTGGAGCAATGAAATTTACCGCTATTGTAGGTAACAAGAGATTTTGCGAAGTTTGATGTTAAAGCGGCGAATATTGCCGCTACCGCATGTGAGGTAAGATTTACATTGTAGGTGATGTTCGAAAGGCAGAAATTGCCGACGATGCATAACACAAGTTGCAAGGTAACGTAAGGGCGGCAGATTTTGGCGACACTGCACATAGTAGGAGTTACAAGGTTTTCGTGTAAGGGCGGCGAATTTTGCCGCCCATACACCTTGCCTTTTGGTAAGTGTTAAAAGGTTTGCGTGACAAAACCGCCGAAACTCATATAGGTATAAGACTTAGGGCACATAGATCAATCTATTTTGAAAACACATTTGACGCAGAAAAAATGAACCGAGATTAAAACAAAAATGACCACAACAATAGAAAAACAACATTCGACAAAGGCATATAACAAAAATCAAACAAATAAAACCATATCAAACCTTTATATTAACGGAAACCCTAAGAAAGAAAATGAAAGCAGATAAAAGACTTACCTGTCAAACAGAGGAAACCCTAGATTTGATGATGACGAATTTGATTGAACCTCAGATTGGCACAATCGAATGGCACGAAGGGAGTCCAGAGAATAGCTTGGAAGAATGAAATAACAAAAGAAACAATCGAAAAAGGCATATTTAAAACTTGAAAACAAGCCTTTAATATTCAGCACGAGTGGCCATTAATGGCACTCGAAGTTCAAGATCTTGGAGATCTTGCTCAAGCAGCAAAATCGGCCGACACTGCACACGCTTTACCAAAAATGCAAAAGCGGTTAAATCTGCCGATGATGCATTTAAAAACCTTTTTTTGAGGAAACATGTAATGACGATGAAAAGTGCCACTCAGGCATACAGAAAAAGAAAACTATGTAAGAGCGGTAAAAAGTGCCGCCATTACACATTAAACCGAAAAGATGTCAAGTCGGCAATTTCTACCGACATTGCATAAGTGCACAAAAAGACATGTAATAGCGGTGAATTTGGCTGACTTTACATGTGAAGACTCAAAAATTTACTTAAAACCTGAAAAATGACCAAAACTGACATTTTGATCAGTTTACGACTTAATCGATTTGCGCCATCTTCAAGGAATCAATTCAAGGGAATGTCGCAAACTAGTTTAGGATGTTAAATGACTTTGCACGAGACCAAGAGAAACTTGTCTCGATTTGCGAATTTGGAGTGTAGATCACAAAACAGACAAGTGTAGATCATTACAGCCACTAGAAGAGCATACATATTGATTTTCAACATCACCTACATCATCAATAGTTAGCATCTCTAATCCATGTTCTAAAAACTCATTAAGGAAACTTGTTCATCCATAGGCAAACATGTGTCCTTATCATCATTTACACTGACATACTCTTCATGTGGAGAACTCTTAAACATATCTTCATAGGAATACACATAAACATCAGGGATATGATTAGATTCCTTACAATCAATACTAACCTCTGTTGCATCCTCATTGATGCATTCATTATTGAAATTAAACACTTCCCTTTCCATATTATGGTAATGATCAACATCAATAGAAAAAAAAAAGCACATTCATTATCCACACAAACTTCATCACTTGATAGCTTCATAGATGAACAATTATCCTATTTATGTAAAACAAAAACCTCCATCTTTGCTTCATATAAACTATCATGAATAGTTAGGATATTCTCAATATTATCATCAGGAGTTGATCCATCATACCTGGTATATGTGCATTCCTTTGAACCTTCAACAACAACACTGTTGCAAGACAATATGCGGAGGCTGGAAGCTAATAGAAGACACATCCCTATGTAATAGATATAGTATATATAATGATAGGAGATAGTAGAATAGAAGTAAGCATGATTGGAGAATAGATATTGTATACGCCTAAAAATGACACAACTCAGTCTAAATATATATTCTTAATATTTATTTCATTATAAATCCTCTATCAATAAATAAATAAACAAATTCATTTATTTGATTCATATTCCTCTAAGTTAATTAAATATCAAAATATTTAATTACCTCTTCTAAAGTCAAAATTAAAAAAAAATCCTTTATTTAATTAAATTCTTCCAAACAATTAAATAATTCTTAATTATTTAATTAAATCAAATCATTCTTCCAAAATTAAATAAATCAATCAAATTTATTTAAATCCTCTCAATCCCTAAAAATAAAATATAATGAAATATTTTATTTATTCTCCCAAATCATGCACAAACAATTAAATAAATTTATTTATTTAATTTGCTTTCTTATCTTCTAATTCTTTTAAAATCATTCTAAATTAAATAATACCAATTATTTAATTATTTCTTCCAATAATATATTCTCTAAATTTAAATAAATCAAATATTTATTTAAGTTGTCCATTTCTTCTAAATTGAGTTATCTCTAAATATAATTCAATCCTTGTGCACATGCAATTGAATATTCCAAATATTTAATTGAGCTAAAATATCTTTTATCCTCATGTAGTTTCCATTCTTCTAGTTCTATTTTCTTAACTGATTAATCTATTCTTTTAATTGATTTTATCTCTTCAGTTAACTCATTCTTCTATTTTATTAATTCTTGTCATGCAAAATAGAACAAGACACATGTCATCTTCCTATTCGTGCACGTTCCTCAACCATTCTCAATTGTTGATCTTCTCATTCTTTCTATACCGTTGATCTCTTTTCTCTCAAGTCTATAAATTAAACCTTATTCTTCCATTTCATTCATCCAAGCTTTAAGTATTGTTAATCTGCAGGAATTATAGTGCGCCTTTGGCACCAATTCCTTCATTGCTTGTGATCACACTCGTTACTACGCACTACTATCATTGTTGTGAAGCTCATCTTCATGGAGAAACTATCATTAACCATTCTCCATTGACAATCTTGGAATCATAGCAAGGAAGTACACTCTCTGAGGGCCTTATTCATACATGCAAGATCGATTGAGATAGGCAACCAACAGAAGCTATGAAGCTTTGAGGTTTGCAAAGGTTTTTTGAAGTTCTTTTGTTTGATTAATCTCTTTGTTTCTATATTTTGTTGAGTTTTGGGTATTTTGATATTGATTATATTGATTATTCATTTTGATCCAATTTTCCCTTAACATTTTTGGCACCCACCGTGGGGCCTAGCCCCAAATTTAAACAAAAAATTGAGTTTTTGTGTTTTAGAAAGCAGTACACGGGAGGAAACAACGCATCCGACACATCCTAACATGCATCTGATATTTGTTATGGCACACACATTCCTTCAGTGCATACAGTCTTTGATTTGAGCATATACTATCTATTCTGGTGCATACATCCTTTCGGTGCATACAGACATTGATACGACGCATTTACCCTCCGATACGGCGCATCTGTCAGTTTAGCACATACACTCTGTTTTCCTGCGCTTTTGACCTCTATCTTAGCGCATATGTACTACAGCACTTCTGAGCTTTGTTTTTGTGCATCCAAGCTCTGAAGTTGCGCATCTGATCCAGGTAGTGATTTTTAGGGTTTCCTTGAATTTTTTGCTAACGCTGACATCTTTTTGCAAGAACACTCTTGATTTGTTTTGTAGGCTAGGTACTGGTTTAGAATCATATAGTTGCACTTGTTAACTCACACTTCAATTTCTAAATGGGAAAGTAAATGGATGCTCATGCAAATCTCACATAGTTTTAACTAGGAAAGGCGGTAATTGAATCATTGCTATCTTGCATATCATTGAATCATTGCAATATTGCTATCTTTCAAAGTTAACAACTCATTGCTATCTGGGTAAAATTGAACACATCATTACTGTCTGAGTAAAACTAAACCATTGTTATCTCGATTATCACTTCAAACTTAACAAATTCGTGCTATTTGGGTAAAATTGAACACATCATTGCTATCTGGGTAAAATTGAACCATTTCTATCTCGATTATCACTTCAAAGTTAACAAATTCGTGCTATCTGAGTAAAATTGAACACATCATTGCTATCTGGGTAAAACTAAACCATTGCTATCTTGTTATCAATTCAAAGTTAACAAACTTCTGTGCTTGCCCAAGTAGATAGCTCATCTAGTTTTTCTCATTTTAACTAGGGGAAAAAGAATCACTATCTTCTATGTTTTGGGAATGATACCAGGCCTATGCTCTCCCCTATCTTGGGTGATCAAAATTCTAGACATATCATTTTCGCATGTGTTTTTCCTTTAGAGGGGCCTTCTCTTGGATACCATTCATCCAAGTAGGATTGACCCTAAGTGGTAATAGGCTAGATGCCAAGCCCTACCAATCCACTATAAATAAATTGTGTTTAGAGTGAAAGCTTCAAACAATGAGTGCAATTGTGTTATACCGACAGCCAACCTCCCCCAAAACCCTCCAAGGCGCAACCCTTGCAGGCTAGGAGACTCCACAATGGAGAGTAGTGTTGTCGCATGTATAACCACTCAAACGGTTGCCTTCATTAAACACCTTTTGTTCTAGTGGCCAAGAACCCATGTAATCCATTTGAAGCCTAGGATTGTACTTGCTTTTCCTTTTAGTCCAAAAAGAGTAAAAAAATCACAAAAAAAAAAAACCATAAAAATATTCTTTGTGTCTGCTATGTCTTCTTGCCATAAATAGAGAAAATTAGATCAAAAAAGACTATTTTGCAACCAAAGTACCAAAAACATCAAAAAATTACAAAAATACTAAGAAAACCATAGTGGTGCATTTGACCTCTTCTACTGTGCATTTGTGCCAACCTGCGGCGCATTTGTACTGACTTGCACCGCTTTTACAACCTATTATGGTGCATCTGTAATTTACCAGTGTGGCACTTCTGTGCTGACTTGTTGTGCATTTACCAGTTTCTACGGTGCATCTGTTTCAGTGCATGTGTGACAGTGAGTACTTCCACAGTCTTTGAGAGAAAAATTTTATCATTTTTGGGTAACCATTTCATCCTAGTTTCAAATTCTGAGATTCGATCTTACCTTGCAGTCATTTTTCCATCCATTTCACGTCAAAATCTCTCTTTCATTGGTCATCCCATTCACCTTCTATTAGGTCATCCTAGTCCAAAATCAGAGTATCCCATATCAGATCAGCATAGGCCCTTTTTTCGTATCATTTTGGATTCAAGTAACCCTAGTAGGTCACAGAACTTCGCTAGTGGTCTTGGTGCATGACTAGTCTCTACACAGTAAGATAGGTATCGAGTACCCTTACTAGTGGCTATCGTCTTGTATTGGCCATCTTACTTGGAATCATTGATCAAAAGAGTCCCTTGTCCAAATCTTGTCATAAGTATCCTATTCTTAGTAGTCTCCATCGGCACCTTGCCAAAATCTCTAGTTTCATCCCACCTCATCCCATGTCACCTTGCATGGTTCTTACTAGATCTCAATACAAAAAGCAACTTGAAATGACTGGATCATCCAACCACATCATCACCCCTCATGATAGTGATGAGGAAATCTCTCACGAAGAGCATCAAGGAACCCTCCAAGATCATAAATTCCAACACTTGCTAGAGAAATTGCTCCATCTCGCAAATCTGGGAATTAAGCTCCCCGCCGATTTTGATCTAAGCAAAATCCAAGAAACCGTAGAGGATAATCATGAAAAAGGAAAGAAATTCATAGACCCAAGCACTCCTATGGAAGACATGAGGAAACAAATCGAGGGTCTAACGCAACAAATGACGGATTTAAAAATGGGTACAAACACTAAAACCTACTCCTTGGAAGATATTGCACTGTACCCTTTTAATAAAAGTTTGAACATGACACCATTTCCCTTTCGATTCAAAGTTCCTAAGTTTGACAAATACAAAGGGAAAGGGGACCCTAGAGATCACATTAGGGAATTCAATGCAGCATGCATGGAAGTAGCTCACAATGAGACTTACTTAATGAGACTATTCCCTAGATCTCTAGGTAGTCAAGCCATGGAGTGGTTCACATGACTTCCATTGGGCATCAAAACTTTTGATGAGTTAGTCAACAAATTCATCACGCACTTCTCCTGCAATATTGATCACGAAGTCTCCATGCTTGATTTATGCAATACCAAGCAAAAGAGTGGTGAATCATTCACCTCCTTCCTACAAAGGTGGAGACAATTAGCAAGCAAATGCTCATATGATGTACCAGAGAAGCAATTAATGGAGATGTTTGTCCATAACCTCAGCTCTGATCTTAGCTATCAAATACAAATCCAATGCCCTACTTCATCCTTGAAGGTCATTGAAATGGGATTGTTCATCAAGAAAGCTATGATCACCAAGGGGCAAATCAAGTTATACAAGGACACACCTACCTCTAACTACACAACTGGCAAATCAAAGTTTTGGACTAAGAACAAAAATGTCATCAACGATGGAGTAGTTGATGCCAAGGTAGCGGCTCCCAAACAACAACCGATATTCACTCTCAAAGGAGAGACAAGCAATATTGCACCCCACAAAACATTCTCTTGGGATCCAAGACCATGGTTCAACTCAAATGTAAGGCAAAAGTTCACACCGATGGGAGAGTCCCAAGAATCCACATTAAGCAAGCTATTAGCCAACAATGAAATCTCTCTACCGCCAATAAGTGATTATGAGCCTCAAATCAAACCTCACTATTGGAAAGACACCCACTATTGTGAGTATCGTAGAGGAAGAGGACATACAACCAACAATTGTATTCATCTCAAGCATGTTATTCAGGGCATGTTTGATCAAAATCAAGGAGGAACTCAACAACATACTTCTAATGAGACACATGTGGCTTACAAAGATCCACTTCTCAATCATGATTGACTGTACAACAACAACAACAACAGCAACAACAACAATGGTCACAACAACGGCAACAACAACAACTGCAACAGGTAAAATTAGAATAATGGGAATAGTAATGCCAATTATGCAAGTGTGCCATTCGACTATACCATCAATTGCATATCACAGCATGTCCCACAAATTAATGTGGTCACACCCAACCAACAATCAGAACGCAACAAAACTAATTGTAGTATCATTACCCATAGCAGTAAGGTCACGTTGAATACCATTCCTCCAAGGTCACCACCATCTCAGTCCAACTTCCATAAGTATAGTGTCATAGACCAACTACAAAAAACTCCTACCCACATTTCTATCTTAGAGTTGTTGAATCTATCTCCTTCCCACAAGGAGATTCTCGATAAAGCCGTAGTGGAAACCACTATACCCACTAACTTGGCCCAAGAGAAGTTTCAAGCCATGGTAGGTAATCAAACCTCCTCAAGTACCATATCATTTACCGAACAGGATGACCTCTCAGTGTCTTAGCCCCATAACACCCCTTTGCATATCATTGCCTTCATCCATAAGCACCACATCAAGAGGGTTCTCATTGATGGGGGGGCCGGTTAAATATTTGCATGCTTAAGCTAGTCCTTACATTGGGGTTCTCTGAAAATGTAGTTGATCCAAGGAAGAAGATAACTATCAAAGCCTATGATGAGGAGGAGAGAACTACCAAAGGAACAGTGGTCTTACCCATACAAGTGGGACTAGTGATAAAAGACGTTGTGTGCTAAGTCCTAGATAGGGAGCTCACCTATAATATTTTCCTAGGTAGACCATGGATTCATGCCATGAAAGTTGTGCCTTCTACCTATCATCAATGCATAAAATTCCTGCATAATGGCAAGCAAGTCACCATCTAAGGTGACCCTGACCCCTTTCAGCATTGCAACTCTATCCTTTCAAAACTTGATTGCATCATACCAAATAATAGAGCATCTACATCCCCTACCCCACAGCATGATCCTACCTCTAAAGCTTCCTCATCAAAGCCCAAAGAGCAGAAGATTACCATCAAAGAAATAGGAGTAGGGGAATACTCCATTGAGCACAGTCTCAATCTAGCCAAAATGCCTTTATCTCCTAGATCCTTTAGGCGACCCAAGCATTTTCCAAAGCCATTTGCTCCTCTTGCACCTCCCACAGCTCCATTTGTAAAATGGGGGATGCTATTAGATGAAACAGAGGAAAGAGATATCCTACAATGGCTTTACATTGAAGAAGAAGAGAACTTACAACAGGAACCACCTAGGCTCCCAATAGAAATCTATGGGCGAGGTGAATGTATCCTACATAGAATGGGTTATGAAGGACAAGGCCCCATCGGCCTAAGAAAAGAAGGAATTATAGAATCCATTCAACCTTCTTCATCCTCATTGGCTAGAACTACAAAAGGTCTAGGATATAAAGATAAGGGCAAAACTAAAGCAAATGCTTGTCTTGTGGAAATGATCCATACCCTTCAAAAGGACAGTGACATAGATTCCAATGAATATGAGTGGGATGAGCTGACAGAGCATTCCTATGATGACAAAGAGGTCAATACCATTCAAACCTATAGCCCCTACCATGAGGGACAAATGCTATCGAATAGGCCGTTAGAGTGTGATTTGCCTATCCCTGAGAATACAACTTTTGAAGAAGGTTCGAGTTCTATCACGATAAATAGTTTGGAGGAAGGTACCATCCTGAACATTCCCCCTACCAATACTCCTAGCATATCCATTCAAACTATCAACAAGTTAGATCTATCCTCTGACTCCCTCCCCCTTGTGCATCCTGAGCTTATTGACTAGAATCTATGAGGAACCCCACAACTAGATATGTTCCAAAACGATGATGCCTATATTGACTACATGGAACTTAGGGACCACCTACCCAAAGGAGATCATAAAGATGGCTTCACTATTGAACTTAATACTGTGGCTTATTTCAGAGAGGGTTTCAAGCCTCCCAGTTGCAAAAATATCAAAATAAAAATTAGATTTGACGGTGAAAACTGCTCCGTGGCAGTGTCAGATCCCCAAATAGTAGAAAGAAAGGACGCATCCGAAGGTGAAAACCCAACTGTGGCACCTGACGATGGAAGGATTGACACTCTCCTCGATGACATGTACCAGGAGAAGTCTTAGATTGTTGTGGAACCCACAGAGCCTGTTAACATTGGAACAGAGGAACAGCCTAAGATCATTCACTTTGCTAAGTCTCTAACCCCACCAAAGAAGACTAAGTTTGTACCATTCTTCAAGAGAAAGCAAGTCAATTTTGCTTGGTCATATGAAGATATGCCAGGGTTAGATCCAGATTTGATTCTACATCACCTTCCATTAGATCCAGGAGTGAAACCAGTGAAACAAAAGCTTAGAAAGATGCATCCACATATTGCACTGCTTGTAAAAGAAGAACTCAAGAAACTATTGGATGTAGGGTTCATCAGAGCTATAGACTATCTAGAATGGGTCTCCAACATAGTACCAATGTCCAAACCTGATGGTTGAGTTAGACTATGCAATGATTTTAGAGATCTAAACAAAGCTTGCCGCAAGGATGATTTTTTGTTGCCAAATATAGATATCATAGTCAACTTAACAGTAGGGCATACCATGTTATCTCTAGTGGATGGCTTCTCAGGATATAATCAGACTAGGATAGCACCAGAAGACCAGCATAAGACAACTTTTACTTGTCCATGGGGCACTTTCTACTGGAATGTCATGCCATTTGGGCTAAAGAATGCAGGAGCCACATATCAACATGCTATGACCACTATATTTCATGATATGATGCACGTCACCATGGAAGATTATGTAGATGATATCCTAGTAAAATCACTTACAAGAGAATCACATCTGGATGTGTTAGAGAAAGTCTTTTAGAGATTAGAGCAATTCAAAGTCAGGTTGAACCCAAAGAAATGTGTGTTTGGAGTCACCTCGGGCAAGCTCCTAGGTTTTATTGTATCGATAAATGGAATAGGTGGACCCCACCAAAGTCAAGGCTATTATGGACATGCCACCACCCAAGAATCTTACTCAACTAAGATCTCTACAAGGCAAGCTACAAGCAATCCATAGATTCATATCACAACTGGTACACAAGTGTCAACCATTCAGTCATCCCCTACATAAGAACATTCCATTTAGATGGGATGAGAAATGCGAAGAGGCATTCGACAAACTGAAAGAGTATCTTATGAATCCACCTATTCTCATGCCTCCTATCCAAGGGAAACCATTGTTACTATTCATATCTACTACACCAATAGCTCTTGGGGCTCTTCTAGCACAACAAGATTATGAAAATAAAGAAAGAGCCATCTACTACATTAGTCGCACATTGGTGGGCTATGAATTGCAATACTCTTAGATAGAAATATCATGTCTTGCAGTAGTTTTTTCTTCCCAAAAACTTTGACATTATATGCTAGCACATCTAGTCAAACTTATTGCAAAAATAGATCTATTGAAGTACCTACTAAGCAAAGTAGCTCTAACAGGTTGCCTAGCCAAATGGGTAATGCTCCTAAGTGAATATGACATTGAGTATGTAGACAAAAAGGCTATCAAGGGGCAAGTCATTGCTGATCAGTTAGCGAATGCACCACTACAGGACACCACACCAATGCAATTTGAGTTTCAGATGAATCCTTATTTAATATATCAACACATTCCTAGACACTTTAATTTGATGGGTCCTACACAAACCATGGATTGGGGGCAGGAATCTTGTTTGTAACTCCTCATGGTGACACCATACCAAAGTCTTATCGTCTATTATTCCCATGTACAAACAACATAGCAGAATATGAAGCCTTAGTCATTGGTCTCAAAATGGCAATAGAGTGGAAAATCAAAGAGCTACATGTCTATGATGATTCTCAACTAGTGATCAATCAGGTCAATGACGACTACCAAACCAAAGATGAGAAGCTTGTCCCATACAAGCGGATGGTCAAGGACTTTAAGGAGTACTTTGTGATCATCTCTTTTGAGCAAATACCTCGCATTGAGAACAAGGCAGTAGATGCCATAGCAATCATTGCCTCTCTTCTCAAAATCCCAAAGAAGGAGTCACGGTATGAGTTCTTAGTGGAATCAATTTAGCAACCAGCTTATGATCTTCTTAAAACCCATTCCATATGCCTATTAGTTGGATCTGATTCACCTTGGTATGGTAAGGTTTACACTTAGCTCAAGGACAACACCCTCCCACCTAACTTATCTTCAAACCAACGACAAACCTTTATACGCCAAACCTCTCGTTATACCATTGTTGCCGACAACCTATACTAACGTGGTCTATATGGTACTTTACTCTGTTGTTTAGAATGAGAAGAATCTCAAACCGCTTTGCAAGACCTACATGAAGGGATCTGTGGAACACACTCTAGCGGTCCTTTCTTAGCTAAGAAACTCATGTGTTTGGGTTATTACTGGTTGAACATGGAAACAGATTCATACCAATTTGTGAAGAAATGCAAGCAGTGCCAAATACATGGGAACCTGATACATGCACCAGCTCAAGAGTTGAGACCTTTAACGACACCTTGGCCCTTTTGTCAATGGGGACTTGACCTTGTGGGTAAAATCCATCCATCCTCCTCCAATGGCCACAAATTCATAATAATCGCCACTAAATACTTTACCAAGTGGATTGAAGCCGTTCCCCTCACCACCATCACAGGTAAACAAATCTCCTCATTCATCCTCAATTACCTCATCTATAGATACAAAATTCCCTCATCCATTATCACGGATAATGGAAGACCCTTCAAAAACTAGGATGTCTAAGAACTTTGTGACCGATTCAAAATCCAACACCATTTCTCCACACCCTATTACCCCCAAGGCAATGATCAAGCTGAAGCATCCAAAAAAACCATCTTGAAACTCCTCAAGAAGACAGTCAACGATGCTGGCCATGATTGGTACATCCAACTCAATCCCACTTTGTGGGCCTACAAAACTAGTATACACAATCCCACAAGTGCTACCCCTTATGCCCTTGTCTATGGCTCAGAAGCTATCCTGCCCATAGAGGTCGAATTACCATCTCTCAGGGTGTCATTAAAAGGTCTCATATTAGATGAAGAATACAAAGTTTCTAGATTGGAAGAACTAGAGTTGCTAGAAGAAAGGAGACAGAAAGTGTTTGATCATCTCAAAGCATATCAACAAATGATGTCACAAAGTTATAACCACAAAGTTCGCCCAAGAGTCTTCAAGGTTGGAGATCTAGTACTTAAGGAGAACCCCTACAATCAGCAAGATCAGGAAAAGAAAGGCAAGTTCAAACCCAACTAGCTTGGGCCTTATGTGATCGTAGCTGCTTATGGATAGGGGGCATACCAATTAGCAACATCAGAGGGTGAGTTGTTCGATGACCCAATCAACAGCATGCATCTTCACCGGTTCTATACCTAGGAGAACCCTAATGTAAGGGGGATAGAAAAATACAAAAATCAAAAATCAAAAAATCAAAAAAATATAAAAAAATTGTCCTTTGGTGAAAACCTGGCAAACAGGCACCTTGGATAGGTATCATGATGAAAACCTAGCAAATAGACGCTATGCATACTTTCTAGCTTTCGTGCAAATAAAAGCAAGTGGTGAAAACCTGGTAAACATGTGTTACTTGTGATAAACTACTTCCTCCATCTTTGGGAAACCAATCACCTTGTGTCCATTCTTCCTTCACTCATGTCCCATTCGATCCATATCTGTTCCATAATAAAAACCTAATGGTAACCTATCATGGCTTGATACTCTATCTCTTTGTTGCCTTGTCAACCAAGGTTCTATCACATATCCTTTCCACAGTGTTAGCCTAGCGTAGTGTCTCTCATTCATATCCATGGTCCAGGTTCATGAACTACATTGCCTCTACGTTGTCACATAGGCAGGGCCACATTTCTATGCACCCCCGAGGCTCCACTGTCCCATCCGTCCCATGTCTAAACCTTCTATCTATCTGAGTCCGTACCACTTTCTATCACCTAGGTCTTAGGTCTGTTAGGGTTTACTCCAAACTACGTTGCCTCTGTGTCATCACATAGGCAAGGACATTTAGCAATGAGCCCCCGAGGCACTAGGTCAGTCCCTTAGGGTCCATCTCACCAATAAGGATTGTGGAAACTTCTCCCCAGACTAGCAAGCACAAGTAAATCCCACTTTTCAAGCAAAAATCTTAACACAAGGCGTTAACCTATCCAAGGCAAAGAAAATGAACACCTAAGGTACTTTAAATGATTTTACCTAAATTATGGCAAGAAACAAACACATCTAAATGTAAATATGTTTTATGGATTGGAATCATCTTGATTTCTACTATCATGTCTTTCTATGCTACTCGAGGATGCCAAAATCTAGAGATGCTATGATGGGGGCATGATTATTTTTCTTTGTTTGTTGTTTGTGGATTAAACTTTAGTAATGTCACACCTTGTCTAAAGACATGATCAACAAAAGATCATCGAGGACTTCAAAGGTCTAACATGAATGGGGGAAATCCTTGTCTATTGATACACAAGAAATACTCAGGTCATCTCGGTTCAATTATACCTAGATGCTTGTATTAACTTGCTATATCAAAATCCATGTAAGCAATGCTCAAGTCATCTTGGTTCAATTATACCTAGATGCTTGTATTAACTTACAACATTAAGAAAAAATACCAATAAAATTTCCCAATGATGAAATAAGCACTTCAAAATACTTGCACCATCAAGATGTCAAAAGAAAAACATCCATCATACATCCATTATACATCCATACATCCATATCCCATGCAATAAAAGATCCAAACAATGTAGAGTAACAATACAAAGTGAAGCTTGTGAGTCTTTCTATCAAGTCATTCTTTCAATCAATCTTCTATCTACCATTATGTCATTTCTGTATCGATAGAGTACATTTAGACATCACAACAACATAGCATATAGTTGCATATCATATCACATGAGATAGTCGTTTACATGATTAAATCGGTTGCATACATAGTAAGTGCATCAAGTCATCAATATACAATCATCACATAGTGTCAGATAGAAAAAAATAAAAAACATAGATAAGTGCATCACATAAATTGCATAATCATATAGATACCATTCATATTTACACATTAGAGGCATATCAAGTAAAACATCTAAGTCTGCATTAGGTCATATAGCATCACATAGCATCATATAAAAATCTACATTAGATAACATTGCATAGCATCAAGTAAACATCTAAAGTCTGCATTAGATAAACATATGCATCACATCATACAATAGAAATGCATCATAACTCATAAATATAGAGAGCATCAAATAAACTGCATCATCATATAAATATCGTAAATATGTCCAAATGTACAATATCAAGTGGTCCATCTCTGAGTCAATGTCACATACAATGAGTACATCTCAAGGATGGTGATACATGTCTCAAAATACAAAAGTGGTACATAAGTATATCCGACTATCTGAGCCATCAAAAGGTGTACATAAGATCTAAAATCTGTACAGGTATCTGCTATCCCTGTTATTGTGAGCCGCTGCTACCAGCAGAGTCTCCTGAGTCCCCTCCTCCGCTGGCCCCAAACTGTTGTGCACCCATCATGGAAGCTCCTAACCTCGATCCACCTGCTCTCTGGGAGGCCATGGACTGGCTCCTATAGCTCGGAGCCCTTTGACTAGCTGGCACAACACCATGATATAAACCTCGGTAATACTGTGTCTGAGCCTGCGCTCTGGGAAGCTCACCCTGTACCTACGCTAGCTTCCCCTACACTTGTGCCAATTGTGTCTGTGCCTACACTAGCTGCGCCTATGCCTGTGCTAACTGAGCCTGAGCCTGATGCACCTGTCCAACCAAAAAATTGTTGGTGGCATCTATCCCAAGGGCTAACATTGATGTATCTCTCTCTACTTAGATAACTCATATCGACACCTCTGCCATATCTCACTCCCTAGTGAGCCCCGAGATAACCTCTGCATTTGTCTCTCACCAGGCATCGGCCATCCTAAGTTGTGCCTGCAGCTGCCTAACCTGTCCTCTCAGCATAGCTATAGATCTCTCCTACGTGTTCAACTGAGCTAGACCCTGAGGTGCATGTTCCTATCTTTGCCCTTGTGGCTGAGGTACCTGCTGTTGTGCCACCTGCTAAGGTGGCAGCATCTGTGCTTGCTGTGCAACCTACGATGGCACCACCTACTGAGCATGGGACGGTCTGTCCCTAGCTCTCCTCCTCTGTCTAGGTCTAGCTCCATCTCCACCACCTCCCCCTCCTCCATCATCTCCACCACCTCCTCCTCCTCCATCATCTCCACCACCTCCTCGTCCTCCTCCTCCTCCTGCCAACCTGGCCCTTATCATCTAAATCTGTCTCATCTATATGAGGCACCAGCTCTCCAAGCCCTGAATACCTCAGAAATGGATGAGTAGCGAATCACTCCTCAAAGTCCTCATTCATCCTGGCATCTGCAATCTCTCTCCTCATATCCCAGGCAACATAAGGAGTCTACCAAAACTCTGCCACTACCTCCTCATAGGACGCCACTAGCCCCCATCTGAATTTCTCAGCATGAGTCCGTGCAAACAAAGCCTACCCCTATGGCATGCCTTGCCTCCTCCTGAACTGTCTTTGAACTTGGCTGACAATCTGCCTCTCCAAAATAAACCATGTCCAGCCTATCAGCCATAGCGTCTGGTAACAGTATGGCAGCTCATCTACCTCATCCTCCCAAGGCTCATAGTCTAGATATGGCCGCCATACGACCACATCTACCCCATTCAATGCATGCCTCCAATACTCGAGCTTCCCCAGCCTATGCTGGGAAATCACTCCTGCATAGCCATAGCTATACGGGTCTCCTCTCTATCTATCAAAAACACAAATTGGTCTAGTGATTGCTATGTGCTCCCATAGCCAAAACTGTAGCAATGACACACCTGCTGATAGGCTTGCACCCCTGTGGTATACCACCTGATGCATGTCATGGTATAAGTGTTCCAGCACGCAGACACCCCAAGCATAATGGGTGCCCTCTGTAACCATCCTCTCCATAATCTGTCCCCATCCAATGGGGAACCCATGTGATCTCTTATCAGGGCATACAACACCTCCGATCAGTCCTGCAACAATCCCTGGGAAATAGTCATAGTAATCATGAATGTCCTGCTAGGAGATGACCTATCCAACCAGCTCAGGGTCATCAAATACTCACCTGCACTCAGCAAATCCTATGTCCCTCTGTGGATCGTACTCCACGAGCTCTCCCTGAATAGGTATGTGGAGTATCCTGTATACGTCCTCCAATGTAATAGTCATCTCACCAGTAGGGAAGTGGAAGGTCCCATCCTTGCTGTGGAACCTCTCTACTGCTGCATTTAGCAACCTATGATTTCCTCAAACCTCAGGCATAAAACAAACATAGTCCAATCCCATCACGCTGAGTGCCTCTCAATCCAACTCTGTCAGCATATGTCACTGCAACATAGGCATGGGAAATTGCTCCCTCGACTGAAGTGTAACTTGTATGTCCCCCTGCAAAGCACGTAAAGCAAGGTGTCAACCTAAAGCTGCAAGTACCATACTCAACATATCTATAGAAACATATCAATTAACTTAACATGTCAAATTGATCAAAACAGCACACTACATCTCTTGACTAGATTCTTGCAATCTCAGAGATAGCTTATCGATTGATGCATCAAATAGGATGCTAGTCGAGTCAAATTGGTTAAGTAAATTGCCTATCTATATCATATGCACCATAACAGGTGGTACATGCACCATTTCTTATCAAATGCACCATTTCCTATTAAATGTGCCACTTCTGGAAAATGCACCATAAGAATTCATGCATGCGCCATCCCATATCATAAATGCACTGCCCAGTTGCATGCACCATTTCATACCATAAATGTGCCGTAGAATTATGCATGTGCCGACTTAACTCATGCATGCAATCTTTAGTGTATGTGTCCTTCTATATCCTAAATGCGCCACAGAATTACAGATGCGCAGTTTTGCATGCCAGATGCCGCAAACTGCGATCTAGCGCATTTGTCTAAGCCTATTTTCTCCTAGCATTTATTGCACTAAAAATCAACTCTAGGGGAAATTTTTTGAGATACATACCAGGGGTCCTACCTCTACTAGCTGGTCAAATCGTCAGACTCACTCAAAGTGATGCTCCTCGCGTGGAATATCCATCCTCGTGCTAACTGCTCTATGCTCTATGCTCTCCTAAGCTCTCAGAAGCAAATCAAACAAGGCCAAGTGTGCAAATGAATTATCTTGTGGACCCAGCTCCTATATATAGCATACAAACCCTAAACTGGCTATGTGGTGATTATGACTACTACCCGCACCTATTTTCTTCCCGGTTTCTTCCCGTTTCTTAGAAACGCATCCTATTTTCTTCAAACCTAACCAAGTTTTCCCTTCATCTTCGTGAGATCGTCCGTCTCATGTCTTCTGCCTTCTTCCCGTCTAATCTCCCGAGGGGGCATCCTATCGTCATAACTTGTACCAGGGGCAAACTAGGGCATGTATCATTATTCAACAATCAATTTCTTTGAAGCAATGCCGTAAACTACATTGCATCAAAGAGGGGCAAAATGTATATGCCTAAAAATGACCCGACTCGGTCTAAATAAATATTCTTAATATTTATTTCATTCTAATTCCTCTATCAATAAATAAATAAACAAATTTATTTATTTGATTCATATTTCTCTAAGTTAATTAAATATCAAAATATTTAATTACCTCTTCTAAAGTCAAAATTAAATAAAATCCTTTATTGAATTAAATCAAATCATTCTTCCAAAATTAAATAAATCAATCAAATTTATTTAAATCCTCTCAATCCCTAAAAATAAAATATAATAAAATATTTTATTTATTCTCCCAAATCATGCACAAACAATTAAATAAATTTATTTATTTAATTTGCTTTCTTATCTTCTAATTCTTCCAAAATCATTCTAAATTAAATAATACCAATTATTTAACTATTTCTTCCAATAATATCTTCTCTAAATTTAAATAAATCAAATATTTATTTAAGTTGTCCATTTCTTCTAAATTGAGTTATCTCTAAATATAATTCAATCCTTGTGCACATGCAATTGAATATTCCAAATATTTAATTGAGCTAAAACATCTTTTATCCTCATGCAATTTCCATTCTTCTAGTTCTATTTTCCTAACTGATTAATCTATTCTTTTAATTGATTTTATCTCTTTAGTTAACTCATTCTTCTATTTTATTAATTCCTCTCATGCAAAATAGAACAAGACACATGTCTTCTTCCTATTCATGCACGTTCCTCGACCATTCTCAATCGTTGATCTTCTCATTCTTTCTATACTGTTGATCTCTTTTCTCTCAAGTCTATAAATTGAACCTTATTCTTCCATTTCATTCATCCAAGCTTTAAGTATTGTTACTCTGCAAGAATTATAGTGCGCCTTTGGCACCAATTCCTTTATTGCTTGTGATCACACTCGTTACTATGCACTACTATCATTGTTGTGAAGCTCATCTTCATGGTGAAACTATCATTAGCCATTATCCATTCACAATCTTGGAATCATAGCAAGGAAGTGCACTCTCTGAGGACCTTATTCATACATGCAAGATTGATTGAGATAGGCAACCAACGGAAGCTATGAAGCTTTGAGGTTTGCAAAGTTTTTATGAAGTTCTTTTGTTTGATTGATCTCTTTGTTTCTGTATTTCATTGAGTATTGGGTATTTTGATATTGATTATATTGATTATTCATTTTGATCTAATTTTCCCTTAACAGATATATATTCTGATGTAAGCAATGACATAGAAGTCATGGATGTAACTATATCAAAGGATGGATATTGATGTATACATTTGATTGCTGCTAATACTTACATACATACATACATACATACATATATATATATATATGGAGTCTGTCGGTATCAGGTAATTATGTGTGTTATTTTATTATGATGTGTATGTGATGATTTGTTCTATTTTTCTTTATGTTTTGTTGTCAATCTCTAGCTACTTGACCAGGGTGTAAACTAACTACAAAGACTTGACTGAGGACCAGATCTCTAGACTGATATCCCTCTTGATTTATTGCTAACATTTGGTTCTATTTTTGGGACCATGGAAGAGGGTAGTTAAAGATTGAAAGGGCAAAATACCCGAAGAAGTAGTGCAGAGTTCTAGAAAGAAGAAAAGGGAGGTCGACGGGAAAAAATTTTGAACTGCGAAGGGATTCACATCTCCTTAGATTTCTTCCTCTATGAGGGGGATAGGAACTTAAGGGGATGGCAAGTGGGAAGGGGATAGGGTTTAGAAGGACCTTTCAAATGATGTGACTCTTCAAATAATGATTACATGGGGTATAAAAGGACTAATGGAACACCAAATCCAACAAACCCATGACAAAAGAGGAGCAATAGAAGAAAAAGAGGATCAATGAAGAAATCGGGACCAGAATGGAGATAAGTGAAGAAGAGAGATTGAAGAAAACTTAGGAGTGACAAGAACGTTATTGCAAAAGAATGGAAAGGGCACAAATGATGGAGGAAAAAAGGATGGTAAAAGATGCGAAAGAGAAGATAGAAGAATTCAAAGAGTGCACCATGGATGGTGCTGCCACAATCAAGGAAGAAGACAAGTGCATCATGAAGGATGCTGCTAAGCATGCTAGGGAGGGTCCTGCAAGAGAAAGGAGATCCAAAGGTGAAGACATAGAAGGTGTTGTGGAGAATGCAAAGGAGCACACCACTATGGGTGCTATCGGAGAATAATGTGGAAGGAAAAGAGAAGAAATAGGTGCATTAGGGTTAATGTCACAGATTGCTGGAACATATGAGTTAACATCGGAGATTTTGAAGATGGATGAGGAATATATAGAGGAGTTAATTTTCTGAAGCATAAAGGAGATAAGAGAAGGAGGAGATAATGCAGTAAACATTCAGAGGAGTTTTGAGGACTTTAGAAGGCTATTTGAATCATCATTGGATGTTGACATGATAAGAGAATCCCCTAGCTTGAAGAGACACAACGCCTGGACCACGAGCCACCTCAAGTGCCATATAAAGTCAAGAGAATTTTAGTTGAGAAGGAAGATATTGAGCAAATAGAGAAGTAGAAAGAATAGCAGAGATCCAGACCAATTTTGCAGAGGTTTTAGGAGAAGAATAATTTAAGATCCAATTATAGAGAGATAAGGGAAGAGAATGAAAGCAAGTTAATATAAGATAGTTGAACAAGAGAAGTAGACCAGAGGAAATCTACCACAAAGTACCAAAGAGTGGAAGGAAAGTGATCATAGATACCCCAGTTAAGTTACCAATATTTGAGAAGGATACTACTGAAGTAGTGAAGCACATTTTTGTTTTGGAATCTATTTCAAACTGGAAGGGAGTAGGATGAGATGAAATCAAGATGTTTGACTTCATAGGCACCTTGAGGAATGAAGCATTGAAGTGGTATAGGAAGACATGTCCAGACAGTGACAAGGAATGGAATGAGATTAAGAAGATATTTTTGGAGAACTTTGGAGTTCTGGATGTTCCAACAGAAGGAGTAAGTAAGATGAGAGATCTGATGAAATTGGAGAAGGAATCAATAAGATAAGAGGTTCAAGGAGATAACTAGGAGATTGGAGGAACCATTGACTAAGAAACAGAGGATAGAATGGTTTATTTCTAGAATAAGCCCTGAAATAAGGTCATATTGAAATGAACCAGACAACTGAGAGGGGGGTGGGGGTGAATCAATTGTCTCAAATCTTTAACAAATTCCACAGCTTAAAACATTAAACACTTGTCCATTGTTTGTCATGATTAAATCATGAAAATATAAAATTAGAAATATAAACACAGTTCCAAGATCATACACAAGACACACTAGATTTTTACGTGGAGAACCCTATTAAGAGAAAAACTATGGTGGAAGTTAGTCCACAAGATATATTAGTTATAACAATACTAAAAATCAAAGGCTCATTGCCAATAGGGCTAACTACCAAGAAAAAGGCTCACTGCCCAAGGTTTTGAACTGATATGATAGCATCTACTCCATGCCTGAATTCAGTTCCATTGAAGCACAATATTCTTCCTCTGCTCTGCTCTACTTTTTACACCTCTTCACTTAACTTCATATCTTTCCATAATGACATCTTTTTCACAACCAAATTACAAGTATATATATATATATATGTTGATTGTCAGGAACATTGAGAGGGGGGTGAATCAGTGTTCTATAAATCTTTTCTTGAACTTTTACTTTCAACCATTTCAAAAGAATAATTAAATAGAAGCAAAATATACAACTAAACAACATCCACAAAATCATGACACATAACAGCAAGATTTTACGTGGAAAACCCAAAAAGGAAAAAACCATGAGAGGATTAGCTCTCATAAATATATTACAATCTTTACAAAATTGATGTTCAAGCTTGGTCACTCCACGGGCCTAGAACATGTTGGCTTATAGCCATGAAGTACAACTAAGTTTAGTAGGCTCATTGCCTCAACCCTAAACCTAGCAAGATTATAATAAGGGTTGTTAAACCTTGAGGGATGTTAAACCCTACTGGAGGCTCAATGCCTTGATAACAAAACCTTGCTTCCAAACAGATCACACAAGACATCTAAATATTACTTCAGCATCTGCCACTATGCCAGGGTGCAGTCATTTGTATTTTGAATCCCAAGTCTTCATCATTGCTGGTCCTCTAACTTTGCTCCACTATTTGCATCTTCGCATCACACACACACACACTTCACACACAATTTAACCAAATTTCATCACTTTTATATATCTGCGTCATGATTTATTTCATAATCAAGTCGGCATCCAAGAAGTGAAACGTGTACATAAAAAGATGTACCTTGTCGCTCAATTCAATGCACTATGTGTCGTGCAGACCCAAATCTTCTCCCAAGCATGTTCATATAGGTCGTCTCTAATATTTCAATTTCTTACATGAGTCCTCCAATCATTAACTCTTCTCCGCATAATGACTTATCTGACCAGTCGGCTTGTTCCTCAAGAACATGCTTAACAACTTCATCTGCTATCTTACAACTTCTACTATTGATCACAAAACACTTCCAAAATCATGTCAAGGACTCTTTACACATTCCTAATCTTACCCTCAGAACCGCAAGGCATCATATCATCTTGCGGAGAGATGCAGAGCATTAGAAGTCAGACTTTGTTTCTATCAAACACTATGCTGGTACTTAGCAGCTTGTAGTTATCCTTCCGATAAACTTCGGATCTAATAACTCTAGAATAAGGCACTTCATATAAGTGTTTACAACACCTCAAAATGGCATAATGAAATACTTGTTTGTGGAGGAATGTGGACCACTGCGCTAGACCCTGTTCATTGTTCCTACTATACCTTTGCTTGCCCAGACTTAGACATTTCTTCAAGATGACTTCTGGAGAGGATCAGGACTTAATCTCTGTGGCATAACATTATCAATCACCAACTGACATCATACCTTAACTGCATTACTGGATCATTATCTGTTGAGGCATACTGTCCAACTTATTGTCCTCTACTCTGCATGCTTTCCATACTTAGCTATTTCCTATCAACCGGACCTGGAATCTCTATGTTCTTCTGAAGATATCTCTTCCTATCATGGAGATAGGATCTCTGAGCCTTGATGCCATCAATGACAACATACAAAGCCATACCAGAGCAGTGTCTCTTGCCAACAATCTCCCCCTTTGGCATTGATGGCAACGCTTAGTGAAAAATGTTTGGCTGCTCCCCCTGAGATGATTATCCATTTTTTACTGATCTACTTCTCCCCCTTTGACATCAATGGAAAAGGGTGTGATTCCAAATTTTCAAAATTTTATAAACTTTGCTGCATATTTACAAGCATAATCTTCATCTTAATTTGTGTTTGAAGGCAAAATGTCACTATAGATAGTCTTTATTAGCGCTATCTCTCCATTCCATCTATTTCTTGCACTTCGTAGAATTTGGATTTGGCCATTCATAAAAAATACTAGCTTTTCTGCCTTCTAAAGATCTGATGGTGTGTCAATTAGTGCTTGAGATTTCATGGCCTCATCTGCCAAATTGGTCATGGAATCAATCTTCAGACTTATCAGTCCTTTCAGCTGGCACAACCTATCTTTGATTTCTCCCTTTTTCTTCATTAGAGTATTCAGATCATTATGGATATTTGCAACTTGTGTTTCTTTGGCATTTATTAACTCAGCTGCTGGATTATATGTCTCAGATATATTCAGCAGTTTGAGTTCCCAGTCTTTGATTTTATCTTCTAGTTCCTTTGTGATCTTCGGCCAGGATAAACAAAATTTTGTATATTTTTTCCTGCTTCTTCAATGGCACTTTGTATGTTCTTAATTCCATTATCTAACAAAAATTTGTCTCAATCAATCATGCTCTTCAACTCAATCAATCTTCTATCATCAATTTCTTTCCTTACTTTTACTTCCACAGATTTTTCAAAAGATTCAAAATGTATACTTACAAAATTTAATAGCTTCTTGAGATGGTCAATAGGAGATAATGAGATATCCCTTTGAAATGATGGTAGAAGCTTTTCCAAGATAGTGGATGCTTCGTTCATCAATTTGTTATCTTGACCATGTGATTGTAACAACTCTTCCTATGCCTTGGTCTGAACCACAGGCACTAGCTTGAACTTTTGGAAAGGTAACAATGAGTCCAAGTTGATTGGACCTTGAGGGAGTTCAAATTCTTCTACAATTTGTTTCCTATCACAGACATCTGAGTGTCTCTTACCCTTTTTAATTTTTCTCCTTGACTTTGATTTGGAGGGTCTATGTCCATAATTTCTTGTTATTCTATGTTTTGATCTAGAGTAGGGCTCTTCCTCTCTTCCTTAAATTCTTCTCCTTCATCCTATTGTTTAGAAATCAGATTAGTTTCAATTTCACCTTCCTTTGTCATATCCATTGTATTAGTGTTGGGGACTTGATCACTCTGTTTAGGTCCAAGATCTTGGCTTATCTCTGATGGAGATATGTCTTCAACTTTTTTTTCCGTACTGTCATAGATGGTGGAAATATTATGTTTCTTTAGTATGTCCAAAATAATTTCCTATGTTTCATTGACAACCTTGTCAACTTCTCCTATCATCAATGCATTCATTCTTTTCTTTGACCTGAACTCATTGTTGAGTGCCTTGGAGATTTTTCTTTTCTCTGTAGGAGTGATATCTGGACATAAGGTTATCAGTGTGTGTTCTCTGAGCTCAACATATTTATTGATAGCAGTTTCCTTCCTGACTGATAGAATACTACCCAAGGTATTTGGGAGATCACCAATGATCTCAATGAGGGCTTTGTTATATATGTTCATATACTTTACAATAGCTTCTTCCAAAATCCTCTTGTCAGCATCATTGTAATCATCATAAAACTCAGTCACAGGTTTCAAGTTACCATCAACAGTAACAAACTTTAATACATCTTCAATTTTGAGTGTTGCATGAGACTCATCTTCTTTCTATCTTTTGCTAGGTGTCTTCCTTTCTGATGGCTTTTCCTTGCTACTTTTGGATGCTTTAGTAGCATCAACTTTCATTATCTTTACCTCCTCATCTAATTTTGTCTCTTCTTCATCAACAATTATGTTTGCATGCATTCTCTTAGCTTTAGTCTTCATTCTTTTGGAACTAGTGGCAGGAGTTTCCATATTTGCATATGGTGTGGAACCAGAGAGAGTGGATGAGGCTTCAGTAGTAGTGAAAGCTCTAGTTTTTCTTTTTGCCTTCTCTGGCTTTTCTAGTGTATCTTTGTGTTCTTTCAAAGCCCCAGTTGATTCACTTTTTCTCCTTTCTTCTACTTCCTTGATAGCATGTGCCTTTTACCTTGCCTTTGCCACTTCTTCTTTTGTAAAGCCAACTTTTATGGTGATTTGTTTTGCTACTTTCCTCATTTTCCTAGAGATTTCAGGTTTTCTGACTTCAACATGAATTTTGGCATGCAATTCCTCATAAGTCCCAAATCTTTCTTCCTTGGGATCTCTAGGTTTGCTTAGCATATATTCAGCATAGTTTTCCAGTATAGTTCTATCTACCTCATATCCCATAGGCATAATCTAGACCATTCTGGGCTCAACAGCCTCCATCAAACACTGATCTTTTGTCACAATGAAGCAAATTGTATCCTTGTATTTTTCAATTGTTTTGGGAATTCTTTCTCTGGCTTGCATTGATCTTTAGAAATTCTTAAAATAGCCCCATAGAGCTACATTATGTGCATCAATGGTACCTATGCTACTCAACAAATTTCTAATTTGAACTGCAACAGGTTTATCACTGGTCTAGAATAGGTTCTTCATACCAGGCAACTCTTGCATAAAATAGCAAAATAAACACATGATTAGTGTGCCAAATTTAAAGGGGTATTTACCTTCTTTTGTCTTCTTCAGATTTCCTATTACTTGCTATCGGAGTAATTCACAGATGTCATAATTAGCATTTTCCTTAATCTTTTGATAAGCTGTGTAAATGGTCATCCCTGAAACAAAGTTCTCCCGATTGGTGAAATAAACTTTATATCCCAATACCATTGAGGCAAATCTTATGGCATGATCCTCAATGTCATTTATCATCAAGGCTCTCTTATCAAACTTTTCTCTGGTAGCCGTAGTTACTATATCATTCTTCATGGCTTTCAATAGAGGTACTGATCCGGTAGAGCACAATCCAGTGACTACCCTAATAGCATCTTTTGTAATCTTGAAAGGTCTCTCAAGCCATATGAACTCTTCATGAACCCTGCTTAACACATACCAAACCCATTCATCTTCCATAAATGTTGGAAAATTCAAATATTGAATAAATTTCTTTTCTTCCAATGCTAAATATTCATTTTTTAGTTCAAGATTCTCATTGCTCAAGTGTTTTGTGTAGAGACCAATAAACCTACTATCACCAAATTCTTCTAGGGCAACATGAATATATGCCCTCACATCTTCTACATGCATGACTCTGTGAGGAACACTTGAGAATGCTCCCAACTGATCGATCTCGGTTGATTTGAATGGGTGTTTTTTGAACTTTGGTCACGCAAGCTCAATAATATCAATAACTTGTGGTGATGTCATTTCAGAAATTTTAACAGATTCATAAGAAGGTTTTGAGTGAGATTACCTTGTACTACCAAATTAGGGTTTCCTTTTTCTAAAATTCTCCAAACTCTTCAAATCTTGGTTATTGTGGCTCAAAGTCTATTTTGATCTCTTTGAGTACATGATAGCTTCGAGTGTAAAGTGATTTGAGATCAAACAAATTCCCTTTTATCCTCTGCACGACGTGACCTAGGTGTCATTAAATGCTTATTTTCAAAAAGTTGTTAAAACCCTTTGCTATAGAACACAGTCGATTAGGATTGCTCCGCAATATACCACATTGACTCCTTTTCTTCTAGTTCTTCTTCTAATAGGTGTGTCGCATTAGATTCCATGATACATCTTCGTGCCAGATTCTGGCACCCAATTTCTGGCTGGGGGATTTGAATTTTCTACAATGCTCCCCCTAAGCCAGATTTCTCAATTTACTTCCCAGAGGAAGTATCTATACCGAATATTGGTGTAGATTGATCTCTGACTTCACTTACTCCTTTCTTGATCCATACCTTGTTCATTTCTTTCTTGGTTTCAACCAGATCAACTTTTTCTTTTCCCTTGTCATTTCTCTGCTCTGTTTTCCTTTCTTCAAAATAGTGATTTATCTTCTCATTCCTGCTTCTGTAAAACCTTGCAACATGTCCAAATTTGTTGCAATTGTATCACACCACATTCTTTTGACCTTGATTCCTTTCATTTATTGAATTCAATCTGCATTGATTAGCTATATGTCCAAATCTATTGCATACAAAACACTTTCCATTGAATGATTGACTGTTCCTTGTATTTTGAAGGTTAGTACTCACTGAGCTTCTGCATTCATTTGATCTATGTCCAAATGTATAGCATGTATTGCACCTAATATAATTTTGACTTACTTTACTTCTACATACAACTTTATGACCAATCCTATTGCAAGTGAAGCATTTACCTTTGAATGACTGATCATTCCTTCCATTGTTGAGACTTTTCTTGAACTGATATCTACACTCATTCACTCTATGACCAATTTTCTTGCAATTTAAACATTGACCACAGAATAATGGAGTCTTTTGATTTATTCTACTTCTACACTGAGTAGCCTAATGACCAAACTTATTGCATGAATTACGATAACCATTGAAAGATGGGTACCTTTGAGCATTTTGTTGTCTGACCTGAGGTCTTCTAGGTCTTCTTCCTTGATTTCTAAACTGGTATCCTTTGTTTTGCCTTGGCTCAGTGCTTATTTGCCCAGAGTTTGAACTTTCTCCTTTCTCAAATCCTAGACCATGTTTGTCATTAGCATTCCTCTGGCTAGCAATCATTTCATCAAGCTTTGCAGTACTTATCTTGAATTTTTCTTCAAAACTTCTTTCCTTTTCCAGATCTATTTTTAAACTTATGATTTCTTTTTCAAGTTTTGCACAATCTTCTGATCTATTTTTCACAATCAAGTTTAGATCTTCTTATGCTTTTGTTCTTTCTGTAACTTCTTCCAAATCATTTAGGGCTTCATTTACTGATAGTAGTTGGTCACTGACTTCCTTATCTTTGTCTTTGAATTTCTTGACTTGCTCTTTTAGCTTTAAGATGCATTCATCTGCTTGTTGCAGGTTTTATTTTAGATCCCTGACTTCTACTTTAGAGTTTTCAAGATCCATAAGAGCTTCTTCTGGTTGGTTGTATCTCTCATAATTTCCATACCTTCTTGCTACCATGATTACACTATCCCAGATCTTCCTCAAGCTGTCAAACTTCTTCTGAGGAACCTTGCTCTGATACCAATTGTTGATTGTCAGGAATACTAAGAGGGGGGGTGAATCAGTGTTCTATAAATCTTTTCTTGAACTTTGACTTTCAACCATTTCAAAAGAATAATTAAATAGAAGCAAAATATACAACTGAACAACATCCACAAAAGCATGACACATAACATCAAGATTTTACGTGGAAAACCCAAAAAGGGAAAAACCACTGAGAGGATTAGCTCTCATAAATATATTACAATCTTTAATAAATTGATGTTTAGGCTTGGTCACTCCATAGGCCTAGAACATGATGGCTTACAGCCATGAATTACAACTAAGTTTAGCAAGCTCACTGTCTCAACCCTAAACCTAGCAAGATTACAATAAGGGTTGTTAAACCCTGAGGAATGTTAAACCCTACTAGAGGCTCACTACTGGCTTAATACCTTAATAACAAAACCTTGCTTCCAAATAGATCACACATGACATCTGAATACTGCTTCAACATCTACCACTATGCTAGGGTGCAGTCATTTGTATTCTAAATCCCAAGTCTTCATCACTATTGATCCTCTAACTTTGCTCCACTATTTGCATCTTCGCATCACACACACACTTCACACACAACTTAACCAAATTTCATCACCTTTATATATCTGCATCATGATTTATTTCAGAATCAGGTCAGCATCCAAGAAGTGAAACGTGTACCTAAAAAGATGTACCCTATCGCTCAATCCAATGCACTATGTGTCGCGCAAACCCAAATCTTCTCCCAATCATGTTTATATAGGTCGTCTCTAATCTTTCAATTGCTTACATGAATCCTCTAATCATTAACTCTTCTCTGCACAATGGTTTATCTCACTAGTCAACCATTTCCTCAAGAACATGCTTAACAACTTCATCTATTATCTTACAACTTCTATTGTTGATCACAAAACACTTCCAAAATCATGTCAAGGACTCTTTACACATTCCCAATCTTACCCTTAGAACCGCAAGGCATCATATCATCTTGCGGAGAGATGCGGACCATCAAAAGTTAGACTTTGTCTCTATCAAACTCTATCAAACACTATGTCGATGCTTAGTAGCTTGTAGCTATCCTTTTGGTAAACTTTAGATCTCCTAACTCTGGAATAAGACACTTCATATAAGTGTTCACAACACCTCAAAACTACATAACAAAATACTTGTCTGCAGAGGAATGCAGACCACTGCGCTAGACCCTGTTCACTATTCCTTCTATACCTTTGCTTGCCAAGACTTAGACATTTTTTCAAGATGACTTCTGGAGAGGATCAGGACTTAATCTCTGAGGCATAACATTATCAATCACCAACTGATATCATACCTGAACTGCATTACCAGATCATTATCTGCGGAGGCATACTGTCCAACTTACTGTCCTCTACTCTGCATGCTTTCCATACTGAGTTATTTCCTGTCAACCTAACCTGGAATCTCATATGTTCTTCCAGAGATATCTCTTCCTGTCATGGAGATAGGATCTCTAAGCCTTGTTGCCATCAATGACAACATACAAATGCATACCGGAGCAGTGTCTCTTGCCAACAATATATATATATATATATCAACCTTGGAATGTACATCAAGGTCAGGATTACATTCATCAATCATTGGAACAATCTCCAAGGTCGGCATTACAAACATTTACAAAATAGGTCTTTGACCTAATACAAAATTATTCTAAGGAGATGTAGTAAAGATGTATGTGGATCACCTCATGCCTTAGCTAAGACTCAAACACGATCTTCCACACCACAACACACTTTTACAATCTTCAATAGATCTCTGCAATCACTGGAATTAACCAATTTGGCTAAGACTAGTTACACGCTACGTTATCTTGGAACAATCTTCAATTTTGATCCAAAATACTCCTCATGGACCAATGCAAAGGTAGGAACATGATCAGGAGATATCGACAAGCACATTGTAATCACCAAGAGCAACCACACAAACCCTAGCCACTTTACTCATGAGATTCTTTACACTAGAGCACATGAACTTCACTGTCTTCAACTGTCATAAGAGAAAGATAGCTTGTGGACTACCAAATCATGAACCATTGTAGTTGTAGGTACTTATTATCATCCCAGACTTCCCTCTAGAACCATAGAGCAAAATGCCTCAATGTCAAGGAATGCAAAGCAAATCACTTTCTTCCTGTCACCAGTGAGTAATCAGAAAAAAGAAGGTTTTACTCTGGTGAATGTAACTCACTCATTTCTTCATACCAAAGGCTCAAACTCAGGATTTAGCATCTTCAGACATGACTCTAAATAACTTCCAATCTGTAGACCAAGATCTTCAATTTACAAGGAATGCAGAGCAATCTTCTGCACTGTTATTTTATCAGCAACACTCTGTCTTCACTATAATTTATTGCAACTCACTATTTCTTCCGAAGGGGCAAATTTTCTCAATATCCTCAACATATAAAGCTTCTAAACAAATAACAAAATAGGATACAATTGATGCCAATGACAACAAAGATATGTTGACATCAATAAAAACACTAACTAGGCCCATACTTGCAACAATCTCCCCCTTTGTCATTGATGGCAACATATGATGTGAAAAACTGTAACAGTCATTAAGGCAAGATTCTCCCCCTATCTCTTTACATATCTGCATTCCTTCTTTTCTAAGTTTTTCACATGATTTCTCTCCCCCTTTGACATCAATGGAAAAGGGCACATACTTACACTCTGCTACTATGAACCAAACTCTCTCCATCTGACTACTCCCCCTGAGAAGTAGCCCTTACAAGCATCAAGCCAGATCTAGAGGTAGAGCTCTAAGCACCACCAGACTGATGCACTCTTGTGCATCTTAGTTTTTGTAGGAGGGGTGATAACCCCTAACTTTGCTCTGAGATACTCAAAAGTATCCTTAGGCAAAGGCTTGATGAAAATGTTTGCAATCTAATCTTTGTAGATACATACTCCAACTTGACTTCATTCTCTGTCACCTTTTCTTTTAGAAAGTGATATCTTATGGATATATGCTTTGTCATTGAATGCATTACTAGATTCTTTGATATGTTTATGGCACTTGTATCATCACAAAAGATTGCAATTGGATCTTCATACACAACTCTGATGTCCTCTAATGTCTCCTTCATCCATAACACTTGAGTGCAACTACATGTTGCAATGTATTCTACTTCTGCAATAGACAAAGATATTGAGTCTCGTTTCTTTCTTAACCAGGATACCAATCTTTTTCCCAAGAAGAATGCACCTCCACTTGTACTTTTCCTGTCATCCACATCTTCAGCCCAATTTGCATCAGTGTATGCACTGAGAGTGAAATCATTGTCTTTTGGATACCACAAACCATAATCCATTGTGCCTTTCAAGTATCTTAGGATTCTCTTGGTCCTACCATCACATGTGACTCTTTAGGTTCTGCTTGAAATCTTGCCACAAGACAAATTGCATGCATTATGCCAAGTCTAGTTTGGGTTAGATAAAGTAATCCTCCAATCATAGATCTATATCTTTTCTGATCTACCATAGGTGAGTCATCATTTTTGCTCAACTTACAACTAGTTATCATGGGAGTACTTACCAGTTTAGAGTCTTCCATCCCAAACTTCTTTAACAACTCTTTCACATACTTAGATTGAGAAATGAAGATACCTTTATCTAATTGATTAATTTACAGACCTAAAAAGAAATTCATCTCACCAAAAATGGACATTTCAAATTCATTTTGCATTTCCATAGCAAAAACCATGCACATACCTTCATTGCCTCCAAAGATAATGTCATCAACAAAGACTGCAACAATTAGGATTTGTTCATCATTGATCTTGAAATAGAGATTTCTATTGGTAGTACCCTTATTGAACCCTAACTATATCAGATATTTATCCAATCTTGCATACTAGGCCCTAGGGGCTTGTTTTTGTCCATACAATGCTTTCTTCAATTTGCACACCATGTCACCCTAATCTGATGACTAGAATCCTTCCAGTTGTTCAATATAGACTTCTTCTTCTAATTCTCCATTCAAGAATGCAGACTTCACATCCATTTGATATACCCTGAAATCTTTGTAGGCTGGAAATGCTAAAAACATTCTTATTGCTTCAATCCTTGCCACTGGTGCAAATGTTTCCTCAAAATATATTTCTTCAACTTGAGAGTATCCTTTGCATGCCAACCTTGCTTTGTTTCTTACCACTTCACCATTTTCATTTATCTTGTTCTTGAAGACCCATTTGGTGCCAATTACGTTTTTATCTACTAGTCTGGGAACAAGATCCCAAGTCTAGTTCTTCTATATCTGCATTAGTTCTTCTTTCATAGCTTTTACACAATTCTCATCATTGCAAGCTTCATTCACAGTCTTAGGTTCAATCTTGGAAATCAAATAGAAATTTACTTGTTCTTCTACAGCTCTTCTTCTGGTTAGAATTCCTTTGCTCTTATCTCCTATGATTTGATCTTTGGGATGATTTAGTTTTGCATACCTTGGTGTCTTGGTGATAATTACTGGAGCTTGTTCTTCTTCATCTGAACTGTCTTCATGTTATACCACTTCTTTGCTTGCAGGAACATCTGGTTGATTTGATTCATATCTGCTTGATACTTTTTCTTTCCTTTCATCAACTTTGACATTTGCACTTTCAATGATCTTCTTCAACTTGTTATTGTAGCATAGTAGGCTTTTCTCTTGGTAGAATATCCAAGGAAGATACCTTCATCACATCTTGCATCAAACTTACCTAGATCTTCATCTCTTCTGATATAACACTTACTACCAAAAACTTTAAAGTATTTCATAGTGGGAACTTTACCATACCACAATTCATAAGGAGTCTTGGAACTGTTACCTTTGACTTGAACTCTATTTAGAATGTATACAATAGTGTGAATTGCCTCTCTCCAATATACTTCTGGTAGATCAGCCTCCATCATCGCTCTAGCAGCCTCTTAAACTGTCATGTTCTTCCTTTCCACTACTCCATTTTGTTGTGGAGTCCTAGGTGTAGATAATTGTCTCTTTATCCCGTGTTCCTCACAGAAGAAGTTGAACTCATTTGATGTAAACTCTCCACCTCTATCAGACTTCAAGCACTTGATCTTCAAATCTATCTCATTCTCAACCATTGCCTTGAATGCTTTGAACTTTTCTAGGGCTTCTACTTTTTCCTTTAAGAAGGTCACCCAAGTCATTCTAAAATAGTCATCAATTAACAACATGAAATACCTATCTCCTTGCAAACTTCTTACTCTGGTGGGCCCACATAGATCTATATGTACTAATTCCATTAGACCTTCAATAGATTGGTCCTTGCTCTTGAATCTTGTTCTTGTCTATTTTCCAAATTGGCACTCCTTGCACAATGTATCAGTAGGTTTCACAAGCTTGGGCAAATCTCTTATAGCCTGAGTGGAACTTATCTTCATAATGTTGTCAAAAATGATGTGACACATCCTTCTGTGCCATAGCTAGCTTTCATCAGTCTGAGCCAACATGCCATAGTTATCATTTCCTTTTAGATGATATATATTGCCTTTAGTCTTTTTACCAGTTGCAATTGTTGTTTCGGAGCTTTCCATGATCTTGCATCCATTGTCCTTGAATCTCAAATCATAACCTTTGTTACACATCTAACCAACACTCAAAAGATTGTGCTTTAACCCTTTCATGTACAAAACATCTTCAGTATTATGCTTGCCATCAAAAGAAATGGATCCTTTTCTATAGATCTTACCAATTGTGTCATCTCCAAACCTAACCAGTCCCCCATCATATCTTTCCAGACTTACAAACTTACTTTTATCACCGGTCATGTGATGAGAGCATCCACTATCAATAACCCATTCATCTTTATCTTCAACAACTTGAACAGCCAAGGCACTTTCCACTGGTTTTTCTTCTTTCACACAACTAGGAGGATTATTAGACACAGGTTCTTCTTTAATAGCAATAAACAAGCATTCATTACCAGAAGTACTAGCATTATCTAGTTCACCATCTAATACTCCATCATCATCAAGATCTTCAACATAGTAACATTTCTCTAGAATCCTAGGTCTATCAGGTCTAGGCTTAGGAATTCTTGTGGGGCATCTAGAAGCATAATGACCAACTTTACTACAACTAAAACATTTGAAAGGTAATTTTCCTTTGAACTTACCAGTTCCTCTGGGAAGACTATTAACAAATTTGACTTCAAGTTCTTCAAGCTCATAATTTGGATCCACCTTGTACTTGTCAAATCTGGGGGTTTTTTCTGAAGTGCTGGACTTGAAAGAAGTCTCTGTCTTCATAAGGGAATCACCAACTTCTCTCATTTCAAAGGCTGTCAATTTCCTGAGTAGATGATCTTTTCTAAACTTTATCACTATCATTATTTCTTCAATTGTGGCCACCTTATGACTATATGATTTAGGCAGTGATCTAAGAATTTTGTTCACAACTTCAATGTCCTCAATTTTTCCTCCCACACTTTTAATGCTACTCACAAGTTCATCAATCTTTTGCATGAAGGATGTTATGTTGTCATCTTCGCTCATCTTCAAACATTCATATTTTGACTTCAAACTCTGCAACTTGGCAATCTTCATAGATTCATCTCCTTCATATAGATTCTTCAGCTTATCCTAGATGTCATAAGCAGTATCTAGCTCCATGATCCTGGTTACTTCGATGTCAGATAGGGCTCTTACCAAGGTATCTTTAGATTTTATATTCAACTCAAATTGTTTGATATCATCTTTAGTTTGTGGACCATTCTTTGGTATTTCATACTTGTCTTCGGTTATTTTCCAAAAATTGTAACCCAAGTAGAGAATATGGGTTTTCATGAGGATATTCCAGATGGAGTAGTTCATTCCATTGAACAATGAACTTTCCTTCTTATATGACATCCTGGATCAGTCTAAAGTGGTCAAGCTTTCTTCCGAGGAACTTGGCTCTAATACCAATTGTTGAAATGAACTAGACAACTTAGAGGGGGGGTGAATCAGTTGTCTCAAATCTTTAACAAATTCTATAGCTTAAAACATTAAACACTTGTCCACTGTTTGTTATGATTAAATCATGAAAACATAAACTTAGAAATATAAACATAGTTCCAAGATCATACACAAGAGACACCAGATTTTTACATGGAAAACCCTGTTAAGGGAAAAACCACAATGGATGTTAGTCCACAAAATATATCAGTTATAACAATATCAAAAATCAGAGGCTCACTACATATAGGGCTCATTTCCTAGAAAAAGGCTCACTACCAAGGGGTGGCTCACTACCAAAGGGTGGCTCACTGCCAAGGGGTGTCTCACTGCCCAAGGTTTTGAACTGATATGATATCATCTACTCCATGCCTGAATTTAGTTCCATTGAAGCACAATATTCTTCCTCTACTCTGCTCTACTTTTTACATCTCTTCACTTAACTTCACATATTTTCATAAGGACATCTTTTTCATGACCAAATTACAAGTATATATATATCATTCATCAACCTTGGGATGTACATCAAGGTTGGCATTACATTCATCAATCATTGGAACAATCTCCAAGGTCAGCATTACAAACATTTACCAATAGGTCTTTGACCTAATACAAAATTATGCTAAGGAGATGTAGTAAAGATGTATGCAGATCATGCCATGCCTTAGCTGAGACTCAAACACGATCTTCCATGCCACGAAACACTTTTACAATCTTCAATAGATCTCTGTAATCACTGGAATTAACCAAGTCGGCTAAGACTGGTTACATGCTACGTTATCTGGGAACAATCTTCAATTTCAATCCAAAATACTCCTCATGGACCAATGTAAAGGTAGGAACACGATCAGGAGATATCCACAAGCATTTGTAATCACCAGGAGCGACCACACAAACTCTAACCACTTTACTCATAAGATTATTTACACCGCAGCACATGAACTTCATTGTCTTCAACTGTCATAAGAGAAAGATAGCTTGTGGACAACGAAATCATGAACCATTGTAGTTGTAGGCACTTATCATCATCCCAGACTTCCCTCTAGAACCACAGAGAAAAATACCTTAATGCAGAGGAATGTGGAGCAAAATACTTTCTTCTTGTCACCAGTGAGTAATCAGAAAAAGTAGGTTTTACTCTAGTGAATGTAACTCACTCAATTCTTCATCCAGAGGCTCAAACTCATGATTTAGCATCTTCAGACATGACTCTAAATAAATTCCAATCCACAGACCAATATCTTCAATTTACAAGAAATGTGGAGCAATCTTATGCACTGTTCTTTTATCAGCAACACTCTGTCTTCACTACAATTTACTGCAACTCACTGTTTCTTCTAGAGGGGCAAATTTTCTCAATATCATCAACACATAAAGCTTCTAAACAAGTAACAAAATTGGATACAATTGACACCAATGACAAAAAAGATATGTTGAAATTAATGACAACACCGATTAGGCACATACTTGCAATAGGTTAGCCCTAGATGGAAGGATTTTTGAAACACATGCATAATTAGTGACATTGGCCTGCCAGATAGAGTCTCAATCTTGGAACAAAAAAGATAAGATGAAGAAAAACTTAGAAATGGAGAAGTTGAAGTTGGAATTGGAGTAGTTGAAGCAAAGGCAAGTGATATTGGATAAGTATGAGGGGAATACATAGAAGGAAAGACCTAATATTTGGTGTTCATAGTGCACAACAGAAGGCCACTTGAGAAATGAATGCCCTAGGCTAAGTAGTGAAAGACAAGCTATTGTAATAAAAGCAGATACCACAACAACAATGAAAAAAGTCAATTCAGTATACTGTGGATTATGCAGATGACCATGAGACACTAGATTGCCTTTCACATAACTTCTGGAGGAAGAAAGACTTTGCTGATGAATAAGATGAAGCATGATATGGTGGAAATAATATAAACTCTAGAAAGAGTAGTAATGTCATACATGAAAGAAATAAATTCATATGATTAGGACTACAAGTAGCCAAGTTGGAGAAATTAGAGGAATGTTAATGCAATACAAAATTCAAATTCTTGCGATCCATCATATGGAAATAGCTATATAATAATGATGATAGAGATCGGTTTGGAGGCTACAGAGGAGGCAGAGGCTAGGGAAGAAATCAAAGGAGGGAGGATACCACATGCTTTAATTGCAGTAAACTAGGACATTTTGCTAATGAATGTTGGGCTAAAAAGAAAATATAGTGTTCATTTTGTAATACCATAGAGCATGACCTATTTTCTTGTGAGAGAGCACAACAATACTTCTAGAATGGATAGACACAATCTAAGAGTGATGAGTTACAAAACATGAACAATAAAAAAGGAGCAAGGATCATAAGAAGAACACCAAAGACCAAGGAGAAAGAACTTGTCAGAAGAACAACAGAGAGGAGACATATATATCTTCAACTGAATCCACAGAAGAAGAAGAATACTAGTAGAGAAGTACACCAAAACATACTGGAAAGGAGAGAAGGAAAAAGAAGGGGAAAAATGTGGTAGCAACAAGAGAAGGAACCAATACTGGAAGGCATTATATTAGTGAGACAGAGGAGGAAGACAGTGAGGAGGATGAAGAATTTGTTCCCATAGAGAAACAACATGAAGAAATTGTGAAGAAGGATAAACAAACTATAAGGAAGGAGCAAGAAAAGGAGAAGCAATATAAGCAATATTTCACCAAAGAAGAAGTGGATGCTCTCAAGTAGTTAGCCCAATTGACTTAGCAACATAAAATGATTGAGAAATTGAAGCGATTCTCTAATTACTGGAACAAGGAAGAAGGTCAGAAAGGTCAGCTCTAGAGGATGGGAAGGACAGATAGATAATGGAAGACAAAACCATTGATGGTGGATGTTCACATCAATCACAAAAATGTCTGGAATGTCATGATAGATTTGGGAGCAGATGTCAACATGATCACAAAGAAGTTGTGGGTGCAGTTAGGAAGACCTAAGATGTCGAAAACCACTTACAACATAATCTTGGAAGATGGATCTAACATGCAGGGAATGGTAAAATAGAAGCAAGCTAAAGTTAACCTGATGGGGATCAAACATGTCCTAGATTTCATTGTGGTAGCCACGAAGGATCAAGGAGACACTTTCAATGCACTATTGGGCTTGAGATGGTTTGTAGATGCAAATGTTGTCATAGACTCCTAGCGAGAAGAACTATCATTTGCCAATGAGCACAAAGCTATCAGTATCCCCTTGGGATCATCAATGGAGGAAGCATATATAGAAGAAATCAATTAGGATGAATATAGTGACAAGGATGCAAAGAATCTTTATACAATTACAAGGTTGGATGTAGAGGAGACAACAAAAGAGCCTAATTCTGAGGGTGAAGTAGAGATAGAGGATTATCACTATAGTAAAGATAGTGAGAAGGTTTTGGAAGCATGGATGAGAGAAGAACCGGAATGAAAAACAAGAAAAATGTTGGGCTATCGAAGCATATTCATGATCAGGATTGGAAAGAAAGACATACCGCAATCCTCCACATTTCATCAAAACCCATGACAGACTGCTTGCAATACACCTAGGGAGGACAAGGAAGCTATATCTTATAAATGTTAGAAAATGAAACAAAAGAAGCAGGAAATCAACATACACAAATGACTACAGTACCGAACACACAAGCAAGACAATCACAAGTCTAGAAGATGAAAAAATGGAGAATGAATGCAAGGAAAACATTGGGGATAGGTTATTTAGGATACCAAATCACCAGATCAACAATCTTTGAAAGAAAGGAAGTGGTTACAGAAAGATTTCTTCATGACAACACTCTATATTAGAGCCTAGCCGCTAACACGGAGCAGAACTTAAGCCATCAGGAAAAATAAATAAAGTAATGAAGAAAAAGAAAAACAAATCTAAGCGGGAAAAATTAGGGTAAAGCAAAAAGGTATTTAACCCTAATCTCACTAAAGGGACCTCACTTTGCATTCATACTAAGTTGTTAAAATTAGAGCTCTAAGAGAAAAAACAAGTAGAGAATTCAGTAGTGAAGAGAAGAAACACACAAGCAACCAACAAATACACAATGGCAACTTTTGAGCTAATTGACATCACACACAAGCCCTGACCAAAGTTCAAGAAGTCAATCTAGATGGCACATTCTCAAATGTGTCGGCATATGTGGTGTATATAGAGGATGTAAGGAAATATATTCACAGTACTCTGGTGGAGATCAACCACATGAAGTTTGAAGAGTTGAGGGACAAACTGTTGGAAGATACAGGGTATTCACCAAAATATGCAAACATAGAGGCAAAAAAATAGATGTATGGAAAGACTACCCTGACTTCATAGATGCCCATGAATGGATAAGGATCATCCTGAGAAGAGTGCATGACAAGTTTATATACCTAGATAAACCCTATAGAATAACAAAGGAGGCGATTAGGGTAGTGACAAGGTTAAGTGTCGTAGGGTCCTTACCGGCAATGAAAGCTATAAGAATAGATCAAGTAAGGGAGCTGACTTGAGCTACAATAGATGGAAGAAACATGCATGTGAAAGACATCGCAAACCCATAAGTGAAATATGCTACAATGGGTATTGCTTACAAAGTCTATTATGCCAACCGAGAGGGTTTAGCCATAGCAACTGCAATTCACATGGCCTATCAAATGGTGAAAGAGGGCAAAGATTTTGACCTATGTGAGGTGATGCGCTAATACCTCTTGGAGAACCTACAAAAGACTAAGGATTCTAGCTACAACTTCTGGTATGGTTCTCTACTCATTTGCCTTGCATTTTATTTTTTGAAGGAGCTACTAGGATACAAGAGGAAGCAATGGCAACATAATATACTAGTAGGGTTAGAGGTCAAATGACACATAGCTTCATTTTTTGATACCAAAGCATATAGTGCCACATATTGGGGGTTTTTTTAAAACCCTATAGGAAGAGATGAGTGCAAGGGATAGAATCCATTATGGGACAGTGAAGAAATGCATAAAAGATATCACATTCTTGGTGGATGAGGATTTTACATACATGGAGGTAGTGGAGCCAAGAACAACATGGATACCTAAGTTGCCATATGAAATAACTATAGCCGAAGATGATATTTATGCAAAACATTTATTAAGCAAACCTAAGGACACAAATACGGAGATATTTGGCACCTATGCAGAGGTTATGGATAATAAACACAAGAAGGAGGCAGAGGAAGATTTGGAAAAGAACAAAGAGAAGCTACATAAAATGTGGAGAATTCTGGAGAAAGGAACTACTTCTTCCTAGAAGCTAGCCACATCAGCTCCCCTACCTACTAAAGTGGTTTTGACAGTAAGGAGATCACAAAGAACAACTTCACAAGCACCATCATCCTCTACTATATCATCTGGAGGAAGAACAGCATTAGAAGTCCTTTCAAGGATGAAGAGGAACACAGAGAAGAAGGCTCCCCGATAGAAACATTAGGCAAAAAGAAAGAAAACCAAGGAAATACTGAAGGAAATTGAGTTAGATGAAGAAGGAGAGGAACAACAATCAAAGTTGAAGAGGAAGAAGAAGACACAAAAGAAACTGGAGGAGGAACTAACAACACAAAAATCAGAGGATCTGGCACAGGAGACCTATAACCTGGAGGCACTGATCAATGCAATGGAAAATGTAGGTATGCTAAAAGAAACTGCTCTTTCATATGAAGGTTCAACTAAAGAAAATACACAAATGATAGTAATTGCTATAATACAATACATGAGAAACAAGAACAAGACATTGGATGAAATAATGGAGGGATTTCTGAAGAGCTTGATAGAAGCACTGAGGGAAAGGAGAAATAAGGCTCTCCAATTGGAGGAACAAATAAGGCAAGATGCTATTAATAAACTTAGTGACACGTTGTCACCAGAAGAGAAAAATAATTTGATACAACAACAAGCCATGGAGTTGAGGAAAAAACATAGGGTAGATACCCTCATGAGTAGGAATAAGAAAGGAGAGAAGAAAATACAAAAGAAATAGAAGACATAACAACAAAGATATACTAGGCTATCAAAGAGTAGGAACAACAATAGTCAGCACCTTCACCTCCACATAATACTGAGACACCAGTAGAGGAAGAGAATAGAATAGAGGATAGTTTGTCAGAAGCTTTGACATAAGAAGTACTCCCTCCAGAGAACATAGGGATGGATGAGAAGAATATAGAGCAGCAAACGGAGAATCTAGAGGATAAGGAAGAAGGAAGAGAGGAGAATACAGAGGGAGAAAGAGAAGTAGGGCAAAATGATATTCTGGGAACCTCATCTTCCATTGAGTCTATCAAAGAGTTTTTGGAACAACAAAAAAAATAACACCAATTTTGACAACATAGTTACTACAACTGCCAGTAGTGGAAGGACAGATAAAACGTGTTGGAATATCCCCTATACATAAGCTACAACTAGGAGATGTGTTTCACTCCTCTGCTAGAGTAGAAATTTTGAAGCAGCATGTGGAAGGTACTGAACTCCTATAGGATGCAGTGGACACATTAGCGAAAGAGATGCTAGAGACACCAAGAGATACTACCTTACCCATGTCGGATTAGTTGAAATAGCTAACACAAGGGTTCAAGGAGTACTCTAGCCAGCTAGAGAAGAAGGTAATAGAAGAACTAAACAAGAAAAGATTGGCAAAAATGAAAAATACTTGTACTAAGGCACACACTTAGCTGGAGACATAAATAAAGAACCTTCAACAGAGCATAGCAGATGCTAATATACTATACTAGTTTTGTCTAAAATGGCCACAATCCACAAAAATAATAAAAGATCAGATGGATTAATTAAAGCTTTAGATCACAAATGTGGCAGCACAGTATGACCCTATAGAGGATAAGGATGGAGTGATAAGAGCATAGGTGGAGACATTGCATAATCAACATCAGTAGCTCCAGAAACAAAGGGATCAGATAAAGGGTCAAGTAAGATAGCTGAGAGAGGTGGTAAACTTAATATTGGCTAACCTAACCAGTAGTTTTGCAGAGGCCAAACAAACCACACAGACTATAAAGATATTGGCAAGAATAGAGGAAGTAGAGGAATCATACATGAAAGTATAAGGATAGATAGCCATGGTGGATAAGGCCAAAAAGTAGTGGGATACTAGTCTAACTCAGCTCAAGCAAATCTACAAGACTATCCTACCTAGCAAATGACTTTATATGTCTTGAGGACAAGACATAATTTTGTGGGGGGATGATGTTAGCAGGTTCCTTGATAGAGAACAAAGCTGACCGGAGGAGATAGCACAATATGCAGAGGTTGGAAGCCAATAGAAGACACATCCCTATGTAATAGATATAGTATATATAAAGATAGGAGATAGTAGAATATAAGTAAGCATGATAGGAGAATAGATATATATTCTGATGTAAGCAATGACATAGAAGTTATGGATGTAACTATGTCAGAGGATGGATATTGATGTAATATAGGTTGAATGTAGGTTGGTTGGGGCATCGTAGATGAAGATGTAATAACAACTTTGGAAGTGGTAACAATGGTGGTAGGTGCAATGTGAAAGGTAGGAACAATAAGAGGATTATATATATATATGTGTGTGTGTGTGTGGAGTCTGTCAGTACTAGGTAATTATGCATGTTATCTTATTATGATGTGTATATGATGATCTATTATGTTATTCTTTATGTTCTGCTATTAATCTCTAGCTACCTGACCGAGGTATAAACTAACTACAATGACTTGATTGAGGACCAGATCTCTAGACCAGTATCCCTCTTTATTTCTTACTAATAGGAATTTTGACAAATGTTGTAGTTGCAACTGCCCTAGGAGACATGTAGGCAAAGTTTGGAAGCATAGACAAGGCACATGAACAATTTGACATGATGCCTCAAAGAAATGTTGTCTCATGGAATGCAATGATTGCAAGATATCCACAAAATGGATTTTTTCGAAAAGGCTTTATAAAATTTCAATCAAATGCAACTGGCATGTGTAAAACCAAATTCCATAACCTTTGCAAGCATCCTCCTTGCCTATGACAAAATGGGATCTTCGGAACAGGGTATGGACAACCATCAAAACATAAAGGATATAGGAATTTTTTGAGATGTTGTATTTGCAGCTGCCCTTGTAGACATGTATGCAAAGTGTGGAAGCATAGACAAGGTGTGTGAACTATTTGACATGATGCCTCAAAGAAATGCAGTCTCATGGAATGCAATGATTGAAAATATGCAAAAAATTAATTTTTTGAAAAGGATTTAGAAACTTTCAAGCAAATGCAATTGGCATGTGTAAAACCAAATTCCATAACCTTTGCAAGCATCATCACTCTCTATGCTAAATTAGGATCTTTGGAATAGGGTATGGACAGCCATCAAAGCATAAAGGATATAGGAATTTTGTGAGATGTTGTATTTGCAGCTGCCCTTGTACACATGTATGCAAAGTGTGGAAGAATAGACAAGGCATGTGAACTATTTGACATGATGCTTCAAAGAAATGCTATCTCATGGAATGCAATGATTGCAAGATATGCACAAAATGGATTTTTTGATAAGGCTTTAAAGAAACTTTCAAGAAAATGCAATTGGCGGGTGTCAAGCCAAATTCCACAACCTTATCCAACATCCTCCTTACCTATGCCAAAATGGGATCTTCAGAATAGGGTGAGGATAGCCATCAAAGCATAAAGGAAATAGGAATTTTGTCACATGTTGTATCTGTAGCTGCCCTTGTAGACATGTATGCAAAGTGTGGAAGCATAGACAAGGCACATGAGTGGTTTGACATGATGCCTCAAAGAAATGCAGTCTCATGGAATGCAATGATTGCAAGATATGCACACAATGTATTTTGCAAGGATGCTGTCAAAATATTTGACATAATCAAACCATTCTTGCCGCATATATTGAACTATAATTGAACATAATATCATTTCATGGAAACATTGAAGAGCATGTATGCAATATCAAAACTTTTAAGCATGATACAATATCTATCCTGTAACCATAAATGATCATCATGTTATATTTAATATAAAATGTCATATACATAATGTCATGAAATAACATATAGTGTATATATAAGTCCATATACACATGTACAAACAAAGCCATACAGGCATATACAAAGATATACATCGGTAAAATACAAAATTATGTATACAAAGACATATAGGCATAAAAAAAATGTCCCAAAATCAAATTTCCTATGAATTGCTATCAAATAATCGACGGCCCTTGCTTGGGCATGAAGATGGAGATTCAATCAATGACTCATCCTCTCTCTCCCATCGACTAGACCTCCTCAATAGAGATTTTTGAAGCTCCACCTGTTAATACAATCAAACAATATCCACATTAATATAGAAAACATGGAATATGTAATCAATCACTTAACACTAGCTAGTGATCCCTCTTGATCATTTTTTGTCTCTCTTCATCTATAGATGGATGAGTTAGAGTTGTGACCTCCTGTGAGAAGCATGAAGAAGCAAAATTGAGTAAACATGAATATCATTTATTTACATTAAATGACATGAGATAAAACAAGAAATACAAAATGACATTCACATGTTACTGGCTCATACCTCAGTCAAAGGATCTACAGACAAAATAGATGCATCAATTCCCACCTCCACTAACTGATGAAGATGAGGAGGAGTCTCCATATTCAACATATGAAAATAGAGTTCAAGGTTATTTGACCAAAATAGATACATAACATTATTTAAATGCATAATGATTACAAATGGTAAAATTTACCTAAGTGAAAGTGCTTATGCGTGGAGGGGACCAAGGAAATCATGGTGGTGGTGGTGAAGCTCCCTATTCATCATCAAATTTTCACTAAATAAGATTACCATTGATATATGTACTATATTTATGATCTTTTGATAAATTCATACCTGTTGACTAGACCTCCTCTTATAACCCTACACTAGATGGATAATAGATGCAGGATGAATACTTTGACCCTAAAATTTCATAGTGCAGATAATTACATACATTAATTTTGACTTATAATATAGACACTCATATAATTAATTAGAAATTTCAAATACAAATATATTAAATCAAGCTAAACCTTGTAAAAAATTAATTGGGAGTCACTACCAAATGTTTCCTATAAGATGACATCTATGAGGGAAATATCATCCAATATGGATGTTTCCATCACTGGATGCTGCCCCTGCATCACAGTGTCCTGACACTCTATAGCATCATCTGGATTTCCTACATGGCGAGAGTCCTGGGTCCCATATAATCACACAAATTCCAACATGAATTGCAAAGATGTGGGGACCAATGACGCCCACTGCTCTCATCCTCATCAGCCTGGGTAAGATCATCACCATATTGTGCCAGAGACTAGGTGAGAGAACTCAATGAATGTAGTGTCTCCACCTCAACACTCTCCTTCAAAGTTAAAGGGAGTGAGATATGTGTTGGACTCATGAGGGGTCTAGGTACGTGGTTCTGGTCTTGATTTGCCCCTTGTCTATCTTGGGAAGAGTCACCACCTTTGCCCTAGAATTCCCAAATGTTGAATAATTAAGAATCTAGTTGAGGATGAACTCACAATAGAGTTTCATCAAGAAATATTGTGGCACCTCATTGTTATTACAAGGATGCTTATCAAAGACCATGATGTACCATCTATCCCAAAAAGAATGGGATATACCATTGTGCACACACCAATGAATCGGGAACTGTTTGCAACTCTCTTCTAGTGTTTGTCCAGTTTTAGGATTGATAAAATGTGCACATAATTAAGATTTCATAATTTTTTTGTCCTTAACTTGTTTGTAAGACAATTTGTCAGCATAGTATTTCCAACTTCTCTCCCTATAGTTCTTCCATTCGGTGATTTGGTTTGTCACCAATTCAATATGAGAAACAATGACCTCTAATGACTTGGCAAGGGATCTCCTGTGACCAGTGCTTGCATTTGGAGTATTTCATGTTTCAATTAGGGTTTCAAGTTATTTTTTGTTTTCTTCAATTTTCCCTAAATAGTTTCCTTATGTGTCTCTTTGATGGTTAGGATGTGAAAGTGGGTGGTTTTAAGGGTTCTCCTTAGTTTGAGAGGGGTTGTTTTGAGCCTCCTCTACTGGATTAGGGTTTTGTGGTGCCTCATTGGTTGAAAATTCAAGATAAAAATGCAATCAAAACATTACAAAACTAACAATTTCTTTTCAAATTCACAAAAAACTAACAAACCCTACCTTGTTCAGTTGCTACACTCTCTACACCTTGTGCATGACATCCTCAAAAGTGGGATTGGAGAGGTGGCATGGTGAATTTGTTGATTCCCCTTCGAAATTGATCAAACGTGCTCATGGAATAATAGAGGTTAAACCTGCAGCCAAATTTTGCAAATGAGGCTGCGGGTTTCACTTTTTATTGTTTTATTTGCATAACCTAAAATGCGAGCATGTTATGGCTCCTATGGGACCAAAAAGTGGTTGTGGCCACTTCTTGGTCCCCCGTCTTTGTGCACTTACCCATTTACCTCTACTAAGTGTAAATATTAAATTCCTTCATGCTTATCTCCAACCCATGTGCTTACCATGTCTATTGAATTTAAGATGTTTTAAATAATTGTCACACAAATGTACTATGAAAATCATTAATTTACACATTTTATACCCTTACATGCTTATCTTATATTTACATTTCATGTACTATTTTCCCATCTTCACTTCCTTGTATTTGATGGATGTAACCAATTGAAGGGGACATATCCCATCACTAACACTGTTATGTTTATATTATGAGTAGTTATAGGTGCTTACATAGAAAATCATAATCATGTCTAGATATATCATGATCGTGCACAACAAAGTAGTGACTGATATTCCATGTCATCATATGGCTACCACATTGGGTTGAGCATTACCATTACCACTTTCTATATAGATAGAAATGTCTAGCCCTACTCTCTCCTTCTTTCTCTCAAAATTGTTGATAGTAAATTTACCTTGTAATTATTTTATCTTTACTTGCATGATATAAGTTTCTCATTGCACACATTTTCTTGATTTTCTAGGTCCCCATAGAGCACACATGCCAAAGGATGTAAACACATGATGAGATCTAGTGTGGTCAATTACTTTATAGGGACTTTGGTATCCTTTCATGTCTTAATATTTAATTTGTATGCATGCTTGTAAGTGTTTATTTAATTTGAAATACATGTTCATGTTAGGATTCATGTGCACCTCAAAGTTGGGGCAAAATATAATGGTGAAAGTTGCATACCCATGCCAACTCCCATTTAGTTTTGAGTCCACTTTGATGGAATGGATTAATATAATTACATATCAAGAAATCAATCAATCTTGTGTGAAGTTAGACTCATTCCTCAATCCATCACTCCTCTCCATTTATAGTCATTCCCATAAATTTGACCTTATCCCATCTACCCACACATATCCACATTATTTAGCCATTTATTTCACCCATGTGTGCACTTACACTCTATATCCATTATCCACCTCAATATTAACAACCTTTTTGTCATAAGCCAATCCCATGCCATGTAGGATAGATGTCACACCACATAGAATTAGCCCTCAAATTTCAAAAATTTAAATTTAAATTTTGCCAACTCCCAACCATTTTAGTTTTTCCATGAGCCAACTTGGTACAAATTTCACATGATTACTTTCTATACATTTTGGTATTTAAAGTCATTCTTGAATGTGCATTCATTATCATTGATTATTCATTGAACATCCTATGCATTATATGGAGCATCACTAGAAATAATTCATTTTGGAGCACCAAAATGAATCTAATTCTACATCTAATTATTCTAGGATATTTGCATGACTAAAGAGTGTTTTCTTCAATCATTCCCATTATCATAAATCTAGTCAAACAAAGGGAGTTGACCTAGAGAACTTCACCCTTATGATCTAGTGACTTTCCCAAGGTATTTTTAAATTTCACTAGTCCTTAAATTTAATAAAAAAAGATTGCAATTAGAGGAAAATCAGTTGGCAAACACACACTTCAATAAATCATATACACATGTTATTTATTAGATCTAAACTACACAAAATTAACCGAGAGCTATGGGATTGATCTACAATGAATTTTAGTCTTGCATAGAATCTTAGGTCTGCATATCAAAGGCAATTGTCTTTTGTACCCAATGACTAAGATCTATGTTGCATCATAATTATTTTGTATCATTGTTCCTAGAGCTATGTGCCATAATTTCCTTAAATATTTAATTTCCAAAAGTAACATTTTTTACACACTTTTATCATTCCTGATGGGCATTGATTTAATCTAGGTTAATTTATGTCTAATTATATACATTTATTTAGTTATCCTAAATTAATATTTAGAGAAAGATTATTTTCCTTTACAATTTTAAAAGGGGGAAAATATAGATTATATTGTATATATTATCATAGTGTTTAATTTAAAATCCATAAGATTCATCTGAGTATCAGCTATAGAAAATTGGTTTGTTATGACGTTGCTTTAATATTTCTTGAACAAGCATATAGAAATACAAAAATTCTATAGGTTAGACTAAATTGAATTAAATATAGTAAACTAGTCAATTGTGTTAGTTTCTTTATAGTTAGAAATTTGTACCTTAAACTATTACATGTTATCCTTTTTTTTAGTTGCTCCATTCACTTATCCAAAACCATGGTTAAGGATGGATTCACTCTTTTTCATATCACCTTTGTGTCATCCATCATCCCATCAAATTCATCATAATACCCTTCCTTCACATTTATTTGTTGACACATATTTTCAACACGTTATTAGCACCAAGTTGTTCCATATGGTGATGACACTTGTGCATCTTACATTATCATTGTATGATGCTCAATTTAAGAAAATATTTATTATTCTAGTTTTGGTTAGCTTTTTCCATGGTAATTTATGGGCATTACATTTCAAACCATTAAATCAAGTCAAGGAATTTGACTAAGGAGAAGATCTCTGCATAGAAAACTCCTAGAGATATCTATAGATACCATTTTGTTTAAAGATAGCATAGGCAAGTAGTTTTTTAAAGGTCACAAGCATGCTAGACATTTTTCTAATAAAATGTCATTTATGTGGATTAGGGTCAAATTCACAAACATAGTTATCAGTTCTACATGCATGGAAGTAGATTAGAGTAGAGAAAAAATCATCTTGTAGTTTGTCTAAGCATCACCATTCTACATATGATATAAGAGTAATATATTCAAGGATCACTAGGCATTACTCACAATAGTAAACTCCATGACAACATCTAAAGCTAAGTGCTTGAACCACTTTTATAATTTTAGAAAGCACATTGTTGTGTCATTGTTATTGTCTTAGCTTATATATCTAGGCTAATTTATTTTTTATTGCTTATTTACATTTAATTAGACCTAGATTATTTAAAAATACTTTATTTCTTTTCTCCATATAATCTTTAAGAAAATTGATTTTTAAGTTTTTGTTATCTACAAAAACCTTATATGTGAAAATTAATACCATTATCTAATATGATAAAATCATATCTGTGTGTATGGGGAGGGTGGGGGAGAATAAAACACCTTTTACATAAATCTAGGCTAATAAATAAATGCAAATCATAATCATACAATTTTAACCTAAAGTTAATTGAGTTAGATTTATAAACTAAAATGCTCTTTTTTAGAAATTAAATATAATAGATGGGGGTATTAGCTTTAGAAATAATGATGAAGAATTAATGTTGATGTTAAGAAAAATTTAGTTGTCAACATTTAGAAAATTAATACTAATAGTAGAGTGATGAATGTCCTAAGCTCCATGTGTATGCATAAATCTCTATAGATTGAATGAGTCCCTTAGAATTGAGCCTAAGCATGTAGGAATGATCTAATGCACATGAATGGATAGTCACCCATAAAAAATGGTCTAAAACTTGATGTACAATTTTGTAAGCTAATTTGACTTTATTATTTGATCTTTGATCTTCTTGTAAGGATGGTGGTGTTTACAAATACCTTAGGGGAGTTTGTTTGATCAATAGGTTCACATTTTCCTAGGTCAACCCCCTAGATGGACCAACATTACAACTTTGAGTAAATGATTGTAGACATTATGCATATATGTGTAGATGGCCTATATGTTTGTAATGTGTAGATAAAGATTCTTTGTCCCTTAAGAAGATGAAGTAAAATCTAAAAATTTGTCCTTGTAGTTAGTTATGAATTAATTACATATTGAATGTCATTAAATACCAAGACATATCAACAATTTACAAAAAATGTGTATTAATTTAATTTACAATGGCTAGTAGGAAAAGGGTGGGAGTCAAAATTTTGATTTGAAACTTAAAAATTTGGGGTCAATCTCAAGCCACTCAAGATCAATCCCAAGGTACTCCAAATTAACCTAGGGCAAAAAGTGCTAGTTTCAAGAATGAATGTGTGGATATGAGTGCAAATGTAGGCTAATAAATGATGTATAAAAATTGGATAGGGAATTTGTGTAAATAGAGATGAAATAAGGTCGAAAACATGAACATATGTATAATGAATAAAAAATAGATAAAAATAAACATTGGATTATAAACCAAACTTAACACAAGAATGCATGGCTTATTAACATATAATTATCATAAAATATTCTATCAAAATAAATCTAAAACTAAATAAAAATTAACATAAGTACACAAATATCACCATTATAATATCAAAATATCAAACAAAATTCTAAAAAACACAATTCAACTATTTTTTAACTCAATAAAAAACGATTAAAAGCCATCAATATCTCCATCATCAAGACTAGTGAAAACCCAAGCGGAGGTCTTTGACAAAGGTGTAATGGTACATGCAATGTGCTTCTTTGTCTGTGCCCATGAAGTGTGTTTAATGATTATAAGTGAGGAAACATGATTCACAAAATCATTTTATATATATTTATAATTAAACTATTCCTAATGAATAGAACAATTAAAATCCGTCTCTATCTTTTTCATCATAAGTGTAGTGGAAACCATATTAAAGTTGTTTGCCCAAAGTCTAATGTTTGGTGAGATATGCTTCATCATGCCTTGGAGTGTGGCGAATGATTATGCACGAAACATGGATTTACAATTTATTTTTCATAATTTAAGATTTAAATAAGCAGGACCATTCTAAAATTATTTTCTAATAGGTAAGTTGCAATTTGCAAAAAATTATTATTAAAGGATTATAGTTTAATTGGTTTATTATAATTGGTGCAGATGATATTTTTTGTCATGAAAGTTCAAATTTTTTGGAGGTCTAATATATAAAGGGGAGGTTGGAATCCTACCAAAACAACTTTGATGAAATGGATGCCCCAGGGCCTATATTTGAAAGTCAACCTTGCCTATCCAACAATTTTTTAATGACGGTTATGTATTCAAAGGTGCCCTTAAAATACTATGGTATACTTTAGTATAAGTAAAATTATATATACACCAAATATATATACGATCATAATTCTACATAAATTTTGACAGTCTATCCAAAATCTCTCCTTTCATATGATATAATCTACTAAAATAAAATTATATATACACCAAATATATATATGATCATACTTCTACATAAATTTTGAGAGTATTGAAAATCTCTCCTTTGGTATGATATAATCTTTTTTAAATTTTGATTGTAATTTATAGTAAAAATGTCTAAATACGGTCATACGGCCATCAAATTTAGGACGTGGTCATCATACACCTCAAATCAAGATAAGATTGCAAAAGTGCCCAAAATAACTTTAATGAAATAGATATCCCTCAATCCTTCCCAAAACAAATTTAGTAAAATAGATACCCTTTAATCCTTAACTTACAAAAACGAAACACTACTAAAATTGATACCCCTCAATCCTTAACTTACAAAAACTAAACACCCCAAAAAAACAAGGAGCAAGTAAAGATCAAGTCTTAACCAGAAATGGAAATAGATCTTTTATAACCTATGATGTTGGACAACCTAATTTTAGGTTTACACATGACTTGTAGCATATGAGAATAAACAATATAAGTCACCCAATGCCAAAGTATGCTAAATCAGTAGAATATTCATTCATCTACTTTTGTTTTTTTTTTGCAAAGGCCCTTGACTTTAGAATTTCCACTCCATTATTTAATCTGACGGCTTTATAGCTTGATTGGTTCTATTTGCGGATTGCCTCTTTACTTAACCTCAAATTCAGGAATCCAACCTGTGATGGATGTTCATCTTTAGAAACAAGAGCGATCTGCCTTCGTCACAGTTCACTTTGTTCTCTGGCACACAGATTTTTTGTTGTTATAAATTTGTAATCTCATCTCTATCGCTAAGCAGGCGGAGCCTCTCTAAATTTCAGATGCCTATGCTCTACTGTAGTATAGTACTACTATGAGATATGTTCGTCTAATGTTGTTATTCTATTCTATTTTTATCTCTATATTGTAAGAAGAAACTGTTGAGAAAGGCCAGAATATGAAACTTCAGAAGTAATAAAAGAGCAGAGATTCAAATTAGAGTTTAATTGCAGGAATCTTCTCACTTGAAATTCAAATTATGGTTTTTATTCTTAAATTATGATGCGCAACTTATTGGAGGCAGGCAGTCCAGCTTCTGCGCCTGCATCTTTTACAAAGAGGCAGATCAAGGCAATAATATTATATCTGAGCGTGGCAGTTGTTCTCGCAGTTTGTGTTTATGTCTGGATCTGCTATGGCAGGCGGAGGAAAAAGGCCAAATTACATGACGCTTCTGTTGTTGATCGAGCTTCTGGGCGTGAAACAGACTCGGATTAGAAATTCAGAGGGTTCTTAAATTCCAGCCGCCGCCATTAAAATTTCTTTGAATGGATTACATATCTTTTCAGTTTCGCTTCTGTTTTCAGTGAGGTCTCTTCTTTTCTATCCCTTGTTGAAGTTCTTGATAGGGTTTAGGGTTACAAAATACAAGGTTTTTGCTGTTATTTATTGATGTTTTCTGTAACGAAATGTGAAATGTTTAGCCAGTGGTTTCATTTCCACTGTTTTCTAGATGTCCATGGCTTCATTTTTTTGGTCAGCTGAAAGGAAAGAGCTGAATTGCAGTCAGTTTCTGTAAAGCAGATGTTGTGGATAAGCTCAAGCAAATTTTTTGGTCAAAAGAAAAAGACTTGTAAAATCCATCAGTGCGTGCCAGCTCGAGGCGACAGACTTTCAGCACGTTAAAATCACTTTCCCAAAAATTGAGCTCTCATTTGCAGATAAAAGATTCTATGTTATCGTGTTCTCTTACCTAGTCACCTCGTCTTGTTATGGGTGTTTCAAAGTTGTAAGATAAACGGAGGATTGTAAGATAAATCAGGTGAAGAAAATGGAGGATTGTAATGATTTCTTTTTATATATATATAAAGTTGTAAGGTAAATAAATGTTTCTTATACAAACAATTTAAGTTAAATTTAGATTAATTAATTAGGGAGAGGATCTAGTACGGGCACACCCTAACTTTGAGTAGATAACTCTTAAAGGGTACATTAGATTTTCATAAACGTCAAAACGTCAAACTCTTAAATGGTATATTTGAAGTTAAGAACTTAAGTCTATTGCTTGGGGTTCTAGATGTAACCTAATCAACATCTTTTCCAAGTTGTCCAAAAACACCCCAAAATAAGTTAGACCCAAACATGTGCATCAAGGCACGTACTAGTAATCACCTTATGTGTCACCACATGATTGGTTGTTTCTTTGATGTAACTTTGAAGTGTATAGTTACACATATTGATTCCTTATTAAATTTTTACTAGTATATTATTTCTCAACTACTAATTTTTTTAATATACTTAACATAGCGGCTATTGGGGCAAGGTTATCTATTAGGTCCTCTCCCCTAAGTATAATAAGTAAATCATTTTAAATTTATGAGTTGAGATAGATTATGTTATAGAAATGTATTTATAAATATGTGTTAAAAGTAATGAAGAGGATTAGAGAACTTAGTTTTAGTGTTTAATGTAGACTGATAAACAACATTTTGTGATTCATCCTTGTATTTTGTACTTGGTACTCTGTTAGATAGGAAAAATCACTATAACTTGTTCTCAGCAAGTGTAGTTGAACACCTTTTGGAACTTGCTAAGTAAAAATATTTTCATTGGTTAACCCCCTAGATCTTATTAAACAATTTTGATGGCATGCCAAACCACCATGTAGTATGCCTAGTATGCCACTAATGATGCAAATGTTGATATTAATTGATGTTATGATGTTGTGCTATTATGCTCTCTAAGTGATGATGTGAGTAGTTGAATAAGAGCTAATGGATGGATAAAATGAAATTAGGGTTTATCCTTTTATATAACACCCAAAGGCCTAAATTTGAATGTTTCACTCTCATGTTGGGAGGTAATGGCTATTAGAAAAGGGGTCATCTTGGGCCCAAGATTAAATTTGAACTTAAGAAATTGAGGGTTAATTTTGTGGCACAAATTTGAAATAGGTTCGTTTCTCAACTTGCAAATTTGATCCAAATAGAGAGATGGATAAAATATAGATAAATTTAGGACTCTTAAGATGTGTGAGGTCAAAATTAGTCAAGGCTTAGGTCATTTGCCAACTTTTACATAGAAATATGCCACTTGTATATTAGTCATTGCACTTAGGACAAACAAGTTAAGGTGAGTTCAAAATATAGGGAAAATTGTTAGGAGTACAATTTTCACCCTTATATGTTTCCCCCACTTTGACTTACATGTGAACTACTATGAAGATGCATGTCAAAGTAAATAATCACTCAACATGAAAGTAAATAATAAACACTTATAAAAAGGATATAAATATGGATGATGATATGCACACGCTTCTTGTAATGAACACCTTATCTTGGAATTTACAAGTACAAACTTCCACAAGTAGCATTTGATATTAATTTGAAATAGGCACTAACATAATTTCTTGACAATGTCAACAAATAAAAAGTAAATGCAAAAAGAATTAGGGGTTGTGAAGAAGCTTGCAAAAAGAACCATAAGATAGAAATCATTGTTCTACATATTTTAGATTGTGTATCAATAAATTATTATTATACATATTTCTTATATATTTACATTCCATTATAGGAATCTTGTGAATGTATTGTATTAAAGCTACTAGTTTGGATAGTTCTTAATTGAACCCTTCATCCATATTTGCAAGTGGTATTAGAGAAAAGTTTTGAGTCCTAAAGAAAAAGAAAAGTGATATCAAATATCTTCCAATACTGTGTGTTGAGTAGAAGGTATCAAGTAAATATGAACTTGTAAACAAATCACTAAATTTGAAATAGTTTGCATTAGATTGAAAAGTCAAGATGCTTCTATAGAGAGTGAGTAGATGTCAAGGTGTTGTTAGCACTCTAGAGAGAATAGAAGAAATGTTTGAGATGATGAATTAGATTTTATTAAAAAATATAGAAGAGGTCATAACCCTAGACATGATGAAAATGTTGAAAAAGAAAATGAAAAAAGAAACGCACAACTTATCAAACTAGTTGTAGAAGAACAAGAAGAAGATCAAGATTAATTGAAGACATTGAAATATATTTCAAACATTAGTAAGAGACCTAGATTTGAGATTCCTAGTTATTTTCGTGGTTTGGATCTTAAAGAATTAATAGATTATTTGAATGATCTAGAAGAATAGTTTAAGTATGAAGATATTTTAGATGGACTAAGAGAGTTAGGTTTTCTATAAAAAAATTGAAAGGGCATCCTATATTATGATGGAAGTAAGCACTATTAGAAAGGAATAAAATAGGAAAAGAAAAGATTGAAAAATGGGATAGAACGGTGTCTAGATAAAAGAATAAATTACAAAAATGAGGTAGGATGATAATAATGTAAATGATTATATTGAAGAATTATATAAGTTGACAATTAGGGTTGTTCATCATGACGTTGTTCAATAAAATGTGATAAGTTATATTAATGGTATGAGATGATCTATTTAAGAGGAATTGAGCATGGTAAGATTGCAATCAATAGAAGAAGCATATTAGTTTACTCTAAAAGTAGGAAATAAGTTGAGAAAGAGATTTTAGATGAAATAGAATGGGAAAATAGGAAGAGGTGATAGATTCCATAAAGAGAATTAAGGCATTGTTAGAGGATGTAGTGATGAAGATACATAAGATAAAGGAAGTGATAGTTCATACTAAAAGGAATCTAAATAGTGAAACAACTTCTACACTAATTTTTGAGGAGAGAAAGTATAAAAGAGGACTAGATCTAACAATTTTAGATAAGACAAACACACAAGAAATAATATGCAACATATAAAACAAAGATAACAAGTGATTTACCCTAGGAAAACCCTTTCAAGAAAAATCCAACATCAAAAGGAGCCTCAATGTATATTTTGTAATCACCAATATAGAGTTTACAATACAATAACAAAGTATGACACTTCTCTATCACACCAACTTTGTTTAGATAAATTTCAATAGCATAACCCCCTATGAAATATAAATGGTGCATATCTCCATCCAAGAATCCAATATATAGAGCAGGCCCAAACTACAAACCACAAGTGGTTATACAATAGCACATGGGCCAAGATTCCATGGGCTAAACATGGTTCCCAAATATAGGACCCAAATCCAACACCCCCTTCCATGATAGTCAACATGCTAAAAATAAGAAGAAACTCCCATTCCATAAAATTTGTCATAACATCCCACCCAAACATGGGTGCTTCTCCTTGGACTCATTATCTCACCTAGAAGATGCTCTATGATGTGCTATTCTCATGCATCATAAGTTGGTCAAATGTCACAATCCACTATGTAGCCTCGCTCTCATATGCTCTCACATACATGTACATCATAGTATCTTCTTACATCTTATAATGTTATAGATTATCTTACCCAAATTGCATGACATTATATATTCTTACATACATTATAATACAATAAACAAGTGGCATGGAGTGCAACCTCAAGTGGGATGCCCTTTTCCATGAATGCATGATAAATAATACAAATTAATAAATAAATTAAGCATCAAGATTTGCAAGGTATATGACACCTAACCCAAGCTTTCCCCCACTTATCATATAACTTCCAATCTAGAAAAATGAAAAACCAATAATCCATGAACTAGAAAAAAGGAAAGACTAACAACCCATGACCTATCTACTAAGGGTTGAAAGGCCCATAGCCTCACTACATCAAATTAACTTCTCTATGCTCACTATCTTTATCTAAGCATATGTAACATTCACTAAAGTATCTACCTTCTATATCATAACCCTCTCATCCACCACCGTGTCATAGACAAAATGAGATTGTACATCAATGTGCTTTGTTTGAGCATGAAGTACATGATTCTTTACCAAGTTGATGGTGCTCTAACTATCATAATCGATTCTTATTGCTCCCTAACTTAGCGCAACATCTAAGCACAATCTCTAAAGCCAAGTTTCCTCCATACTAGCATGAGTAGCTCCTATATACTCTACCTTTGTAGTGGAAAGAGTGATCATAATTGTCACTTACTCATCCAACTAACTACACCACTAAATAGGCTAAATACATAGGCACTCGTAGAACTCTTGTTGTCAACTTTTTTTTTTTGCCTAATTTGAGTTTAAAACTCCATGTATATCCAACACCAAACTATGAACTATTGTAGTCTTCATCAAACATACCTCTAGCTTTTGATAAAGAAGATATTTTTGTTCATTTATCTCTTTCTATAAGGAGGTCTTCTACCTTCAACTTCCATAACTCAAAGTTTTGAGCATTGAATTTCTCAATTTTAGATCTCAACATGCTCCCCATAAATCCAACAACACACATTCTCTTTATTCTCACAAGATCCTTCAAAGGCCCCCTTTAAAACTAGTTATACATGTAAAACAATAGACCTTGTTACAAAATTGTTGAAGGTTTCATGACTAAACATATATGACTATGACCCAAACAATGTGGGCTTGCCCAAAACCCACTATTTGATACCAAAAGTTGGGAATTCAGTTTCTATTATAAATAACTAATATACTAGGATATTGGAATACCTTAATATTATGTGATGCAAATATAGTTATGTTTGTTATGTCAATTAATTTACCAACATCAAATATGAATGTGAAACAAAATGTAAACCACATAAACACATAAGACACAATATTTACATAAAAAATTCTTATGGGAAAAAATGTCAACAAAAGGATACTAATAAATATATTCATAAGAAGTAGTTCCAACACAATTAGTCTCTCTTATATAGTATCTCATTTTGTAGAAACCACCTCACAAGCTTCGTAGCATCACCACATCATTAAGATTCAAATTGGTTGTGATCAAGTGGTAGGTCCAATTAGTTCTCATGTTTGAGACCAAGTTCAAATATTTTCAAGGACATTTTAGCACTGATAGGAATGTTGGAGTGGTATCTCTATTTTAGTTGTAGTGTGTGATAGTATTGTAGGTGATGTAGGAGAATAGGAGTGTAGAGAAGTAGAAAGAGGGATTTGAAGGAGGAAGATGGAGAAGAGAGAGAGTAGAAGCCCTACAAGAGGAGACGTGAAGCATTCAAGCTAGAGGAGTAAACTACAAGGTGAAGTGGATACCATTAAGGAAGAAAATAGTAGGTGAGATGTAGGAGGAGAATTCAACCCAACTTATGAACCCTTGTAATTAGATATAGTCATTCTCATGTGTATTTCCAACTATCTAACTACTCCATGGAATACAAAGAGTCATAGAACCAAAATACATGACCTTACAATGATGTTAAATATTGCATATTATACTAAACATGAATTCTCATGTAATGCCCCAAGCTTACACCTAAGACATTAATGATTAAAAATAGGATGATTTTTTTCATGATACACAAGTGACATAGAACAAGCCACATTGCACTACTCCATGCACAAGGTTCCATAGAACCATGAAATGCCACACTTGGCATGCACACCAATGCATAATAGAAGGTGACATAATTGGAAAACTTGAAAAACCACTAGCCAAAACACTATGATAACTCAAATAATGAGATATGGAGGGTTCTCAAGCCAACTTATGAACCCCTATAACTTACCTACCATGACACTCCCTTGACATCTTGGGAAATGAGATGAACAAGACAATCTTGCACTAGCTCAGACATGAGGGTCTAAGATGCAAGAAATTTAGACTTCAAACTCCAAACTACATCGACTCGAGCCTTGGGCTTCATGGTGTAGGTTGTATTTTGCAACACCTTAGACTTTAAAGTTTGAGTTACAAAGTGTAATTGCTAAACATTTCCCTTACATTAATCCCTAGAAAACTACACCTTGAGCTTTGGATCTTTATTGACAACTACAATCATAAAAATTCCCATGCAAACACTAAGCCTCATCAATTGACCACTTATATCCTTAAATTTTGATCTACATTATATATATTGGACTTCATAGTTTGATTTACATTTCATAAATCATGCAAATTTTAGGCAAACTAGAAAAGTGTAATTTAGGATTCAAAGTCTAATCAACATCTAACAATATTAAAAATTTCATTCCTAGGTCAAACTTTGGTTGGCATGAAGTTCAGACTTCAAAGTTTGATTTACATTTTGCAACTACAAAATGTAAATGCAAGTATGAACTTTGAGCTCCTTTATAATTTAGACTTTGGACTCTAATTTGCATTTTACAACTACAAATTACAAATACAATTCTAAACTTTAATCTCCTATAATTCAGATTGTGGACTTTGAATTGTAACTGACAACTTGCAAAAAACTACAAGTATGAAAAATAACAATCTTTATTTTTGCAAGCAATGTGCATAACTTCCTTATTTTGTGTGTTGTACAAAAATGAATTGGACCAAACATTCAAGTGCTACATGCTCTCTATTGGCTAAAAATAAACCCCCCAAAATGCAATGATTTCCAAGAAATAAGGTAAAACATAAACTCATGTTTCTAACATATCAATACAATGAAAAGCATGAAAAGTAAACTACATCTATGTTGTATATCAGGATGAGCACAATACAAGATTCTAGTTCAAAATATAATATTTAAATTTAGCATAAAATGATAATTGAAAGAATGCAATTAGACTTCCTTCCTAAGAGTAGACAGTTTACCATAGATTACAAGTTAATTATGACATTAATACAAATTGGGCCAATGAGTGATGAAGGTCCTTAGTACATATTTCTCAATAAATGGTACAAGAAGGTTTATCATGCCACAACCAATGATTAACTATACATTCTGTCCAAGAATATCCATTAGTCCATCTAGTCATAATGGTGGAACAATGCCACCCAACCATGTGGAACTCTCGGGCCCGCCCCTCTAAATTGAGAGGTGGTCAATCATGCAATCAAACGCACACATGTAATACAATTATGGGGGATGGTACACACATGGAATTGTACATACCAAATATATACACATTTCAAATCAAGTACACAATGTAAAATAAGGGATATGGCCTCCAACCAATAACACACAAGAATACATGGTAACAATCACCAAGATCAAGCAATAAGTTGAGACAACATCACACTCATACAAAAATCACATGTACATATCAAGAAGCAACATTTTGATGAAAAATAGGAAAAATACTACTAAGCATCTAATGTAGAGTATCATCATTCTTTCACAATTCTATATAGAATTTTGATGTAAGTAATGACATTAGTACTATCTTGCATGATTCCACATCAGCTTTCAATGCAAGTCATGATCATAGTACTAGTCCTTAATTATTTCACATCAACCTTCAATGCAAACAAAGTTCTCAAGATCTTAGTTAAATTTATTTTAAATGTTTGAATCCCCAAATTCATTTTATATCATTATACTACCCATATAGTACTTCATACTATGACATCCCCAATTTTGAAAGTATGACATGGTTCCACTCTACTCCTAATGTTAGCATCCAATCCTAGGTCTAAAGTCAATTTCTTCATTTAAAATTCAACGCATAGAAAATGAGGTCAAGGTTCATGATTCTCATATCCAAAAGGTGGACAAAACAATAAGAATATGATAGCATTTATGCATCTATCCAATACATCCAGGTGCCTATATTCAAATTGTTATTGAGAATAGATAGGTACCTAAATTACACTTTGAAGCCTAAATTACAATTTGGAATTTATATTATACATTTCAATGAATATAATAGGCTTCAAAGTCTAACTAGATGTTGATTAGACTTTGAAGCCTAATTTACACTTTGGAATTTATATTATATATTTCAATGAATATGATAGGCTTCCTTATTTGTAAAGGATAATAATACTTTATACAAACAAAACAAAAAGATGCTAAATTAACATTTTACATGTCGCATTGTGGATGTTACTAGCATTGATATCTTAAATAGATCTATCTAAAAATACTGAGAGATATTAGTCTCGAGGTGCTTATCTATTCTCAATAACAATTTTAATATAAGAGGGTTCTTGCCTACGTAAAAAAGGGGAAGAATGGTTTGTAGGTAAGGTGTTCATAAATTCAAATATTTTGTACCAAGAAATAAATAAAATGTTTATATAAACTAACAAATTACCTTTTGTTTTTAGGTACAATACATCATGGCCATTGCATCTAGGCAAATCCAAAATTATTTGAAGACCCAACCACAAGAGATAAAATATATGAACCCACTAAAAATGATGATCGAGTAAATACACATAATTATAACATACTTCAATTATGGAGAGAAAATGTAGATTGTCAACCAGTTATTTCAAGACATGTAATGAGTTATATTGCAAAGTATACAACAAAAGTTGAAAAGAGTTCAGAAACATATCATCAAATGTTAATGTGACTTTCAAACATTGAAAACCCAGACAAATCAACATCAAGAGTATATAGGAGACTTCTAATAGAAACCCTCATTGAAAGAGACATTGGAGCACAAAAAACATGTCATATGTTATTGGAGTTACCATTGGAATAAATTAGTAGAGTATTTGTCATATTAAATGTTTCAAGAGAGGTGTTCAAGCCAATAACAAAAAATGAACAATATGATGATGAAACTCACCTAAAATGTATTTCATTAAAGGATATTTAGATAGACCATATGCAATGGAAAGTTTATCACTTATAGATGCAGGTAGTTCTTGGACATATAATGCAAAGAAAAGAGTAGCTATTGTGAGAGTGTTTCCAAGATTTACCACCATACGGGTAAGTGCAAGAAGATGGGGGGCCAAAAAGGGGTCTTAAGTGGCCACTTTTTTTTTGAAATCAAGAAATATTGGCCTTGGATGAGAAATTGAGCATAGTTACACTCAAAATTTGGAGATGCAACCAAAACAATGTTCGTAGTGCTCCGAGTCTACTTTCTAAACTACTATTTTTTTTTTAAATGGCATAGATTAAGGGGTTCAAAAGAGGGAGCCACATAAATTGGTGTTGTCTCTGTCAAAAAAACATAACATAGCATGTTTTGTGGCTCCCTCAAAAGGTCAACTTTTTTTTGGTATTTTTAAAATCTCTTTAGTGAGAAATTAGCTAATAGCATGTAGTTTATGCCTGATTTTTCTGATAATTTTTTGATGAATATTTGATTTTTTACTAATTTTCAAAGTGGACACATCCTAAAAAACATAATTTTGGTCATGCTACCCCTATAAATTTTGAAAACTAATTGAAAATCATTTTTTTCTTTTTTTAATATTTGTAGAATGGAGTCTAGTTTCTAAATATGTAATTTTTTTGAAATTTCAATGAATAGTTAATTTACAATGAAAAAAAGACCAAACAGTGGTTTTTGCCCAAAAAGGGACACACAAACAAAAGAAATTAAAGATGAAAGGCTTAACATTGTTAAAATGTAAAAAAAATCACATCGTCAAATAGCTAAGCAAAAGCCTAACATTACCCAGGTGTTTGATTTGTTCAACCTTGAAACACGTGCAAATCTGAGGGTTAGCACGAATGAAATTATGTGAAATCTTGAAGAATATGGAAAAACACGTCCATGGCTGTTCAAAAAGCACTCCAAGCCTTTGGGCTGGAAATCCAAAGCAAATCCCAAGCCCAAGGCTTGGGATTCCCAAAGCAAAACATAACGCGAGCATGTTATAATGCGCTCGCGTTATAACGCGCTCGTGTTATGTTTTGCTTTGTATTTGTCCTTTTCCATAAAAGTTTGTGTTGTTTGTCATGTTTGAAATAACGCAAGCGTGTTATAACACACTTGCGTTATGTTCCCCTTAAATTTTTTAATGTTCAAGTCTATTAATCATGTATGTATGTATGTATGCCTATATGTATGTATGTATCTATGTATGCCTATATGTATGTATGTATGTATGTATCTATGTATGCCTATATGTATGTATGTATAGTGTCGAGGGCAGAGGAGGGTAGAGATGGGAGTGAGCCAGATAGGGGAGGAGAGGGGTGGATAAGGATTGAGTGATTAAGGTTTAAGGTTGAGGGTTGAGCGTTTAGGGATAGGATTTAGAGTTTAGGGATAAGGGATTAGAGTTTAGGACCTTGAGGGATTAGGGTTTAGGGTTGAGGCTTTAGGGATAGCATTTAGGGTTGAGGGTTGAGGGATTAGGGTTAAGGTAGAGTTTTGAGGGTAGAGGGATTAGGGATAGGGTTTAGGGTTGAGGGATTAGGGTTTAAGGTATAGTTTAATAGTTCTTGTGGATAGAGCCAGTAAACAATGGGAGATTATTTGCCTGTTTCATAACAATATACCTCCCCTAAGTGCGGGGTGGACAGCAAGAAACATAGATGTACCCCAATGCAAATCTTTTCTCATAATGATCATCCTTCTGATTTCAACTGTTAATTACTCACTGTGGATGTACCATACACAAAGCTTTTCTCATAGTGTGTACACCTATTGGCATAATGAACCCCAGATGGGCCAGAAAAACATGCCATATAACATTACTAACATTAAAAAAGTTCATAGCCATTTTTCTGACATATTCTTGCAACTCAAATATCTTTAAGAGAAGAGTGTCAAAAATGATGGGTTTAACAACCTAACATAAAGCAAAGCAGTTTTGTTGGGTTTAGGGATAGGGTTGAGGGATTAGGGTTTAGGGTTGAGGGATTATGGTTTAAGGTATAGTGTTGAGGGTTGAGGGTTTAGGGATAGGGTTTAGGGTTGAGGGATTAGGGTTTAGGGTTGAGAGTTGAGGGTTGAGGGTTTAGGGATAGGGTTGATGGTCAAGGGATTAGGGTTAAAGTAGAGTGTTGAGGGTAGAGGTATTAGGGATAGGGTTTAGGGTTGAAGGTTTAACGATTGAGGGTTGAGGCTTTAGGGCTAAGGGTTAAGGGATTGGGGTTTAAAATATAGTGTTGAATGTCGAGGGTTTATGGATAGGTTTTAGGGTTTAATTTTTAAGGGTTAAGGGTTGAGGGATAGGGTTTAGGGTTTAGGGATAAGGGATTAGGGTTTAAGGTATAGTGTCGAGGGTTGAGGGTTTAGGAATAGGGATAGCGTTTAGGGTTTAGGGATGAGGGATTCAGATTAAGGGTTGAGGGATTAGGGTTGAGGGTTGATGGATTAGGGTTTAAGGTATAGTGTTGAGGGTTGAGGGTTTATTGATAGTGTTTAGGGTTGAGGATTGAGGGATTAGGTTTTAGGGTTGATGGATTAGGGTTTAAGGTATAGTGTTGAGGGTTGAGGGTTTAGGGTTGACGGATTAGGGTTTAGGGTTGACAGATTAGCATTTAATGTCGAGGTTAGGGTTACAGTGTCAAGGGTAGAGGGATTAGGGATAGGGTTTAGGGTTTAAGGTTTAAGGCTTTAGGGATGAGGGTTTAAGGCTTAAGATATAGTGTCAAGTGTTGAGGGTGTAGGGATAGGGTTAAAGTTTTAAGGGTTAAGGGTTGAGGGATAGGGATTAGGGTTTAAGGTATAGTGTTGAGGGTTGATGGTTTAGGGATAGGGTTTAGGTTTGAGGGATTAGAGTTTAGGGTTGATGAATTAGGGTTTAATGTTGAGAGTTGAGGGTTGAGGGTTGAGGGTTGAGGTTGAGGGATAGGGTTAATGGTCAAGGGATTAGGGTTAAATAAGAGTGTTGAGGGTAGAGGGATTAGGGATAGGGTTTAGGGTTGAAGGTTTAAGGATTTAGGGTTGAGGCTTTAGGGATGAGGGTTAAGGGATTAGGGTTTAAGATATAGTGTCGAGTGTCGAGCATGTAGGGATAGCTTTTAAGGTTCAAGTTTTAAGGGTTAAGGGTCGAGGGATCAGAGTTAAGGGTTGAGGGATTAGGGTTTGACATTGAGGGTTGAGGGTTGAGGTTTGAGGATCAAGGGTTTAGGGATAGGGTTGAGGGTCAAGGGATTAGAGTTAAAGTAGAGTGTCGAGGGTATAAGGATTAGGGATAGGGTTGGAGGGTTTAGGGATAAGGGATTAGGGTTTAAGGTATAGTATCGAGCCCATTGAGGGTCTAGGAATAGGGATAACATTTAGGGTTTAGGGATGAGGGATTAGAGTTGAGGGATGACGGATTAGGGTTGAGGGTTGAGGGATTAGGGTTTAGAGATAAGGTTTAGGGTTGAGGGTTGAGGGATTAGGGTTTAAGGTATAGTGTTGAGGGTTTAGGGATAGGGTTTAGGGTTGAGGGATTAGAGTGAAGGGTTGAGGGATTAGGATTTGATGTTGAGGGTTGAGGCTTTAGGGTTTAGGGTTTAGGGATAGGGTTGAGGGTCGAGGGATCAGAGTTAGGGTTGAGGGATTAGGGTTTGACGTTGAGGGTTGGGGATTGAGGTTCGAGGATCAAGGGTTTAGGGATAGGGTTGAGGGTCGAGGGATTAGGGTTAAAGTAGAGTGTTGAGGGTATAAGGATTAGGGATAGGGTTGGAGGGTTTAGGGATAAGGGATTAGGGTTTAAGGTATAGTATCGAGCCTGTTGAGGGTTTAGGAATAGGGATAGCATTTAGGGTTTAGGGATGAGGGATTAGAGTTGAGGGATGACAGATTAGGGTTGAGGGTTGAGGGATAAGGTTTAGGGTTGAGGGTTGAGGGATTAGGGTTTAAGGTATAGTGTTGAGGGTTTAGGGATAGGGTTTAGGGTTGAGGGATTAGAGTGCAGGGTTGAGGGATTAGAGTACAGGGTTAAGGGATTAGGATTTGACATTGAGGGTTGAGGCTTTAGGGTTTAGGGTTTAGGGATAGGGTTGAGGGTTGAGGGATCAAAGTTAAGGGTTGAGAGATTAGGGTTTGACATTGAGGGTTGAGGGTTGAGGTTTGAGGTTCAAGGGTTTAGGGATAGGGTTGAGGGTCAAGGGATTAGGGTTAAAGTAGAGTGTGGAGAGTATAAGGATTAGGGATAGGGTTGGAGGGTTTAGGGATAAGGGATTGGGGTTTAAGGTATAGTATCGAGTCTTTTGAGGGTTTAGGAATAGGGATAACATTTAGGGTTTATGTATGAGGGATTAGAGTTGAGGGATGAATGGATTAGGGTTGAGGGTTGAGGGATTAGAGTTTAAGGTATAGTGTTGAGAGTTTAGGGATAGGGTTTAGGGTTTAGGGATTAGAGTGAAGGGTTGAGGGATTAGGATTTGACGTTGAGGGTTGAGGGTTGAGGCTTTAGGGTTTAGGGTTTAGGGATAGGGTTGAGGGTTGAGGGATCATAGTTAAGGGTTGAGGGATTAGGGTTTGACATTGAGGGTTGAAGGTTGAGGTTCAAGGGTCAAGGGTTTAGGGATAGGGTTGAGGGTTGAGGGATTAGGGTTAAAGTAGAGTGTGGAGGGTATATGGATTAGGGATAGGGTTTGAGGGTTTATGGATAAGGGATTAGGGTTTAAGGTATAGTATCAAGTCTGTTGAGGGTTTAGGAATAGGGATAGCATTTAGGGTTTAGGGATGAGGGATTAGAGTTGAGGGATGACAGATTAGGGTTGAGGGTTGAGGGATTAGGGTTTAGAGTTGAGGGTTGAGGGATTAGGGTTTAAGGTATAGTGTTGAGGGTTTAGGGATAGGGTTTAGGGTTGAGAGATTAGAGTGAAGGGTCGAGGGATTAGGATTTAATGTTGAGGTTGAGGGTTGAGGCTTTAGGGTTTAGGGTTTAGGGTCGAGGGATCATAGTTAAGGGTTGAGGGATTAGGGTTTGACGTTGAGGGTTGAGGGTTGAGGTTCGAGGGTCAAGGGTTTAGGGATAGGGTTGAGGGTCGAGGGATTAGGGTTAAAGTAGAGTGTGGAGGGTATAAGGATTAGGGATAGGGTTGGAGGGTTTACAGATTAGGGATTAGGGTTTAAGGTATAGTATCGAGTCTGTTGAGGGTTTAGGAATAGGGATAGCATTTAGGGTTTAGGGATGAGGGATTAGAGTTGAGGGATGACAGACTAGGGTTGAGGGTTGAGGGATTAGGGTTTAGGAATAAGGTTTAGGGTTGAGGGTTAAGGGATTAGGGTTTAAGGTATAGTGTTGAGGGTTTAGGGATAGGGTTTAGGGTTGAGGGTTTAGAGTGAAGGGTCGAGGGATTAGGATTTAACATTGAGGGTTGAGGGTTGAGGCTTTAGGGTTTAAGGTTTAGGGATAGGGTTGAGGGTCGAGGGATCATAGTTAAGGGTTGAGGGATTAGGGTTTGACGTTGAGGGTTGAGGATTGAGGTTCAAGGGTCAAGGGTTTAGGGATATGGTTGAGGGTCTGAGGGATTAGCATTAAAGTAGAGTGTGGAGGGTATAAGGATTAGGGATAGGGTTGGAGGGTTTACGGATAAGGGATTAGGGTTTAAGGTATAGTATCAAGTTTGTTGAGGGTTTAGGAATAGGGATAGTATTTAGGGTTTAGGGATGAGGGATTAGAGTTGAGGGATGACGGATTAGGGTTAAGGGTTGAGGGATTAGGGTTTAGGGATAAGGTTTAGGGTTGAGGGTTGAGGGATTAGGGTTTAAGGTATAGTGTTGAGGGTTTAGGGATTAGAGTGAAGGGTCGAGGGATTAGGATTTGACATTGAGGGTTGAGGGTTGAGGCTTTAGGGTTTAGGGTTTAGGGATAGGGTTGAGGGTCGAGGGATCATAGTTAAGGGTTGAGGGATTAGGGTTTGACGTTGAGGGTTGAGGTTTGAGGGTCAAGGGTTTAGGGATAGGGTTGAGGGTCGAGGGATTAGGGTTAAAGTAGAGTGTGAAGGGTATAAGGATTAGGGATAGGGTTGGAGGGTTTAGGGATAAGGGATTAGGGTTTAAGGTATAGTATTGAGTCTGTTGAGGGTTTAGGGATGAGGGATTAGAATTGCGGGATGACGGATTAGGGTTGAGGGTTGTGGGATTAGGGTTTAGGGATAGGGTTTAGAGTTGATGGATTAGAGTGAAGGGTCAAGGGATTAGGATTTGACGTTAAGGGTTGAGGGTTGAGGCTTTAGGGTTTAGGGTTTAGGGATAGGGTTGAGGGTCGAGGGATCAGAGTTAAGGGTTGAGGGATTAGGGTTTGACGTTGAGGGTTGAGTTCTAAAGATAGGAAAATAAAGATTTTGTATTTAGGTTATTTAGATGTTGATGGGTTTAGACTTGAGCTGAAATGTTAGACTCTTAATCTAGCTTGAAGAGAGTTTCTGTCGTCAAATGCAGATTTATGGGTTTGATTATATTCATTACCTCTCTAGTTTTGGGGTGTGGATGTTTTGGAATCAATCAGGAAGTCTTCAGGAGACTTTGTGGAAGTGGATTGGCAATCGCTTGACAGAACCCCTGCTATTTATGCTTGGATAAGGATATGTCACAAACTAGAACTTCTGCTTCCAAAGAAGATCTATCTTTCTTCCTCGATGGGCATTTTCTATCAAGAACTTGATTATGAGGGCTTGCCCCTTCATTGTTATGCCTATCATATGGTGAAGCATCTGGCAAGCTCTTGTAGGAAACAGGAAAAGTTCTCCTTCAAAAACCTTGTGGTCATTCAAGTCTGAAGGGGAAGGTTCAGAAAGAGAAATGGATCACCAAAGAGATGAAGAATTTCTTATTTCTTAGACATCATCAGTGGTTTTTCTCTGGTGCAGAGGACCTACCAAGATGGAAAGCATTTAAAGATTATATGATCTCCAAAGGAAACTCTCCTAATTCTCCCAGAATGTCATCCTTCAGCAAGGTGGGACCAAGTGGCTTGGCTCTTCCAGTCATGGATCCTCTTGTATTTAAGAGGAATTGTAAGGCTTGGAAGTGTCAGTTGATGAAGCACGGGATGTGGTCATCCCTGCTTGTGTTAAGGAAGATAATGCACAGGATGTGATCAATCTACAGTAAAACAAAACGTGAGCACGTTAGAATGTGCTCACGTTTTGTCCTGCTATAGAAATGGTAAAAAAGTGTTGACCCCCATGATCTAGGCCCACATGCTCTATTTTCATACTAATTCTGCGCGTGCTCTGACAAAAAAGAAGTGCTTTCATGTTGTTGGGAAGTTCACATGCACATTTGACACATTGTACCACCTTTGCATGATCTTTCCACCACCTTTTCTGCTTTGCCAACTTGAGAAGGAGGAAATAACATAGTTTTCACACCAAGTTTGATATATATCTATTCAAGTTTCAATTTTTGTAGTGTTGCAATGTTAATTGTGATTCAATTTTAGGAATTTAACATTATAGATTGGTTAATAGTATTGTTGTTAGTAATTATATTTGAGTGTTATTTAATTTAACATTGAAAAGGAAGCAAGTGATGAAAAACTCAAATTGTTGAGGAGTTTGATGCAAGAAGAAAAAAAACACTACATAATTGGGTACTCTCTCCATTCAAATCTTCATTTTTTAGGTATGTCAAGTCTTTACATGCATGTTCTTTACATTTTCCTTAATTCGGATTGAATTACTTTATCATGCTTTATCATACATGTTTAAAATAGACACATTCCCAATCAAGAAAGTAGCCTACAATCTCACATGATGCCATGTATATTTTCTACACTTGGGCTCTTTAATAATTATGTGTAATATATAGACCTTAACATACCATGATGTCAAACTATACAAGCATAAATCCTTACAACATAATAAAAATACAATCCCACTATTATCTTGTATTCATTTATGAGGAAGTAATATTGGTCTCTTTATCATGCTACAGACAAATTCTCCGTCATGCTGAGGAAATGATCAAGAATTAAACCAACACAGGAAGAGATAGAAGCTAAGAATGCAAAGAAAATAGTGGCTATGAGGGAACTTCGTGAGAAGAGGAAAATGGACATGATAAATGAAAACATACCAATTGAAGAGGAACCACAACCATCACAAAGAGATATGGTATTGGCGGCACAAAGAGAATGAATGCAAAAACTTTGTGCTATGAGAGATTTGAATACCATAGTTGGAGACATGTCCTCTACCGCAAGTCAACATGTAGGGACACCATCTACCACATCTCAAGTTGAGAGTACATAATCACTCACATGTGATGAAGGAGGTACACCATCATTCCCACCTCATCCTCAAGGTACGTCATCTATTCCATCTTCGATCGAAGGTATGCCATCTAGCCCATCTCATTTAAATATTGATGAAATTCCTAATGTTGAGATGAATTTACCTAACTTAACACCACCTAGAATTTTGCATAGAAAGCCAAAGTATTTGATTGATATTGATGAGAATATTTTGCAGCCAATGGAAGGTAAGATTCCAAAATGCACTTGTAGAAGATATGCTCATAAGATTTGGAGATTGTTCTTTGAAAAGTTAAATGAGACTGCAAGATGTCAACTATTCATTGAAATGATGCGAAGTATAAAGTATAGGTCCATCATGAAGATTCTTGGGTTGAGAACATCAGAGGCTTCAAGTGAAAAATCTATTGTCAAGAATCTAATGAGTGCGTATGAGAGTGTGGGTAACACCTCACGCACAAAAGATAGTAATGCAACATGGTGTGTGATTACATTGACTATAGTAAGTAGTCAAATGAGGAAAGCTCGTCTCATTAGAAAGACGAGTCAAGAATTGAGAATTAATAGGAAAACTTTGTCAAGAGCCATTGGAAGATGCCAAAGAATTGAGGACACTAATGCCAATGAATTATGGGCGTTCTCGGAGAGACTACCATGAAAAGATAAACCAATTGTTGAAGCATTGAGATCACTAATTGAAGACTTTTGGAAGAATTACACAAGGGTATCTCTGAATCAAAGGGATGTGGTAAGAAGGAGAATAGGTAGTCAGAACCATGAGCCACATCCAAAGCATTTTTTGGATGAGACTCAAACACAGTTTTATGGTAAATTTCTAGAGAAGTATCCTCAAATTAAAATTTGTCAAAGATATTTTGAAATGCTAAAACCTTTCTATGTCAAGATAAATCACACACGCACTACTTGGTGTTGTAGATTACATATTGAATTTTCTAACCATTTTGATGCTTATAGGTCTATATGTTTAGATATGCATACTAACAATCTTTTGCAGGGTTGTGCCATATGTGCCCTGTTGGTACCCATTTTGGCCTGGAGTTTGATCTTGCATGTTGGAGGGTTTCTTCATCTAAACCCTAAGTCTTCTTGTCCATCGGTAGGATCTTGGCGTATTGGAAAAAGTTTTCTTGAGTGCTCCGATTGTGTCTTCGAACTTTTGGTTTGAACTTGAACCCTTTTCTCAAAGGTTCAATGGTTCAATGGTTCAACGGTTCATGGGCTTAGGTTCCATATTTTCTGTAAGTGAATCCTTTGCTCATCTATATGATCCAATCAGTATGGTCGAACCACCGCATTGAACCATCCGCTTGAACCCTTTTCTCAAAGGTTCAAAGGTTCAATGGTTCAAAGCTTTACGATTTTGGTCTCGGCCTAAGTTTTTTGAGTTGGGCCGACAGTGAGAGGTTTGGCCGATGAGGTGTCATCAGCGTGGGTCTCACCGACGAGGGTTTTGAAGGTTATCGGAGTGATCAGCATCATCGACAGAGGGGTTTCTTGTTGCTCCGATGGTTGGAGGTCTGGCCGACAATGAAGTTGATGTTCAGCATGTCGGGGTGACGATGTTCTATGTCTTGGCGACAGGCGAGTATGGAGTCGTCATCGGTGAGAATTTGGTCTATTGGCTAGGGAGCTTTTGGTTTGGCCGATAGTGTTGGTCTCACCAATAGAGGAATGTGGAGGTAAGCATCAGCATGACGACAGGTATCGGCATAGGTCTGAGATGTTGCTCCGACGGTGTAAGTCACGCTGACAGAGATGGGAAGTGAAGGTGTTGTCGGTGTGACTTTGTGCATCGGTTGGACTGTGGAATGCTTGGCCAATGGTATATCTCTGGTCGATGAAGGGGAATGTGGAGTAGGCGTCGGCGAGACAACTGATGTCAGTAGGAGATTCATGGGCTTGGCCGATGGTGTTAGTCTTGGCGATGGGCTTTGGGTTGAGAGGCGTGTGTCGAGCGTGGTAAAAGCGCTTGACACCTTTTGTTTTTGTGACCATGCTTATAAAGTAATAGAAGGCTCTCCGCGCCATGCATGTGGGATTATTTTCCTGCATAATTTGAACCTTCAGTAAAACGTATTTTGGTGGGAAGCTTCTGTTTGAATGCTACGACAGTTTTCAAGTAGGCCACGGGTGGTTGAGCCATCAATGGCGACAGTGCAGGGGTATGGGTGATGGTACGTGCGATCAGGCTGCCCGATTGTGAATGAAGACTCCCAGATGGCGGCGCAGGGCTCGAGGTCTCTCTTGTCTGTTGCAGCAATAAATTTTGAGTGCCATTCCTTTGTGGGATCTGTATCTGACATTTTTTTATGTCCACCATGTAATTAATGCTGAGTATGCTTCTTTCGTTGTTTTAAGTAGGAAGTGTTACTCATTTTTGTGGTTGTTGAAAGTTGAACATTTTTGGCTCTGTAATGCAATACAGCTGATTTGGTTGCTCTGTGCAGCAAAACTTGTGAGTTTATGTATCTCTTGTTGTATGTTTTTGCATGAATCCACTGATTTCATGGTTAATCCTATATGAGTAATGATATGTTTGCATGTGTTTTGTTAATTCTGTCTCCAATATTGCATGTATCTTTCTTCTAAGTCTGGATATTTAAGGAATGTCTAAGATTCTAGAACATAGAATTCCTGTGTTGAATGTTTGATCTCTTAACTTCTGCTCAAGGGGTAGATTAAATTGTTCTCAGATTGAATATTGGGAAGGATATACTGCAATAGGGATGCCATAAGTATAGATAGCTTAACACTTTGTATTGGGAGATATCTGTAAGGCAGGTATCATATGTATCCCCCTGAAATCCAGTTTTAGTTGTTCATGTTGATCATTCATAAGTGTATGTCTACTGACTCCAAGCCCTGGATAGGCACTGATCTAGCTTTGTGTTTGTGTTATATACCATGTCCAGCTTTGCATCCAAGTATAAAATCAAAATCAAAACTCCAAAACAACCATTAGGACAGTAGAATTAGTTTTAGGATCCAAGTCCTCTATCTACAACTGCAAATAGGCCCAAAGCTAGCCCCTTTGCTCTTATCTTACATTTTTGGTCTACTTACAGGAGGACTTATCTGCTTTCTGTCAGCATCCCAGCCTTTATATGCATATCCTCATAGATGTTGAGTAGGGAATACTCCCCTAGGTTTTGCAAAGCCTGAAGAAGAAGAGGAGATAAAATATAGAGTCTATCTCCTACACTATTGGCCCCTGGCCCAGAGATCCTGTTGATCATTGATGGCTACCTTGTAGGGAAATCTAGGAGTAAGCATCCAGTCTGGGAAAAAACCAACAGAAATTGGTGACTCTACTGGGGAGTGATTTGAAAATTATTATTTTTTGTCCTCCCTGGTGAAATATTTGTGGCCCATCCAAGTCGCAACAGAAAAAGGGTGACTCTGCTGGGAAGACAATGTCATATTCGTGAAGCTTGAGTTTAAGAAATTGAAGAATCAGACCTGGAGGTGCCTTGTTGCAGCAAAAGAAAAAGTTTTATCTGTGGCTCTGCTAGTGGATGACCCAGAAAGAAAGAAATCAATTTTTAGCTTCAGCCTGTTTGAAGCTCATTCCTCTGCCAAGGAGGTGGCGACTCTATTGAATGAATCTATCAGCTGCTGCAACATATCTAGGTATTTCAAGTTTTTGAAAAGTTCCCTATTTGGTGAAATAGCACTGGTTAAAAGGGAAACATTGGTGAAAACAGAGCTTGCATGCTTTTGTTAGAACCTACTCTGTATTTCAAAAGGGCATGCAATGTTGTTTAAAAGACTCATATAGAGGACTTTAGGCAGGTTGAAATAGCAGTTTGTATTTTAAGGGCCTAAGGTCATATTGTGATTGAAAATCTGAGTAGAGAAGAGGGTTACAAAAGCATGAAAAGATGTATTGTCAGCTTATGCACCCTTGTGAGGTGTCAAATGCAAAAATATATAGTAGTCAGTACCAAACATGTAATAAAAGAGGCTTCAACATAGATAGATATAAGCCCATAAATTTCAGTGGCATTTGTGGCTACCCAAATGCTTTTCCACCTAAAATTAGAAAGTATTTGCCCAAATTTAGTGGTACAAAGGATGAATCAGCTAAGAGACACTTGCAGCAGTTTATAAATGTGATAGATGACTTTGAGATTGACCATGAGGATGTGGTTATGAGATTATTTGTTCAATCTCTAGATGAAGATGCAAGGAACTGGTTTTCCTACCTTCCAGCTCACTCTGTCAGCTCTTGGCATGGTTTTAAATCTACATTTCTAGTACAATATGGTGAAAGAATCTCTGAATATGCAGTTATTAGTGACTTTATGTATATCCACATTGAAGAAGATGAGTTGATCCCAGCCTTTAACCTCAGATTTATGAGGGCATTGAATAGAATTCCAGAATGCATGAGACCTAATGATGCACTGTGCTTAGTCGTCTATTTGGGAGCATTTGACAAAAAAAATGAGTTATAGATTGAGAGACAAGGAGCCCACCACATTGCATCAGGCACATCAGTTTACAATAGATATTGAAAACAATTGGAGGTATGGAATACAAAAGGGTTATTCTTCTAAAAAAATTTGTTGTCCTGCAGCCCCCAATGTTAATGAAAGTTTTAATTCAGATGTTGACAATGAATGTCAAAGTAATCACACCCCTGCTATCCCAGTTTTTGCATCATTCCAAGTTGATGATGTTTCTGTTATAGAGGAGGATGTCCTGATTTGCCCAGTAAATGAAGTTGAAAACAATGGTTTTTCAAATAGTATTTACATGCCAGCTCCTATCAAAGAATATTCATGTTTAAATGATCCAGTTGTACAAATTTATGATCATGTGGATCAACAGTCAGTATCAGTTTCATCAGGAAGTATTAGAGGGCTAGAAAATGATACAGATAGTTCAACTTTAGAGTACATTGAAACAGCAGAAATCTTGTATATGGGGCAATCAGATGATAAAAATGATATCCATGATCAATTCATGGACCAGGTTTGTTCTCCTTATGACTCTGGATCTGATAGTAATGAAGAAGAATTGGAGTGTCATGAAGAAGAAGCATAGGCCTTTGCAGTGAGTGTTAATCCCCTTTATGATGGGCCTCTGGATACATTTATTGTTGTGAGTCATGACCTTCATTGGTGCAGGGTCAACCCTTTGTTTGAAGTTGATGATGCTGATTTACAAACTGTGAATAATGTATGTTCATCATCACCTGATTTAGACATGTGCAACATTGGGTGTGTGGATCAGGGTTTGTTTTCAACATTAGTAGATATTAGGGGTCTCATATTTTCTAACTATTTTGAGTTTTTGGATCAGCTGGATGAGTGCCTGATGGTGTGCGGCAGCTAGATAAATGATGCAGACTACCAAGAGCAGTATGATGTACTGTCTGAGAGATATAACATACATGTGTTACCTAATGTTGAAGAATATTATGTGTATGGTTATATGTATAATTTTGAAATCCAAAATGACAGAGTTAAAAATAATAGTGGCAAGCTTTCAAAAGTGGTAGAATATCTAATTGAGCAAATGACCTTGTGGGCAAATTATGCCAATCTTTTCAGCTGTGGTTGGGATTATTCAATTTGGAATCAAGCATTTGACTTGAAAAAATTATGGTTCTTCCTTTTTGGCTGCCTGGGGCCTCCAAAGTGATGTTTGAAAATGTGATCTATGATGCAGGTCAGTGTAGTTTTATGACTCTGTGCCCATTGGATAAGGACTGGTCTGCATCCCAAAGATCTGGTTCTCGCTACAGTTTTGCACTTGCATGTCCCTAGACAAAGCCAGTGTTGGTACCCATTTTGGCATGGAGTTTGATCTTGCATGTTGGAGGGTTTCTTCATCTAAACCCTAAGTCTTCTTGTCCATTGGCAGGAGCTTGGTGTATCGGCAAAAGTTTTCTTGAGTGCTCTGATTGTGTCTTCGAACTTTTGGTTTGAACTTGAACCCTTTTCTCAAAGGTTCAATGGTTCAATGGTTCAACGGTTCATGGGCTTAGGTTCCATATTTTCTATAAGTGAATCCTTTGCTCATCTATATGATCCAATCGGTATGGTCGAACCACCGCATTGAACCATCCGCTTGAACCCTTTTCTCAAAGGTTCAAAGGTTCAATGGTTCAAAGTTTTATGATTTTGGTCTCAACCTAAGTTTTTTGAGTTGGGCCAACAGTGAGAGGTTTGGCCGATGAGGTGTCATCAGCGTGGGTCTCACCGACGAGGGTTTTGAAGGTTATCGAAGTGATCAGCATCATCGGCAGAGGGATTTCTTGTTGCTCCGATGGTTGGAGGTCTGCCCGACAGTGAAGTTGATGTTCGGCATGTCGGGGTGACGATGTTCTATGTCTTGGCGACAGGGGAGTATGGAGTGGTCATCGGTGAGAATTTGGTCTATCGGCTGGGGAGCTTTTGGTTTGGCCGATAGTGTTGGTATCACCGATAGAGGAATGCGGAGGTAAGCATTGGCATGATGACAGGTATCGGCATAGGTTTGAGATGTTGCTCCGATGGTGTAAGTCACGCCAACGGAGATGGGAAGTGAAGGTGTTGTCAGTGTGACTTTGTGCATTGGTTGGACTGTGGAATGCTTGGCCGATGGTATATCTATGGCTGATGAAGGGGAATGTGGAGTAGGTGTTGGCGAGACAACTGAGGTCGGCATGAGATTCGTGGGCTTGGCTAATGCTGTTAGTCTTGGCGATGGGCTTTGGGCTGAGAGGCGTGTGTTGAGCATGGTAAAAGTGCTCGACACCTTTTGTTTTTGCAACCATGCTTATAAAGTAATAGAAGGCTCTCCGCGCCATGCATGTGGGATTATTTTCCTGCATAATTTGAACCTTCAGTAAAACGCATTTTGGTGGGAAGCTTCTGTTTGAATGCTATGACAGTTTTCAAGTAGGCCGCGGGTGGTTGAGCCATCAATGGCGACAGTGCAGGGGTATGGGTGATGGTACGTGCGATCAGGCTGCCTGATTGTGAATGAAGACTCCCAGATGGCGGCGCAAGGCTCGAGGTCTCTCTTGTCTATTGCAGCAATAAATTTTGAGCGCCATTCCTTTGTGGGATCTGTATCTAACATTTTTTGATGTCCACCATGTAATTAATGATGAGTACGCTTCTTTGGCTATTTTAAGCAGGAAGTGTTACTCATTTTTGTGGTTGTTGAAAGTTAAACATTTTTGGCTCTGTAATGCAATACAGCTGATTTGGTTGCTCTGTGTAGCAAAACTTGTGAGTTTATGTATCTCTTGTTGTATGTTTTTGCATGAATCCACTGATTTCATGGTTAATCCTATATGAGTAATGCTATGTTTGCATGTGTTTTGTTAATTCTGTCTCCAGTATTGCATGTATCTTTCTTCTGAGTCTAGATATTTAAGGAATGTCTAAGATTCTAGAACATAGAATTCCTGTGTTGAATGTTTGATCTCTTAACTTCTACTCAAGGGGTAGATTAAATTGTTCTCAGATTGAATATTGGGAAGGATATACTGCAATAGGGATGCCATAAGTATAGATAGCTTAACACTTTGTATTGGGAGATATCTGTAAGGCAGGTATCATATGTATCCCCCTAAAATCTAGTTTTAGTTGTTCATGTTGATCATTCACAGGTGTATGTCTACTGACTCCAAGCCCTAGATAGGCACCGATCTAGCTTTGTGTTTGTGTTATATACCATGTCCAGCTTTGCATCCAAGTATAAAATCAAAATCAAAACTCCAAAACAACCATTAGGACAGTAGAATTAGTTTTAGGATCCAAGTCCTCTGTCTACAACTGCAAATAGGCCCAAAGCTAGCCCCTTTGCTCTTATCTTACAGTTTTGGTCTACTTATAGGAGGACTTATCTGCTTTCTGTCAGCATCCTAGCCTTTATATGCATATCCTCACAGATGTTGAGTAGGGAATACCCCCCTAGGTTTTGCAGAGCCTGAAGAAGAAGAGGAGATAAAATATAGAGTCTATCTCCTACACTGTTGGCCCCTGGCCCAGAGATCCTGTTGATCATTGATGGCTACCTTGTAGGGAAATTTGGGAGTAAGTATCCAGTCTGGGAAAAAACCAACATGCCCCACCAACATCTTCAAGATACTTCATATCAAGAATTTTATGTGAAAGAGAAGAAGGTCAAATATTCTACAAGAAATTATGCTTAGATGGCACATGTCATCATTGCGGTGGCTTGCAACATTTTCCAATATGTGGACATATGGAAAGAACACATGTAGTTGGAAACGAACTAGTAGAGTTTGGCAAGTATAAAATAGTGGTATGCAATACAAATGATGGTAAAGAAGCAAAGAGGTGTGAATTGGTTATTGAAAAGATTCCAGTGTATCAGTTTATGCCTATATTTCGTGACAGCATAGTGTATGAGTAGGGAAGACATGCCCATAGAGCTCGATGGTTGGATTTGCAATTCAAGTTATGCAAGGACACATTTCTGGTTGGTAGCATTGTTTCAGTTGTTGACTTTGTAGAGAAATATAGTCTACATCCACAGTGTGAGGTGCAATCATAATATTACAACTCCACACAGGTTTCTATATTTGTGCACATTGCATTCATTCATGCGAATGATAGTATAGAGGATGACAGAAAGATCATAAGGGAGTATAATTTCTATATTAGTGATGATCGCACACATTCTACAGAGTTCGTGCAAGGTTGTTTTATGTGTTCTACAATGATTTGGTTAGAAGGGGCATATCATTCAGTCAGCATATCATATGGTTGGATAACTGTGCATCACAATTCAAGAACTCGTGGAATTTCTATTGGCTGAGTAGGAGGCATAATTTTATAGGTATTCAACATATGTGGAACTTTTGTGAGGCTGGGCATGGAAAGGGGGAGCATGATGGTGCAGGAGCATGTATCAAAAGAGCCATAGCATGAGAAGAGTTAAAGTATAAAGACAATGCAAAGTTGACAGATGTAAAATCGATTGTCAAGTGGTGTAATGCTTCCATGGGTCTAGGTAATGAAGGTAAGTCTTCAATTCGTAGATTTTTTTAGTTGATAGATGATACTAACATTGCACCATATGAGGATTGTTGTACACTAACAGGATCAAATGAGATGCACTCTTTCAGAAGCTCAATTGTAGGTTCATGGAGTATCCATACGTGAAAGATGTCATGCTTTTGTTCTTCCTGTACAATTTAAGTCTGGGATGAGTGCGAGTCAAAGGAATGGGTTGACGAATGGCAGTTAAGTTATCTTAGCCCACTTGACACGTATCAACCCCCGACGGCACTGGAACTAACACAGATGGAATCATCAGTTGACTTTGACCACATATCAGATTTAGTTCAACCAAGTAATGTCATCTTACTTTATAGTGTTTTTGTAATGTTGACAAATTTCATCTAATTTGCTACACATATCAATGTAGGGAACGTATATGCAGTTATTGTAAATGAAGATAATGAAGAGGGAATAGATTATTACTTATGTTGTTGTGTTGAGGCTAAAAAGAAATTAAAGGCCCCTATTATAGACGGAGAAAACATCGAAAACCCTACAGGCTCAGTGGTTATTACTAGAACATGGCTTAGAAGGTACCCACATAAGAGTGTTAATGTTTGGTTGTTTTAGGACTTTGACACGCATCGAAAGATTCTTCATTACTTAAACCTTGTTGTGGCATCTAATGTTCATTTGATAAAGTATCGGGGTAGACCTTTGAACAAAATCTTATGGAAGGTGCGCGAGTCTGACAATGAAGCAATACTTGACACAATAAAGAGTAGAGCAGACCCGGATGGTTCATTGGATTAATTTGTAAGTATTCACATTGATTTTGTAAAGTTATGTTACATTGAGTTGTAAGTATGCACATTAATTTTTAAGGTTTGTCTTTTTTTAATTTTTTGCTACATTTTTACACATATACACATTTTTACATCATCATGTTATGCATTTTTGGTGTCCTGCTCCTGATGTGACCAAACTGACTGTTCCAACACATCCAGATGGGTACATTTACGCTAGGCATGGTCTTTTTTTTCACCCAAACATGTTGAAACAATCTGAGCTATATTGTACCGACGATATCCCTAAAGAGTCTAAAGTGCAAAAAGGCAGCAATCTTTGACGAGATGTTACTCAAAAACTATGTCACTTAGAAACATTCTGTCTAAGGCAACACGATCATGTAGAGTGCCTCTACAATAAGCTCTCTCAGTTTTTTATATCTCTGAGGTATTTGCCTATGGTGAAAGGTTTTCTGTTGCCCCAAAAATTATCAGAAGGAGGCAGTGTAAAGTTGCAAAGGGGTGTAACTTTCATCCTGCTCCTGATGCGACCAAAATGACTATTCCAACATGTTCAAATGGGTACATTTACGCTAGGCATGGCCCTATTTTTCACCCAAACAAGTTGAAACAGTCTAAGCTACATTGTACCGACAATATCCCTGAAGAGTCCAAAGTGCAAAAAGGTAGCAATCTTTGACGAGATGTTACTCAAAAACTGTGTCACTTAGAAACATTTTGTCTAAGGAAAGGTGATCATGTAGAGTGCCTCTACAATAACCTCTTTCAGTTTTTTATATCTCTGAGACATTTGCCCATGGTGAAAGGTTTTCTGCTGCCCCAAAAATTGTCAGAAGGAGGCAGTGTAAAGTTGCAAAGGGGTGTAACTTTCGTCCTTCTCCTGATGAGACCAAACTAATTGTTCCAATGCATCTAGATGGGTACATTTATGCTAGGCATGGTCCTTTTTCTCACCCAAACATGTCGAAACAGTCCAAGCTACATTGTATTGATGATATCCCTAAAGAGTCCAAAGTGCAAAAAGGTAGTAATCTTTGATGAGATGTTACTCAAAAACTGTCACTTAGAAACATTCTTTCTGAGGCAACGTGATCATGTAGAGTGCTTCTACAATAACCTCTCTTAGTTTTTTATATCTCTGAGACATTTGCCCGTGGTGAAAGGTTTTCTACTGCCCCAAAAATCATTAGGAGGTAGTGTAAAGTTGCAAAGGGGTGTAACTTTCATCCTGCTCTTGATGCGACCAAATTAACTATTCCAATGCATTCGGATGGGTATATTTACACTAGGCATGGTCCTTTTTTTCACCCATACATGTCGAAACAGTCCGAGCTACATTGTACCGACAATATCCCTAAAGAGTCCAAAGTGCAAAAAGGTAGCAATCTTTGATGAAATGTTACTCCAAAACCATGTCACTTAGAAACATTCCATCTAAGGCAACGTGATCACATAGAGTGCCTCTATAATAACCTCTCTCATTTTTTATATCTCTGAGACATTTGCCCGTGGTGAAAGGTTTTTTGCTGCCCCAAAAATTGTCAGAAGGAGGCAGTGTAAAGTTGCAAAGGGGTGTAACTTTCGTCCTACTCCTGATGCGACCAAACTGACTATTACAACGCATCAGAATGGGTACATTTATGCTAGGCATGGTCCTATTTTTCACACAAACATGTCAAAACAGTCTGAGCTACATTGTACCGACGATATCCCTGAAGAGTCCAAAGTGTAAAAAGGTAGCAATCTTTGACAAGATGTTACTCAAAAATTGTGTCAGTTAGAAACATTTTGTCTGAGGTAACATGATCACGTAGAGTGCCTCTACAATAACCTCTCTCATTTTTTTATATCTCTAAGGTGTTTGCCCGTGGTGAAAGGTTTTCTGCTGCCCCAAAAATCATTAGAAGGAGGCAGTGTAAAGTTGCAAAGCTTTGCTAAGAAATCCTCAATACTCAAACACTCCAATGAACTGAAGCAGCTTCTTCTTAGGTGCAAATGTAAGGGTACACAAGGGGAAAATGGTGCCTAGATGACTTAGTGCATTTCTATGACTTCATTCACATGTTTAAATGTTTGAGAAACTCTCCTTTACTAAGCGCTTGTCCTCATGTGAATGTTAAGCTTTATACCTCCTAGGCACTCAATTAGGTGATGTCATTAGATACAACTTACCCTTAGGCGCCAATGTAGCTTCTTCAATCCATCACACTTCTAGGTGCTCAAATTTGAGGTCTTGGAGTTGTATCTTATTCCTAGGTGCAATTGGATGATCTTCCTAGATCTAGGCGCTCATGATGGTGGGAAATTACATGAAGGGGTGCCTAAGTCCAATTTGAATTTGTATTTGATATTTTATGACTCCAATTGACTAGGAATGGCTCAATTTCTAAAGTGTTGACTCAATAATGTACGTTTAAGGTCTTTTCCTCCTAGGCGCCAATTAATGAGTTCACTAGATGCAATTTCTCCTGGACTTGAAGATTGTGAAAGAACTTGAAGCTTGGATGGATGTCTTCGAATGTTCAATGAAGAAGTGTTCCAACTTGAAAGGTCCTTTGAAGTGTAGATATTGATGATAACACTTTCCCTTATATGTGAAGTTGATGACTTCTCAAGGAGGGTTGAACGTATCAGAGGGACTTGAAATTGAATGGATGTCTTTGGAATGCTTGATGATGATGAGAAGTTTCTTTGGAGCGGCTACATGCTAATCTTGAAGCGATGATTGATGAAGAATCTAGTTGATACTTGAAGATGAATGGAAGTTGAAGTGATAGATGGAAGTCTTCGAACATGATGCAACTGGTGATGTCGTTGATGAAGAAGACTTGAAATATATCTTGTTGTGACCTCTTGGAGTAGCTACCTCTTGAAGTGGTGTTTCCTTGGCAGTGATTACTTCCATATTAACTCTTTGGCATGAATGAATGTGAAAGGCTCCTTTGGAGCAGCTACATGATGACTCTAGGTGACTCCAAGCTCTTGCTCCTACCTTTTCCTTTAATCTTCCTATAATACAAACCAAGAAACACATCAATCCTCATGATAAATATTTTATAACACAAAGGAATCCTCTTTAAACATGGAATAATCTTACTACAAATCTAGGCGCATATATAGGTAAAAAGAAGAGCAAAGGGCGCCTAACACAAGTTGGTCCATATTTATCACTTTAAATGATTTCAAACAATTGTAATGGCTTAAAGAGGTTAATCTCCCTTAAGAGATTCATTCAAAAGGTGTCTTTTATGCAATTTTTCCCTTAGGCGCAAGAATGGGTTTGTACCGATGGAGAGTGCGCCTAGATTTAAATGTCTTTATACTTACAATTTTGCAATTCTAAATGATGAGACATGTCTTAGAATGAATTCTATCTTTCAAGTGCTCACTCCAAAAGGTCATCTCATGCAATTTCACCCAAGGCGCTCATTGAGGTGTCCTCAGAGGCTAAAGTGCACCTAACTCAATTGCCTTTATCTTTATCATTTTTGTGCTTTCAATAATTGAAAATGACCTAGAGTGATCCTTTCTCTCAAGGCACTCACCTATTGATATGAAATCAAGTTATTTCCCTTAGGCACAATTTTAGGCTTGTATGGGTGAAAAGTGCGCATTACATCCTTAGGTGGTTCTTTCTAACTCTCAATGATTTCAATCAAATGCCAATTGTCTAAGGAAGATTTTGTCTTGAGATGATTAAATTTTGAGGTTCAAATCCCTTCCTCAATCAAGGTACAATCTAAGGGTTGTATAGATCAAAATTGACTTCAACTTGGGTGCTCATTTGAGTTGGGAGGAGTTAGAATTTGTGCCTAGATTGGAGATAGATATTTTGGCTTATTTGATGATGGTCTCAAGTCTCTCTGCCAAGGCGCATTTTGATGATGTTTTTATTTAAACTCTTATGAAGACTACCTCATCCCTAACCACTCATCCTCATGATTTTCATGCACTTAGACTTTAAGGCACCAAAACTAGTAGGAAAATTCATAATGAGCGCCTTTGCTTTGGAAGAATTTCTTATTGATCATTAGGCACACTTTGGAGTTGATATGTACTTCCTTTACTTCCATGTACTCAATTCATCATAATTTTTGTCAAAGACTTCTCCAAGTTGATTGATAACATGCTTCTTGATGTTAAGATCCTTCAGTCACTCCTTCTTAGATCTAGGCGCTCATGATGGTGGGAAATTACATGAAGGGCACCTAAGGTTCAAGATAGGTTCTTTCCACTCATCTTAACTTTCAATCATTGTAGTTAATCTCAAAAGACATCATCCAAAATGAGAAACCTCCAAGACTTGTCATTGTAAGTTGATTTCCTCCAAGGCGCCAATACAAGGTTCTTTTGAGGCAAAGGGTGCCTAGGCTTATGGGTCTCAATTTGATGTATTTATTGAAAGCTCAAGGTGAATTGATGCTTATTGAAAATGCCACTTAGTCCTTCATTTGCATTCTAGGCACCATTTCCTATTGACTTATATACTCCTCCTCATGCTAGGGTGCCATAATGAAGTGGTTTAGACAATAGGTGCGCTTCACTTACTAAAGGCTTGTTCTCCTTCCACCTTAGGCACACTTTTATGGTGGAATAGGTGTCAATGGGTGCCTTGTCTTAAATGAATGCTTTCTCCAAGTTGGGTGCCCTTTTGAGGCTTTATGAGTTGCAAATTGCGCCTTAACCCTTCATGCTTGTTGCTCAATGTTTGAATGTTTAAGAAAGTCTCCTTTAGGCGCTCACCTTAATGACTTTTTCTCAAGGCGCAATCATCCTAATGACTTGGATATTCATCCTAGTGTTTCAGGATATCAGGCTACCAGACTTAGTCATTTTCAAGATCTCAAACATAAAGAATAACATGATTCATTTTTTGGTATTGCATATAGTTGACATTGTATGCTACTCATAAAGAATATTAATATTTTCTGTTCAACATGATGATTCATTTTTTTTTTAAATACAACTTTTATCTTTTAGTTCCAAAATGAGGTTTAGGTGATACATGAATAACAATAGCTAGCTAGGTGATACTTGAATAATAATACAATTGGACTTTAAATATTTGAAGTAGCCATCTACGAATATCCATTCAAACGTGGATTTATAATGCAAGTATGGACACCATCAATAAAAAAGATTTGTATTAACCAAATATCCATATAGGCATACATCAATATCTGTCGATATAAGTATAACATATATACAAAATAGCCATATAGGCTTACAAGAATGCCATATAGGCATACAATGTCAACTATATACAATGCAAAATATATGTCCACAAATGTCATATAGGCATACAGCAAAGGAACACAATAAAAGGTCATTCCCCTTTGGCTGGTGAAGAGAATAGATCACAGGAAGCCTTTGATCTTCTAAGGGATGGAGACACACATGTGGGTGGTCTACTACGAACCCGAGGGCTGCTCCTCCTATTTAGTTCTTCCTGCATCTTTAGTTGTTACAATAAAAAGTATAGACATTAATATATAGAAATTACATGTTATAAAAAATGAAACATTTAACAAAATAATCACTTACCGCTACCATATAATCTGTCTCCTCACTTGCTTCAGTAGCAGGAATAGGCCGTGGTGATGTCATGTCCTATAGAAACCATCCAGATAGAAATTAAACTTCAAATCAATAATCTTTTGATTTTTCAAAAATAGACAACTATAACAATGAATGTAAATTGAAATTTACTAATCTACCTCATACCCCTATCAATGCCATGGAGCTATGAATCACAAAGGTCACACCATGCTCCATTGCCCTATGAACATCGGGAGGTGTCTCCACAGCCTGCATCATCTGAAAATAAAACAACATTATTCAATTACGAAAACTATAATAGTGATGCAAATCATGGCTCCTAACATACACACACGTTCATCTAAACATGGAAGTACACATAATAAAGCACACAAGTCACATACAAAAATCTATTAAGTACAATTCATTCATTAAACTATTTATTTTATTACCTCCGTGAAGCTTTGAAGTCCACCACTACTGGCAGGTGTTGCCATGAAATCTCCAATATTAACCTATTCAACATCCAAAATTAGATATTAGAATACCATTCATATAAAGATGCTATTCACATGTATTATTTATAATTGTTTACTAGTTACATACCCCGATGGTAGATGATCTAGTGTAATATGCAGGTGGAGAACCACTAAAAACTGGATCAACGCTCTGACCCTGAAATTTCATTAAAATCATCAAACTAAATTAGTTAATCTTGCATTTCAAATATGAAATTTAATAAATTAAATTCAATAAACTTGCTAATATTTGCCTGAGTATCAAGGCCGAAAGTCTCACTCAAGAGGGTATCTGTCATCACCATCTGCTCAGCTGCAGATGTAGTCTATGCACCTGCATCCTGACTATCCATGGGGTCATAACCATAGATTGATCCGCAAATCTGACAAGCATGGGGTGGGACCCTACTCCTCACACTATCTCCCAACCCACTCTGTGTTGCAGGACTGGCATGCTCTATGATGCTCTGGTTCAAGGCACTAATAGACTAAAGTGTATCGACCTCAACACTCTCCTTCACAATGGAAGGGATAGAAACATGCTCATGGGCTGGTTTGCTGATTACTCATCTCACTACCCACTGTGGGTCAACATGTGCCCCTAGTCTATCTTGTGCTAACCCCCCACCTCTACCCTAGAAGTCCTGCATATCAAAATAGTTTGGCATTTTATTGAGGACAAACTCGCAGTAGAGTTTCCTCACAAAGTATTGAGGGACTTCATTATTATTACATGGAGGATGGTCAAAAACTTTCCACCACCTCTGTCCAAAATTGTCCCTTATCACTTGGTTGTTGCACCAATGGATAGGGAACCTCTTGTATGTAATGGGTGGAGGTTGATTTGTTTGTGGGTTTGTGAAAATCGAACACAAGTCTAATTTTGTAAATTGTAATTTTTTCACATCTTGGTATGATAGCTTGTCTACATAATAATCTCTAAACTCTCTCCTCTTATTCGTCCAACTAGTTATTTGCTTGCTAATTGAATCTACATTTGATAACATAGATTTAAGAGATTCAGCAAGCGTGGACCTATGCAAGGTTGAAGTGGAAGGATCTTTCAACCTTGCAATTATATTTTCAATTTCTTTTTTGTTGTTTTCAATTTGCCCCATTATATTTTCTTGTGTTCCAGGGGCATGTCGAGGAATGGATGGAGGAGGTTGTTGTTCTGCAGGATTTTGTGGATTTTGAGGAGGAGGAGGAGGAGGTGCATTAACATTTCCTGACAATTAATGAAATATACATCAAAAAACAACTCAAACCTACCTATTTAGAAGCAAATTCAAACAAAAAGACAAATAAACTCACTCCTTTGGCATGCTTGACGTCGTGGCGGCATTTTGGCGACGAATCAATAAGATTTTTGTGTTGAATTGAGGAATCCAAAATGCGAGCGCGCTTCCTAGGGTTTGCAGACCGCGGGAATAGTGGAGAAAAATGAAATGAAATGAAATGAGATGAGTTTTTTTATTTAGAATAGGTGATAATGCACTCGCGTTATAACACGAGTGCATTATGGTTTGGTTTTGATGAGCCTTAGGCTCGTCATTACCAAACCATAACTCGAGCACGTTATAACGCGCTCACGTTTTGTATTATTTTTTTTTTAAAATAATTTGGCCACTTTTTGGCCCCCCATCTTTTTGCACTTACCCATACCTACATGTCAATAAGAAAAATGGGTTGACTTTTGATGATCAGATTTAGTGTTGTACAAGTCATTTCATAATATAAAAAGAGATATCAAACTTCATGTTACTATAATTACATCAAATTGGGAGTCACTCAATTATAATCCATGGCATTTGGAACAGAGGATTATTTTAGATGAAATTTAAAATCATAATGATTTTGAAGATGAGGATGTTTTACCTATTGATCAGAATACACTTGAATATGAGTGGGAGATCATCTAAAGACTACATCGTGGGAAAATTATGGATGTAACATAAACAAATATGTTGGGTAGAAGAGATTTTGATAGACAAACTCTATTGAGTACTAAATATTGAGGAGAAGATTACACAAATAATGCAATAAATTTCATCAACACCATGAAAGAATGGCTTACTAATACCTAATGATATATATAATATCAAATATATCATGCGTGTTATATAGGAATAAGGGGATGAAGGAGACAAGCATGTTCACTAGATCAAACCCTCTTCCACAATAACATTCAAGGACAAGACCAAGCCAAATCACTACCAAAGGGAGGTGGACTCAGTTACAGATCTTGTGCTCTTGTTTGCTATGGAAAGATTAAATTTAACCAAGCCTTTTTATCAAACCCTAGGTCAAGTATGTACAAAACCCTAGTTCTAAGATAATCAGCTTATAACAGATAGAAAATGACTGAAACCTAGAATCTAAATGCACAAGGATAATCAAGATATCAGAACTTGTGTCTCAGAAGCAGAGGATGAAATAGGAACCGCCCAAGTCCTGAAAGTCAGAATCTATCAAAGGTCTGAATTGAGGAAATGTTGTAATTAATGCTTAGATACCAAATCCAGAGTCTGAAATCCTAGAAGACTAGGGCACCAACTACCCAAGTCTTTTTGGGGAATATTCTGAAACTTCTTTCAGATCTTGAAACCCTGATTCCTACACACTCTTCCTGTATCTTCACTTCTCTCAAATCCTATACCTGTAATCTACACAATACAACAAGAGAGGGTTTGGGTGGTTATGGTGTTTAGGGATTTGCCTCAGTCAAACCTTGGAATGGCATTCAAGCCTTCCAACATCGTCGATAGATAAGAGAGTGCTCCCTAGTAGGACAAAGGTTAAAACAAAATGATGATAGAATGATTCAAATGACAATGATATCACCTCAGAGGTGAAGCCCTTAGGAGAATGAAGATCCTTCAACTCATAAGGAGATGGATGATGATTACAAACCTGCAACAACACACACAATAAAAACACAAATCTACTCTAGAAACATAATGAATGCTTTAAATGCTCTTTGCTCCAAGATCATAAGTTTGCAATATCCATATAAGTTACAAATGAATTAAAAAACACACTTATATATGCTTTCCTGCTAACATTTGTAAAATTAAATCATAAGAGCTGACAAAGAGGAACATTTTTAAAGGTCCTACATTGGCCATGACATCACATTAATTGGCCGTGACCATTTAAGGAGGACTTGGGAAGTTGGCACCCAAGTCTAGGAGCCCCTTTTTAGTCTAGGGTGAGATTAAGGAAGGGTCCAAGGTCCCAAATTCACATTAGTGCTAGGAAATCTATTTGGGATGATCAATTATAATGCATAATGTAATCACGGGGACCTAGGAGCTAAACAAGGAGGTAAAAAGGCAAGTGTCCACTTTTTACTCTGTAACATTTAGCCTCCACTTTAATGTGTGTATGATCTTATGATTCAATACATGAATTAAAGTACGGTCAAAGCACATCAAACACAAGAGTGAAGACACACCCAAAGTTTGAAGGACCATTTCTAGCCCCTAGGCTTAGGCAAACATAAGAAAACACTTGACAGTCACACAAAAAATAGTGAATACAGTAAGGAAGCATGCAATACATGGAGAAGACAAGATTAAACCATTATATATATATATATATATATATATATATATATATATATATATATATATATATATATATATATATATATATAACTAGGTGATGGAGGGAGCTCATCTCTACGTGCCACCATCAAAGGCACACAAAACACACAGCATGGAGGGAGATCATCGCTACATGCCTTTATACCATGCAAAAAAATGCAAGGAAGACATAAAAAACACACGAAATACATGAGCGCCATATAGTATATCATCGACACACTATACATTTTATACACACTAGACATGGGTGATAGGGAGGAGCTCATCACTACGCTCCACTATCTAAGACATGCCAAACACACCTAACAGTTGAGCTATGCTACCACAACTGCCAAAGAAACATTTAAGGGTGAATAAATCAAGATCCAACCCCACCTCCATAGAGGACTTTTTAAAAAGGATGTGCAACTACTTAAGGGATAACACAATCCCACCTTCCGTAGAAGGGCTTTCAAAATGCAACCCCACCTACATCCCTAGACACCTTATGGTGAAAAGGAAGCACAAAGTATACAACCCCACATACATCCGCAGATGCCTTATAGTGAAAAGGAGGTATATGCAAAACAAAACAAAGTACACAACCCCACCTGCATCTGAAGACACGTTATAGTAAAAAGGAAGCATACACAAACACACTTTATCATCAATATCTAAAATAATCAACCACAATATATGCCCCCACCTTAAAGTGGTTGATGTCGCTTGCCGATATCAATCATGTTTAAGGTATGGTGAAAACACGCAAGGGAACAAGAGCTTTCACAAAGCCCATTCCCCCAAAGTGACATATGCTTAGAAATCACCAAATGTTCCCAACAAACACACACGTTAGTATCAAATTCTAATAATCAACAATAGAAATAAGGTAACATACCATGTAAACAAACCAAGGCTACACTTATGGATTCAGAATCGAGTATAGCCATTAGGTTATACTTTAGGTATCTCATAATTGAGTGTAGCTACAAGGTGAGATACAAAATAATCCAAAGTGCATAGAAGTAGATTAGAATATTGCAAAGGTTTGTTACAAGAGTATTCACAACACAACACATGATCACAACACAAGGTGATTCTACTAGTCAAGTGTCAGTAATATATCAACCCCATCTTCATATATAGATTGGGTCCATTTTATTCTTGCTATAGAGATGCACGATCCTTATCAATATTTACTTGTTTTCATCATCTATCAACTAGTAGAGCCACTGGAGAGTGTAGCCATTAAAATAAGAGAGGAGATGACGGTGACTTAGGTTCACAATGTGGGAAGGTACCCCCAAGACATCCACAACATCATGCCCCCAAGGCACCACACAACAATTTATAATAAGAGGAGAGTAGAAGAATAGAGAAACAAATAGAAGAACGCTCACAATAGAGGCAGTCTCCTTGTATCCTTGACCTTACAAGAGTATCAAGGGTCATCCAAGGAGACCTAAACAACATTTAACACAACATGGAGGAACACAATACAACAAATTAGAGGAGGCCACCCATGAGAGAAACTCAAAGAGGTGCTACATCAAAGGTGGCTAAATGGGTGAAAAATACTTGCTTGCTAGAATATGCAACCACATTAGCAGTTGTCTTTGGGCAAATCATCTTCCTACCAATCTTGAATGTGAGAGGAAATAGGTACATAGGGTATTATAGCCCAATTTGAAACTTCATCCTTTAGCTCTTTTTTTGATTTAATATCTATTAGTGAGATATTTTCTTGTTGAGGTGATACTTGTCAAGCTAAAGCCTTTTGTTTTCTCCTTCCTTCTCTTGCATTCCGATTCCTTCTTGTCTTGTTAGTGATATTTGTGAAAGGAGTCTCATGAGTTTCCACATTCTTTGACATTCTGGAAGAGGAAGCTGGTATAAAATTGATCTTTTGTGATGAAATGCTTTTTTATTTAAGGTTGTCTCCCAATCCTTGTAAGGATGGCAGAGGAGGAGCCTCGAAAAAATTCCTTTACCTCTTGGGCAAGGGGATTCCTTCAGCTCAGGATGCTTTTTACTCTCTATTTATTTAGTAGGAGGAATTGTAGCCTTAAAGGATTGAGAGGATCCGAAAGCATTCTTTCCATGTGATAGTTGAGCTATTAACTTTGCCTTGTATTTTTGATATGCCAGGAAAAATTGATCTTCTCTTAGTTGATTTGGTTCAGTAGGTTGTGGCCAAAAGTAGTCCAAGTTGAAATTTCCATGATTGACCAAAGGTTTCCACCCACTATTATGTACAACATGCACCTATTCTTGATGAGGGAATTTTAAACATTTATGAATGGTAGAAGGGACCACTTTCATGGACTTGAGCCAAGGATGGCCTAATTTCACACGAAATAGATCTCAGGTGAGAATGATGACAAATGGTTTTTCTAGGGCTTTTTCCACCACTTTAATCAAAAGTGTAATCTTTCCAATAACTGGGAGGAAATATTCATTATGTGCCTTGATCATTATATGTGAAGGATCATAAGTGTCTTGTGCCAAATCATGCATGTATAAAAACTCTTCAGTTATCACATTCACCATACAATTAGGATCGATAAGGACTCCTTTTTTAGGATTTTCACTTATACGTGTTGTAATGTAAAGAGGGCCATCAATATCTCTAATTGTGACCTCATGTGGTGTGAATGAGATTACGTGTTCAAGAACCTTCCTTTTCTTATTAGGTCAAGGAGGAACCATACCACCCTTGTTTTGATTAGATGCCATGTATGTGAGATCTTTGCACACTAAGGCACTAGTTTGATGAAATCAAGTTTTTGAAGATAAAAAACACACTAAATTCACTACAAAAAAGGTGAGTCTAATGTGAAGAGTGCTACAAAAAGAGGTGATGCAAATGATTGTAAGATTTTGCACAAAGAAGTGTGAGAAAGAAATTAAAGTTCTTAGTGTTGAAATACACAACGTGTAATTATAAAATTGTGACTTTTGAGATGAAATATGAATGATGATGCAACACTTCAAGGAAAAATCAAATATGAATGTTTATGATATCAACAAAATCTGAAATAAGATTTTGACTACAAACCCTAGCTTTTGAAATTGACTAGGTTTTAGGAAAAATGCAACTTTTTCAACAAAACCCTAGCAAATGAGATCTTCAAATGCAAGGTACCATATGATGAAATGATTGTATACTATAATATGGATTAGATATGATGTAAAAATTAGAAATTTAAATCTGTCTATCATATGAAGTGAACACAATGCAAAACTATAACTTTTGTAGCCTAGAATGCTCAATTTTTTTTTACTTTTTTCAATATTTTCAAATGAAGAGTGATAAGTATGCTATAAACTAATGCAAGATCTAAATTCAACACTCAACAAGATGCAAATGCTCAAAGCTACAGGTTCACCAAAATGTTATATAGGAATAAGGGGATGAAGGAGACAAGTATGTTCACTAGATCAAACCATCTTTTGCCATAACATTCAAGGACAAGACCAAGCCAAATCACTACCAAAGGGAGGTGGACTCAACTACAGATCTTATGCTCTTGTTTCCTATGGAAAGATCAGATTTAACCAAGCCTTTTTATCAAACCCTAGGTCAAGTATGCACAAAACCCTAGTTCTAAGACAATCAACTTATACCAGATAGAAAATGACTGAAACTTAGAATCTGAATGCACAAGGATAATTAGAGAGATATCAAAACCTATGTCTCAGAAGCTGAAGTGTCAGAGGACAAAATAGGAACTTGTTGCAAATAGGTACCTAAGCAGTGTTGTCATTGATGTCAACATATCCTTGTTGCCATTGATGTCAACTGTATCCTATTTTATTGCCTAGTTAGAAGACTGAAATGTTGAGGATATTGAGAAAATTGATGAAGATTTAAGTATGCAGACCACATGGCTATGTAGAGGATTGTCTGAAGTAGCTCCAGTTAATATTTGAGAGGTCCGCATAAAGATTTGAAGAAGTTATGGCCATCTGAGTAGAACTAGGTTTTGCAGTGTTCAGAAGAGACAGAGTGACAGGAAATTGGTCCAAATTGCTTCGTAAATGAAACACTACGATCTGCAGATCTAGAGACATGTTTGGGAAGTCAGTGTGTGTCATCAACTCAAATGGTTCATGGTTTGGAGGTCTGAAAGCAATCTTTCTAGTGTGACAGTCATGACAGATAGTGTTCTTAAGGTACCGGATGAAGATGCAAGTGATTCTGTTGATTTGGAGTAGTGCGGATGATATTTCTAAATTTAATGAGCTTTTGGAGGTCTCTAGATCATGTGCCTTTTGTGTTGAAGGTCCGCATTGAAGATTAAGCACGTTGTTAAATATTTCTTCCTCGGTGTTGTTGTTCTTCCCAGTCTTGGCCGACAGGATGATTCAAGCATGTTGCGGATGATCTTAGAGCAATCCTATGGAGCATGACATGTTGATCAAGGAAGATTTGAGTCCCATTTATGCTTGGTTGATAGCTTAGTGATTCGCATTAAGTCAGATGCTTGTAGTGCCAACCTTGATGTTTATTCCAAGATTGATCAAGCATATAAAGGAGTGTTGTTGAGTTGTGGAAAATCATCCTTGTGTAAAAATAATAAAATCCTAAGAAAGGTTCAGAGGCAGAGCAGAGAAGAGGAGAAGCAGAAGAACAAGTGCAACAAAGGATGAAGAGATAGTGAAGAAGTGTTTGGGGCAGAGCATAAGTTTTTGTGAGCTTTCAATGAGACTGAAGCAGGCATGATGAAGATGCTATTTCTTAGTTAAATCTTTCTATAATAAATATAAATTCCTGTAGGTAGTGAGCCTCTTTGAGTAGTCAGAGTGCCTTCCCATTTCTTTCAAGTACTTTTAACAGGTTCGAATCTTGTGGGTTAACCCCCACTGTGGTTTTCCCTTAACCAGGTTTCCATGTTAAAAATCTTGGGTCAAGTGTGTTCATTTGTTTTTTCTCATGTGTTGTTGATTCATGCTTTAATGTTTACATCATTAATCTGGTTTGAGTAGAAAAGAAGAATTAATTGCTGCAAGTATTAAAGTTTTTTGGGATAACTGATTCACCCCTCCCTCCTCTCAGTTGTCTGGCCTAATTCCAACAATTGGTATCAGAGCTGGTTCCTCTAGAAGAAGCCTAACCGCTTGAGGAGATCCAAGATGTTGACTTACAAGAAGGACAGTCTGAGGTTTGATGGAACGAATTACCCTCTATGGAAAAAGTGCATGGAGTGTCACTTGTAATGTATGGGTGATGCCTTTTGGTTGATAACTAAGAATGAGTACAAGGTTATGAAGAATGGCCCTACAACTCTAGATGAACTCAGGGATGCTGAACACAACATTCAAGCTAAAGAAGTATTGTTAAATACCCTCACTGATACAGAAATGACAAATGTCCTAGAATTAAAAATTGCTCATGAAATCTGGGATAACCTAGAAACTCTGTATGAAGGTGATAAATATGTCAAATGTGCCAAGCTACAGAGCATGAAGGGTAAAGACGAAAGATTGATGATGAGCAAAGATGAAAACATTACTTCCTACATGCAAAAGGTGAATGAACTTGTGACCGGTATCAGGAGTGCTGGTGGAGTATTGGAAGAATCAGAGATTGTTGCCAAGGTGCTTAGATCCTTACCTCTGGTATACAAGCATAAAGTTGCTGCCATTGAAGAGATCAGGACTGTGACAACCATTACAAGGGATCAGTTAGTTGGTAAGCTTTCAGTATTTGAAATGGGTGAGTTTGGTGATTCTCTTCCTAAGTCTGAATCTGCATTTAAAGCCAGTATTCATGGAAAGCAAAAATATGCTCTAGGTGAAAGCTCTTCAAGAAGATCAAATAGATGTGATAAGACAAGGAAGGATTTTGAAGATGATGAAACTGAGTTTGATGAAATTGAAGCCCTTTTTGCCAAAAGATTGCCAAGAGGATCTAGTAAGTATGAAGGAAAGTTGTCATTCAAATGTTTTGCTTGTAATAAGATTGGTCATTTTGCCTCAAGGTGTCTGGAGAGAAGTTCAAAGCCAAACCCTAACAAACTTAGAATTCAGAAGAAATGCTACTATGTCCAAGAAGCTGGTGAAGAAGGAGCCACAGATGATGAATCTAATCATGGAGGTTCCACTGAAAGTGATTGGGTGTTCATTTCTATCAAAGAAGAAGATCTGGTGCCTACTAAATCTGCTAGTTGTTCAAATGTGGAAAGTACCTTAGCTGCTCAAGTTGTAGAAAAAGATGAATGTGTGATTGACAGTGGTTGTTCTCATCATATGACTGGTGATAAAAGTAAGTTTGTAAGCTTTAAAAAATAGAATTGTGAAATTTGGAGACAACTTAGCTGGTAGAATTCGTGGTAGAGGATCCATCTCTTTTGATGGTAAGAATAACACTAATGATGTTCTATATGTGGAAGGATTAAAGCATAATCTTCTTAGTGTTGGACAATTGGTTGACAAGGGTTATGATCTCCAATTCAAGGATGGAAAATGTAGAATCTTGGAAAGTTCCAGAACTAAAATTACATCTGGTACTCAGATTAGAGGTAACATCTTTCATTTAAGTAGTTTTGGAAAAAGTTGTTTGATTGCTCAGATTGATTAGAGTTGGTTATGGCATAGGAGAATGTGTCATGTGAATTTTGATAACATTGTTAAGATAAGTTCTACTCAGGCTATGAGAGATCTTCCAAAACTTGTGAAACCTATTGTGCTTCATTCAAGAGTAAAGAACAATTTTCAAGTGGATGGTTGGAACTTGTGCATACTGATCTATGTGGTCTTGCTAGAATTAGGAGTGTGCAAGGAGACAGATATTTTATGTTGCTGATTGATGATTACTCCCAGATGATGTGGGTAACCTTCTTGAAAGAAAAATCAGAAGCTCTTGACAAGTTCAAAGTCTTCAAGGTTATGGTGGAAAATGAGATTGGTGAGAAAATAAAGTGTTTGAGATCCGACAAAGGTGGAGAGTTTACTTCCGGTGAGTTTGATACATTCCGTGAAAAGCATGGAATAAAAAGATAGTTATCTGCTCCTAGGACTCCTCAACAAAATGGAGTCATGGAAAGAATGAACTGGACCATTCAAGAAGCTACTTGGACCATGATGATGGAAGAAAATGTTCCACAAGTCTATTGGAGAGAAGCTGTGAGTACTGTTGTCTATACTCTTAACTGAGTACAGATCAAAGGCAATTCTGGTAAGACACCTTATGAATTATGGTTTGGTCATCCTCCTACTATGAAATATTTTAGAGTTTTTGGTAGTAAATGCTATATCAAAAGAGATGAGGATTTAGGGATGTTTGATGCAAGAAGTGATGAAGGAATATTTCTGGGTTACTCTACTCAAAGAAAGGCATACCGGTGCTTTAACCAGAGATTGAAAAAGATTGTTGAAAGTGCTAATGTCAGAGTTGATGAGAGCAAAGAGAGATCTTTCAAGTCTTGGGGATATGATTCAGATGATCAAGATGAAATTCAAAGTCAAGGAAGGCAAGCTCTAACTCAAACTCAGATCTAGATTGATTTGGAATATCCAGTAACTCAAGAAGTTAGTGCAAATGTTGAGGAACAAGCTCAAGAATCTGAAGTTCAAGCCAATCCCAAAACACCCAGGTATGTAAGGTTCAATCATTCAGAAGATTAAATCATAGGAGATAGAAATAAAGGTGTTCAAACTAGAAGAAGAATTGTTGAAGATCAAGAGGATACTTGTTTGATTTCAAAGATTGAACCAAACTCAGTAATTGAAGCTTGCATTGATGAAAATTGGGCAAAAGCAATGGAAGAAGAATTAATGCAAATTAAAAAGAATCATACTTGGGATCTTGTTCCTAAACCTGAAGACAAAAATGTTATTTAAACTAAATGGGTCTTCTGGAATAAACTAAATGAAGATTATGAAGTTGTAAGAAACAAAGCAAGGCTGGTATACAAAGGATATTCTCAAGTGGAAGGAATTAATTTTGAAGAAAATTTTTCTCCAGTGGCAAGAATAGAGGCAGTTAGATTATTTCTTGCATTTGCTACTTTTAAAGATTTCAAGGTCTATCAGATGGATGTCAAGTGAACATTCCTGAATTGAGAATTGGAAGAAATCTACATTGAGCAACCAGAAGGATTTCAGTTGTTTGATCAGAACAATATGGTCTACATGTTGAGGAAAGCATTGTATGGACTCAAACAAGCCCCAAGAGCCTGGTATGCAAGATTAGATAAGTATCTGCTAAAGCTAGGATATAGCAAAGGCACTGCTAACAATAATCTTTGCTTCAATATCGATCATGAGCACATTCTGATTGTTGAGGTATTTATTGATGATATCATTTTTGGTGGAAATGAGAGTATGTGCAAAACATTTGTTGATCAGATGTAGAGGGAATTTGAGATGTCCATTTTTGGTGGAATGAATTTCTTCTTAGGTCTGCAAATGATTTAGTTAGATAAAGTTATCTTCATATCTCAATCTAAGTATGTGAGAGAATTGTTGAAAAAGTTTGGAATGGAAGATTCAAAGTCTATGGGTACACCCATGGTAACCGAATGCAAGTTGAGTAAAGATGATGACTCCCCTAAGGCAAATTAGAAAATTTATAGATCAATGATTGGAGGACTGCTCTATCTGACTCAGACTAGACTTGATATCATGAATGTAGTTGGACTTGTTGCTAGATTTCAAGCTGATCTTAGAGAATCCCATGTTGTAGCAGTTAAAAGAATTTTTAGATATCTTAAAGGGACACTTGATTATGGCTTATGGTATCCAAAGGATAATAACTTCACTCTTCATGCATACACAGATGCTAATTGGGTAGGAGATGTGGATGACAAGAGTACTAGTGGTGGTGCATTCTTTTTGGGAAGGAGATTGGTTTCTTGGATGAGAAAAAAGAAAGAGGTAATATCTCTGTCTACTATAGAGGCATAATATATAGTAGTAGTAAACAATTGTACTCAAGTTCTGTGCATGAAGCAAATGTTGAAAGATGTCATAATTGTGTTTGAGGAGCCTGTTATAATCTTCTGTGATAATTCAAGTGCAATAAGCATCTCAAAGAATCCGGTGTTGCATTCAAAGACAAAGCATATATCAATCAAGTTTCACTTCTTGAGAGAGAAGGTTAATGAGAATGAAGTCAGATTGGAGTCTGTTTCTTCAAAGGATCAGATTGCAGATATTTTCACTAAGCCTCTACCCAAGTTTACTTTTGAGTATCTTAGAGAGAAGTTAGGGGTTATTACCCCTCCTGATCAAAACTAAGATGCACTAGGGTGCATCAATCCAGTAAAATTCACAGTCATATCTTGTGATCCAGATTGATGTTAAGGAGGTACTACTCAGGGGAAGTAGTCAATATGCAAAATTTGGAGATTAGTCTGAAACAAAAAAAGGGGGAGAAAAGATTGCAAATATGTGCCTTTTGCCATTGATGTCAAAGGGGGAGAGAAGTCATGTGAAAAACTAGTTGCTGATAAAAGGGGGAGCTATAAAGAAAAATGGTTGCAGGTGTGATAGGAGAAAGAGGGAGAAGTTCTTGTCTTGATGATTAAATCAATTTTTCACATCATATGTTGCCATCAATGACAAAGGGAGAGATTGTTTCAAATAGGTGCCTAAGCGGTGTTGTCATCGATGTCAACATATCCTTATTGCCATTGATGTCAACTATATCCTATTTTATTGCCTGGTTAGAAGAATAAAATGTTGAGGATATTGAGAAAATTGATGAAAATCTAAGTACGTGGACCACATGGTTGTGTAGAGGATTATTTGAAGTAGCTCTAGTTAAGATTTGAGAGGTCCACATAAAGATTTAAAGAAGTTATGGCCATTTGAGTGGAACCAGGTTTTGCAGTGTTCAGAAGAGACAAAGTGACAGGAAATTGGTCCAGATTGGTCCACAAATGAAACACTATGATCTATGGATCTAGAGATATGTTTGGGAAGTCAGTGTGTGTCATCAACTCAAATGGTTCATGGTTTGGAGGTCTGCAAGCAATCTTTCTAGTGTGACAGTCATGGCAGATAGTGTTCGTAAGGTATCGGATGAAGATGCAAGTGATTCTGTTGATTTAGAGTAGTGCAGATGTTATTTCTGAATTCAATGAGCTTGTGGAGGTCTCTAGATCGTGTACCTTCTATGTTGAAGGTCCGCATTGAAGATTGAGCACGTTGTTAAAGATTTCTTCCTTGGTGTTGTTCTTCCTAGTCTTGGCTGACCAGATGATTCAAGCATGTTGCGGATGATCTAAGAGCAATCCTATGGAGTGTGGCATGTTGATCAAGGAAGATTTGAGTCCCATTTATGCTTGGCCGACAGCTTAGTGATTCACATTAAGTTATATGCTTATAGTGCTGACCTTGATGTTTATTCCAAGGTTGATGAAGCATATAAAGGAGTGTTTTTGAGTTGTGGAAAATCATCCTTGTGCGAAAATGATAAAATCCTAAGAAAGGTTCAGAGGTAGAGTAGAGAAGAGGAGAAGTAGAAGAACAAGTGCAGCAAAGGATGAAGAGATAGTGAAGAAGTGTTTGGGGTAGAGCATAAGTTTTTGTGAGATTTCAATGAGATTGAACTAGGCATGATGAAGATGCTATTTCTCAGTTAAATCTTTCTGTAATAAATATAAATTCTTGTAGGCAGTGAGCCTCTTTAAGTAGTGAGCTCTGGGCAGTGTGCTTGAAGGCAAGTGCCTTCCCATTTCTTTCAAGTACTTTTAACAGGGTGTGAATTTTATGGGTTAACCCCCACCATGGTTTTCCCTTAACTGGGTTTCCACGTTAAAAATCTTGGTGTCAAGTATGTTCATTTATTTATGCTCATGTGTTGTTGATTCATGCTTTAATGTTTACATCATTAATCTGGTTTGAGTAGAAAAGAAGAATTAGTTGCTTCAAGTATTAAAGTTTTTTGGGACAACTGATTCACCCCCCCTTTCAGTTGTCTGGCCTAATTCCAACAGAACTACCCAAGTCCTAAAAGTGAGAATCTGCTGGATGTCTAAACTGAGGAAATGTTGTAATTGATGCTCAGATGCCAAATCCAGAGTCTAAAAGCCCAGAAAACTAGGGTGCCAACTACCCAAGTATTTTTGAGGGAATATTCTGGAACTTCTTTCGGATCCTAAAACCCTGATCTCTACATAGTCTTCCTATATCTTCACTTCTCCTAAATCTTGTACCTATAATATGCACACAAGATGATAAGAGAGGGTTTGGGGGGTTATGGTGTTTAGGGATTTGCCTCAATCAAACCTTGAAATGGAATTCAAGCCTTCCAACACCGTTTATAGATAAGAGAGAGTGCCCTAGCAAGGCATAAGCTAAAACAAAATGATGATAGAATGATTTAGATGATAATGATATCACCTCAGAGGTGAATCCCTTAGGAGAATGAACATCCTTCAAGTCATAAGGAGATGGATGATGATTCCAAACCTGCAACAACACACACAATACAAACACAAATCTGCTCTAGAAACACAATGAATTCTTTAAATGCTCTTTGCTCCAAGATCATAAGTTTACAATATCCATCTAGGTTACAAATGAATTCAAAAACACACTTATATATGTTTTCCCACTAACATTAATGAAATTAAGACAAGAGTCAACAAAGAGGAACATTTTTAAAGGTCCTATGCCAACATCACATTAATTGGCCCCAAACAATCACGTGGGACTTGGGCAGTTGGTGCCCAAGTCTAGGAGCTCCTTTTTAGTACAAGATAATATTAAGGAAGGGCCCAAGCTCCCAAATTCACATTGGTATTGGGAAATCTCTTCAGGATGATCAATTATAATGCATAATGTAATCACAGGCACCTAGGAGCTAAACAAGGAGGTAAAAAGGCAAGTGTCCACTTTTTACTCCATAACAATGTGGAACCTTAGGTTCTAATAAAAATAAGCACTTGATATTATCATGTCACATTATTACCAAGATAAAAATGTCATGCCATTATGCATGGTAGTTCAAGGAACAACTAGAACAAGAAAATCATATCTAATTTATGCAATTCATCAAGCTCTTCAAGATGCATCAACACCACAACATTGCCCCCTATTATTACTAGCACCAACAGAAGTTGTAGATTTTAACATTAATGCATCAACAATCCATTCAACACTGAGAATTCCACTTACATATTTTGTTGAATTAGAAGGAACAAGACTAACAAGTTTCCAAGAAGAAATCCAACATATAAAATACATATTGATTGATGAAATGAGCTTTATTGGACAAAATTTGCTACAAAATATTGATTCAAGACTATGCCAAGCATTTCTTGAAAAATAAAACTTGAGTATTGGAGGAAGATCAATCATTTGGGTAGGAGATTTGGGACAATTGTGTCCCATTAGTGAAAAACCACAATATGATAGTAACACACATGCAAAATTAATGTGAAAAGGATTTAAGATAATTGTTACTTTGGATAAGGTACTCAGACAAGAAGGTGAATGTGAGGACCAACAAAGGTTTCGCCAACTACTCACAAATATTAGAGATGTACATCCAACAATTGGTTATTGGAATAATTGATGACAAGAACTAATGTTGCATTACATCCAATAGTTAGGGAAGAGTTTGATAATAATATTCATCTATTTGCAATAAATGATAATGTACATAACCATAATGGAAGAAAATTGTATCATTGAGAAGACTGATAGCATGTAGCATTACAAGCAAAGAAGGAGTACTAATCCATTAGGAGGTCAAAAAGATGAATTAGATGTTGAATTATTAAATGCTAAGGATGCAAGGCTCACATGTTAATATTACAAGTTCTCTTTGACCATTTTCTACAATACCATTCATGTATCTTCCTACTTGAATGCCACTTAGTTGCACCCCTATCTTTTATTGATTTTCTAATATTTGTAAGATGATTCCACTTTCTTGTTGCATTTTTTCAAAGAGCTGAATGACCTTCTTTCCATAGCCATGTTGTTCATATCCAATATTACATATGAAGAAAAAAGATTTCCACTCAGATATTTAACTTGCTTCTAATTTTAATAATGTAATAATGATTGGATTTTCCTTGTTTCATATCCACTAGGCTAGCACATGTTCTCATAACACTAGGGAAGGTGAATTCATCAAGTTTACTACCTATAAACTGCATTTGATATAATAGCTTCAAGAATTCCATGTAACTGCCATTCTACACAATTTCAACTATCATTGCATTCCATGAGACCACATTTATTTGAGGATATTACCTAAATTTGGTGTTACACCTGCCAATTATGGGGATGTCGATGCATTTCTTTGTGGCATTTGTCAAATAGTTAAAGCCCTGCCTCTATTTCACATTTGTATTCATGGTGTTCAGACCATTTCCAACTATAATATTTGGCTAAAATCACCTTCCATTATGATTTGATAGATGCTTAAAGATTAATCCTATATTTTAATAAAGCCTTGGCTCACCTTTGTTTTCTTTTTAATTTCTTTAATTTTATTCACATGCTTTTATTTTTATTATTTAATGTTTTAATTTTTCTACCACCTTCCCCAACCCTAATGCCCCCTACCTCATCTTTTTGTAAAGGGTAAGTCTGCAATCCTAATCACAAGTATCCTCTTTTTGATGATGGATCATTGAGTGTGATCTGAAACGTTGAAACAAAGTAATACACAGTTAGATCCAAAAACACTTCTCTCTTTTCTAAAACCTATTAAAAAAATCCATTTTTATCTTACCCTACAAAAATGGCATTTCAATTTGTGACCTAAAATAATATCTCTTTGGGGTGTTTAAATAGTTCACATGTACATTGTCTATGCTTACATGTTTTGTGCTAATGTCAACCAATGTAGTTGCAAAGGTAGTGGGATTGCATTTACACATTCATCAAATCCATATCGAATGTAACCTACAATAGTGCATTCCATCTTGGCTACATAATTATTGGTGAAGGTTGTTGAATTTGGGTTTACACCTTTCAATTACATTTGTGAAAAAGTTTTTGCAGTTTTTCAACAAATCTATTTTTAAAATATCTAGAAATTATGGCATCCCTAAGCTGCCATTATGGTGCAGGCATTGGGGAATAATAGAAATCCATTTAAAATTATGATATTAGATTGAAATCCTTCTTCCATTATGGCTTGATGGATATCCATACTCTATTCCAATACTCCAATTTTTAGCATAGGCATGGGAGAATGCTGATAGTGGTCATGGAGTTTGGATCTACTACTACCAATTAAATTTGCTTGAAATTTTCATAATATTTTTAGCAAATCCCCTTCGTACATATCCTACAATCATTCCAATTCATGAGACAACATTTCTTTGAGGAATCCTATTGATATGTTCACATGCCTTATCTATTCTCCATCATTTTGTGTACATGTTTATCAGGGTGAATGGAAATATCATAGATCTAATGAAATTCCATTATCTTTATGTTTTGATGAATGTCATACCATGTTTCAAAATCTGTTGATGGCATAGGTTGTGGGAAGTTCACCCAGGCTATAGAATATGGATTTACATCTATGAATTGCATCTACTCAAAAAATTTTGATGTAGGGGCATCGCATTAACTCTTGAGTATAAAGAGCAGTTGGAAGATTAAACTAATTGAATAGAACAACAAACAATAAAAGAGCAAACACTAAACAATCACACAGTGACAACATGAATTATATGGTTCACCATTAATGGCTACGTCCATGGGAAAAATAGGGAAAACTCTATTTTATTATCTTCACAGCAACATATACAATAGTTTTTCATTAGTCTTATCTCATGAGAAATGAAGTCTCATTTTATAGATGCAAGGAACAATGAATAGAGAAAAATGTAGAATGTGAAGGGATGTAGGTCATAGAGACTGTTGGACTTCACCAATTAACAATCTCCCACTTGAAGTCCAATCCACTATTGCAAGTAGTCACTCCTAGAGATATCCCCCCACTTTTCTAGACCTATTGTCACATTTGCACCTAGTCTAAGAGAAGCTATGCTCAACTCGAGCTTCTCCTTTGTGACTACCTTTGTGAGTGCATCAATTGGATTCACACTTTTCCAATTTTAGCTTGCCCTCTTCAAGAACACTTCTAATGAAGTGATATCTCATCTCAATATGCTTTGTTCAATTGTGAAATGATGCATTTTTGGCTAGATGAATGACTGTTGTTGTCACTAAACAAAGTGAAAACATCATGTTTGCAATCCAGTTCACCCAATAAATGTTGCAACCATAAAATTTCCTTACCACCTTCGATGAGGGAAATGTATTTGTCTTTGGTAGTTGAGAGTGCAACCACTTTTTGCAATCTAGAAACTTAACGATTGCTGCCCTAGAAAATGTGAAAACATAACTAGTAGTTGACCTCCTTTTGTCCAATTCACCAGCCATATCGAAATCAACATAAACTTACAATTGTGCATCTTTTCCTCCAAATCTCAAAACATAATCAAAAGTACCCTTGAGGTATCTCATAATCCACTATACTGCATCCCAATGAGCCTTACCTAGATTGCTCATGTATCGACTGACTACTCCCATTACTTGAGCAATGTCTGATTGTGTGCATACCATCGCGTACATGAGGCTCCCAACAATAGATGAGTAAGGCATTCCTTTCATATACTCTTTTTCTTCTTGTGTCTTGGGACACATCTTGGAGGATAGCTAGAAATGATCAGTAAGAGGCATGCTTGCAACCTTTTCACCCTTCATATTAAACTTGTCCAAGAACTTATCAATGTATTTCTCTTATGATAATTTGATTTCTCTTTTCTTCCTATCCTTGATTATTGTCACACCAAGAATCCTCTTTGCTACCCCCAAATCCTTCATTGCAAACTTGTTAGCCAATTTGTGTTTAAGATTGCTAACAAAATTATACTAGTGTCAGTTACTAGCATATCATCAACATATAACAATAACAAAACAAACTCATCATTCTCCAAAACTTTGTAATACACACATGAATTAGATTCACACTTGGTAAACTCTTGTTCAACCATGAAGGAATTGAACTTGAGGTACCATTGTTGATGGGCTTGTTTCAACCCATACAAGCTACTCTTCAATCTACACACTAAATTTTCATGTCCTCCTTTTTCAAAACCTTCCAGTTATTGCATATACAATTCTTCATCTAAGTCAACATGAAGAAATATCATCTTCACATCAAGCTACTCCAACTTAAGGTCATAGATAGTTTCTAGACCCAAGACTACCCAGCTGGTTGTCATCTTCACAACAGGTGAAAAAAAATCATTAAAATTCACACCCTTCTCTTGGTTGAATATCCTTTGACCACTAATATGGCCCTAACTGTATTTTTCCACCATCTTCTTCCTTCAATTTGTAAACCTACCTATTTTTTAAGGCTCTCCAATTTGGTGGAAGATGGACCAAGTCCCATGTGTGGTTTTCCATCAATGAATCCATTTCTCACTATTCATATCATTACAAGTATCTCTTAATGTTACTAGCTTTGCTTGATCAAAGATAAATAGATGATGCACAAAATATCTATATATTAATGGAGGCTTTCACTCCCTAGTGTACCTCCTCAATTGAGGAGCTTGTTCCTATGAAATTCTCTACTCATGACTTCGGTGTTGTTCACTATTTCCCAATCCTTCACTATGAGTGGGAGTTTGAAAATGAGGTGACTCATATAGGGATTGCAGCATGGATATAGAGTTTGGCTATATATTATCAAGTGGTGGTAGACTTTATCCATTAAGTTGCATTAAGCATGAAGTGGACAGTGTAGATAAAATAGGAGGCAAATTTATCATACTGGGTGATAGGTTTAAACTTGAATTCAGTAGAAAGGGAGGGAGTATGGAGGGTGGCACACCTTGTGAAGGAGTTTGAAATGTTTGTGCCAAATTTGGAATGGGTTGCGATTGCATATTAAGCAACAGAGTTGTATTGTCTTGAGGCAGTTGTAAAGTTACATTCAATGGCATAGAGATATTACCTTCCAATGTTCCCTATGGTAGATTTTTTTGTGAATTAGGTGCCACATTTGGATGTGAAAACTACAAAAGTTTATGAAATACATCACTTCCATTGGAGATGTCATCTAGTGGCACAAACTCCTTCACTGACGTCCCCTAATCTTGCAGACCAGGCATTATTTTCTCATTAAAGATTACATCCCTACTGCGAGTGACCTATTTCATAGTGGGATCCCATAGCTGACAATCATATTTTTCATCACCATATCTAACAAAAATGCATCTTTTGGACTTGACATCCAACTTCATTCTTTTCTCTTGTGGAATGTGAAAAAATGCTTCACACTTGAACACACACAATGATTGTAATAAATTCTTCTTCCCAACTACTCCTCCAGAATCTCAAAGTCCAATCAGAATGATGGGCCATAGTTGATCAAATACATAGTTGTATTAACTATTTCTACCCAAAATTCTTTACCCAAACCTGCATTAGAGAGCATGCTGCGAGCTCTCTCCAAGATTGTTCAATTCCACCTCTCAGCTGCACCTTCTCTTGAGCGGTGAAAGGGACAATCTTTATTCATTGTATACCATTATCTGCACAAAAGTTATCAAACACCAAGGAACAAAATTCCCCACCATTATCCATTTTAAAGCATTTAATTTTGTTCTCGGTCTAATTTTTAACTAATGCTTTAAAATTCTTAAACATGCCAAATACTTCATATTTGCATTTCAACATATACACCTAAACTTTTATAGCGCAATCATCAATAAAAGTAACAAAATAATTAGACCCACTAATAGATGTTACCTCCATAGGACCAAATACATCGAAGTGCACTAATTCCAATGGTCTTGCCTTCTTGTCATGTGTCGAGGTGGAGAAGTTGATGCTCTTTTGTTTGCCAAAAATACAATGTTCACACAAGTCTAAATCAAAAAATTTCAAACCTTGAAGTTGATCCCTTTTGTGCAAAATTTCATGTCCTTCTTGCTCATATGCCCAAGCTTCTTGTGCCAAAGCACCATCCCACTGTCCACAACTGCCATCGCAACTTCCACTTTAGCATGACTCTCTAGCACATACAAAGTGCCCAATTTGCTACCTCTTTCAATTACCAAGGCTCCTTTGGTCACCTTCTAAGTGTTTGACTCAAAAGTGATGCTACATCCTTGAGCATCTAGTTGTCCCATAGAAATCAGATTCCTCTTAAGATGAGGAATGTGTCTCACATCCCACAACAACCAATTATTTCCATTTTTTAATTTTAACATTACATCTCCTTTACCACAATGTCACATGGTTCATTGTCACTAAGGTAGACCTTACCAAGTTTGCCTTCTTGATATTTTTTGAAAATTTCCTGGCATGGAGTGGAATGAAAAGAAGCATTGGAATCCAACACCCACACATTAGCTATAGTTTCACTTGTAGACAAAATCAATTCACCTGCATCCTCTTCATATGTAGTATTTACTTCATTTTCCTTTGGCTGATTTTCATCCTTTTTAAATGACCAGTTACAATTCTTTTTGAGGTGACCTAGCTTGTTACAATACCAAAAACCACATTTTTTGCTTCTTGACTTCAATCTCCTACTAGAATTTGATCTTCCTCTATGATTATGCCTTGCTCTTTCTTGTGATCTCCCCCTATTTTTGAAAAACAAAGCCTCTCTGGGTGAGTTACCTTGATGTTTTCTTCTCATATCTTCATTAAGAAGAGTAGTAGAAATATCATCAAATTTTAACATGCCTTCCTTGTTATCAAATCCTTTTCTTCTAAATACTGAGTTACTAATTTTCATAACCACTCTTTCCCAACTATCAGGAAGAGAGCACAAAAGCAAGATGGCTTTGATTTATTTTTCAAAGTTAATCTCTATAGAAATTAGTTGGCTGATTATGGTATTGAATTCATTCAAATGATTGGAAACATTGTTACATCTTCCTTCATCTTCAACTTAAATAATTTATTCATCAAGAAAACCCTATTAGTTGCAGAAGCCCTCTCATATATATCACAAAACTGATCCCATATATCCTTTGTTGTTTTCTCTATTGCAACATTAAATAAGACATTGCTAGATAGGGTAAGGATAATCGTGGCTATAGCTTTCCTATCCAAAATATCCCAATCATCATCAAAAAAAATTCTAGCTTCTTCATCTTTCCCTCCAATGCAATGGAGAGATCCTTTTAGATTAGGAGAGCTCATAATTTTAGCTTCCATATCCCAAACTTTTGACCAAAGAATTTTTTAATTTTTGTCTCTTCCATCCCTGCTCAATTTCTCCACAACTTTTCCTGAGCTCTGATACTAATTGTTGAGTATAAAGAGCAGTTGGAAGATTAAACTAATTGAACATAATAACAAATAATAAAAGAGAAAACACTAAACAATCACACAATGACAACATGAATTACGTGGTTCACTATTAATGGCTATGTCCATGGGAAAAGCAAGGGAAACTTCATCAATCTTATCTCATGAGAAATGAAGTCTCATTTTATAGACACAAGGAACAAAGAATAGAGAAAAGAGAAGAATGTGAAGGGACATAGGTCAAAGAGATCGTTGGAATTCACCAATTAACATTCACGACCTACCTACAACATTTAAGTTTCTAGCCCATGGTTTAAATTTTAAAAAATTTCATTTATTTTTGGGCCATTCTGACCTACCACCAACTGCATTTAATGCCTAATGGAAGATAATACATGAGGTAGGTGATTTAAGACATTGTCTAGGTGTTTCTTTAGGTGTGAAATCAGTTTTGGCATTCAAATAGAAGATTTGGGTGCCTAGTTTGAAATTAAATTAGTTACTGGTTATTTTGACAATTAATGCACTTATTTTTGGTGCCCATGAGGAAGTTTTGAGTGGGATTTTTGGGAAGTTTTGAGAAGAGGGTGGAAAGGAGAGATTAGAAGAGTATGCAAGAAAGACAAAAGAACAAAGAGAAAAAAAGATAGACGGAGGAAGGTTGTGAAGAAGTAATCTAAAACAATAAAGTGTGAGGTGTGGAGAAGAGCACGATGCATGCAATAGTAGTTTGAGAGGAAAGTCTTGTGGATAAAGTTAGAGGGGAGAACATGTGCATTGAAAGAAGATAGAGGAGATTGAAAGAGAGGTATCCTTTCTATTAGAAGTTGAAGATCAAATTGAAGTTATAGGATAAGCGGCAAGGGCACGCAGGTGTTAGAGACCCAAATTCTAGAACAATAAAGAGACTGTATTCTGGAGGATGTGGACTTTAGTCTACAAGCTATAGATGAACATCAACAAAGGTATGATTTGATATGGCTATAAAGAGTGAATGAGTACATGTTAGGTGTATGGACATGCTAGGTAGTTGTGAGGTGTCATTAATAGATAAAGGAGTTCACCATCATCTTAGATGTTCATTTTCTCTTTATGTGTGTGTGTGTGTTTATTGATCTGTAGAAATAGAGTAGATTCTAAGTTATTTGCAACCATTATTGTATTGGATGTGGGTACAAGAAGTGTTTTTGAGTTGTTCTAAGGTTGTCTACAACAAAGGAGAAATAGGGTATCTAGTATATTGATAATTGATAAAAAGAATGTATCTCTATTTTTAAAAAGGAAATAAAAAATGCCAGTTTACTATAGCCATGTTCATGTGATTAATATTGTTGTGTACTTATGGGTATGAGCCTTTTATTTCATGTCATCTTGATAATCTATCTAATGGGTACAAGAAGTGTTTTTGAGTTGTTCTAAGGTTGTCTACAACAAAGGAGAAATAGGGTATCTAGTATATTGATAATTGATAAAAAGAATGTATCTCTATTTTTAAAAAGGAAATAAAAAATGCCAGTTTACTATAGCCATGTTCATGTGATTAATATTGTTGTGTACTTATGGGTATGAGCCTTTTATTTCATGTCATCTTGATAATCTATCTAATGGGTACAAGAAGTGTTTTTGAGTTGTTCTAAGGTTGTCTACAACAAAGGAGAAATAGGGTATCTAGTATATTGATAATTGATAAAAAGAATGTATCTCTATTTTTAAAAAGGAAATAAAAAATGCCAGTTTACTATAGCCATGTTCATGTGATTAATATTGTTGTGTACTTATGGGTATGAGCCTTTTATTTCATGTCATCTTGATAATCTATCTAATGGGTACAAGAAGTGTTTTTGAGTTGTTCTAAGGTTGTCTACAACAAAGGAGAAATAGGGTATCTAGTATATTGATAATTGATAAAAAGAATGTATCTCTATTTTTAAAAAGGAAATAAAAAATGCCAGTTTACTATAGCCATGTTCATGTGATTAATATTGTTGTGTACTTATGGGTATGAGCCTTTTATTTCATGTCATCTTGATAATCTATCTAATGCAGTAATTTATTGATAATCATTAATGAGTTGCATTATGCTTGGAGAGTCATATATGCATATGCATGTGTGATGTTGTTGATTTCATATGTTGTGGAAGTATATTTGTGTATGCTATTTTAACCTATAGCCACAAGTATTAGTGAGAAAGGTGATTGGAGTGACATGCAACAACTGAAAATTGATTACATGTGTTATATCAAAAAATGCCCCTTCGAGGCATTTCCCTCTTAAGGTTTAGCTCCTGGGTCCTTAGAATTCATTATAAGCATCTTGCATGTTAATCTTGAATCCCAATGAGAAAACCCTGAAGTCTTGTGGCACATAGGACCTAGGGTGCTATTTTGATATACCTTGACTCAAAATGGGAGGGTGGACTTGGGCGCTAGCACCCTAATCCTGCCCCATTTTAGGTCAGCCCTAATTTGAAATATCAGTTTGGTGACCGTTACTTAGGTCCCATGCCGACATCTTAAGTTTGAATTATGAAATTCTTAGCGGGAATGTGTGTTGTTGCATATATAAGCATGTTTAGTGTTTCATTTGCAAACTAGAAGCTAACTAGAAGATGATTATGAACTTTTGGCTAACTTATGATTTCAGAGCATTCAAAATATTCATTATTGTAGAGAAGAGCATTGCTATTGTGTTTGTTATTGTAGATTTAGCTTCATCTTCTCATGTGTTGAAGAATCTTCATCTATGTGAGATCTACACCTCTGACGTGACATTTATTTTTGTTTTCACTCATTTATCATTTGGATTTTGCCTCTATCCTGCAGGGATACACACTCTTTATTTGATAATGGTGTTCAAAAGACTTGAATGTCTCTTTGGAGCTTGACTGAGTCAAGCCTTTAAACACCACAAGCTCCAACCACTTTCCATGTGATTACAGGTTACAGGTGTCACATCTTGACAGAGTGGAGTTGCAGGGAATAGTAAGACAGTGTGCAGATTCTAGATCTCTAAAGAAAATGTTTGTTTGGACATGGGTGTTAGTGGTAGTGTCCCCCAAATTTGAAAACATAGAAATCATTGTGATAGTGATAATCAACAACTAAAGAGGCACTGACATCCTAAAAAAGATCTGACCTTGCAATTAGGTGCTAGTGGTAGTGTCCTCCACATTTCCCAAGATAGAAATGGAAGGTATAGTGATTACCAGTGTCGGAAGGAGATCAGGATTCCACAAAGAAAAGAGCACCTTGGATAGGGGCATTAGTGGTAGTTTCCCTAAGTATTTTACATCCTAAACTTTGAAAAATGGTCATTTATTAATCTCTTCCTACTACCTTAGTCTGCAAGGATTTGTCGTAATTCATCAATTTGCTTACTATTTTGCATAATTAGAGTTTTAAGGGTATTTGAGCATTAAATTGAGATATTGATTGATAACATCTGATCTTCCACATCATTCTAAGTGACATCATAACCTGTAGGTGAATCCTCTTGCAAAAGTGTGATTCAACTCTATTGATATGTCCTTGAATGTTTGTTAGGAAAGGAGGATTTAACCCACACATCCATTAAACTCATCATCCCTCCTTTTCCCACTAAACATTTTGGTGAACCCATGTTTATTGAATTTTTCACCTTACTAAGTGTTGTACTCTAGATTTGCATTGATTCATCTTATTGCATTTGAAAATTTACAAAAAAATTGAAAATTTTGAAAAATTTGAAAAAATTGGCATCTTAGGCTTGCATTTTGGTATAATTTTAATTAATTGGCATTTAATTTCATTTAATTTCTATTATTTTCATTAGATCTAATTTAAATTGCAGAAATTCACCCTATTTTAATCATTTGCATTGCATTTTCATGCTTAATTTGTCAAAAATTGCTTGAAATTGTGCATTATTCATAAAAACCTAGTTTTGCATTAGCTAGGATTTGTAGTTAAAATCTTGTTTTAGATTTTACTACCCTTTTCAAACACTCATTTAGGACTGATTTCTAATTGTAGTGTTGCATCATAGTGTCCTCTTTGCAAAAAGTCATGTCTAGGGTTTGAAAATCTTGCATTTTCACTAGATTTGGCCTTATCGTCTCTCTAAAATTGCACTATATGCATGTTATGAAGTATATTGCTGCATTATTGGGTTGATATTAACCTCATTATTCACTTCCCCTTTTTAAATTCTTCACAACACCTCTTCTTCTAGTCATTTGCATTGAAAATTTAAGAAAAGAGTGAAAAATCAAGCATTTTGTATCTTACACATATCTTGCTCCTAGGGTTTGTTCTATTAGTTTGTGCATCAAGCGTTGCATGCTATTGTATGAGTCTTATAACTCTCCACCCTAATATAAATATCCCTTTAAGAAGAAGTAGAAGACTCAAGGGATCTAGTGCTCCTAAAGAACACGGTATTCCTACCTCTGAAAATCCATTGAACACCTTCTTTACAAAAGGAGAGACAAATTTTGCAAGATATCATACCTTCTACAACCACAATGGAAGATAAAATATTTCATGATGTTGAGGACACTATTGAGGTGGTAACACATGTATCTAATGAGAAAATAAACAAACTCGATAAAGAGCTAGCCAATTTTCAAGCATTTGTGGAAAATGAAAGGATAGCAGAAGAAGCTATACATGCGATTCACAACATAAGAGAGTTGATAAAAGAAGGACAAGATGGTGTTAATGTAATTTGAGGATTATTGCATATTGTACAAAATAATGTTATGCCGGTGACTAAATGTATGAATGTTATTAATAATATGTCGTCACCATCTCATACACAAGTATCAGCACCTATACCGACCACTGGAATGTCTACATTCACATCAACAATCTTAACCACTAATGCAAATGCTTGTAGTAATGCTACCACTAGTATTGGAGTATCTAATGGCACTAATTCACAAAATTACAAAGTTGTGGGATTTAACTATCAAAACTTGGCACCTAAGGTGACCTCTTTTATGCATAGCTACTCTCAACCACCTCTCCATCCCACTTATTCTCAACCACCTCTTACATACAACTATTCGCAATCACCTTCCACCTACAATTACTCTCAACCACCTTTCATTTCCACTCACAACCACTCCCCTCAAAATGTCATATGCAGGGCCTCAAATTCTCAAACCGCATCTCCTAATGATGCCCTCTTAAACCAACTCTTGCAAGGCATGACTTCTTTAAAACAAAAGGTGACAAGCTTGACGAATTCTTCACAACCTAATATACCAACTTATCATGCCCATAATCCTTTATCATATGTAATCTTGAGAATTCCTATGCCTGAGAGGTTTGAGACTCCTCTCTTTGAAAAATATGGTGGAAATGGTGATCTTAATACCCATGTGGTAGCATTCATGGCTATGTGTAGTGATTTCTACTTTAAAGAGGACTTGTTAGAAAAACTTTTCCTGTGATCTCTCAAAGATACTGCTTTAGAATGGTTTTTCTCTTTACCTCTGAATTCAATACACGCTTTTTTGCCGATAGTTGATCAATTTTTACAACATTTTCAAGCAAACATTAGACCTCAAGTCTCTTTGATTGATTTAGTTCATTGCAAGCAAGGTCTGAAAGAGAAGTTAACTGAGTTCATTAGTCGGTATCAAGCCCTATATGCACAAATTCAATATCAGATGAAGGATGGGGATGTTCAGAAGGTGTTTATTGGAAATCTACAACCTAACATCCATGATAATATTCTCTTGATGAAGTATACCTCTTTTCAACACCTATTCACTGCCCTTCATGATTATCAGCTTTAATCTAGTCAGTATGAAAACCAAAACTCATCGGATCAAGTTGGTCAATCCATGGGTGGACCTTCACAAAACAACTTTAAGAGGAATAATAAGACCATCAAGGTTAAAGGACAAAATTCAAACAATTTCTCACAAGTATCCACTATCACTAATCTGAAGAGGACACCTTTCCAGAATAGATAACAATAGAGATAGTTTACTCTGATATCTGAATCCTATCATTCTATCATGAATCAAGTTGTGAGTAACAACCTCTTGAAGCTTCCTCTAATTAAACCATTGGATCCTAGTAGAAAGCAAGGACCTTATTTCGATGCTAATACTTTTTGTCATTTTCATCAGCAACAAGGACATGATACTGAATGATGTATGCATCATAAACATGAAATACAAGACCTCATCGACTCGAATATTATACAGGTATCTGGTGTGAATTATAATGGTAATAAGTCAGTTTCTCCTTTGAATCAAAATTTACAGATCTTCACTAATCCCTTCCCTAAGCATACCGATAACAACATGATGGAACAAAATATACTAGAAACAAAAGATGACTATCTGAACTATGATGAGATAATTGCTACAATAGAAGTGGATAAGGAAAATACTGACGTATTACCTCATCCACAAAGGAATGGTATTTATGTTGAGGTTCCTCTTCTATTATCCCTTCAAGGATTGGAAGATAACCAAAATGCATTGGAAAGACAAATAGAACAACCAAAGCTAGAGATTATGACAAAAGAAAAGATTGATAGGGTACAAGGTAGTTCTTCTCCCTATGATAGACGAAATCAACAAAATAAGAGAACTAAAAATTGGAAAAGAGCAAGATGGTTATCATCAGTAGGAAATAATAGTGGTTCTCTTCATAAGAAACAAAAGATTTTGAATATACAAAAAGTTGATGAATAGGCACCGCATGAACTTTCTAACAACAAAGAACACTCTAATAAGAACCACTCAAGCTTTGTACAAAACTTGATAGAGCATCTCTCCAAGATGCTTGCAAGTTCCAAATTTTAGTACGATTCTATTGACAGGTAAGTATTTCTAAACCTTTACCTCTATGTTGTGTTTCCCCCGTGATGTGTTATGTGTTGTTTAGGCCTCCTTGGATGACCCTTGATACTCTTGTAAGGTCAAGGATACCGGGAGACTGCCTCTATTGTGACCCTTCTATTTGTATCATCATTATTCTATATTGCTTCTCCTCTATTTTCATGGTTGTGTGTTGTCTCCTAGGGGCATAGCATTGCGGTTGGTGACCTAGGGGCACCTTCCTACATGACGACCCTAAGGCAATTGTTTCTCCTCTCTTGATTTATTGTTTACATTCCTCTAGTGGTTCTATCTAGCTGGCGGATGACGAAAAACAAACAAGACCGATAAGGACCAAGTGTCCCTTCAGTGAGAAATTAAAAAAATGGACATAGTCCATACATGACAATGGGGTTGATATATATTATCCTATGCTTGGCTAGTAGAATCACTCTATGTGATATTTTGATGATGTCTTATCACACTAACAAACTAGAACAATACTGATGCTCCGTGCACTTTGTTTATCTTGGATCTTGCCTTGCTTATACTCGGTTCTGAGGTCTTTGCGGTATAGGCAGTTATATTTGGGTTCCGAATCCATAGTATAACCTTGGATCTTGATGTGATTATGTTTATGCATTATTTTGATAATGTGATATGGTTATTATCTTATGGAAAGATTTCTAACCTCTTGTCTTGTAGGATATTATGTGTTTGTGGTAACATTCAATGATCGTAAAGTGCATGTCACTTATGGGGGCATGGGCTTTGCAAGAGATCGTGTTTGCTTGTGTGTTTTCTATCTACTGTAACATGCTTCATAGTGGTACATGATATCAACCACCTTAAGGTGGGGGCATATATAAGGTAACTTGTCTGATGATTTTGGTACTAATGAAGCATGTTTGTAAGCCCTCTATGGAGGCAGGATGTTGTATCTCCATGCGAGTGCACATCTTTGTTTTATATAGAAATGAAAAATCCCTTTGTGGAGGAAGGATATCATGCATATCCTTTTATTTTAAGCCCTCTGCAGAGGCTAGGATGGTGTATTTTCTGAGGAGAGTGCACATCCTGTCATTTCTAAAAGTCCTATGAGTAGGCAGGGTTGGTGTATCCTTCCTTAAGTGTGTCTTTGTAGGTTTTCATGGCAAAGCACAACTGTCAGGTGTGCCTGTAATGTGCTTGAGATGGTGGTGAACCTAGCAATAGGCTCCTTCCATCATTTGTTTTCTATGTTTTCTCAGTGTCTTCCATGTGTGTGTGTATGGCATGTTTGTTCCCAAGCATAGTCTAAAGGCTGGACGTGATGAGTCCCTCCTATGCTTTGGGATTTGTATGGCGTATTTGTTCTCAAGTGTAGTCTAAAGACTGGTGGAAATGAGTCCCTCCTACACTCTAAGATTTGTATTGCATGTCTATTCCCCCATATGCAGTCTAAAGACTTGTGGCGATGAGTCCCTCTTGTATTTTGGGTTGTGTGTTTACTTTCCATGTACTTGCATTTGCATTCATATATATGAGAAAATTAAAAAAGAAATAATCATTGCATTTACTATATTCATTGTGTTTTGCATGTCTTCAATACTGTCTTCTTTGTGTTTTGTGTGATGGTAACTATCTTCTCCATGTTTTGCATGCATGTTACTGTCTTCAGTGTGTTTGTTGTGTTTTGACTGTACTTTAATGCATGTATTGGCCTTGCATTTATACATACATTAAAGTGGGGGCTAAATGTTATGTCATAAAATGTCCCCTTGGGGGCTTTTCCCTCTTAAGGTTTAGCTCTCAGGTCCTTAGAATTCATTATAAGCATCTTGCATGTTAATCTTGAATCTTGATGAGAAACCCCTAAAGTCCTGTGGTGAATAGGACCTAGGGAGTGCTATTTTGATAGACCTTGACTCAAAATGGGAGGGTGGACTTGAGCGCTAGTGCCCTAGTCTTGCCCCATTTTAGGTCAGCCCTAATTTGAAATGTCAGTTTGGTGACCATTACTTAGGTCTCATGCCAACATCTTAAGTTTGAATTATGAAATTCTTAGCGGGAATGTGTATTGTTGCATATATAAGCATGTTTAGTGTTTCATTTGCAAACTAGAAGCTAAATAGAATATGATTATAAACTTTTGGCTAACTTATGATTTTAGAGCATTCAAGATATTCATTGTTGCAGAGTAGAGCATTAATATTGTATTTGTGATTGTAGATTTAGCTTCATCTTCTCATGTGTTGAAGAATCTTCATCTATGTGAGATCTACATCTCCGAGGTGACATTTATTTGTGTTTTTAATCATTTATCATTTGGATTTTGCCTCTATCTCGTAGGGATACACACTCTTTATCTGACAACAGTGTTCAGAAGACTTGAATGTCTCTCCAGGGTTTGACTGAGGCAAGCCTCTAAACACCACAACCCCCAACCACTCTCCTTGTGATTATAGGTTATAGGTGTCGCATCTTGATGGAGTGGAGTTGCAGGGAATAGTAAGACAATGTGTAGATTCTAGATCTCTAAAGGAAAGGATTGCTCAGACATGGGCGTTAGTGGTAGTGTCCCCTAAAGTTGCAAACACATAAATCATTGTGATAGTGATAATCAACATCTGAAGAGGTTCTGACATCCTGAAAAAGATCTAGCATTGGACTTGGATGCTAGTGGTAGTGTCCTCCGCATTTCTTGAGATAGAAATGGAAGGTACAGTGATTACCAGTATCGAAAGGAGATTGGGATTCCACAGAGAAAAGAGCACCTTGGAAAGGGGTGTTAGTGGTATTTTCCTCAAGTATTCTACATCCTAAACTTCAAAAAATGGTTAATTATTAATCTCTACCTACTACCTTAGTTTACAAGGATTTGTCATAATTAATCAATTTGCTTACTATTTTGCATAATTATGGTTTTAAGGGTATTTGAGCATTAAATTGATATATCAATTTATAACATTTGAGCTTCCACGTCATTCCAAGTGACAGCGTAACCTATAGGTGAATCCTCTTGCAAAAGTGTGATTCAACTCGATTGATATGTCCTTGAATGTTTGTTGGGAAAGGAGGATTTAATCCACACATCCATTAAACTCATCATCCCTCCTTTTCTCGCTAAACAACATTTAGTAGAACATTACCTGCAACAACATCTAGATGTTTGATAGTAGGCTCTTTGCAGCAATTAACTACTTCTAATGACTATGTATGGTAAGGAACTAGTGCCATCTTGGCATTGTAGGTGGCCTATGGCATCATCAGCATCGTATCAAGGCATGCTACAACTATGGGAAGAAGTATATTGTTTGTGGTTTGGAGTTAGTTGAAGCTTGATAGGAAAGAGGTTGTGTGTGGGTGTGTCCCTATAGAAAAAAATATTGCAACTAGAAGAGTTGTGGTGAGTAAGGATGTAGTGAGATGTTTCCAAGAGGAATGATGGTAGAGACTACAATAGTCATTGGTAGAATGGAAGGAGTATTGGAAGTTGTAAAAGGAATGCAAGATAGAGTGGAAGCCCTTGAGGGGAATTAGAGAAGAGACCAAGTTCATGAAAGAGCTGAAAATTATAGTGAAGATGAGGATGGAGTTGAGACAACAACACAAAGAAATGAGAATTCTTGTGATGAAATGAATGCAAGAGAAAAGAGACTCCTTGAAGCTATCTCAAAAATTAGAAAAGGAGCAAAGATGGAGTTGTCGTGCTTTTGAGGGATCCTAGAACCAAATGAATTAATTGATTGGATAACTAAGATTGAGGAATATTTTGAGTTTAATGAGATATAAGATCTAAGGAGAGTGAAGGTTGCACAAACTGGTTAAAGGGGCATGTTGCAATTTGGTGGAAGGAGGTCCAAGCAAAAATAAGAAGAAAGGGTAGAGGGAAAATCACCAAGTGGGATAAGATGGTGAATAAGATGAAGGATAAATTTCTACCAAGTGACTATGAACTTGAGTTGTTTAAGAAATTACAAAACCTATGGCAAAGGGAGATGAATGTGAAAAGATACACTGAAGAGTTTTATAAAATTTCTATCAAGTCAGGGCATAATGAGTTGGATCATGAGAAGGTAGCTCAATATATTAATGGATTGATTATGAACATTTAGGATGAACTAAGCATGATAAAATTGTGGACTATTGAAGAAGCATATCAGTATGCTTTGAAAGCTGAAAAAAACTAGCAAGAAGGCAACAAGGAATAACAAAAGGTAGAGGTGGATTTGACAAAGGACAAATGCAAAGAAAATGTAACCAAGATGAGGGGGGAAACACTATACATAGTAAAAGAAATAGTTTTGAGGAAAGAAGGTCAACCTACTTATCAGAAGATGAAGGTACATTTAGTCAGAAAAGAAATAAAGGATTCTAGGGTGAATTCTTCAAGTGCAAGGAAGTGGGCCACAAAGTAGCCAAATGCACATAAATATAGTAGTATAGTAGTAGAAGAAGTGGAGCCCAAAATCATGTGACTTGGACAATTGAAGGGATCAATTCTACACTTGATTACATGAGAGAACTAGAATATGAAGAAGCCCTTATGATGAATAGAACATTGCTTAAACCAACAAGAAAGGAGATTGAACCTATGAAGTGAAGGAGTCTTTTTAGGACCATGTGCAAGGTGAGAAGTAAGTGTTGCAAAGTTATAATTGATAGTGGAAGCACTAATAACTTATTTTCTTTTGAGATTGTACAAAATTAGGTCTAAGAAGGGTAGCTCACCCTAATCCACACAAAGTGTCATGGTTACAAAAAGGACATCAAGTATTGGTTAACCAACAAGGTTTAATGGACATCTAAATAGGCACCTATGAAGACCAAGTATGGTGCAATGTAATGCCTATGGATTTATGTCATGTACTCTTGGGATTGCCATGGTAGTATGATAGAAGAGTTGTACATGATGGTAGGACAAATATTTATACTTCGATAAAGAATGGGAGAAAGCATACTCTCACTCCCTTGACAAGCCAAGAAGGAGGGATGGAAAATGGCCCAAAAACATTGTTATTGATAGGTAAGGAATTCTTAAGAAAAATTGAATTTGAGGTTGCATGTGTTGTTGGTTTGATTCCCAAAGAATCACTAGTAGATGCAAGAAAAGAGCCTATATGTGAGGCAACAAGTGGTGTTACAATAATTTTTGAGAAGTTGTAAGTACCTGCAATAAAGGAAGTTGATAGTGCATATGTGTATACTAACAATGAAGTCTCTATAGTATTGCAATTGAAGGTAGAAAGTGAACAAGGTGCTATAAGATGAAACAACTAGTGAAAACAAAGAGGTACTACAAGCAGAACATGCAAGGATACCAAAGAACCTTTTTGTGTGAAGAATTTCTTAAAGGAAGAGAATAAATTAGGAATAGAGGACATGGAGACACAAGTTGTTAATTTGACAAAGGAAATCCTACTATTGGAAGAAGAGGATAATGGAGAGAACCATGAAGAAGTAAAAGATGAGAAAGAACAAGTTGGACAATATATGCTCAACTTACAGGACATTAATGGGTACAATACTATAATAGAAATTGGTGATGAGGAAGTGAAAGTTGTAGTTGAGACTGATTAATATAAATGTGAAGGGGAACTAATGGAAGGATTGTTATACACCATACTAATTGAGAATGTGGAAAAAGAATGCATGAGTAGAGGAATGGTGAATGGAGTTAAGGAGGAGAAAAATGGGTATGTGGAAATCTATTGGAAGGAAGAAATTTATGTTAACAACACTACAATACAAGGATTAAGTTCATTTTTAATGTTTCCAAAAGAAGGATGAACATATATCTATTGAATAAAAAGGTCCTTGCAAGGTTGCAACAAAAGATGAGAGAATATAGAAGTAGTGAACCTACTTGGCAACCACAAGATAGTAATACACCAAAGTAGCAGTGTGTTGTATGTGGAGGTGAGGAAAATGACATTAATCTCTTGAGTGAAGGTAGATCCATTAGTAGTAGTTTGTCCATCCCGAGCAAACCACCATTGGGAGTTGATTTTACAAGGAAAAGTAAGAGATTTGAGATAATGGAGAATAATAAATATGTTGGATATATGAAAGAGGTTTAGTTGCATATCATACAAGATGATTAAGAGGAGACATGGCTTGTGTTAAAATTCACAAAGGTGGAATAAAGATATGGGATTTCTATTGCAAGTTTACCTATAGCAACATAGGCTATGACCTGCAACAACAAGGTTGCTAACCTGTAGCAACATACAATTTTGGCGGTGACCAAGGGCACACAAATATTTTTTGTAACCATAGGTGTATGATGTAGGGGCATCGCATCCATGACCTACATGTAATATTTAAGTTTCCAACCCATGATTTATATATAAAAATTTTCCACTTATTTTTGGGTCATTTTGACCTACCATCAACCGCATTCAATGCCTAACTAAATAAAATACATGAGGTAAGTGATTTAAAACATTGTCTAGGTGTTTCCTTATGTGTGCAATTAATTTTGGTGCCTAGTTTGAAATCAAATTGGTTATTGGTTGTTTTGACAATTAATGCACTTATTTTGGTGCTCATAAAGAAGTTTTGAGTGGGATTTTTGGGAAGTTTTGAGAAGAGGGTGACAGGAAGAGAACAAAGTAGTATGTGAGAAAGACAAAATAACATAGAGAAAAAAGATAGATGGGGGAAGGTTGTGACGGAGTAGTTTGAAAAAACAAGAGTGTGAGGTGTGGAGAAGAGAAAGATGCATGCAGTAGTAGTTTGAGAGGAAAGTGTTGTGGATGAAGTTGGAGGGGACAACAGGTGCATAGAAAGAAGATAGATGAGGTTGAAAGAGAGACAACCTTTCTATTTGAAGCTAAAGATCAAATTGAAGTTGAAAGATAAGAAGCAAGGGCATATTGGTGTTAAAGAGCCAAAATTCTAGAATGATAAGGAGATTGTATTGAGGATGTGGAGTTTAGTCTACAAGTTGTAGATGAATAACAATGGAGGTATTATTTGAGATGGTTCCAAAGACTAAATGAGTACATGTTGAGTGTATGGACATGCTAGGCAGTCGGTGAGGTGTCATTGATAGGTAAAGGAGTAGACCATCATCTTAGAAGTTTATTTTTTCTTTGTGTGTGTGTGTGTGTATTGACTTGTAGCAATAAGGTAGAGTTATAAGTTATTTGCAACCATTATTATATTGGGTGCAGGTGCAAGAAGTGGTGTTGAGCTATTGCAAGATTGTTTCCAGCAAAGGAGAAACATGGTATCTAGTGTATTGATGACTCATAAAAGGAATGTCTCTCTATTTTTAAAAAAGGAAATAGAAAATGTAATTTACTATAGCCATGTTCATGTGATGAATATTGATTTCTGCTTGTGAGCATGAGCCCTTTATTTTATGTCATTTTTCTAATCCATCTAATGCTATAAGGTAATTTTGTGTGATATATTGATAAGTGTGTGTGAGTTGTATAATTCTTGGGGAGTCATATATGCATGTGTGTGTGTGTTGTTTTAATATGTTGTGGAAGTATATTTATGTATGTTATTTTAACTTGGAACTACAAGGATTAGTGAGAAAGGTTATTGGGGTGACCTACAACAACTAAAAATTGATTACCTATAGCATAAAATTACCTACATCAATGTCTAGATGTTTGAGAGTTTACTATTTTCAATAATTAACTACTTCCAATGACTATGTATGGTGAGGTTAGTCTCATCTTAGCACTACATGTGACCTATGGTGCCATTTGTTTCTAATGTTTTCTCATCAACGGGTAAGTGCACAAAGATGAGGGACCAAAATGGGGTCTTAAGTTGCCACTTTTTTTCTGAAATAACGAAACATTGATGTTGGATGAGAAATTGAAGATAGCTACACTCAAAATTTGAAGATGGAACGAAAACAAGAGTTGTAGTGCTCTGAATCTAGTTTCTAAACTACTATTTTTTTCCAAAAATGGTTGAGATTAAGGGGTTCAAAAAGGGGGAGCACACAAATTGGTCATGTTTTTCTCAAAAAAACATAACATAGCGTTTGATGTGCTCCCCCTAAAATGTTAACTTTTTTTTAGTATTTCAATAATCGCTCTGGTGAGAAATTAGGTAACATCACGTAGTTTATCCCTGATTTTTCTGATAATTTTTTAATGAATAATTAATTTTTTAGTAATTTTTAAAGTGGACACATCCTGAAAAACAGAAATTTGAGCATGCTTCCCCCTAAAATGTTTGAAAACTAATCAAAAATCATTTTTTTTTGAATTCATGTAGAATGGAGTCTAGTTTCTAAAAATATAACTTATTTCAATTTTTGATAAACGGTTTAAAAAAAGTCAAAAATACTAGACACTGGTTTTTGACAAAAACTAGACACACTTACAAAATAAATTCAAGATGAAACACTAAAAATACTCAAAATGTGAAAAAAATTATATGGTTAGATAGCTAATAGAGAGCTTAAGATTATGGTGGTATTTTTTTAGTTTTCATTGAAAAAAGTGCCATCCTGATGGGGAGCACGCTCCAGATTTTGCTAAAAATTGATAAAAACATGTCAAACAAAGCTAAGCATAACACAAGTGTGTTATAACATGCTCGCGTTATTATGAGCATAACTAGCAATACACATTCTAATTGAATTTACTTGAAAGTTTCTAAAGCCTTTCCAACAAATCCATTTTTCACATATCTTGCAATCATTGCATTCCATTATAGAACATCTCTTTGAGGTGTTACGTCATACAAATGACATTTCTTGTCTATGCTTCCACACTTTACATACATGTCTACAAGGGCAGCTGCACTTCCTATCATCTCTCTCACTCTATTTCTCTCCCCTCTCTATGTCCTACCCTTTCTCTAAGTCTCTGCTTCCCTCCCCTCTCTACCTCCCACCTTCTCTCTCACTCTCTTCTTCCCTCCCCTATCTACCTTCTACCCTCTCTCTCACTCTCTACTTCCCTCCCCTATCTACCTCCTACCCTCTTTCTGAGTCTTTTCTTCCCCCGCCTCTCTACCTCCTACCTTCTCTCTCACTCTCTTCTCCCCCTTCCCTCTCTCCCTCTTATCCTCTCTCTCACTTTCTACTTCCCTCCCATGTCTACCTCCTACCCTCTCTCTCAGTCTTTGCTTCCCTCCCTTGTCTACCTCCTACCCTCTCTCTTCTTCCTTCCCCTGTCTACCTCCTACAATCCTCTCCCACTCTCTACTTTCCTCATGTCTCTACCTCCTATCCTCTCTCTCACTTTCTACTTCCCTCCCCTCTCTACCTCTCCTCCTCATTCTTCCCATCCAATGAAATTTCATAAATTATCTTGTTTCCATTTCATCATCCCAATTTATATCCTCATCCATCTTTACATGTCCTATTTTTCTTGTTTCCATGTTCTTTGTCAACAAAGGAGAGAGAGAGGGAGGAAAAGGGAGAGAGGATGGAGATGGAGGGGAGAGAAAGGGGAGAGATACTTGGTGATAGAGAGAGAGAGAGATAGAGAGTCCTAGTTTTCTTGTTTTGGAGTTAGAGAGAGGGTGGGTCGGGTTAATGAGTTTAGGGTTGCTTAAGTTTAGGGTTTAGGGGAATTATTTAGGGTTTAGGGGTTTAGGGCTGCTCAAGTTTATGGTTTATGGTTTAAGGGTTAGGATTTAGGGGCATTATTTAGGGTTTTGGGGTTTTGGGAGAGAAAGAGGTTTAGAGTTACTCAGGTTTAGGGTCATTATTTAGGGTTTATGAGCTTAGGGTTGCTTAGACCTTTAGGGACATTATTTATGGTTTATGAGTTTAGGGTTGCTCAAGTTTAGGGTTTAGGGTTTAGGGTTAGGGTGTAGGGGAATTATTTAGGGTTTAGGGGTTTATAGTTTCTCAAGTTTATGGTTTAGGGTTTAGGGGTTAGGATTTAGGGGTTAGTGATTTAAGGTTTCTCAGGTTTAGGGTTTAGGGTTTAGGGGTTAGGGATTAGAGAGAGAGTGTGTGTGAGGGGATCAATAGCTATTGGGAGAGATAGGGAGATAGAGGTTTAGAGTTGCTTCCAGGGTTTTGGTTTAGAGGTTTGGGGTTTAGGGGCATTATTTAGGGTAACTTAAGGTTTATGTTTTAGGGGTTAGGGGTTAAGGTTTAGAGGTTTAGGTTAGGGTTTAGAGAGAGAGGACCGATAGGGAGATATAAAGGAGACTGAGGGGGGACATAGGGAGATAGAGGGTGAGGGACATGGGCAGAGACATAGGCAGAGAGATTGAGAGGTAGAGGGATGATAGAGACAAGGAGATAGGGTTTAGGGTTGATCATATTTAAGGTTTAGCCCAATTAGGAGTTTACAGAGGGAGAGATATGGAGATAGAGGGTGAGGGACATGGCCAGAGACATAGCCAGAGAGATTGAGAGGTAGAGAGATGATAGAGACAAGGAGATAGGGTTTAGGGTTGATCGGATTTAGGGTTGATCGGGTTTAGGGTTTAGCCCGGTTAAGAGTTTAGAGAGGGAGAGATATGCAGATAGAGGGTGAGGAACATGGCCAGAGACATAGCCAGAGGGATTGAGAGATAGAGAGATGATAGAGATAAGGAGATAGGGATTTAGGGTTGATCGGGTTTAGAGTTTAGGGGTTAGTAGTTTAGAGAGGGAGAGATAGGGAGATAGAGGGTGATGGACATGGCCAAAGACCTAGGTAGAGAGATTGAGAGGTAGAGAGATGATAGAGACAAGGAGATAAGGGTTTAGGGTTGATCAGGTTTAGGGTTCATGGTTGGTATATATGATGTATAGAATGGTGTAAATGACTAACATATTGGTGCTTATGATGTTCTGATGGCTCCTGTGGCTGGCAGAGGGTAGAATGACACCTGTGACTGGTTGGGTGTAGAATGATGTTTGTTATTGATTGGTAGGTGCTACTAAGGAGCATATTAGCACATACGATATACAAAATGGTGCAAATGACTAACAAATTGGCACTATGATCTTCTAATGGATCTTGGTGAGGTATTTGTTTGATTTTGATTACTTTTGGGATCATTTGAGATGGAGCTTAGATTGATTTGGGATGGAGTTGGGATGAAATAGATTTGTTTAGGGATGATGAGAGGTGAAAAGGACTAGATTAGGAATGATTTGGGAATGATTAGAATGGTTTTAGGGATGGTTTGAAGTGGTTTAGTGCTGATTAGGGAATGATTAGAATGATTTAGGAATAGTTTAGGGATGGTATTTGAGATGAAATCTAGGTTGATTTGAAAATGATTAGGGATGAAGTTAAATTGATTTGGATGTGATTTGGGATGGTGTGAAGTGGTTTAGGGCTGATTAGAAGTGGTTTAGGGATGATTAGAGATGAAATTAAATGGATTAGGGATGATTTGGGATTGATTAGGAATGAACTTGGTTGGACTGAAAGCTTAATGTTTTCATGAACTTTCACATTATAGAGATTGGGAGAGATAGACAGATAGAGGTTTAGGGTTGCTTCCAGGTTTTATGGTTTAGGGGTTAGGGGTGTATGGGTTTAGCCCGTTGCTCATTTTTAGGGTTTAGGGGCATTATTTATGGTTTAGAGTTTATGGTTTAGGGGTTAGGAGTTAAGGTTTAGAGGTGTAGGTTTATGGTTTAGGTCATTAGGGGAAATTTACATTAAAAAATGGGCCTCCTAAGGATGACATCATCAGCTTTTTGAGTTATCAAAAATCAACTAAAAGATGACATCAACCATTACGGTGACATCATCCAAAATAAAAATTAAATTATTTATTTTATAAAATAAAACTTTCTAAAATCCTTTGAATTAACTCGTGATGGTTAATTTAACTCTACATATCCTATTCTATCTCAATCATCTTTCTAAATAATAAAGATTTTTTTTATTTTTTTTATTTATATTCTTAAGTTCTATTATATAAATTATTATGTTGTCTAAAAAATACTTTCATTCTTTAGGAAAAAGAAAATCTAAAAAGCATTTCAAAAATATTTCAAAAAATCTTTTCTTAAAAATTTCCTTTTATTCCTTAATAGAATTAAAAATCATAAAACCTACTATAAACATATTTAATATATTAATTCTAAATCTATAAAATCATAAATTTAAATATATATAAAATTATAAATATATAAAATCATTAATCTATATATATATATAATGATAATATGAAACTTGATTTTATATATAAAATTTATAAAAATAAAATATAAAATATAAAATACAATATCTAAGCTATTTGTACTTTGCTACTATTTATAAATAATATAAACATGTTTATTTAAATAAACATACCTAAAAAAAAATAGATAAATATTTTAGAGCTACATTCAAATTTTTTATTTAGTACTTTTTTGAAGCTAATTTAAATTTTATATACTAAAAAAAAATTATTTACAAATAAAAATTCTTCTCTCACAAATTTTTTCTATTAGCTAGAGAGAGTACCAAAAAGAATAACAGTTCACCAAGAATCACCAGGACAGAGGCAAAGCCTCACATCAAACCACAGTATCAACTATACAGATATACAAGATCATGAACAATAGCCAAACACTAGTGCAGAATATCAGGGTAAGTATCAACCCACGAGGTCCAACCGAGTGGGCCTTCCATCCAGACAATGTTCTTCCTCTCCTGAATTTGGGCCAGCATAAAGATCTCTTCCTTTCTCGTATTTTGGTTCCTTTTGATCACCTGGTTCAGTCTCCATAAAGTGTCCTCGAACATTTGCTGATCATCCAGAGTCTTATGCCACTGGTAACCATACTTGAGCTCATAAATAAAAAATGTGGCTTGACCATCTTTGAGGAACTTCTTGAGCTTTTCCTTCTCGATCATAATAGTAGTTTGAACCTGCAAGAAGATTTTAAAATAAGTGAGTTTACGAAAACACTCAGTAAGATCCCTTGGCTTACCTTGGTATTTCTCTTCATTCCTGCACTTCCAGATCTGCCAAAGAATGTTAGAAAAAAATTGCATCTTTACTAATACCATTAATATACCCAGTAACCATCTGAAGAATGTTAACATTAATAGGATAAACAATACCAAAGAGTCTCCAATTTTCTTTAGCAAAAAGATAGTCAAATAAGATATGCCTACCCAAATCAGGCATTCTACAGATACTACAAACATCAGTAGAATGAGAGTCACTTCTGATCGGTAATCTATCAAGTAAAACCAGCCACTTAAAACATTGAATTTTAGGCTCAACAGGGCTTTTCCAAATACTATCCAGCAATTTATTCCAAGAATTATCATCAAAAGAACAATACCAAACTTTATTAATATGTTCAAGAATATCACCATTGTGATCAATAATTTTATAAATGTTCTTAGCTTTAAGCTTATCTAAGACAATACCATCCGGCCACTTGCACTTAAGGAATCTGTGCGAATCAACATGGCAAGTGGCAGGGATATCCTTAGCAGCAAGAATAATCAGATTATAAGTCTTCTTGTGAGAATCAGGTAAGTTAAATCTGCACTTGAGATCAGCCCAAGGAATAAGACTGTCATGTTCAAAAATATCAGCAAATTGAGTAATACCAGACTTAGCCCAGAACCTAGCAGAGCATCCCTGATAGAGGGCTAGGGATTTATCATTAATGCTCAAGTTCCACCAAATGGACTTCTCACCATAGAGATAATTATCATTATGGAATTCTTTATTGGTAATATACAACTAGACATGTTCCCAGGCCCGCCAAATGGATTTAAATATGGCAGAACCCTGAACAACAACCAAGAATTTACCAACAATCAAGTCACAGAAAGGGAGATTCTTCCAAGAACTGGTTTTCTTGGGATAACCTCTCTCAATGTTATGTCTAACCAGCACTTTCCAAGGACTGTCACCCTCTAGAGAATGAAAAATCCATTTGGCGGCAAGAGCAATTCCTTGTAACTTAAGATCTTTCAGCCCAAGCCCTCCCAGGGTCTTATCCGTATGACACCATTTCCAATTAACACTATGACATTTTTTATTACCTTTACCATCTGACCAAAGAAAAAATCTAATGGCTTTTTGAATTTCAAGAATTTGATAATTACTAAACAGCCACGCAGAAGAATAATAAATATTATAAGAGGACAAAAGCTTTTGGCAAACTTGAATTCTCCCAGCAAGAGACAAAGATCTATTGTGCCATTTATTAAGCTTATTCATAATCTTAGCCTTAACCCAATCCCACATATCCTTAAGAGAAGGATCAACCGAGTAAGGGATACCAAGATACTTAACAACTTTATTAGGACCACCCCATTGATAATTATAATGGGAAAACCAACTAAGAGGTTGCTCATCCCAGCCCAAACAAATAGACTTAGCCTGGGAGATACAAGCTCCAGAGATGGTGCAAAACAAATCTAATTTAGCTTGCAAATTTAAAAAATTGTTATTAGAGAGCTCAAAGAAAAGAGCAGTATCATCAGCAAATTGGCTATTTAAAATCTCATCATAGTTAGGGAGGTAAAGGCCCCTGACTTCCAGGGACAGAGTATTATCCCTAAGAATATAATATAAAGCTTCAACAGCAATGACAAAAAGAGTAGGAGCTAACGGGTAGCCTTGCCTTATAGATCGCCCGAGAGGGAAAGGATTAGACAGAGAACCATTAATCTCAATTTGGGCAAAAGCATCACTGAGAAGAATTTGAACAGCACTGCAAAAGTAAGGAGGAAATCCAAAAGATTGAAGCATCATGATTATAAACTTCCACTCAACCCTATCATAGGCCTTCTCGAAATCAAGAAGCAAAACAATAGAGTTTTGATGAGAGCAGTTAGCCCAATCCATGGCTTCACAGGCCGTGATAAGATTCTCAAGAATATATCTACCTTTAATGAAGCCAGTTTGGGTAGAGCTAACAATCTTAGGAAGAATGTGAACCAACCTAAGGGCTAACACTTTGGCTAGAATTTTATAAGACACATTAAGAAGGGTAATAGGCCTCCAATTTCTAATAAGAGTCTTATCCCCATCCTTGGAGAGAAGCTTAATAATTCCCCTGTTAATCTCAAAGCCAAGAGATCCACCAATCATAGCCTCATTGTACAATTCCAGCAAGTCTTTACTGATCCAATTGATGTTAGCTTTGTAAAACTTGACAGAGAGACCATCAGGCCCAAGGGCCTTATCATCCTTAAGGGACTTAATAGCCCCAACAATTTCATCAATAGAAATAGGAGTGGAAAGGAATAGGCAATCAGCTGATTCCAGCTTATTCGGGATAAGAACCTTGCAATTAATTCTAGCCACTTCAGCTTCCCTAGAATCCTCAAAGGAAAACAAATTACTGTAATAATCAGTAAAAGTAGTCATAATACTAGCAGGGTCTGAAATTTCTTGATCATTAATAACAAGTTTGTCAATAGATTCTTTGATTTGTTTATGCTTAAGAAGGTTAAAAAAGAATTTCGATCCTCTATCACCATGATGGATCCAATTAGCTCTCGACCTGATTTTAGCACCTTGGATCTTAGATTGCTAGTGCCTACTAAGAGCATCTTTAGCCAAGAGCACCCCTTTAACAAGGTCCAGGTTAGAGGAGTCAGATTGAACCTCCATCTCAGCTTTCTAAAGATCAGAATAGAGCCATTTCTCAATGAATCGATAATCTTTAGCAAATTTTTGACCTATAGTTTGAAGAAAATTTTTCCAAGATAAAAGGTTAGCCTTCCATCTATTAATCATGGAGGAGTCCTTAAATTGGTTAAAATTTCTGATAATTTGAATGGCACAAAGAATATCCTCATTTTGAAGAAGCTTAGTATTTAAGATAAACTTACCGCAAACAGGCTTCTGCCTAATGGGAGCAACATTAAAAATAACATGAGCAAAGATGGGATGATGATCAGACAAAGTAGTAGTAGAAACCAAAACAATATTACCATTATGATCAGGGATGAAGGAGAAAAAATCTTTGTTACCATAAAAATGATCAAGCCTAGAATATATCCTAGCATGCCCTTGCTGGAAATTGCACCAAGTGTGCCATAATCTAGGATTATTCTCTTTGTTATTAGCAAGAGGATTGAATAAATTTTTTGAGCAAATAAAATTAGACTAGTGCACATTCTCACAATCCTTCCATTTGAAGGGATTACCCCCAATTTTATCCATTTGGGATTCAATCATGTTGAAATCCCCTCCAAAAAACCAAGGAATATCAGGCAGGGAGGCAAGCCACTTCCAAAGGGAGATTCTATCTTTGACATCATTAGGAGCATAAATAGAGTAGAATCCAATCGGATTATTGTCAAAATTCATAGTAAACCAAACAGCCCTTTGACAGGGAGAAACTCCATTGTTAATGATGAGGGAACTCCATTTAGGATTGACAAGAACAACAATGCCCCCTTTACCTCTGTTATGATTAGAATGAAATTTGATAGCATCATACCAGATATAATTAAGATTGGTTTCAAGAGTGAAACCAGTGGACTTAATTTCTTACATCATGAAAATATCAACAGAATTAAATGAATTTAACACATGCTTAATCACAAACTTTCTGTCAGGAGATTCGAGCCCCCTAATATTCCATGAAAGACAATTCATTGAGATCCAAAGATAGGGGTAGAGCACGCATCAACATCAAGGCTTAAGCCAGAATTATCACTAGTTTTCTTAGTCACTGGTTTATTCTTGGATCCAAGAGGCCTACCACGCCTTTTTGAGGCAGGATCCTTAGATTTAGGATCCACTTCATAGTCTGAGGATTCAATGTCCATAGCCAAAGAAGTACCCTGAGTAGGAATAACTTCTACTATGAACTCCTCCTCATCAATTTCTTTAAACTCCTTTGGCGGCAATTTTCGAGCATTAGAAACAGGCTTGGTGGAATTAGCAACAATCATATCAGAACTCTGCGAAGGAAAAGTGTAAGTAGGAGGGACAGAAACAACATTAGGGATTTTTGGCAATGGTTTGCTAGAATTATTCCCTTTTCATTTCTTGTTCCTAACCACAATAAAACCATCATCTAATTCAGGGCCCGAAACCTTTGGGGGAGGAGGTAAGAGCAAAAGATTAGCCAGAGGGGTATTCTGGATAATAATAGGAGGCCTGGGAGGACTCATGGAAGAAGAATCAACAGCAGAGGGAATCGATGAAGGGTTACTCGACTGATTAGGGTTATTAATGGGTTTGGCTGATGGTTTCTTAATAATAGGACAGTCCTTTCGGAGGTGACCTTCTTTTCTACATAAAAAACAAGCATTTAAACCACCTAATATTTCAATAGGGCAGACAAAACACTCATTAAGCACATTAACAAAGATCTCAGGAGGAATTTCTTTACCAGGGAGAAGCGAGATGAGAACCCTAGCATCCATATGAGGGACAAGCCTCACCGTGTCGTCCATCCTAAAAGTTTTTCCCATGGATTCTAATAGCTGGGGCAAGAAACGCCAGAGAAAGGGAGGGACATTTTTGACCAAGATCCATCTGGGAGCAGACAAAGCCATCACCTCTTCATGGGCAGCCTCGGGGGTCCAGGCCAACGCACAGAAAGAGGTTGAACCAACAGACCAATATTGCTTTTTTAACACCTCTTTCTGAGCTTCATTATTCGCAAAAAATATAACAAATAAACCCTTTTGAATTTGTTTGCAAAAGGAAATGTGAAAACCAAGCTTGATATTCCAAAAATTATAGAACCAGTCATCCAAAAACTTACGGGGAGGACATTTATCAACCTCAACAGCCGCAAAGAAAATAGTAGTATCTTTAAGTCTATTCTTCTCTTTAACAATTTCTGCAATCATCTCTGAATTGGGATTTAAAGAGAATGGTACCAGGGAAGCCAAAGGGGTCTTACCAGTTGGGGCGGCCTCATTTGCATCAAGACTGGCAACCACAAACCTAGCTTTGGCATTGACAATACCTGCAGACTGAGCCACCGCCTCTGAAAAAGTTTTGGGCTTGAAGGCGGTGGAAGTAGCAGGAGGAGAAGAGCCATTGTTTTTTGGTTAAGGACCAGCTTTTGTCGTAGCTGAGGCAGGTACAGAGGATGCCAAGCTATTAAATGTGTTACCTGCTGAAAATGTAAATTGCAGATTAGAATTAGAGGGAAAGGTTTGAGTAATAGCACCTGATGTAGTTGCATGCGCGGGGACCTCCATCTGTCCTCCACCATCGACCGCCTTTCCTTTCGGTGATGCCACCTTGCCGGCAGCGAAACCCTAAAGCTGAAAACCGTTGACGAAGAAAATACCGAAAATGAAACTTTTCATATGTACTTATTTTGATAGTGTTTGATGTGCTCCCCCTAAAATGTTAACTTTTTTTTAGTATTTCAATAATCGCTCTAGTGAGAAATTAGGTAACATCATGTAGTTTATCCCTGATTTTTCTGATAATTTTTTAATGAATAATTAATTTTTTAGTAATTTTTAAAGTGGACACATCTTGAAAAATAGAAATTTGAGCGTGCTTCCCCCTAAAATGTTTGAAAACTAATCAAAAATCATTTTTTTTTGAATTCATGTAGAATGGAGTCTAGTTTCTAAAAATATAACTTATTTCAATTTTTGATGAACGGTTAAAAAAAAGTCAAAAATACTAGACACTGGTTTTTGACAAAAACTAGACACACTTACAAAATAAATTCAAGATGAAACACTAAAAATACTCAAAATGTGAAAAAAATTATATGGTTAGATAGCTAACAGAGAGCTTAAGATTATGGTGGTATTTTTTTTAGTTTTCATTGAAAAAAGTGCCATCCTGATGGGAAGCACACTCCAAATTTTGCTAAAAATTGATAAAAACACGTCAAACAAAGCTAAGCATAACACGAGCGTGTTATAACATGCTCGCGTTATGATGAGCATAACTAGAAATACACATTCTAATTGAATTTACTTGAAAGTTTCTAAAGCCTTTTCAACAAATCCATTTTTCACATATCTTGCAATCATTGCATTCCATTATAGAACATCTCTTTGAGGTTTTACGTCATACAAATGACATTTCTTGTCTATGCTTCCACACTTTACATACATGTCTACAAGGGCAGCTACACTTCCTATCATCTCTCTCACTCTATTTCTCTCCCCTCTTATGTCCTACCCTTTCTCTAAGTCTCTGCTTCCCTCCCCTCTCTACCTCCCACCTTCTCTCTCACTCTCTTCTTCCCTCCCTATCTACCTTCTACCCTCTCTCTCACTCTCTACTTCCCTCCCCTATCTACCTCCTACCCTCTTTCTGAGTCTTTTCTTCCCCCGCCTCTCCACCTCCTACCTTCTCTCTCACTATCTTCTCCCCCTCCCTCTCTCCCTCTTATCCTCTCTCTCACTTTCTACTTCCCTCCCTTGTCTACCTCCTACCCTCTCTCTCAGTCTTTGCTTCCCTCCCTTGTCTACCTCCTACCCTCTCTCTCTTCTTCCTTCCCCTATCTACCTCCCACAATCCTCTCCCACTCTCTACTTCCCTCATGTCTCTACCTCCTATCCTCTCTCTCACTTTCTACTTCCCTCCCCTCTCTACCTCTCCTCCTCATTCTTCCCATCCAATGAAATTTCATAAATTATCTTGTTTCCATTTCATCATCCCAATTTATATCCTCATCCATCTTTACATGTCCTATTTTTCTTGTTTCCATGTTCTTTGTCAACAAAGGAGAGCGAGAGGGAGGAAAAGGGAGAGAGGATGGAGATGGAGGGGAGAGAAAGGGGAGAGATACCTGGTGATAGAGAGAGAGATAGAGAGTCCTAGTTTTCTTGTTTTGGAGTTAGAGGGTGGGTCGGGTTAATGAGTTTAGGGTTGCTTAAGTTTAGGGTTTAGGGGAATTATTTAGGGTTTAGGGGTTTAGGGCTGCTCAAGTTTATGGTTTATGGTTTAAGGGTTAGGATTTAGGGGCATTATTTAGGGTTTAGGGGTTTTGGGAGAGAAAGAGGTTTAGAGTTACTCAGGTTTAGGGTCATTATTTAGGGTTTATGAGCTTAGGGTTGCTTAGACCTTTAGGGGCATTATTTATGGTTTATGAGTTTAGGGTTGCTCAAGTTTAGGGTTTAGGGTTTAGGGTTAGGGTGTAGGGGAATTATTTAGGGTTTAGGGGTTTATAGTTTCTCAAGTTTATGGTTTAGGGTTTAGGGGTTAGGGTTTAGGGGTTAGCGATTTAAGGTTTCTCAGGTTTAGGGTTTAGGGTTTAGGGGTTAGGGATTAGAGAGAGAGAGAGAGTGTGTGTGAGGGGATCCATAGATATTGGGAGAGATAGGGAGATAGAGGTTTAGAGTTGCTTCCAGGGTTTATGGTTTAGAGGTTTGGGGTTTAGGGGCATTATTTAGGGTAACTTAAGGTTTATGTTTTAGGGGTTAGGGGTTAAGGTTTAGAGGTTTAGGTTAGGGTTTAGAGAGAGAGGACCGATAGGGAGATATAAAGGAGACTGAGGGGAGACATAGGGCGATAGAGGGTGAGGGACATGGACAAAGACATAGGCAGAGAGATTGAGAGGTAGAGGGATGATAGAGACAAGGAGATAGGGTTTAGGGTTGATCATATTTAAGGTTTAGCCCAATTAGGAGTTTAGAGAGGGAGAGATATGGAGATAGAGGGTGAGGGACATGGCCAGAGACATAGCCAGAGAGATTGAGAGGTAGAGAGATGATAGAGACAAGGAGATAGGGTTTAGGGTTGATCAGATTTAGGGTTGATCAGGTTTAGGGTTTAGCCCGGTTAGGAGTTTAGAGAGGGAGAGATATGCAGATAGAGGGTGAGGGACATGGCCAGAGACATAGCTAGAGGGATTGAGAGGTAGAGAGATGATAGAGATAAGGAGATAGGGGTTTAGGGTTGATCAAGTTTAGAGTTTAGGGGTTAGTAGTTTAGAGAGGGAGAGATAGGGAGATAGAGGGTGATGGACATGGCCAAAGACCTAGGTAGAGAGATTGAGAGGTAGAGAGATGATAGAGACAAGGAGATAAGGGTTTAGGGTTGATCAGGTTTAGGGTTCATGGTTGGTATATATGATGTATAGAATGGTGTAAATGACTAACATATTGGTGCTTATGATGTTCTGATGGCTCCTGTGGCTGGCAGAGGGTAGAATGACACCTGTGACTGATTGGGTGTAGAATGATGTTTGTTATTGATTGGTAGGTGCTACTAAGGAGCATATTGGCACATACGATATAAAAAATGGTGCAAATGACTAACAGATTGGCACTATGATCTTCTAATGGCTCTTGGTGAGGTATTTGTTTGATTTTGATTACTTTTGGGATCATTTGAGATGGAGCTTAGATTGATTTGGGATGGAGTTGGGATGAAATAGATTTGTTTAGGGATGATGAGAGGTGAAAAGGACTAGATTAGGAATGATTTGGGAATGATTAGAATGGTTTTAGGGATGGTTTGAAGTGGTTTAGTGCTGATTAGGGAATGATTAGAATGATTTAGGAATAGTTTAGGGATGGTATTTGAGATGAAATCTAGGTTGATTTGAAAATGATTAGGGATGAAGTTAAATTGATTTGGATGTGATTTGGGATGGTGTGAAGTGGTTTAGGGCTGATTAGAAGTGGTTTAGGGATGATTAGAGATGAAATTAAATGGATTAGGGATGATTTGGGATTGATTAGGAATGAACTTGGTTGGACTGAAAGCTTAATGTTTTCATGAACTTTCACGTTATAGAGATTGGGAGAGATAGACAGATAGAGGTTTAGGGTTGCTTCTAGGTTTTATGGTTTAGGGGTTAGGGGTGTAGGGGTTTAGCCCATTGCTCATTTTTAGGGTTTAGGGGTTAGGGTTTAGGGGCATTATTTATGGTTTAGAGTTTATGGTTTAGGGGTTAGGGGTTAAGGTTTAGAGGTTTAGGTTTATGGTTTAGGTCATTAGGGGAAATTTACATTAAAAAATGGGCCTACTAAGGATGACATCATCATCTTTTTGAGTTATCAAAAATCAACTAAAAGATGACATCAATCATTACGGTGACATCATCCAAAATAAAAATTAAATTATTTATTTTATAAAATAAAACTTTCTAAAATCCTTTGAATTAACTCGTGATGGTTAATATAACTCTACATATCCTATTCTATCTCAATCATCTTTCTAAATAATAAAGATTTTTTTTATTTTTTTTATTTATATTCTTAAGTTCTATTATATAAATTATTATGTTTTCTAAAAAATACTTTCATTCTTTAGGGAAAAGAAAATCTAAAAAGCATTTCAAAAATATTTCAAAAAATCTTTTCTTAAAAATTTCCTTTTATTCCTTAATAGCATTAAAAATCATAAAACATACTATAAACATATTTAATATATTAATTCTAAATCTATAAAATCATAAATTTAAATATATATAAAATTATAAATATATAAAATCATTAATCTATATATATAAAATGATAATATGAAACTTGATTTTATATATAAAATTTATAAAATAAAATATTAAATATAAAATAAAATGTCTAAGCTATTTGTACTTTGCTACTATTTATAAATAATATAAACATGTTTATTTAAATAAACATACATAAAAAAAAATAATAGATGAATATTTTAGAGCTACATTCAAATTTTTTATTTAGTACTTTTTTTAAGCTAATTTAAATTTTATATACTAGAAAAAAATTATTTAGAAATATAAATTCTTCTCTCACAAATTTTTAAAAAAATCTCTTCAAAATAACTAAATGTAGAATGAAAAATAAAAAAATTATTGGAAAAAGAAAAATAAAAAGATAACAAATATTCACAATAAAAATATTATTGAAGAGAGAAAAATAAAAACACAAAAATAAAATACTAAAAAATATTCATGATAAAAATTTATTGGATAAAAAAAAGCTAACAATTTTTATTCATATTTTAGAGAAAGAAAACCAAAAAAACTATTGTAAAATATTCTTTCATATTTACGCATTCAAAAAAATTAAAAATAAACTACTATAAGAGTTTGTTTTAAAATTAGGAAGTGTGGCTTTTTAAATATAACTTTTAGATAAAAGACTTTTTAAATAAAAAATAAATAATCAAGAAAAAAGAAATAATCTAATTTAATGAAAAGTGAACTTGAATTTTTAATAAATTATAATAGAAAAATATGTTACCACTTTAAAAAAACAATGAACTTGAGTTTTCTAAGGAATTATAATAGAAACATGTGTCCCCACTTAACTCATGTAGTTAAGTAATTTATATTTAAATAATTTGTATTATATGAGATAATTTTTGCTTTTTTAGAGTTTCTTAGGAGGCCCATTTTTTATTTAAATTTCCCCTAATGAGAGAGGTGAATAGGGAGATACAAAGGAGACCAAGCCTGGGAGAGATATCTCTATCTCCTCTATCCCTCTCTCTAACTAAACCTACCTCTCTATCTCTCTCTCTCTCCCTGTCTCTCTATCTTGCTAGATCACTTTCGATCCCCTCTCTCTAACTCTACCTTTGTATCTCTCCCTCCCTCACTATTTGAGGTTTACATGAGTTTAGGGTTTCTCAAGTAAATAGGGTTTAGGGTTTTGGGTAAGGGTTTAGGGGAATTATTTAGGCTTTAGGGGTTTAGGGGTGCTCGAGTTTAGGGTTTAAAGTCTCTAGGAGTTAGGGTTTAGGGTTTACGAGTTAGGGGTTTAGGGTTGCTTAAGTTTAGGGTTTAGGGTTTAGGGGTTTAGGGGTTTAGGGTTGCTCAATTTTAGGGTTTAGGGGCATTATTTAGGGTTTAGGGTTTATGGTTTAGAGGTTTAGGTTTATGGTTTAGGTAGAGGGGAGAATACAGATCCCTATCTCTATCTCTCTGGACATATGGATCCCTATCTCTTAACCTAACCCTTGCTACCTCTCTCTCCTCCTCTTTATCTCTCCCCATCCCTCTACCTCTTGAAATCTCTCTCCCTATGTCTCTTGACATCTCTTGATCTCTTTCCCTATCGAGCTATCTATCCTCATAACCTCGTCTCTTAATATACCCCTCTCTACCTCTCTCTCTGTATTTCCCTATCTATCTCTCCCTTGCTAGATCTATCTCCCTATATCTCCCGTCTCTCTATATATGTATCTCTATCTTTCTCCCTCTATAGACCCCTTTCTCTATCTCAATCTCCATCTCTCCCTCTCCCTGTCTCTATCTCACCTATCCTCTCTATCTCCATGTCCCTCTCTATCTCTCCATGTCTCTCAATCCCTCTCTATATATAGGATAGAGAAATGCAAAGAGAGAGAGAGAGACTCTCCCATATAGATACAAGATTACCTTTATGTTATCATGCTTCCCAAAATGTGCTCGCGTTCTGGGAAGCATGGAAAATGGTAAAAAAGCATGTGGGATCCGTGTTTCAAACCCCACTTGACTGTTATTCCTGCTTTTCATGAGTATATCAAACAAAAGAACACTTTTCATGTTGTGTGACTAATTGAAAATCATTTTTATATGAATCCACCACCCTTTTTTGTTTTTTCAACGTAGAAGAAGTGATTTTTCATGTTTTTGGAGAAAACTTGATTATTTAAACTAAAAGTTTCATGTTTCATGTGTGATTTTGTTTCAAAGGTAATTACCATTGATATATAGATTGAATTTGATGATATATGTTTGTTTTTTCCATAAATTTTACTAATCCTATTCTAGAATTATATAGAATTCATAATCAAACTTGCAAAAAACAAGAATTTGAGGATTTTGAAGCCATCTTTTGGAGAATTGGTCAACTGCAATATTGAATTCTAAGGTATGTTCAATTTAAATGTCCATTTTAATTCACATATATATGTTCTTATGTTCTTTATGTCTTTAAATGTCTTTGTGTCTTTATGTTTTTTATGTTCTTTATGTTCTAAGATATATATGTGTCTAGTTATATCAGTTAGTTCAATCAAAGAGACTCCAAATTCCTCATGTTTCCACCTTGTTTTGGCCCTTCATGCCTTCATTTCACCTATTTTCAACTATACAAGAGAAAAACATTATCAAATACTTCATAAAATAATTTTAGTGAACAAATGTTTGTCATACTCATATTCGAGTGTATACATGGAGCCAAAATTGATTTTGGAAGACTCTTAATTTTTGCCCTAGGATGATATAGAATGATTTATTCCTTAATACATGCATAATTCAATTCATTTAATAGAACCATGCATGAAAGTATAGTTTTCTTACAAAAATGGAGGAAATGAGCACCACAACGTATTTGACAAATTGTTAAAACTCACTTTGATAGCACTCAATCCATAAAAAATATGATGGAGATTATATACAACATCAAAAAAATTTAGAGAAGAGAGTTATATACAAATATGTACGGACATACAAGCATCATGACAAGAGATGATACAAAGGGAGTTACAAGGAGATAAAACACTAAAAAGGAGGTTTTAATGACTGTAGGATAGTCACAAGTCTATATAATAGTCCACTATCATAGTCATGACCATCATGAAGTTGTTTTTAATTTATGCATTACTTAAGATGTCTTTGATCTTTTGTCACGAGTATCCAGAAGGTTATCTTCAATGGTTTTAATGTTCTTTTGACTATCACAAAGTTTTTGGACTGGTTTAAGACTATTAGGATAGTCAATTTATGTTAATTACAGTCCCCTTCGATGGCATTCATTTTGTCATCCTTCAAAATCACGTCCATACAACTCATATATGTAAAAAATTAACCATACAATTCATGATTTCCAAAACTAAAATAGTGATTTAATACTCATATAAGAGTCCAAACAATGGCCTTCAAGGGGCAAGAAAGTCAAGAGCAGTCAAGGTGATGTTCTTAATAGTTGATAGGTTCAAAGGGAGGCTTAATATTAGAGATATACCTTTACATAGCACGATCTCTCAACACCTTATGGTCTCCACAAACTCTCGCAACAAAAAAGTTTCACAAACAGCTTGATTTGTACAAAGTTTCACAAACTTGTGTTCTAGATTGGCTTCACAAACTCTCACAATGACCCTTCAATGAATTAGATCTCCAAGGTCTACAACTTGCACTGAAGGATTCAGACCTTCACATGGGCTTGATGAGGCATCTAACAAGATTAAGTTCACCAACCAAACACAACCAAACCTAATTTCCTTATATGGTTTCAAACCTAAAACTTAATCAATGTTTTGAACACCCATTATCAAGTTACATCACATATCTCAAACTCAACCTTGACTTCTTTGGACTATGTGCCTAAAAAATGACCTTTTTTCACTGTCCTAAAAGAGCTAATTAGGCCCATATTACCAAGGAACTAGCCTTTAAACTTTCCACAGACCCCTAAACTTGTTGGGGAAGCATTTTTCATGTGTCCAAACCCTCAAAAACCTATTTTTTTTTAGGAGAAACATTCACCTACATACCAAACCACAAAACCCTTAGTTTGGGCAAAATTGAGGAGGGTTTATTAAAAATAATGGTTCCTGACACTTTCTCCTCAGACCACTCCTTCAAACACCTTAGAATACACCTAACATGCTCACCAAACCATTAGACACATTTTCTTTTGATATTTTATCAAGTACCCTCTTTGGTTCCTCTTTCCCACATGAAAACACTCTTTAAAACCCTAGGGCATCACACTAAAACCACACCAACTGATCTTCTCTGCCTACCAAATCATGAGAACACTTAGATTACTCTTTGAAGGGTCATTCCACCAAAATACAAGTCATGACAGTAGGTGGAATGACTAAAACATTGTTTAAACCCAAACTAGAGCCCTCACTAGCCTTATACAGGGAGTTTGAGAAATTTGGTTAAATCTCCCTCTAAACCTAATGAAAACCTCTCAAACTTGATTCAAAAGAAAGTTAACATAGACCCCTAACACATCAAATGAATTTTAAGTCTAGACAGTATCGTACAGGGCCTTAATACGGTCTGAAACAGAGAAAATGTAGAGAAAAATGTGGTTGCAGCAGAAAAAGAGAGTAAATGTTGTTCTTTCTTCATCAAAATTCGTGTCTTCTTCCTTGTGTCTTGATGCAATACCAAGTGGTGGGGTACTTAAATCAACTCAAAATGATCAAATTTGAACAATGAATCTGATCTCTGAACTCTATTCAAAACATTCAATATCAACTCACCCTCAATGCCTAGTAGCCATCAAAACTTGAAAAATGGGCACAACTTCTTGGAGGCACCTCAAACCCACAAACCAAAGGAGATTTAGTCACCTCTTATCAAGTCATTCAACATGTGTGATTTGTACATACTGTTGTTTCAGAGATTATATGAGAACTAGGACTGGCTATGCACCAAATTAGGCCAAAATAGGTCTAATTTTCAAAGCAACCACCCTTAGATCACACAATAACAATCCAAAACCACCAAACAACAGATTAGCATGTCATAAAACTCCTAAATCCACAGTCACTTGGACTAGTCATGCACATTTAGACTTCAAAGTGAGAAACCCTTGTTTTGCTCATAAATAGAGAGGGTTTCATGAAAATCTTTCTTCCACACCACCCCCGGTAAAACTATCACTTCACACACCTTTCAAATGGTCTACCTATGCTTTAGGAACTCTTATTTGTGAAGGTTCAATCCAAATTCTCAAAGAACCCATACTATGCCACCTCTTGCACATGGAAAAAATATCAAAAGGCCCCTAGGGCATCACGTAAACAATAGCATAAACTATAGAATGACCTCAAATACATTGAAATGGTCTCTTGGACCTTATTGAAAGACAAAAATAGCATAAACTACTTAAAATCAACCTATTGACCTCATGGACTCAAAATGTAAATTTGCCTCATGGAGGCTTGATTTTGTTGGGGTGCTCCTGCACCATGTCTTCATTTGGAGACTTATTACATCATTTGTCAACCATTTTCCAATTGATCCAACCACATTTTTCGAGGATATGACCATTGGATTTGTTTTAAAATGGACAAAACATGTAATTTGCATAAGCAATATTATGACACTTGACAAAACTTAACTACTTGACCCCCCTAAAGGACTCTAAGACATACAAATGGTCTTTTATAGACCTCATTACATCAAAATAGGATTCCACACATGGAAAGAAACATTTGAACTCAATTACATTGCATTTTCCATAATTGGCCTTAAGGGACTAGGTGCTCCTGCACCATTTATGACTTTGTATGTTCAAGTGTACACTACATGACTTATATGTGTGTTCAAATGCATACTCCATGACTTATGCATGTTTAAGTTATCTTGATATGAGGTGTCTTATTTAGAAATTTGTAAAACCTTGTTATTCATTCTGACTATGCTATTCATTGTCATTATAAAATTTCTAATTATCATTGTCTTATTCTTCATGCTTATAGAAATTATCATCATGCCGAGGAAACGAGGAAAGACTCTAACACCAAAAGAATGTGAAATTGAGAATGAGAGGAAAAGAGAAAGAATGAGGTGAATTCAGGAAAGTAGGAAATTGTCAACCATACAAGAAGACATTCCACCATTGCCAATTCAAGAGGAATGTGACATGTCTAACAAAGCTAAGAGAGAGATGGAATTGGCGGTGAAAAGGGAACTAATGCAAAACCTCTGTACAATGAGGAAAGTGAATCTCCATGTTGGAGGCACTCCATCGTCCATAGGTCAAGTTGAAGGAACACCATCATTAGCTTCTCGAATTGGAGACACTCATCTTTCACAGGTGAAGTAGAAGGCACATCTGCATTTTCTTCTCAAGTTGGTGACACGCCATCATTCACACCTCAAGTTGAAGGTACATCATTTTCAACCTTTTTACCTCCAATCGAAGGTACATCATCCATCCCATCTCAAGTAAATATTGAAGAAATTCCTAATGTTCAATCTACTTTACCAAATAAAATGCCTCCTAGAATTTTGCATAGGAGGCCTAAGTTTCTAATTGATAGTGATGAGAATGTATTGGAGCCCATGCAGGATAAGATTCCCATGCACACTTGCCAAAGATATGCAAATAAGATATGGAAATTATTCTTTGAGAATTTAAATGAAACTAGAAGATGTCAACTCTTTGTTGAACTGATGAGAAATTTGAAATTTAGGCCCAATATGAAGATTCTTGGCCTAAGAACATCGAATGCGTCAAGTGAAAAATTAATTGTCAAGAATCTAATGAGTGTGTATGAGAGTGTGGGTTCCACCTCACGCACCAAGGATAGTAATGTCACACGATGTGTCATTACATCGACAATTGTAAGCCAACAAATAAAAAAAGCTCACCTCATTAGAAAGACAAGTCAAGCATTGAAAATAAATAGAAAAACTCTAATGAGAGCCGTTGGAAGACATCAAAGAGTTGAGGATCCAAACACTAATGAATTGTGGACATTCTCTGGGAGACTCCCACAGAAAGACAAAGTTGTTCTCAAAGCTTTGAGATCACTAATTGAAGACTTTTGGAAGAATTACACAAGGGTATCTCCGAATCAAAGGGATGTGGTAAGAAGGAGAATCGATAGTCGAAACCGTGAGCCACATCCAAAGCATTTTTTGGATATGACTCAAACACAATTTTTTGGTAAATTTCTAGAGAAGTATCCTCAAATTAAAATTTCTCAAAGGTATTTTGAAATGCTAAAACCTTTCTGTGTCAAAATAAATCACACACGCACTACTTGTTGTTGTAGATTACATATTGAATTTTCTAACCATTTTGATGTTTATTGGTCTATATGTTTAGATTTGCATACTAACAATGTTTTGCAGGATTGTGGCATACGTGCCCAACCAACTACCTCAAGAGACTTCATATCAATGATTTTATGTGATAGAGAGGAAGGTTAAATATTCTACAAGAAGTTATGCTTGGATGGCACATGTTAGCATTGTGGTGACTTGCAATGTATGCCAATATGTGAACATATGGAAAGAACACATGCGGTTGGAAATGAACTAGTAGAGTTTGGCAAGTATAAAACAGTGGCATACAATACAAGAGATGGTAAAGAAGCAAAGAGGAGTGAATATGTTATTCAGAAGATTCCAGTGTATTAGTTTATGCCTATATTTTGTGACAACATAGTGTATGAGTATGTAAGACATGCCCATAGAGCTCGATGGATGGAATGTTTCTCTCATGTTGAGAGAAATATGGAGAATATTTCTCTCATGTTGAGAGTTCAATATGGATAAGAAATAGGAATGGTTAGAGACATGTGGGTGAGATGATAATAGATAATTAAATATTTAAAATATTTAATTATGTATGCAACATAATGAGGTGGATTATGAAGTGGAAAGTGTGACAAGGATAATGATGTGGAATTTATGGAGTGGAGACTTTAGGATATGATGAATTAAATGATTTAGAATTATTTAATTAGGGATGACATTAGAAGAATTGATAAATGATTTGTTATAGAATTATGATAATGTGAATCAAATAAATAAATTATTGAATTTATTCATTGATAGAGGAATAGGAATTAAATAAATAATAAATATTTATTTAATTTGTCTTTGCCATTTTTAGGTGTATACATTTTGCCCCTCTTTGATGCAATATGTTTTATCATGTTGTTTCAAAGAATAAAAATTTTCTATGATTAATACATGCCCCAGTTTGCCCCTAGTACAAGTTTATGACGAGAGGATGTCCCCTCGGGAGATTGGATGAGAAGAATGTGATGACAAGATGAGAGATGATCTCACGATGAGATAGGTGGAATGACAAGTTGAGCGAGTGAAGAAATTGGTTGATGCAAGATAAGACATGGTTGAAAGAGTTGATGACACACTATGCAAGATAAAATGATAAAACACACAAGCAAGCTAGCAAGTATGTACAAATGACACAAGAATAAACAAGGTATTGCCCCTATCTAGCTATAAACCAATGATTAATCGACAATGATTGATGACAGTGTTTTTCATTGCGAGGAAAGATATATCCCTAGATCAACACAAAGATGCGGGAAAGACCTATCCCACCGATGATGACGATTGATTGATTTGGCTTGTGACAAGATTAGGATCAAGACCATTGATTGCGATTGGATAATTTGACAAGATTGATTTACTCGATTGGTATGGATTAAGGATAGACTTGCATTTGGATCATTGCTTGGATTGCTTGGATTGACTTGATGATTGGATTAATGATCGGTGATGCCCCAGTCATGCAAGAGCGAGGGTGACAAGGAAAGAAAATGGATAAGATAAATGATGCTGATGATGATGACGAGGAAGATGATATCTTATGTACCTGACTACTAGATACTTCCTTCATATTCCAAGCTGCCTACATACCTGTATCCATGGGATCAAGGTACCTTAAGTTTGAGATGAGATGATGATATGTAGTTCTAGTTTGTGATGATGATGACAGTAGACGGATTGTTGTGATTTTGATTGATTGGATTTGAATGAACTTGATTGATATGAATGAATGAGGAGTTGATTAGAAGAAGTGGTTTGAAAGATTGATGAAATGATTTGAATAAATGGATAAATGGATAGACCTTGAGACACTTGGAATGTTGATAAGGATGCAATTCTTATAATGAAGTGGAACGGAATTTGATATGTATAGATGTGGATTTTGTCATCTTCTTGTACAAGTTTTTTTTTTTTTTGAAGCACTTTGTTTCATCATTGAGCTTTTAAAATGTTGTAAGAAAATACAAGAATCTAGGTATAATTGAACCAAGATGACCTGACTATCTCCTACATGGATTTTGATTTAGCAAGTTAATACAAGCATCTAGGTATAACTAAACCAAGATGACCTAAGTATTGCTTGCGTATCAATAGACAAGGATTATACCTGTTTCATGTTTAGACCTCTGACATCCTCAATGATCATTATGTTGATCACGTCCTTAGACAAGGCTTCACATTACTAAAGAGAAATCCACAAACAACAAAAAAATATAAAAGATTATGCCCCCATCATAGCTCCTCTAGTTTTGACACATCCTTGAGTCACATAGAAAGACATAATAACAAAAATCATGATATAATATGTTTAAGAACAATTACCGAAAAACTTTCTTGACCCAAACATGTTTTCTTGCAATAACTTGATAGAATCAGCTTTGATCCGTTTAGGCCGGTTGGTAATGTCGGGCGTAGTTTGATGTCTCCTGTCAAGATGTTATTTAAAGGCTTTCTTTGTTGCGCTACTTGTTGTCTAGTGGCAAAACCAAGATCCGATTTTCTATCCTTTGAGCTGTAGTATTCAAAAATCCAATTCATTAACTAGGTTGAGGATGTGCCCCCAGTCAAGTAAAGGATCAACTTATTAATATAGATGGACTGACAACAGACAAGATGAAACAAGACCTAAGGGACTAACCTAGTGTCTCGGGGGCTCATTAATGATGGCCTTGCCTATGTGATGGAGCATAGATAACGTAGTTCGATGTATGGACTATGCAGACATAAGACCTAGGTGGATGGAAGAATAGTGTGCGACGGTTGACAATAGGATGTTAGGGATATGGATGGAAAGAAAGCAAAGCCTCGAGGGCCAATAAATGATGGCCTTACCTAGGTGATATCTCAGAGGTGACGTAGTTCAACAAGATTAGTGAGACTGACAATGGACTCATGATAGAACGGCAGGATAGATGACCAGATTGGATGACCTTATTGGACCAAGTGATAAGGGGAAAAGAGCGCCAAGCTATGCTAGGTTATTGCTAGGTGAACGGATGTAGGTATGTGACGAATGTTGTAGAAAGAGGTGGAAGTTGATAGGGTTTTCCTAAACAATGGAGGAAGCGGTTTATCGAAGGTAGCACCTGTTTCCAGGTTTTCACCACTTGTAGTTTTTTTTTTTGGATTTTTTTGGATTTTTTGGATTTTTTAGATTCCCTTGCATTGGGGTTATTTCAGGTGTATAACCTTTGAAGGTGAATACTATTGATGCCAGGGTCATTGAATAGTTCACCTTCCGGTGTTGAGAGCTAATAAGCACCTAATCCATAGGCAGTGACGATGACATAAGGACCCAACCAATTTGGTTCAAACTTTACCTTCTTCTCTTTGTCCTATTGATTGCGTGGGTTCTCTCTTAGGACCAAATCACCCACTTGAAAAACACATGGCTTAACCCTATGATTGTAGCTCTTGGACATTCTCTGCTGGTATGCCTTGAGATGGTTAAAGGCATGTAGTTGTCTTTCTTCTAGCAGCTCTAGCTCCTGAAGTCTGGATACCCTATATTCTTCATCATTTATGAGACCCTTTAACAACACTCAGAGGGAAGGAATTTCAACTTTGATAGGCAATATGGCTTTGGAGCCATAGATAAGGGCATATGGTGTCGTACCTGTGGGTGTGTGTATACTGGTTCTATAGGCCCACAGAGTGGGGTTCAATTGCATATGCTAGTCCTAGCCAGCATCATCGGTAGTCTTTTTGAGTATCTTCAGAATGGTTTTATTCAATGCCTCAACTTGACCCTTACCTTGCGGGTAGTATGGGGTGGAGAAGCGGTGTTGAATATGGAATTTGTCACAGAGTTCTTTCACATCCTAATTCTTAAAAGGTCATCCATTATCTATGACAATGGATAATGGAATACCATATTTTCATATGATATATTTGAGGATGAAGGAGGAAATTTGTTTCCCTGTGATGTTGGTTAATGGAACGACTTCAATCCACTTTGTAAAATACTCAATGGATGTAATAATGAATTTTTGGTTGTTGGAGGAGGAAGGGTGAATCTTGCCCACTAGATCAAGTCCCCATTTGTAGAAGGGCCAAGGTGTCGTTAAAGGTTGAAACTCTTGAGCAGGTGCATGTATTAGGTTGCCATGAATCTGACATTTCTTACACCATTTGACAAAATGATAGGAGTCAGATTCCATGCTTGGCCAATAGTATCTAAGACACATAAGCTTCTTCACCAAGGTAGGGCCACTAGAGTGTGTTCCACATATTCCCTCATGTACTTCACTTAGAGTGGTCTGATATTCCTCACTATCCAAACACCTGAGGAGAGTACCATCTAAACCTCATCGATACAGGGTGTCTATGATGATGGTATATCAGGAGGCTTGGCATATGAATGTTTGTTTCTGGTTGTTGGATAGGTCAAGTGGTAAGATATTCTCTTTTAGATAGGTGTAAATCTTTCCGTATAAGGGAGAATCAGACCCTACGATGTGGTAAATGGTGCTGGTTTTAGGGACTTCCTAAGCAGGGTGAGAGACTGGCTCCACCAAGAACTCATAACGGGAATGATTTTTAGGTATGTCCAAGAGGGATGTGATAGTGGCCATTGCATCTACTACTTTGTTTTCTGACCTCAGTATCTATTCAAAGGATATCACAACAAAATGTTCCTTGAAGTCATTCACCATACGCTTGTATGGTATCAACTTCTCATCTTTGGTTTGATAGTCATCATTTACTTGATTAATGACAAGTTGGCAGTCTCCGTACACATGAAGTTCCTTGACTTTCCACTCTACTGCCATCTTAATACCAATGACTAAAGCTTCATACTCGGCCACGTTGTTGGTGCATGGGAATAGAAGTCGATATGACTTAGGGATTGTATCACCATTTAGTGTGACCAATAGTATTCCTGCTTGTGATCCATGTTGAGTATATGACCCATCAAAGTATAGTTTCCACACCCTAGTAGTGAGGTTGAAGATAGATTCATCAGGAAATTCAAAGTTTAATGGGTTGTGATTTGTCAAAGGTGCATCTGTCAGCTGATCTACAATGACCTGCCCCTTTATTGCTCTTCTATCTATATACTTAATATCAAATTCACTAATTATCATGACCCATTTAGATATTCTACCTGTTAGGGTAGCTTTGCTGAGTAGATATTTTAATGGGTCAATCTTTACCACTAGCTTGATTGAATGTGAAAGCATATAGTGTCTCCACTTTTGTGAAGCAAAGACAACTGCAAGGCATGCTCTTTCAATTGGTGTATACTGCAGTTCATAACCTACTAGTATCCTACTGATGTAGTAGATTGCTTGTTCTTTTCCTTCATGGTTTTTGTTGGGTGAGCAGAGCTCCAAGAGTAGTGGGTGTATCTTAGATATAGAGTAATAGTGTCTTTCCTTCAATTGGTGGCATCAAGACTGGTAGATTCATTACATACTCCTTCAGATGTTGAAATGCTTACTCGCACTTATCATCCCATTTGAATGGAATGTTTTTGTGTAAAATATGTGTGAATGGGTGGCACTTATCTGCCAGTTGAGAGATAAACCTTCTAATGGCCTGGATCTTTCCTTTTAGAGACCTTAATTGACTCAAATTCTTAGGTGGTGGCATTTCCATGATTACTTTTACTTTTGTCGGGTCCACCTCTATTCCATTAGCTAAAACAATATATCCAAGGAGTTTTTTAGATGTAACCCCAAAAACACACTTTTTTGGTTTTAACCATACATTAAACTATTCTAGTCTTGTGAAGATCTATTCTAGGACTTGCAAATGCCCTTCTCTGGTGAGTGACTTACCCAAGATATCGTCAACATAATCTTCCATGATGGTGTGCATCATGTCATGAAAGATTGCAGTCATTGCCTGCTAGTAAGTTGTCCCCGCATTCTTTAGTCTGAATGGCATGACACACCAACGATAGGTACCCTAAGGACATGTGAATGTTATTTTGTGCTGATCTTCCAGTGCTATCTTGGTTTGGTTATAGCCAGAGAACCCATCCATTAATGACAACATGGTGTGCCCTGTTGTTAGATCAACAACGATATCTATGTTTAGCAAAGGAAAGTCATCTTTTGGGCAAGCCTTGTTTAGATATCTAAAGTCGATACATAATCTAATCCTTCCATCTGGTTTGGAGATAGGTACAATGTTGGAAACCCATTCTGGATAGTCGATAGATCTGATGAACCCCACATCCATCAATGCAATATGTGGGTGCATTTTTCTGAGTTTCTGTTTGACGGGCTTGACTCTTGGAGCTAGTGAAAGGTGGTGCATGATAAGATCAGGATCTAACCCATGCATGTTTGCATAAGACCAAGCAAAGTTTATCTACTTTCTTTTAAATAATTCCATGAATTCTACTCTCTCTTGTTCGGATAATGACTCAGCTAGGTGTATGATTCTTGGGTTCTCTATTGTGCCGATGTTTATTGGTTGAGCCGGTTCAATCAATACTGACGATCTCTCCTGATGTGTATGGTAGGGGAGAGTGTCAATCCCTTCATCCATTGGCGCCTCAGAGAGGTTTTCACCTTCAGATACATCTTTATTTTTACTATTTTTCATGATCTAACACTGCCTTGGAATGGTTTTCACCATTAGATCTACTTTTTATTTTTACATTCTTATGACTAAAGGGATTGGCACTCTCTCCAAAGTATGCACTATTGTTAAGTTCAATGGTGAAGCTAGCCTAGTGGTCCCCTGCGGGTAAGTGGTCCCTAAGCTTGAGATAATCAATGATAGCATCATCATTTTGGAATGTATCTAGGTCAGGGGTATTTTATAGATCCCAGCCTATCAATTCAGGATGTACTAGGGGTAATGGATCATCTGGTTGACTTGATTCAATGGTGGTGATGGTTAGAATGGAGGAGTCATTTGAATGGGTAGGGGTATTGACAAGGTCTATTATGGTACTCTCCTCAAGTTGGTTTGTCAAGTGTGACATCGTATCCTCCTCATAAAGTTCACTATCATCATAATGCAGACCATACTCTAGTAATCTAGCCTCAGAGCTTTGTCCTTCATGTGTCGTATGATTAGAGCTATAGAATTCAACCACATCAACCCCTTTATCTTCACAAGGCACTTCTGAGAGGTAGTCTCCTACACACTTATTAGAGTTAGTTTTACTAGCTTCTTATAAGTGGTGATTTTGTTCCACTAGGTTAGCGGTAGCTGCTTCTTGGTCCAGTGTATGGAGTTTCTCCTTACCTTTACTCTTCTCTTTACCCTTGTATCCCAATCCAGAAGTGTCTCAAGCTACTTGTTGATGATTACTTTTAGACAACTCAACAATAGAGTAAAATATTGAGTATCCAACTCTCTTGAATAAAGCCTCTCAAATTCAAATGAAGTGACCAATCAAGACAACTCCAAGATTCCTTTTCTTATGATTCACAGTGGGTAACTTAGTGACTCGATGTGATTTTGATGATAATCACAAAGGGAATTACACAATTATTCTGACAACTTGATTGTTTCACTTGTAAAAGACAAACATTTGGAATTTCTAAATACTACAACTTATGACGATATGATATGGAAATGAAGTACTTCATCCTAAATCCTAACAATGATATGGAAAAAAGTGAAAAAGAAGAAGGTTTAAGGAACTACTGTAATCCTAGATGTAAGAAATGATTATTGATCGGGCGAAATCAACCAAATCTACTTTGCCAAGTTAAACAACTACACAAAGTTGATGCAATCTTCTAGGATGATGTATGTTCAAATCACTTATGTTCATAAATGTTCAACAAACACAAATAATCAAAATTAAGTTCACTTTTGTTCAGCCTAACCATACACTGCAACTTGCAAGACACAAATCACAAATGGTATGAACACATAGATTTCACCATAGAGCAATAATAATAACTTGCACCAAACTAACATAACACTTTAAAAGAATTTAATCTAACTTAACATTCGCTTGAAGGAATCAGAAACCATGCAACACTTAGAAACATATAGAGAATCACCAAACAATGAGTCTTATATTATTTCAAAAGAGCTCTTGCAATAATTTTTCCAGAGTCTTCAACCTTCTCAAATGAGAGCAAAAGAGCCTTTATATAGGCTTCAAGAATACATGAGTGGTTAGGATAGATTGGCAAAGCTAATGGACCAGATGATGCCACCTAAGTAGGTGGTTACAACAAACTTCTATTTTTAGCATACAAAAGAGGGAACAAAGGCACGTTTCCCAAGAAGATAAGGATGCCACATCATATCCTATCCCCTAGTAGTACTATGAAGTGCAATGAATCTGGACACAATTCAAGCAACATCTCCCATTGGTACACTTGTCATAGCATTAATGGATCCTTCTACAATTGTCACATTTGACTCATAGATGCCAAGTGTCTTCTCCCAGTCAGATATCCAAGACTTGTTCACTCCAAGATTGAATGCAAGTGTGAATATGTTATCCAGTTGTTCTTCATCAACACCATCCTTCTGAAAGTAGAATGCCTTGACTTGTTGCTTCATGTTTTCAATAGTGATTTCTCCATATGGATTGCATATTGTGGTCAATGAAGTATGTACATGATTTTGTGTTCTTAGAAGAACACTTCTTATTCTAGACATATCCACCTCAATCTTCTCAACTAGATGCCCCTTGTGAAAAGAGAATTACCAAGTAGTGAAGTCATGCAAAGCACCTTGATCAATCACCTTATCTCGAACTAGATCCTCTATTGAAGCTTCCATCAAACTCCTGAGGTGTGGCATGTATTGTTCCTTGATGGGTTTGAACTCGGCACATATCTTCAATAAAGATTGAACTCTATCCTTGAGGCTAAGGATTCTATCATGGACTTGTATAATTTCCTCAAGATAGGTGTATGCTTTCTCCTCTGTTTTCTCTATCTAACCCTTCATTAGGTGAGATGAAGCTCTCATATCTTCAACTTGTGATACTATTTCTTGTGAATGAATGGATGGAGGTATTGGAGTGGCTTCCTTCTATCGGATGGGTTGCATGACTTGTTGAATGTATTGTCTTAGTGTATTGAAGTCTTGCTCCACCTTGTGCTTAGCTTCTCTTTCTCATCTTGGCATGGTCTTTACACTATTAATTGATTCTTGAAGTTCCTCTTCTACTTGTTCTACTGTGATTGGGCCCATATCAATAGTAGTCACATTGTAATCTTCTGGTACCATGTCTTCTAGATCCTTCTCAACTCTAGGAACAGCTACATGTACTTCCCTATTTCCAGAAGGATCTTGAGTGATTTTTGAAAAGACGGCTACTTTCTTCTTTTGATTATTTTTGTGTGCACTCATAAGCAATTCTTCTAACAGAGTAGGCTGATAGGTTTCTATGACTATGTTCTCTTCAATTCTCTTTCTCAACCAAGGTGGAAATGAAGAAAGATCCTATTGTCTTTGTACTTTCTTGTATTGTATATGTGTTGCATCTTCATCAGATTCTGCTTGTCCTTCTATTTCTTGATCAGCAACATCATCATCTTCTATCTCAACATTTGGGCTTGAATGAATCTCTTCAGATGGAATTACCATAGTCTCTTCTACTACTTCAACTTCTTGTACTGGAATATTAGCATTCGGAGTACCTTCTTGTAAACTAGATGAAGTAGATTGACTATTCTTCTTCTTCAGCCTCTGACTTGACTCTCCTTGATCTTGATTAGGTCTTTTCCTCTTTCTAGCTTGATTGTCACCTTTATCACTTCCACTGTGCTGGTGTCCACTATGTGCACTATGCTATCCTAGTTCTTCTTCATCCATCTTATCATATGTAAGAACCCGTCCTTCCTCATTCCTTTCTTGTAACAATTGATTTGTACATGCTTTTCTCATAGCTAAGATTGGCTCAATCAACTCCTCTTCAGATACATCCTTCTTTGACCAATCAATTGTATAGGGCAAATCCTTTGTCTTCTTGAATTCATCTATGAATATAGTGTCATCCTCTATAAACTGATCTGGAATTCAGAATACCTTGGATGCTCTTACTAGATCCCATGTAAGTCTTGAACACTTGAATGTTCAAAGATCATCTTCAACTTTTGCATTTGCCCAGTGATCTTCTAACTGCATGACATGTTTATATTCTCTGTTATATTTCCAGAAAACTTTGAAAGGATCAAAATTAAGCCTTTTATTGCCATGGGTTTGTAGATGATATGCTTGAAGTTCCATTTTAGAATAATCAGCTACTACCAATGATGGACACTCAAGGTTTTGTCCAAGAACTAGTGGAAACTAGATTCCTCCTTTCTTTTTTAATTTTTGCAGCCTGTTGAGTTCTAGGAGTTGTCTTGAAACTTCTAACATCACCATCCTATTGGTTGGATATCTTGGTAACCTGTATGGATAAGATGTGAAACCTTGGATCCTTATGTATGTATATCTTTCATATTGTGTATGCCAATATCCATATGTTCTAATGAATTCCCTTGCTGCATTTGATAATCTCTTGTGGAACTCTCCTCTCAATCTCTTCAATATGAACATAGCAAATGCATCATTGAATCACATATAGTGATTGATGTTCTTGAGATGCAACTGAGGGTAACATTGATGGGACAAGTACTTATCCAGTCCAATCCCATCTTCTCCTTTTTTAGTCAATCCTGGATAACTTTCATTCCTTGCTAGAAGATACACTATAAAAGAAATCATATGGAATGACTTAGTACTTGAAAAGTTAATGAGTTGCTCATGCATGCTTTGACTAATGAGTCTGGCCCAATTAATCACCTTTTCTTTGAGAACTAACTTGATGGAGGATTACATCCATGACTGAAAGGTTGCCGATTGCGGCATACCAGTTACTCTATTGAGAAACATGATCAAGTATCTAATCTCCGGATGAAAATCTGATTTATGAAATTGTGGAGGATTGTTTGTATTGAACTTCATTGATGGATTTGCCATCCATTCCTTCTTCATTTCTTGCAATTTGTTCTTTGAATCAGCATCATACTCTTGTTGACCCTGGTGTATGAAGATGCCGATCATCCTTTCTTTGGTTGGAATGTTGAATGTGTCTTCAATTGCTTCCTTTTGTAGATAGGCTAACACTGTTCCATCCTTGGCCACTATTTGTCTAGTATTCTTGTCATACTTCTTAACACATTCTATAATCATCTCTTGACAAGGTAGAAATGGCGGAAAGCAAGTGGCTTCAATAACTCCACTCTTTATGATGGCTCTAGCAAGACTACTCCCAGTAGGCTCTTGAAGCATGATTTTGATATCTTCTAGATTGTTGTTGCCCATGTTCGTATCTCCAATATTTGTCCATCTTGAAACAAGCTTTGACTTGGGGACTTTTCCTTTAGCATCCATGTGAATCCTTGCTTGCCTTCCCTTTGATGTCATCACCATGATCCTACAAACTAGACATGAATAAGTAACTTTAAATATGAATGATCAAACAACTCACTTCAGCCTTCTATATGCATTGGAATTCTGATTTTCAAGATCTAAAATGGAATTTAACAAGAAGATCTTGACTTTTATCATTAAAATTTACTATCCTCCTATGCAAATTTCACCAACACTTATACAATTTTCTGCTTAAAAACCAATAATTCTGCTGAAAATGAAAGAAAAAATTAGAATATTACCTTTAGATCATACTTATTAATGGACTGATTTAGATGAATATCTCCAACACTTAGTCAAAATTAGACCTACTTTGATGAAAATCAGACTTGTCCTTGCTAAGAAATCACTTTTACTTCTGCTCCTTGAGGTGAATTGGCTGATTGGTGAGGGATAAAATGAAATCCAGAGGTATATATATATATATATATATATATATATATCTATATATATATATATATATATATATATATATAATTTGCATCAAAAATTGAATTACCTGCCTAGGCTGCCATCATTAAATTCAAAAAAAGCTTTTAATTTATCCTCCATTCATTAAATATGGCACCAATTTCTAGGCAACTTGGGATTTAGGATTTTAAATTTTTTTTTACAAGGGCACATTGGTTAGACATTTTTATTTCTCCTTGGTTTTGGGCGCACTTGATGGGAAGTTCAAATCCTCTTAATCTTAGTCGCATTGGATGCCCAATTTGATCTCCCCTTGAGATTCACCAAGGTAGTGGACTAGTCATGGCATAAGGGTTATGAATTTTGTATCCTCCTTGAATGCTTTCCAACTTTGAATTTACCTTCTCTCATAAGGACGCCTTGGTTCAAGTGCACTGGATCAACATCTTGGATCCTTTGGAAAGTTTTCTTGAAAACTTCATTGTTTACTTCTTGATGAGGTAGGCACCTTAGATGAGGTGCATTAGTTGATATTTTTTGATCTTCATTCAACAAGTGATTTAAAAGACACTACTCTACCTTTATCACCCTTGGCGCAATGGATATGGCACACTGGTTGAGCATTCCAATCTTCCCTTAGAACTTATTGAAACCTTTACTTTATCTTAGTGTGCATGGCTCATTGGATTAGGCACTTGAGATAGGGTTTTTAGACCTCCTTAATCTAGTCCAATCTTCACTAAAATTTGTCATAATAGGCGCATTGGATGGGGCGCCATGGATTAGTATCTTGAATCCTCTTCAAATAACTTTCAAAATCATTTTTCCTTCTCCAAAGCTGGCACAACAGTTGTGGCACATGAGATCATTATTTTGAGCATTTCTTAAAAGTCTTAAAAACTTGTAGTAAACCTACATTCATCCTTACCTTGAGGTGGCCGCCTTGGATAGGGTGCAAGAGATCCACATTTTGGTCTTTCCTTCAACACATCTTCAAAAACTCACTTTACCTTGCCCTCCAAAGTGGTGCATTGGTTTAGGCGCATTGGATACACTTGTTGAATGGTTCTTGTTCCTCAACTTCAAGACAAATATCCCTTCCTCCTTGAGCACAATGGATGAGCATCTTGATGCTAAGATAAAATGCCTTCTAAAATTATCATCATTTACTTGACAAGGCGCATCACATAGGGTGCATTGGATCATGATGTTGAGCTCCCCTTGATATAACCTTCAAAAGTTGAACCTTGTCTCTTTGTGGAAGGCGCTCTAGTTAAGGGGTTTGAATTCATTTAAAAAACCTTATGAAACTTGCATTTTGATGTTTGAAATCATCATCTCTATCTTGGCTCACCAGATCAGGATTTTGAATCTTCTTTGAAAACAGGTCAAGAAACTTAAGTGAAACTTCCTCAATGATAGCGCATTGGTTGAACAATTTGGATCCTGATGGAAAGGTGTCTTTTGAACTTGAGTCTAGCTTCCTTCATAAGGTGGCACATTTTTTGAGGATTTTGAATCCTCTTGAAATTTTAGCCATTCTGCACTTGTCAACACCTTTCAACATCTATTTTCAAACACCCTCAATCATGGAGCAATTATCTTGAATGTTGATGAAGAAGTCCAATTCTATCTCAGTTAAATCATGACATGACTCAATCAAATGAAGCCATAAGTTGAGTTAATCTCTTTTTGTGTTCTCAAAATATAGTTGATGCAGAACTCTGAAAGACTCAATCTAGCCTAAGGCAAAAAAGAGTGGGTCCCCATTTGCAATGGGGTGATGTGTGATTAGGTCACAACATCTGGCGACTCCACTAGAGGAATGTTGTTGAACATTTCAAAAGTGAGGATTCAATTCCAACTCAGAATTACCAAATCATTTTCTTCAATCCATTAACTAATCAAAGATGGACTTGAAAAGGAAAAGAATCATAAATTGGATCAAGACACCATATTTCTTAATGTGTGATTAAAGATAGATTTCAATTAAATGAGCTTCTTAAGTGTTCAAAAGATAAACAAAAATTAAGTTTCAACATTTACATGTATACCCACACATTAGACCAAATAACAAAGCTACATGATCACAAAATCAAAACCATTTGCCAACACGACCATCCATATTCCAAAAATCCAAGTGTGTGCGAATGCATTCATTCGCATCCTTCAACAGCTAAGATCATCTAAGCTCCTTTACATTAGGCTACATGATTAGTACACACCTCATAAACTACCTGGACATTGCCCCACTGCCAGCGAGCGTCTATAGCCCTGACGGGTTTGTCTTGCAATTCCACTCGAGTAGAGCCTCACTGCTGGTCAGGTGTCCATATCCCTGGTAAAGATTACTTGATTGTCCATCTAACTAAGTTATAGTGTGTGATTGGTTATTTTGCATTTATTTATTTCATTATTTGATATTCTATTAAGCTTAAATGTGATAGAGTATAAGGTAGTACCGCTACCCCTGCAACACATGCTTTTTGACGGCACGAGTTACGTTGATAACTCAGCTAGTGGGTGTGGACTTGCGATGGCGGCAAAGGTGGACCTTTAGATTTTTCACTTAATTTAAGTTCACAAAGACTCCTTTAGGTACTTCAGGATTTTTTAAAGTGTGTAAAGTATAAGATTTCAAAATACTTCAAGTAATACTGAACAACTGATTTATCCCCCATGACCAAGCAATCCTGCTATTTGACACTAGCGATGGAATCCACGAGAAATCCATCAGTCATGACCCATGTTTCTCAAAAGAAGACAAGAATTCATAAAATTTAGATTTGGCATTGTAAAAATTATGATCAGAAAATAGCAGTGTTAAGACACAATATATGATTAGTTTCCAAGTCAAGTCCAAAATTTAACTTGCTAATAAACTGAAAGAAGCATGATCCTTTAACTCTAAGAATTTCATGAATGAATATTTAAGAAATGAACTAACATAACTTAGTGAAATCATACCAAATGTGTGCATATGATTCATCATTCCTTTGCAAATCTAAATGCCCAAACTAAAACAACTAATCTAATCAAACCAAATTATAGAAAGCAGGAAAGGCTTGAGTCAAATGACGTCAAGGCAAACAAATCTAATCTAAGAAAAAATGAAAATAAAAAGGAAACCTATTCTAACTATGTACAAGTAAACCCCGCAAGGAACTTATGGTTGGAAATAATGTTTCAGAAACTACCCATTAACAGGCAGTGGGATATCTCCTCCAGTCAATGTTTTTAGCTTGAAAGCATTCTCACCCAAAATCTTAGTAATTTGATATGGGACTTTCTAAAGATAATCAAATTTGTCATGATCTCCTTGTCTTTCATGTGCTTTATCCCAATATAATACCAAATCAGAAATCCTGAATGACTTCACCCTCCCTTGGCGATCGAACCAACTCTTTACTACTCCTTGATGTTTCATGAATTTGTCCAGGGATGTATCGCGCTTTTCCTCTAGATCCAATAGTTGTGACAACCTTGTTTGTACTCTCTCATCTTCCTCCATATATTCTTGCATGAACTGCAAGGTTGGAATTCTCAGTGTATCAGGAAGATGGGGTCTTGGCTGTAAACTAAATGATATGGAGAAGTTCCTAAGGAAGACTTGACATGAGTTTTATCTGCCAAAAGAGCATACTTCAGTTGTGTGTGCCAATCTCTCGGGTTCTTGTCCAACAAATTCTTAATTGCATTTAAAATATTTTTGTTTGTAGACACAACTAAACCATTACCCTGTGGCTAATAATTTGATGACAATTTCAAAGTTATACCATATTCAAAGGCCCAATTCAAAAACTTCAATGATGAAAAAGCAAGACCATTATCGCAAACAAGAGCATTAGGACATCCAAACCTAGTGATGATGTTATCTTCTAAAAATTTAATTACTACATCAGTAGTGCAAAGTTTTAAAGCATGAGCTTCTGTCCACCTGGTATAGTAGTTAGTCACGGTAAGAATATACTTGTGCTGTGCTGAGGAAGGTGGATTGATCATACCAATAAAGTCCAGTCCCCATTTAGTGAAAGGTCTAACTTCAATCATGGGTTGTAAAGGCATTGCATGATTTCTTTCTCTTGACACCACCACTTGACAGGTGTGACAAGTTTTGATATGCTGATGAGTATCCTGAAACAAGGTTGGCCAATAATAACTTGCTCTTAGTACCTGATGTGTTATTGCCAATGCACCGCCATGACAAGTTCTAAATTTATCATGAAACTACTCCATAATCTATTTAGCTTCGCTTCTGCCAACACACCTCAGATAAATTCCCTCATGATTTTGTCAGAACAAGACTAACCCTTGTAACATGAAACATCAACTTCTGTACCTTAGTGCTCTTCTCTGTGTTGAATGCATATGATCCAGGCATTTTTGAGTTAGCAGGTACTATACAATATCATCATACCACTCATTTGGAGATACATCCTCAAGCACATATGCTTGTTGCACTAGTCCTAGACCTTCAGTTGCTATAGTTTGCGTGAGCACTTGTCCTCGCACTAGCTTCATCGGCTGAATTTCAATATCATATTCTTGTATAGTGGCGACCCACTTGCCTCTTCTCTAACCCGGTTCATTATGCATTAACAATGTTTTGACAGTAGTGTCTGGGACTCTTGCATATACCCTGCTTCTCAAGATATAATGTCTAAATTTTTTAATTGCCTTCACCAAAGCATATGCTTGCTTCTCGACACAAGGATACCTCAATTCTACATCTTTGAAAGGAGCACTCATGAATGCAATGGGATGCTCCTTCTATTGTCTGAGTTAGAATCCCTGCACAAGTATGATCTAATACAAAAGAATATAAATAAAAGGGTTTCATATAATCAGGAGTTATAAGTGCAGGAGCACTAGCGATTTCTTGCTTTATTTCTTCAAATGCTCTCTTTGCTTGTGGATTCCATTCCACTTTTGTATCTTTCTTCAGCATGTCATTCAGGGGCTTGACTATCTCTATGAGCCCAGTGAAATTTTCTTACAAAATTGATCTTTCCAAAGAAAGAGTTTAGTTCCTTCTTACTTGTAGGCATGTCAACTCGTTTGATGGCTTCAACTCAATTAGGATCAATAGAGATTCCATGTTCTGATATAACATGACCCAAAATCTTTCCCTCAGTGACCCCGAAAATGCACTTCATCAAATTAAGAGAGATGCCATATCTTTTGCATGCCTCAAAAACTTTCCTCAAGTGCTCAACATGATTTGTTCTTATTTTTGAAAACACTATGAGGTCATCCATATAGATGATGATGCATGTTCTAATTATGTCCCTAAAAGCAATGTCCATGGCTCTCTGAAAAGTTTCTCCAGCATTGATCAAACCAAAGGGCATTCTTCTGTATGGATATGTTCCCCACTTAGTGGTGAAGGCAGTTTTCAATTGATCTTCCTCTTCTATCATCACTTGATTGTATCCAGAATATCCATCCAAAAAGGACATCATCTATATCTATTTACTATCTGGAGTACTTCATCTAGTGAAGGCAAAGGGTAGTTATCCTTCTCTGATGCTCTATTGAGATTTCTGAAATCAACGCATAACCTTATTTCACCATTCTTCTTTCAGACTGGGACTAAGTTGGTGACCCATGTCGAGTGTCTTATTAGAAAGATTATCTTCACCTGCAACAACTTCTTTACTTCTTGATAAATGAGAGGTTCTAGGAAAGGATTCACTGGTCTCTGTCTTTGTTGAAATGGTCTGCTTCCAAGCTTGAGGGGAATTGTATGTGTAATAATAGAAGTATCATATGTTTTCAAATCTTCACACCCATAAGCAATGACATCCTGAAATTCCTTCATGCTTTTGATGATGCTTTCTCTTTCTTTAGGTGTACAAACCTTCCCTATGAAGATGTTCTTTATATCCTGCTCTGTTCCCAAATTGACTACATCACATTTATTCCTGTACTCATTGTGATATTGGAGAGCACTCAGCTTATCTGAATCAAAAAGTCTTTCAAGCTCTATCATTCCTTTCAGGATAGTATTGTTCTTTAAATTCATGATCCCGTCAGGATCAAACTCAGCTCCTTCTACTTCAATCTCATCAATGACTTGGGCAGTGAATATTCCTGAATTTGTTAAGAAGTCTAGTATGTGCTTATCATCTTCAAAAACCTAAAAATTTGTAATATTATCTAGAACCTAAGGTACTAACGTCAATTCAACTATAAATTTCTTTAATCCTTCCATGGCTAGGGGCTCAAGGGAACTTGCAGCTTGAGCTAATGCATTGGTAACTTGATTCTTTGACCTATAGATTGACTTAATGTTGAATGCATTGAAGTCTTCAATGAGATCCCATACTTGATTTATGTACTTCTTCAATCTTTTATCATGGCATACATACTGCTTTCTGACTTGCCTGATGACTATCTGTAAATCCCCGAACACATGTAAGACCTTAGCCTTCTTTTTAATGGCGAGAAGCAATCCATGCACTAAAGCTTCATATTTGGCGACGTTGTTTGTGCAAGGAAACTACAATTTTAAGGTTGATAAATATGATTCTGCAACTAGACTGATCAATTCAAAGCCAGCTCTAGATCCTTGTTTAGATTTGGATCTATCAAACCTTAATGTCCAAACCTGATCAATTTCTTGCTTTGAACTTTGCATATTACTATCCTTGCTTTCTTCACATGTTTCCTGAGTAATTTTCTCTATTGGAACTACTAAACTTGATTCTTCCCTAAAAACCTTGTCTGGAGGAGGTTCTTTTGCTATCCTCAGGATTTCTAAACCCATTCCTTCTGGAATCCTTTTTCAGACTTGTCCTAGAGCCACTCCACACATTGCACAAGAAAATTTGGAATGAAAGGCAATATCGATTCTGCACCGATTGGGAAGTAGTAAATCTTGAATACGTGCATGACTTCCTAATTCCACGCCCTGTTTAACATGTTTCAAGACAAAATTTTGAAAATTTTCAAACATGCCCTCGCTTTCCTCATCGGATGTAGTATCATGATCACCCCCTATAAGACCCTCTATTGGATTGTGGAACATCAAAACTTCTTCAACTTTGGGCATATAGACACCAAGATCTATCTCTATAAAGAGGATTTCGTTATCTTCTCCATACTCAATGATCGTTAGCTTTAGTCATGGAGTACTATCTATTCTGATCTGATTTGGCAGTCCTTTCCACAACAACCACATATGAGAGAAATCAGTAGAAACATATCTATTTAACTTCCTTAACCAATCTCTACTTAATAGCATCCAGTATCCCTCAGGAATGTCTACAACTGATATATCAACATAATGATGAATCCTAGGATCGGCTCCTAACTGCATATGTATATTGTATAATTCTCCTACAACAAGGACCTCAATTTTACCCAATTGCGTCACCTTCTTGGAGGTCTGTTTAGGGATCAAGCCAAGTTTCTTGCATACACCTAGTGGCATAATGTTACTTGATGCTCCAGAATCCATTAAACAGTTATGCAGAAGCTTTCCAAAAATTTGAACTGACAACAGGAATGGTGGCTGTTCATCCTTCCCTTGGTAGAGAACTACTGACTTCTTCTTCAGAGTACTGTAATCTGACTTAGTTACTAGTTCTAAATCTCCCTATGGATTTTGACCTTTTACTAAGTTGTTGTTTTGTGTAGGTGTTTTCTTCGCTCCAACTTGTTCACCCTTGGCTGTGCTAGATGAATCCTGTACCACATATATTACATTTGTTTGCCCTTACAGATGAGGAGGTACTGATTGAACTGTATTTGTATTTTGAATAGCATTTGTGTGAGGTGCATTGGATGTAGATGGATTTGTTGGGCTTGAAGCAATTTGTACTTTCTGAGTTACACTGTTTATAGAAGCATCACTGAAACTTCCCAAGAAGGCTTCCCTTATTTCAGGTACTCTCATCAACTCTGTCAATGGCAAATTTATCTTTACCTTCTTCAGTTCCTCTATGACACACAGACTTAATTTCTTCAAATCATCTTTAGGAGTTTCCTTTTGGGGAAGATCAACCTTTGGAGTAGTGTTTTACAGTGGAGCATCTTACGATGGAATAATTCTCTAAGCTGGATCTCTTTGTCTGTACTCTAGCGAATCCCTTGGAAAGCTTGAATTATTACTCACATTTGGATTTGGAGGAGTTTGGAGATTATTTGGAGGGGTTGATGTGGTCATAGGATCCTATGCTCTGTAATTTTGTTGATAAACCCTTTGAGTGGCATTCCCAGTTGATTTCTGAAATGCTTGTACTTCCCTAGTCGTATCATCTTGAAAATCATTATTGAATGGAGGAGGATAATATGCATCTTCAACCGGTCCATTCGCTGAAGCTGGTGGAAACGTGCCATTATACTCTGTCATATCATATTCCATCATAGGTGGAAATGTAAAATCTTCTAGGATCAAATCTTGATCATATCTTATTGTTGGCATGATCTTGTATCCAGTGATTGGTGGATTCTCTGGTGCCTGCAAACCATGCATTTCCTTTTGGAATATGTTAGCTACTATTTTGAACTCAGGACATTGTAGCTCAGAATGCTGATTTGTATTATGCAACCTACACCAAGTTGACAATGCTACTTCTGCCAAGAATACTTTATCTACTGGCTTAGGATCAGAAGCTGGTGGATTGTCCAAGGGTGAAGGCACACTTCCATTGTTAGGTGTTGTATTCCAAGTTCTATTTTTCCTTCGAAATCCTTAATTATATCAGTGATTGTATCTTGGGTTATATCCTTGACCGCCACTTTGATTCCCCTAATAGTTCATATGTGTATTTTTTAGATAATTGTTCTGGTTCCTTAGGTGCGTAACTTTGGTTGACAATTTCTTCACTTGATCAATCAACTCCTTCATTTCATCCTTTTCTTCTTGAGTCTTCGTAGAGGAGGATGATGACCCTTGAAAATATATCAGCTTTGTAGGTGCAACTTGTGAAATTAGCACTCTAGGATGCAACACTAGCTGATTAGTAGGAGTAGGGATATGATTCATTACTGGCATATGATGAGCTAGTGCTTGATTAATTCCTTGAATTTGATTTGGCATCACCACATGCCCCATGTGATTAAGTGGTCCATGAGTATTCATGCCTAAATCAGTATTCACATTGATGGCTTCAGCATATGCTCCTATTAAAGTAGTAGGTGGTGCCCTTGCTCTCTTTACGAACATGGAAGTGAGACAATCCAAAGCCGCATAATAAATCTCCATTGCCATAGGTTCATTGATGTCATATGGAGCCTGCAGTCTTGAATAAGCCTTATGAAACCTGTGATTGAATGCAGTGATGGGCTCATGCTCTTGCCTTCTTACTTCGATAAACTACTTGGAAAGTTCTGCTGGAGTAATAGGGATTCTAAATTTTTCTAAGAAAGCATCTTTCATCAGTTACCAACTGGTGATAGATCCAGTAGGTAAGTTGACATACCAAAAGGTAGCATCTCCTTCAAGTGTATATGGAAACAACCTGCAAGCTACATCTTCATGTTCAATTCTCCTATTTGATAGAGTGCCCTCAAAGATCTTGATGTGCTCCTCTACTGTCTGATTTACATCATTAATGTGGAATTTAGAGAAAAAGTGTTTGGGATTCATGGGCATAGCATGGTAGTTCGTGAAAAATCCCAGAGGAGAAAAATTTGCTAAGGGCCAAGCCATCGCCGCCATTGGAACGTTTGCTTGTGATAGTGGACCTGCTTGAGTAGCTCTTGATTGAAGTGGAGTCACTTGGACTGTTACTTGCGTATTACTTGATTGAGCAACTCCTTGAGTTTGATTTCATGGAGGTGGAGTTTGGAATAAATTTGAGATATCTCCTCCACTTGGAGATCCTTGACTTGATGAAGTTGCTTTCTTCCCTTTCCTTGTCTTAGGAAGAAATTCCAACTCTGCCAACTCTTTGGATGCTCCTAGTGTAGAACTTAGAATTCTTTGATGCCTCTCTGGTGAAAAGTAAATGATTCGATCTAGCATGTTATACTTTCACCGATTCCTGAATGAAACAATTTGTTATGTGGCCCTCCTTCTAGCACCAAAAATGTTGATGATTTCTTTTAGACAACTCAATAATAGAGTAAAATATTGAGTATCCAACTCTCTCTTGAATAAAGCCTCTCGAATGCTAAATGAAGTGACCAATTGAGACAACTCCAAGGTTCCTTTTCTTATGATTCGCAGTGGATAACTCAGTGACTCAATGTGATTTTGCTAATAATCACAAAGGGATTTACACAATTGTTCTGACAACTTGATTGTTTCACTTGTAAAAGACAAACATTTGGAATTTCTAAATACTACAACTTATTACATATGATATGGAAATGAAGTACTTGATCCCAAATCCTAACAATGATATGGAAAAAAGTGAAAAAGAAGAAGGTTTAAGGAACTACTCTAATCCTAGATGTAAGAAATGATTATTGATCAGGCAAAATCAACCAACTCTGCTTTACCAAGTTAAGCAACTACACAAAGTTGATGTAATCTTCTAGGATGATATAAGATGTTCAAATCACTTATGTTTATGAATGTTCAACAAACACAAATAATCAAATCTAAGTTCACTTTTGTTTATCCTAATCATACACTGCAACTTGCAAGCCACAAATCGCAAATGGTATGAACACATAGATTTCACCATGGAGCAATAATAATAACTTCCACCAAACTAACATAACACTTAAAAAGAATTTAATCTTACTTAACATTCGCTTGAAGGAATCAGAAACCATGCAACACTTAGAAACATATAGATAATCACCAAACAATGAGTCTTATATTATCTTTTTTTTAAAGATAATGCGCCTAGTAAACTTTTTAACATGATCAGCGACGTTGGTGCAACACGCCCTCTGACTCCACGTGAATGCTTTTGCCCTGAGAAATGAACTGGTGAGGCCACAACACAGGGGACTTCATCCCCTAATAAGAACACTTCAAACTAGTACAAATCTCCCCATATTATTTCAAGATCTCCCCTAGGAGATTTGACTTTTGCAAGTGGACATTTGGATTTTGACCCCCTTTCGACCAATTTCTGGAGGTAGTTCACCTTCTTTTCACTTAACTAAAAATCTCCAACCCTTCTTTCCAACCTAGGACCTCCCCTTTGTGGGTCACCCCCGAGCGACCTGCAATAGCAAAAGGGGCAACCCATGGGCAACCTTATTGTCTTTTCTAGTCGCAGATAAACTTAATGTTTGGACATGAAAAAGCTTCATTTTGAATCATTTTTCTTTCTATTTGTATGAGTTTTTGGTCTAAACATAGACTTAACTATTCCAAACCTCCAAGAATGCATAATTATCTCCTTTTATAATCTCTACTTGTCAACTCATGCATTCATGCTAACTCCATTTTTGCTTTAGTGATAAGCTATATTAGCTTGTTCACTCCCTAATTAGCCTAGATCACTCCTTGATCTTTTGAGTTAACTCTCCAATCAAGGGAGTTAACTCTCCATTATCTCTCACCTCTCATGGCCTATTTCAACCTATAAATACCCCCCTCCCTTAAACACAAAAGGAGGCAATTTCATTTATGCATCCATTCTTTGTAGGTTTTTCTCTCCAACTAGCATTCATATGCTCATATAGGACATTTGAGCCTTTTTCTTTAATGTTGTTTCATCTAAGATTTGCTAAAAGCTTTATATCATGTTGATATGCTGCTCAAAACACAAGCCATAGAGCTCATTAGCTCACATTGTGCTCACATTTCAAGCTTTCAAAAGCACTTTTGCATCCCTTCCCTGTTGTTTCCAAGAGGATATCCTCGTTGCTGCAAGAGGACAAAGAGGTTAATGACACAAGGATTCCTGAGGGTAGTGGAGGCTCATGCATCTCATATTCTAGGTTCTTTAGTACTTTTTTATAATAATTACAAAATCTAAATTTGCTCTTGGGAATAGTAATTTAATGTTGCAATTTCCTTGATAGGCTAGATAAGATTTGAATTGTTAGATTAGTTTGCTTTCAAAGTTCTTTAGATTAGTTTTTTTTCAAAGCAATTTCTTTTCCTAGAATTGATCCAAAAATCCAAAAAATTAAAACAAAAACATAGATCAAATTGCATTAGTGAACTACATTCTAGATTGCATACATATTTCAATTCCTAGATTAGAAAAAGCACTTTGCTTTCATCAAGATCCAGAAAAGCACAAAAATATTGTTTTGCATTCATATAGGCTTGCATGCATTCAAAAACCAAAAAAGCACAAAACAATTAGTATCACAAGAAGATTGTGAACCCTTGATTCCAAAACAAGATCAACATCAATCAAACCCTTGATTCCAACACAAAGTCAAACCTTAGGTCAACAAACCCTAAGTCAAATCGAGGTTAACTCTAGCCAACTCTCTCTTGGTTTAGGCTCATGAATGTGCCCTAGGCTTAGAGGCAAGTGGGTGTGGGCAATCCTCAAAGAGATTGGGGAAATTCACCCTAGACCACAACATGATCAACTGACAAGTCAAGAACAACAACACAAGATGAGGTTATTCCAAACACAAGTCATCATCCAACAATGTGAAGAACTCCAATTCAATAGAAGCATCAACTAGAACAATCATCAACCAACACAACATTGGAATCTTTGGAATCCAAATAGGAGAACAATGACTAGTGACCCTTTGGATCATATAGTTATTTCAACCACAATAGTCATAGAACGTTAGATCATAATCAACACACAAGAAAGGCCCCAGGACCGAGTGACCACTCTCTATGAAATCCAACTCTTAAGAGAGCAGGACCACCCCTGTGTCTTGCCTCCTCTCAACTAGCTACTTCCACGAGAGAGAGTGACATGGAGGTTCACCTTGTGACAAGGAGAGGGTTCCATGTGCTCACCAAAGATGACTCAACTGCCCCAAGCTATTGAGTCATGTTTTTTAGTGTACATTCCTCAAACATTTAATCTTTCTATTCTTCTAATTCTCTATAAGATCTTTGAACTCTTGGAATCTACTAATGACTTCAAATTTACTTCCAAGGAAATGCACTCATGTCCCTCTACTATAATCATCAATGAATGAAACAAAGTAAATAGGTTTTAAAATTGAAGGAACATTAAAAGGACCAAACACATTAGAATGAATCAAGTCCAACAACTTAGAAGATTTGTAAGAAATGGAATAAAATTGAACATGGTTTTGTTTTCCATAAATGTAATGTTCACAAAAATTGAACTCAAGATTACAATCATTCATCCCCTCGATGAGGTTTTTATTTTTTAGGGTCCTCAAACTCTTTCCACCAATGTGACCAAGCCTTTGATGCCATAACATTGTCTTCTCAGCTCGAAGTTTCATCTCCATAGAATGAGCACCCTTAGGTACCCAGAAAGCATAACCATCAGAAGTAGATGCAATAGTCCTCTTCACTACTAGTTCCAATGGTGAGGATGAAGACTCTAAAGTTCTCTTCTTCGAAATAGTACTGAACCATGCATGCATCAAGATGAAATAGAGTGCCAATCTGAACACCCTTAGCTAGCACCATAGCTCCTCTAGTCATCTTGTATCTTCCATTCGAGAAAACAACCTACACACCCACAACATCAAATTTACTTACAGACAATAGGTTCTATGCCAAACCAAGGATATACAGTACACCATTGATCCCCTTCACTCATCCATCAGGGAATCAAATCAAGACTCTTCCATGACCAACAATATTTAGGTGGGAATCATCACCCAAGTACACTTTTCCACCATCATATTCTTCATACTTAGCGAACCAACCTCAATGTGAGGTCATGTGGAAAGATGAACCAGTGTCAATAAGCCACACATCCTCAGATGAATGAATTTCCAAGGAAGCAACAAACACTTCTCCTTCATCTTGAGAGGACTTGTCAAAATTTGAATCATAGTTCTTCTTTTTCTTCTTCTTTTCCTCTTTCCATTCCTTGTGGAAATGACCAAGTTTACTACAGTCTGAACATAGAACCTTGGACTTTCCAAGAGACTTAGATCTCCCACGGGATTTAGATCATCCTTTTTCTTCCTTCTTCTTATCCTTTTTCTTTCCTTTCTCTTTATATCTACCACAAACCACAAGAGCCTCCTTAGCCATTTTGGAATATTTTCTTTGCATCTCTTTAGACAACAACGATGTAACCACTTCATCCATCTTGAAGGTGGTAGTGGTATTTGTTAGTGTAATTAGTGGCTTTATATAACTAGTTAGTTTCTATTCTACGTAGTCAAAGTCCTATTCACACATAATCTTAAGTTTACTTAGCTTTTTAAAAAGTTGTCTCACCTCATGTGGTGATGGCATGTGTAATCATACATATGAGACACCTCTTTCATTTTGGCTTGCCACTTGCCCTCACACATGTCATGTGAGTTAGACAAGTGTTGCATACTTGTAGGGGTAGTCAGTAGTTCATTCCTACCTTCCTACCTCCTCCTCCTTACCTATTTATGCAAGGCTTCTCTTTGTATTTTACACACTCTTATGGTATATGATAGATATGCTCTTGTGCTCAGTTTTTCACTTGTGGAAGATTATATTATTTGTGCTTGTTGATCTTGGCTGCTCCAACATGGTATCAGAGTCATGCTTGCACATTTCTTCTTGAATCGGTGACTCCAACACTTATCCCTATCATCAAATCATCATGGAGCCAAATGGACCTTATTGTTGCATTCATAAGGCCTAAGACAATCAAGGTGACCCTTTGAATTACATTTTCGGTAAAGTCATTTTTTTCAAAAAAAATTACCCCCTCAGGTTTGTACGGCCTCCAAATCCATACCATATAGATTTTTTGCCAAAAATAGATTTTTTTAGTAGAAGGCATATCTTCCCCTTACATCTAGTCGAAATTGGTTTTTTGGTGTTTTCTAGGCAATTTTGGGTCATTTGACCTGGTTTGTGGCCACCATTGTTGGTCTTTTGGGCATTTATCGCCTGGTCCGTGCTCTCAAGGTTGAGGCTTTGTAGGTCAAATTCCATTTCCAGTTGTGGTTTTTGGTTTGTTGAGATCATTTTGTTGATATGTGCCAGACAACTGAGAGGGTGGGTGAATCAGTTGTCTCAAAAACTTAAACACTTTTTGCAATTAAACATTCATCACTTATCCACAATTATTATGATTTAATAATGAGTGTATGAAATCAGAAACTTAACCACAGATACAACATCAAACACAAGAGACACCATATTTTACATGGAAAACCCCAAGGTGGGGAAAAGCCACGGAGATTATTAGCTCTCAATATATATTGCAATCTTGAAATAATGATGTTCAGGCTTGGTCACTCCACAGGCCTAAACATACTGGCTCACTGCCATGAAGAACAACTAGGTCTAGCAGGCTCACTACCTCAACCCTAAACCTAGCAAGATTACAATATGGGATGTTAAACCCTATGGGTTGTTAAACCTACTGGTAGCTCACTACCAGACTCACTGCTATGATCAACACCTTTCTATATTTGTGACTAAAGTACAATAATTCCTCTACTCTGCTCTATTCTTCCTCTTCTTTCCTCTGCCTCTTCTCTGCTCTGCCTTTTGGATTTTTCTTAATACCTTTTATTTTCCACACAAGGATGCCTTTTCCATGACTCAACTACAAGTATTTATACACTTCATCAACCTTGGAATGATCATTAAGGTCGGCATCACAATCATCAACCATTGGAACAATCTCCAAGGTCGGCATTACAAACATTTACAAAATAGGTCCTGACCTATTACAACATTATGCAAAGGAAATGAAATGTGGATCATGAAATGCCTTAGCTAGGACTCAAACATGATCTTCCATGCCACAACATGCTTCCACAATCTTCCAAAGATCTCTGCAATCACTGGGATTAACCAGGTCAGCCAAAACTAGTTACACGTTACACTATCTGGGAACAATCTTTGAACACGATCTCAAATCCTTAATGCGGACCAATATCAAGATAGGAACATGATTAGGAGACATCCACAAGCACGTTATAATCATTAGGAGCAACCACACAACCTTTAACCACTTTACCCATAAGAATCTTAACACTGGAACACATGAACTTTATTGTCTTCAACTGTCATAAAGGAAAGATAGCTTGTAGACCACCAAACCATGAACCATTGCAACTGTAGGAACTTATCATCATCCCAGACTTCCTTCTAGAACCACAGAGAAAAATACTTTATTCCAAAGGAATACAGAGCAAAATACTTTCTTCCTGTCCCAATTGAACTTACAGAAAAAAGTACGTTTCACTCTTGTGAACACAACTTGCTCAAATCTTCATGCGGAGAGCTCAAATCCAGAATGTAGCATCCTTAGTCATACTTCTAATTTACTTCCAATCTATAGACCATGATCTTCAAGAAGAAATAAATGCAGAGCAGTTTACTGGACTGTTCTTCAACATACAACTCACTGTTTGTACTGCACTTCTCTGTAACTCACTTGTTTCTTCCGAAGAGGCTAATTTTCTCAATATCCTCAACATACAAGTCTTCTAAAAAAGTAATAGAATAGGATATAGTTGACACCAATGACAACAAGGATATGTTGACATCAATGACAACACCGATTAGGCACATACTTGCAACAATCTCCCCCTTTGTCATTGATTGCAACATATGATGTGAAAAATTGCAATAGCCATCAAGACAAGATTCTCCCCCTTTCTCTTTACACACCTACACTCTTTCTTTCTCCAAAATTCTCCCCCTTTCTCTTACACATCTGCACTCTAAGTTTTTCACATGACTTCTCTCCCACTTTGACATCAATGGCAAAGGGCACATACTTGCATTCTTCTTATCTAATCTAATCTCTCTTTTGAACTCTCTGACTACTCCCCCTAAGAAGTAGCCCTAAAAGGCTTCATACATAATTTTGATGTCTTTCAAAGTCTGCTTCATCCATAACACTTGAGTGCAACTACATGTTGCTGCAATGTATTCTACTTCTGCAGTAGACAGGGATATTGAATCATGTTTCTTGCTCAACCAAGATACTAATCTTTTTCCCAAGAAGAATGCACCTCCACTTGTACTTTTTCTGTCATCCACATCTCTAGTTCAATCTACATTAGTATATGCACTGAGAGTAAAGTCACAGTCCTTAGGGTACCACAAACCATAATCCATTGTACCTTCATTGCCTCAACATCAATTGTAACTATCAATTCCTTATTACCTGTCATCCTGTCCCTTAATTGCATGAGTGACTAATTCATCTGTCCCATTATTCCTCCCAATGTAGAGTATATGACACTCTAGAGTTCAGTTCCAACATTCATCACTGACTTTAGAACCATAGTAAAGAATAAGCATCTGTGGAGAGATGCAGACCCTAGTACTTTGATACTAATACTATTCTTGGTTTGACTTTAGGACAATTTACAATGGGACTTCCTGGAAGATACGTTTACCAACATTCCTAAATCGCATATGGTGATTTTCAACTAAAGAGGCATACAAACTCAAACTTCTTTACTTACTTGCATACTGCTCATACTTAGTCATTTTAGTCTTCTGAATTAGAACCCTTCCAAGCAGACTGCCACAACATATATCTTTGTGCTAAATCTCAACATTAACTATCTGGCTGGGGGATTTAGAATCTTTAATATAGCTCCCCCTAAGCCATGATTCATAATCTACTTCCCAGAGGAAGTAGTTGCTCTGGAGCCTAGAGCAGACTCATCTCTTCCTTCATTTGTTTCTTTCCTGACCCAAACCTTGTTCATCTCTTCCTTGATTTGTGTCAGATCAACTTTTTCAATCGATTCCCTTGATTCTGATTGGTTATTCTTCTTCTTATTTCTATAGTATTTTGTAGTGTGTCCAGGCTTGTTGCAATTGAAGCACATAGTACTTTTTTGATCAGTGTTTCTTCCATTCATCCTTGACCTACCTAGGTTAGCCTTATGCCTAAAATTGTTGTATGTATAGCAATAGCCATTAAAGGATTCCATTGTCCTATTTGTCCCATAGCCTTTTCTCACTTGACTTATACACTCATTAGCTCTATGTCCCATTATGTGGCAAGCATAGCATCTAATGGAATTCTAATTAGAGAATGATGGGGTATTTTGATTCACCCTATTTCTACACCAATTAGCCTTGTGACCAAATTTGTTACATAAATTGCAGTAACCATTGAAAGAAGAATACCTTTGAGCATTTGGTCACCTAATTGATAGTCTTCTGCTTCTTTGATTCTAAATCTATTTGATTTTGTCCTCTTCCTGACTTGCTCTAAATCCTTTGTCTTTTCCAAATTTTATGCCTTCTCTATCATCATCATTTTTCTATTCTACCATTGGCCTATCATATCTGGCAGCACTCACACTGAATTGATCTCTTTGAGCCCGCACATGTTTCAGATTAGTTTTCAAGTCTTCAACTTCTTCAAGCTTCATGCAGACTTTAATTTTGTCTTTCAGACAGTTCTCAATTTTTGTCTTTTCTTCATTGTTCTCTTTTAGAGTTTGTTGTAACTGCCTGATTTGCCTTCTTAAATATTCTTTCAAATCCATGTCTTCATCTGTAGTTCTTGAGTTATCTCTATCAATAATGGCAATTAGGCACATATTCATTTGATTCACAATAGCTTTGTGATCTTTCACATCACATTTGGTGGTCTAGGAACCTTCTTGTTCTTCAATTTGCAAATCCTTATTGGTTGAGACTGAATTCTCCTAGATGTTCTCAATAACCTTAACATTTGTACTTTCAATGATCCTTCCCAATCTATTGTTGTAACACTGGTAGGCTTTGGTCCAAGATGAGTATCCAAGAAAAATACCTTCCTCATACTTAGCATTGTCCTTTTCCATTCTGATGAGGCATTTGCTTCGAAAGATTTTAAAATATTTCATAATGGGTATTGATCCACACCATAACTCAGCATGGGTCTTTCCTTCTTTGGTTGTTACCTGAACTCTATTTAATGTATAGACAGTGGTTTGAATTGCCTCCTTCCAAAATATATCTAGTAAATTTGCTTCTTCCATCATTAATTTTGCATTCTTCTAAATAGTTCTACTTGCTTCTTCCATTATCTTATTTTTTGTAGAGAGCTATTTTTCTATCCCATAGGTTTCACAAAATATATTGAAATCATTGGAAATAAGTTCTTCTTCTTTGCCAATTTTCAGGCCTTTGATGTTCATACTTAGCTCATTTTCAAGGGTTTCTTTAAAATTTTTGAGTGGCTCTAGAATCTCTAATTTATCTTTTAAAAAACTAACCCAAGTCATTCTAGAAAAGTCATCAATAAAAAACATAAAGTACCTGTGATCATGGAGGCTGGGTATTCTTGTAGGACCACAAACGTTTGTATGAATGAATTCCAATCATTTAGTGGGGGGTCTTTCTTTATCTTGCCATGCTTTTCTTGACAATCTTTGACATTTCCTACAACTAATGTTGCTTGAGGAATCAATCTCTAGTAGGTCCTTCACAATCTGAACTGAGTTTGTTAAATCATCAAGGTTTGTATGGCAAAGTCTTCTATGCCAAACCCAGCTTTCATTGGTCTGAGATGTGTATCCAAGAAAGTCACTTTTTCTGAGATGATAGAGATTCTTTTCTATTCTTTTTGCAATTGCTATTGTATCTCTAGATTTTTCTTTGATTTCAAGAGAATCATTCTCAAACACAAACTTGAATCCCTTCCTGCATAATTGTCCAATGCTTAAGAGATTTTGTTTCAAACTTTTTATATAAAGAACATCTTCAAAAATTTGTCTGTTGCCAAAATTTGTCGATCCTATTCCACAAACTTCAGTAGTGCAGTCATCTCTGAACCTGACTAGCCCTTCATTGTATTCTTCTAGACTAACGAACTTATTCCTATCACCAGTCATATGATTTGAGCAGCTACTATCAATAACCCAATAGTCTTCATCACTGGTACAAGCTTTAGAGCATCTTTGATGGTTGACATTCTATTCTTCATGAATCACTTCCTTGGACAATTTGCTCTTGATATCTCTTGATGAGCATTCAGGTGCATCGAAGAGTATCTATTTTCCTTTTGACTCTATTAGGATCTCCCTTGAGTTGTTAGACTCTTTCCAAAAGGGACGTGGCTTTGATACCAATTGTTGATATGCACTGGACAACTGAGAGGGGGGGAGTTGTCCCAAAAACTTAAACACTTTATGCAATTAAACATTCATCACTTATCCACAATTATTATGATTTAACAATGAGTGTATAAAATCAGAAACTTAACCACAGATACAACATCAAACACAAGAGACACCAGATTTTATGTGGAAAACCCCAAGGTGGGGAAAAACCATGGAGAGGATTAGCTCTTAATATATATTGCAATCTTGAAATAATGATGTTCAAGCTTGGTCACTCCATGGGCCTTAACATACTGGCTCACTACCATGAAGAACAACTAGGTCTAGTAGGCTCACTGCCTCAATGCTAAACCTAGCAAGATTACAATAAAGATTGTTAAACCCTGAGGGTTGTTAAACCCTACTAGTGGCTCACTACTAGACTCACTACCACGATCAACACCTTTCTATATTTGTGACTGAAGTACAATAATTCCTTTGCTCTGCTCTTCCTCTTCTTTCCTCTGCCTCTTCTCTGATATGCCTTTTGGACCTTTCTTAATATCTTTTCATTTCCGCACAAGAATGCCTTTTCCATGACTCAACTACAAGTATTTATACACTTCATCAACCTTGGAATGATCAGCAAGGTCGGCATCACAATCATCAACCATTGGAACAATCTCCAAGGTTGGCATTACAAACATTTACAAAATAGGTCCTAACCTATTACAACATTATGCAAAGGAAGTGAAATGCGGATCACACCATGCCTTAGCTGGGACTCAAACATGATCTTCCACTCCACAACACACTTCCACAATCTTCCAGAGATCTCTGTAATCACTGGGATTAACTAGGTCGACCAAAACTGGTTACACATTACACTATCTGGGAACAATCTTCGAACACGATCTCAAATCCTTAACATAGACCAATATCAAGATAGGAACATGATTAGGAGATGTCCATAAGCACATTATAATCATCAAGAGCAACCGCACAACCTTTAACCACTTTACCCATAAGAATCTTCACACTAGAACACATGAACTTTACTGTCTTCAACTATCATAAAGGAAAGATAGCTTGTGGACCACCAAACCATGAACCATTGCAACTGTAGGCACTTATCATCATCCCAAACTTCCTTCTAAAACTACAGAGCAAAATACTTTATTGTAGAGCAGAATACTTTCTTCTTGTCCCAACTGAACTTACAAAAAAGTAGGTTTCACTCTGGTGAACACAACTCACTCAGATCTTCATGCGGAGGGCTCAAACCTAGAATGTAGCATCCTTAGTCATACCTCTAACTTACTTCCAATCCACAGACCATGATCTTCAAGCAAAAATAAATGCGGAGCAGTTTACTAGACTATTCTTTAGCATACAACTCATTATTTGTACTGCACTTCTCTGTAACTCACTTATTTCTTCCAGAGAGGCTAATTTTCTCAATATCCTCAACATACAAGTCTTCTAAACAAGTAATAGAATAAGATACAATTGACACCAATGACAACAAGGATATATTGACATCAATTACAACACCAATTAGGCACATACTTGCAACACATTTAGGGTTTTAATAGCCACCATTTACATTCTGGTCGTGATCTTCTCTACGCATTTGTTTTGTGTGTTAGACCTTGGTTTCTCTGGCCAATCTATGACTTGCACCTATTTTTGCTATCCTGGACCACTCTCAATTCTCATAGGCCCTCTCTACTCATCCCTTGGCTTAGGAATTCCTCTCTGCATTCAATGTTGTGGTTTTATGCTAGCATCAAAGGTCTCATTAGAGGTCTTTTGTCTCAAGATTGTGGGTCGAGGTCTTGTTCAAACTGTATGGTCATTGTTTACAATCTTAGATGTTTGGTCAAGATTTAGTCACTATTATAGGCCACTAAAGGTCTTCCTACATGTTAATCTATGTTCTTTTTCAAGGTCAGTTATTCATTCAACCTTACCTTTGTTGAGGTTGACACCTCACTTTTTGGAGGTGTTGATTTGTTGAAGAGTTTGGTCGTTGTCTCAAGACTGCTTCCCTCATTCCATCAGTCACTGTCTTCACTTCGTGGACACAGATTCAAGATTGTCATTGGCATTTGTTGCAAATCAAACTTTCCTTACACTCACTAGTCAAAGCTAGTACATTCCAGTTGGTCATTTCATATAGGTTTTTTAAACCACAAATCAAACTCTATCATCTACAACTAGCTTAAAATTCAATGCCTCCTCCATACAATAGCCCACGAGGACTTTTTTTTGGTCTCCTCCATTCGATAGGACACTCCTTCCTATGTAAGTGGAAACTTACATCTAAACTATGTGTTTCTTCTAGGCCCTCGGCTGCCTCATCAGGCCTCAAGACCCCTGCTCGGCCCTCATTGTGAACTCTGTTCTTTAGCCATGATCTTGCCTCATCTGAGTCTTTTTTTGTGCCTTCAACCCCTAATTGAGTTTCTTTACCTCATACTAGACGTCCTACTTGGCCATTCATTTTCTTGGAATGAAGTCGCAGTCAGGTTATTGAGTTTAACCCTATTCAAAGACTCATCATCCACCCAAGCACTCGTCCTCAATATCCATTGGTGCTCATTCTAGCCCCTACCAACCTCAACAATGGTCTCTTAGCACTTGACTCATTCAGATTGAGACTCCTATTAGGATTCAACATCACCAAGAGTCGCGGTTCCTTCTTTCATCATTGGTTACTTAGAGTTTCCTCTTCAATGCTTTTGCACAGTTAATGCTTCTTCACTAGTCATTGTTTGGTTGTTGTTTTTCAAGTGTTCTTTGTCTAATTTGACCCTTCTACCACAAACTCAGCCTTGTCATCTAGTTCCTCATCCAAACCAACCCTTGATCGGGTCTTAGGACACAAAATCCAACCCACTTAGTTGGCTTGAAGTCTTCAATCAGGACTCTTTGTCCTCAGAGTCCTCCAATATGGGCATTATCATTTTTTTAATTTTGTTTTAGTTCACATTTATTGTTATTTTTTAATAACATTATGCTTATATGCTACATTTAGCATTTAATTTGTCAACTTAAACATCTAATGGTTTAAAATTAACCATTAAACATTCTATGTAACATCAAATGTAACCACTCACAACTAAGATAAAACTATCAGACTTAATGTTTTTTGCCACATAAGACCGCCAGATCTCTCCAAAGTGCTTGCATAGGGCCTTTTTTCATTTTGCTCTAACTTTCTCCTATGGATTCAGTTTTTCACAAAATTACTGTCAACAAAAAGGTATTTCCATGTAATTCATTGTGACGAAGTCAAACTAAATTTTTTTTGCCTTTTTGACTAATTTTTTTATCCCCAAACTTCATTGTAATCATAAATTTTGACAGGGCATAACTTTTGCCAGTGACATCAAAATTTTACGAAATGTTTTTTCAAAGCACTCAAAATTTTGCGAGGAATTCATTAGTGCATGTTAAATTTAGTTTTGGATAGTCAATTTTCAAAAATTTGTAAAAATCTTTCTGTTATAAATGGATGATTTGACTTCCAAACTTGCACAAGTTGTAAGTTTTCTTGCATTTCTTTCTAAGGGGCTTTTAAAATAGTCATAATCATTTTTGGGGGGGAAATTTCATTTCTGCTTTGATAGTGCTTAAAATTTGATCATGTATATTGCTATGGATGACATACATACTCCCTTCCATTCGACTATTCTCAATAAAGCTCATAATAAATGGAAGATCAAATGTGGATATTGTGGGCTAAAATGGCATACAACAAAAGAATGTCATCATCGTAAAATTGATGAACTAAGACACCAACTTCTTCATGCATATCAAATTTCTATTGATCATTATAAAGTACTTGCAGAAAAATCTCATCTCACTAAGCCAACTTGTGAGACACCACCATCAGTTGTGTATGTACATTCTAGTCAGATGACTTACATTGAGATCTCATCTACACTACCATCACCTATTGCTACATCTGAATCTAGAGTTGATATCTCCTTGGCTTCCAGTGATTTATTGCACTAGGACTTTGATTTCATTCTTCTAGATCCACCACATTAGGATGCATATCTACCTAACATTTCATGTCTTTTCATAGAGTCCTACATTGAAAATTTGGAAGGCACCATTAAGGAAATTCATCTTCTATTTGATGTCAGCTTTGATGAAGTTGCATCACCATTGTCTTCTTTAGTTATGGTTGCTCTTTCTATGCCTACATCAGCTTCTATGGTGCCAAATTCTATAGATATTTATGAGTCTACATATTTGACTTTGTCATCATGTATTTTGACATCCTCTGCAATAGTATTAGATTCTTTTAGGTTCAATTATTGCCATGCATCCATGGTTCTCATTCTTGAATCTTTTATGGTACCTAATTCATTCTATTACAATTTGTCACCCATTAGCATTGGCTTGGAGATCCTTGAGTATCCTTCGAAGACATCATGGGTATCATCTGTGTGTTTGAATCATGTGCAAAATTTAGAGACCTTCATGTTTCTTCCTATATGTTCCTATTTGGAATTAGAAGATCACTTGCACACTTCTATGGTTTGATTTCTTCCTAAGGGGAGAAATGTGCTTCAATGTTTGTGGATTGTCTTGAACATCTAGTTTCAAGCTTCTACCAACACTACAAGAGGTATTTTGAGGGGAGGTCGCATGGTTAGTCCTCTCATCTTAGTTTTGGGAGGATCCATCTCTTCACATGGAGTTCATTTGATGCAGGAGTATCCCTGGTTCAAGAGAAATCTTGCATCAACCAAAAACATTTGCATTTCAGTTTGTTTGTAGCTCAGTTTGTTTCTTTTCATTTTCCAGTTCAGTTCAGGCAGTTCAGTCAGTAGCAGTTTCTGTATTTTGGTCTACATTCTACCATAGTTGCATTTTATATCTTGTAGAGCTGGACTTAGCATCTAGATTCATTCATCTAAATCATATCCAATTTGTAGAGCATTTGGTTAAGGTACCAGAAAGTTATCACTAACAGAAGATCAATTGTTTTCTCATAATAGAGCATCCTGACAGTCTTAGACAATCAGCTAAAGGAGAAGACTTGTAGAGCATTCCTTGACTTGTGGAGCCTAATTGCACATCATTCAATGTTGTTTGGTTCATGGCTAACCTTTCCCAAGATCCACACTTCATTCTATTCCTTTGTGGAGGTGTTCTATGCATTTAGGTTTGACCTGCCCGTGTACACATGTTACATCTCTTCATTGGAGTTTGTAATCTTCCTTAGCCGATGCGGAGGAATCTTATGATTCGGAGGTGATATAGAAAGCAGTGATTCACATAGTGATAGTTTGATAGTTTGAATTTGTGCAAAGGAGCTTCAAAGATATATCTTGTGCACATTCAGATATTCTATAATCAGGCCTATGAGCCCTAATTGTAAGCCTGCATGTTGCCGGACGATCTATATTTGAATTCTATTATATATTGAATGACTGAATCTTCATTTGTTCTATATCTTGGAGTTGTTTCTATTGTGTTTACTCTTGTTGCACGGTCTGGATAGTTCATTCTATGAACCCTCCTACCGTGATTGCAACAAGTGGTATCAGAGCAAAAGTTCAAATCTTTGGGGGTGAATTGAACAAAGTTGGTGAAGGAATTCCATAAAGATCTTGCTGTGGACATATCACCAAATTGAGGCAGGTTACTTGTGTCACAACCGATCACCAATTGTGAGGCAATTGTCACCTTGTAGCCTGATCATTGAACTTGAGGTAGTTTGCACTTGATCCTAGGAAGAATGCCGCCGAGGAGAATCCCTAGTATTGGAACAATGGTTGGTAGGATGGATGAGATGATGGAAATGATGAAAACAATGAGAATTTGATTGGATGTTGTTGAAGAAGATAGGCGAAGAGGATTAACACTGAGACCTGATATTGAAAGTGATGATGAAGAAGAATTTCAATCTGTTGAACAAATTGGTGAAACCCTAGGAGGTGATGAAGAAGAAGAATCAGATCAAGTAAAGATGTTGTGAGATATTTCAAAAATTGGAAAGAGACCTAGAGTTGATGTGCCAAACTATACTGTTAATTTGAACCCTGAAGAGTTGATTGACTATAAATGACATGGAAGAATGCTTTGAATATGAAGAAGTTGAAGATCCGGAGAAGGTGAAAATTGCAAAGACAAAGTTGAAAGGACATGCTGCTATATGGTTGAAGGAAGTTTAGTTGGATAGGAATAGAAGAGGAAATGAAAAGATTACAAAGTGGGATAGGATGGTGACAAAATTAAAGAATTAGTTTTTACCTGCTGACTATGAGTTGGAGCTGTTGAAAAGATTGCAGAACCTGAGACAAAAGGAGAAATCTGGAAGGAGTATACTATAGAATTTCATAAGATGATCATAAGGACAGGACATAGTGAATCAAGCAAAGAGAAAGTGGCTAGATACATCAATGGACTAAGATTGAACATTCAAGAAGAACTAAGTTTGGTGAGGATGACATCTTTGGAGGAAGCATATCAGTTCACCCTGAAAGTTGAATAAAAGACATAAGCAGAGGCAAAAAGGTAGAAGAGGTAAATTTCAAAGGAGCAAAACATTTTCCATAGGAGACAGATCACATCTGGAGCAGAACAAGTTTGACAATCCAATTAAGAAGGATGACAGAGATAATAATGCTTACCAGGGAGATGACAAAAATTTTTACCGAAGAGGAATCCCTAGTGCCTACTAGAATGAAGGATACATAAGAGAAGGAAGAGGATTTGATAAGAGAACATTCAAGGGCACTTGTTTCAAGTGTGGAGGTGAAGGACATAGAGCATTTGAATGTAATCAAGGGAGTACAAATAAGAGAACAAAGAATAGTGGAAGAGCAGCCTATGTTGAAGAACCTATTGGATCACCAAGTTCAGTTGGCAAACTAGAGAAAGGAGAATCACTTGTGATGAGGAGAGCACTATTTCAAGTAGAGACAAATGAAGAACCACCGCAGAGGAAAAGTCTGTTTAGAACTAGATGCAAATCAGGAGGTAAGTGTTGTAAAGTTGTTATTAATAGTGGTAGTTCTAATAGCCTAGTTTCAGAGGAGATGGTGACTAAGTTGAAGTGGGAAAGATTGAAACACCCTAAGCCCTATTAGATAGCATGGATTCATGATGATCATAAGGTACTGTGAGTGAACAATGTTTGGTGAAATTTCATATTGGATCATATCATGATGAAGTCTTGTGTGATATTATGCCTATGGATGTATGTCATATCTTGTTGGGTAGACCTTGGTAGTATGATAGAAAAGCTATACATGATGGGAGAAAGAATACATATAATATAACATCAAATGGGAAGAGAATTACCTTGATTCCTTTGGAAGATGATCCTAAGAGTGAAGTATGTGGGAATGCTAGAATCTATTTGGTAGATGGAAGAAAATTTCTGGATGGTTTGAAACATGAGAATATGTGTTATGCTTTGATTCCTAAGAAGCTTGAAGCATTGAAGAAGGAGACTGAAGAATCACAACTGGAGGAGATAACAGAGTTGCTGACAGAGTATGAAGACATCATATCAGATAATGTACCTAAAGGATTGCCACCTATAAGGAGTATCAGTCATCATGTGGATCTTATACCAGGAGCTAGTTTACCTAATAAAGCAGCACATAGAATGACACCAATAGAGAATGAAGAATTGAATAGACAGATACAGGAATTATTCAGGAAAGGTTTGATCAGAGAAGTTTTGAGTCATTGTACAGTACCTGCAGTGTTAGCACCTAAGAAAGATGGAGAATGGAGAATGTGTACTGACTCGAGCAATAAACAAGATCATAGTTAAGTATAGATTTCCTTTGCCTAGGATGGATGATATCATGGATTGTTTGAGTGGAGCAAAATATTTCACAAAGATAGATTTGAAGAGTGGATACCATCATATCAGAATCAGAGAAGGAGATGAATGGAAGACTGCTTTTAAAACAAATGAAGGATTGTATGAGTGGTTAGTGATGCCCTTTGGATTGACAAATGCACCGAGTACTTTCATGAGATTAATGAATGAAGTCTTGAAGAAATTCTTGGGTAAGTTTGTGATTGTATACTTGGATGGTATTTTGATTTTCAGTAAGACAAAGGAAGAACATTTGTGGCATATTAGACAAGTATTGCAGAGATTGAGAGAAGAGAAATTGTTGATAAACATCAAGAAGTGTAGTTTCATGAAGGAAGAATTGGTATATTTGGGATTTGTGATTTATACGGAAGGATCAAAGATGGACCTTGATAAAGTAAGAGCAATTGTTGAATGGCCTACACCAGAGAGCATTGGAGAAGTTAGATAATTTCACGGATTGGTTAGTTTCTACCGGACGTTCATTAGAAATTTCAGTTCAGTATGTAACCCTATGATAGAGACAATAAGAGGTGACAGTAAAGACTTTAAGTGGACATCAAGAGTAGATAAAAGTTTTGAACTGTTGAAGTAGAAGGTGATAGAGCAACCTGCCTTAGCATTACTAGATTTCAATAAGGTATTTCAAGTTGATTGCGATGTAAGTGGGAGTGCAATTGGAGCAGCATTAAGTCAAGAAGGTAGACCTGTAGCATATTTTAGTGAGAAGTTGAATGATGCAAGGAGAAGATATTTAGTTTATGATCAAGAGTTCTATGCCATAATTCAAGCCTTGAAGAAGTGGAGACATTATTTGTTGCCCAAGGAATTTGTGTTGTATACATATCATCAAGCTTTGTAGTATTTGAATAGTCAAGGTAAGTTGAATCAGAGACATATGAGATGGGTAGAGTTTATGCAGAGTTATACATTTGTGTTGAAGCATAGGAGTGGAAAATCAAACAAAGTTGTTGATGCATTGAGTAGAAGAAGAAATTTGTTGACAAAGATGAGAGTCGAAGTGTTAGGTTTTGATGAATTAAAGAACATGTATGAGGGAGACATTGATTTTGCAGAACCTTGGAAAGCATGTAAGGAACCTGTTGTGATAGATAGGAGTAAGTAGTTGGACTATTTCATTTGGGAAGATATGTTGTTCAAAGGAAGTTAGTTATGCATACCTAGAAGTTCAATGAGGGACAATTTGATCAAGGTGAAACATAGTGGAGGATTGGTAGGACATTTTGGCACTGATAAGACAGTGTCTTTGGTGAGTGACAATTACTTTTGGCCTCGGATACATAAGGATGTTAGGAAATTCATGTAGAGTTGTAAAGTTTGTCAAGTTACAAAAGGGAGTAGTCAGAATACTGGATTGTATAAACCTTTGACAGTACCAGAGAGACCTTGGGAAGATATAAGTATGGACTTTGTAATGGCATTACCTAAGACACAGAGGACATGATTCTATATTTGTAGTGGTAGACAGGTTTTCAAAGATGGCAAATTTTATACCTTGCAAGAAGACAACTGATGTAGTGCATGTAGATGACCTATTTTTCAAGGAGATTGTGAGATTGCATGGATTACCTAAGAGTATAATTTCAGATAGAGATACAAGATTTCTTAGATATTTTTGGAAGACACTTTGAAAGAAGATGAAGACATATTTGAAGTTCAATTCAACTTTTCATCCACAGACTGATGGACAGATGGATGTAGTGAATAGGAGTTTGGGAAACTTGTTGAGATGTTTGGTTGGAGAGAAGACAGGAAGTTGAGATTTGATTCTTTCACAAGAAGATTTTGCATATAATAATTCAGTGAATAGGAGTACTGAAAGAACACCTTTTGAGATTGTTACCAGAGTGAATCCTAGAGGAGTTGCAAAGTTGAGAGACATGGGTATGACAGAAAAGTGGAGTGTAGAAGCAGAAGAATTTGTGGATCACATGAGCATAATTAGGTTAAGTGTCATGTGGAAGATATGAACAGCAAATATAAGGAGCAAGCAAATGAGAAGAGAAGACATAAAGAATTTGCAGTGGGAGATGAAGTGATGGTATACTTGAGAAAAGAAAGATTTCCAATTGGGACATATAACAAGTTGAAGATGAAGAAGTTTGGACTTTGTAGGATACTCAGAAAATTTGATTTAGGAAGTGCATATGAATTGGAGCTACCAGAGACATTGGGTATTTCACCTATTTTCAACATTGTAGACCTATATCAGTATCATGAAGCAGAGTTCGATAATAGCCTTGAAGAAGACTTGAAGAAGCAATTACCACAACAAGCAGCAGAGCAGATTGAAGACATTTTGGATAGTAGAGTTAGACGTAGCACCAGAGGAAGACAATACAAAGAATACCTTGTGAAGTGGAAAGGAAGACCGGAAGAAGATTCATCATGGATTTCTCAGGCTGAGGTAGACCATCTTGGTTTTCCCCTAGCCTTAGAAAAGTGAGGGACTCACTTTTTCAATAACCCCAGATGTTTGATGTAGGAGCATCCCTGGTTCAAGAGCAATCTTGCATCAACCAAAAACATTTGCATTTCATTTTGTTTGCAGCTCAGTTTGTTTCTTTTTATTTTCTAGTTCAGTTCAGGTAGTTCAGTCAGTAGCAGTTTCTATATTTTAGTCCATATTCTACCATAGTTGCATTTCAAATCTTATGGAGCTAGACTTAGCATCTAGATTCATTCATCTACATCATATCTAATTTGCAGAGCATTTGGTTAAGGTACCAGAAAGTTATCACTATTAGAAGATCAACTGTTTTCTCATAACAAAGCATCCTGACAGTCTCAGACAATTAGCTAAAGGAGAAGACTTGCAGAGCATTCCTTGACTTGTGGAACCTAATTGCACATCATTCAATGTTGTTTAGTTCATGGCTGGCCTTCCCCAAGATCCACACTGCATTCCATTCCTTTGCAAAGGTGTTCTATGCATTTAGGTCTAACCTACCCATGTACACACGTTACAGCTCTTCATTGGAGTTTGTAATCTTCCTTGGCCGATGCAGAGGAATCTTATGATCCAGAGATGATATATAATGATGTAATAGATCCCTAGGAAAGCAGTGATTCACATGGTGATAGTTTGATAGTTTAAATTTGTGCAAAGGAGCTTCAAAGCTATATCTTGTGCACATTTAAATATTCTGTAATCAGGCCTGTGAGCCCTAATTGTAAGCCTGCATGTTGTCAGCCGATCTATATTTGAATTCTATTATATACTGAATGACTGAATCTACATTTTTCTATATCTTGGAGTTGTTTCCATTGTGTTTACTCTTGCTTCACGGTCTGGACAGTTCATTCTGTGAACCCTCCTACCATGACTGCACCATCATTCCTTCACATTTTTTGGAGGGTCACATCGACCTTCTCATCTTTTCTCTCCTATGGAGGGAACATATATTATACATTCATGATATAATTAGTCCTTGGGGGTCATCATGAGTCCTCCTATTTTCTTCTTCTTATTCACTTGTACAATTGTATTTGTATCATTTCTCTTTTGGAGGAAAGTTTTTTCCCACAATGTTTTCTTTCTTTCTCCACTTTATGAGAAATTTATTGTATGTGGGTACCTAACATGGCCTAATAGCCAGGACCCATAATCATCTTTGTATTCTCCCTAAGTTGCGCTTAAGGGGGGTGTTAGTGTAAATAGTGGCTTTATCTAACTAATTAGTTTCTAGTCTACATAGTCAAAGTCCTATTCACACATAAGCTTAAGTTTACTTAGCTTTTTAGAAAGTTGTCTCACCTTATGTTGTGAAGACATGTGTACTCATACATATGAGACACCTATTTCATTTTGGCCTACCACTTGCCCTCACACATGTCATGTGAGTTAGATAAGTGTTGCATACTTGTAGGGTAGTGAGTAGTTGATTCCTACCTTCCTACCTCCTCCTCCTCACCTATTTATGCAAGGCTTTTCTTTGTATTTTTCACACTCTCATTGTATATGATAGATATGCTCTTGTGCTCTATTTTTCACTTATGAAAGGTTATATTATTTGTGCTTGCTAATCTTGGTTGCTCCAATAGTACTTCCAATGGCCATAACAAGGTGGTCCCACAAATCTAGTAAGGAACATAGTAATGTCATACATTGATCCTCCCCCTCCATCTTCACACCAACATAGGTCAACTAGGCAACAAGAATATTGAAAGTATTCAAGTGATCAATGATAAATCCCCCATCTTCCATCCTTAGAGAAAACAATTTCTTTCATAGGAATAACTTGTTCACTAGGGATTTATCCTGATAAAGATCTCCAAGTTTAGATTCCAAATATCTTTTGCAGTCTTCTCTTCATGGATATTTAGGATGGCCAAAGAGAGTCTTATCAGACACTTATCCTTTTGATCCATCAGATCTCAATCTTCTTGTTTCATGCCTAATGGCATGGTTCCAAATATTGCAAGCCATAGATATCTATCCACCAATAAGTCCTCCATCTTGAGTTTCCACAACTCAAAGTTGCCTCCATTAAACTTCTCCATCTCAAACCTCCCAAATGTGCTAGCCATTTCTTTCTTGCAACAAAGATTTCAAAATCCTTTGCACAAGTTCCCACTCAAATGAAGGTCAACTCAGAAAACCCTCTACCCAACAGCTAGAACCAAAGGTGATTAGGCTTTGATACCAACTAAAAGGAAGCAAGGTACATGGAAACAACATCCTACATTGATCTAATAAGGAAAGTTATGCAAATTTTAATCTTTTATAGTTACAAATTATGAGATGCACATTAACGGAAAGGTAACAATACATCAAAAACAAGTACAATGCTCACAACACAAGATATATGTGGGGAAAACCCTTTCAAGTGAAAAATCCCATGCACAATGTATTATCTAATCCAAATAAGATTACAAAACCCTTGTAATGCAAGTTCTTTCAGTAGTTCACAAATGTCGATTACTGGAGTAATTTTAGCAGCATAATGATACCTATAAATGAACCATACATACACTACTCCAAGCACCTGTATTTATAGAGTCACAAGGCCAACATAGGAAGCTTCTAGAGGTGGGCATCCAACTTGGCCTTATGGCCCATTACAATGGCCTTATTCTTGTAGTGGCACTTGTTCAACATGCACTCAACCTCCTTACATTCATCATAACTTGTAAGTTTGACTTTCCCAAGTTGGGGTGCTCCATCCAAGAATAGACTATGACATATGTTCTTACACATCTTACAACTATCATAGAATCTGTCATATATGACAACACTTATAGTTGTAAGAAAATCTGTCACAACTAACTAATAATAGCATATTCCTCTTACCACTTGTCATAGTCAAACTTGGGTGCCTAGGATTACCTTCTCACATGCAAAGATGTTTCATGACACTTGTCTCACTTATCATAGGAATCTCTATTTCTAGCTCTTACATGTCACATATTCCATCATATACCATAATCTCTTACACAAGCCACAAGATTTTGACATGTGGCATTTTTCTGCCACCTCAAATGGGACACCTACAATCTCAGGTGTTGACTTGTCCATCCAAGTCATCTTGCAAGTGGGATGACTTCTCGACATGCCACCTCTCACTAAATGACAAATTTGAATGACCAAAAATAAATACAACATAGGCAAATAAATAAATACATAATCAAATAATAAATGCTAGGAATTTGCAAAGGTTGAGACACCTTAATTCCCAACAAGCTACTCATGTCGATAAGGATGCCATATAGATTAAGAGATTGTGTTCAAATGTGGGGCTAAGTTAGGGAGTCTTTGTGGCAGTCAGAGTGTCATATGTTTGGCAAAGAACCCAACTTATCATGTGAGGATGAAGCGCATAGATGTCCAATACTATTTTGTTCATGACATGGTAGAGGATGGGAGTGGGATGCAAGAGAAATTTGCCACTTTGTAGAATGTCGCAGATGCATTGAAGAAGCCAATCAATATAGAGAAGTTCAAGTGGTGTAGTAAGTATATGGGCCTAGTAGATAGTTGACAATATTGGTATTCTCTTTGCTCTTGCAAGGTGTTCAACAAGTGGGAGAATGTTGTGGAAGGTGTCTCAACCTTACATCCTAATGTTAAAAAAAAATTAATAAAAGGGGCTCAATCAACTTCCTGGATCAAAACTTATGGTCTCCAAAAGTTGGGCCTCCCACATCAAAAATGTGAGAGCATCTATGATGCATAAAAGGGCTATAAGAGGGAGATACACTTGTTGACCAATTTATAATATATGTTATGACATGTCATAAGACATTTGATTAGAGATAATGGGACCAAAATGAAGCAACCTAATTAGTGAGTAGATTATGATGAACTTATGATAGGTGGATGAATATTCTCTTTTTACCTTGTGGACTCATCTTGGGATTTGGATGATGGATTTTGACTTGGGATTGGGTGTCACACATTTGGTGGTTTTAACTCATAGTTTCCAAATCACCATTTAATGGTTTCATGTATTTCTTCTCTTATTTATTGGGTGCTTGAAATGGAGGTTTTATAGTGATTTTGTAGGTATTGTTATGTTACTAGAATTTCTCTAGATCTCTTGTTGGTGATACCCTTGTAAAGGCTTAGACTATGCAAGTGTATTGTAATTGTTGATTATTGAATAATACATTAAGCTTCTTTAGAGAGGGGTCTTTCTTTTGAAAAGGTTTTCCCCACATAAACCACTATGTTATGGTATATTGCTTTTGTGCTTATTTCCTTGTAAATGTATGATCAACTTAATTATTTGCACATACCTCCTCTCATAGATTAGTGTAGAAAGCACACTCCACATCTCTGCTTCCATTTAGATGATTGAAACAACAAATAATGATCTTAAGAGACCATTAAAGACAATAGATCTCGGGCTTCTACATTATTGTTTTGAATTAGAGGCGTGTTAGTAAAAAAATCATATTTTTGTAACTAATATAAAGCATGACATGACATTGCTTGATAAGTTTAGAATGGTAGATTGCAAGTCCATGTCAACACCAATGGAAGTAGGTCTGTAACTATTAAGAAATAATCCATCACCTCAGATGAATGCAACTCTTTATTGCTAGTTGATTGGGAGTCTCATTTACTTGGCATACATTAGGCCAAATATTAGTTATGCTATGAGTTATCTTTCAAGGTTCATGTAGGAACCAAAAGTGTGTCAATAGAGAGTAGCAAAGTGAGTGTGGATATATGTTCATGGTACAATGCAACATGGCCTAGATTACAAGAAGAATGATCAAATTTTCTTGATAGGCTACATTGATGCAAACTATCTAGGTTCTCTAGATGATCAGAAATCCACTTTAGGGATTGTACTCTTCTTGGGATCTAGTTTGATATCATGGAGAAGTAAGAAGAAAACAATTGTTGCTAAATCTTCCATTGAAGAAAAATATTGTGCCATAGGTGGAGCTATTTGTGAAGAGATATGGTTACATCACATATTGATATGAATGACAATAGCTGAGAAATGACCTATAGTTTAATTTTGTGATAATCATGGTATGCTAAAACTTGTTTGCAATCCAATATTTCATGAATGCACAAAACATATTGAGGTTCAATACCATTTCATTCATGAACATGTTCAAAGAATATTCAACTCTAGTTTTGTTCTAGTCAAGAATAGTATGTTGGCATTTTTACCAAATCACTTAAAATTGTGAAGTTAAAAACTTTTTAACACTTTTAAACTTGTACTCTTGAGAAAATAATATTATTAAATGAGAATTGTTAAAATTAGTATTATTATGCCGAAAGCCCTAGAGTGGTAGCATGGGATGGAGTGTAATGGCCTAATCGTGTCAACAAAAACTATGAAAGGGCCCACATATTAAAATAAGAATCATAAAACATTAAAAAAATAGCCAACAAATGTAATATATATATATATATATATATATATATAACTCTTCAAACCAAAAATAATTAAATAAAAATTAGAAATTATAGAAAGAAGAAGCAACAAATAATTAAGACCAAGAATCACAAAAAAATCACAAGCATGAATTTCATTTTAAAAACAATTAAAAATTTCTACATTATTTTAGCTGAAATTAAAAAAGGCTATCCTCTAATTTTTAGAACATTAAACACTACTTAGAATAATAAAATAATTTTTATTATACTTATCTCATTTCACTTTGGATACATGTGTATGGTAAAAATACTATTATAATACTGTTATTGTTATGTGTATCTAAAGAAGAAGAGGGAGAATCTTCAATTATCTAAATTTTTAATAAATAGTACCTCTAATTACGCCAAAGGTATTCCCTTTGTTAGATGAAGAGCTGACTTTTCATACCAATGGCTTCCATTTCTGCAGAGGCGAGCAAGACGATTGAAATGTCAGTAGCCATTCGATCTTGTCAAGTCTTTTTTCGTTGGCAATTTTCTTTTCATTCGCCACTTTTGTTTTTGTGTATTGAATGTCCAAATTGATTTATTCGTCGCCATTTTTCCATAATCTATCACAGTTTTCACTTCTCTCCTGTGACTAGTTTTTGCGCCTATAATCGATAGTGCAATGAAATAGAAGAAAGAGATTCATAATTTAATAGGTAAGTGGAAATGTAGCATACCATAAATATATTTCGAATAGAATATTATAAAATAAAATTATATATAATATAAAATATATTATATTTATATATTTTTAGTATAATATTATATATTAAGATTTTATATATATAATTCGCTTATATTTATTTTATATGTAAAATATAAATATGTGTAAATATTAAATTTAAAAAAAACACAAAACTTCAAATACAATATTATAAATTAATATTATATACCATATAAAATATATTATATTTATAAGTATAATATATTATTATAAAATTATATATTTAGATTAAACAACTTATATATTTAATATTTATATTTAAATATAATGTAATTATATTTATTTTATATATAATATCTAATATAATTATTTTTATTGTTATATAGTGTATTTAATATATTAAGATTATTTATTTAATATATTTTAAAAACAACATTATATTATAAAATTGTATATTTTAATTAAATATTTATTTTATATAATATATAATATGTAATATAATTAAATCTATTATTATTACAATATATTTTATATAATGTAAAATATATATAGAGAGAGAGAGAGAGGTTCCCTAAGAGTCTACTTTTTTGAGAATTCATGTGGCAGGATCTAAAGATCATCAAAGGTTGAGTTTGCATATATGGAGTGAGCTTGTATGCGTAAACTAGATCCAAAATTGTGCAGGCAAGTTGACATAGAATAAAAAGGAATATTATGATTTTGATCCAATACACGACCATCTAGGACATCCACAGCTATTGATGCATATAGATCTTATTGTCTTCATCAATCAACACAAAATCTTCAATTACAAAGATAAGTAATATCTATTCATTAATTACTATCTATGGCATGATTGTACTTACTGATATTATATAATTTGATCTACTCCACTCCATTCTAGCAACTGACAAAAAATGGGAGTGTAATTTCTCTTTTCATTTTAGTGAGCCTAACAAACTTACCCAACCTTACAACCATAATTAGGTTTTTGGATATGCAATTTAATTATGTTTTTTAATTTATTTTCTAGATCTAATTTGTCATTACCCTTTAGAGTTTCATTGATCTATCTTTTTTTAGGGTTTGGTGATTGAATTTATTGCTTATTCTTGTGTCCACCCTATCCACCCTTGACTTGACCTAGGGTTTACTTTTTTTTAGCATATTTTAAATTTTGATATAGCTCCAATTTTTCCAAATTTGATGTAGCTCAATTTTTTAAAATTTGTCATAGATCTTAGTCTTCATTGTCCTTTCATTTCATGTTTAGAGTTTAGGGTTGAATTGTGAAACCTAGTTTTCTCAACCTCCCATCCTAAATTTACATTGGGTCATGGCACCTTTTAGGGTTACTTATTTGGCCAATTTGGATGCATTTATTTCATATTTTAGCATGTTCTTTTTTTTTCATTTCACATGAAATCTATGTCATTGATTCCCTCATGTAAATCTATGCCTTGGACATGGATGTCATCTCTATGGAGGTTTTGTTTTATCATGCATTACCTTTCTCCTCCATAGAGTTACTGAATGCAAATCATGTGCTATTAGTGATCCTTAATTTATTTGTTCACTCATTCCATGATGATCCTTTGCCTCATGAAATTGATGATCATTTTTCTTGCAAGGATCCATCATGTGTCCTACCCATTCATGACATTAGCATGCCTTAAGATGTCTCACCTTTATGATGTCATTTATTAGACTAGATTCATGTGATCTTCATACATTACCTAACTTTGTAGATGATGATGAGAATAACCTTTGTATTTGATAATTTTATTGCTATTCTTTTTGTTACATGTGATTACTCATGGATTGATGATGATGACTTGTTAGATGATCATATTGATTATACTTCATTGCTTTTACATAACATTTGATAATATAGATCTTTTGAATGACGATTATGATGGTTCAACATATGATTCAATTTTTGTCAAAACATTCTTGCTAATCATAAACTTATTGATGGTAATTATATCTTAATTTGCTCAATTATTTAGATTGTATCTAAAGGGTAAAGCTTTGTGTTGTTTTAATAAATCTTGTATATTCTAATCATCTTTTTAACTCTCTAGCTAGTGATTTTTTGGATATTTTCTTGTCCTAGGGGTGACATTATGGATTTAGATGTAATACTCACTCACCATCATATGGCACTTGTAACATGGAGAGCATACCCAATCATGCTTAAATCTAATTCATGATGAGGCTGGATGAATTACTTAAACCTTTTATTTGCCCAGTTTTACATTTTTTTCAAATCTCTAGGATTCAATTACACTAAAGAATTATGGAAGCTCAATTGTCATGTCTTTAATTGATGATGATTGTCTTGTATCCATATTTCCCATGTCATTATCTAGAATTGAATGTTCTTTGTGGTATTTAATAAATCCTATGAACCATAACTCGTGACTGTCCACAATAATACTTGAATATACTTTATTGTGGGATCCTCTCTATTGGTTTAGGGATCCACAACCTTCACCTTCACCACAAGTATCACCATGGGTATCACCACAACTTGTCCCACTCAAAGTACATTTCCTTACTTGCAACTTAGTCTTATGACAAACTTTTTCCCCATAAGATGAACTTCATCTTATGCCTTTGTCATGCTCACTGCAAGTTCTCCCAACTCACTATAGAATTTACACCTTCACAATATTGCATCCATGCACTTGGTACATTTGTAGCTCTATGTTCTTTCCTTGAAATACTTTCCTCCTCCTTGTCAAACTTGATAACTAGACCTCCCAAATGAACTTCATCTTCAACATAGTCCTCTTTCAAACTTAAGCCTCCAATACACAATATTGTCTCAAAATTTTGATATGGTCACCCAAAGCTCACTTGTCCCTACAATCCTTGCTCCAAGCTCAACATGTCCTTAGAAATCTTCTTGCTCCACGATCTTCCTTGCTTTAACATTTTGCATCCAATGCCTTTCCCATGCCTTCACTTCAAGAATCTAGCAAAGGAATTCAAACATAGTTCTACAAACCAAGAAGATTGATGAAATAGATAGAGTGAGACAAAGAGATAGAGAGAGATAGAAAGATAAAGATGAAGATAAAGAGAGATAGATATATAGAGATAAAGAGGGAGAGAGAAAAAAGAGATGTGGTAAGAGAGAGAGAAAGAAGATTACAATAACTTATAATCTATGTAGATCATGTATATCTTGAATAGACAAGTTACTTCTCCAAATATAAATCTATCAACAGTGCAAGACGATTGAAATGAATTGAGCCACTGTCTATCTTTCGTTCCATCATCAATTTTTCCTGTCGTGTTTTCATTCTAGTTTCTTTCCTAATGATGCAGAGGCTTTTTTCAGCTGTCATGACTCATTAGGCTGCAAAGTCATATCACAATTTATTAGAATAGGTTTCTCTTTTACATTAACAATGTGATATCACTTTTCCTTAACATCAGATTTTAGTTTTTTTAAATAATTTTATCACTTCATCTTTGGTTATTAATTTAGGAATTTGGTTGATGAAATTTAAATGATAGAAGATTTATTTATCTTTAGTAAATATGTTATATAATTTTAAATAATGTTTAAGTTTAGAATTGGTTAATTTAAAGTTTAATATTGATGTTTATGATAATAATTTTAGTGGAGTTTTATGTATAATGTTTAAAAATTAAAAATATAAAATAAATATATTTTTAATTTGTTTTTTATTAGTTTAGCAGGAAAAGAGGGTCCTGAACCCTATACAAAAAAGGCCCCCAAGGCAGCAGGCCTTACACAAGCCAGAAACAGTACATCAACAACACTAGAACAACAGACAAAAAATGACTAACCAAAAGACTAGAAAACAACAAGCATAAACTAAGGACTGTCAGTCATCCCAAACTTGGCCAAGAATTTGACCATATCTTTATAGTCGCCGAGACTATCAATCCCCACCTTCTTGACTTTGTCATCCAAATCCTTGACAGCAACAAAAATCAACGCCACCCGATGCATGGCCTTAGTAGCAAATTCATCTGTGGTCTTCCATTTTTTCTACATTCTCTCCATCTAAAGTTTGAGTCACCCCACATCCTTAGTAGATGTAATGCACAGCGAATAGCTACCCTTGTTGTCTAGGCCACCGGCATCCTCAACCGGAACACCCACATCCTCAACCGCAACACCCACATCCTCAAAATCAGACTTGTTCATGGAAGCGAAAAGGCTCGCCCCTTCTTCCTCATGCACAAACGCAGTAGGAGTTTCATCCTCACCCTCCTTCATAGTGTCTTCAAAAAATTTTGAATCATCAGAAATCTCCACACCCTGGGGATTCACAGACAATTTCCCAGCAATGCGACTAGATTGACGAACCCTCAAATTGCCATACTTAATAGCCTCCTCCCCTTCACCACTTCCAGTCTACTTGTGCCTCGAATCTAATTCAATAATTTTCATAGGCCCTTTCATCTTCTCTACATCCTCCTTCCCAGTCTTAGCTTTCTTAGCATGCACAATCCCCTCCTCCTCTGACTCCAATCTATCCCTTTTGGTCGACATGACTTTCTCCTTCACTGGCTCCAGAGTGGCTTTTTTCAAGGATTTCATTTTGGATTTAGGGGTGGGGGTCCCATAAGGGGTTTTGCATTCCACAAGATGGGGCCCCCCCTTGGTACTTTTTAGGGAAATCTTAGGGGTCCCGAGACACATCTTAAATTCACTTTTAGAATGAAGAGACACAAGTGGCTGGGAGTCTTCAATCAACTTGATCTTAATCTACTTCAGAGGGTACAAGGCAAGATGGAAATGAGACTTTGGTGGATGGGAACAAGAGGGTGACCAGGGTTCTTAGCCCTAAGCTCTTTAGCCAACTTGATGGAATTTTCCAGAGAGGATAGAAGAAAAAAAAGGAAAGTTGATTTCCATTTTATTCCTAAAGTGGTTGAGCAAGGCAAAGTGATAGTGGTAAAATACCTTAAATCTCCCTTCCAGCATGAAATACTTCATGATCATTTGGCCCTAGGGCTCTGGCAACTTCTCCCTTTTGAACCCACCATGAAGCTTCGCAGTCGCCTCCCCCTCCCTAAAGAAGAAACCCATGTGCTCAGGGTCAGGCACCTTACTGCATCTAGCATGCTTCTTCCCTTTAGTGGGGAGCTCCATATCCTAACCAATCACCTCCTTGGAAACCTAGAAGCCAATTCCCCCCAAGAGGACTTGTCTGGTTTCATCATCCCATGACTCAATGAATTGGCGTGACAGGTTTTTGTCATGGTTGATCATACCTTCTAGAAAAGAAACCACTTCCTACTCCTGAATGATGTGCCAAACAAATAGGTCCTACTTGAATTCCTCTATAGAGGTCGGTTCGAGCTTCACGATTTATCCTCCCATATTCATAGTTTGAAACTCACACAGGCAACAATGGTTAAAATTGTTAAGGTAGGTGATGTTCAAAATAGCAAGGAACCCAATACAATGGTAAAATTCCTTCTTACACATCTAAAAAAGCCACATAAAAAGATCAATAATTACATTGTAATTATTATGGCGATACACCACACCTTTGCCACCTTGATAAATCTCCTTGGGAAGAGATCATGGCCGCCACCTTGTGTGACAATGAATGTCACTAGCCGTGGGGATTAACCAAATATTATTACCCATAGGTAGACTTGACCTATACGCCTCCTATACACCTGCCAAAGGCCACCATGGAGTCCTTCTAGTCCAACTATATCTAACTCTCGATCCTCCACAAATCTTGAGGTTCTTTTGCCTTATGGCCCACTTACCTACCATCTAGTCAGCCTACCAACCAAAGCCACATGCCTATTGATAGTCGGCGGTCCAGCCTATCCTCCACTCCATGCTAACCCACTTCATGAGCCACCAAAGAGTATTAGTCAGATATCTAGTCAGCTGCCACTTCAAAACTCTCGTACTCCTACCCATTCTCTTTTGAAAATTATTCTCCCCACCAATCTGATTAACCAAACCAATGCTATCAACCTTGATCCCATTTAAATGAGTCACCAAGGAATATGAATAGCCACCACCACCTAGCCACAAATAGAGAATGGCCACAGCCCATGACCACCTAATCCCTACTACTATCCCCATCCTTCTTTATGACAATATGGATCTCATTAGGCAGGCTAGACATACTCCTCCAGTACCGCCATCCCTTGCTGCCACTACCCAGATTTGCCATAGCATCGGCAACAACATTTCCTTCTCTATAAATGTGCAAGTCTTAAATTCCTCCAACCCATTGAGGAGCAATTTGATATCTCCCATAATGTCTTGTAAGTTCCACCCAATCTCAACCGAACCCAGGGTAGCATCCACAATTAACTGAGTCCCCTTCCACATGAAGGAGTTTGATGTTCAGGGAAATAGCCAACTTAATATCCCATAGCATGGCTAAGGCTTTCACCTCATTATTACTCTTAAAACCAATGCCTCTAGACTCCATAGTAGGCAGCCACAAAGGCTCCAGTATCAATTCTTATGATTCTTCCTCCACTAGCCACCCCCAAATTCCCCTTAGTAGCTCCGTCAAAGTTAAGCTTAAACCATCCTTTCTGAGGCATGGCCCACTTGGTCTTAGCCCTAGAAATACATTTAGAATTGTCTATTTGGCAACTACCAACGCTAATGTTCTAGTGTTTTAATAGACTTTGTTCCTCCCTTCTAGGGGGATTATCTGCTGCTTTGAATTTGCAAGAGTTGATGTTCATTTCAAGTGGTTTGAAGCAACTCTAAAAACCTTCCATAGGTGTTCTAAATTTATCTCTGAAAACCCTATTATTGCATTCTTTCCATAAGCTCTAGGCCAAGTGGGGTGGAATTTGTAACCATAGCTCCTTGATCATTGAGAACACGGGTCTGAAGGGGGGCCTCCAATCTTAGGACATGGCTGCTATACTACTATTTAAGGTCCAACACAAGTTAAGTTTCTACAAAATTAAACCCCAAACCTCCCAAGAAAAGTTGCATGAAGTATGAGATGATTTGTCATCTCTTCCTCAGTACCACAGAGAATACACATGCTCAACATTTGAAAACCCCTCTTTTTTAGATTATCAATGGTTAGAATTTTATTATGCATCAAGGTCCACCAGAAGAAATTAATTTTAGGTAAAAGTTTAGGAATCCAAACTTTCCCCCAAAGCTTGTCCTCACCAGGTTCTAACAGCAAATAATAAGCAATTTTAACAGAAAATAGGCCTTTGTCATCCTTGTCCCAAATCATCTGATCCTGCTTGGGGAAGAGAGGAAGTCTGAAGTCCTCCAAATCCTTTTGAAGTTGAAGATCTAACATCATGTCCTCTTCATGTTCAATGACACAGTCCATCATATCCTTCCATTTCCTGAAACCTCTATAATCCCTTAAGTAATTAGCCACCTTGGAACCAAAAAATCTACAGGCTTTATCCATAATTCTACCATATTCTAGCTCTTTAAGTGGTTGATCCTTCAGCCATCTATCCTCCTAGAAGTTAACTTCCCTACCATCTCCAATCTTCCACCTAATGCTTTGACGAAGGAGTCCATGGGTCTTGAGGGTCCCATTCCATATGACAGAGCCTTTAGGTAATTTGAAGTCAGTGAGCAGCTTACTACCCCTATCCCCATTGAGATACTTAGCCACCATGATATCTCCTCAATCTTTATTACCTTGAATAAGGTTCCACCCCACCTTGGACAAGAAGCAACGATTCATGAGATGAATTCTCCTTAGTCCCAATCCCCCCTAACATCTAGGGGTATAAACCTTTTCCCAGCCAATAAGAGCAATTCTCTGTTTCTCCTCAATTCCAGACTAAAGGAATTTCTTCTAGATTTGCTCAATCTTCTCGGCCACATACTTTAAAATTTTGAATAGACTTAAGGAGTAGTTAGGCATTCCTTGAAGTGAGGCTTTAAGAAGTTGGAATTTCCCCACTTGACCCAGAAGAGAACCCTTCCACCTAGCCAATTTCCTCTGTATTCTTTCTAATAACCCATTCTAGTAGTCAGAGAAGACTTTGGTGGTAGTAAGTGGAAGGCCCAGGTAAGTGGTTAGGAGCCTCGCACTCGAATAACCTAGGACTCTGGTGATTTTTCACTGCAGATCCTCCTGGGTATTGATAAAATAGATATGACTTTTCTCAAAGTGGATACTCTGGCCAGAGGCCCCTTCATATGCTTTGAGAAGCCCTTTCCATCTCCTTGCTTCAACAACTGAGGCAATCCCAAACAATATAGTGTCATTGACAAACTGTTGTATGACCGATGTCTGAGTGGTAGAGGTAGGCTTGATGCCCTAGAGAGTTCCCATCATCAACAAGTTATAGGCATTCCTACCCAGCACTTCAGCCAGTAAGTTAAAGAGGTAGGGATAAAGAGGATCACCTTGCCTGAGGCCCCTCTTGGAGGGGAAAAAGTCTCAGGGAGAACCATTGACTAGCATAGAGAAACACATCGTGGAAATACACTCCTTGACCATATTAACAACCTTTTCTTGAAAGCCAAATTTCCTGAGGACCCTGAGTAAAAAATCTCAATTAACCCTATCATAGGCTTTGGAGATGTCCAATTTGAAAATCATACCTGAGGTGTTTCTCTTGGAGATTGAGTGGATAATCTCATGTGTTGTGATGGCCACATCAAGAATCTATCTCCCAAGAATAAAACCCTTCTAGTTCAGAGCAATGAGTTTGTCAAGGAGAGGTTGAAGCCTAAAAACTAGGATTTTGGTGAAGACCTTGTACACCATATTGTAGAGGCTAATAGGTCTAAAGTCTGCCATGAAATTGGCTTTGGTCTTCTTAAGTATCAAAGCAATAAAGGTGTTGATCAACTACCGCAGGAGTCTACCTGTCCAAAAGAAATCCTTGGGTGCATTGAATACATCTTTTCCAACAATCTCCTAGAAGGTTTGAAAGAAATCCAAGGAGAACCCATTTGGGTCAGGGGCTTTCAACGCACCCATGGAGAAGACAACCACTCGAACATCCTCCTCCAAGATGGGTTTAGTCAATAAGTAGTTATCATCCGCAGACAAAATGATCGATATGGAATCCAAAAGGGATTAATTGTCTTCTATTGGGGCATTGATCTGATGATCAGCTAACAAAGACTCAAAGTAGTTGGAGGCTAACCTCCCGATCTCCCCATTTTCCTCGAACACAATCCCATGCTCATCCCTAAGTTTGCTGATAGTATTTCTCTTTATATGCCTTAGAGTGGACTAATGAAAGAAAGATGTGTTTCTGTCCCCTTCTTTTAGCCATTGAACTCTTGACTTCTACTTCCAGTAAACTTCTTCTTCCTTAAGAGTTCGCACCCACTGTAGACACCCAAAGTTGACCCATTATATCATTTATTCATTTATCGTATTTTTCATTGCATACTTCAATTTTGTCTAGCACTCTTATAATCAAATAATTCATTTTCTTCCTCATCTCTATAATTAATTAAATAAATTTTATTTATTTAATTAATTTTCCTTATTCTTCTATTTTCCATCAATAATTTAATAATTTTAAATTATTTAATTATTCCATTTTTCTTCTAAAAAATAAATAAAATCAATATTTTATTTATTCCCCCATCATGCACATAAATTAAATAAATTTTATTTTATTTATATTTCTTCCTCCAACATTTTCTCATATCATTTAAATGATAAATTAAATAAAGACATTTGTTTAATTTATTATGCATCTCACCACTTCTATTTTATTTATCATTTTCTTCCAAACGTGCAAGTGGGCCTTTTGTCCTTGAAATAGCAAAAAATCAAATATGGGAAAGATTTAATAAATTAGAAAAATCAATCATCTCCACCACTTAATCTTCAAAATAGTAAAAACATCCTATTTTGAGAAAAGCATCTTATCCCCACTAACAACCTACCTAAAATCTTTAAATAAATTCCTTTTTCAAGGACACTTGTCACACGCACATTTATCCATGTCTCTCAAATATCCTCAACCATTGATTTCTTCTTTTATTCTTCATCATTGATCATCTATGTTGCAAGTCTATAAATACCCCCTCATTTTCTCATTTTCATAATCTAATCCAACTAGTATTTGCTTTATCTTCGCATGCATACCAACTCGTGAGCATTTTGAATACATCATGGTAGCTTCATTGAATATGGTTGTTTACCTGGAGAAGCAATCCACATCTAAACCAAGAAATCAAATCATCTAGGTGACCTCGTTTTAATTTGCATGTTATTTCTGTCATTTAGGTTAGATTTATTGAAGGTGGTAGGGGTTAGATCTTGTTTTCAATGTTTGATCATGCTAACATGGATTTTTCCTACTCACACATTCTAGAACACCTGGTGGGACTACTCGCTTGATTGATTTTTGTTACTAAAGGTCATTTTTTGAAGTTCAGGTACAGAAGTGCATCTTTGATCAACAGGAAATCACGTTTGAATGGTAGAAAATTGCATCTGCATGCTTCTGAATCACCTTTGATTGGGGAAAAATCACATATGCTTAGTCTAAAATCACCTCTAATCAGTAGCTCATTGCCTCTAGTTACAGTGGGTCGCCTTTGGTTTAGTTAGGGTTTTAACACCTCATCTATCTTTTGCAGGATTTATTTTATTTGATTTATTTGATTTGGGTCGTAAGTTGTTGTATCTAGCCATCCTTAAGCTGGTGTATTTGGGGATTTGCTTTGTCTTTAGCCTAGTCATATCTTGGGTTGATCTTTTCTATTTTTGTAGCATACAAGCTTGAATCTGGAAAAAATTATCTTCTAGGATTATTAGAGTTTCATCTTTGTCATCTAGGATCCCTTGGTCTTTCTCTATGTTGATGTTTTTGTAGGGTTTAGCGTTCGAGCGCATCTGGTCAATTGGAAATCACCTTTGCATAGCAATAAGTTACCTTTGCACAATCTAAAATTGCCTTTGAATCTTAGGTAATCGCCTTTGGTAAAATTTATGTCACCTCTACATTTCTAGAAGTCGCATCTAGTTTCTGTCATATGCCTTTGGTCTGCATTTGAAAATCTAGATTTTCTTGGGGCTAATATCTATTTGTGTAGCTTTTTAATCCATTTGTCGAAGAAAGTAGGATCTAAATCTACTAACATATTTGTTGCAGGACGATCAGTCGAAGAATAATCTTGTTTTCCACTAAGTTAGGAACATTTGGGTTTGGTGCTTAAGAAGAACCTTGTTTGCTCCGTGTATATTTTATCTTTTCTGTTTGCTTGTTGTGCATGTGTGTAACCCTAAGATAATAACAAAAGTATCCTCTCCCCTTGCCTATTAAATGGATCTTGGGTGTAAGAGAACTTGTTATTACCTTTAGAGTGGGTATGCTCTTGAGACACATCTGTAAGGAGAACTCATTTGCGACCCCAAGCAGTACTTTCATCTGGTCTACTATACAAAATAGGATAAGGCAAAAGCCAAGTCCAAACTGGTATTAGTGCTTACCGTATGATGCTAATTCGAAAGGAGTTGTACCGTTGTGTATATGACACTCCTAGTAGGGCTAGTTAAAGCTTTAAGTAGCTTGCTGGATGCTCGTATTGTGCCAGTTCCCCATATATTCACTAGAAACCATTGTTTAGAGGCCAAAATCCCTTTACTTGTTGACGCAGGAGGTCAGACCTCTGAAGCCGCCCTACATGTACTCTTCATTGTAGAGATAGGAATTCCCTCGGGTCTTAGATCTGAAGGGTAAGAGAGAATGGTGTGCCAGTGCCGTGTAAGGGGGAGCCAGTGTCACCAATAGCTCTAGCTATCTTCTTTGTTGTAGTATTTGGAGAAATCTAAGTAGGGATTCAACAAGTAGTATCCTTTCTAGCCTAGGTTGTACATGTTTGTGAGTGTCTTGTGTGTGAGTGTTTGCTATCTTGTTTTCTTGTCAAAAAATTGCCCAAAAAAAACTGTCAAAGACAAAATCCTTGTCATACAAAATCGCATTTGAGTTGTACACAGTCACCTTTGAGGCACAGAACCTCACATCTGGTTATCATACATTATCCCTATGTCAGTTATAAACAAAAAATAAAATTGCCTTTGAGCTATCTATAGTCGCCTCTGAGCTATTCGCAATCGCATTTGAACCACAAACAATTGCCTTTGATTCGTAGAAACTTGCCTTTGGGCTATTCTTAGTCACCTTTGAATCAATCAATATCGCTTCTGGTCCATCACAAACTGCTATCATTCCTTCTAATCCAAAATCTTGTTTTCGGTCAATACATCAGCTTTTAGATATTAAATCGATCATCTATAGTCAGTACATCATCCTAATCACCTATCCAACATCAATTAAATCAATCCAAATCATTATCAAAATCCTTTACCTTTGGTCAATCAATCCCTCATCAATCAATCAATCTATCCATCAAATCTAATCAATCAAATCTGACTGAGCCAAAAACATCTACCAATCAGACCCAATCAACAAATTTGATCAATCAATCCAAAAATCTCATGCCTTAGACCAAGAGTCAATACAAAGCAGCCATGGAAGCCAATCTCAAGGAATTTTAGTCTACCCCTCTTAAGGATGCCTCCCAATTCACAACTGGAATAGATCCTAGTGTCTTTGTACCTAAGGGATATACTGTTGGACCTTCATCATCATACCATTTCGTTGAGCTTACTTATCAAGAATATGAGGAGTCTCAAGATGACCTTGAAGAGCTTAAAGACTTTGAAGCTTTACAATTAGCAAATAGGCTCATAGATTCTGATCTCAGTTGCTTTTTGTTACAATTAGTTCAACGAGGAGCCAAATTGCCTAGTGATTATGACATATCTACGATCTGCAAACAAGACCCTACCAGTGTAGCTACAGAAACCCTATGGCTACCAAGTCCACGATACCCTCAACACCGTCTTTGCCTAATCAACACACTCATACACCCCAAGCATCATTTGCACCTATGAGACCAAGTCAACCAAATGTTACTACATCAATAAAACCATTATTGACACCATCTTATGTACTCACTTCAGAGATCTCTAATATGAGTGTACCCCCTTTTCATGTGTCGAAACCCACTCCATTTGCCTCTATGAATGTCATTTCCACTCAAGTTACCTAAGAACCACATATTTCCAATCCAAATGTGTCACATGTTGGGCCATCCTGAGTATCTAATGCGTCCTCCCATCTCAATTCAAACCTCTCATGTCACATCTAATCCTAACACATCTCTTATTGATCAACCTATGGCATCAAATGCACACTCCAACACCTCATATGTTGATCAACTCCTTTCTCTTGGACGACAACCCTCTAATATTCATGTCTTATGTTACTTCATCACCCTTTTCTCAAGTTCCATTAATCTCTACTCAACCCGTGTCTTATACCAACCTCTCATTTGGTTCACATGCGATACAGACCTATATTGTCAACCCATCACCAAGTTCATATATATATCCCCGCCACTTGGTAGCCAAGCTCAAAATGCTTTTAGCCAAGCTCAAAACACATAATCCCCACCATACAATCCATCGCAACAATATTCTTCGAATCAGCAACTGATGTACCAAATCCCTCCACTAAGCCATCAAAATCCCTCACAACAACAGCAACCATTTATATATGATATGAACAATGATTCAATCAATTAGAACAATGAATGGTGGATATGAGTATAGGCCAAACTAAGAAAACATTTTCTTTTGAGGAGGTGTGTCCATACCCCTTCGATAAGTCACTACAAATGATGCCATTTCCCCCACATTTTGAAATACCACAATTTGACAAATACAAGGGGAAAGGAGATCCAAATGACCACCTTCGGACATTCTATGTTGCTTATCTTGATATTGCGTACAATGACAGATATCTCTTGCGACTATTCCCTCATAGTCTTGGGGGACAAGCCATGGAATAGTTTTCTCATCTACCTCCGGGCATTAAAACCTTTAAAGAATTGGCCAACAAATTTATGTCTCACTTTGCATTCAACATAGAAAATGAGGTCACCATGAATGATCTCATCAATAACAAACAACAAAATGGAGAAACCTTTTCATCTTTCATTCAACGATGGAGAAACATGGCTAGCAAGCTCTCTTGGCACATGCCTGAAAAACAACAAGTTGACATCTTCATCCAAAACCTCCATCCTAAATTACCATTCCAACTGCAAATGCATAGTGCAACCTCATTTGATGAAATAATATCTAAAGGGAACAACATTGAGAAAGCCCTAATTGCAAAAGGTCTCATTAAGATCTTCAAAGAAAACAAAGACAACCCACAATCCTCAAATGACAAATCTCATTTCTAGAACAAAAATAAGAATGTTGTAAATGATGGTGTTGTCAATGCAAAGAATGTCCAAACTGTGAAAGCACCTATCAATATACAAGCAGCATCTAGGGGTCCACCCCTTGTTCCTCGTGATCAAACCAAAACAAATCCATCATGACATAAATTCACTCCCTTGGGAGAGCCCATTGAAGTTGTCCTTAGAAAGCTAGTACAATCGGGGATAATCACGTTACCTTAGGTACGACTGTATGAGGAACCACAATTCAAACCCAATTGGTGCAAAGATAATGAATATTGTGAGTACCATAGGGTAAAGTGACACAACACTACGGGTTGCATGAAACTGAAACACTTGATCCAAAATCTCATTGAACAAGGAGCAATCAATGTTGATACACCAAAACCAACAACCAATTACGACCTTGATGCTTACAAGAATCCCCTTCCCTCACATGACAAAGCAAGTGCCTCTAACACAGGGAAGAATATAAACTATACCTATGAGTCCACTATTAGCCGTATTGATCAAGCCCGTATCTCTACTATCACCATAAGGGAAAAAGCACATGATTATGTTGTTACTACTCATCGAGGCCGTGTAACCATCTAGGGAGCACCACCACTTGTCGCTCGTCCAAATTCTGGTTATAATATCCTTGAGAATCTTGGTAAAACTCATGCCCATATTTCTATTCTAGAGCTATTATGTATATCATCCACTCATAAAGCCATCCTTGATAAAGCCTTGCAAGAGTCATCAATACCAAATGATTTAGATACAATGCAATTCCAAGCCATGATAGCAAGTAAATTGCATCTCCCCATCATTTGACCTTTTCTAATCAAGATCTTTCATCCTCCAATCCATCCCATCATGATGCACTTCATATTGAAGTATATATCAACCAACGCCATGTTAAATAGATACTAGTAGATGGTGGAGCTGGATTGAACATATGTTCTTTCAAATTAATAAAACAATTGGGATACTCTGAGGATCATTTTAACACTTCCAAAAGCATAACCATCAAAGCTTATGATAATGGAGAGAGAGATTTAGAAGGGATCATTCATCTGCCTATAAGGGTTGGTCCTGTCACTACCGATACTCGATGCCAAGTCCTAGATATTGATTTTCCTTATAATATTTTCCTTGGCTGTCCTTGGATACATGCCCTAAAAGTAGTACCATCTACATACCATCAATGCTTAAAATTCTCATATAATAGTGTGGAAATCACAATCCCTATAGATCCCAATCCATTTGAATATTGTCGAGCCTTCCAAGATACTTATCAAAACCCCAATCATATACCCATCAATGCTAAAGCTTATCCATCCACATCTTATGTTGATCCATCTGACCTAAACAAGCCCTCCACCAGTAAATCCATTCCCAACAATGAAATTAAATATGAAGAGAAAGGACTTGGAAAGTATAGTCTACAAGAATCTTGTTGTGTGGGAGCCTTGCCCTTGGCACCCAAATCTTATGGTAGATTATTTGCAACTAAAGCCACTATTACTGTACCTCCAACTATGTTCATCCAATTAGGACTGCTTGATGATGAAGATGTTGAGGGTGACATTTCTTCTTGGATCTTTTATGATGAAAATGATCAGGTCTCTCTAGAAGTGGAACGATACAACAATGGATTTAGGATTATCAGGAACATGGGCTATAAAGGAAAAGGAGGACTAGGACCACAGGAACAAGGCTCTCTAGAACCTATCATTGTTACTAAGAAGTTTAATAGGCAAGGTCTAGGGTACCGTAAGGAGGGTCCACCTTCCTCGGACATTAAGTTTACCCTCAATAAAGTAGCTGAGTCCTTTTCTATGGAAGAGACCACTAGTTAGGATATCATTGATGGCTATTCCTTCCATATCACCAAATTATTCCAAGAAACATCCATTTTCATGCTATCATCTATCTCACCATCTACATCTTCTGACCTTCAACTTATCTGCCCTAGCCTAATTGATTGGGACCAACAGGAGGCACCTGTCTTAGACATATTCCAGAATGATGAAGCCATAGCAGAATTTATGGGATTAAGGAAAGGTTTACCACTGGGAGATCACAAAGTAGGATTCACAATCGACCTGCCACAATTGACATATTTTGGTGGAAGCATCAGATCCTTCAGTCGCAAAAATGAAATAAAAAAAGAAAGGTCACCAGGTGAAAACCACAAGGCACCTCTTGACTATGAAAGAGTAAAAATAAAGGACGTATCTGAGGGTGAAAACCTCTATGAGGCACCCGAGGATGGAGGATTTGAACTTCCTTTGACCACAACATATCAAGAGAAGTCACCTTTATTGATATAAAATTCTCAGGAAATTAATTTGGGCATAACACAGAATCCAGAGATCACATTCTTAGAAGCATCATTATCAGATGAAGAAAAGGTTAACTTCATGGCATTTCTTATAAAAAGAGCAATCAATTTTGCATGGACCTATGCAGATATGTTGGGGTTATATCCTTCACTTATAGTACATCATTTGGTAGTATCTTCAAATACAAAACCAATCTAACAAAAGTTGAGAAAAATGCATCCTCAAATAGCACTCTTGGTCAAAGAAGAAATCCAGAAGATCTTGGATGCTAAGTTCATTAAGCCTATTGATTATCCTGAGTGGGTTTGCAATCTAGTACCAGATGCAAAACCTAATGGACAAATTTGTTGGTACAATGATATCAGAGATCTCAATAGAGCTTGTCCCAAAGATGATTTTCCATTGCCAAGCATAGATACAATTGTTGATCTTACAGCAGGACATGAAATGTTATCATTGATGTATGGATTCTTAGGATATAATCAAATCAGGATCGTAGAAGAAGATCAACATAAAACTTCTTTCATATGTCCATGGAGTACTTACTGTTGGGTTGTAATGCCTTTTGGTCTCAAGAATGTAGGTGCCACTTATCAATGGTCCATGAGCGTCATTTTTCATGATCTTTTCCATACCATAATGGAGGACTATGTTGATGACATCTTGGGAAAATTGAAAACAAGAGAAGGCCATCTCCAAGTATTAGAACAAATCTTTGATAGGTTAGAAAAATACCAAGATTGAATCCCAAGAAATGTATATTTGGCATAACTTCTGGAAAACTACTGGGTTACATAGTATCTTGAAGAGGCATCGAAGTAGATCCTGACAAAGTAAAGTCAACAAGCCTCCTCCATCAAATCTGAAACAACTTCGTAGTCTTCAAGGTCGATTGCAATCCATTCATAGGTTCATCACACAACTTGCGGACAAATGCCATCCTTTTCGGCACTTGCTTTAGAAGGGAGAGAGTTTTAAGTGGGATGATAAGTGTCAACAAGCCTTTGATCAGATAAAAGAATATTTAGTAACACCTCCTGTATTGGTACCACCTATTCCTGATCGACCTTTGCTCTTATACACCTCTTCAACAATAGTTGCCCTAGGTGCTCTATTAACTTAGCATGATGATATAGGGAAAGAACAAGCCATCTATTACATCAGCAAGACTCTTGTGGGCTACGAGCTTAACTATACATCAATGGAAAAGGAATGTCTAGTTGTGGTGTTTGCTTCCCAAAAGTTGCGACACTATATGCTGAACCAAACGACAAAGCTCATATCCAAATTTGACCCACTTAAGTATCTTCTCTCCAAAGCAGTTCTTACAGGCGGGATAGCAAAATGGGTGATGATTCTCAGTGAGTTTGATATTGAAAATGTTGGTCAAAAAGCTATTAAAGGACAACTCATTACAGATCAACTAGCAAAGCACCAATAACAGACACCCATCCTATTCATTATGAATTTCCTGATGAAGAAATATTCAATGTCTCTTCTTTCGAAGTTTGGTAGCTATACTTTGATGGTTCATACACACAACATGGATTTGGGGCCAGAGTATTATTGATCACCCCTCAAGGAGATTGCATTCCAAAATCATACATAATTGCCTTTCCTTGTACAAACAACATCACAAAATATGAAGCCTTGATCACAGGATTACGTATGGCTATCTAATGGGATATAAAAGAGCTACAAGTCTTCAGAGACTCTCAACTAGTTATCAAGCAAGTCCAAGAAGAATATCAAACAAAAGATGAGAAGTTTCACCCATACAAATTGATGGTTGATGATTTTAAGAAATACTTCTTCAAGATCATATTTGAATAGATTCCCAGGATCAACAACAAGGCAGCCAATGCTATGGCAACAATTGGTTCTCTCTTAGACATGCCTACCAACACACAAAGGTGAATTTTTGGTTGAACAACTCCTAATCCCAGCTTTTGAAGTGGCACAATTTGAGCTCATATGTGAAATTATTGGTCCCAATTCCCCCTGGTATGAAGACATACATGAGTACCTAAGCAACAGTACCTTCCCATTTTACGTATCCAATACCCAATGAAAAACTTTCATTCATCGAGCCTCTCACTACACTATCTTGGGAAAAACCCTTTACCGCAAGAGTCTTGATGGTATCCTCCTTAGGTGCCTTGACTCAGAAGAGGCTAATGTTGCTTTATGAGAGGTACATGAGGGTGTCTGTGGTTCACATTTTGTCAGCCCTAGTCTTACCAAGAAACTTCTAAGAGCTAGATATTCTTGGCCTACCATGGAGTAAGATGCACAACAATTTGCCAAAAGATGTATAAAATGTCAAAAACATGGAGACCTGATACACGCCTCAACACATGAGCTCCAACCTCTCATAGCTCCTTGGCCATTTTCACAATGGGGACTCGACCTCATAGGGAAGACTCATCCACCCTCATCTAATGGCCATAAGTTCATTATCACTACTACAGGAATACTTTACAAAATGGGTGGAATCCATAGCAATGACTTAGATCACTAGCAAGAAAATATCAAAGTTCATTCTCCATTATATTATTTGTCGATCCAGTGTTCCACAAGCCATCATCACTGACAATGGATGCCCATTTAAGAATCAGGAGGTTTGTCATCTGTGCCACAAATTTCATATCCAACACAGATTTTCCACACCATACTATCCTCAAAGTAATAGCCAAGCCGAGGCCACTAATAAAACCATTATCAAGATCCTTAAAAAGATAGTCAATGAAGCTAGTCATGATTGTCACCTCCAACTTAATCCAGCCTTGTGGGCTTATCGAACAAGTGTCAAAACTCCTACTGGCACTACTCCTTATGCTTTGGTATATGGTACTAAGGCCATCTTACCTATTGAGGTTGAGATCCCATCATTGTGAGTGTCAATGCAACACATCATTTCTGATGAAGAATATAGGACATCCAGACTTAATGATCTAGAGCTATTGGATGAACATCGAATCACTGCACTCAACCATCTGCAGGTCTATCAAAATCATCTTCACCATAGCTACAAAAAGAAGATCAAAGAGAGAAGGTTCTAGATGGGTGACCTTGTTCTAAAAGAAAATCAAAGGAATCAACAAAACCATGAGAAGCAGGGCAAGTTTGAACTAAATTGGCTAGGGCCCTTTGTGATTACATTAGTATATGGATCTAGATCTTACACTCTTTCCACACTTGAAGGCATCCCTTTAGATGAACCAATCAATAGTGTTCATCTTAAGAAGTTTTATCCTTGATCTTTGCATAAAAATCATAAAAAAAATGTCCTCTAGTGAAAACCTGGTAAACAGGCGCCTTGGATAAGTACCATAGTGAAAACCTGGGAAACATGCGCTATGTGCAAAACCAGCTCTCACCATCTACTTGGTTATTGTTTATCATCCATCACATCATATAATTCCATCCATCTCATAATAAACTTATTCATCCATAACAAACCTGTTCCTTTTCCATCCCTGAGCCTCACTTATGTCATGGTTTGAACACTGTTGAAGTTGACATATCATTTGTTCCCAGCATGAACTGAGTCATCCTTAGCCATCCCCGTCCATAATAAATTTCCATTCACTTTTCCATAATAAAATCTTCCCATACTAGGGGCACTTGCTTGCGCTTCAATTTTGGAGTAGATACTTCAAGCATCATCGTCTACACATCATCTCATCAATAAATAATTGTCAACACCTCGTACCATCAAACATTTAATCACTCCCATCAATAATAACTCACATCTCATCAATAAAACAATCCCCTTCATCTTCCATCATCTTCATCACAAATCAAAACTACATCTCATCTCTATAGTTAAGTGCCTTGATCTCGTGGATATAGGGTATGTAGGCAATCTGGTATACGAAGGAAGTACTCAAATTTAGGCATGGGCGATAGACCTCTTCCATCTTTCATCGTTCTTATAATCTTCACCAATCAACATCTTCATCTATCTCATTTTCTTCTATCATCTATCTCCCACATCATCAATAAACACCCAGAACTACATATTATCATGTCTCATCATCATCGTACTGTGCTTTGATCCCATGGATATAGGGTATGTAGGCAGTCTCGAATACGAAGGAAGTATCCAGTATGCAAGCACAGATAATTCATTCTTCCATCCCTCATCCATCTCTTCTATCTTCCATCTTCTTCCCTTTGACTAACTCAAGTAGAACCAAACTATGCATGTCTCGATAACTCAAGCACTTATCAAATCGGAGGTAAACAAAGACGTGTGTCGGCATGCCTTTAGCCAAATATTTTCTATATCAATCCAGCATCCCAGCCTTCAATAGGATATATCTTCCCTCATAACAAGGCGCTATCCAATCTATCCAGAGCACCCTTATTTGGCAAGAGAACATGATGGCTTTGTCTTTTGTTTTCTTTTGATTTATCTTTTGTCCATTTCTAATACCTAGTCTAGACTACCTTGATTTATCATATCTTGGTACGTTGCGATGAAGTATAGACTGGGGCATGGTCATTTTCTTCCATATGCTATGTTTGTGGGATGATCTTATTCTCTGACTATTCATATGGCATCTTGTATGTGTTGGGATTCACATCTTGCATATCGATATCTTTTGCATCTGAGAAGCTAAACAATCTCTTATGTATTAAGACTATTCTATGCTAACACTATTTCCCATACATATAATCAACAAGGTATCATTATGTTTAGTGGAAATGGGTTCAAACCATTTGCTTGTAGAGTCAAAGTCCATCTCGGGAAACAACTAATATTCATATCTTGTATTTAGGCAAGGTTGTATTACGCTGGGGAATGAGACACAGCATCACCTTGGTCCTTATACATTAGTGCATAACGTCTAGTGCTATATCAAACATAAGGATTGCAAATCTCCAATTATGTATGCAACCATGGAAGCTGTCTTCATCATCCATTCTTCACCTGTTTGATCAACGACTTCATCATCATCTTTCTTCTGTTCATCATCCTCTTGGTCTTCATCATTGTCCTCTTTCTCCTGCAAAACAAGTGTGTTAGACCTATCAATATTATACATCATCATATAATACTTGCATTCTCCATATCATTTATAAGCATTTATCATGTATCCATCGTTTGTCCATTAGTACATCCATGCATGTTTTCATAAGCATATGTCCATTATAAGCATTACATAACAACAACATCATCAGAGCATCACATCATAATCCTAAGCATTTATCATCTATATATATAACCATCGTAAGTCAATGCATCTCAGCAACCATAACATAACACATAAAAAACAAATAAATATCCATAACACATATGCATCCACAACCATAATACCATATATTGCCATCTAAAATCCATCACATATATAAGTATATGGGTCAATATACAAGTGTCTCATCATGTACAAAAGAATTGATATATACAATCCGGCTATCCAAGAGCCATCAAAATACATATATGGGCTTGCATGCCTTAAAATGGTACAACATGATACAAAAATGATACAATATATACAAACGCAGGCTATCCCTGATGTATTAGGTGGGTGGCACTCACTAAGGAAGCTTCACCCTAATCTCCACCAGCTCCCTAAGATCTTCCTGCACCTACCTGTAGGGGTGGGCTTGCAATTGATGGCCCAGATCTCCCCATCCTACATGAACCTGATGCTCTGTACCTAGTCCTAAAGCTAGGCTATCTCTGGTTTGCTAGCACTACTTTGAAATATAAGCCTCTATAGTACTTTGTCTCTGCCTAAGCTGTACCCAACTCACCCTGTACCCAAGTGAGCTATCTAGCCAAAAATAGTGTAGCCTGATCAGTACCCAAGGCAGCTATAGTGACATCCTGCTCCCCTGTCAATCTATGTGCCCTCTGCACTGTTTCATCTCTCTATGTAGTAAGCCTCGCCACAACCCCATCATTTGGTGCTGGTTGTACCTGTGCCTGAGCCTGATAAGCCTATACCTAAGCCTGAGCCTATCATAAAGCTACTAAGGCTCTATCCCTATCTCTCCCAAGCCGTCTATATCGTGCCTCCAATCTCATCCTCTAGCCTATCTCCCTCTATAGTTGTCTCTGCAGCTATGTCTCTCTATTTCGCTGATCTCTTCCATCTCCTCCATCTCCACCACCTCCCGCTACCGCAACCTACTACTGTGGTGGCTGAACCTAAACCTATACCTATCTAGGAACCTGTCCTGGTCCCTGCTACTATCCCTGCACCTGAGGAACCTATCCCTATGGCACTATCTATACCCTCGGTGCTCTCCTCTGTCCCCTCACTCTCCTCCTAACTGGCCTGTGAACCGCAACCTCTCCTATATCCCCAGAATGCTCAATTGAGTAGGTCTGTGTATCAACCAATAAGCATCATACTCTGGAGTAGTGCTAGGATCAACTGGCCCCATAATCCAATCCCACACTATTGGCCGCAAGCTCTCAAAATCTACCAGTGTTGTCTCCACAACAACCTCAGGACCCCAATTAGGGATCTCTCGTCATCTCCTCCCATAAAATAACATCTACTGGATCACCCTAGGGCAAACCAAACTGTCTAAGCACTATCTTTGGGAGATATCGCTTAATAACATAAATACTTCACCCAAAGAGGTATCTAGGCTATTGTGCATATAACAACTACTATGCATCGTCATCCTAACTCTCACAGTCTCTCCATGGCCTCCATGTGAACTGATCAAGCTCATCTAATGTCCGCCACAGTATATAGGTGTATTAAGCTACCTGTATGTAGTGACTCCTCCATATGTGAACATAAGGCTATCCTGGTACTCTCTGCCGCAAACCCACTAGCATCATCACAACAATATACTCATATGCCCAAACATGCAACAACGTAACCCTAATTGACATACACGAGCCAAATAAATAAGCACAGTCATGCAAATAATGATACAACTGTCCTAATACACATGCACCCCATGCATATCTGATGCCATACTCAAACAATCCCTCCTTCACAGTCCCCCATCCTATAGGGAATCCTCGAGCTTGTCTATCTGGTACCATGAATCGAATGATTGCCACCACTAACCTCTACAGCCTGTCACAATGTCCCCTCATCGTCCCTATCGGTATCTCATGATCCTCAACCCCTATGTCAGGAGTCCCAAACAATCATCAGAGTGCAACAAGACCTCACTTCAAGTCAAAATCTATCCACTCACCATGAATCAGAATCCTCAATATGCGCCACACATCCTCTAGAGTGATGGTAGCCTCACCAGTCAGAAACAGGAATGAACTATGCTCATTGTACCAACGCTCTACTAATGCTGTCATGCCAGATGAGCCCGTACAGGAGTGATCCACACTACATGCTCTAAGCTGACTATCTCTAAGAACACATTCTCCACTATGTCTAACTGTCTGACAAATGCCAAATCTGCAAGGTGAACCTCCCTCGACAATAACACTGGCAATACACTCTGCACATATCAATCAATTAAGTGTCATTTATGAATGTGAGCCTATTTTGCATGAAACCCTAAAACTGCCTATGATTGACCAAAAATGACTTGTTTTGCCATAGGCGACTTAGCTTTCACCATAGGTGACCCGTTTCACCAAAGGCGACCTCCGGTCCCTCAAAGGAGATGCATTTCACTATATACGACTGCCTAGCACTCAAAGGTGACATTTTCAACCAAAGACATATACAAAAACTTAAAACACTAATTTCAACCATATGCGCATCAGATTTACCAAATGCAACAAGCCCACATTCATAGGTGATGCATTTCACCAAAGATGACTTCCTGTCGCTCAGAGGCATACAACCTAACCCTATGTGCCTTTGGTGGCACAGGAGACATTTATGACGCTTTTGCATAATTAATGATGCCTATGGGGAGAGTTTTCAATACATACTGGTGCAGGAGCTCCTGTCGATCGCCCGTAGGTCCTCACTCTCTTGGCTCGATGATCCTCGTGTGAAATAACCATCATGAAAGCTCTCTGTGACTCTGATACACTCTAAACACAAGAAGCTCAAGATTTCTAAAAAGCAAATGGCACAAATGAATAGAATTGACCCTTGGGATCTTATTTATAGGGCCCTAACCCTAATTTTTCTTTTGAACCACCCCTATTTCTTATGTTTCATCTCCATTTTCACCCACCCCATCCCTATTTTCTTCATGTCAACCTTAGACTGTCTCTTTTCTATTTTCTGTCCTCTTGTCGCGAGTCAACCCAGGGTTTTCCCGGTAGCCTAGTTTTCCTCTTGAGGGGGCATCATCCACCAATTTCACTGGGGCATAGCTTGTTTATCCAATGTATCATATCTTCTTTGAAACAACGACCTAACGAACATTGTCTCAAAGAGGGGCAAAATGTAGACACCCAAAATTGACCCATTATATCATTTATTCATTTGTCTAGCACACTTATAATCAAATAATTCATTTTCTTCCTCATCTCTATAATTAATTAAATAAATTTTATTTATTTAATTAATTTTCCTTATTCTTCTATTTTCCATCAATAATTAAATAATTTTAAATTATTTAATTATTCCATCTTTCTTCTAAAAATAAATAAAATCAATATTTTATTTATTCCCCATCATACACATAAATTAAATAAATTTTATTTTGTTTATATTTCTTCCTCCATCATTTTCTCATATCATTTAAATAATAAATTAAATAAAGACATTTGTTTTATTTATTATGCATCTCACCACTTATATTTTATTTATCATTTTCTTCCAAACGTGCAAGTGGGCCTTTTGTCCTTGAAATAGCAAAAAATCAAATATGAGAAAGATTTAATAAATTAGAAAAATCAATCATCTCCACCACTTAATCCTCAAAATAGTAAAAACATCCTATTTAGAGAAAATCATCTTATCCCCACTAACAACCTACCTAAAATCTTTAAATAAATTCCTTTTTCAAGGACACTTGTCACACGCACGTTCATCCATGTCTCTTGAATATCATCAACTATTGATTTCTTCTTTTATTTTCCATCGTTGATCATCTATGTTGCAAGTCTATAAATACCCCCTCATTTTCTCATTTTCATAATCTAATCCAACTAGTATCTGCATTATCTTTGCATGCATACCACCTCATGAGCATTTTAAGTACATCATGGCAACTTTGTTGAATATGGTTGTTACTTGGAGAAGCAATCCACATCTAAACCAAGAAATCAAATCATCTAAGTGACCTCATTTTAATTTGCATTTTATTTCTATCATTTAGGTTAGATTCCTTGAAGGTGGTAGGGGTTAGATCTTGTTTTCAATGTTTGATCATGCTAACATGGATTTTTCCTGCTCACACACCCACTCCTTAGAAAGGGTGTTATCCAAGGCCTGCAGCTCCTCTGATAAGTCTCCCTGCTCCATTTTGGTTTGAACTTCCTGAAGTTGACCCATAATGTTTTTCTTCCTGGTTAGGACATTACCAAAAGTATATTTGTTCCATCCTTTAACCTTGCTCCTCACATTAGCCAATTTCTGAGCCAATCTATACATCACAGGCCCTTGAACAAGGATGTTCCACTACCTTGATAGGCAGTCTCTAAAATTTGTATGGAGATCCCACATAATTTCAAATCTGAAGGGGAAGGGGCCCTTCATACTCCCCTCATACTAGCTTAGAAATAGAGGGTTGTGATCAGAGCCCACTCGGGGAAGGGCAATCAAATGCACAAGATTAGTGATAGCCCAATAAGAAGAGACTAAGAATCTGTCTAACTTCACTTGTATAAGATTGTTTCCTTGTCTCATGTTAGACCAGGTAAAAGCTTGCCTCTCCAGGTCAATATCCATGAGGCCAGCATTGCCTAAGAACTCTGTCAGGTCTGACATGCTATCTAAAAAATTCGTTAGTCCCCCCATTTTCTCCAACGGGTAGAGAGGGGAGTTCAAATCCCTTGTGACCATCCAATTAGTTCCTCTTGAGATCTTAATTTTATATGCCATGTTGTCCCAAACCTCCTTCTAGCTACTACAAGTATTAGGAGCATAAACACTGACAAGAGTCCACCTACCTAAGTGGCTTTGGAAAGAGACTTCAATACAATGTCTAGAACAAGAAACCACTCTCCCTTCAAGATTGTGGTTCCATATAGTAGTGATACCTCCTGAAGCTCCTTGAGCGCCACTAATAGCATAACTTGCACTGGGCCAGATATACTTGATAGCAAGTTTGAAATTTTCCTCCGTCATTTTGACTTCCTGGAGTAAAAGGATATCAACTTTATTGTCAAAAATACAGTTCCTTACTAGTAACTATTTTTGAGGGCTGTTGAGCCCTCTAATGTTCCACAAGATGATCTTCATTTCTTCGCCCTTCTAGGGGGCCACTAATGTGGTTGGCTTTCCCCTAGTAAATTCCTATTCCATCACTCACTGTCTAGTCTTGATGAGTGAGGGTCTGCCCCTACCGCTATCTCCCCACGTCTGTTGTCTTTCTACTACTTCCCTTACCTTTCTTCTGTTGGCAAGAGACACTATATGGATTCATGGTTGTTGTCATTGATGGCAACAAAGGTCATCCCACATATCCGCAAGTCATGGTGTGTCTCTACCGGAAGTCAGAATAAAGATTGTTGTGGTCTGGTGAACAAGAACAGAGCATGTGGCAAGGTCTGACAGATTGGTTCAGATCTCTCAGAGGAAGTGTCTTGGTGCAGTGCAGATTTGGGGAAGTCAAGAGGACTACCTTGAGTGGTATATTCCAAGGATTTAGCCTCCGGTGATGGACAAGGAAAAAGATATGAATAGTTGAGTACCGGATTCCTGAGAGACAGTGAAGACAGAGGAAGAACTGACTGACAGAGTATCAGACTACTTTCCGGATGTGTTACTGTTGATGATAAAGGTTGTGAAGGCATGAATCATGTTTGGCCGACATGATTAATGATATCTACAAGTATATGCTTGATCCGCATTGCTTGGTGAGCAAGGATTCAGCCGACAGAACAGAGTTTGTAAGAAACTAGACTGTTCCGGATGCTGACTAGAAAGGTGATGAAATTACTTATGCGGATATATATATAGAGGATGGATTTAGTTGTGAAGAGTGTGATGGTGTGAAGGTATATGCGAATAAGTACATAACAGAGCAGAAGTAGCAAGAAAGATCTGGTATGTGAAAGGATAGTAGAATAAAGAATAGAGGAGAGATGAAGTGCAGCAGATCAGTGTACTGAGCCTAACCGGAACTAAACTCCAGCATATGCAGATGCTTCCAATCAGTTCAAGACTATGATTCTTATCACTTTGTAGACAGTGTGTCTCCTTGTAGGCAGTGGGCCTCTTTGTGAGCAGTGTGCTCGGGCAGTGAGCTCTAATTGGCAAGTGCCATTTTTGTAATTTCCTATTCTTCTAATAGAGAATAATTTTTGGGTTAATCACCCCGTGGTTTTCTCCCTTAACAGGGTTTCCACGTCAAAAATACTGTGTCATGTGTTTCTTATTTCATGCCAATGTTTTTGTGTTTGATTCAATGCTGCATTAATTAACAATAAAGTTCAAAAACGAAAATAATTAGGATAACTGATTCACCCCCCCTCTCAGTTATCAACAATTGGTATCAGAGCTAAGTTCCTCCTAATAGAGCCTAACAGCTTGAGGAAGATCTGGGAGTTCAAATGGATGCATATGGTTTAAGGGAGCAACTCAAGACTGCCCTTGAGGATCTTGAACAGTCAAATTCTGAAGTCAATGAATTAAAGGAAAGACTCAAACAGGCTGATGAATTCATGAGAGAATTAAAAGACAAATTAAGTCTCTCTATGAAAAAGAGAAAGGAGCTGCTCCAACAATTGGCAAGACAAAGTGAAGAAAGCAATACAAATGAAGAATTGACTGAGCAAACCAAGTTATGTGAAAAGTTATCAAAAGAAGTCATTATGTTAAGACATGAAATGGAATCAGGAACTATAAAATTTACTCAAGAGATTGAAGAAAAAAGAAAAGCTGAAGACAATCTAAGACAATCTCTTAAAGAAAAATCAGAAGAATGCCACCAGATGGACAGGATTATTAGACATCTTGAATCTGATCTTGAAGATGCCAAAGATAATGAAGAAAAACTTGAGGATCAAATTGCCTCTCTCAAAAGAGACCTTCAAATAGCAAATGAATATAAAGAGAAATTCAAGATAAGTTCTGCTCAACTTGAAGTTCTTCTTGGAAGTCAAAAGAGGATAGATGACAAGTATGGTTTGGGATATGAGAAAGGAGAAAGCTCCGGATCCAGTCAAAAGAATTTTGGATCAGAAAATCCAAGGAATAGACCTAGAAGACCTCCGGTAAGACAGCCCAATGCTCAAAGATATCCATCTTTCAATGGATACTGCCACAGCTGCAACCACTTTGGTCACAAAGCTAAACAGTGCAAAAAGAGAATGAATCAGATTAATTCATCCTTCTCCGGACAGTGCTTTAACTGCAAAAGGTATGGACACAAATCCCATGAATGCAGAAATATGCAAGTAAACAATTCATTCAAAGGTAGATGCTTTACATGCAATAGAGTAGGTCATATGGCTAATCAATGCAAATCAAGAGGTTATCAGTCAAATATGCAAAGAAATGTTATTTGCCAAATCTGTAATAGGTCCGGTCATAATGCTAAAGTCTGCAGAAGCAAGAATCAGGACAAAAGAGGTCCGGTGTATAATCAGAATCAAGACAAGGGTAAACAAAAGATGAATGCGGATGAAGTTAGGAATCAGATGAGCAAGATTTGGGTGAAGAAAAGTTCAGAGAATGTAGAGGTTGGATCAGCACCAGACTCTGGTGCTGATATTTCTTCCAGAAATTAAAAAGTGAGCTCTGGCTCAGGGGGAGACTCAAAGAAAATCCTGTTCCCCCAGCCAATCAAGTGGTACCGGATGTGGCACAAGATGCGGAGTAAAGGGTTTAAAGATATAAGTCTTGAGATGATCCAGATAAGATTTCAGAGGTCCGCATGGAGATATGAAGAAGCTGTGATCGATCAAGTAAGACCTGTTCTGGGAGATGCTCCAGTATGACAGAGGATTACAAAAAGATCCGGAGAGATCCGGAAGTGCATTGTCTTATTCTGCGGATTGGACAGAGTGTTTGGGATGTTCTTGTAATGTGTCACCTCGATTTATTCATGATTGAAAGATCCGGATGATGTTCACAGATCAGGACTGATCTGGGATACTCCAAGCTATCCGGATAAGGCAAACCGGAATAATATAGGTCGAACATTTATTGCCATCAGATATTAGGGTTTGCGGAGCAATATAAGGGATTTCTCAAAAAGCATTTGCTCATTCTGCACTCAAGAAGAAGCGAAAAGTGGAGCTCTGCAACAAGATTCATCAAGCACACCAAAGATCTCCTGCCAAAGTCATTGCATAAAGAAATCAATCCAACCACTCCATGCAAACCGAAGGCGCATAAGGTATTCTCCGTTTTCATTATCTCACTGCAAATCTTTGAAGAAATGGCTACTCCAAATATAGTGAAAATCTCAGATAGGCCCCGACCTGAATTTAAGAAACATCCTTACAAATCCTTGGAGGTAGATCCACTAGGAGCCTTCTCTAGTGTTCCTCATGGTGTATTGCACACGGAAGATATTAGGGTTTACATCCATGCGAATCTTGAAGACTTTGGAGAATCAAAACTGATGGATATCTATCACAAACAATTGATAGATGACTCCTTTGAGATCAAACCTCAGTACAAAGCCATCCAGGACAAACACTTTGCACAGTGCATTCATTTCCCCTGTTTTGAAGAAGATGAATGGGTCCGGTATGTACTAAGTAGAGTACATGACAACTTCCTATGGTTGAACAAGCCCTTCAAGATCACCAAAGATGCAATTAGGGCTGTAACCGGTCTGCACTCATCCGGTGGATTACCTGTTCTCAAATCTGTCAAAAATCAGACAGTTAGTGATGCAACCGGATCCAAGTTTGACAAGAGAGCTATGACAGTTGATGACATCACTGAACCGGATGTCAAATTTGCATCTATGATAATTGGTTACAAAATCTATCACTCTAGTAGGGTAAATTCAGTACCGGGAACTGCAATCTACACAGCCTATCAAATGTTAAAGGAGAATGCAGACTATGACTTGTGTGAGCTTCTTGTAAACCAACTCTTTGAAAATCTGCAGAAGATTAAGAAGGACAAGAAAAACTCCTTCAAGTATGGCAATCTGATCCTTTGTCTCTTCTTTTACTACATGAACGAGCTTCCCGGATCCAGTGGATGGATATGGCAGAATGACAGACCGGTTGCCATCCAAATCAGAGACTATTTGCATGGACTTGGGGATGCTAAAGCAAGAAACACAGCTCTATGGGGATACTTCAAGAACTTCCAAAGCATGATGCATGCAAGAGAAAGAATACCCCTATCCCTCGTTGAAAAGTACAAAGACACAGTATGCTTCATGGTAGAAACAGATCAGTGTCTAATGGAGGCAGTAGAACCAAGAACTGTATGGATCATGCCCATGGGGTATGAAGTGGATGAACAAATAGTGGAGATGCATGTTCAACACATGCTAAGTCAGCCCAAAGATCCAAAGGCAGAAAGGTTTGGAACCTTTGAGGAGCTGAGTGTAAAGATCCATGTAGAACTCAGGGAACCTGAGATAAAGAGAAAGGTGAGAAAAGAAGTAGAGCATATTGCTCAAGGCCTAGGCATCTCAAAAGAGGCACTTGATGCCAGCCGGGAAAAGAGGAGGAAGGCTGAGGAAGAAAAGAAAAGTAAAGAAAGTGTTCCGGTTGAAACTTCCACCCGGACCAGATCATCAAAAAGATCTGCACCTCCCACAACCAAAAGCTCAAAACCGGAAGTCCAGGCATCCGGTAAAAGATCTAAGACAAAAGCCACAAGGGCTTATGAAAGCCAAAAGGATGAAGAGGAAACAGAGTCAGATGAGGGAGTAAAAGAAATAAAGAAGCAGAAGAAGAAAGGATCCGGTAAACCCTCCACAGGCCAAGACAAGGATGAAATGACAGAGGTATCTGTTGAAAAGCCCACTCTGTCTCTAGAGAGTGTAATCAAGTCGGTTACGGTGGATGGAAACCTTCAACCAATGACTGAATTTTATGATGACTACAATGAGGCTGACCAAAAGACTCTGCAGGAAGCCACAGTCAAATATCTGAACATATACAATAAGGCTTTCATTGAGATCATATCTCTTATTCCTAAAAGCCTAGAAAAGGAATTAGAAATAAGAAAGAATAATGCTCATGCAAAAGATCTTGAGATCCGGGAGCAGATAGCTATTCAGCTATATCCTCAAATTGATCCCAAGACAATGAACATAATCTTCAAAGACTGCAAAGATGAGTTCAGAAGTAAAGCCAGGATGAATCAACTCATGCTTGGTGAGACTGACAAAGTGGCCAAAGAGACAGAAGAGATCCTCCGGAAGGCCTTCAAAAGGTTCAATCTTCCTGTTGTAGAGGACTTAGGTGCAGAAACAGCTGCGGATTTGGAATCATCTGCTCCGGAAGAAGTGGGCCCTGAACAGACTAACATCTCTCCTCCGGTTTCCCCTACAGTCTCCGGATCCCAAGAAGAAGAGAAACTACAGGAGAAAGAAGCAGCAGTTAAAGAAAAAGAGGTTGACAGCACCCCAACAGAGAAAACCACGACTGAAAGTGGTAAGAGTAAGGAAGGAGAAAAGATTCAAAAGGACAAAACTGTAGAAGAGAAGAAACATCTGTCTCCGGCAAGAGACACTGCACAAACTGTTCAAGAATTCCTGACAAAAGCCACTATAGAAATTGATGAACCAGACCTGCTAAAAGGACCATTAGATTTTGACTTTTTGTCACCGGTGCAAACAATGAAAATAGCCTCATTTGCAAATGAGAAAGTCAAAGAGAAACTGCTGAAATCTCACATGGAAGACTGTGAGCTTATGGAGGTAGCATCTGGAGTGCTAGAAAAGATCATGCCATCTTTTCAAAAGGATCCCACAGCCTCCTCTTCCGGTAATCTCAAAACCTTAGTCAGCAGTGTTAGTACACATTTTGAATCTCTAGAAAAATCTGCTGAAGAAAAGGTCCGGAAGGAATTTTTGGATAAAAGATTTTCAGAAGTATTAGGATTAATCTCTAACGATAGGAGAAATATGAGTATTGGAATAAAGAGCTTAGAAAATGCTCTTAAGGATGGCGGTGACATTTACAAATTTTGCATATCCTGGTCAAAGGCAACAGCAGCAATTGATAAGAAAATAAAAGAGGAACAGGACAAGCTACAAAGTTTATCTCAAAGTTTTGATCCTCTCTCTTCCTCCATAATAAATCAAGAATGTCAGACTATTGCAGTCTTGAATGAAATAAAGAATCTTGAGAAGGAAAGGAAGAATATCACTAACCGGATGGGAGAACTTAGAAGGATTATAATCCCTAAGTTAGAAACTATGCATGAGGCCATCAGTGATGCTCAGACCACCGCCCAAACAAATGATCCGACAGATCTCAAGAGGGCAGAAGCTTTTGCATTTTTGTTGAGTGGTCACATCTCAATTTTGGATAGAATGAAGCAAAGTTGGGCTACAGAACTGATCCAATTGAAGACATCCTTTGCAGACATTCTTCAGTATATGTGAGTATGTAAATATGCGGCTATGTATAGAAAATTTTTGAAAATTTTGGTGTGCGTACCCTACCCTTTGCCATTGATGTCAAAGGGGGAGTGAGGAGCTGTGAAAAATGAGGAATCCAACTAAGAGGGAGTTCCGGAAATTGTATATAAAGACAGAGCATCAGCAAAGGGGGAGCATAGTGTAAACACTTAGTCATTTTTCACTAAGTGTTGCCATCAATGCCAAAGGGGGAGATTGTTGGCAAGAGACACTATATGGATTCATGGTTGTTGTCATTGATGGCAACAAAGGTCATCCCACATATCCACAAGTCATGGTGTGTCTCTACTGGAAGTCAGAATAAAGATTGTTGTGGTCCGGTGAACAAGAACAGAGCATGTGGCAAGGTCCGACAGATTGGTCCGGATCTCTCAGAGGAAGTGTCTTGGTGCAGTACGGATTTGGGGAAGTCAAGAGGACTACCTTGAGTGGTATATTCCAAGGATTTAGCCTCCGATGATGGACAAGGAAAAAGATATGAATAGTTGAGTACCGGATTCCTGAGAGACAGTGAAGACAGAGGAAGAACTGACTGACAGAGTATCAGACTACTTTCCGGATGTGTTACTGTTGATGATAAAGGTTGTGAAGGCATGAATCATGTTTGGCCGACATGATTAATGATATCTACAAGTATATGCTTGATCCGCATTGCTTGGTGAGCAAGGATTCAGCCGACAGAACAGAGTTTGTAAGAAACTAGACTGTTCCGGATGCCGACTAGAAAGGTGATGAAATTACTTATGCGGATATATATATAGAGGATGGATTTAGTTGTGAAGAGTGTGATGGTGTGAAGGTATATGCGAATAAGTACAGAACAGAGCAGAAGTAGCAAGAAAGATCCGGTATGTGAAAGGATAGCAGAATAAAGAACAAAGGAGAGATGAAGTGCAGCAGATCAGTGTACTGAGCCTAACCGGAACTGAACTCCAGCATATGCAAATGCTTCCAATCAGTTCAAGACTGTGATTCTTATCACTTTGTAGACAGTGTGTCTCCTTGTAGGCAGTGGGCCTCTTTGTGAGCAGTGTGCTCGGGCAGTGAGCTCTAATTGGCAAGTGCCATTTTTGTAATTTCCTATTCTTCTAACAGAGAATAATTTTTGGGTTAATCACCCCGTGGTTTTCTCCCTTAACAGGGTTTCCACGTCAAAAATACTGTGTCATGTGTTTCTTATTTCATGGCAATGTTTTTGTGTTTGATTCAATGCTGCATTAATTAACAATAAAGTTCAAAAACGGAAATAATTAGGATAACTGATTCACCCCCCCTCTCAGTTATCAACATCTTCTTCACGATAGACCAACCCTCCTGATCCTTAGAACCTCTACTAGAACCAGCTCTCGAGGATGGGGAGAAGTTCTTCTTTAGGGAGCTCAATCCCAATTTGAAGCAACCCAACTTCTCTCCAGGGATACGCACTTCAAGAACCGTGTCCGGCTGGGAGACTACCATTAATTGCACTCCAGTGACCAAGCCAAGTTCCCCCTCTTCCATTTGCTCCTATCCAACACTTGTAACAATAGACTCGTGATTCTCTTCCATCTGTTTGGGGGCTACATCAGGCTCACGTTCCTCCACTTCTTGAGCCTCCCCATTGGCAGCCACACCTTGGTCAACTCTCGAAGGTAGCGCTGCCTCCTTCTCTGAAGGATCCTGTTGAAGCTCCACCTCCGACACCACCCCAAGCACAATCCTCCTTGGGGAGACAGGAGGCAAATCCATAATTTTAAGGATGTCTTCTTTGAAGAGTTAGTCTTTAGGGATCCCACGCGAAACCACCTACTCCTCCTGAGGTGGGGGATGTTTGGGGGCCCTACACTGGGTGAAGATGTGCCCTGGTTTCATACAGTTCTGGCAGAAGACCCTAGAGTTATCATACAGAATACTCCGATTCCACTTCCCATATTTGAATTCCAAAATAATAGAGGTGGGAAGGGTCTTAAGGACATCAACATTGACACAGAAACAAGCATAGAACAACCTCACCTTGGCCTTAGTGACTTTGTCAACTGTCACATATTCTCTGAATGAGTTGCCTATCCAGGCAAAAATTTCCTCGTCCTAGTATTCCAGGGGAAGGCCTATCAGCCGCACCCAAACATGAGCCAACTGATTAAGGTTTGCCTTTGGGTCAAAACCAGGTTTCCACTTGAATAGGGGGAGCAAGTGCTTCCCGTACAGCCATGGGCCTCCTGCCAGAATTGACAGGAGATCCTCTTGAGAGGTAAACTTGAACAAGAACATTCCACCTGCCATAGCACTGGCAGAAATGCTCCCCTTGAGAGACCACTTGGTTGCCATCTAATGACGGACCAAGTCAATATTAGGTTTGAAGGCAAAAAATTTCCCCACCAGAGTAGTATCCATAGAAGCCACCACTCTCAGAATAGTTTGGTCAGGGAGCTGAGTGCCTTAACCCCATCATACTCAGAAATAACTGAGATGTTGATTGAACATGAAGCCTCACCATGAGTTGCGCCCACTAGGGCATCCTTCCATTTCTTGGGACCGTGTTTCAAGGATGAAATCACGTGTTCCCCTCGATAACTCGTGCCAGCAGCAGAGTCCCTTAGAGTTTGGGGAGGGGACTGGATCATGGCCCCCTCGGACTATCATCATCCATTCTCGCCCAGAACCAAATTCAAACTACAAAAAGGTGGGATAGTTGCAGAGCGCTCACCGTGGATTATTTTTAATTTGTTTTTATTTACCATTTTATCTAATTTCATTTTTTATTAGCTATATTTATGCATTTTTATCAGAGAACATAATTAAAATTTTATTAAGATATGCTAAACATTTGAACAGGGGCCGAGATGCCCATAACTCAAAATGGTCTAGGACTCAAGACACTTATGTTTGTCACGCGAGGAGAGGTAGCCTTTCAAGATTGACATCTAACTAAAATTTTCTTAATTATTTTTAATTTGCCAAAGAGTTAAATTTGTAAAAAAGTAAATTTACATTAAATCTGTTGTATATTTTATATTTATCTATATTTATTATTGAATTATATTTACTTCATATATAAAATTGAAAATATAACTATATGTTTTTTTGGCAGTAAACTGCTGACTTGGGGTCAGCTCCCTTTGTATTATAATTAACCAAAATAAGAATAGAGTTGCAACATAACAATTGGAAAGTTTTACAAATAAGGGCTTAAAAACAAAATACCTTGATTATGCATGATCAAACCCTACCACCCTAAGATATATAGCTATTTAATATATATGGGCTTAAAAACAAAATGCCCTGATTATGCATAATCAAACCCTACCACTACAAACCACCCTATATAGAGATTTAACATAAAAAGCTTATAAAACTACTATTTAAGCAACATAAGAAAACACATGCACCATCACCCTACTTAGGCATCTTCATCCTCTGCACAGTAGATGTCGAGCAACTCCCACATCCAGTCGTATTCAACCTCGAGGCCCACCAATTTCTTCAGGAAGGCAACACTTTTGCTACCTTGTGTCACCTGGCTGCTACTTTGTTGTCCCCTGCCTCCACCACAAATGACCACCATCGCACTGCGTCTCCATCATGGTTTATCCTGTGGAAGTCATTCGGTAGGGGGATGTTGATCCCATACCTTGCAACCCTGACCACTTCCATCCATCCACCACAAAAACCAAGCTCCACATAATCCTCCATTAGCTTATTTATTGTGGCTGCATCCTCATTGAGATCAAGTAGGACCGTAAAAAACATGGAAGATAGGTCAGAATTGACCCTATACAGATTACTGTTTTGCATGTAATCTTCACCCAAAACCCACTCAATTGCAAACAAAATAATCCCACTCTTGGGTTTAAAAACCACCCTGAGCCTCTTATCTGTAATTTGTCCAAGAAAGGACATTTGACATTTATTGCATGTTAGGCAGATGGGGGTTTCCATAGCTGTTAAACTCTAACTCGCTCAAGTCACCATTTGAATGCTTTGCTGGCTTCATTCTCCTGCACCAAATAAAGCCTTCTGCGTGCTTTGCTAGTCAAGACTTAGCCTGACATTGAACTGCGTTGGCTTCATCATTAATATTAATCTCCCATAGCAAGGCGCTCTACGCAATGATTGCATCATTCGCCAGCTTGTCGGCCTCTAAGTTTCCTTCCCTTAGAATGTGGTTGGAAACCTTATTTTCAAAATTCTCCAAAAGGCCTAGAGCCTCGTCAAGCATTCCTTTTAACTTCCAATTAGACAAGTTCTTAGATCTTAATGCATTTATGACTAGCATGGAATCACCTTCCACCACCAATTTTCTAACTCCAAGACGGTGACATAGGTTTAGACCAAGAATTAAAGCCTGAAATTCCACTTCATTATTTGTTCCAAAAGCAAGCTTCTTTACCACCTTCCCTAAGATTTTACCATCTTCATCTCTAACTAAACAGTCAGCACCTAAAATACCAAGATTTCCATTTGAGGCTCCATCAAAATTCAATTTGACCCCATCCCTTTGCCGGGGGTTGCCACTTTATTTCCTTCCTTATTGATTGGATATCAACTTCCCCAACCTGATTAACAGGGATAACTATATTTATTATTATATACCATATTTTATATAATATAAATTATCATTTCTAGTTCTAATGTCATATTATAATATATAATGCTATGTTTATATTTAATATATTCTATGTTTCATGTTTAATTATAATTATTATTTTATTATATATTTATTTTTATAAAACAAATATATTTTTAGTTCCATTTATTATTATACATTATTAAATTTAAATATAAAATAATATGTAATTACTATATATATAGTACTATTTAAATTAACCTAGAAGAAATCTAACAACTTAAGAGAGAGATATGAAATGAGAATGAGAAAGAGGGAGAGAGAGGGATAGACATGAGAGAGATAAAAGAGATCAAGAAAATAGAGAGAGACTGTGGAAGGAGAGGGCTCATAAGAGGATGAAGGATGAGAGGATACACCATTTGAAAAATCCAACAAGGTACCAATACTATAAAGAAGATTTATTCCGAATGAAGCACCCACTAATGTTTTATGTAAAAGAGTAGCCCATTTTTCAAGAGATTGAGTATGGGTATGCATGTGAACAAAAAGTTTCCTAGGAAGAGCAAGATCTTGCTTACCTACATATATAATCAAAAAATTAAATTAATTATTTTTAATTTGTGAAAGAGTTGAATTTGTAAAAAATGTATATTTACATTAAACCTAATATATATTATATATTTATCTATAACTATTATTAAATTATATTTACATTACATATATTTATCTATATCATTATTTAATTATATTGAATTATATTGATGCTTATTTGCAGACCATTTTGGTGTTAGAATGGTTTTATCTCTCTGGAAGTGATTGTATAACAATGGTAAGAGCACGAAAAACCCATATGGAGGGATTTAATACATAGGGGACCACATTAAAAACCACATGAATGGAGTGAAAGAATCAATAATGGTTGGGCCAACATCATGACCACATGTTAAAGCCTTGATGAAATGATTAATTCAATTAGATGGTGGGCCTCTTTTTGACTAATAAAAGTTTTGCCAAACCAAGATTGAACACAATGAGCTCCCATGATATAGAATGCATGCCATTTTTGAGGTCTCGAGATTATTCCAATATCATTTGCAAATTCAAACAAATCAAAAGTTTTTCCCCCCAAATTAAATATTTTAAGACAATTACGAATTCTCAATCTAAAATTATACCATGTCTAAATTTAATTTTAATCTTTTTAAGCTCCAAGTTATGAAAATGTGTCAAATTACAAAAACAATGACAGTCACTAAGTTTGATTGATCTTTGTATCAAGTGCCACCCCATGAGAGGATGCATGATGGTAGGCTAGATGACAAATAAACATGAAGTAGTTAGTGGCCATGCTTATATTTGCAAGAGAATGTCTATTCAAATGTAGGTGTCAAGATGTGAAATACGAGGCTCATGATAAACAACCATACATGCTTCAAATAATATGCATAGGGGGCAACTAATGGAATGCAAGTCAACCCAAGTGTTGTGCATGAACAAGAACCTACAAAGGAGATGCATGCAAATAGAGACTACACACCAAACATGGAAGCTCACACATTTGAAGTAGATACTAAGCAAAGTAACCATACATTCTTCAAATAATATGCATAGGTGGCAACTAATGGAATGCAAGTCAACCCAAGTGTTGTGCATGAACAAGAATCTACAAAGGAGATGCATGCAAATAGAGACTACACACCAAACATGGAAGCTCACACATTTGAAGTAGATACTAAGCAAAGCATAAGGATCTTGAACTCCATTAAGATTATGTAAATTAATTCACGACACCTCAAAAATATAAAAAATTATGTGCGCCATAGGAATACAAGACAATCATCATTCACTTAAAGACATACCAATTGAACTTCCAAAACACTTCGGCTTACCCATTGCACACCAAGGTGCCATTGCTAGTATTAAAGCTATGCTCTTCATTTATCTAAATTTTTAATAAATAGTACTTTTAATATTAAAGCTCTAAATAGTGTTTATGAATTTTGTTTTCTGAATTTTCTCTTTAAATAAATAAAATAACTACTTATGAATTTTTTTTTTCACCTTTTCAGAATTTTAGAGGTGAATTTTCTCTTTTAAGTAAAAAGGTGCATGATTAGTTTATAATATCTTGTCGCCTTGAGAATGATATTAGAGGATAACCTAATGCTAGTATAGATATCTTAAATACATATATCTAAAAGATGCCCAAAGATATAGTCCCCATGTGCCTATCTATTCTCAATAACAATTTCAATATACAGGACTCTAGATTGATATCTAAGGTGTTTTTAGATAGATGTATTTAATAACAATTTCAATATAGGCGCCTCTTGATAGTTATCTCTAGGCATCTTTTAGATAAATATATTTAAGATATCTATACTAGTATCATATTGCAATAGATTAATGTTATAATTAACTATAACATAAACAATAACGTTATTATGATTAACTATATAATATTAATTGTCGGTTGTAATTGATCATAATCAACATCACTTGTGTACATTTAACTTTAAATTTGGGCTCCAATAAATAGATTCCAATGCCTTTCTTTTTATCTCTTTTTGATTTTTTAAATTTTATTTTCGAAATTAGAAAAAAGTGTATCTCACACTCTTTTTTCTTTTCACTCTCTCTATTTTTGAGTTGAAATGATATGAATTAATGATGGAGATGTTAACAATTTACCTTATTTAAAAAACAAACGTTAGAAGATATTTTTAAATCGAGGGTATGGCGGAGTTGTTACAAACCTTTATGACTGCTCATTAAAATTATCTTGAAATAATTAATGGAGAGAAAATAAGCCACACGGGTTAATAAAAATCTAATGACAGGCCTGAGCGGAATTGAGGATTCCCCTTTGGATTATTTGCTTTCTTAAAAAAAATCCCCAAAAAACTGTAAAGTCCTTTTTTGAGTCAATTTTGAAACCACAAAACGCCATTTGTTAGGTAACAAATTTCACGGTACTAACCGGTGCAGAAATTTAGTTTTCCCTGTGCAGCTGGGCATGATAGATATAAAAAGGCGGTGCGCCGGACTATTCTGAAGACTAGTTTGCGCTGCTGACGAAAATGGCGAATAATTTCATGGGCAGATCTGGGTCACTGAACAATGGGTTTCTCAAAACAGATGCTATTGGGCAGCATATGATTAGTCTGATTACCAATCTGTGCTTCGCACTGTTTGTGATTGGAGTAATAGTGTTCACCATCTTGGCTGCAACATACCAGCCAGAGGACCCATTTCTCAAATCCTCCAAAGCAATCTCCACATTTCTTACCTCCACATCCAATGCCACTTTCGCTGTTGATGAATCAGTTGTCAAAACAGGGGAAGATTTTGGGGGCACCCAAAATGAGAAAACTACCTCAGCGCCTCTAAAATCCATCACTAAATCGGAAATTGAAGGCGTGGTAGCCACAATAGCAGAAGAGGCTTCTGCTTCTTGTGATGCCGGTGATGTGGGTGTAGATTGCTCGGAAACTGAAATCTTGGCTGCCATCATGAAGTACTGCATGGAGAACTTTCAGGATATCCAGTTTTATAGATTTGGGAAGCCTGTGAGAGGATCTAATAGTAGCTCCTGTGACGTGTCTTGGAGATTCAAGCCTAAAGAGGGCCCTAAGGCCAATGTCATGTATAAGGATTATAGGAGGTTTTACTTGGCTAAGTCTCAGCCGCCGCTTTGTAATTATACTGTTGTGGGTGTTGGGGAATGGCACTCTGGGAAGAATGTCCGACGAAAGAAGCAGAAACAAGCTGGATTTGAGCCTGATAGGCTCAAGAACTTGCCGGAAGCTGTGCCTGTTGTGGGGGAGATAGTGAATGATTCGCTGCCTGTGGTGAAATCTGAGTCTAGCTTTAGTAAAGGTAAGTATTTGATGTATTCTAGAGGTGGGGATTATTGTAAGCCTATGAGTCAGTATCTGTGGAGTTTTTTGTGTGCTTTGGGGGAGGCCCAGTACTTGAATAGGACTTTTGTTATGGATTTGGAAGTTTGTCTTTCTGGGTCCAATAACCCAGGGCATGGGGATGAACAGGGGAAGGATTTTAGGTTTTATTTTGATTTTGAGCATTTGAAGGATTCTGCCAGTGTAATAGATCAGTCCCAGTTCTGGCAGGACTGGAATCAGTGGCAGAAGCAAGATGGGTTGAGTTTGAATATGGTGGATGATTTTAAGATCACCCCAATGCAGCTGAGGGAAAATGGAGATACCTTGATCTGGAGGAGGTTTGGGGAAGTGGAGCCTGATAACTACTGGTATCGGGTCTGCGAGGGTGAGACTGAGAATGTGATACAGAGGCCTTGGCACCTGATCTGGAAATCTAGGAGGCTTATGGAGATTGTGTCTGCTATTAGTACTAGAATGAATTGGGATTTTGATTCAGTTCATGTTGTCAGGGGGGATAAGGCTCGGAATGTTAATCTGTGGCCTAATCTGGACCATGACACTTCCGCTGACATGCTTTTGGAGAAGCTCAAGTATAGAATTGATGAGGGCAGAGATTTGTACATTGCCACCAATGAGGTAGACCCTAATTTCTTCGATCCGCTTCGTAGTAGTTACAAGCTTCATTTTCTGAATGATTTTAGTGACCTATGGGCTGAGAACAGTGAGTGGTACAATGAGACTATAGCTGCCAGCTGGGGGAAGCCAGTGGAATTTGATGGGTATATGAGGGTAGAGGTTGACACTGAAGTATTTTACAGAGGCAAGAGGCAGATTGAGACATTTGGTGATCTCACCAAGGATTGCAAAGATGGAGTAGGAACTTGCTCATCTTGAAAACTGCAGATGTTGTGAAGGGGTTCTGGAGCTACAGAATCTTTCTGCTCTATTTGGAGTTGTAGGCAGCTTCCGGAGTTACAAATCCTTCTATAACGTTTTGCCTGTTCATTTTGAATCCGTTTCTCTTTTAAGAGAAGAATGCCAGACACAGAATTATATTTCTACTATATGGTAGGAAGTGAAGCATTGTAACCTAATCTTTCTTTTATTTGTGTTATTTCTTCAGAAGTGTTCAGGTTGGTCTCTGAAATTGCTTCCAAGTAGAATCTTAATTGACCTTAGTCTTAATGCTGTTTCAAGTTAAGGAATTAAATAAATTTTAGCTGTTGGGCTCCTAGATCACCAGCTAGATTTCTTTGCTTTCTTTAGTTCAGATCGAGGATACAAGAGGAGTAATCTGAGAGCATGATATATGCATTTGTATTTGTCGATGATCCGATGCATGGTGCTAATACTAATTAATGGATTTAGAGTTCCCTTGTACAATTATGTATGATCAGTTTACTTTTGCCATACTTTACACCACTTGGTTTTGATTTGGCTTTTGCTTTTACATTGAGTTGGATCTTACTTCAAAGCGATTAGCAATTTCACCATCTTGTGGCAATATGATCATCAAAGTGGATTCTTGATGCAACAACATACTATTGACCCTAATGCGAAAACATAACAGGGACCCTAATGCCAACAGGAATCTGTACGACAATGAACAAAATATATGCATTTGTGTACGCATGAAGTTCAGTTCACTATGTTTTACTTCTTTGTGCCATCTAAAGGACTGATTCCTACTTACTACTAGCATTATACTTGCTTGCTAAGTTTCCATTCATCTGTTCTGGTTTTGATTTTGATTTTAAGTTGATTTCGGTATTACTTAATGTGAAGTGAATAACATTCTCACCATTTGTGGCAATGTACTTATTAAAGTGGATATATCATATGAACAAATAATGCTGACCTAATGTCAACAGTTGATTATACCTCAATAGAGTAAATTTCTCCACCGAAGAATGTGTGAAGTTTGGTTGACTTTGCCCTCTTTCTTTGTTTGATGTATCATATTTTCCTGCTTGCTAGGTATGTTTACTTGCTTGTTAATTCTCCATTCAAGTGAGTTGGTTTTCATTTCAACTTTAGGGATATTCGAGTGTTACATTCTCAGAGTCTTGTGGTGATACTCTCATTAAAGTGGTTTCATCCTGTTAACACATAATTTTAACACCAATGCTACTAGGGATCTGTACCTCAGTAGAGGGAATTTCTGCGTTGGAGCACATATCTCATTGTTAGACTTATTTTACTTGATTGTTAATTTTTGATTCAAGTATGTTGGTTTTGACTTGGATTTTAGGTTGATTTGGGTGTTACCAGTAAGTGAATAGCATTCTCACCATCTCGTGGAGAGCTTCTCACTGAAGTAGATTCATACATAATATTGACTCAAAAGCCAACATGGATTTGCACATCAACAGGAAATTAGTAATTACTGCATTGGATTACATGTGAATCTCAGTTGGCTATGCCGCTCTTCTTTATTCTATTCAAGGGATGGACTCTTTTGCTAAATATGTTTCTTGATAATTTTCCATTCAACTGTGGCTGCCAATTCTGGTGTTTTTTCATTTCATTTTGTTTCTTATTATAACCCTAGTAGTTTTTAAAGGTTTCTTTGAATTTTGTTTGGCATTTTCAGAGCTACCGGAAAAATATTTAACGGGTTGTCAAGAGCTACTAAATTTCTGTTCGACATTCACATGATTTAGGCAATAATGAGTTGCAGACCTAAGTGGTGGTTTTATAAATGAAATTCATTAAAATACATTGGTAGCCAAATAATTACTAGCGCTGGCGGTTGGGATGTTCCAAATCGAGTTTTTAATCTTCATCTCAGTCTTAATGTTTTATGCATATTTTTGGTGGAAGGAGCAAAAGCATTTCTATGTTTAATTTAGATTGAATGATGAAGAGCAGGATGTTGTATTTTTATGTCTCTGATTCTGTTTGGGGAATTTCTCTCTCAAACGGATGATTCTCTGACTAAGCCCAAAATCATTAGATCCTCAATAGTTTAGAATATTATAAAATGGTTTCATTCTATTACCTCAAACTATGTGCTGGGGTTCTCATGGAAAAAAGTTCTGGATTCCATTAGCAAGAGCTTCAAAGTTGTAGGACTGTTGATGCTTTTAAGAGGAATCTCGTCAAACATGTTGGACCACCGAGATAAATTGTAGAAATCACTGGACAAAAGTACAGTAGAAGTTCAAATATCAGTTCAAATTCCCAGTTGCCAAAGCTACCAAAAAGCTGCTAAACAATAGTCCCCTAGTTCGTGGTGCTATATTTCTTTAGTTCGTGCTTCTTCCTTAAATTGGTTTGGAAATAAGAATGTAGACCTCATCATTACTCCACTGTACTAACCAAATTATATTTTTCTTACTGAATATAAAATGCCTCCAATCAACAACAAAGTCATGCTTTGTTTAGAGAGCATTCTTATGCTGGACATTTCTATTGTATAAATCAGATTCTACATTCTCTGTGAATATAATCCTCACTTCAGATAGTGAAGTATATTTTACTTTCTTTGTGAGTCGAGTAGATTCTAATTATCAACGAAGTCATGCCTTGTTTAGAGAACATAATATTTTCTTAGCTGCGGTCCCCATGGAGTGGGGCTTCCTAAATTATCTCAGCAGTGTTGCCAAAATTTTTTTGGAGTACTTTAAAACAGGCGGTCCCATGAATTTTGTAGTTGTAGGTAGGCTTAAAACTTTAAGTTCCCAAATTTATAGAAGCTGGTGGTCTTATGGGTTTTTTTTAGGACCTACAAATAAATTTTTTTTTCCTAAATTAAACGGCAGGAATTTAGAAACTGGTAGAAAAATCTCTAAGCTTGTGGGGGAAATTTTCAACTCCACCTTTAATGCACCTGCTCAAAATCAACAAGCTAAAAAGTAGGGGCTCTTATTTTGGAGGAAAATATTCTAATTTATACTGTATCATTTTCTTTCTTGGTTTCATGGGACCTCTTTCTCCACAAAAGCAGATCCTCTAGCAGCTCCATGGGACCCCTTAACCTCTTTTGAGATATTTATGGAACTTGTGTGCAAGCTGCCATCTCATGGACCATTTTTCTGTCTAGCATGTACATGCAGTATGAGAAACACTTTGATAAATACCAATAAATAGTAGACATGATATTTCCACAGTCCATGATAATCAGTTATAAGCTTCTGGCAAAACTGTGTTGCTTTTTTGTGTGTCAAAAAAGCAACACAGTTTTGCCAGAAGCTTATTACTAAATACCAATAATTTAAAATTTGAATTTAAAAGAAAAATTTCAGCCAGGTCTTGTAGTCCAGGTTTAAGATAAAACTTTTGAGCCTGAGAGAAAACTCTCTCTCTCTCTGGAGCAGAGTTGACATAACTGCCTTTTAAATAGGGCAGCTCCTGCCAGGTTGTGTTCATTTAAGATTCTATATATTTTTGAGGGTTTTGTTCGTAACTTCCTTTGATAGCTGTCGTAGTGGGTCTTTAGTGCTATTCCCTATTTTTTCGAAAGTCTTTCTAGTTTGTTTATACATGGGATGTGCGTGTTGCTGTTGCGGGGAGTATTTTTGGAAAAAAAATTGTATTTTCCAGAATTTCAAGATATTCGCAGGATACTTTGTAACTGTCTACCGTGGGGTTTTTCCTTCTGTGGTTTCCTGACGGATATAGATAAATCTGCCGCCATGATTTTTGCTTTTATTTTGCTACAAATCTTCTATGTCTGCTGTGTTTATTTCTGTATCTGAGTGCTCAGTGTAAGTTGTAGGAATAGCACATGTTTTGGAGATAAAACATGCAGCAACAGATGTTGTCTGCATCAGTTTTTGGTATCAGAGCATCCAAAGATGCTGGGAGTAGAGAGTTTGTGGGACAGCTTTAGCTGTTATTAAGACAAAAAAAAAAAAAATATCGATGAGTTAGAAAAGAGCTGTGGCTTTGGCCATGGATGCAGGGAGTAGAGATCAATTATAGAGCTGTGTTATTTGTTGATTTCTGTTTGAATTAAGTTTATTCAACCTGCAGCAACAGAGGTTCTCTGCATTAGTCTAATTTGGGATGGCTCAGAGGGGAAGAAGGGGCAGGAGGAATGCAACGCCTTGAAGAAATGCTGATGAACGGCTTAAGATATTATAAGCCATTGAGGTCAAATTACATCTAGATGAGTTTGAAGAGGGACAACAGAACTTGAGAAATCCTGCTAAGGCAGTAGACCATATGGAGAGGCTGATTGAAGCTGTGACTAGACAAGGCTCTAGGGTAAAGTCAATATTTCAGATTTAAAGGGTGAGCTCAACCTAGATTTATTTCTAAATTAGGTCCAGGAGTAGGAAAAGTATTTTGAGATGGAAGACATTGATGAGGGTGATTTTAAAAGTGAAAATCACATCAACCAAATTGTAGTTGCATCCAGCGCTGTGGTGGGAGAATGTGCAAAGTTCGAGAAGAAGACGAGGAAAGGAAAAAATCATGATGTGGCTGAAGATGCTGAAAGATCTATGAGCTTGATTCTTGCCTTCTAATTACTAGCAAAAATTATTTAAAGAATTTCAAAATTTAAAACAATGGGATTAGTTAGTGCAGGCTTATATTGAGCAATTTATGAGGCTTCAAATTCAGACGGATATACAAGATAATGAAAGGCAAGCAGTAGGCTTAGTATGTGAATGGACTGAAGTTACAACTTCAAGATGAGATCGCCTTGGTGAAGGTACCTACTATGGATGAGGCATATGAATATGTGTTGAAGGTGGAGGAGAAATTGAACCAAAAAAGCAAAATGATGATTGAAGGGGTGATTGCAACTAGAAGAGAGGAATAGAAGTTTCTTTAGAACCTGCCATGAGTGAAGCTAGAAGAAAGCAAGAATGTGAAAGTTGATTTCCACAGAAAGGTAGGCTTTAGAAGTAGGTGATGAGGATGACAATCTTTTGGAGATTGGAAGCCATTGAGATGTTTCATTCATAATGAAATCTATAAGGCCATAGATTGCCCCCAAAACCCCAAAAGGGCAATGGTAGTCTAGGAAGAAGAGACAAGAAAAGAGGAGTACTGGACTAGACTCTCTCCCTTGTCCTAGAAAGAAAAAGATTGTGCAGAATATGCAGACGAGAAAAAATAGTAGATAGGAAAGAGAAAAAATAGTAGATAGGAAAGGAAAATGTTGAATAGAAGTGAGAGCTCTAAAAAACTAGGTAAGAAAGGCAAGGGAGACTCAATAATGTTTTGAGCGGTTGTGCAACAGCAAAAAAACAGAAGATTATATCAAAAAATGAGTTAAAATGTGTAAGTTGGAATATAAGAGGGATGGAATCCCCAGAAAGGAAACACGTGATAAGAGAGTTTTGTAATAAAAAAGGCAAAGAGATTGATTGCTTGATGCTACAAGAAGTTAAGGCAACATGATTAACTTAAGATTTATTTGGAGGGACTCAATGTCCTTTTTCACCAAGCATAATAGAGGGAAAGGAGGAATTGCTATCCTGATTAATCTGAAATCGGCAGATTGTATCACTCAAAAGGGCTACTTTCCTTGCAATAGATGCCTTTGGTTTGTAATTGAAAAGGATGATATTAAATTTGGGGTGTGCTCTATGTATGCCCCAAATGATTATAGAGAGAGTGGAGCTCTGGAAATGGATGGCATCAAATTTACCAAAAGTCCTTTGGATCTTAGGAGGCGACTTTAATTTTGTGGAACAAAAAGAGGATAAAAAGATGGTTCTAGCTGATGCAGAGCCGCAGTCGGGACACATGGAATGGCCTAGTCAACCTCTGTTGACCTGTACTCACTGTCGCACACACATTACTAACCTAACCGTCGGCAAGAGAACACCCATCGGCCAAGTGAAGTTTTGCTCCTCCGATCACTTAATTCCCACCGATATCCCGTATCAGCTAATTGCCTATCGGCAACACTTCCACCATCGGCCGATCTACACAGAGTTTCCCCGACAGTCACCTCACGTCGATGCCACTAGACCCGCCGTAGGTTGCCTATCGGCAACACATTGCCCATCGGCCTCTCCACTAGGAGTCTTCCCGACGCCTTTCTCTTGCCGATAGAGAGCTCAATATTGGTTGCCGATAGGCAACACTCTACCTATCGGCCACCTTCAAAATCCTTATACCGATTGCCTTCGGTCTTGCTGACACCATCCCCTCACACACCTATCTACCAGACCTCTCATCAACTCTCGCCGAAGAATCTCCTTTTCGTCTATCGGCGGGACCAATGGCTATCGGCAACCAAGGGAATTATCGTACCGAAGTCTCCCCTTACGCCGATGGAGGTTATCCTTTGTTTTATGGCCTATCGGCCAAACAACAACTATCGGCACTTCCAATACAACTCACCCCGATACCCCTTTTCACACCGATGGGTATTCGCTCATGTGCTAATCGGCAGGACATTAGTTATTGGCCCAACTTTCTGGCCGCTCACCGATGTCGAAACTTATGCCGATGACCTTACTTCAGTGACACTCGCCAGTGGTCACTCTGATAGATCTCCTCGGTGAGACCTTCATCGTCGGGCGAACACAATTTCCTTTCGCCGATGCCTTTGCCTCACGTCGATACCTCCTTCGTCGGCGACACTTTATAGTTGTCACCCCGATCGGCGAAAGTGCTTTCTGTCGGCACAATAGAAACTTTTCAATCCGATGGTTCCTGTCACGCCGATGCCTTCATAAATTTGCACAAAAACCCTATTATCGACCGATCTGCTTCTGTGGCAATCTCAACATAGAACTTATCCTTCGAACCCTAGCACATGAGGAAGCTAGGAACGATCACTGTATGCAACACTTCGATCCCAAAACACAAAATACAGAAACAGAACGAACAAAAAGGAAACCTAATCTAATATACAGATCCTATACAGAATGAATTTCTACACAGAGTATCTACACAGAATTCAAACTTTTGAAAGAAAAACCAATTTGCAGAATTTCTACTTCTCCTTCTTAGTGTTTCAAAACCACATTCAACTGTTCGACCAAAACCAAAACACACACCACCCCTCTATTCCAGATGATTTTCCTATTTATCTTTCCCAATGGTGAGAGACCGACATTCCTCTCTGTTTCTGGGATTTTGATTTTACCAAGATTAGTGGTGAAAACTCCTAATTTACATTATGACATTTGTTTTGCATAAGACAATAAAACTCCTAATGTTAAGACACCTTGATTAACCCTTCCCTTAATCCAACTTGTCTAGAATGTCAAGTTTGGAGTTTACAAACATGAAATGCCAATATAAAATGTTACATTTTGAAGATGCTATAAGGTAACATGAAATGTCAAAACTATATTAGTCTTATTCTTCTCCCTCTTGTGTATGTTGATCCTGTTGAAAGGGTGCTCCTGCACCATAGTCCCCGGGAGAAGAAATCTCAAGCCTCTTTGAGATGAGAGTTTGTAGATCTGCACCATGAGTTGTGATCTGATCTGCAGTCATCCAAACTGCCTCTGAATCTGGTTGCCCTTGCCAAGCCACCAAATACTCTAGGTATTCTTTGTTCCTGGCCTTCTTGATCACTCGTGAGTCTAAGATATGCTTCAATTTTGGTGGATCATGCTTAGGAATATCATCATCTGCTGCATCCTGTAATGGTTCTTGTTCTACATCTGCATTTGGCTTGTAGGGAGTCAAATCACATACATTGAAAATGGGTGACAATCCAAGATCAGGAGGGAGTTAGATCTCATATGCATTCTGCCCACACTTCTTTAAAATCTGACATGGTCCAATCTTCCTCTGCATTAGCTTGGTATACTTACCTTTGGGGAGCCTCTCTTTCTTCAGATTTACCCACACCAAATCTCCAACCACAAACTGTAAATCTCTTTTCTTTTTGTCAGCATATGTTTTGTATTTCATTGTAGCCTGTTGGAGTTGGTTCTTCAGTTGATCATGCACTTCTTTAATAGTTGAAGCAAAAGCTTCACCATCTGCACTAATAGGCTCTCCTATAGGCAGATCTCTCAGCTCCAGAATACCTCTTGGATGAATACCATAGACCACCTGAAAAGGTGATTTTCCTGTACTCCTATTAATGGTGTCATTAGAGGAAAATTCTGCTTGTGGGAGGATATTATCCCATTTCTCTCCATGCTGTTTGATTAAACACCTGAGTAGATTACCCAATGAACGGTTAACAACTTCAGTCTGCCCATCTGTTTGAGGATGGTAGGCTGATGAGAAGGACAAATTTGTTCCAAGCTTCTTCCAAAGAGTTCTCCAGAAGTGACCAATAAACTTCACATCTTTGTCTGATACTATGTTCAATGGCAAACCATGTATCCTCACTATTTCTTTGAAAAACAAATCAGCAACATATGAAGCATCACAAGTGGTTTTACATGGCAAGAAATGTGCCATTTTACTGAATCTGTCTACTACCACAAAAACACTATCATATCCTTTCCTTGCCCTAGGTAAACCTAGTACAAAATCCATGCTTATGCTCTCCCATGGCTTAGAAGGAATGGGTAATGGCTGATACAAACCTGCATTTGTGGATCTTCCTTTGGCTTTCTGACATATTACACATGCTTCCACAAATTTTCTCACATCTGACTGTAACTTAGGCCAATAGTAATGCCTCTTCACAAGATCTAGAGTTTTATCAAGACCAAAATGCCCTGCCATGGCCCCACAATGTTTTTCCTGAATAATATTCAGTCTCATAGAACATCTTGGAATACATAGTTGTCCACCTTTGAAAAGTAATCCATCTTGGATCAGAAATTCAGAAAACTCAACATGATATTTGTCCCCAAAAGAAGTACATACCTTGTAGATCTCGCCAAAGTCTTCATCATCATCATACATTGTCTTCCAAGAATCAATCCCAACACTCTCCAGTTGGATCTGATGGATGGTCAGAACTCCCCTGCTCAAAGCATCTGCTACTTTGTTCTTGACCCCTTTCTTGTGCTTGAGTGTGAAAGTGAAAGTTTGCAAAGTTTCCACCCACTTCATGTGCCTATGGTTCAGCTTCTCTTGACTATTTATAAAACCGAGGGCCTGATTATCTGTGAACACTATGAATTCTTTGGGCATCAAGTAATGCCTCCATTTCTTAAGTGATTGGACTAGAGCATACATCTCCAAATCATAGGATGGGTATCTCTTCTTGGCATCATTTAATTTCTCACTGAAGAATGCAATAGGCCTACCTTCTTGGCTGAGTACTGCTCCAATTGCAATATGATTTGCATCACATTCTACTTAAAAAATCTTGCTGAAGTCAGGAAATGCAAGAACTGGCTGTTCTGCCACCTTCTTCTTCAATGTTTCAAAAGAATTTTCTGCCTCTTTTGTCCATGTAAACTTGCACTTCTGTCCTCCCTTTATGGTGTCAAGCATGGGTGCACAAATATGACTAAATCCCTTTATAAACTTCCTATAAAAGGCTGCTAATCCATGGAAACTTCTAACATCATTCAAGGTTTTGGGTGTTGGCCAAGACAATATGGCACTTACCTTTTCTTGATCCATTTTCAGTTTGTTATGTGAGATAACAAATCCCAAGTAGATGATTTCTTCCTGCATAAACAGACACTTTGCTAAATTGATCATTAGCTGCTCTTCATATAACCTTTTGAGAACCAAGTCTATATGGATGAGGTGCTCTTCCCTCATATTACTGAAAATCAGGATGTCATCTAGATATACTATGACAAATTTACCTATGAATTCTCTCAAGACCTCATTCATCAATCTCATAAAGGTACTAGGGGCGTTGGACAAACCAAAAGGCATGACCTTCCACTCATATAACCCCTCATTAGTCTTGAATGCAGTTTTCCACTCATCACCAGGTCTAATCCTAATCTGATGATAGCCACTCTTTAAATCTATTTTGGTGAAATATTTAGCACCTCCTAAACAATCAAGTAAATCTTCTATCCTAGGGATTGGAAACCTATACCTGATTGTTATCTTGTTGATAGCCCTTGAATCAGTGCAAAGTCTCCAAGTGCCTTCCTTCTTTGGTGCTAGTACATCCGGTACTGCACATGGGCTTAAACTTTTGCCAATTAGGCTTGTCTTCAACAACTCTTCAATTTGCCTTGCTACCTCTGTATTCTGATCTGGAGTGAGCTTATATGCTGCTTTGTTTGGAAGTGTAGATCCTGGGATCAGATCTATACAACGGCTAATGTCCCTAATAGGTGGTAGGGAACTTGGCATCCCATCAGAGATAATGCCTCTATACTTGTCCAATAGCTCTTGGACAGCTGGGTCTATGAATTTTTGTCTCTTCTCTCCCTTGACTTCTTGCTGCTGTTCCTTGTTCACCTTCAGGCAAGGAATTAGAGCATATGCAGTTGCTCCTTCTTCTCCTATCCCCTTCATGAATAGTTTACCTTCTACCATCATCACCTTAACTTCTTTTCCTTTTGATTCCACCTCATTCTCCATTAATGGTAGCAATTCTATCACCTTACCATTCTTGGTGATTGAATAGGTGTTTCTAACTCCATCATGGAATGCTTTTAAATCATACTGCCATGGTCTTCCAAATAGGAGATGGCAAGCATCCATCTTGGCAATGTCAAACAGTATCCTATCCTTGTATGGGCCAATTTGAAATTCTACCCAAGCCTGTTCTTCTACAACTATTTGCTGACCTTGGGTGAGCCATGAAATTTTATATGGGCAAGGATGTGGCGGTCTCCTAAGCTTAAGCTTTTCTACCATCTCAATGGATACAAAATTCTCAGTAGATCCAGAGTCAATCAGAACTTTACATACCTTTCCTCTTGCCTTGCAAGTAGTTCTGAAGAGAGACTTCCTTTGTGGAGGTTCTTTTCTAGGCATCTTCATGGTGGTCATTGCTCTCCTAATCATCAAAGATTCTCCATTCTCAGGATATCCATAACTATCAGGAGCATTCACACTTGGATTTGTGCTTGAGCTTGCTACACTTTGACAATTAGATTCTTGGATCAGATTGATCCTCTTTTCTCCTATTGAACTTGTTGCCTTTGCTAGACATCTACTAGCTATATGGCCTTCTTGATTGCAATTGTAACATCTGATAGGTCCTCTGCCCTAAGATCTTCCTCTAAATGGTGGTCTTCTGCCCCTGAAGTTTCCCCTTTGATTGTAGCTTCCCCCTTGGTTCTGACTGATGTCTCCTCTACTGCTCTCTTGATTGGATTCACTTTGGTATCCAAATCCTCTGCCTCTAAAAGGACTTCTTCCTCCTCTCTGCTGTCTTCCTCTACCTCTATTGTTCTGCACATGCCTTCTCTTTAATTTTTCTTCCACTTTGAGTGCCAATTGGTAACATTTTTGAACTGTATCTGGATTATGCAGATTTAGGTCTTCTTGGATGTTAAACCTCAATCCATTGAGGTACCTTGCTACCTTCTCTTCCTCACCTTCCCTTACCTTTGTTTTTACACACAGCTTCATGAATTCTTCTGTGTATGAGCTGACATCTAGCTCCTTCTACTTCAAATTTTGTTTCCTCTTATGTAATTGGATATTGTAATCCAATGGAACATAGGCCTCCTTCACCAATGCCATCATTCTCTTCCATGTTGCAACTCTGTTCTTTCCCTCTTTCACCCTGTCATCTTGGATGAAATTCCACCAAGTCAGTGCAACTCCTTTCATTTTGGACTGAGCCATCTTCACTCTTTGGTGTTCTAGTATTTCCTCGGTCTCAAAGAAATTGTTTAAGGAGTCTATCCACTCCATTACTGAATCAGGTTCCATTTTTCCTGCAAACACTGGCAGGTCTATTTTCACATCCATGGTCCTTCTTTCCATGGACCCGAGGGCATTGAGTAAGGGTCTCTGGTCTGTAGGAACCACTAGCTCTTCCTGCTCTGGGGTCTCCTCATCATCCCTATCTTCTCGTTCACCAGAGTTTTCTTCCCCTTTCTCCACTCTGTCCCTCAACTTCTCTAGTTCTTCCTTCAATGCCTGATTTTGAGCTCTATCAACTCTACTCTCTGCTATTTGCTTTCTTACCAAGGCCGTCAATTCAGCATTAGTCATCTTTGCTGGAAAAGTTTCTGAAGCTTTTCTTTCTGACATTTTGCTTTCTCCTTTTGCTGCTAGATGGAACAAACACCTTCAGGAATCAAAATACACAACAGCGTTTCCCAGAGCTTTCTCTAGCTCTGATACCAATCTGATGCAGAGCTGCAGTCGGGACATGTGGAATGGCCTAGTCAACCTCCATTGACCTGTACTCACCGTCGCACACACATTACTAACCTAATCGTTGGCGAGAGAACACCCATCGGCCAAGTGAAGTTTTGCTCCTCCGATCACTTAAGTCCCACTGATATCCCCTATTAGCTAATTGCCTATCGGCAACACTTCCACCGTCGGCTGATCTACACAGAGTTTCCCCGACGGTCACCTCATGCCGATGCCACTAGACTCGCCGTAGGTTGCCTATCGGCAACACATTGCCCATCGGCCTCTCCGCCAGGAGTCTTCCCGACGCCTTTCTCTCGTCAATAGAGAGTTCAATATTGGTTGCCTATTGGAAACACTCTATCTATCGGCCACCTTCAAAATCCTTATACCGATCGTCTTCGGTCTTGTCGACACCATCCCCTCACACACCTATCGGCCAGACCTCTCATCAACTCTCGCCGAAGAATCTCCTTTTCATCTATCGGCGGGACCAATGACTATCGGCAACCAAGGGAATTATCATACCGAAGTCTCCCCTTACGCCGATGGAGGTTATCCTTTGTTTTATGGCCTATTGGCCAAACAACAACTATCGGCGCTTCCAATACAACTCACCCTGATACCCCTTTTCACACCGATGGGTATTCGCTCATGTGCCAATCGGCAGGACATTAGTTATCGGCCCAACTTTCTAGCCGCTCACCGATGCCGAAACTTATGCCGATGACCTTACTTCGGTGACACTCGCCAGTGGTCACTTCGATAGATCTCCTCGGTGAGACCTTCATCGTCGGGCAGACACAATTTCCTTTCGCCGATGCCTTTGCCTCACGCCGATACCTCCTTTGTCGGCGACACTTTATAGTCGTCACCCCGATTGGCGAAAGTGCTTTCTGTCGGCACAATAGAAACTTTTCAATCCGATGGTTCCTGTCACGCCGATGCCTTCATAAATTTGCACGAAAACCCTGTTATCGACTGATCTGCTTCTGTGGCAATCTCAACATAGAACTTATCCTTCGAACCCTAGCACATGAGGAAGCTAAGAACGATCACTGTATGCAACACTTCGATCCCAAAACACGAAATACAGAAACAGAACAAACAAAAAGGAAACCTAATCTAATATACAGATCCTATATAGAATGAATTTCTACATAGAATTCAGACTTTTGAAAGAAAAACCAATTTGCAGAATTTCTACTTCTCCTTCTTAGTGTTTCAAAACCACATTCAACTATTCGACCAAAACCAAAACACACACCACCCCTCCTCTATTCCAGAGGATTTTCCTATTTATCTTTCCCAATGGTGAAAGACCGACATTCCTCTCTGTTTCTAGGATTTTGATTTTACCAAGATTAGTGGTGAAAACTCCTAATTTACATTATGACATCTGTTTTGCATAAGACAATAAAACTCCTAATGTTAAGACACCTTGATTAACCCTTCCCTTAATCCAACTTGTCTAGAATGTCAAGTTTGGAGTTTACAAATATGAAATGCCAATATAAAATGTTACATTTTGAAGATGCTATAAGGTAACATGACATGTCAAAACTATATTAGTCTTATTCTTCTCCCTCTTGTGTATGTTGATCCTGTTGAAGGGGTGCTCCTGCACCACTAGCTAGGAATGGAAAGGGAATGACTTTTTTTTTTTTTTGGATTAGAATGAATAAACTGCTTAAATCAATGGATCCTCTAGAAGGAAATAAGAGTCAAAGTAAAAGTATTTGGTTTACCTGGTGTAATTGTCAGCGAGATGGAAGAATAATCTATAGTAGACTTGACAGGTTCTATGTGAATGGAAATTATTTCTTCCTAGAAAATAATAAAGATGCTAACTGTGTTCAAATAATTCCTAATGCTTTGTCTGATCATCACCTAATTCAAGTTTGCATTAATATAAAAGATTGTGGAGGGGAAAATAAAATTAGAAAATACAATCTTTCAAGATGAACACATAACTCTTGGGTAGTGAGGATTGTAGAGATGGAATTAAAACTCTCAGGAGTATCTATAAAATGATGCATAGTAATGGATCAACTATTCATTACTAGGATAATATGGTCTCCAATAGCAAAATATTGTTTCAGACTATTGGGAGGAAGTTTTCTATGGACAAAAGGAGAATAGAGGTTGCATTACATGATGAATTGCTAAAGATGCATTGCAAAAAGATATAAATAACCATGCGCTCATTCAAAAAATTGGGGATATTAAGCATGGCCTGAGGTGTTTTCAATCACAAAGAGCTCAAGGATCCAAAATAAGAGCCAAGGTTAATTGGTTGAATGAGGGAGATAAAGGCACCAAATACTTCTTTAAGATGCTAAAAATTAAAAGGCAAACATGGACCATTGGACCAATCATTGATAATGATATTTGTTATGATGATAATGAGGAGATAAAAAGGTTGTTCAGAGTCTTTTATAAAAAAATATTCACTGCTGAAGATAATAATGGGGGTTGCAGACAAGCTCAAGCCCTATGCCAGAAGATTATGCCTAAAAAGTTGAGTATAGAAATGATAAAGTTTCTAGAAAAAGTAATAACAAGGGAAGAGATTGAAAAAACTATTTTGACTTTAGAAAATGGGAAATCTCTAGGAGTAGATGGATTACTAGTGGAATTCTTCTAGGCTAATATGGACTGGGTAGTTGATGATCTTCAAGGAGTATATGAGGAGGCATACCAAAGAGGGTCATTAGGAAGGAATATTAATAAAGGTATAATAAAGATGTTGCCAAAAGATGGGGATAAAAGATATATTAAGAACTGGAGGCCTATAACATTATTGAATGTTTCTTATAAGATATTGGCTAAAATATTAGCCCTGATACTAACCAATATACTCCCTAAGATCATTAACCCTACACAGACTAGTTTTATAAAGGGAAGATACATTTTGGAAAATATTGTAACAAGCTAGGAAGTTATGCAATGGGCTAAAGCTATCGGGTAGAGTGGTGGAATATTGCTATAGACTTTGAAAAAGCCTACGATATAGTAGAATGGTCCTTTGTGATCTCCATTCTAGAAGCCATGGGGTTCCCAAATTATTTTTGTAATTTGGTAAAAGTCCTATTTAAGGATGCTAATGCACAAATTGATATTAATGGATCACTGACAAAGCCTTTTGAGATGGAACGATCCATTAGGCAAGGCTACTCATTAGCCCCTACATTGTTTCTAATAACTTCTGAAGCTTTATATTATCTATTGAGGACTGATTTGATTGGAGGTAGAATGAAAGGAATAGTGTTGCCAAACAAAGAGGATTTATTGAACATCTAATTTGTAGATGTCACGTCCCATTTTTATGGATAATACAATTATTCTAGATTAGTGAACAATTATCATGATTGATTTTACTCTAAGTAATTTTGCTTGTGTGGATGTAATCATTATGAGTTAATTGATGAAATTTGGAATGATTTTTAATATGGAATATTAATGCAGTGATTTGCTTCGGCTATGTTTTGAGATACTAACCTATTGACGTCAAGTTGAGTGCAATTGGATGCAGATACTCGTTGAAGACGAGAGCATGGCTGAGGTAGAAATGTTCTAGCCACTTGGCAAGAACTGGTGGATGGGATACCTGATGTAATCACACACATCACGTAGTTGCATATGCATAATGAAATTAGATTTAATTGCATTAATGAGTGGTCAATTGTTTTCAAAATTATATTTTAAATAGCATTTATATTGAATGAGGATATGTATGTTCGTATTTTTTTAAATTAAATATTAAATAATTGTTTTGTATTTTAAATTAAATAATAAAATATTGTTTAGATGTTGGGAAGATATTATGTTCCTCAAATATATATATATATATATTTTAATATGCAATATTGTTTTGCATTCTCTTCTTTATTATTTAAATAGTGTATTTTAATAGAAATAAGTTAAATAATATTATAAATAACATTATTATATTTAGAGTTTCAATTAAAGAATTATATTTTGCTTCTATCACCCATGTCTCAATTTTGATTGGTGGGAAGATCATGCAAACTGAGAATTTAACTTCAGTTTTCTAAACCTAAATATTTCCAATGCTAAAATTAAGAAGAGGTTTTAATTATGAATAAAAAAAAGGAGGAAAGAGTTAGATGAGGGAGATGCATGAAATTGGAGAGAGATTATTTTTTTTCTGAGCATGGAAGGTAGAGAAGAACTAGAAAGAAAAAAAGAGAAAGGCGTTTTCAGAAACAGTCATACAAAAACACTGATATCTTGGTCATATCTCAACGAAATTCAAAACCGTAAATTGTTCTGAAAAGTTGGGAAAGAGTAGAACACAATCTAGAAGGGATTTAAAGATATCTGTAGTATTTAGTGAGCAGTTTAACAAAAGATAAACGTGTTTTTTTTATTGGCATGAGAAAAATAGCAGAAGGTTGGCATTAATATCTTTCAACAGAAGAGAAGAAGTTTAATCATTTTGGAGCAGAAGAGAAGAGTAGATACCACAACATGTAATCAACCTTTTTGCAAGCAAGTTACCAGGTAGTTTTCTTGGTTTTTAATAGCATTAATTAATGGTTGTTTATGCATGTTTAAAACATAGTATTTCAGGCTTGCATTTTGCCTCTGTTTTGACTACCTGAAACCATTATTTTCTCAAATCTAGATTTCTAAATGATTTAAAACCTATTGCAAACTGTGGATCACTGATAGATATTCTCTTTGACTGTATTTTCTCTTTTACCTTTGTGCTATGCTAAAACCCCGTCGTTGTTTTCTGATTTGGATTATTTAAATTGACTAGGAAACTCTTGAGAAATCTCTAGTTCGCTATTATTTAAATTTCCTGTTAAATCTTAAATTGATTGTAATTCCTTGTTATGCTGGCTGAGATCGAATTGAGATTAGAAAATCAACCTTTGTATAGATGAAAATCAAACTCTGAAAGATAACCAAAACTATTCTTCCTCTAACTTGATCGGTAGTATTACTTGACTGTGGTTAATACATTATTGTCTCTGTGGATTGAATTAGAACCTGTAGTTTTCTTTATGATTGCAAACCCTATGAACTTCCTGTAGCAGAAATTATTATCTGGTTGTAGCTGAATAATTGGTTCCTGTGGCTCTATTGGAAACTCGTTTAAAAACATTATATTGACTAAATATGAGACAGTAGATATTTATATTATTTTCCTTGAATGATGAGAAAAACCAAGTCTATTATATTCATTTTCAGAAATTGATTAAACTATGATCTTTGTTCATCTTTTATTTTTTCAACGGCCCCTGTCGCAGTTGCGACAGGAGGACTATTTTCATTGTTTTTTATAGTTTTTAAAACTTCCGGTCTCAGGAATGACAGTAAGGTAGATTTATATTTTAGAATGATTATTTTTGAAGACTGTTTGGCTATTTTTGGACTTCCTGTCGTAATTTTTGACAGTAAGTTATTTTTGATTGAATCGTAAAACTTTTTGGTTAGATAATTGGATTGAATTAGTTCATGTCACTGTTATGACAACAAGATGAAACTAAAACTTAGAATGGCTTTTGTACAAATAATTATGACTGAATATGGATTAATTGCTTGTAAAGAGTATTTCTGTGATTAGAGTTTTGGAAAAAGGGATTGGAATTGAATTATGGGAGAACACTAGTTGTTTTATTCTATTTTCTTTGAGAAAAGATAGAATTAATATTTGGCATAAGTATGTATGAAACCTCATTTTGAGAGAGTAGAGTAGTCAACCTCATCATTGGATTTTATTACATGATTCATGTAATAGTAATTGGATATGAAGTAGGATCATTAATTGCTACAATTTATTTAAACCTTAGAAATACGAATTGAGAATATAATCTGATATATTGCTTTATGATGACTCTTCATTACTGCTTGATTGAAAAGTGTTCTTTCTTCATTGATGCATGGGAAAGGGATCAGAGGTGGTCATAGGTGATTTTGGATCTTTATTCCTTGGATTATTTAATTACTTGCTTATTTTCTTGCTTCTTGGGAAAATAAGTAGATTTTCTAGGAATGTTATTGGGTTACTTTCTGGTCTTGGATGCCACTGTGGATATATCAGAGATGGTTTTTCCTCTTTTTAGGAATTGACTAGGCTACTTGAAATGATTAGATCTAATTGGAATGCCATTGAAAAAGATGTTTAATTGTCTAGAACATTATTTATATATATATGCCACATGCCTATTGTGAGATAATTTGCTTTTCATTATTAGAATTGCACTTTTAGACATCAGTATTGCATTGGGTATTCCCTCCTGCAGTTGTTATCGGGTAGCTAGACATTTCATGCAGGGCTGGGTTTCCTTCATGTCATGAAGGGATCCGGGGAAGTGTAAATACTTCATGGTTGGATGGAAAAGCACCCGAGCCATGTTCTTGTCTCTCAGGTTGCAGGTGGTGGACCACTTGGTTCGTGCAGCTGGAGAGTGTTGATCTGTTATTCATTGATGTACTTGTTATTGTACCTATTTGGATGTATTATGGCATGTTGCCAAAGGATTTATGTATATTGATTCTTAGTGCATATTACCTAGATTTAGCTCATGAATATGTAAGATTTAAAGACTTATTTGTTTTATATCGATGAGATTTTCTTTGTGAAGATTTATTGACTCTTGATTCTTCTTGATGAAGTTATTGTTCTTTATTTAATGTTGTAATTAAGCGGATTATATACATCATTTTACTTTTGTTTCTTGTGATGTTGTATTTAAGTGAATTATTACTTCATTTTACTTTGTTTTACTTTTTAGATGGATTTGAGGGCTTTTACAGTAGATGATACAACATTATTCCCAATTGTAGAAAAAAAGAATTTGAATAATATGACAAAAAGGTTGACGATGTTCTGCCTTGCCTCTTGGGCAAAGATATCTAAAGAAAAATCAATCTTGCTTGGTTGGGATAAAGATCCACTTGGTTGGATGAAAGATCTCAATTGGCAATGGGGAAAACCACAAAAGCAAGTGAGGTTTTTGGGTATCCCATTTGCTGTAGAGCCCTTTATTAAATGTATGTGGAAATGGATGTACTCAAATATTGAAAATAAATTGAAAAGTTGGAATATCAAGATCTTTCTGTGGCTAGCAAATTACAGGTTTGTTAGAAGATTTTGTCTGCATACTCCGTTTATTATGCTTCAGCATGGGTATTCTCAAGGTACTAGACTAATATCATTCTAGAAAATAATAAGAGATTTCTTGTGGTCGGATGGAAGGGGAAATAAAAAAAAGACACCAAGTGAAGTGGGAATGGTGTTGTATGGATAAAGCTAATGGAGGTCTAGGATTGAAAGACTTAAAGATCCAAGGAGCAACATTAGCCGCTAAATGGATTGTTAAGTCCTTGGTAGGAGAGGAACCTTAGAAGGTTCTTATAAGGAGAAATATACAGGATGCAGTTCCTAAGAAAGCTAAACAATGGATTAATTTGAATGAGCAAGATCTAATATTTAGAAACTTTTGTACTAAACCAACTGGGTCTGGAGTATTTAACAACATCTAGAGGGTGTGGAAGTTTGTGAGGAAGGCTATAATAAAAAAAGTTGTTAATAACAATAATATAGAAATTTACAGTCATAGGTTTGTTTGTGATGTAGAGAAAGAACTCAAATAAGACTAACTTGACACATCCCAAACAGAGTTTCAATACAAATGATGCAAATGTGCATTCTTGTTTATTCTTGGCAACTTGCTCATAAAACCTAAAACATGGGGCAACAATTTAGACCTTTTTGGTCATAACTTTCATTATAGACCTGATGTTCAAAATGTAAGCCCTGTTTGGGATACCCTTTTGGTTCTTATTAAACATATGTCAAAATAGAATAGGGTTTCTTTGTATAGACTAGGGAAAAAATAAGACTATTCCTGTGCAAACCCTAGGACTGTTACAGAACCACTCTTAGTAAAAATGTCATAACTCACTCAAAACATAATGAAATCACATGCAACCAAAAGCATTATAAACTAGAAACAAATATCTTTCCATCCATCTATTATATTCCTTGATATGAGGTTGTACCGGACTATACCATGCGTGTTTTTTAGACTACAACTTTTAGAAAAAATAAACTCGCAAATCTACCCTTAGTAAAATGATCATAACTTTCACAAAACATAATGAAAATCAGTCAAACTAAAAGCATTAAAAAGATAACAACGTTATCTAACTTTTCTAACCATTTTTATGCATGTAAATGTCCATGCAAGGCCATACAAATAGAAAGAACATACCTGCAATGTTGGAATACACAGAAAAATAGGGTTATTATTCATCAAACTTCAAAATACAGTGTCTCTCCTTCCCCATTCAAGTTTTTGAGGGTGTTTTATACATTCCCAATCAAAAACTAACTATATAGCAATGGTTTCTTGATTTGCATGTAACTATTTCTTAATTTTTGATTTGTAACTGTGCCTTTTTGAGCAACATGACCACTTTTATAATTTTTTTACACTTTTTAACCAAAGACCCTATTAACACTCCAAAAATGGACCAACATGATCCCACATGGTCATGAATGACTTTATTAGATCAAAACACATCAAAATGACCTCAAAACATACTTCAAGGTGAGGCTCCTGCATCATACTCTTAGGAAAAAGAGATTTGAGTTCCATCTCAAATGATAATTGGTGTTTCTTTTGCTTCTTCCAATTGTGTTGCATGCTTAGCTGGTCTCTGACCTCCTTTTGATCCTCCCCATGCTTGGTTTGATCTGCTCCATGATTCTTGGTCTTCACTCTTTTGTTTCGTGCTTGCTTTTTATACCTCCTCCTGAGGATCTTCTTCTCAACTGCAAGACTCCATTAGTCTATGTCACTTTCATATGCCTCATTACTGCTGTCCATTTCTTCATCTTTCGTCAAGTGTGAATGATTGAACAAATTTCCATACTATTCAATTTCTTTATCCAACAAATCATACTTATCACCAATAATCAAATCTACAGCTTTCTCATACAAATTATCATGGAAATTGAAACTTTCCATGTGTCCACATTCAGCTTGTTTAATCTCCATCATTTCATCATTGTCATGCCTACATTTCCTATGTGGTCACGACACACAACACACGTGTCATGTCCACATTTGTCATGTGGTCATGACACGAAATATAAATTTTTTTTCCACTCAACTCTAAAACCCCCTCACTCACAACATGCGTGCTCGATGGCATATGCACAAAGACACAAAACGTCAATCAAACGTCGGGGTAATGCGAACACCATTTGCAACTCCTACGAAGTGTAAGCCTACTAAGGGGGTTATGCGACATGAGGAGCATCGCTAAGAGGGTAGATTTCGAAATAGGAACTAACCCTAGGTTTCCTAGATGAGGTGAAGTGATTTTGATAAGTATCAAAATCTAACCCTAGGAAAACTACTAACATAATTAACATTAAAATAATTTCATCTAAGACTTAATTAAATTACTTGATAATAATTAATGCAATAAGCAAAAACATGAATTAATCACTTAATTAACCTTTTCCCAATCTACATAAATTTCGGCAACATAACACCGCCTCATCAATAATGGGAAAATAATTTAAAAATGCAATCCATAAAATACCTTTTTAGAAATTATAACAACAAAATTAAATACATTAAGTAAATTAAATCTACTCAAGCAACTATAACACTATCCAAAAAAATCAAAAACAAAAATTTAAATTAAATATTTCAATATTTTCAAAAATATAAATTAAAAACTAAATACACCCATTAAATTAATTTACTCCACCATTTCCTTATTTACCCAAGGCAATATAATTAATAAAAAATAATCACATTAACTAAAGACAAGAATTAATTAAAAAAATCACATTTAACTATGCACTAGTTAAAATAAATTTAAAAGGGTGAAAAAGATTAAGTTTATTTAAAACAAATGATCTTCACACTAAAAATCTTATTAAAACCACCACCAAAAATAAATAAAATCCTAATGTTAAATTAAATCCTCTAAATTCCTTTTTAAGTTACACTATCCCTATTTAAATTTAAAAGGCAAAAAAAAGGTAAAAAAAAAATTAAAAAGATAAAAGCTTTTCATTTGCCTAAGGAGGAGAAAAAAGAAATGAAAAGTCACGTCATTTCATTTCTATTTCATTTCTTCTACAATGATTTAAAAATAATTATTCACTAAGTTTCTTCTACAATGATTTAAAAATATATATATAGTCTCCTACAACCTATTTCATTTCTTCTAACCTTAATCGTATTTCCTCTTCTCATCTATTTTCTTTACATAACCCACCAAAGTCCAAAATTTACAAGGATTTAAAAATAATTATTCACTTAGTAAGTTTCCCTTCAAAATTTATACATTAATAAATAACAATACCCCTACATTTCAACATTTCCCAAGGTATCATATTGAGCTTTTGGAAAAATTGTGTAGCTTATTTTGGATCAACGTTTTAGATCACACTCCGTGATCCATCATCAGGAAGAAAAGAAGAGAATATAATGTCTACTATCTCCCAAGGTAATAAACAATTACATCAACTAAAGTAAAATAATAAATTAAAACTACATTAAGTCTATACACTTGGTTAAAGGGGTGGGGAGGTTTTATTTAAATTAAATTCCATAAACAATAAAACCTCCCACTAAGCCTCAAATAAATTTAACAAAGCAAAATTAGGTTTGAAAAGGTCAAAAGGAATATTAGCTTTTCATCGCCTCCAAATTCCAAGGAGAAAAGTGGGGATAAGAAGTCACATTCACTTCAAGAGTCAAATTCCTTTTTTTTATCTATTTTTCTTCATTAGTCTCCAAAATGCATTTTATACTCACTTCTTTAACCTTATTTTTTTTTAATTTCATTTGCTCATATATTTTACTTCTCTTCAAACCCTAACCTATTTTTCTTTTGTTTTCTCACTCTCTGGTTGCATTTTTTTTTTGTCATAGGTTTGCAAAAATCTCCATGGAGCTTTCAGGCTCATTTTGTTTATTTGCAAATGGTTTATACAGGGTTTCCATTTTTTTGTTGCTCAACAGTATATATATAATGCTGGTTTTTATTTTGTTAAACAAAGGTGCAACCAAAATACATATTCTTTTTATTTCTTGCACTTATAAAAAGAAGAAACATACACAATATATACTAGGTTATATATATATATATATATAAAATTGTGCAAGGTCAAGAATCATTGCAGGGCCAAAATTATCCAACGACCGCCATAGGAATTGCAGGGGGTTGACTGTCTTAAGTGGTTGTAAGGGTGGGAAGCGCCGACGACACATACAACACAATAAAGGTTGAGGAGGGGTGGCCTCTTCGTCCCCACTTTCCCCATCTCTATAGCAACAACGACGACCATGATCCACCGCTCTAAGTTTTTTTAAAACATTTTTTTATTTCAACACTGCAAAAAAAAAAGAACCCTAAACTGTCATTCAAATATCTCTGTCTAGAAAGGAGACTTTCTTCAATGTATACAATGCATCCAATAAAATAATAATCCCTACTTTTTTTTAAGTATATATATATAATTTAGACACTGTGTATATTTTTTTAATTATAAAAAGGAACAGAGAACTACATATATAGATTCTTTTTTTCTTACACAAGTACACTATATATATATATATATATATATATATATATATATATATATATATATATATATATAAACATGTCTATTACCCTTCCATCTTTTTATTGAAATATATATATAAATAGATAAAATAACAACTAATTGATTCAATAACAACTAGTCTTCTCCTACCCACTACACATTTACATTGCATTTTTTTTCTAAAACACCCAACTATGAGCATAGTTAATTCTTATTTCCTTCTCCACAAGCAATATATTCATTTAAATGGTAGCATAGCGAGTAGGAAGAGAGGTAAGAAGAAACCCATTTTTATAAATACACAATAGATTTTTTTTTTTGGTCAAGTTCATCATAGAAACAAAACAGTGAAGCTTCTATTATGAAATAAATGGAATACAAATTTCTTTTCTTTTCTTTACAAGAAATACACAAAGGAGTTTTACTCTCACAATTCCAATAATCACTTTTACAAGGCCACAAAGGCAATGGCTACCAAAATGCCATATAATACAAAATACACCAAAACTAATTTTCTTCCAAGCTCACCAAAACTCCTAAAACCACCAAACCTGCAAGAATCACGAGAAAGTTTCCACATGCCCATGGGAGCTCGTCTCCCAACCTTAGACTTGGAACAAGTCACCCTCGAGCTTGGAGGTCACCCATATAACCGTGTTCAAACCACAACAAGAAAATAATACCAAAAACACACTCACACCAAGCAAGAACAAATCCTCCCAAGGATTTCACATAACGGATTCATTTACATGGATATTAGGGGGTAGGAGAGTGGACTACTCTCAACTCAAGGGGGAAACCCAAAACACCAAATCACCATGATACCCAAAATCACAAAAATGTCAAAAATCTCAAGGCACTCTTGCCTTCACCAAAAACTCAATGTCACAAAAATTTCAAGGCACTCTTGCCTTCACCAAAGTCTCAAATACTTAAAAAATACACTCTCATGGCCAACAACACCTCCAAATATAATGAGGTTGCCCCTGAAGAGGTTCACTCCTCTCCCACTCCAAAACAAGATGAGCACTTCTCAGTGGAGAGCATCATCAAACACCCAAAAAGAAACCCACACAACAAATACACCAAAACTCAAAATACACAAAGCAATCTTCACATACATTGAAATGTAAAAACAAAAGGAAGGCATAAAGCCTTGGTGCTTACCTTATAAGATTAAATTTGGTAAGAGTTTGATGGAGAACTCCTAATTCTCCTTCCAATCTCCTTACATCCAAAAATCCTCTAACTCTAGCTATATCCCCAAGTCCATAATTACAAAGGAAAACTAAAAAATGAAGAACCCTCTCCATCTCTCAAAGATGAAGTTTAATAGGCTACGCCAAAGAGCCTTGAGGAATGAGAAGGTACTCACAACACCTTAAGGGATGAGGAGGTGACACATGTCACACTCCCATCCCACAAAGCCTCACACTCTCCCACAAATGCTCTCACACATGTGTGAGAGCATAGTGGAGAGGGGAATCCCACATGGAGGACTCCATAAGGATAAGGATACGACACATGTCATTCTCCTATGCAACAAGGCAAACCCATTCCCTCAAAGATACTCTCACACATGTGTGAGAGCATAGGAATGAGGTCTCTCACACTTGAGGGTCTTGGAGACTCCCAAGTCTTCAAGATAAGGGAGACCATATCCTAGGGAAGTGGAGTTGGTCATGGTGGACTCATGACTTGTTCACCACCTTACCCATCTTTCAAAATTCGTCACTTAACTTCAGGGTAAAGTTAAGGTGACTAAAAGAAGGTTAAATTAAAGTTTCACATGTTCAAATTGGTCCTAGACCCTAGGAGTATGACCTAGGGTCATTATTTGACCAAAATAAACACCAAGGGGTCCATAAATTCACATAAAAATGCCCAAAAAATAAAAAACACCAAAATAGTGCAACTTAAACATTTCAATTACAACACATCAATTAAATCAAATAAAACTGGTAAACCTTAATCAAAATAAACATCAATTAAAGACATTACAAATCATCATACTCCAACACAAATGACCTTGGTCCTTCTTGGGACTAGGTCGGCTAAACATGGATATCACATAGGGTTACTAGAGTGACCTCCGATTTTCCATGGGCATGGAAAATTACCTGCACACTTCCACAAACGGATCAATATCACATGTTCATCATAGCCAAAGCGAAATAAAATGCACGCACACAACACATAGTCGCATAATCACCTATATCCTCAATTATACACATGCTATCATTTACATGATTCATAATTCATTTGCATTTCAAATCACTCGCATTTCACATAATCAAATCAAGATCATATACTGCATCATACCTCATCAATGTACTCATCAATTAACATTTCAATTGCCCCAAAATTAACCTTGTATTAAACATCATACAATCAACTGTAATCTAACATGCATAGCTATAACATCATCACAACATAATCCATAAATCAATCAAGGTGTGAGGTAAGTCCATGAATGTCTGAATCTATGGGGGTCAACAACCCCAAAAATGTCCACATGACAAAGATAATCTGAACAATAAGTTTCATAAGCAAAGCAAGAAGTGTAACACATGGTAGCCTCAGACTACAACACTAAAGGTTCTAGATCAAGTACAAACAGGTGATATTCCAACAATCCCAGTTAGGGTGTGCATCACTTACATATACCCAAACTAACACAACCATCTTAAACAAAAGATCCAAAGCAACACTACACTGTCTTGAAGGTAGGGTCACACTCCCATAGATCCAACCCTTAGCTAGATGAAGCAAAACAACATGGTCCAAAGGTGCAACTAATCTAGTCGCACAAGGGTGGGCCTCACAATCATTCAATTCAAACAAATTAGAATTAAAATATGCATTATTTACCTAATTTATCTTTGTTGTCCCAATTTCTTTGTCATCATTTATCGCTGACATATCTATATCTTCATGGTCTTCTATCAAGCCTCCTTCAAGCAACTTGTTTATTTTCTCCATCTCCTCTTTCCATAGGAGATCATTATCTTCTTCATCCACTCATTCATCATACCGAGGCTCATCAATCTTTGTCATCTCTATGTCTGCACTTGCTGCAAATTCTTTTTCTTCATCCTCCCAAGGATGTGTTATCATTGTTGCAACTCCACACTTAACCTATTCATTCATGTCTTCAAAAATACATTCATATGCTACCATTACTTCTTTTTCACTCTTTTTCTCCATACATGCTGTTGTAATCTTCAAGGTATCAACTGGTTCATGAGTTTCCTCTTTTTCCCATCGCTGTCATGCACATTCCATATCCTCTAAAGGACCAAACATCGCTGCAATCTCTCATTTTGTCTCATCAAAAAGACATGCTATTGCTGCATCTTCTTTTATCTTCCACTCTTTGTTTTCATCATCTCTCTTCAAAATAACCATCTGTTGCCTTCTTCTTTTCTGAATAATCATTTGTATGGGCCACTTCACCTTCTTTCTCATTAGTCAATGCCAAACATTGTCTTGAGATGCTTTCTCAAGACACTACTGCAATACAAGCTCAATGCATTTTTCAAACTCTCCCATTGTCCTATCAAACTCTACAAATAGGCTTATCCTGTTGTATTTCATTTTCTCCTTTTGAGTTTGCTACTGCATCTTTCTATCTCTTCTCTTTTCTTGGATTCTTCTTGTGATACCTCACCTAGGCTTTCTTTCCTTTTCCTCACTACCTAGTCTTTTGGCATCCAAGTTCTTCACTTCAACCTGTCAAAAACAATACACAAATTTCCAAAACTTTCCTTGCCCAGATCTTTGGAATCTGATACCAAAATGATGTAGAGAAAATAACTCAAACAAGACTAAATTGACACATCTCAAACAATGTTTCAATACAAATGATGCAAATGTGCATTCTTGGTAACTTGCTCATAAAGCCTAAAACATGGGGCAACAATTTAAACTTTTTTGGTCATAACTTTCATTATAGACCTAATATTCAAATGTAATCCCTGTTTGGGATACCCTTTTGGATTTTATTAAACATTTATCAAAATGGAATAGGGTTTCTTTGTACAAACTAAGGCAAAAATAAGATTGTTCCTGTGCAAACCCTAGGACTGTTTTAGAACTACTCTAAGTAAAAATGTCATAACTCACTCAAAACATAATGAAATCACATGCAACCAAAATAATTGTAAACTAGAAACAAATATATTTCCATCCATCTATTATATTCATTGATATGAGGCCATACCAGGTCGTACCATGTGTGTTTTCAAACTACAACTTTTAGAAAAAATAAATTTGCAAACCTGCCCTTAGTAAAATGATCATAACTTTCACAAAACATAATGAAAATAAGTCAAACCAAAAGAATTAGAAAGATAACAACATTATCCAACTTTTCCAACCAATTTCATTCATGTAACTATCCACACAAGGCTGTATAAATAGAAAGAACATGCTTGCAACATTGGAATACATAGAAAAATAGATTTTTATTCATCAAACTTCAAAATACAATGTCTCTCCTTCCCCATTCAATTTTTTGAGGGCGTTTTATACATTCCCAATAAAAAACCAAATGTATAGTAATGATTTCATGATTTACATGTAACTATTTCTTGATTTTTGATTTGTAACTATGTCTTTTTGAGCAACATGACCACTTTTATAATTGTTTTACACTTTTTAACCAAAGACTCTTTTAACACTCCAAAAATGGATCAACATGAGCCCACATGGTCATAAATGACCTTATTATATCAAAACACATAAAAATGACCTTAAAACATACTTCAAGGTGAGGCTCCTGCATCAGTTTGGTGGAACATATTTCATAAAGATAAACTTTTAGCCCTGTTACAAGGTTGTTCAACTTTGAATTGAAGTAATAGAGGTATATATGAATTTAGGCATATATTCAATAATAACTATTTGAAAAAATGGGGTCGTTTGAAAAAGGAATTTGGTATACCTGACACCCATAAAAGAACCTGTGTTATTGTGTGCAAAGCATTGTCTGATTTACATTCGTCTATCCTAATGATTAATAAGGAAGATTTTCTAGATAAGATTATATGGAAAGATGGTACCAATTTAAGGGAGATGAAAGCAAAACATTTGTACAAACTATTAACTGATTCTCAAGAGGTGTATGATGATGTGAGTCAAATTTGAAATATTAAGCTTGATAAGTCTGTGTGGTCTAAAATCCTAGGTAGTTGTTGGTCAAAACGAGTGAGCCTAAAAAATGTGGTTTTAGGTGGTTTCTATTGTTAAAAAAGTTATTTGTTGGTTTTGGTAATAACACATGTTCCCTGTGCAACTGTGTGGAGGCTTATGAACATTTGTTTTTCATATATCAGTTTGCTAGAGGGGTTTGGGATTTGTTTATGAGTAATATTGTGGGGTGGGGTAGTGATAAGGCTTTGTCTTGGATATAAATTTTGTGTGGATATGTTGAAAGTTTGAATGCTAAAACTAATACTTTCTAGTTAGCATTGTCTACTAAAGTTTTGTGGTAAATTTGGAAGAAAAGAAATGAAGAACTTTTCTAGGATAAATGGAGGACCCTTACTAAGTCCAGCAATAGACTCATAATATTGCATATTGTTCAACAGGTTTCAATGACTTTAGAGATCCCAACTAAAAGATTCATGAAGATCATAGACGAAGGCTCAACAATGATCTACATGGCAAATGTGAAGTATGCATAATTTTGGCCCAACAATCTCAGGAAGGTTGATAAGAAGTTTCACAAGGAGTATATGGATTTGTCAGAACTTATATACTAAGAAGCATCAATTCGAGCTCAAAAGGGATGAAGTAGTTAGGAACTTGGAAATCTCTTGCCAAAACTTTGACATTAATATAGATGATGTAAGTAAGATATCTCCACCATTGGGAACATTCAAAGGGATAGATTCATACAAGGAGAGTAATAACAAGAGGTACATTGATGTGAATAGAGCAGGTCTTGAAGAATTGTAGGATAAGATGAGAGAGGACAAGGAATTGAGTGTTGAAAAGGAAGGTGAAAACCAGTAACAAGTTGATGAACAACTTAGTGTAGTAGTATATTTTGTTAATCTTTATGTTATGAACTGTAATTTCTGTTTAGACACTATGTTGTGGAGGGGCAAATCTTATATATTATAATGTAATATAGTGCGCTACAACACTATATACTGATATGAGCTTCTATCTTTTGATGGTGGAGTGGCACTCTTAGCCACTCATTTTGTATTGGATATCTTTATTAGTAATAGATCTGCAATTAAAAAAAAGACATGGAAGTTGAGGAAATATCCTAAATCCTCTTACAAAAGAGTGCAGAGAAGAAGAATAAAATAGCTAGGAGGAAATAAGGGGTAAAGAGAAGCATCCTAGAGGCTTCCATAGGAGGAGAAGAATCTCAAGAGGAGGATGTATAGGAAGTAAGGCTGCCTCTATAGAAGAGAGAAACAAGGAGCTCTAAATAGGCCACAATACACATAAAGGAGACTGGGGAAAAAGAGCAATCACAGGAAGAAGAAACTGTGATGAATGTTGACACCTTGACAACAATAATGAACAATTCGGGCATTTTGAAATAGGTCATGGAGATGTATAATCAGGTGGGTACAAAAAATAAAGATGTCATATTGAGAGCAATAATAAGGCATATTTGGAGGTCATATAAGACCTTAGAAGAAATAATTGAGAGCTTACTAAAGGAATTGGCCACCACATTGAAGAAGAAAAGGGAAAAGGCCATAGAGTTGGAGGATGAAATAATTAAACAATCCCTACACCAAGTAGGCTCAACTCTATCCGCTAATCAAAAGGAGAGGTTGACACAAATGCAAGCCAAGGAGCTGCAACAAAAAAAAGAATAGACAGTCTCATGGGGATGCCAGAAGAAGAGAAAGGAAAAATACAAAAAGAAACTAAGGAGGTAAAAAAGAAAGCATATGAATAAATAAGGAAAGAGGAGATATGTGAATAGGAATAGGAACTACCTTCCACAAATAGTCCTCTGCATAATGTTAAAAGTGAGGGATCACAACATCCACCATCTCCATGAAGGACTTCCTCCTCTGCAACATCCCCCATGCAATCAATCAAGGACTTTCTTGCACAATAAAATAAATTCAACATGTGCCTACATATTAGTTGGTGTAGCTCCCATTTTTGGGGTCGCAAGTCAATTTATCAGGCATATCTCCCATCCAAAAGTTTTAGTTGGGGGACATCTTCCATAGTACTGCAAGGGAAGAAATATTGAAAAATGTGTGGAAGGCACAGAGCAATTAGAGGATGCTATTGCCGCTATACAAAGCAGGATGTTGCAACTATAGAGAGATACATCATTTCCCCTTCCATAGAAACTAAAACAACTAGTGGATGGAATACAAGTTGAAATACAATACCAAGACACAAAAATAAGACAACAAAACATAGCGAAGATGACTAAAAATAGGATGGATTATGCAAGGAAGAAGTGTGTCACAACACACACTTAATTAGAAAGTCAAATAAGAAATCTGCAACAAACAATAAGTGATGTAGACATCCTATATCAATTTTTTTTACATTGGCTAACAACAACAAAGAACATCAAAGATCAGATTGATTAGTTTGAAGTGTAGATTGTGCAAGTGGCAGGCACATATGACCCAATGAAATACATGGATGGGTTGCTAAGGGAACAAATAGAAGGTATCCACACATAACTTCAATAGCTACAGGATCAAAGGAATAGATAAAAGCACAATTTAGACAACTGAGAGATGTGATAAGCCTGATATTAGCACATTTGATTGGGATAGTGGGAGAGGCTAAAAAGAACACACAATAAATACAAATACCTACTAGTCTAGTAGAGGCAAAGACCATAATGATCTAAACTCAAGGCCATATACATGTGTTGCAACACTCTAAGAGTCAGTGGGATATGACTCAGACAAAGCTAAATATTAACTACAAGAACATTCTATTGGCTAATTGAATTCACATGTATTGAGGACAAGACATAGTTTAAAAAGGGGGGATGATGTTGGAAAGATACAGAGCATGAAGGAGAAACTACCAGAAATCACCGCAAAGAAAGTGTGGAGCACAAGGCTGAATAGGGCTGGTAGAGATAGGACTATTTTGTAAGGGGCCCTTCCCTACTGTACTATAATGTATAAGAATAGTTAGATAGGAAGAAAGTAAGTAAACGATCGTAGAGAAAGATATATGATAGAGCAAAGACTCAAACCTGCCTCTTGTAATAGAGATTGATTATATATATAATGGAGATATAAGGATTTTGGAGTAATATTGGAATGTTTATGATGTATGTGATGTTTTGTGTATGATATAATCTCACCACATTATGTTATTCCTTACTGCAATTATCTTATATTCTATCACCGTACCTACTAGGATATAAACAAACTACATAAGAGTATCTTAGACTCATATCTCTGAACTGTGCCCTTATTTCTCTTACCAACAAAACTGATAGTCAAACTAATAGGGTTAATCAAATCTTAGATAACTTGATAAGAATGTATGTAATGGACCAGCCTACTAGGTGGGAAGATTATCTTCACTTAGTATAATTTGTGTACAATATGTCTTACCATTTATCCATCTAAATGACATAATTTGAGGCACTCTATGGTAGAAAGTGCAAAACACCTCTTGGTTGGGACAACCTTGAGAATCGGGTAATAGTTGGGCTAGAATTCTTGCATGAATATGATGATAATATTATGTAAGGTAGAGATTAAAAGAGGATTTAGATAGAAATAAAAGTTACATTTATTCAAAAAGGACACCTTGTAGTTTTTCTATGGGGGACAAGGTATTTCTATGTGTTAGACAATAGACGAGTTCTATCAAGTTTGGGAAATGAGGTAAATTAGCTCCCCATTTTGTTAGAACTTTCAAAAATCTAAAAGTGGTCAATCTAGTGGCCTTTCACTTGCCATTACCACCTTCCTTGGAAAGGATTCATGATGTATTTAATGTTGCATTGTTACATATCTATGTTGCTAACATTTATCATGTGATTAATTAGCAAAATCATTAGGTAGAAGAAGGCCAAAAACCTTCAAACCAGTCCAAATACTAGGACAACATAGCATTGACCTTCATAATCATAGTATATAACAAGTATTGGTTTGATGGGACCAAATGAGTCCTCATAGTGCTACATGGGGAGATTGATACTTTATGGAAAAATATTATCCAATTTTGTTTTATAAACAATGATGTTAAGCTTAAACTTATTAACTATATTTATTATCAAACCTCATACCAAGGATGGTACTATTTTTAAGGGGAGTAGGATATAATGTTACTCCCTCACTACATTTTATAATCCCTATATTAGTTTTGATTTATGATAATCATGTATTGTTTCTTGACAATCACTATAAACATGCCTTGTGCATGGATATTATGTTTTGTGGGATAGGTTCGATTGTTCACTTTTTTACTTTGCATCATTTCCATTTCAATTTTTGATAGAATTGGATTCTAATGTAAGTCTAGTTTTTTTGTAGGAAAAACTAACAACCATAAACATAAGCTTAGAGAAGGGGCACTTGGTAAGGCCTGAGTGATTGAATGGCATATGATCATCTTCTTGCCAAATTTGTACTGTGTTTTCTACTCTCTTTGGGTCATTTGATGCCTATAGATCTCTTATGCATGATTTCTATTGTGAAATTTATTTTTCTTACTTCATGACCATATATGTCATTGGGAGTGTTGTAGCTTGTTTTCTTTGATCAACACTTTTGATTTACGATTCTATGTTTTGGTAATTATGCTCTTATTTTATATATATTGTAAAGAATTGCTATGTTGTTCAGATTTGAATAGAATATGTTTTATAAACTTGTTAGTCTTCATTGAGTTATATACTAAACATATATATAAGTAAATATCTTGGCAAGTTAGTCTACTCTCAGTTTTAAGAGTGGTTTCACATCTATAATTAAAGGCACCCTAACTCATGTTCTCTAATCATTGTAGTTCTAGTTGGCACCCATAACCCATTATATATATATATATATATATATATATATATATATATATATATATATATATATATATATAACAAATATGTATGTAATTCTAATACTATCCTAACCTACCTCCATCTTGTTGGAGTACAGACAACACTGAGAGGGGGGGTGAATCAGTGTTGTATATAAAAACACTTCATTTAATTGTATCAAATTTTAAAAGAAAGAAACTATGCATTAAAGAATTGAATATTCAGGTATGAAGATCAATGAATCAAGCATCACATGAGACCATAACACAAATATTTCAGGAGTGGAAAACCCTCATTGGGTAGAAAAACCACTCAGTAAATGCCTCACTGGCTTAATCAGAATGTGCTTCACTAGCAAATATAGATGCCTCACTGGCTATTTGTGCCTCATTGGCTATAAACAGGTCTCACTAACGAAGAAATGCCTCACTGGCTATAAATAGGTCTCACTGACCAAGAAATGCCTCACTAGCTAGAAACAAGAGCATTAGAAAGAAAAAGTAGTTCAGGGGGTTTCCCCGATTCATTAAAACACATCATATGACTTTAACCTCCGAACATCCATAATTGATTACATTCAAAGTCTTCTTTACATAAACACCTTGTCTCCAATCAATACAATTTTCAAATACTCAAATTCAATGAAACCATATCTTTTTTGTGTCAAACAAACACTTAAACATGACACTCTTCTCATACTATTCTTGTTACACATTTGCCCTTTTGAGGAGCTTAAAAACACATCTTCACTTCATTATGAACAATTGTATAACCCTTTTGACACTTGCAAACAAAAAACCAACAAGAAATGAAACTTTCCAACATATCTCTCAAAAACACAACTCTTCAAAACAAACCAACCTTGTTTAGAATGTTACCTCTGTAAGTTCTGAAAGATGTTCCAATCACTGATCTTCCCTTTCATACAAAGATGTCTTCCTATCTCTGTAAAATGTCTTCAAAGACTTGCATAATCTCCTTTTTCACATAGATCTCTCCTAAAACATTGTCATACTATGATTATTTTTCACATCACCACTTAGATCATCCTCTCTGCAACTATATGGATCAAGTTTTACCTTCACACACCACATAGAAAATGAGTTAGTTAATTTATTGGCCCTCTTGGTAGCTGTCAAACCATTTTAGAAGGAAGTTAGGGCTTCTTAATACACTACCAATCAAAATTCATGTGCACAAAAAAACTATTGACATTTGAATTTCTTTTGAAATGAGGCCGTCGATCATAGTTTCCCTCCTTCGAAATCAAGGGAAGAAATTTGAATTTGCATTTGTTTGACAAATGACCCATTACTGCCGATTAGGAGAAGGTAGGGGCCGATAGATGTCATGTTTTAATGACCCTTTAGATGGTTCCCATTAGTGATATGACTTGAGATCCTAGGTCACCTTCTAAATAGAATAAAAGCAACTCTTTTAGGCTGACAGGTATATTAGGGTTTAGTGTAGGCTTTTAGGACTTCAACCTAGACTTTAGATTTTTCTTTCCTTGAAAAATAAGACTATAAGTCTAACACTTAAACACCTCTACACCATGAATAAGTGTACAACATAATCACTAAGCACACAAAAGGAACATTCTTCATCACCTTATCAAACATGAAGACAACCTAATACATCATCACCATGAAGGAACAACATAATACAACAATGCTTTGACCATGCAACCTTATTGGACACCTGATGAACACATCAACAAGATGTGCTTGAAACAACCTGTGAAATACTTTAACCTTCATTTCATAAGATGATCATTCATAAAGAAATGTATGTCTATTCTATGTGAATTGACCCTTCACTGCCACAAACTCAACCTTCTTCATGAAATCCTTTATGCCATAATACAATCCTAAGATGAAATCTTGTAAGCTTAAGATGAGAGATGAAAATTCTCTGTGAAATCCTATAAGTAAATCACTTGAATGATCTAAAGTCCTATGTATGACAATTGCATCAAGACCAATATCCCATCAAATGGGCTTCATCAAATTATGACATAACTTGTGAATAAGCCTGTGAGCATTTGAGAATGGAATACCATAAAAACCCTAATTTAACATGTCTTCAATCCAACTGATCAAGAGAATGATATGAGCAAACCCTTGATTCACAATTCAAAATGTCATGATGACCACTCTGAAGATGACCTCCAATCACGTGTGAACAACCTTTAATCACCTGTGAACATGTCTTAGACAACAAACTCCTCATCAATGAACTCAAGACAATATGCATGCATGATATACACCATTAACTCTGATCCTCAAACATGAATAACATCATTAGAATTAGCATGGCATGCATATGATTTTACCTCAACAAATGAACAACTCTATCATGTCATCAAGACACACTTGAGACAAACACATTGTATATCCTTAAAGCATCATCCCTCAAACATATGAAGCAACACCTCCTGCACAACTCCTCCTTGACCAAAACTCCATGTGAACAAACAAACAAACATGAGCATAACAATGTGAACTATCCTGATTCCTAATGAAGCTTGGCATTGTAGAAACTTGGCATTGTAGATTAGATACCGATCATGTGAATTATCAACACATCAAACAACATCATGAGCATGAGCACTTTGACATCAATGACAATTGCATCACAACATTCTCCCCCTTTGTCATTAATGGCAAAACAAGAATTGCTCTCTCCCCCTTTGACATAAATGACAAAGGGTACTAGGAGCAGTACTCCCCCTACAGATAAGTACCTTGCATCTAATTGCACTATGTTTCCTATTCAAATGTCCCTGCGATCAAATAGAAAAGGCCTGTTAGAGAGCAGAATTAATAGGAATAAGCAAATAACTCCCCCTGTCACTTAAACTCTGATAGATGCTATGCATTACAAAGTACACATATTTATAGAAGCACATTGTAGAGACTATTGAAATGCATGAACCATCCAATTTTCAAGAGAGATTTCCAAAAACTTCATTCCTTGTTCATTGGAATTATTATCATTGAGTTCACACTTGAACTATCCTTGTCCCTTGACAAAAATTCTATCCACCAATCCTGCAACACTGACAGATAAACTTCTTTGATTTGGAACTACAACTTTTAAGAAACTCCCACATAGTTTCATAACTGCACCCTTCATTGGTGTTGCACTTGAAAGATCCATGTTATTGTACAGAATCACATGATGAACTATGATCATCCTTACTGTATAATGAGCCCTACCCTTTTTTCAAACTGACTGACTCTTTAACATTCTTCTAACAGAGGTGTCATTGAGATAAAAAAACATCATTAACTTGCAAATACTTGAGCATTAGACACCAAACCATTTAGGCACACCATAATGGAAGGCAAAGCACATTAGACTATATAATGAAGGTGATTTCTTGAGCAACTTATTGCTCCTATCCTGAAAGCATCCTAAGATCACATCATGTGAAGCATGCTACATTTAAACCAAACTCTTAAAGCGTAAATGCATGTCTTGAAACATCAAGACATGATAGCATATGCATGATAAAGAGGGATTGAAACATGAAGTTTGAGGGCATAAAACACATGCAACATGAGGTGAAAAACTCTGATCCTTGATATTACTACTTCTAAAACCATAATCAATGTTATATTTACCACATATACCATGACAAGAAAGTCACTCATGAAGATAAAATGAGGTGTGTGTTCATTGTACCCCTAATTAGATCAAGGGATCACTGTGCAACAATCAAGAATCATTGTCACCAAAACCAAAACTGTCAAAGAAAGCATCACTGTACCACTGTAACAGTCCAACACACCACTGTAAAATTCAAAAATCAACTGAAAGCACTTGAATCACTATAACATATCACTAAGCATTGTATCACATCACTTGTTGAAGACACCAAGATCACTGTACCATCATGTCCTTGCAAGTCCTCTGCATCACATAAACTATCCTAGTGGACATTAACATTACCTTTATATACCAACACCATCACCTTTGTAGCAGATCCATAGAATTCCTGTTGGATATCATTGACATAAGAACACCTATGATGACATGATGACAATGATTGCATGGAGCTTGGTAAAGAATAGAATCAACTAATTAGAATCAAACTTGACATGATGAAACCTTTGAAGTAACCTGAGTACTGAAGAAATAAGACACCACCATTGTTTAACATAATGATATGAATTCTCAATAACATGTTGATCCATCTTATAATGATATTCTAAGATAAACATGAAAGCAATACAAACCCCTCTTCAAAGAATCAACTCCATATCAAGGATTGCACTAAGATCAAGCAAATGCCACTGTCACTAGCATAATGCAAACAACCAAAGCAAATGTAAAACATTGTATGTTTACTATTGGCATACTACTGTCCTCACTACTCAAGATACCATAGCATAGCATTAGTGGACTGTAAGTAGAATACCAAACATAGTCACTACCATTCCAACTAGATATTGTATATTGTTCAAGAAGAACATACTGAAGTCATCGCTGCCAAAGGAAATCATACAACTTTGTCAAGTTCTTTAACTACCATCAACCAATGAGCTAAATGCAAAACCAAACACCTTCACACCATCAAGACACTTCAAACAACAACCTGCAACTGCTATACACCAATAACAAGGGACATTGAATATCATCAACAAAACAAAGATCTATACAATCACCAAGTCTGCTACAAGAGTTTACTGCGATTGTCAACAAGATCTTCTATTTAGTCTTCTCAAACCCTCACTTCTCAACTCAACACAACTTAAGAATGGAAACATAAGGAGATTAACACTCCAAAACCATATATGCACTATCAATCAAAACTCTTGAAGAATATTGTATCACAATGATAGACATAACATAGATCCACTGACCCAAGATAAATAGATCAAATCAATTCAAACACAGAATGATCAAGCAAATTGTTAATACACCTACTGAACTTCCTTGGGGTTTAATAAATGAAGCATTTGATAACCCCTATCTTTATTCTTTTCTTTTAAACTATTATGCACATTTCTTGTGTAGTATGCACATGATTAGACTCAACCTTTTCTTCCACTTGCTTTCTTCTCCAAACCATATTATGGTAATTGACTTATTTCATTTGATCATTCTTACAAAACCTAGCAATATGTCCAAAACTATGACAACTATAGCACATGATTTTGTTTCTTCTAATTAACCATTCAAAGATGTTATTATTATATCCCTTTTTCTTTCCATGTATCCAACAATCCTTTGCCTTATGACCATAGATATGGCAAGAATAGTAATAACCATGAAACTGAGGGTAGTGGTAACTTATTGAATGATATTTCCTGAGAGATGGAGATCTTGTTGTAACATTGAAAAATGTCCCCTTGGGAGCTTTTCCCTCATAAGGTTTAGTTCCTAGGTCTTTTATCTGCATTTAGGACATCTTGCATCATATTTTGACATCTCGATGAAATGGGCCCTAAGTTTCATGACAAATGGGACCTAGGGGGATCCCTTGAACCTAAACCTAACCAAAATAGGGAGGGAGGACTTGGGCGCCCGTGCCTTAGTCCTACCCTATTTTGGGTCAGTCCCTAATTTTGAGTGTCATCTTGTGACTGTTATTTGGGTTCTATGCCGACATAGTAAGTTTGAATTACGAAATTCTTGGTGGGAGTGTTTGTATTTGCATATATAAGCATGTTTAGGCATTCATTTAGAAATTAGATGGACATTAGATGATTACTAGCTAGTAATTTGGATTCTCAAGTTTATGTGAAGGTGATTCAAGGCATTCATTGTGTAGCAAGAGTAGATTTGTGTTGTCTATGTGTTTGTATTTGCAGATTTGAGCAATCATTTTCTCATGGCATGAAGAGCTTCTTCCTTCCATGAGATCTTCACTACAAGGTGACATCATTTGTATTTTGAGCATTTATCGTTTGGTTTTTGCCTCTACCTCACAAGGGCACACACTCTCTATCTGACAATGATGTTTGAAAGACTTGAATGTCTCTCTGGGGCTTGACTAAGGCAAGCCTCTAAACACCACTACTCCCTCCCCATTTTTTCGTGACTGCAAGTTACAAGTTGAAGTAGGAAAAGTGGAGTTGTAGAGGAGTGTTGTAGAGTCTTGGATTCACAAATTAGAGTTGAAAATAGGGCCCTGGACTCGAGCACCTGCTCATTAGTCCTCCGGATTCCACAACAGAGAAATCTCTAAGATAGCAGGAACATGTTGCAGATCAAGTTCCCAGATCTCAACAAAAATTAGGGCATTGGACTAGGGCACCCACTCATTAGTCCCTGACTATTCCATTTCCCAAACTTTAGAAACTGGTACACATTTGTCTGTTATTTTACATCTTTCTGTAGCAGCATTTTCTGATATTCGTCTGTTTGCCTCTGTATTTGCATAATTAGGGTTTTGATGTATAATTGAGCATAAGTGAGCATAATTGGAAATTAAATCACACAAATCCAAGTTTCCCTACATCTCACAGTGACCAAGGGTCTGACAATGCATTGCCACTTGACTCAAGGTCATTGAATGTACAAGGGTGAAAGGAGGATATACATATAAACTACCAAAAACAAATTATTCCAAATTTTACCCTTTACATTTTGGTGAATCCGTGTTGTTAGACTTGTTTACACCTTGATGAGTGTTTTGCATCATATTTGCATTTATTTCATTCATTCACATCATCATTCATCTTCTTGCATTGCAAAACTTACAAAAAAATTGTAAAATTTGAAAAATTTGAAAAAAATTGCATTCTAGGGTTTCTATTTTGCATCAATTAATTTGAATTTCATAAAATTTATGATTTTTGCATTATATCTGAGATAAATTGCAGAAAATTACAAAAATTCAATCACTTGCATTACATTTTCATCATTAAATTGCTAGGGTTTTGTTGGAAAATTTAAATTTTGCATATGACCTAGTAATTCCAAAAACTAGGGTTTGTAGGTAAAATCTTGTTTCAAAATTTTCTACTGATATTATATACTCATTCAAAATCACATTTGTCTATAGTCTTGCATTTTAGTGTAAATTGAATTTAGATTTCAAAAATTTGCATTTTTATAGAGAAAATTTCAACAAAAACTAGCATTTTCATTGATTTTTCCTTAGATTTGCATTTGGATTTTGCACGATAGGGTTTGGAAATCATTTTGAGATTTGAGGGGAATTAATTTTCATCATAAAACATACTACAATACATTCATATAGAATTTTGCATCAAGATCTCAAACTTAGGGCTTGAAAAACCTTGATTTTCACTAGATTTGGCCTTATCGACTCTCAAAATTTGCACCATAGGTGTGTTGTGAATAATATTTTTGCACTAAGTGGCTAGTATTAGGGTTATTATCTGCCTCCCCTCCTAAAAATCTTCATAACACCTTGTTATTGGGCTCTTGTATTGAAAATTTGGCAAAAAATTGCACATTTTTGCTATATTTGCCCTAGGGTTTGACCTAGATTGCACTCCAAGCGTGTTGTAAAAGATTTTATGATTCTAGGTGACTGATATAATTTATTTTATTTTCTGAATGTCTTAAAATTCTTTACAACACCCCTTTTGCTAGGTCTTGGAGTTAAAAAACTGTGAAAAATTGCATTTTTTTTTAATATTTTCACTAGGGTTTGATCTTGAGTGGCACTATAAGCATGTTGTGATGGATTTTTTGGCATTAGGTGGCTGTTATTATTGATATAATTTTCTTTCCATCATCATTTTCCTCACAACACCCTTTGTCATGCTCTTTTGCATTGCAATTTAGTGAAAAAATCGCATATTTTAGTGTAGTTTCACTAGGTTTTAACTTAGCATCATCTTAGATTTGCATCAAAAGTGTGTTGTAAAGGATTTTATTGCTGTATTGGACCGATATCATACATATTATTTTCTGCCCCTGATCAAAATATTTACAACACCTTTTCTTTCAAATAGTTGCATTGAAAAAGAACAAAAAATCAAGCATTTTAGGTCATTTTTGCACATAGTTTTGCACTTGTCTTTTGCAAAACTGTTGAAAAGTTTTAAAAATATGATTTTGCATTGATGTAACAAGACATTTCACCATGGCATATTCATCTCATTACTCTTTGGTATATTTACATGCATATATCAAAAACTTCAAGAGTTTCTACAAATTTCTTAATATGAATCCTCATGTTCTCACTTACTTACAAGCTATGTATTAAAAGGATATATTTAAATGCACTTCATTTAAAATACTTGAATATGTATCTGATTATGAAAACTTCACATCTCTCATGAATACATACCCTTGGGTAGTAGAAGATTTGATGAAACACATTGAGAATGATGAGAGTGAAAGTTCTCTCAATGCTTTGGATTCAACAGCTAAAACATGTGATGATGCCATAGAAAATGATTCCTCCCATGAGGATATACTAGCACAAGAGGATGAAATCATTGACACATTCTTGAACATCACCCTACCCTCTTTGGAAAATGAAACATTAGTGGATATAGGGCTCAATCTCAAGAAGGATTCTTCATGGGTGAAAATAGACTACTCACCTAACGATCATTTGGTGCATGAGACCTCTACAGATAATCCATTAGACCTTCCACCTTTGATTGAAAATCCAAAAACCTTCAATGAGAAGACTATGGATAGCTCTAGTCTGCCTAACAATACAATACCTTCCTCTCATCCCATTGCTCTCCTTGGCCAAGATGTAGCATTAGTGGATGAGAAAAGGTCTCTCACATTAAACCCCCTAGGGATAGATGCTAGGTATAATCAAGAGGGAAACAATGTTAATTTAATATTTATTAATAGATTTTGTAGCAATACTCCTAAGATGATTATCCGAGGGGCACCTAGTGCACCCTTTTGCTTAAGCCAGTGATTACGGTTCACGGTAAACCTCATGATGACATCTTCAACTATGTAAAGCTAATTACTCAAAGAAATTAGGGTATTCAAAATATGATTGCTCACACATACAACACCTATAATAACAAGCAAAGTAAGCAAGCACCACATGCACCTATCTCTCTTCCATGTTCTCAACCTATGCTCCCTCCACCACCTTGTCTTACTCATAAAAGTGGTCAAGAGTATGATCTTGTCGAATAGCTTCGTGCCACTCCAACTAACATCTCTATTTGGGATTTAATACAAAGATCACCTACATATCATGGAATGCTCTAAGAATCTTTACAAAAGATGATTGTACCACTTGCTGTTAAGTTGAACGATGTAGCAGCTTTATTAGATTTTATGCATGTGACAAAAATGAACATTCTCTTTCAACCACATGAATTACCATCAATTGAAGTTCAAAACCAATATGATCCTCTTATAATCTTTGTCACAATAAATAAAACATTGGTAAAATGAGTTATGATTGACAATGGATTAGCTATTAATGTTTGTAGCATTGACCTACTACACAAAATCAAGCTTGACACATCACAAATCAAACCAGATGGCATTAGCATTCGTGGCTTTGATAATGTTGGATGACAATCTGTGGGCACTATAACTCTACCTATACAAGTAGGATCTGTGATTGTGTCTACCCTAATTCATGTCATGCCTTGTTCTTTATCTTATAATGATTCTTGGTAGACCCTGGATCCATGCATTGGGGGCAGTTCCTTCTACTTTACATTGTTCAATTAACTTCATTTTTAAAGACAAGCCACACACTATTCATGTCGATAACTGTTTACATATTGAAAGCCAAATACTAGTTTACAATCACATGAGCTTAAACAATTTGTGAGGTGATCTATCAATGCCTCTTCCCACGGATAATGTTGTGCAAGACTCTCAACCATCGAATGCACTTGTTGGTGATGACTGGGGATCATTAGATTTTAATCCTTGCATTATAGGGGAATATAAATTTAATAACCTTGGCACATCAAAAGTTGCATCGATCTCATCTAAGTGGTCTTTTGAAACATCTGAGAAATGTAAAGTCTCCTTAGTAAAAAAATCAAGATAATACTCTCAATTACACTACAAATTATGATACCTACGAGGTTTCACCTTCTTCTAAGGAACTGGATTCTCTATATGGTCATGGATTTTAAATTTTGTACAAAAATAATGACTATGTAGGTAATGGTTGGGGTGTAAATCAACAAGGAATCAGAGTACCTTTACAAGTTGTTGGAATTCACTACACGACCGATATAGGATATTGCTCTTTGAAACCCACCAAAGCCTCTCTTCATTCTAAACTTAATGTTCATGCAATATCAACAAGACCAAATCAACATATGAGATATCCTGAGCAAATGAGCCACAATTGTTGTAGAGAATATTATAGTAGCTCTCAAGGGTGTACATATGTTCTTAACATTTGGGTTCTAACAGATAAGTATTTCTAACCCTTTATCACTCGTGATGTGTTTCCCTGTGATGTGTTATGTGTTGTTTAGGCCTCCTGGGATGATCCCTGATTCTCTTGTAAGGTCCGGGATACCAGGAGACTACCTCTATTGTGACCTTCTTCTATTTGTATCATCATTATTCTATATTGCTTCGCTCTCTAATTTCATTGTTGTGTGTTGTGTCTTACATACATAGCATTGCAGTTGGTGACTTGGGGGGACCCTCCTATGTGACCATCCTTAAGACACTTGTTTCTTCTCTCTTATTTATTGTTTCCCTTCCTCTAGTGTTTCTATCTAGCAGGCGGATGACAAAAAACATTTATACTAATGCGGACCTAGCATCCCTTTAGTGAGAAATAAAAAATTGGACTTAGTTCCCAATATGACGATGGGGTTGTATATCGTATCTGACACTTGGCTAGTAGAAGGACTCCATGCTTTCTATGTAGTGATTTTGATGATGTTTTTATCTCACTTACAAACCTTAACAATACTGCTACTATGTGCACTTTGTTTGTCTTTGAATCTCGCCTTGGTGACACTCGGTTATGAGATTTTTGTGATATAGCCCCATGGTTATCCTCAATCTCTGAATTCATAGTATAGCCTTGGCTCTTTGAGTGATTAATCATATGCATTGATGTTGTTGCTTATCATAATTATGGACACTAATATGTTTCTTGTAGGGATGTGTTTGTGGGAACATTTGGCGATTGTAAAGTACATGTCACCTCCAGGGGGCATGGGCTTTGCGAAAGTCTGTGTTCCCTTGTGTGTTTTCTTCCTACCTTAACGTGCTTGATATCGATGCGTGATATCAACCACCTTAAGGTGAGGGCATATATAAAGTAAGCTGTCTATTGTAGATGTTAGCAATGTGCTTGTCCTTAGGTGAAGGTTTAAAGATTGGTGGCAATGAGTCCCTCCTGCACTCTGAGTTGGTTTGCAATCAATTAATCAATCAATCAATCATCTTAAGCCCTCTAAAGAGGTGGGGGTGGTGTATCTCTTGCAGAGAGTGCCCATCCTGTCATTTTCAAACTTCCTCATTGGGAGGTGGGGAGCGGTTATGTGACTAACTCAACCCTTAAGCGTGTCTTCGACGATTGTTGTGGCGAAACCCAATCGTCAATTTGTGCCTAAGATGGTGATGAGCCTAAAAATAGGAACACTCCATTGCTTGTCTATTGTATTTTCTCTGTGTCTTCAAAGTGTGTGGTTGGTGTGTCTGTTGCCCCATATACAGTCTAAAGACTAGCGCGATGAGTGCTTCCTGTATTTTGGGAGGTTTGGTGTGTATTGCTTGTGTGTTGCCCCATATATATAGTTTAAAGACCAGTGCAATGAGTGCTTCCTGCATTATGGGAGGTGTGTTTACTTTCCTTGTACTTGCATCTGCATTTCATATATGTGAGAAAAAGAAAAGAAAAGAAACCATTCTTGTCTTCCATGCATTAACTGTCTTCTATGCATCTATTATTTTCTCCATGTTTTGCGTGACTGTAACTATCTTCTCCATGTTTTGCATGCATGTCATTGTCTTCAATGTGCCTGGTGTGTCTTCTCCATGCTTGGTGTGTTTGTTGTGTTTGTTGATCATACTTTAATGCATGTATTGGCCTCACATTTATACATACATTAAAGTGGGGGCTAAATGTAATGTCAGAAAATGTCCCCTTGGGGGATTTTCCCTAATAAGGTTTAGCTCCTAGGTCATTTATCTACATTTAGGACATCTTGCATCATATTTTGACATCTTGATGAAATGAACCCTAAGTTTCATGACAAATGGGACCTAGGGGGATCCCTTGAACCTAACCCTAACCAAAATAAGGAGGGAGGACTTGGGCGCTCATGCCCTAGTCCTACCCTATTTTGGATCAATCCCAAATTTTGAGTGTCGACTTGTGACTGTTATTTGGGTCCTATGCCGACACGGTAAGTTTGAATTACAAAATTCTTGGCAGGAGTGTTTGTAGTTGCATAAATAAGCACGTTTAGGCATTCATTTAGAAACTAGATGGACATTAGATGATTACTAGCTAGCAATTTGGATTCTCAAGTTTATGTGAAGGTGATTCAACACATTCATTGTGTAGCAAGAGTAGATTTGTGTTGTCTATGGGTTTGTATTTGCAGATTTGATCAATCATCTCCTCATGGCATGAAGAGCTTCTTCCTTCCATGAGATCTTCACTACAAGGTGACATCATTTGTGTTTGAGCATTTATCATTTGGTTTTTGCCTCTACCTCACAAGGGCACGCACTTTCTATCTGACAATGGTGTTTGGAAGACTTGAATGTCTCTCCGAGGCTTGACTAAGGCAAGCCTCTAAACACCACAATCACCTCCCCATTTTTTTGCGATTGCAGGTTATAGGTTGAAGAAGCAGGAAAAATGGAGTTGCAGAGGAGTGTTACAGAGTGTTGGATTCACAGATCAGAGTTGAAAATAGGGCCCTGGACTCAGGTGCCCGCTCATTAGTCCTCCAGATTCCACAACAGAGAACTCTTTAAGACAATAGGAACATGTTGTAGATCGAGTTCCTAGATCCCAACAAAAATTAGGGCATTGGACTAGGGTGCCCACTCATTAGTCCTTGACTGTTCCACTTCTTGAACTTCAGAAACTGGTACACAATTGTTGTTATTTTACATCTTTTCATTGTAGCATTTTCCGGTATTCATCCATTTGCCTCCGTATTTGCATAATTAGGGTTTTGATGTATAATTGAGCATAAGTGAGCATAATTGGCAATCAAATCACACAAATCTAAGTTTCTCTACATCTCATAGTGACCAAGGGTCTAATAGTGAATTGCCACTCGACCCAAGGTCCTTGAATGTATAAGGGTGAAAGGAGGATATACATATAAAAATACCAAAAACCAATTATTCCAAAATTTACCCTTTACACCTGTAAACTTCATAGTTCCTCTTCCTTTTTTTTTTCTCTTCTTCTTATCCTCATGAGCAACAACATGATGTCCTAGATCAATTTTCTTCCTAGGTACATTTCTGACTTTAGAACACTGTCCTTCTTAATAACCTAGACTTGTAGTGTCCCTGTAATGCTTTTGCTTGCTCAACAAATCATTCAAGCAGTTAGTACTCTTTTCAAATTGAAGACTCTTATACAACTTATAAGATTCCTTTTCCAACTCCTTTCTCAAAGAGACTATTTCAGATTCTAATCTTAAGCTTTCACTAGTTTTTACTTCCAAATCAGATCTTGTAAAATCAACTTCTCTTTTGAATTCTACAACTTCTATTTTTAGACTAATAATCAATTTGTTTGACTCATCAAATTGACTCTTTAAGTTAACAACCTGATTTCTTACCTCTTCAAACTCTAAAGAGACTTTAGCCAAATCTAAACATACCTTGTCTTTTGAATATTTTTCTTGTTGAAGCTGATCTTCTAATCTCTTATTCTCTTTTTTGAGTTGCTTGATTATATCCAGGGCACACAAGAGTTCACCTTCAACATCTAATTCACATTCATCTTCATCTAACTTCTATTCATCTTCATTCACAGCACCATCAATCTTAACAACAAAGTCATTTTCTTTATCACACTTTGTATCAACTTTCAAGGGTGACTCAGGAAACAACTTATTGTTTGACTTGACTATGGCTTGTTTTACAACCTCTTTTTGTTTGGCATCTTTCTTTTCTCTATTTCTTTTACACTTTCCCATGGTACTCCACTATCATGACCTACCCAAGCCTATTAGACTTGTATAGGGAACCTATGCTCTAATACCACTTGTGGGAGTATAGACAACACTGAGAGGAGGGGGGTGAATTAGTGTTGTAGATAAAAACACTTCATTTAATTGTATCAAATTTTAAAAGCAAGAAACTGTGCATTAAAGAACTGAACATTCAGGTATGAAGATCAATGAATCAAGCATCACATGAGACCATAACACAAAGATTTTAGGAGTGGAAAACCCTCATGGGGTAGAAAAATCACTCAGTAAATGTCTCATTGGCTTAATCATAATGTACTTCACTAGCAAATACAGATGCCTCACTGGCTATAAATAGGTCTCACTGACCAAGAAATGCCTCACTGGCTATAAACAGGTCTCACTGACCAAGAAATGCCTCACTGGCTAGAAACAAGAGCAGTAGAAAGAAAAAGTAGTTCAGGGGGTTTCCTTGATTCATTAAAACACATCATATGACTTCAACCTCTAAACATCTATAATTTATTACATTTAAAGTCTCCTTTACATCAACACCTTATGTCTCCAATCAATACAATTTTCAAATACTCAAATTTAATGAAACCATATCTTTTTTGTGTCAAACAAACACTTAAACAAGACACTCTTCTCATACTATTCTTGTTACACATTTGCCCTTTTGAGGAGCTTAAAAACACATCTTCACTTAGTTATGAATAGTTGTATAACCCTTTTGACACTTGCAAACAAAAAACCAACAAGAAATGAAACTCTCCAACATATCTCTTGAAAACACAACTCTTCAAAACAAACCAACCCTGTTCAAAATGTAACCTCTACAAGTTCTGAAAGATGTTCCATTCACAGATCTTCCCTTTCATACAAAGATGTCTTCCTATCTCTGCAAAATGTCTTCAAAGACCTGCATAATCTCCTTCTTCACACACATCTCTCCTAAAACATTGTCATACTATGATTATTTTTCACATCACCAATTAGATCATCCTCTCTGCAACTATATGGATCAATTTTTACCTTCACACACCACATACAGACTGAGTTAGTTAATTTACTGGCCCTCTTGGTAGCTGTCAAACCATTTTAGAAGGAAGTTAGGGCTTCTTAATACACTTCCCATTAAAATTTATGTGCATAAAAAAAACCATTGACATTTGAATTTCTTTTGAAATGAGGCTGTCGATCACAATTTCCCTCCTTCAAAATCAAGATGTGAAATTTGAATTTGCATTCGTTTGACAAATGACCCATTACTATCGGTTAGGAGAAGGTAGGGGCTAGTAGATGCCATGTTTTAATGACCCTTTAGATGGTGCCCATTAGTGATATGACCTGAGATCCTAGGTCACCTTCTAAATAGAATAAAAGCAACTCTTTTAGGGTGATGAGTATATTAGGGTTTAGTGTAGGATTTTAGAACTTCAACCTAGACTTTAGGTTTTTCTTTTCTTGAAAAATAATACTATAAGTCTAACATTTAAACACCTCTTTACCATGAATAAATGTATAACATAATCACTGAGCACACAAAAGAAACATTCTTCATCACCTTATCAAACATGAAGACAACCTAATACATCATCACCATGAAGGAACAACATAATACAACAATGCTTTGACCATGCAATCTTATTGGACCCCTGATGAAGACATCTACAAGATGCATTACCACTGCATGAAGACATCAACAAGATGTGCTTGAAACAACCTATGAAATACTTTAACCTTCATTTCATAAGATGATCATTCATAAAGCAATGCATGTCTATTCTATGTGAATTAACCCTTCGCTACCACAAACTCAACCTTCTTCATGAAATCCTTTATGCCATAATACAATCCTAAGATGAAATCTTGTAAGATTAAGATGAGAGATGAACATTCTCTATGAAATCCTGTAAGTAAATCACTTGAATGATCTAAAGTCCTATGTATGACAATTGCATCAAGACCAATATCCCATCAAATGAGCTTCATCAAATTATAACATAAACTTTAAATAAGCCTATGAGCATTTGAGAATAGAATACCATAAAAACCCTAATTTAACATGTCTTCAATCCAACCAGTCAAGAGAATGATATGAGCAAACCCTTGATTCACAATTCAAAATGTCATGATGACCACTCTGAAGATGACCTCCAATCCCCTGTGAACAACCTTCAATCACCTGTGAACATGTCTTAGACAACAAACTCCTCATCAATGAACTCAAGACAACATGCATGCATGATATACACCATTAACCCTGATCCTCAAACATGAATAACATCATTAGAATTTGCATGGCATCCATATCATTTTACCTCAACAAATGAACAACTATATCATGTCATAAAGACACACTTGAGACAAACACATTGTATATCCTTAAAGCATCATCCCTTAAACATGTGAAGCAACACCTCTTGCACAAATCCTCCTGCAACAAAACTCCATGTGAACAAAAAAACAAACATGAGCATAACAATGTGAACTATGTTGATTCTTGATGAAGCTTGGCATTGTAGAAACCTGAAATTGTAGATCAGATATCGATCATGTGAACTATCAACACATCAACACATCAAACAACATCATGATCATGAGCACTTTGACATCAATGACAACTGCATCACAACACATCCTTAGTTATTATTATATTATAAAGTTTTAGTCTATGTATTATTTAGAAATATTTCAATTGAACTCTCTAAACTGTAGAGGTTTAGGCATCTTAGGGGACTATCTCAACCCCTAGGCTATAGTTTTTTTGGTTTTGAAGAATTAAAGAGATTCCATTGAGATTTGGTGGCACCGGTAATTTACTACTCAATCCTTAACAACTAAAACCAAGGATGAAAACAAATTTTAACATAGAAGTTTATAGAATTAAGCACTGCTATCTCCACATGGTCATTAATGTGTTATTGATTGAGGTTGCATGGGTTTTATAACTGATTATCTATTTCATTTTTACCATTATTTCATTTTTTCGTGTATGGGTTCTAGGAACTCAACCATGTTGGGTTTTCTTGTAACTTCTCCATGGCATTTTTTCGAGATTGTTGAAGGAGCTCAGTTGGTTTTGAAATATAAACTCCATGTGGATTAAACATCCTCTACAGTATACATCAGTCCTTTTCTCCAATCAACTCTATATTTATATAGTTTTCTTCTCTTTTAAAACATAAAACTTATAGTAATTAGACTAGGATTAACTTCAATATCTAAAATAATATTCTAAAGTCACAATTATGTGCCTAAGAAAAGAGGCTTAAAGGGAAGCTAACAATGTTGATTTGCATCTATAAATGCATGCCTTAAGGTAGGTGTTTCAAGAATCATAATATTAGTACTCACTTTGGTTCCCAAAACAAGAGAGTTATTTATCATTCCAATTAGACTAGAATTAACTTCAATATCCAAAATACTATTCTTCACAATTATGTGCCTAAGAAAAGAGGCTTAAAGGGAAGCCAAAAATATTGATTTGCATCTATACATGCATGCCTTAAGGTAGGTGTTTCAAGAATCATAATATTAGTACTCACTTTGGTTCCCAAAACAAGAGAGTTATTTATCATTCCAATTCAAAGTAGACACCACACTATCCACAAATCCTACAAGCTTAAAAATTGATGCAAGAGCATCCAAGGGTGTAAGAGTAATCTTGTATCACCCAAAAATATTCTTTTACTTTGTCTATTTGTTTGTAAGATTTTAATAGCAATCAAGTCATCATCCAAGTAGAACAAATCCTATTGCAATTCACTACAATTGCATATTTCATCATTTGGATAGGAACACATGATGCACTATGAGCTAACAATGTTCCATCCAATTCTAGGAGTTTTTGATCACTGCAAAGGCATATCTTAGTTTCAAACTCAATACTAAGCATGATAGATTCACAACTAGTTTCACTCTTCAAAGCTTGTAGCACCATTCCAAAGCATGTAGTGACAATGTAACACATTTCTAGATTTATTGAAACCAAGACAACTTATGTTATGAACTGCATCAAGATTCATTGATTCATCATCACCGCATTAATTCTAGAAGATTCTTTCACATGTTTGGTTGACTACATGCTGCTCTTGGCATCAATCTTTGCACCTCCTTTTAGCTAATTGAGATCACCCCTAAGGTTAAGGTTCACTATATAAACATCATTAATAATCATTTAAAGTTAGTCAATTTGGAGATTCTAGTAGGGAGTGAAGTTTGAGCATTGTATTGTAATATCATTCAAATTTTATGACTTACAAATAGTTATGCCTATGTTTCTTTGAAAGCTACAACCTAATGTTGTAATCCCTTGTCATAGATTTTAATTTATTTGTAACAAAGAATTAATAAAGATTAAATTGTTATTCATTGAATTTTTCTATGTGATTGTTCATTAGATTGCATGGTTAGATAATCATTCATTAGATCCTCCGCCCATGACTCAATCAATTATTAGAGAATATTTTTAAATCCTTTGGGGGTGAAGATTCTACTTGTAAATAGATCATCAAATCTTAGGCAATTGATAAGAATCTTGTAAACAAAGTGTCAACAATGAAATTGTTTGCAAGAGTGATTATGGATAGGCTGCCAACTTTGACATAGTTTGCATCAAATCCAAGATGCCTCTATGAAGAGGACAAGGTATTGTAAATGTTTATAGAAAGATGGAAGAAATGTTTGATATGTTGAAGGAAATGAAGATCCAAATAGATGCTTTTAAAAACAACTACAAAAGAAACCCTGACCCTAGAGTTTATGAGAGTGATGAAGAACAAGAAGCAAGTCTTTCTAAGAAATTGAAAGAAAAGAAGAAGACAAGGAAGAAAGGTTTTTGAAAGCTATATTAAGCATTAGTAAGAGGACTAGAGTAGATATGCCTAATTAATTTGGCAGTTTAAATCCTAAAGAATTGATAGATTGGATAACCAATTTAGAAGAACACTTTTAGTATGTAGATATAGATGATTTAGGTTGGGTGAAATTTGCTACTTGACTAAATTCAAAGTTCATGCTACCATTTGGTAGAAAGAAATTTAGCTATAAAGAAATATAAAGGGTAAGCCTAGAATTTGGAAATAGGACATGTTATCCTCATTTTTTGCCTAGAATTTTTTTTAACTTTTCACTCTCATTAAATGACATGTGTCATCGATTTGATTCTTGAAAATCATGTTGATTTTCCAAGTCATGTGTGATAGATTATTCATTGTTTCAGCTTTGTCAAGTTAAAAACATTGATGTCTACATCATTAAGTCTTGTTCACAAATATTCTCAATCATTTTGCAATGTCAAATTACTTATCAAGTTAAATAGTCATTTGTAGTTGTAGTTGCAAGTAGTTTGTAGTCGAGTTCAATCTCCTCACAGTGTCACAAGTTCATCTAATTCAAATCTTGTCAACCTAATAATCTATGTAAAATTATTAGTGGCAGAAATACAAGTGTTCAATACAATTTGACAAGTGTACTATCTTGATGTACTTTTTTGTAGCTTTATTCCTTCATAGTTCATAGCTTTATGAAGTTGCTAAATGGCCTAAAAAGTTATAAACAATTTTAAAAAGTAATCTTGAAGGTTTGGACACATTCATCTCAGGGTTATTTAAAGTCTAGATGCAATTATAATCAATTCCCAAGTGTGAATTTTGAGTTTCAACAAGTGGTCACAAGGGTTGTCATGTAATACACATGCTCCCCGAAAAGCTTGATAATTGATTTGCGGCAACATTATAACTTATTCTCACTGAGTGGGAATCAAATAATGCATAAATAAAGTTTCATCAGTGAATAAATAGGTGGACTCATGGAATTATAATTCACTTTATAGTTTCTCTTTCAAACATTACATTTGCACTTCATAATTGGTGCAGGGGTACCTATAGGTCCAAGAGACCTATCATAAGTTTTCTTCCTATGTTTTGATTTGCATTGTAATAAGGTCTTGAAGACCATCTTTGAGATGTAATAAGGTCACTATGGACCACTTTGAGCATGTTAAAATCCTTGGTAGTCATCTTGTAAGGCCATGGAGCCAATTTTGTATGTAGACAAGTCAATTTATATGATGGCATTGTAGGCATGTAAGCCATGTTTGAAGGTCATTCATGACCTGTCTTAGAAGAGTTTGAAATGATCTTGTGAAAATATTGTCCACATTGTGAACATACACATCCGTATTATGACAAGGTGACAAACTAGACAGTTGGAAGGTGCAGAAGTAGTTTTCTATTGTCAACCGATCCGAAACTACTTGGGAATGTTGTAGACATGTATAAAATGCCTCCCACTCATCGGGGAAGGCATGAAGATTTGAATAACTGCAAGAAGAAATCCAAAAACTATTCTCTATTCTGCATTTTCTGAGTTTGCTTTCTATTACAGGCCGTACCCTGTCATTGTACAGGTTTGTCATAACTCCTTGTCACATTTTATTATTGAGGGATGGTGTTAGAATTGTTTTGATGTAGTTTGGAGCCTTGACATCTCTAAGGAACTAACTTATAAACACTTCTCTATGAACTGGCAGTTAGAACCCTAAACAAAGGTTTTGTACAAACGATGGTCATCTGACCATTCCACCACTTCTCTTCACCACAAGATTAGTTGAATGGGTTGGTATAATCCTATTCTTGATGTTTGGTTCTCTTTCAGGGTGGAGGAATAGTTATATGTAGGGTTTGTTTGAAGTAGGCTTGATAAACCCATGTATCAAGCCAAGAGAAGGAGCTCACATGCCCAAAGACAGTATAGTTGACTGTAAGAGCCCAAAACCCACAAAATCTTTTGTTTTGGCATGAGTTTGACATGTTCCAATAGTTGTGCTAGTTCTGTGAATTGATTTGAGAGGGGTCTCTTTGTAAAAGTGGGCTAATTGGGGCTCTTGGCTAGTAGGAACAGTAAGATTTTGGGGCACTTGACCCAAAGCACAACATACCCATCTTGACATATGTTGAAGGTCTCTCAAAAGGGTATTTCAAAATGGTAAGGTCTTGTGTAGATGAGGCCACTGTCAAAAGTTATTGAATGTTGTTCCCAATTTGAGGGCTACAAGGAGTCTAGTAGGTTTGTAAAGGAAGTACTAGTCCTATGCATGCAAGACCCTACCCAATGGTTTGGGAATCTTATTTTAGTGATTTTGAAGCATTGTCCATGACTATCCCTGTAAAAATCACCTATTTTGTGTCATACCTCATGCGAGCCTTGTTTGAAGGCTAATGAAATCTTGAAGAACTGTCTTAGTGAAATGGTGAAACTCCTTACATGTTGGGTGTTTGTTAACCAAATTGTAGTGTGTCTCAATCACCCTAGATCCTCTACATCATAGTGGTATCAGAGCCACTGTCAGATTAGTAAAGGGAGAAGAAGTAGTTTGAGTCAATACATCATCTTGAGAAGCCAAGATGCCTCCAAAAGGTGGGTTGGTGATAGCCAGGAGAATGAAGGCCTTGGAAGATGAGATTGAGGCCTTGAAGGCTAGAGAGAGAAGGAGAGAAAGAGAAGAGGAAGGAGATAGTGATCCTGAACAAGAAGAAGAAGGTGAAGAGGGGGAATCTCCAGAGCAAGAGGAAGAGTTACCCCCTGATGAGAGAAGATTTCTCAATGTCTTGAAATCAGTGAAAGGAGACACCTCTGATGTGAGGATGGACCTACCAATGTATGGAGGGAAGATGGATGCTGAGGAGTTGATAGAGTGGATTGATGCTTTGAATAATTACTTTGAATACAAGGAAGTGGTAGAGGACAAGAAGGTGAAGTTTGCAAAAACAAAATTGAAGGGGTCAGCTTTGACATGGTGGAACTACACCCAAGGAGAAAGGGTGAAAATGGGCAAGTCTATGATCCATTCATGGGAGAGGATGGTGAATAGACTAAAGGCCCAATTCTTGCCTGCTAACTATGAGGTCCAAGTCTACAAGAGGATGGAAAATCTGAAACAAAAAGATATGGATGTGGCTGCATATACCGAGGAGTTTCACAAACTCAACTTGAGATCCAGAGAAGAGGAAAGTGAAAAGAAGAAGGTGGCCAGGTACCTTAATGGATTGAGGTACAATATTCAAGATGAAATTAGTCTCTTAACCCCTAATACTATGGATGAATGTTTCCAAGTTGCATTGAGGGCAGAAGAGAAGTTGAAAAGAAAAGGTGATCAACAAAATAGGGGTAGAGGAGGCAGAAATTTTAGAGGAAGAAGCAATTTTGGAGGCATAAATCAGTTCCAAAGGTAGCAAGGTGAGTCTAATTCCAGTGAGCAAAGTGGAGATTCAAGTGGTAGAGGAATATTTAGAGGGAGAAGACCAAATGGGAGAGGCAGATTTGGTGGCCAAGGAAGAGGCACAAGCACCTTCACCAGTAGATGCTACAATTGCAATCAAGTGGGACACCCAGCCTTCAAATGCCCTGAGAGACAAGGCTCTAACTCTCATGGAGGAGAAAGAAGGAATCAATTGGTACAAGAGGAGGATGCTCAAAGTGTGGCCTCACCTAGGCCTACTGACCCTGAATTTGGAGAAGCTTTGATGATGAGGACACTTCCCAAGGTCCCAAGCACCAAGGAGCCACCCCAAAGGAAGTCTTTGTTCAGAACCTCATGCAAATCCCATGGCAAGGTATGTAAAGTGATTGTAGACTTAGGTTCCATAGATAATTAGTGTCCATAGAGATGGTTGAAAAATTTGATTTGAAAAGAATCCCCCATCCTACTCCATAAAGGGTGTCTTGGTTGAATAAGGGTCAACAAGTCCTTGTTAATGAACAATGTTGGGTAGATTTCCAAATTGGAGAGTATAAGGACAACATATTGTGTGATGTCATTCCTATGAATGCCTGCCACATACTTCTAGGTCGTCCTTGGCAATATGATAGGAAAGCTCATCATGATGGGGAGAAAAACACTTATATGATAACCAAGGATGGGAAGTCTTTCACTATGAGTCCTTTTCCGGATGAAGGCATAGATAAACATGTAGGTTCTAGTGTCATGGTGGTTGGGGAAAAAGAGTTTTTGCAGAATGTGAAAGAAGAGGGAGGTCTAGGATTTGCATTGATTGTCAAACCAAAGTGTGGGACTGTTTTGTCTACAACCAAGAAGGAGCCTATCCCTAGTGAAGTCCAATATTTGTTGTAGAAGTATAAGGACATTGTAGTGAAAGAAATGCCTAATTCCTTGCCTCTAATTAGATATATAAGCCACCATATAGGTCTTATTCCCGGAGCCACATTGCCTAATAAGGCTGCCTACAAGATGACACCATCCCAGAATGAGGAGATTGCCAAACAAGTGCAAGAATTGATGGATAAGGGCCTAGTGAGGAAGAGCTTGAGCCCATGTGCTGTACCTACTATCCTAGCACCCAAGAAGGATGGGAAATGGAGGCTTTGTACTGATTCTAGAGCCATCAACAGGATAAAAATTTGGTATAGATTTCTTATGCCTAGAATAGAAGATCTTATGGACTGTTTGGGGGAAGCTTGTTATTTTTCAAAGATTGATTTTAAAAGTGGCTATCATCAGATAAGGATTAGAGAGCAGGATGAATGGAAGACAAGATTTAAGACAAATGAGGGCCTCTATGAGTGGTTGGTGATGCCCTTTGGGCTATCTAATGCACCTAGTACCTTTATGCGCCTTATGAATGAGGTATTGAAACCTTTCATTGGAAAGTTTGTTGTGGTTTATTTGGATGACATTCTTATTTTTAGCAGGTCCAAAGAAGAGCATTTAAGGAATCTTAGCATGGTGCTAAAGAGGCTACATGAGGAGAAATTGATGATAAACTTGGAAAAGTGTGACTTCATGAAAGAAGAGTTGGTGTATCTTGGCTTTGTCATTTCAAAAGGTAGTTTGAAGATGAATCCATCCAAAGTAGATGCTATTCTTAATTGGCCCACTCCAAAATCCAAAGGAGATGTGAGGAGTTTTCATGGACTTGCAACTTTTTATAGGAAATTTATAAGGAACTTCAGTCACATATGTGCACCAATCCTTGATACCATCAAAGGAGATAATAAAGGTAAGTTTTCTTGGACCCATGAAGCTAATAAAGGGTTTGAAAATTTGAAGAAACGAGTAGCCCAGCAGCCTGTACTTGTGCTTCCTGCTTTTAATAAGGTTTTTACCATTAAGTGTGATGCTAGTTATGTTATCAAAAAATTAGAATGATCAATCAATAATATCAAATAATCCAAATAACTCAATGAAATAATGAACAAAAGAAGGTTTAACCAAACAATGAAACAATACAAATCAAACCTCCTTTAATTTTTAGCTTCCATTGATTGCCTATCTCAATCGATCTTGTGTATGAATATGGCCCTCAGAAGGTGCACTTCCTTGCTATTTTCCAAGAATGTCAATTGAGAATGACTGTGATAGTTTATAGTAATGAAGATGAGCTTCACAACAATGATAATGATATGGTAACAAGTTGATCACAAGCAATGAAGGAATGGATGCCAAAGGTGCGCTGTGATTCTTACAGAGTAAGTTTACTTAAAGCTTGGATGAATGAAATGGAGGAATAGGGTTCAATTTATAGACTTGAGAGAGAGAAGATCAACGGTATAGAACGGTTGAAGAATGTGCACGAATAGGAAGGGGACATGTGTCTTGCTCTATTTTGCATGAGAGGAATTAATAAAATAGAAGAATGAGTTAACTGAAGAGATTAATCAATTAAAATAATAAATTAATCAGTTAAGAGAATAGAACTAGAGGATGGGAATTGCATGAGGATGAGAAGATATTTTGACTCAATAAAATATTTAGAATATTCAATTGCATGTGTACAAGGATTGAATTATATTTAGAGATAACTCAATTTAGAAGAAATAGACAACTTAAATAAATATTTGATTTGTTTAAATTTAGAGAAGATATTATTGGAAGAAACAACCAAATAATTGGTATTTTAATTTAGAATGATTTTGGAAGAATTAGAAGATAAAAAAGCAAATTAAATAAATAAATTTATTTAATTGTTTGTGCATGATTTGGAAGAATAAATAAAATATTTGATTATATTTTATTTTTAGAGATTGAGAGGATTTAAATAAATTTGATTGATTTATTTAAATTTGGAAGAATGATTTGATTTAATTAAATAATTAAGAATTATTTAATTGTTTGGAAGAATTTAATTAAATAAAAGATTTTATTTAATTTTGACTTTAGGAGAGGTAATTAAATATTTTGATATTTAATTAACTAAGAGGAATATGAATCGAATAAATAAATTTGTTTATTTATTTATTGATAGAAGAATTAGAATGAAATAAATATTAAGAATATTTATTTAGACTGAGTCGTGTCATTTTTAGGTGTATATATTTTGCCCCTCTTTGAAGCAATGTGTTTTATCACGTTGTTTCAAAGAATAAGATTGTCTGAAAATGATACATGCCCCAGTTTGCCCCTGATACAGGTTTAACGACGATAGGATGCCCCCTTGGGAAATTGGACAGGAAGAAGGCAAAAGGACGAGAGATGGACAATCTCACGAAGAAGAAGGGTGAAGAAAGAGTTGAATGATATGCTTTGCAAGATAGAATGATAACACACACAATCAAGTAAGCCAGTATGCACAAATGATACAAGAACAAACAAGGTATTACCCCTGTCAAGCAGTAAACCAATGATATACTGATAACGATAAACAACATTGTTGTCATGGCGGGGAACGATATATCCCTAGACCAACACGACATGCGTGTTGTCATGGTAGGGAACGATAGATCCCTAGAGCTACACAAAGGACAATGCCTGGTTTCAGGAAATGAAGCATATCATGTAAGACGTGAGTATTGGTTTGGTTTTGACAATGTTACATCTTGTAAAAGACAAATGTTTGATTTTAATTGATCAAGTTGGTTTACGACCAAACAAGGATAAAGACCACTGATTGTGATTGGATCATTTGACAAGATTAACTTGACTCAATTGGTATGGATTAAGGATAGACTTGCATTCGGGTCATTGCTCAGACTGACAACACAAGGAGGGAAAGTACAATGATAGATAGAAAGATGATTGATAGAAGAATGACTCGAGAGAAGGAATCACAAGCTTTTATTTGATACTCTATAGTTTGGACCTTTATTTGCATGGGATATGGTATGGATGCTTTTGCAGATGTGAATGATATGGATACTTTGTGGATGCAAGTGGATGTGAATGGTTTTTTGACATCTTGATAGTGCAAGTATTTTGAAGTGCTTATTTCATCATTGGGCTTTTTTTTGTGTTTTTGAAATGTTGTAAGAAAATACAAGCATCAAGGTATAATTAAACCAAGATGACGTAAGCATCGCTTACATGGATTTTGATTTAGCAAGTTAATACAAGCATCTAGGTATAATTGAACTGAGATGACTTGAGTATTGCTTGCGTATTAACAAACAAGGGTTGCCCCCATTCATGTTAGACCTTGGATGTCTTCAATGATCATTGAGTTGATCATGTCCTAAGAGGAGGCTTCACATTACTAAAGATAAACCTGCAAGCAACAAACAAAGAAAAGAATAGTGTCCCTATCATAGCATCTCCAACTTTAGGCATCCTTAAGTAGCATAGGAAACATGATAACAAAAATGAAGACTTTAAGACACGACTTTAATTGAAACAAAACATTCTTGTATTAGGTGTATCTTTCTTGCCATAATTTAGATAGAATCATTTGGATCAATTTTTCTCTTGCTTTTCTTTGGATAGGTTGATGTCTTGCATCAAAACTTCTTCTTTGGAAATAGGCTTTGCTTGCACGTGCTTGCATCTAATGAAAGGTTCAACAATCCTTATTGGGGGAAAACGGACCCTAAGGGACTGACCTAGTGCCTCGGGGGCACATTGATAATGGCCTTGCCTACGTGACGACACAAAGGCAACGTAGTTTAGGACTTGGACCATGGATGGACTAGAGGAAAGATGAAAAGATAAGGAATGGACAAGAAAGCCTCAGGGGCGCATTGATAATGGCCTTGCCTATGTGACGACGCAGAGGCAACGTAGTTCAGGGTTGACCCTACAATACTGATGAAAGGTGCTATGCTAGGCTGACACTATGGATAGGATATTAGATAAAGCCTTAGTTGATAAGGCGACAAAAGAGATAGAGTATCAAGCCATGGTAGTTTATCATTAGGTTTTTATTGTGGACTAGATATGGATTGAATGAGACATGACATGGAATAGATATGGATAAGATATGGAATAGATATGGACCGGATGATACTGATGACAAGGAAACACCACACATGGCTAGATGGATGGGTTACAATGGATACAGATGATCAGGTAGAAGGAACCAAGGATGTGATCTCCAAGGACTATGTCGCATAGGAATAACGTGCCCCATTGTAGGTAGAATACTTATGATTTTTCATGGTGACGCTTACGGCGACAGGAGGATAAGAGGATAACAAAGGATTTGCGTGTTACTCTAGGGATAAGATATGTCAAGAGACACCTAAAACATTTGTCAACATTATGCCCCCCATCTTTATCAAGATTAAAAATAAAGGAATGGGAGATTAGGATGGATAGAAGGATAGGATAGGAAATGGTATGGGAGGAAACTGATAGAAGAAGAGTGATATGCTGATGACATAAGGTGCCCCCAAGTGTAGGTGATGTAGAAGATCAACTTACACACGACACCTGTTTGCCAAGTTTTCATCATGGTACTTATCTAAGGCACCTATTTGCCAGATTTTCACTGTTGGATGAAGGGATTTTTCTTTACTCTTCTGATTTTTTTTTTTGAATAGGAGAAGGTGAATATGGAAGGGAGAGACTCAAGTATCTAGTTCCCTGAAAGGTGATAGTCCCGTTGGATGGATGATGTCGCATAGACTATGTCAAGTGTTCTCATAGATGTTGGTAGGGAATTGCATGAAAGTGAGAAGGAAAATGGTGGATAGAGGATCATAGAAGGTATGATAGTGGATGATGATGCAGAATACGAAGGGTTTTATGGAAGGATGAAGGGAAAGCTTATGCAAAAGCATGGACCATGGGAGTAGTATGAGGAAGATATGTAGGATAATAGTGGAAGGAAGGGGAGGTATATGGAAATATTGTGGAATGGAAGGGAATCATGACCAATGGTTGCACATACCATGATAAACATTGAAGTTGGTAATGGGAAAGTAGTGTAGGAAGCAATGTAGACTTTTGCTTGTGGATGAATGACTTAGGCATGTAGGGATCCACATAGACTGAGTATTTTTCTAATTTTTGCTTCTCATGTGGGATGGAAAACTTTGAGACTTTAGGATGAAATGGGAGAAAGTGGATGGTTGGAATTCATGAGAGGTGGATGCCTCATGTAACTTGAGGGATTTTTGCTTAGGTACCCAAACCATTTTGCTTTTAGATAGTACTTGTGAAGGTACGGGTTTGGGTGTATGCAGTTTTTGTGCAACTTTAGAGGTAATCATTTGTTGGATGCAGACCCACACCTTTTTTAGCTTGGCTTATAGGTGTGTGGGTGTATGCCCCTCTTGAGAAGGATACTTCTTTGATTCTTGGCTTTTGTATCCTAGGTCATGAGGACTCTTGGGATTTTTGACTTTAGGGATAGAGGTATCCAGATTTTTGCTGGTGAATTCTCTTGAGATGGTGGAAGTGGAGTGGGTGGAAGCTCTTTGTTTAGACAACATGTGCATCTATTGGTCATGATTGGGATTGTTAGAGGATTTATTGGTGGATGGATAAGGCATTGGAAGAAGTGGTGGTAAAATGCATGGAGGAATATTAGGAGTTGGAAGTAGCGGAGGTAGATTGGATGGTGGAAGGTGTATGGTCACATGTTTTTGACAATTGTAGGATAAGGGAGGTGGAATGGCGACATATGTTTTGGGGATATGAAAGGATTTTTTATGGAAAGTGGAGGGTTTAGAAGGAGTGGAAAAAGTACCAACATCTTGAGATTGTTCACCTTGGGGTATGTATCTAAGGCCATAGGAATGAGGATGAACATTGACATGGACAGGCTCCAAAATTCCTTGCTCATGAAGGCCTAAGCCTTTACCTTGATAGTTCATATGTTGGAGTATGTGGTGGACAGCGGGATTGTGTATAGATGGAATACTAGACATGGGTTCCTTATTGGATGGAGAAGGTGAGATAGAGGATAATGGTTTTTGGTGTTCTAAGGAGGAACACTCATGAATGAGGGTGGTAAGACCAAGAATATATGGCAGGGGATTTGTAGCATGGTGGAGAAGTATTATTGGTTTGATATTCTACGCTTGCTTGGGAGGCAAGTGTTTTATCAAGGGAAGTGGAATTTGTTAGATCTTGGATGGGACTAGATGGGGTTATAAGCTCTAGACCATGGAACGCATAAAGTGGGCTAAGAGGATCATCATGGTCTGCTTGATCATAGATAGGCTCTTCATCGTAGATGGGATCTTGATCACAGATAGGATTTAGCATGATGGGATCAATGTGCTCTTGTATAGGTTCTTCATCAGCAATAATATCTTGATCAGAGAAAAGATAGAGGTTATGGAGAGGCTGCAATTGGCTCTCTTGCTCATGTATGGGATCAAGTTGCTCATGGATAGCTTCTTCATCAAAGGTAGTATCTTGATCATGGAAAATATATAGGTCATGAATGGTTTGAAATTAGATTTCTTTCTCATGTATAGGTATAGGATCATCGAATAGATAAAGGTTATGTAGGGGTCAGATGGGGGGTGCTTTGATCTTGATTTAGATAAAGGGTTGATGTTTCCACATGCTCTAAAGTGTGCTCTTGACATAACGCTTGGTGTTCTTGAATGGAAGTAGAGATAGATGACTCTTGGAGAGGCTCTTGGTCAACAACATGAAGGTGCAATGGGCCTTGACTTTGGTTCATGGTAGGAGGGTTTTCAACATGCTCGAGGGGTTGTCGACTACATGAAGGGGTTGTAGGATTTGACATGTTTGAAGGCTCATTGATAAGGTCAAGGACCAGAATTTGGGGACATGGTTGACTCTCTGCTTGTAGCCCTTGGATCACATCATTGGTAGGTGTATGGGTAGAGGAGTGAGGCAATAGAGGAGTGGATTTGGAGTTCTCCCTAGCTTTTCTTTTGCTATGTAAATCTAGAAAACATCTTTCCCAAAAATAATCTGAGGATTTTTTGGTTGTTGGTTTAGAGTTGGGGGAACTTGATGTCAGTGCTGGTGTAGAACCAGTATGCTGTGGGATAGGCGTCTTAGCAGATGGTGAAGGAGGACTAGTAGAGGGAGAGGTATATGATTTCCCACTTGATGTGGTGTTTGCCTTGTCAAGAGTATCATTAAGACGTGATAAGAATTTATGACCTTTGGGTGAGGTGTAGCTAGTCCTAACACGTTCAGCTTGTAAGATTGCCATTTCTTGTTGTATGACTTGGAGTTCTTGAGAAATCGCTATACAATCTTGGGGTGAGGGACCTAAGTTTATTTGCAATTGCAAATACTGGAGTGCTTCACCAATTGCTTCTAATTTTGTTGACATCTCTATAGAAATTGACACAAGACCAAAGTGGGTACTCAAAAAGGTAGAAAATTTTTTGCCAAAAGAAGTTGGAATGTTCACTGTTACGCATGCGTAGAAACAAATGCATAGCAGTAGGGATCAAATGTGCAGGAAGTCGGTGTATGGTAAATTACAAATGCACAGTAACAGATGGTATAACATAGTGAGTTGGAGTACATGCACTGAAAGTATCATGCCCGCATTTCCCATGCGGTCACGACACACAAACACACGTGTCAAGTCCACAATTGCCATTTGGTCATGACATGAACCGTGAAAAAACTTTTCTACCTATCCCTAGGAACCCCCTCGCACGCGTCTGCGTGCTCGGTGGCAATACGCATAGGCGTAGACATGACAACGAAATCGTGATGGTGAAGGCCATCTAGGGGGTATGCGACACGAAGGTGTCACTTCTAGGGTTAGACTAAAATAACCTAAACCCTAAGTTTCCTAGGTGATGATGGATCTGCTTGCAACAAACCCTAATTAAACTTGGAACGACAAGTGATTAATTATGATGACCAGATGGCACGTGATCAAGTTGGGATGGTGGATTAAAATTAACTAACACAACGCATAAATAAACCCTAAAAATCTAGTGGAATTCTGGCAGCATAACGTGTTTTTTGATAAACGCAAAAAAAAAATTGTTAAATTAATTAAGTCGCCATAGGGAAATAGGAATAGATGAAAAATATAATTGAGTATTACGTTAACTTGGGAACAAAAATTGACGATATAATTTTAAATATAAAAATTAATTAAAAAGTCAAGGCGTAACCTAATCTCAACTGAGATACCGAGTTCGTCATTAAAATAATTTGGGCATTTTATTTATTGACTCAGTCGAAATTTTAATGATCGAGGGAGAAGGCTCAATTAACCCTCTCCACAAATTAATAATAATAAAATCGATTTTAAATATCTACGTAAAATTTAATGATGAGATAACTCAATAATTAAATTCAATGCAAAATAATATCACGTTCAAATATTAAAATTAATAAAGCAAAACTTCCAAAAGTTAGATTAAATAAAGGAGGAAGATATGTTTTAAATAAGAAAAAGAATGAATTCCCACCAATATAAAATAAAAGTAAAAATAATCCTCTCCATGAATTAGAATAGAAGTTAAAGTTTAATTCCCTCTTAGATAAATAAAAGATATTGTTTTCTAAAATAGAAAACCCTAATTGCATAAACTCTAAGTGATTCAAAATGCAACCCTAAACCAATCTCTATTATCCCTCTCCTCTAATTTTGGCCAAATCCCACTTTTCATTTCATTTGCCCTAATCTCTCTTTTCTCATTTCTTCTCTTTTGTGTTTTGTTTTCTCTCTTGTGCAGGTTTAAGGTTTCAAATCAGCAATGGGGGCCATGGTTGGCTCTCACGAAGGTAAGCTTTCGAGCTCTGTTATCCTGAAGAGCTATAATGTTATTATTTTTTTTGATAGTATTACACAAGAGTTAGGTTTTGATGCAGAGTTAGGGCGTAGAGGGGCTGCCGGCGGTAGCGCTGCTGTGGGTTGCAGATTTCTGAAGCTCGCGGGAGGCAGGGTTTCGTGGCTCTGGCGGCGGGGGAGGGCTGTGCGCAGAGGTTGGCATCGTTGGTGATGGGGTGTGGTGGAAGTGGGATCTGTGGTGAACGGTGGTCGTAGGGGCGGTTAGAGGGGAGTTCAGGGGTAGCAACGGGGAAAGGAAAGGGGAAGAGTGAGGGGTGAGGGGGAGTGGAAGGCAGTCCGTGGGGGAGGTTAGCTATGACGGGGGGGAACAGACTGTGGTTTGGGGGGGTGTGGGGAGGGGGCTACGCCTCCACCCCACACTGTGAACAAGCTAAAGGGTGGGGCTGTGGACTTCGTAGTCCACAGTCCCACCAAACCTCTTTTTTTTATATATTTTTTTTATTTCTTATTTTGTTTTAAAAAAATTTCAAACTGTATAAAATTTCATGGGCATTTCGCCCTCTACCTTTAATTCTCCAGTCTAAAAATTTGCTAGATGTTAAAGATGTAATTTCTGTTATATTTTTACATGGATATTTAATATATATATATACATATATATAACATTTATATATATTTGTAATATGTATATATATATTCCTGTGAATACATACATATGTTTGTAAGGTGTATTTATAAATTATTTTGTAGGACACAATAGTTGAATTTCTGTATTTTTCCAACAAGTGGTGAGATTTACAATATATGTAAAAAAAACAACCAAAGAATTTTAATAACCAGATTTACTATAAATGTAATTTTTTTTTTGTCACTATCTCTTCACTTCTTCATAATCATGAAGCCCTAGCATTAACTCCTTTTTTTTTTGCAATAACAGAATATATTGTGTCCAAAACCCTTCTTATAAAACAAAATGAGCATACCCATTTAACCATGCAAACAGTAACTAAGAATATGCCTTCCAATGTAATAGACAAAATTGTAATTCACAACATTCACAACTAGTTATCTACAGCAACTAAATAACTAAATTTTCAGTAAATCTTTGTGTAACAACAGAAATTTAACTTCAAATCCCTTTTGACAGCCAACTTCATATTACAAGAAATGAACAACAGTTCGTAGAATAACATAGTGGTTACAATCCTCTACTTATCTCAGCCATCTCTATTGCAGATAACTATTTTAACTTCTTTTCTTTCATTTACATCAAAACCAATTCAGTAACTTAATTTCACATGCATAATTTTTTTTTTTGAAGAATCATTGCAGAAAGTATTTATGTTTATATTCCATACATTTCTCTACACAAAGATACCTTCATAATATAGGAATTAAACTATTTTAAACTCAATAACATAAGGGTACATTGGCTAATCATTTACAGCCAACTTCATGGCAAGGTTAACCAACAACTTTTGCCAAATTAGAATGCAATGAGGCCACATTGGCCGTGGCTCCAATAGCCAATACATGGAGAGTAACAGAACACCAACATGAGCTCCATAACTACTTCATTTCACCACTCAAAAACCTGCAAACTACACAACAACAAGACAACAGAAAACAACCACTATGGAAGGAAAAGCTCTCCTCCCTACCGTAGACCCGCAAGTGGGTCACCCTCGAGCTAGGGAGGTAAGGATTTCACAGAAGGTTTCATACCACAACCAAATCAATCACAAAAGCACAAAATCAGAACATCCCCATGGGTTTAACACATAACTTTGCTCATAGACTAAATGAGCTTGGTGAGGGTAGGGAATGGACCCCTCAACTTAAAAAGGCTCCCAATGATAAAAATCTCTACTCATGGCCTCAAGCCAAAATTCTCCAAAAACACCCCAATCCACAAGATTCACAAATAAACCACTTGGCACTCTTGCCATCCAATTAATTCACCCCTCAAATAAGAGCCCTCAAGGCACAACACAAACTTTGGGAGAGACCTCAAGGGGGTTCCTTTCCCCTACCCATACAAGTTGAGCATTACCTCCATTGGAGGTGCTCTCACCATAACACCCAACCCACATCACATTGCAAACATCATGTAAACAACACAGTGCAAAAAAAACACACAACCAAAATCTAAAACATGAATCATCAAGTAAGCAAGGTAAGAAACAAGTTAAGAGGCCTACCTTCAAAGCCTTGACAATGGAAGTAGAATTGATGAAGAGCTCCAAGCCTTCCCAAGCCTTCCAACTTTTAGAATTTCTCCAACCTTCTCTAACTCCTCCAAAACTAGAAAGGAAGATTAAAATTTTCAAGAAGTTTCAAATTGCAAGGACAAAGACTAGAAAAGAAGAACCCCCTCTCCTCTACAAGAGGAGCTATTATAGGCCATCCACTTGGCCTTGAGGGAATGAGAAGGTGACATTTGTCACCATCTCCTCCCTCCTCCAAAACTACTTGTAAGAGTGAGAAGGTAAGACGATGACAAATTTCCTCCTCTCACTCCACCTCCATCTCCACCTCATCCACTTGTGCTTCCACACAAGTGGGAGGGAAACAAATGGTGAGTTGGATTCCCACTCACACCCCAAGAAGACAATGGTCTTGAGTGGTGCTCCCACTCACTTAGGAGTTTGGGAGGACTCTTGGAGACCTCCCAAGTCTTCCTTGGGAATGATTCCCAAGACTTTGGTATGGGAGGTGAGTTCTTCCCAAGGCAAGGCCCATCCCCCTTCTTCCGTCTTTCCAATTTCGTCACTTTTACTCAACCATGGTTTAGGGTGACCTAAGGTGAGTCAAAACTAGGGTTAGGTAGTCCAAGTTGACCCTAGACTCATGGTTGACCACCTAGGGTAACTTTTGGGACCCTAGGGTTCATAAAAAGGGTTAAAAATCCACATTTAAATGGCCCAAAAAAATAATAAAAATACCAAGTGGCATAAATCAAACTAAAATTTTACAACACTTAATATTAATTAGAAATAAGAAAAGAAAGGGTACTAAGGCTAAAAATAATTAAAATTAAACCAAGCACAATAAATCATCATTCAATTACACACGTGATCCTTATCCCTCTTGGGGATGGATCGGCTTTACAGGGAATAACATGGTGTGAATCCTAGCTCCATTTTCCCGTGGCTAGGGAACGTAAAACCTGCACATCTCGATCAAGTGTCAGTCCTGTCATGAAAAGTCCTAGCCGAAGCAACTGAAATTAACTTCACGCAATCAAAATAACATCAATACATTACTACAAATTAAACTGCATTTTCCATCACACGTCAAATAGTTCACATCACATAAATAACTAGAATCTCATAACAAAATAACATCTAATATAAATCCCATATATCGAACCACAACATATCATCCAATATGACCGAATCAAATCACATGTATCAAATCAGTGACGTAAAACATCAAGTCTGCATAATGAAACATAGTCACTAAGGTCTGATAGTGTTATCTACAGAATAGCATAATGATCAAAATATGGGAAGTAAAATAATTAGCCTCACAGAAAGTCAAAACAGATGCGCAACAAAAATGATAAAAACACAGCTCTGGTCTTTTCAATGTTTTTGTACAATTTGACACGCTTTGTGGAGTTTTTTGGTTTCTTTGTTTTTGCAAAGAAGGTCTATTTGATCTGATTTAATCAATTACGGCAAGAAGACACAACAAAAACAAAGAATGATTTCATGGTTTTTTTATTTTTTTGTATATTTTTTTGACTCTTTTTGGACTAAAAGAAAGCAAGTACAATCCTAGGTTTCAAAGGACAGTATAAAACTAAATTCTCCCTATCTCTAGGTGAGGCATCTTCGGGAGGTGATCATTGCCCTTCCCTGCACCAGATTATAGGGGTTTTTAGCCACTAAGATAAAGGTGTTTAATAAAGGCAATCGTTCGAGTGGTTATACATGCGGCATCACTACTCTCCATTATGGAGTCTCCCAACCTGCAAGGGTTGTGCCTTGGAGGGTTTTGGGGGAGGTTGGCTGTCGGTATAACATAACTTCACTCATTGTTTGAAGCTTTCACTCCAAACACAATTTATTTATAGTGGATTGGTAGGGCTTGGAGTCTAGCCTGTTACCACTTAGGGTCATTCCTACTTGGATGAATGGTATCCAAGAGCAGGCCCCTCTAAAGGAAAAACACATGCAAAAATGATATGTCTGGCATTTTGGTCACCTAAGATAGGGGAGAGCATAGGCCTGTTATCATTCCCAAAACATATAAGACAGTGGTTCTTTTTCCCTAGTTAAAATGAGAAAAACTAGATGAGCTATCTACTTGGGCAAGCATAGAAAGTTGTTAACTTTGAAGTGATAACAAGATAGCAATGGTTCAATTTTACCCAAATAGCAATGATGTGTTCAATTTTACCTAGATGGCAGTGATTTGTTAACTTTGAAGTGACAGTAAGATAGAAATGGTCTAGTTTTACCAAGATAGCAATGAGTTTGTTAACTTTGAAGGATAGCAATATAGAAATGATTCAATTACCACCTTCCTAGCTAAGACTATATGAGATTTGCATGAGAATCCATTTACTTTCCCATTAGGAATTGAAGTGTGAGTTAACAAGTACAACTATATGATTCTAAACTAGTACCTAGCTTGCAAATAGATCAAGAGTGTTCCTATAAAAAGACGTTAGCGTTAGCAAAAACTTCAAGGAAACCCTAAAAATCACTACCTAGATCATATGCGTAGCTTTAGAGCTTAAATGCGTAGGAATAGAGATCAGAAGTGCTGTAGTACATATGTGCTAAGACAGAGGTCAAAAGCACAGGAAAACAATATATATACATTGAACTGACAGATGCATCGTATCATAGGATATATGCGTCAGAACAGAGTCTGTTTGCACCGAAAGGATGTATGCACCAGAATAGATAGTAGATGCGCCAGATCAAAGACTGTATGTGCCGAAATGATGTATGTGCCAGAACAGATAGTAAATGTGTGTTAGGATGTGTCAGATGTGTGGTTTCCTCTTGTGCACGGCTTTCTAAAACACAAATACTCAATTTTTTGGGTTAAAATTGGGGCTAGGTCCCATGGTGGGTGCCAAATGTGTTATCAGAAAATTAGAATGATCAATCAATAATATCAAATAATCCAAATAACTCAATGAAATAATAAACAAAAGAAGGTTTAATCAAACAATGAAACAATACAAAGCAAACCTCCTTTAACTCTCAGCTTCTATTGATCACCTATCTCAATCGATCTTGTGTATGAATATGACTCTCAGAAGGTGCACTTCCTTGCTATTTTCTAAGAATGTCAATTGGGAATGGCTGTGATAGTTTATTGTAATGAAGATGGGCTTCACAACAATGATAATGATATGGTAACAAGTTGATCGCAAGCAATGAAGGAACGGGTGCCAAAGGCGTATTGTGATTCTTGCAGAGTAAGTTTACTTAAAGCTTGGATGAATGAAATGGAGGAATAGGGTTCAATTTATAGACTTGAGAGAGAGAAGATCAATAGTATAGAAAGAATAAGGAGATCAATGGTATAGAACGGTTGAGGAATGTACGCGAATAGGAAGGGGACATGTGTCCTGCTCTATTTTGCATGAGAGGAATTAATAAAATAGAAGAATGAGTTAACTGAAGAGATTAATCAATTAAAAGAATAGATTAATCAGTTAAGAGAATAGAACTAGAGGATGGGAATTGCATGAGGATGAGAAGATATTTTGACTCAATTAAATATTAAGAATATTCAATTGCATGTGCACAAGGATTGAATTATATTTAGAGATAACTCAATTTAGAAGAAATAGACAACTTAAATAAATATTTGATTTATTTAAATTTAGAAAAGATATTATTGGAAGAAACAATCAAATAATCAGTATTTTAATTTAGAATGATTTTGGAAGAATTAGAAGATAAGAAAGAAAATTAAATAAATAAATTTATTTAATTGTTTGTGCATGATTTGGAAGAATAGATAAAATATTTGATTATATTTTATTTTTAGAGATTGAGAGGATTTAAATAAATTTGATTTATTTATTTAAATTTGGAAGAATGATTTGATTTAATTAAATAATTAAGAATTATTTAATTGTTTGGAAGAATTTAATTAAATAAAGGATTTTATTTAATTTTGACTTTAGGAGAGGTAATTAAATATTTTGATATTTAATTAACTTAGAGGAATATGAATCGAATAAATAAATTTATTTATTTATTTATTGATAGAAGAATTAGAATGAAATAAATATTAAGAATATTTATTTAGATCAAGTCGTGTCATTTTTAGGTGTATACACTAGTAAACAAGCAATAGGGGCTGTTTTTAGCCAAGAGGGTAGACCCATTGCATTTTTCAATCAGAGGTTGAATGAGGCCAAGAAAAAGTATTCGTCATATGATTTAGAGTTGTATGCTATGGTTCAAGCACTTAAGAAATGGAGGCACTACTTGTTACCCAAAGAATTTGTTGTTTATACTGACAATCATGCTCTAAGTTTCTTGAATGGGCAGGAAAAACTTAGTCATAGGCATATGAAATGGGTGGAGTACCTACAAGCCTATACCTTCACCATCAAGCATAAGAAGGGTCAAGCCAATAAAGTAGCAGATGCACTTCGTAGAAGGGCACTTATGGTGCAAGAAATGCAATTCCAAAGCATGGGAATAGATGCACTCAAGGACATGTACCATGATGATCCTGATTTCAAAGAGATCTATGAGGTTTGCAATTAGTTTTCAAACACATTTCATAGTGAATATTCTAATTTTTTGGTTCAAAATGGTTTACTTTTCAAAGGGAGTCAATTATGTGTGCCTAGGTGTTCAATGAGGGAGAATATTATCAAGGAGAAGCATAGTGGGAGTCTTGGAGGTCATTTTGGACTTGATAGAACCTTGGATCAGGTTAGGAGGTTCTACTATTGGCCTAAAATGCAAGTGGATATCAGAAAATTTGTTGAGGGCTGCACCATATGTCAAAGAGCCAAAGGAACTTCATCTAATGCAGGACTTTATCAGCCACTTCCCATTCCTAATAGGCCTTCGGAGAGTGTAAGTATGGATTTTGTCATGGGGTTGCTTAGAACACAAAGGGGTTTTGATAGTGTCTTTGTGGTTGTTGATCAGTTTAGTAAAATGGCACACTTTATTCCTTGCAAAACAACCAAAGATGCATCTCATATTGCTGGTTTATTCTTTAAAGAAATAGTGAGAATACATGGTTTACCTTTGAATATTGTCTCTGACAGGGATGCCAAGTTCATAGGTCACTTTTAGAGGACCTTGTGGAAGAAACTAGGCACAAAGGTGTCATATAGTTCTGCCTATCATCCTCAAATGGATGGGCAAACTAAGGTGGTAAATAGATCATTGGGAAACCTTCTAAGGTGTCTAACAAAAGAACATGGATAGGCTTGGGATTTGATTTTACCCTAGGCAGAGTTTGCATATAATGACTCCATGAATATGAGTATTGGGAAGAGCCCTTTTGAAGTAGTTTATGGAATGCATCCTAGGGGTGTCTATGAGTTGAGAGATCTACAAGGTATGGATATAAGGAGTGCTCAAGGGGAAGATTTTTCTATTGCAATCAGATATACATTAGCAAGTCAAAGACACTCTTCAAAGGAATGTGGACAAGTACAAGGAAAGGGCAGATTTGAAGAAGAGAGACCTTCAATTCAAGGTTGGTGACTTGGTGTTGGCACATTTGAAAAAGGAGAGGCTTCCTAAAGGCACGTATACCAAACTCATATGCAAAAGATAGGACATTGCAGGGTGGTCCATACATTTGGGCATAATGCATATGAAATTGAATTGCCTCCTGGGATAGCCATATCTCCAATCTTCAATGTTTTTGACTTGTATCCATACAAAGGCACTATGGTTGGTGATTCTAATGTAGGTCTAACAGTAGATGAAGATGATGATTGGGTGAAGGAGTTTCCACCAAGCCAACCCATGCAACTTGAATGCATCTTGGACACAAAGGAGGTGAAGAAGACTAGGAGAAAGACATATAAGGAGTATCTCATCAAATGGCAAGGTCTTCCATTAGAAGATGCCACATGGATGTCTAAGAATGACATCAAAGAGCATGGGGTTTCAGTTGAAGATCTCATCTCAAAAGGGACTTGAGATTTTTCTCTTCCCGGGAGCATGGTGCAGGGGCACCTATAGGTCCAAGAGACCTATCATAAGTTTTCTTCCTATATTTTGATTTGCATTGCAATGAGGTCTTGAAGACCATCTTTGGGGTGTAATAAGGTCACTATGGACCACTTTGAGCATGTTAAAATCCTTGGTAGTCATCTTGTAAGGCCATGGAGCCAATTTTGTATGTAGATAAGTCAAGTTCTAAGATGGCATTGTAGGCATGTAAGCCATGTTTGAAGGTCATTCATGACCTGTCTTAGAAGAGTTTGAAATGATCTTGTGAAAAGACTATCCACATTATGAACATACACATCTGCATTATGACAAGGTGACAAACTAGACAGTTGGAAGGTGCAGAAGTAGTTTTCTATTGTCAATTGATCCCAAACTACTTGGGAATGTTGTAGACATGTATAAAATGCCTCCCATTCATCAAGGAAGGCATGAAGATTTGAATAATTGTAAGAAGAAATCCAAAAACTGTTCTCTATTCTGCATTTTCTAAGTTTGCTTTCTGTTACAGGCCATACCCTATCATTGTACGGGTTTGTCTTAACTCCTTGTCACATTGTATTGTTGAGGGATGGTGTTAGCATTGTTTTGATGTAGTTTGGAGTCTTGACATTGCTGAGGAACTAAGTTATAAATGCTTCTCTATGAATTGGTAGTTAGAACCCTAAACAAGGGTTTTGTACAAACGATGGTCATCTGACCATTCCACTGCTTCTCTTCACCAAAGAATCAGTGGAATGGGTTGGTATAATCCTATTCTTGATGTTTGGTTCTCTTGCAGGGAAGAGGAACAATTATATGTAGGGTTTGTTTGAAGTAGGCTTGTTAAACCCATGTATCAAGCCAAGAGGAGGAACTCACGTGCCCAAAGACAATATAGTTGACTATAAGAGCCCAAAACCCACAAAATATTTTGTTTTGGCATGAGTTTGACATGTTCCAATAGTTGTGCTAGTTTTATTAATTGATTTGAGAGGGGTCTCTTTGTAAAAGTGGGCTAATTGGGGCTCTTGGCTAGTAGGAACAGTTAGATTTTGGGGCACTTGACCCAAAGCATAGTTGGTTTAAGGAGAGACAATTGAGAGGGGGGGTTAAATCAGTTGTCACCAAAACTTTCTATTCTTTAAACACTTAAATCCTTTTTATATTTCTGTAGCATAACAATGATTCAATCATGAAAACACAATGCAATAACTCAAGAGCAGAAACACATTAATACATATGGCACCAGGATTTTAATGTGGAAAACTTAGTTAAGGGAAAAACCACGGGGTGACTAACCCAAGATTGTATTCTCTGTTAAAAGAATAAGGACAAATGGTACTTGCCAATTAGGGTTCACTGCCTGAGTACACTGCTCACAAGAGGCCCACTGCCTATAGAAGACACACTGTCTATAGAATAATATAAATATTACATACTTGAACTGGAGACTAGCATCTTCACCATGCTTGAAACATTCCATTTAGGCTCAACACTTATGCTCTGCTTTTCACTCTTCTCCTCTCTACCACTTTCTCATCTCAACCCTAAGGATACTTTGAAATAACTTCACAAATCTAATTTATACAAGACATCCACTTTGGGATGATCATCAAGTCGGCACAACATACTTTATTTTATTACAAAGTAGTTATAGAAATACAACTTGATTTATTACAAAGACTTCATGCATATCATCACATTATTGGCCACACATATCTGGGACTTCAATCTTCTTTGAGGAACACGTCATGCTTTGCAAAACATCTTCATGATCATCTGCAAGATGTGTAAAACATCCAGTCAGCCATGATTAGGAAGAACACCATCACCTGAGAGTGAATCTTCAATTACAAGCTCAATCTTCAATGCGGACCGCCAACACGATTTTGACACAATCTAGAGACCCCCACAATCTTTCTTGAATCACCAAGAACATCCACACCACTTTTGCTTACTGAAATCATTCGCATCTTCATCTAAAACTTCAAGAACACAGTCTGTCATTACTGTCACATTAGAATAAATGCTTGCGGACCTCCAGACCACAAACCAATTGAGTTGTCAATTCACATTGGCTTCCTAAACATTCCACCAAATCTGCAAAACAAGATATTGCATTTCTGGATCTCACTAGACCTATTTGTGTCACTCTTTCACCTCTGAATAGCTGCCAGAACCAGTTTTACTCATATGGCCATAACTTCTCCAAATCTTCATGTGGACCTCTCAAATCTTGACTGGAGAACCTTCAGACACATATCTACAAACCCTTTGATGTGCATACTCTGAGCTTCAACTATCTAGGATCTTTGCTTCATAGAACTTCATTGTCTTCACTGTTCTCTATTTCTGATGGGGCTAATTTTCTCAATATCCTCAGCACATAACTCATCCAATTCTTGACATCAATGTAACAAGAGTATTTTGACATCAATGACAACACCGGTTAGGGCCATACTTGCAAAAGCACAACATACCCATCTTGACATATGTTGAAGGTCTCTCAAAAGGGTATTTCAAAATGGTAAGGTCTTGTGTAGATGAGGCCACTATCAAAAGTTATTGAATCTTGTTCCCAATTTGAGGGCTACAAGGAGTCTAGTAGGTTTGTGAAGGAAGTACTAGTCCTATGCATGCAAGACCCTACCCAATGGTTTGGGAATGTTATTTTAGTGATTTTAAAGCATTGTCCATGACTGTCCCTACAAAAATTACCTGTTTTGTGTCATACCTCATGTGAGCCTTGTTTGAAGGCTAGTGAAATCTTTAAGAACTAGCTTAGTGAAATGGTGAAACTCCTTACATGTTGGGTGTTTGTTAACCAAACCGTAGTATGTCTTAGTCACCCTAGATCCTCTGCATCAATAATCTCACATGTTCATAGATTTGTTTCTAAGTTTGACTTTGTTAATATCAACAAAATTTTAATCATGGGATCAATTAAATTATTCGATCGAAATAAATGTGAAGTTATAAGGATAATTTGTCTCGACAACAAAACATTAAAGTACTTGCATAGAGTTCTAGTGAAAATTTGGAAGTTAATTTACATGATTTCTAAGTCATAAGGTGATGCTTTTATTAACTAGGAAACAAGGGTTCTGATCCTTTTACAACAACTGCCCCAAGGGAAAAACAAAACAAGCCCAACCTAGCCAAATACAGTGGTTCAACAACACATAAGCAACTTAATAAAAAATAGCCACACTATAAAAAAGAACCACATACTGAAAAAACCAACTACAAACATGTTGGAAAGATAAACAACTCCTGACCCAGTCCTAGAGATACTCACCCCCTTAACTCAAGAATGGGAATTCATAGGGAGCTTCTTTCTTCATATACAATTGTGGAAGATCAGCCTAAAGACCGTATCCACTTTGTTGATACAGATCTTGATAACTTTAGATTTGAAATGTCAGAAGAGGAAAAGGTTAGGAAACTTGTACCCTTGGAAAATGAGGTAGAGGAACAAACATCCAATGATGAACTATGGAATATGTATTTTGATGGTGCTTGTTCTAAGGAAGGATTGGGTGCAAGTGTTATCTTTATTTCTTCTAGTGGTAATACTTTTAAGTTTTCATTTTTATTGATGTTCGTTTGCACAAACAATATTGTTGAATATGAAGCTCTATCACTTGGGTTGAAGGTAGCAATCAAGCATGGAATAAGAAAATTGAGAGTCATGGGTGACTTAGCACTAATTGTGTCTCAAGTAAGGCCAATTTTCATGTCAAAGAATAGCACATTGAAGCAATACAGAAATGTTGTTTGGGACATAGTAGAAATGTTTGATGCTTTTAATATTGGATGGGTAGAAAGAAACAAGAATGCTTAGATTTGATGGAAAACATAGCATTAAGGCCTAATGATATAGCTTTTGTAGGCATCTCAAAGGTTGAAGCTCAAATAAGACCTTTTGTCCTTGGCAAGTGTTTAATAATGATCAAGATGTATTGAATTTCTTGCAGTGTGTAGACTGATATGAGGGTCAAGAGATAGATTTTGGAGCTTTCATAGAAGAATAGGATGGAAAAGAAATAGTGTTTGGACGTGAAGTAATCTAGCTCAAGACTAATAAAATTCCTAGAGGTCTTGTGGCTTTGGAAAGGGTTTTTGATGGCCCTGATAAAAGTTCGGTTAAACAAAGTTCTACACATCTAGATGATTTTGAGAAAATAAATCTAGGAACTCAGAGTGTTCCAAAGAAGGTATAAATAGGAAAGAGAATGAGACCTCAAGTTAGGACAATGTTGATTGCATTATTGAGAAAATATAGGCATGCGTTTTCTTTTTCCTATGATGATTTGAAGGCATACAGAGAGGATTTGTTCCAGCATGAAATACCTCTCAAACTAGATGCAAAGCCTTTCAGATAGAAGCAAAGGTCCATAAACCCAACACTGGTGCCTAAAATGCAAGCAGAGCTAGCAAAGCTAAGAGAGGGTGGGATCATAAAGACAGTCAAGAATTCAACTTAGGTGTTAAATCTTGTGTCTATTAGAAAGAATAATGGTGATATCAGACTTTGTGTAGATTTTAGAAATTTGAATATATCATTGAATTAAAAGACAATTACCCATTGCCAAACATGGAAGCAATGCTATAGAAAGTCACTAGTTGTGAATTATTATCTACGATGGATGGCCTTTTAGGATACAACCAGGTAAAGGTTAAGGAGTTTGAACAGTTCAAGACAAAATTTACAACTCCTTGGGGTACCTACGTTTATGTCAGAATACCTTTTGGCTTGACTAATGTTGGTGCTACATTTCAGAGAGCTATAGATGTAGCCTTCTTTGATCTGATTGATGTCATCATGGTAGTATATAAGGATGATTTAACATCTTTTTCCAAGAAGGAAGAGGATCATTGTATGCACCTAGAAAAGATCTTTATCAGAGCCTTAGAGTATGGAATATCTCTCAATCCAAAAATGTGTGCTTTTGGAGTCACTAAAGGGAAGTTACTGGGACATATTGTGTCCAAGGATGGGGTACAGATTGACCCTGAAAGAGTAGATGCCATTGATATGATACCACAACCAAGAAATGTCAAAGGTATTCAGTCATTCTTTGGACAAGTTAATTTCTTGAGGAGATTTGTGACAAATTTTGCTGAGATTACAAGGCCTATCTCTAAAATGTTGAAGAAAGGAGAAATGATATCTTAGAGTGAGGAGCCATGTAAAGCATTTAAAGGTATAAAACATGCCATCACGAAAGTTCCTATGTTGAAGTCTCCAGATCTCTCAAAGCCATTCTAGCTCATTTATTTTTCTTATTTTCATACAATTGTTGCATTCCTATTACAAAAGAATGAGGAAGGCTATGAGCAGCCTATTGCTTTCTTTAGCAAGTCATTACAAGAAGCTAAACTAAAATATAATATAGCTGAAAAGTAAGCATATGCTTTGGTAAAGACAGTAAAAAATTTCAGACCATATTTGATTGGTGTAAACATTGTTGCCTTTGTCCCAAATGCTGCTATGAAAGATATTTTTACACAGCAAGAGGTTACTAGAAGGAGGTGTAGATAGATAAATAGGATTCAGAAATTCAACATTGATGTGCAGATCACTAAATTGGTGAGAGGGCAAGGACTAGCCAAGTTGATGACAAAGGCAAATTTGGAGGCAAATCAGGTAAACAATGTTGAATATGTTTATGTATCTCCTATTTGTGATATACAGACTGCAGGGTGGTATAAAAATATGGTATATTACCTGCAAAATATGGCATGCCCTAAAGGAATGAATGATAATCATTAGAGAACATTAAAGTTGTAGGTTGTGAAGTATGTCAATTGAAAATGAGTTATGGTGGAGAAAAATTGATGGAGTATTGTTGAAATGCATTGATGGAAATCAAGCTCAGGAGATTTTAACTAAAATGCATAGTGGTGTTTGTGGTGGTCACTACATGGCCAAAACAACTGCCCATAAGGTTTTAAGGGTAGATTTTGGTGGCCCACATTGTTCAAAGATGCACATAGACTAGTGAAAACATGTGATGCTTGTCAAAGATCTTTCAAGGAAGCTGAAATTCTCAAGAAATCTGCCTGTCAGACTAGTCACAGTGTAGACACCTTTTCAACAATGGGGGATTGATTTTATTGGAGAGATTGCAAAACAATCTAGTGGAGAACACTCTTGGATTTTGGTAGCCACTGACTACTTTACAAAGTGGGTTGAAGCTATCCCTACAAGGCGGGCTACCAGCAAGGTACTGATTGATTTCTTGATGAATAATATTTTGATTAGATTTGGTGTCCCAGAGAAAATAGTATCTAAAAATGCTATGTGCTTTAGATCAGAAGAATTCTTAGATTTTTGTAATAAATATGGGATACATATTTCCTACTCAACCCCTTCTCATCCACAAGGGAATGGACAGGCTGAATCCAACAATAAAATTTTGATGAAGATCCTAAAAAGGGTGATAGAGAAAAACAAAAGAGCTTGGGATTCAAAACCAAGGTAGACCCTTTGGGTTGATAGGATGACAATCAAAAGGGCAACAAGACAGTCTCCTTTCTATGAGGCCTATTTATTTCACTCCCTTATTTTTCTTATTTCATAATTACAGTTGATGACATTTTGGCATTTGGGGACTATTGACCCTGATATGCAGATTCTCTAGACTATATTCCTTTACCTTGGTTAGCTATGTTTAGTGTGTTATGATTTGATTATATCTTGATTTTGATCCACTGATGATGATTAGACATGTGATATGCACTTTGATGATATTGGAGATGTTAGTTGTGAAATCTTTATATGGATTTACTATGCGATTTTGATCTGGAGATAGTATATAGAAATGTAATTATGAATCTTAATTATGATGTGATTTTTATAATGTTTAAATGAATTATGTGATAGTGTAAGTGTATGCATTTGCTTGCTTTGGCTATGATATATATATGTTGGATTAATCTATTTGTTCTAGTGCACAAGTGATTTTCCAGGCCACGAAAAATTGGAGATCGATCTCACACCTATGTGTTTCGCGTGTTAGACCGATCAATTCCCAAGAGGGACAAGGATCATGTGTGATTGTATGATGTTTTCGTAAATGTCTGCATTTTATTATTTGGCCTAGTTTCACCCTTTCTATTGTATTTAACTGATGTGTTGTAAAATATATGTTTTAATTTACACCACTTGGTGTCTTTTAATTTTAGTAGCCATTTTATGTGAATTTTTACCTCCTTAAGTGTTCACTAGGGGCTAAAATTAAACCTAGGTGGTACCCCTAGGGTCTAGGGCCCATTTGAGCATGCCAAACCCTAGGGTTACCTCTATCTAGTCACCTTAAGCTTAGGTTAAAGAAAAGTGACGAAAATTCAAATTAGATAAGTGTGGGAGATGAGTCATGCCTTAAAAGAAAACCCATCTACCTTTCCAAGGCATGGAATTCCACCACCTTGAAGACTTGGGGAGTCTTCAAGACCCCCAAGTGTGTGGAACCTTCCTCCAATGCTCTCAAACATGTGTGAGATCATCTTGGAGTGAAGGGGATCTCTTTGGAGAATAAGGTGATGACATGTGTCATCCCTTATCCTCTTGGAGCCCATGTGGTGAGATGCCACCTCTCCACTCTTGCTCTCACACATGTGTGAGAGCACATGTGGAGAGGGTGAGGTTTGAAAGGATGGGAGGGTGACACATGTCACCCTCACATTCCCTTTCCCTTGCAAGTGGGATGGGAAGAGGAAGGATAAGGTGACATGTGTCACCTTCTCATTCCTCAAGGCCTTGGAATGAGGCCTATTTTAATTCCTCTTTGAGAAGGGAATTGCTTAATTTTTCTATATTTGGAGGGATTTTGGAGGATTGGAGGCTTGGAGAAAGATTGTGGGCTCTTCTTCAACTTGCATCCATTGTTGGGCTCTTAAGGTAAGCCTCATGGCATTTTAGCCTTCCTTATGCTTTGTTAAATTTTGGTTGTGTGCTTGAAATGATTTGGTGTGTTTGTTTCTTCTTTGTTGTGGGGTTTTTGGGTGTTTTGGGATGAGACTACAAACTTTGGTGTGTCCATCCATGTGTGTGGTGGGGGAGGAGTGAACCTCCTTGAGGTCACCCTCCTGGTATTGGTATTTTGTGGCCTTGAGGGCAAGATATTGGAGTATGGAGTATTTTTGTTGGCATGAGTGCCATGGTGAGATTCATATATTCATGGAGTTATCGTCTTGGGCTTTAGGCCTTATTTTTGTGTTGAGACTTTGGGATTTTTGTGGAGTGATCTTCTTGAGTCAAGTGATGTCCACTCCCCTACCCCTTTGAATCTATTTCTATGGATTTTGTGATGTGTAAACCTTATGGGTGTTCTTCATGATTTGTGTGGTTTGCTTATTGTTGTGTTGTGGTATGAGACCCATGTGAAGATCAACCTCCCAACTCGGGGATGACCCACTTGCAGGTCTATGGAAGGGAGGAGAGCATTTTTGGTGGCTTGGTTGTCCCTCCTTTGTTGTATTTTCTTGCAGTTTGTTTGATGATCTTTGGAGCTTGGGTGGAGTCTAAATTTGGTTGTGTTGTAATGCTATTTTGACTACTTGAGAGCCATGGGCAAATGGATGACCTATTGGTTGTTGGGAAAAAAAGAAAAAGAGAAAGAACACTCTCTTATTATGTATTGTTTAAATGATTTTAATGATTATACTTCATCTTGTTGTAGTTGTAAAAATACATTATGTTGCTGGTTTCATTATTGATGTGAGAAGTTTTAGTTTGAGTGTGAATAAAAGTCATTGAAATATATTATTCAGTTGCTTGTTTCTAAAAGAAAAGATAAGAAAATGATATGTTGCTATTTAAAAATGATTGTTTGCACAAAAAAGAAAATGTACAGTTGCTATTTTTTTTACTTCAATAAAAAAGAGAGCTTAGAAATGATTTCTGCAGTTTTAATTCAAAAAAAATTTATATAGTTGCTGGGAAAGAAAAGGAAATAAAAAAAAGATTTCTGTATCTTACTTATGAATAAAATAATATAGATATCCATGAAATTTAATTCTGTCTATATCTTTTAATTGAAATTGTTGGTTACATCGAGAGGCGTTCTACACTCACAGCAAGGGCTGAAAGATTCAGATTCCCATAAATAATTAAGATTCAGATTCTCAAGTAAACAAAATTCATAAAATGTGTAAATAAATAAATTCGTGGAAGCCAAATGGATAGAAAAATAGAAAAACTTGGGCAGTTATGGAGTGAAATCTTTATGACATTAAACAAAAAATAAATAAATTCATGGAAGCCAAATGGATAGAAAAATGGAAAAACTTGAGTAGTTATGGAGTGAAATCTTTATTACGTTTGAAGAATATGAAAAGTCTCGCAGCATAGTCTCTTTAAATTAACTCATGTGAGCATATCAAATATTCTAACGACAAGTAATTTATAAATTCCAAGGAAGATATCTCTCGGCGTATTGTAGATATATTTTTTTAAATATAAATATACTAGTTATATTGTTACAGTAGAAATACTTTACCAGTCTGCTTAAATGGTGTAGATTTAGATATATACATGTGTAAATATATATATATATCCATTGTGCATATATAAATATATGTATATATTGTTGTGATGAAATATTGTCCTCCTTTTATACTGTTTCTATATGTTTTAAAGACCTTTTCTATATGGTTCTACAAAGACTTCACATACATTATCTCTATTTTATGTTGTTTCATATATATACTTTCCAAAGACTTGGATCCTATGCTGATAAATGAACTCAGGTGGTTATATTATCAAATGGATGATTTGAATTATTAATATGCATGAAAAATAGATAGGATTTCATAAGTTTATTATAAGAGGTTGTTTTGTATATATATGTTGGAATGATTAACCCTGTGTAGCCAGAGAAAGAATCCAAGGATGAGTAATTGCAACAGAATGTAGAACAGAGGAATCAATGATGATGCGGTCCAAGTGCCAGACCTAGCGATCAGAGGATACAAATGTGGTCATCATGGGAGAACAAACGCAGAGGAGAAAGAAGACTTTTTATAGGAATCTCACCAGAGTTTATGAATCTTATTTATGAGTTGTTATGGTTAGAATTTTTGTTTGGATAGAACTCTATTTCCTTTGTTCTAGTTAATAAGTTGATCTCAAAAAAAATATCCTGATGTCTAGGAATGAATTGATGATCACAATTAGTTAGAAGGTTGAATAAGACTCTCCCATCTTTATATAGGGGAGGAGTTCGTTGATTAGGTGGTTGTTATGTTTTACTTTCAAAATAGCTATTACTTTGTTACAGTTATCAATCATTTCCAGACATGTGATAATTTTAAATAAAATCTGAGGAAGATTTTACCCTTGATATGATTTGAATTCAACTGTATGTTATGGGATGTGTGAAGATCTAAAGTAGATTTAATCTCCAAAAAAAGTGAGATAGTTCCCTGCGCTGGCCACTCAAGTTACTAACTCTCACTTTGCATGTTTTCTTATTTATTTCTGCATTCTTAGTTAATCTATTTCATTCTATCTTATGTGTTATACTGTGAAGCAAGTAAGAACTATTGATTGATATTTCCAGTAATTGTGATTCATGAGTAGAGTGCATGTTTTTAATCCTCTGGAGGTTAGTGTTAGCCTTTTTATCATTTTTGATTTGTTAGATTAAAACTATGATTTTCTGTTAAATACAGTTATCTTCAAATTTTGCTAAAGGCACTCGTAGCAACTGGAAGTTTAGATTGTTTTTGTTGTTTTACATTTCTGTTTACTGTTTTACATTCCTATGCAATCTAGTAAGTAGGACTGGGTAAAATAAGAATTGTACAAGATTAGCTTAGAGTAGAAATAAGTTTTGAAGGCATAGATATTGCAGGCATCATCAATTTAGGAATGTAATGATAGTGGACTATTTAGTTAGGCTAAAACCCTAAATTTTATTTAAGTCTACAACATATTAGTTTTCCTCTACATTTTTGGTGCCATTGCCGGGGATGGTGCTATCTTCATAATCTCATTTGTTAGATTTCACATGCTTTTATAAGTTAAATCTTGATTGCATAAATTCATTTTTCAAGAAACACCAGGCATTCTACTAACATTGTGCATGACCACTGAAACATAAATCTTAATTTACTGTATGCGGAGGCAAAGATATACTTGAGGTGGATTCCTCCCATCAACTTCTTAGAACAATGAGGGCACAAATAATTTCAACAACTACACAATAGGAAGTGCTGAAGGAGAGTTTCCTTTTTTCATCTTCATCAACACCTCCTACATCTCCATCAGCTTCCTCTACTACCACAGAGGGAACTTTTAGAACCATGGCAGATGCAGTAGAAGATCCTCTAGGACAAGCTACATTCGAATTCCCTATACCAGACCTAGCACGGGTAGCTACTCTAAAAAATATACCACCATCTGCATTGCCTATTTTCTATGGTTTGGTGACTGAAGAAACTGACACTTTCCTATTCGAGTTTGATGTTCTATGTAGGAGTTATGATTATACCATTGATCCTTACAAACTCAAGCTATTCCCTGCTACCCTAAAAGATGCTGCTTTAAGATGGTTTATGGGACTAGGGAGAGATGCCATTCCAGATTGGGATACCATGAAGACAAAATTCATGGCAAAATACAAACACTATTGCAAAGGACATGATAGGAGGAAATATGACATCTTTAGGATGTCACAGAAGGACGATGAGCCATTAGAGGACTATGTGGAGACATTCCAATTTGCCTTGAAGAAAAACCCTTAGAATAGGTTGTCCAAAGAATCATTGAAGCTGGTCTTTTTAAGAGGAGTCAATGATGACTGCATGGATGCCCTAAATCTCATTGGGACAGGGGATATTTCCCAACTACCCTTTGAAGATATTTGTACAGCTTGCAAAAACTACTCTAGGACTTTTTCTAGAAAACCTAGAGGAGAAAGAGTAGCCATTGCAGGCAAAGCAACTAATGGAGTTTCTCAGGTGGAAATTAGTAACTTGCTGATGAATATGAAAGAAGATATCATTAGCCACATGGCTACACAGTTGGACACTCTTTACATCAAGAAGAAACAAGAAGAGGTAGATGCAATGCTCACTAAATATTGCCCTAGCTGCAGACAAAGGAAAGCCAATTGCAAATGTAAGAGGGTGGCTAGTATCCAACAAGAAAGGATTGAGAGACTAGAGTTATAGCAATTCGAAGGAGAGGACGGGCAATTATTCTGCATTGCTCAAAGAAGACCATGGCAACAAAGAGAAGGTATGCCTCTTGATCCACTTAATTTTAATCCTCCCTTTCCTACTACCAATCATAACTTCTCTACTTGGAATACTCAACCATGGTCTGGTAACCCAAATGCATGGAAAAACCCACAATGGTAAAATCCCCAATGGCCTACTCCACAAGCTGGTTGGAACCAACAACAACCTAACCCATAGCAACAGCAAAATTTCTAGGGACCTAACTATAATCTTTAGTGGCCTACTCAACAACAACAATGGCAGCAAAATATACAATTTCAGCAACCTATGATTCCATCTCAGCCACAACAGCCAGCCATCATGCCTCCACCTCAAAATCCATCTCCTAGACCTACCCAAATCCTTGCCCAACCTGCACCTAACCCTAACAACAAGCTTGTTCACCAGGCTTATACTAACAAGGTGATGTAATATCCCACCTATGGGGTGGAAGTGAGTAATGTTCATCTGAGATCAGGGAAATAACTTGTAGGACCTATCTCCCCAAATTATTGAGCTTAAAGATGAAGAGCCCATCGAAGAGACCCTAGATAAACAACCCTTGGAACCTGAATCAAACCAAGATGCCCAACCTATCTTGCAGCAGAAGTGTCCTCCTTTCCCTGAACGTTTGGCCATGCAAAAGCAACTAGCTCAAGTTGATATTGCCCTTCTCAGCTAACTAAAGGATATCAACATCAAGATTCCCTTAATCCAAGCCATCAAGGATATCCCCATCTATACCAAAACTATTAGGGATCTTTGCACAAAGAAGCCAAGAAGGAAGAGAACAAACCCCCAGACAGTGCATGTATTAGGTAATCTTGCAGACATCATGTTGGGTAATATAACTGTTCCAAAATATACAGACCCAGGAAGTCTAGTGGTGGATGTCAAGATCAACATAACTCTGATTAAGAACACTCTAATAGATTTAGGTGCTTCTATTAACGTCATGACCAAGGAAATAGTGCATAAACTCCAACTGAACAATCTTAGGCCTACCAAGATAGTTCTTCAATTAGCTGATAGGTCCATAGTCAAACTTAAGGGAGTCATAGAGGATTTGGTCATTACATTAGACTCTTGGGAGTATCCAGTTGATTTCATAGTTTTGTAGCCCAAAGTTAATCTAGCTAGTTATCCTCTTATACTAGGTAGACCATGGCTTGCCACTGCTGATGCATTTATAGGTTGTAGGTCTGGTAACATGATCATCTCTAATGGGATAGTGACCAAGAAATTGGTGTTGTATCCTCTAGCCCAACCATTCCATGAACTTGAGCAGACCATTTTGGCCTTTCTAGGAAGAAGAGGACACTTACTTCTTGCAAACATTAATGACTATTGAATGCAGCCCCTTGTTAGATGTTCTAGATGAAGATGAACTAATTGCTCATGTCCTTCATAATAACTGTGGAAGGCATCCACAGTAGCAAGATTGTCTATCTTGCTTGCAAGACCCTTTGAGTACCACAATACCAAGCAGTTCATTAGAAGAGGTGTCTCAAATATTTCATGCTTTATTGCCCCAACAATGCTTACCTGTGTTACCTAGCCTTGATTTGTCTTCCATGCAAGAACTGTCCAAACAACTAGAAGTCAGACTAGGAAAGATGTTGAATATTAATAATGCCTTGACTGATGAACAACAACACTCCTTGCATGGAGTTTTAAATGCACACTCAGCAGCATTTGCATGGGACTATAATGATATGAAAGGTATTGATCCTACTTTATGCATGCATAAGATATACATAGATGATGGATACAGGCCCATCAGGCAACAACAGAGGCGCGTGAATCCAGCCCTCGGGGAAATTGTTAAAACTGAGCTACAAAAACTTTTGGATGCAGACTTCATATACCCCATTTCATATAGTGAATGGCTTTCACCATTGGTTATAGTTCCAAAGAAAGGAGGAAAGTGGAGGGTTTGTGTTGATTACAGAGAATTGAATACTGCTACTAGGAAAGATCACTTTCCATTGCCCTTCATTGACCAAGTTCTTGAATCACTAGCAGGCAAGAAATATTTTTCTTTCCTTAATAGTTTTAGTGGATATAATCAAATTAAACTTGCTCCAAAAGATCAAGATAAGACAACATTTACCTACCCTTGGGGAACATATGCCTACTCTGTCTTGCCCTTTGGCTTGTGCAACACTCCAACTACTTTTCAAAGAGCGGTTTTAAGCATTTTCTCTAATTTTGCACATGACAGTATGGAGATTTATATGGATGACTTCACCACATATGGTGACACATATGATGAAGGTCTACACAACTTGGAGAAGGTATTGAAAAGATGTACAGATCACAATCTCTCTTTGAGTAATGAAAAATATTTCCTTATGATGACACAAGGAATAAGTTTGGGGCACTTTATCTCAAGTGCTGGAATACAAGTGGATCCAAAGAAAATTGAAGTTATTTCCACCCTACCTATTCCATAGAAGCAGAAAGATGTCAGGAGTTTCCTAGGACATGTAGGTTACTATAGAAGGTTCATTCAAGATTTTAGCAAAATTGCTACACCTCTATTTACTCTGTTAACCAAAGATAGTGAATTTGAATGGACATCGGATTGTCAGGCTTCTTTGAAAAGTTGAAAGCCTCCTTGACACAAGCTCTTGTACTTAGAGGACCAAATTGGACCTTACCTTTTCACATCCATACTGATGCATTAGATTTTGCAATTGGTGCAGTTTTGGGCCAACAAGAAGGATCAAAGCAATATGCTATTTATTATGTCAGTAAGAATTTGCAAGGAGCTGAATTGAATTATACAGTGACAGAGAAAGAAATGTTAGCAGTTGTTTATGCCATAAATAAGTTTAGGCACTACATAACTAGTTACAAAGTCTTCATCCATATGGATCATGCAGCCATCAGATACTTGATGGATAAATCCATAGTAGGTGGCAGACTTGTAAGGTGGTTATTGTTGTTGCAAGAGTTTGATATTACAATTGTTGACAAACTAGGAAAAGCCAATGTTGTTGCTGATTTTCTGTCTAGACTGCCTACAAATTCTTTAGATGGAGTGGTTGATGATTCTTTTCCTGATGAGCATTTATTTGGTCTCACTATATACACTCCATGGTATGCATATATAGCCAACTATTTAGTTACAAGGCAAATTCGAGGATATTTCTCTCCAAGGGAAAAGATGTTGCTGGTACATAAATGTTTCTCTTACTCTTGGATTTCTGGATTTCAATTTTATATTGGACCAGACAATATCATGTGAAGATGCATTAGGGAGGATGAAGTATTTGATATAATGAAGGCTTCTCATGATGAGCCTTGTGGAGGATATTTTACAGCTAAACGGATAGCCTTCAAAATCCTTACAATAGGTTATTACTGGCCAACACTTCACAAGGATGCTGTCAAGTACACTAGGAGTTGCGATCACTTCCAGTGAATGGGGAGGCCTACTAGGGCTAATGATATGACTTTACAACTATAGATCTCACTAGCTCCTTTTGACAAGTAGGGTTTAGATTTTGTGGGGCCAATATCTCCTTCATCCAACAACAAAGAATATATCCTGGTATGTACAGATTAATTAACTAAATGGGTAGAAGTGAAAGGATTACAATTTGCCAGAGATGGCAATGTGGCCAAATTCTTGTATAAAGATATTTTCACTAGGTATGGTGTTCCAAGAGAAATAGTAACTAACCAAGGACCACAGTTTACATCTGATTTAATAACAAAATTGGTTTTAGAATACCAGATCAAGCATAAGAAATCCACTCCCTACCATCCACAGGCTAATGGTCAGGTAGAAGTTACTAATAGGGAAATTGAAAACATCCTAACCAAGACAATGCAGCTTCATCGAAGAGATTGGGTTTCTAGGCTCCCTGAAGCTATTTGGGCATGTAGAACAACTTGGAAGACAACACAGGATTTACACCATATGAGTTGGTCTATGGCAAGACTGCAGTCTTGCCTATTGAATTTGAACATAAAACCCTAAGGACAAAAATGGACCTAGGAATGGATCTGACCACTACACAACAAGAAATGCTACAACATTTGAATGCCTTGGATGAAATGAGACTAGAAGCCATTCATCATACAGAGATAATACAAAAGTAAAGGGCAAAATGACATGATAAATATATCAAAACAAAGGAATTCACTATAGGAGACTGGGCACTACTTTATGATTCAAGGTATAAGGACTTCAAGGGCAAGTACATTGGTTAGGACCATATGAAATCCAACAATTTTTTCCTAATGGTATAGTTCAACTGCAAACTATTGATGAAGTTCAGTTTTCACTATTGGTCAATGGGCATAGGCTGAAATTGTACAAGAAGCCACTCTAGAGAGATGACTTTCTGGTATCTCTATCTGCTCAGTATTCTCCTCCTGATATTCCTACTCCAGATGCTGTGACACCAGAAGATGTTGATTCTGTTGCAAGTATGGGCCTAACTAGTATTGTCATTGATGTCAACATACTCATGTTGAATTAATGAGAAGGATTAGATTAGCTATGTGCTGAGGATATTGAGAAAATCAGTCTCAATCAGGAACAGTGATGACAAGAAGGTAAAAGTCCTTAATAGGTTGAGGATCAGAGGATGCGGTTTAAAGGGTTTGTAGATATAAGTCTTGAGATGCTCTAGTCAAGTTTTCAGAGGTCCGCATGAAGATTTGAAGAAGTTATGGTCACTCAAGTAGAACCGGTTCCGACAGGTGTTCAGAGGCGATAGAGTGCCACAGATAGGTCCGGTGAGATCTGGAATTTCATTATCCCATTCTGTGGATTTGAGGGAGTGTTGAGGATGTTCCTGTGAAGTATCAACTAGATTGGTTCGTGGGTTGAAGGTCCGGAAGAGCCTATTCATTTGTGATAGTGATGACAGACTGTGTTCTTGAAGCTCTGGATGAAGGAGAAAAGAATTCCAGTAGGATGATGAAGTGCGGATGTTCTTGGTGATTCAAGGAAGGTTATGATGATCATTGGATCATGTCCAATTCATGTTGGTGGTCCCCATTGAAGTTAGAGTTTGCATTTGAAGAATAACCAAGGATATTGGTGTTCTTCTTGAGACTGGCTGACTGGATGTATTACACGTCATGCGGATGTTCTTGTAGGTGTTTGTTGACTTAGATGATTGTTCCTAAGTTGATGCCTTGTATAAATAAGGGATTGTGAAGTCATTTTGAAGTGTGTCTTTTGGTGATGACTGTGTGGTAGCGAAGAGAAGTGCGAAAGGCAAAACATAAGTATTGAGCTTAAATGGAACTGATTCAAGCATGCTGAAGATGCTATTCTCTAGTTCATAAAGGTGATACTTATTCTTTTGTAGATAGTGTGTCTCTTGTAGGCAGTGAGCCTCTTGTGAGCAGTGTGCTCAGGCAGTGAGCCCTAATTGGCATGTGCCATTTTGTTCTTTCTATTCTTCTAATAGAGAATACATTCTTGGGTTAATCACCCCGTGGTTTTTCCCTTAACCAGGTTTTCCACGTCAAAATCTTGGTGTCTTATGTGTTGATATGTTTCTTCTTTTGAGTTGAATGCATTATGGTTCATGATTAATATTCTTCTTATCACTAAAGAAGATTTAAGTGTTTTAATTGAGAAAGTTTCACACAACTGATTCACCCCCCCTCTCAGTTGTGTGCCCTAAGTCTAACAATTGGTATCAGAGCTAAGTTCATCTAAAAAGAGCTTAACCGCTTGAGGAGATCCAGGATGTCGTCATACAAGAAGGATAGTCTGAAGTTTGATGGAACCAACTTTTCTCTTTGGAAAGGTTGCATGAAATGTCACTTACAGTGTATGGGAATGGCGTACTGGTCCATGGTCACCAAAGCGTATGTACCTCCACAGGGTGGTTTGACAACCCTAAATGAAATCACATATGCTGAAAATAATCTGCGAACCAAAGAGGCTCTTCTAAGCACATTAACTAACTCAGAGCTCTCAAATGTTATTGACCTACCAACTACCTATGAGATCTAGATTAAATTGGAACTTCTGCATGAAGGAGACGAGTATGTTAAATGTGCAAGGTTATAGAGTCTAAAAGGGAAATTTGAAAAACTGAAGATGAGAGATGATGAAAATATTACCACTTTTATGCCAAGAGTGAATGAGCTGGTTTGTGGAATTAGAAATTCTAGTGGAGTCTTGGATGAAAATGAGATTGTTGGTAAAATTCTCAGATCCCTTCCTGCCTCTTACAAAATCAAGGTTGCTACCATTGATGAATTCAGAGCCCATACAACTATCACAAGAGACCAATTGGCTGGCAAACTAGCTGCTTTTGAAATGACTGAATTTGGAGATGATCCCCCCAAAATTGAATCTGCATTCAAAGCCAGTGCCTCTGTGAAAGGTAAACAAGGATTTGATCTCGGAGAGAACTCATCAAGGAAATTGTCATGGTATGAAAAAACAAGAAAAGACCTGGAAGAAGAAGAAGTAGAAACTGCTCAACTTGAAGCCCTCATTGCAAAGAGACTACCAAGAGGATCCGGTAAGTATGAAGGAAAATTGCCTTTTAAGTGGTTTAATTGCAATAAGATTGGTCATTTTGCCTCAAGATGTTTGGAAAGATTTTCAAAGCCAAATCCTAACAGATCAAGGTTCCAAAAGAACTATTACTATGTTCATGAAGAAGATGATAATGAAGGAGTAACAGATGATGAATCAGACACAGGAAACAAATCTAGAAGTGAATGGGTTTTTATTACCATCAAGGAAGAAGAACCAATATCCTCTATATCTATCAATCATAAAGTTGTAGAAAGAGCTCTGGCTGCCCAAGTTGAAGAAAAGAATGATTGGGTCATTGACAGTGGTTGCTCTCACCACATGATAGGTGACAAGAACAAGTTCATAGATTTGGAAAGGTATGAAGGAGGAGTGGTGAAGTTTGGTGATAATTCTGCTGGTAGAATCAGAGGAAGAGGAACTATTTCTTTTGATGGAAGAAACAAAACTAGTAATGTACTGTATGTTGAAGGTGTTAGTGCCTGAATTGACTGGTAGTTTTTGAGCAATTTTCATTCAGGCACTCTCCCTAAGTATCCAAAAAAATGCTCTAAGTGTTGGACCTCCTCAGCATTATTCAGCTGCATCATCATATTTTCTTGAGGAGGAGGTCATCATCATCATCTTTGTTTCGAGGAGGGTCAACATCATCATGTTCTTCGTCGACCGGTTTCTCATCGTCATCATCATATTTCGCTGTCGGGTGATGTTTGGGTTTTATCCTGATGATGCTGACGAGCTACAGTGCGCCCTGATCTGTTTGCGAGGGTGATTTTTCAAAGTCTCCGGTGATCTTCCAATTATCACCTTGCCCAGACATGATGATGATGTTGCCCCGTTATTCTGAAGGGGTTATTCTTTGAGTTGTTCGACCTGACTTGTTTTTTCCTAAGGGTCGTCGTCATCATCATCATATTTCCAGTTATCACCGTGTTGCTTGCGAGGGTCATCATATTTTCTGCCTTCATGATATTTCGCCGGGGTGATATTTCTATCATCGGGTGATCTTGGTTATGATCATCTTGATGATGTTGTTGAAGAGTTCTTAGTGCGACCCGATATTCACTGGGGTCATCATATTTTGAACGTCAGGATGATCTTAGTCAATATCATCCTGATGATGTTGTATCACTCTTGTTCGATTGTTTTGTCATCCTGATGATGCTGACGTCATCCTTATATCAGGGTGCTATCTTTCTTTCTGCCTATCTGCATCATGATATTTCCGAAGGAGGGGGTGATATTTTCATATCACTCGAGTGTGTTTGTTCCAGCATCATGATGATGCTGATATCAAGGAGATATCCGCCTGCCGGCTTTGTGCGCTATCTAGAGGGGGTGATCTTTTCGAGCATCATCATATTCATCTATCGCCCCGATCTTACAGAGGAGCTACAGTGCAACCTGATATTTGAACATCAGGAGGATATTTCCAAATATCCGATTGTCTTCCGAATATCATGATGATGTTAATATGATGATGACGTCATCAAGGTCCGGGGGGGGTCATATTTCTAACACTGATCATCTTATGATGATCCCCTGATATTTGTAAACATGATGATGACATCATCCGGATATGAGGAGGTGCGCAGTAGGCAGATATGATGATGACGTCAGTAGGATATGATGATGACGTCATCAGGATGTTCATCGGCCAGACTTTTGGTATAGGCTCAGCAGGAGGATGTTTCTCCGATGGATCAGGTTGTTCCGATGAAGGCAATTATCATGCAGGCTATATTGCGACATGATGATGACGTCAGGGTGATATTTCGGGCAACAGGATATCATGCTGCTGGAGGATGATGATGATGAAGTCTTATACTAGTGTCGTCAGGAGCAAAAGCGCCGACATGATATATGCTCATGACCTAGTATATAAAGTGTTAATGAGGTCATCGCGGGGTGCATGTGGGATAATGTTATCCTGCATTTTCGAAATATCATGATGATGCATCTCGGCGGGAAGTGGTTGCGATTAACTGTTTGATGTTCTTCCCGAGGCCGCGGGTTGGTGCGCCATCAATGGCGATTGTTGCAGAGGTATGGGCGATGGCGTGGGCTGATGTAGTACCTGATTGAAGACCTGGATCCCTAGGCAGCGGCGCAAGGCTCGAGAAATCTTCCTGTCTCCTCCCCTACCTGCTGCATTCAAGTTTGGGCGCCAATCTGATAATGTTTGAGCGCCATTTTCGTGATACTGTATATCTGGCGGGCTTTTTGGTCAACCTGGCAGTTAATGCTGAATACATCCTCCTGCTATATAATGCAGATGGTGTCATTCATTCAAGGTTGTTGAAAGTTGTGGGTTTTTGGCTCTGTAATCCAAAACCAGATGATCTGGTTGCTCTGTACAGCTTGATCTTGTGAGTTTATGTATCTCCTGTTGTAGGACTTGGCATGAATCCACTGGTTTCATGGTTGATCTTATATGAGTAATGCTATCTTAGCATGTGTTGTGTTAATTCTGTCTCCAGTATTGCATGTATTCTTCTTCTGGATCTGGATATTTGTGTGATGTTTAGATTCTAGAGCATAGAATTCCTATGTTGAATGTCTGATCTTTTAACCTCTGCTCAAGGGGCAGATTAAACTGTTTTCAGGTTGAACATTGGGAAGGGTATACTGCAGTAGGGATGCCATAAGTAGAGATAGCTCAACACTCTATATTGGGAGATATCTGTAAGGCAGATATCATGTGTATCCCCCTGAAATCTAGTTTTAGCTATTTATGCTGATCATTCACAGGTGTATGTCTACCGACTCCAAGCCCTGGATAGGCACCAGTCATGCTGTGTTCTTGTGTTATACACCATGTCCAGCTTTGCATCCAAATTCATACTAAAACATTTCATACCTCCACCTGTTAGTTGTAGGAGTAGGATTAGGAACCCCCTGCATACTCTCATACTCAACCAGACATCATGTCCAAGAATGTTGCCAGCCTTGTGATCTATCATGCAGATCTTGGTCCATACATGAGAGTATTCTGCCTGTTGTTGTCAAGTTAGATCTTTCTATCTTTGAGCTAGTCAAGGTTACATCTTGAGTTATAGGGATACCCCCCTTGGTGCGGCAGAACCAGAAGTGAAGGGGAGGAGCTCACGCAACCTCCTGTATTCAGTTGGCCTGAATCTGCCTGTGCATTAGAAGTGGCAAACCCTAATGCTGATTCAGAAGAAATGTCAACAGAAGGTTTGAAGTACAATCTTCTCAGTGTTGGATAGTCGGTGGACAAAGGCTATGATCTCTGATTCAAGGATGGAAAATGCAAAATCTTTGAAAGATCCAAAACAGAGATTGCATCCAGTACTCAAACTAAAGGTAATATCTTCCACTTGGTTGGTGCTAATAAAAGATGCTTATTTGTTCAAGTTGATCAAAGTTGGTTATGGTATAGAAGGATGTGTCATGCGAATTTTGATAATATCATCAAGATAAGCAATACTCAGGCTGTAAGAGATCTTCCAAAATTGGTGAAACCTACTAACAGCTTGTGCAAGGAATGTCAGTTGGGTAAGTTGAGCAGAGTCGCATTCAAAAGCAAGGAACTGTCTTCTACTGGATTATTGGACTTAGTTCACACTGATCTTTGTGGTCCAGCAAGAACCAGAAGTATTCAAGGTGATAGATACTTCATGCTGCTAATAGATGACTATTCTTGGATGATGTGGGTAACCTTTCTAAAGGAGAAATCAGAAGCTCTTGAGAAATTCAAAATATTCAAGGATATGGTAGAGAATGAAACGAGAATAAAGTTAAAATGTCTGAGGTCTGATAGAGGTGGAGAATTCACATCCGGTGATTTCATATAATTCTGTGAGAAACATGGAATTAAGAGACAATTATTTGCTCTTAGGACTCCACAGCAGAATGGAGTAGTGGAGAGAAAGAACCGAACCATCCAGGAAGCATCTAGGACTATGATGATGGAAGCAAATGTTCCTCAGATCTATTGGAGAGAAGCTGTCAGCACTGCAGCCTATACTCTTAATCGAGTTCAAATCAGAAGCAATACTGGTAAGACCCCTTATGAACTCTGGTTTGGCATTACTCCTACTGTAAGATATTTTAGAGTCTTTGGTAGCAAATGTTGCATCAAAAGAGATGAAGATTTAGGTAAGTTTGATACTAGAAGTGATGAAGGAATATTCTTGGGTTACTCTACTCAAAGCAAAGCATACCGGTGTTATAACAAGAGACTAAGAAAGATGATAGAAAGTACAAATGTAAAGGTTGATGAGGGAATAGAGAAACCCTCAAGGTTTTATGAATATGATGAAGATGATCAGAATGGTGTTCTAGTTCAAGGAGCTCAATCCTCTTTTAAAAATCAGATTCAGACTGATCTGGTAAATCAGGAAGAAGAGATAGGTCTAAATGAGCCTGATCAAGAAGCAGAAGTGTAAGAAACTCCCAAAGTTCCAAGGTATGTAAGATTGAACCACTCTGAAGATCAGATCATAGGTGACAAAAGCAAAGGTGTGCAAACTAGAAGGAAAATTGCTCAAAATTCAAATGAATATTGTCTGATTTCAAAGAAGAAACCTTTGCTCCGGTGGCAAGAATTGAAGCAGTCAGATTATTTCTTGCATTTGCTGCCTTCAAGGATTTCAAGGTGTATCAGATGGATGTCAAATTTTCTTTCCTGAATGGTGACTTAGAAGAAGAAGTGTACATTGAACAACCAGATGGATTTCAATTATCTAAGCATGGTGATATGGTCTACAAATTAAAGAAGGCACTGTATGGACTAAAGCAAGCCCCAAGAGCATGGTATGAAAGACTGGACGAACATCTTTTGAAGATTGGTTTCAACAAAGGTACTGCTGATAGTAACCTGTATTACAAAATTGATCATGAAAACATCTTGATTGTTGAAGTATTTGTTGATGATATCATGTTTGGAGGAAGAGATAGTATGTGTAAAACCTTTGCAAATCAAATGAAAAGTGAGTTTGAGATGTCAATGCTCGATGAAATAAATTTCTTCTTGGGTCTGCAATTTACTCTGACAAAGAAAGGAATCTTTATTTCTCAAACCAAATATGTGAAAGAATTGTTGAGGAAATTTGGAATGGAAGATTCAAAGCCAATGAACACTTCCATGGCAACCAGATGTAAGTTGAGCAAAGATGATGACTCCCCTAAGACAGATCAGACAAAGTACAGATCAATGATTGGAGGATTATTGTATCTCACTCAAACTAGACTAGACATAATGCAGGCTATTGGTCTTGTGGCGAGATTCCAGGTTGATCCCAGAGAATCCCATGTCATGGCAATCAAAAGGATTTTTAGGTACCTAAAAGGAACAGTTGAGTATGGTTTGTGGTATCCTAGAGATCATAATTTTTCTCTTCATGCATATACAGATGCAGATTGAGCAGGAGATGTGGATGACAGGAAGAGTACTAGTGGTGGAGCATTCTTTTTGGGGAAAAGATTGGTTTCTTGGCTAAGCAAGAAACAAGAGGTAATATCCCTGTGTACAACTGAAGTAGAATACATTGCAGCAGCAGGTAGTTGCACTCAAGTTTTGTCGATGAAGTAGATGCTAAGAGATATTAAAGTAGAATATGAGGAGCCTATCACAATTTTCTGTGATAATTCAAGTGCAATAAATATTTCTAAGAATCCGGTGTTGCATTCTAAGACTAAGCATATATCTATCAAGTTTCACTTTCTAAGAGAGCAAGTGAACAAGGATGAAGTCAGATTGGAGTATGTGCCCTCCAAGGATCAGATTGCAGATATTTTTACTAAACCTCTTCCCAAGGACTCTTTTGAGTATCTCAGGGAGAAGTTAGGGGTTATTGCCCCTCCGGTGATGAACTAGGATGCACTGATGTGCATCAATCCGGTGGATATCACAGTCATATTTTGTGATCTGGATTGATGATAAGGGAGCTATTACTCAGGGGGAGCAGCTAGTATGTTATGAAGTAATGGAGTTGCAAGTATGAGCCCTTTGCCATTGATGTCAAAGGGGGAGAGAAGACATGTGAAAAACAAGTGTTTGCTGATCAAAGGGGGAGCAATAAAGGAAGAGAAGACATGTGAATAGTTGTTGCTGTTAGGGAGAGTTGTGATATTAAGGAGAAGTTCTTGTCTTGATGGTTTTTCACATCATATGTTGCCATCATTGACAAAGGGGGAGATTGTTGCAAGTATGGGCCTAACTAGTGTTGTCATTGATGTCAACATACTCATGTTGCATTAATGAGAAGGATTAGATTAGTTGTGTGCTGAGGATATTAAGAAAATTAGTCTCAATCAGGTACAGTGAAGAACAGTGATGACAAGAAGGTAAAAGTCCTCAATAGGTTGAGGATTAGAGGATGCGGTTTAAAGGGTTTGTAGATATAAGTCTTGAGATGCTCCAGTCAAGTTTTCAGAGGTCCGCATGAAGATCTAAAGAAGTTATGGTCGCTCAAGTTGAACCAGTTCTGGCAGGTGTTCAGAGGTGACAAAGTGCCACAGATAGGTCCGGTGAGATCCAAAATTCCATTATCCCGTTCTACAGATTTGAGGGAGTGTTGAGGATGTTCTTGTGAAGTGTCAACTAGATTGGTTTGTGGGTTGAAGGTCTGGAAGAGCCTATTCATTTGTGACAGTGATGACAGACTGTGTTCTTGAAGCTCTGGATGAAGGAGAGAAGAATTCCAGTAGGATGATAAAGTGCAGATGTTCTTGGTGATTCAGGGAAGGTTATGATGATCGTTGGATCATGTCCAGTTCATGTTGGTGGTCTGCATTGAAGTTAGAGTTTGCATTTGAAGAATAACCACGGATATTGGTGTTCTTCTTGAGACTGGCCGACTGGATGTATTACACGTCTTGCGTATGTTCTTGTAGGTGTCTGTCGACTTAGATGATTGTTCCTAAGTCGATGCCTTGTATAAATAAGGGATTGTGAAGTCATTTTGAAGTGTGTCTTGTGGTGTTTAGTGTGTGGTAGTGAAGAGAAGTGTGAAAGGTAGAACAAAAGTATTGAGATTAAATGGAACTGATTCAAGCATGCTAAAGATGCTATTCTCCAGTTCATAAAGGTGATACTTATTCTTTTGTAGATAGTGTGTCTCTTGTAGGCAGTGAGCCTCTTGTGAGCAGTGTGCTCGGGCAATGAGCCCTAATTGGCATGTGCCATTTTGTTCTTTCTATTCTTCTAATAGAGAATACATTTTTGGGTTAATCACCCCATGGTTTTTCCCTTAACCGGGTTTTCCATGTCAAAATCTTGGTGTCTTATGTGTTGATATGTTTCTTCTTTTGAGTTGAATGCATTATGGTTCATGATTAATATTCTACTAATCACTAAAAAAGATTTAAGTGTTTTAATTGAGAAAGTTTCACACAACTGATTCACCCCCCCTCTCAGTTGTGTGCCCTAAGTATAACAGATTCAGATGTTGTAACCCCAAATAATGCACATTTCGATGTTGCTACACCAACAATGTCCAGTGATGTAGAGGTTAAGTTGTAATACTCAATCCCTGTTGCTGAAAATTAAATTTCTTTATTTTTCTCACATGCACACACTGCACGGTTTCCATGGTTACACCTTGATATCTCCGCCGGGACCTATTTTTTACTTCTTCAGTCAGGACCTAACTCAGCTGGGACCTATTATATTTATTAGATTTAGGATAGACAACTGAGAGGGGGGGTTGAATCAGTTGTCCAAAACTTTCTTCCAATTAATCACTTAAATCCTTTACTTAATTTAGCAGTATAATGATAAATCAATCATGGAAACATAATACAATAATTCAAGAGCAGAAACACATTAACACATAAGACACCAAGATTTTTGACGTGGAAAACCCGATTAAGGGAAAAACCATGGGGTGACTAACCCAAGATTGTATTCTCTGTTAGAAGAATAGAAGGAACAAAATGGCACATGCCTATTAGGGCTCACTGCCGGAGCACATTGCTCACAAGAGGCCCACTGCCTACAAGAGACACATTGTCTACAAAATAATAAGTATTACATACTTGAACTGAAGAATAGCATCTTTACCATGCTTGAGTCAGTTCCATTTAAGATGAATATTTCTGCTCTACCTTTTTGCTCTGCTCCTCTTTACCACACTCTCATCTTCACAAGATACTTTTGAAATGACTTTACAACTCCTTATTTATATAGGACATCAACTTAGGGATAATCATCCAAGTCGGCATACATTACAGAGAAAATACATAAATACAACATAACTAATTACAAAAAGTCTTCACGCGGATCAACACACTGTCAGCCACAAAGATCTGAGACTTCAATCTACCTTTAGGAACACACCATTCTCCATAGAACATCTCCAAGATCATCCTCAGGATGTGTAATTCATCCTGTCGGCTAGACTTGGGAAGAACATCATCATCCAAAAGTAATTCTTTAATTACGAGGTCAATCTTCAATGCAGACCATCAACATGAACTAGACACAATCCAAAGACCTCTACAAGCTTTCCTGAATCACCAGAAACATCCATACTACTTCTAATTACTGAAATCATTCTCTCCTTCATCTGGAACCTCAAGAACACAGTCTAACATCACTGTCATATTGAAAAAGATGCTTGTGGACCTCTAGACCACGAACCAATTCAGTTGTCAATTCACATGGACTTCCTAAACACTCCACCAAATCCGTAGAACAAGATATTGCATTTCTGGATCTTACCAGACCTATCTGTGTCACTCTGTTACCTCTGAACATCTGCCAGAACTAGTTTTGCTTAAGTGGCCATAACTTCTTCAGGTCTTCATGTGGACCTCTGAAATCTTTACTGGATCATCTTAAGACACATATCTACAAACCCTTTGATGCGCATCCTCTTATCTTTATCTTAGCTGGGATCTTTACCTCACTTTCTTCACTGTTCTTCTCTGTTCCTGATAGGGCTAATTTTCTCAGTATCCTCAGCACATAGCTCATCCAATCCTTATCATTAATGCAACAGGAGTATGTTGACATCAATGACAACACTGGTTAGGCCCATACTTGTAACAATCTCCCCCTTTGTCATTGATGGCAACATATGATGTGAAAAAACTATTTTAACCATCAAGACAAGAACTTCTCCTTACTGTCACAACTCCCCCTATCAATAACAACCATTCACATGTCTTCTCTTCCTTTCCTGATGCCCCTTTGATTAGCAATTACTTGTTTTTCACATGTCTTCTCTCCCCCTTTAACATCAATGGCAAAGGGTACATACTTGAATCAATTCAAAATCATACCAGCAGCTCCCCCTAAGTAACAGCTTCCCAAACATCAATCCAGACCACAAGATATGACTGTGAGATCCACCGGATTGATGCACATCAGTGCACCTTAATTCAGAACCAGAGGGGTAATAACCCCTAACTTCTCCATGAGATACTCAAAAGAGTCCTTAGGTAGAGGTTTAGTAAAAATATCTGCAATCTGATCCTTGGAAGGCACAAACTCCAATCTGACTTCATTCTTGTTCACTTGCTCTCTTAAAAAGTGAAACTTGATGGATATATGTTTGGCCTTTGAGTGCAACACCAGATTTTTTGATATGTTAATTGCACTTGAATTATCACAAAAGATTGTGATAGGTTCTTCATACTCCACTTTGATATCTCTTAGCATTTGCTTCATCCACAATACTTGAGTGCAACTACCTGCTGCTGCAATATATTCTGCTTCTGCAGTGGATAGAGATATTACCTCTTGTTTCTTGCTCAGCCAAGAAACCAATCTCTTCCCTAAAAAGAATGCTCTACCACTGGTACTCTTCCGATCATCCACATCTCTTGCCCAATCTGCATTTGTATATGCATGAAGAGAAAAATCATAATCTCTGGGATACCACAATCCATACTCAACTGTCCCTTTTAGATATCTAAAAATCCTCTTGATTGCCATGACATGATATTCTCTAGGATCATCTTGGAATCTAGCAACAAGACCAACAACATTCATAATGTCAGGTCTAGTTTGAGTGAGATACAATAGTCCTCTAATCATTGACTTGTACTTTTTCTGATCAGCCTTAGGAGAGTCATCATCTTTGCTCAATTTACATCTGATTGCCATGGGAGTATTCATTGGTTTTGAGTCTTCCATCCCAAATTTCTTCAACAATTTTTTCACATATTTAGTCTGAGAAATGAAGATTCCTTTCTTTGTTTGAGTGATTTGTAGACCCAAGAAGAAATTCATTTCCCCAAACATGCACATCTCAAATTCACTTTTCATTTGATTTGCAAAGGTTTTGCACATACTATCTCTTCCTTCAAAAATGATATCATTAACAAATACTTCAACAATCAAGATATTTTCATGATTAATTTTGAAATACAAATTACTGTCAACAGTACCTTTGTTGAAACCAATCTTTAAAAGATGCTTATCCAATCTTTCATACCAGGCTCTTGGGGCTTGCTTGAGTCCATACAATGCTTTCTTCAACTTGCATACCATATCACCATGATCAAACAATTGAAATCCATCCAGTTGCTCAAAGTAAACTTCTTCTTCCAAGTCACCATTCAGGAAGGTAGACTTGACATCCATCTGATATACTTTGAAATCCTTGAAGGCAGCAAAAACAAGAAATAGTCTGATTGCTTCAATTCTTACCACCGGAGCAAAAGTTTCTTCAAAATCAACTCCTTCTACTTGGGAGTAACCCTTGCAAACCAATCTGGCTTTGTTTCTGACTACTTCACCATCTTCATTCAGTTTATTCTAGAAGACCCATTTGGTTCCAATCACATTCTTGTTTTTAGGTCTAGGAACAAGATCCCAAGTGTGATTTTTCTCAATTTGCATCAGCTCTTCCTCCATTGGTTTAGTCTAGTTTTCATCATTGCAAGCTTCATTCACTGTCTTAGGTTCAATCTTTGAAATCAAAAATTACTCTTCTGAATCTTGAGCAATCCTTCTTCTTGTTTGTACACCTTTGCTTTTATCACCTATGATCTGATCTTTAGAGTGATTCAGTCTTACATATCTGGGAACTTTGGGAGTTTCTTATACTTCTGATTCTTGAACAGGTTCATTCAAACTTATCTCTTCTTCCTGATTTACTGGATCAGTCTAAATCTGAATTTCAGAGGGAGCTTGGACTTCTTGAACAAAAACATCATTTTGATCATATTCATCATATTCATAAAACCTTGAGGGTTTTTCAATACCTTCATCAACCTTCACATTTGTACTTTCTACAATCTTCCTTAATCTCTTGTTATAACACCGGTATGCTTTTCTTTGAGTAGAATAACCCAAGAATATTCCTTCATCACTTGTAGCATCAAATTTTCCTAGATCTTCATCTCTTTTAATGTAACACTTGCTACCAAAGACTCTGAAATACCTCACAGTAGGAGTGATGCCAAACCAAAGTTCATAAGGAGTCTTAGCAGTATTGCTTCTGATATTTACTCAATTGAGAGTATAGACTGTAGTGCTTATAGCTTCTCTCCAATAGATCTGAGGAACATTTGCTTCCATCATCATGGTTCTAGATGCTTCTTAGATGGTCCGCTTCTTTCTCTCCACTACTCCATTCTGCTGTGGGGTCCTAGGAGCAGACAACTGTCTTTTTATTCCATGTTTCTCACATAATTCTATGAACTCATCAGATGTGAATTCTCCACCTCTATCAGACCTTAGACATTTTAATTTTAATCCAGTTTCATTCTCTACCATAGCCTTGAATATTTTGAATTTCTCAAGAGCTTCTAATTTCTCTTTCAGAAAAGCCACCCACATCATCCGGGAATGGTCATCAATTAATAACATTAAGTATCTATCACCTTGTACACTCCTGATTCTTGCCGGACCGCATAGGTCAGTATGAACTAAGTCCAATAATCTGGTAGAAGATTGTTCCTTTCTTTTGAATGAGATTCTGCTTTGTTTACCTAACTGACATTCTTTGCACAAACTATTTGTAGGTTTCACCAATCTTGGAAGATCTCTTACAACCTAAGTGTTGCTTATTTTGATGATATTATCAAAATTCACATGACACATTCTCCTATACCACAACCAACTATGATCAATTTGAACAAATAGATAACTTTTACCAATACCAACTAAGAGGAAGATATTACCTTTTGTTTGAGTACCGGATGCAATCTCTATTCTGGAACTTTCAAAGATGTTGCATTTTCCATTCTTAAATCAGAGATCATAACTTTTATCCACCAACTGTCCAACAATGAGAAAATTGTGCTTCAGACCTTCAACATACAGTACATTACTGGTTTTGTTCTTTCCATCAAAAGAAAGGGTTCCTCTACCTTTGATTCTGCCAGCAGAATTATCACCAAACTTTACCACTCCTCCTTCATACCTTTCCAAATCTATGAACTTATTTTTATCACCTGTCATATGGTGAGAGCATCCACTGTCAATGACCCAATCATCTTTTCTTCAACTTGGGCAGCCAGAGCTCTTTCTACAATTTTATGATTGGCAGATTCAGAGGGCATTGGATCTTCTTCCTTGATGGCAATAAACACCCAGTCACTTCTGAATTTGTTTCCTATCTCTAATTCATCATCTGTTACTCCTTCATTATCATCATCTTCATGAACATAGTAACAATTCTTTTGGAACCTTGATCTGTTAGGATTTGGCCTTGAAAATCTTTCCGGACACTTTGAGGCAAAATGACCAATCTTATTGCAGTTAAAACACTTAAAAGGCAATTTCCCCTCAAAGGCAATTTCCCCTCATACTTACCAGATCCTCTTGGTAGTCTTTTTGCAATAAGGGCTTCAAGTTGAGCAGCTTCTACTTCATCCTCTTCCACGTCTTTTCTTGCTTTTTCATACCATGATAGTTTCCTTGAAGAGTTCTCTCCTGGATCAAAATTTTGTTTTCCTTTTACAGAGGCACTAGCTTTGAATGCAGATTCAGTCTTAGGGGGTGCATCTCCAAACTCGGTCAATTCAAATGCAGCCAATTTACCAACCAATTGATCTCTGGTGATACCTGAGAAGGATCTGAATTCTTCAATAGAAACAACCTTATATTTGTAAGAATGAGGAAGAGATCTGAGAACTTTGCCAACAATCTCATCTTCATCCAAGATTCCACCAACACATCTAATGCCACAAACAAGCTCATTTACTCTTGGCATAAATGAAGTGATATTTTCATCTTCTCTCATCTTTAGGTTTTCAAATTTTCCTTTCAGACTCTGTAGCTTGGCACATTTAACATACTTGTCTCCTTCATGTAGAAGTTCTAGTTTTTTCCAAATCTCATATGTAGTTTTTAGATCAATAACATTTGTTAGCTCTGAATCAAATAAGGCACTTCGAAGAGTTTCTTTAGTCCGTAGATTCTTTTCAACATCTTTGACTTCATCTACGGTACGTGGAGCATTCTGTGGAGGATCATATTTCTTTGAAGCTATGATCCAATACTGCATTCCCATACATTACAAGTGGCATTCCATGCAACTTTTCCAAAGAGTGAAATTGGTTCCATCAAACCTTGGACTATCCTTTTTGTAGGATGACATCCTGGATCTCCTTAAGCGGTTAAGCTCCATTTAGAGTAACTTGGCTCTGATACCAATTGTTGGATTTAGGACAGACAACTGAGAGGGGTGGTGAATCAATTGTCCAAAACTTTCTTCCAATTAATCACTTAAATCCTTTACTTAATTCAGCAGTAGAATGATAAATCAATCATGGAAACATAATACAATAATTCAAGAGCAGAAACACATTAACACATAAGACACCAAGATTTTTGATGTGGAAAACCTGGTTAAGGGAAAAACCACGGGGTGACTAACCTAAGATTGTATTCTCTGTTAGAAGAATAGAAGGAACAAAATAGTACATGCCAATTAGGGCTCACTGCCTGAGCACACTACTCACAAGAGGCCCACTGCCTATAGGAGACACACTGTCTATAGAATAATAAGTATTACATACTTGAACTGAAGAATAGCATCTTCACCATGCTTGAGTTAGTTCCATTTAAGCTCAATAATTTTGCTCTATCTTTTCGCTCTGCTCCTCTTTACCACACTCTCATCTTCACAAGATACTTTTAAAATGATTTTACAACTCCTTATTTATATAGGACATCAACTTAGGGATAATCATCCAAGTCGGCATACATTACAGAGCAAATACATAAATACAACATAACTAATTACAAAAAGTCTTCACGCAAATCAACACACTATCAGCCACAAAGATTTGAGACTTCAATCTACCTTTAGGAACACACCATTCTCCACAGAACATCTCCAAGATCATCCGCAGGATGTGTAACTCATCCGGTCGGCCAAACTTAGGAAGAACATCATCATTCGAAAGTAATTCTTCAATTACGAGCTCAATCTTCAATGCAAACCATCAACACGAACTAGACACAATCCAAAGACCTCTACAAGCTTTCCTGAATCACTAGAAACATCCATACTACTTCTGATTACTAAAATCATTCTCTCCTTCATCCGTAACCTCAAGAACACAGTTTGACATCACTGTCATATTGAAAAAGATGCTTGCAGACCTCCAGACCACAAACCAATTGAGTTGTCAATTCACATTGACTTCCTAAACACTCTACCAAATCCGCAAAACAAGATATTGCATTTTTGGATCTTACCAGACCTATCTGTGTCACTCTGTTACCTCTGAACATCTGCCAAAACTAGTTTTGCTTAAGTGGCCATAACTTCTTTAGATCTTCATGTGGACCTCTGAAATCTTTACTAGATCATCTTAAGACACATATCTACAAACCCTTTGATGTGCATCCTTTGATCTTTAGCTTAGCTAGGATCTTTACCTCACTGTCTTCACTGTTCTTCTTTGTTCCTAATAGGGCTAATTTTCTCAATATCCTTAGCACACAACTCATCCAATCCTTATCATTAATGCAACAGGAGCATGTTGACATCAATGACAACACTAGTTAGGCCCATACTTGCAACAATATTATGTTTTTATTTACATAGTCAGGACCTATGCTACAGGTGCCCATAGCAACACAAGTCTATTGTTCTGTTACCTTGCTTGGTGAACACTACCTCACTTTTCTTGCCCATTCCATCAACCCATATTCCTTTTAAAATTGATCCATTCACATAATTCCAATTGTCAATTCACATTTATGAGTGGTACTTCCATCCACCATCTTGCACTATTTAATTATCACTTTGTAACCGTACATCCAACTTCCCATTTGCCTCATGCCTATTCTATCGCATCACCAGTGTTGTTCACAATTTCCAAGGTATGTTAATTATTCCATTTCAATATATATGTACAATCCACACATTTATATTAATAGGCTTAGATTTATTTATTTATTTTCATGTTTATTCATGATTTATTTCATGCATGCGATGTATATTTCTACTGATTCTTTTTCTCACTTCTTCTCCATCCGTAATACCTGCTATTTGAAGTGTGGTCACTTCATCATTAAGTTGGGGGGAGGGGTTTCTTTTTGAATGATTGTCATTTAATCATTGTTTCCTTTACATTTTTTCCTTTCAAAACCTTGATTAAAACCTTGCCTTTTGAAAAAAAAACTAGACAAAATACTCTGCACTATGAACTCACCTTTGTCAAATAATGAATTAATACCCTAAAGAGTTATTGGAGGATGTGTTGGTTCTTCCGCTCTTTACTAGAGTGGGTTGGCTTGATTGCTTCCTCAAATTGACAGAATATGATGATGACATGGCAAAAGAATTTGCACTTACTCTGCAATATGATGAAGCAATGGTTAGAGGGTTGACAATAGACGCTTCCGAGCTTGCACTTGCTCAAGTTTCAAGGTTGCCTAGAACAGGGTCTAAGTATCCAATATACTGAAAAGAATGTCTTCAGAGTATGAGAGGAAACAAGAAGACACAACTCTTTCTCACCATTGTTTAATAGCTTTGTTAGTAAAAAGGAGTTTAAGGATTCAGTACCCACAAATTGAGTGGGAAACCTTTAAACAATGTGTTGACATCTCAACACTCTTGGAAGCACTAGAGCCAGAGGAAGATATTCCACATGAAGATGAACCCCCTATTGATATTGAACAGGAACAACTTGAGAACCCTCCAGAGTTTAGGCCTGTATCAGTTGAAGAGCCCTCAACCTCTGTTCCTAAAACAAGAAGGACCACTTCCTCAACATCTAGGAAGAAAACAAAGAGTCATAGGGAGAACGACAAGAAGAGGAAAAAGGTAGAAAAACATGAGACAGTTACTCCTAGGCAATCAGGGAGGTTGAGGAAGCAAGGTGTTAAAGAGAGAATGGTTGAGCAAGAAGGAGATAAAAGTAAAGGCCAACAATATACTGATCTAGCTCCTCTGAATCTAGATTTAGATAGGGGAGAAAACCCTCTTGTGGATGCTTCTATTGATGCCTATGTAAATGATAATATGTCTGCTAGGAAAAGAAGGTACATTTCTTCTTCTGATCCTGAATTAGAAGATCCATTTATTACTAGAAAAATGGGAAACCCTGTGCCAAATGACGTTGCTAAGGAAATCTTTAATGCCCCTAAAAAAGGGAATGATGAAAATTTTGAAGGAGAAAAGGAATCAATAGAAGATAGAGATATTAGGAAGGAGTTGTAGGAAGCCCTAAACAGAATAAGGCAACTTGAGGAATAGGTAAGGGGTTATGAAGAAAGAGATAGAGAAAAGGAAAAGAGGATTCAGGAGTTGGAGGAGAAGATCCAAACTTATGACCAAGGCTCTAATTTAGATTTGTTAGCATAGCTGGCTGAAACTAAAGCAATGACTGAGGAAGAGGCGGTACTTACTCTCCAACCTCCTGTGGTAAAGACCCCAACATACCATACTACATTATCCTTGGGTTTTGAACTAATGAAACTGACTGATGAAAATAGGCAAGAAAAGGAAAACTAGAAGAAAGAAAAGCATAACCTCAATGAATCTGTTGCAGAAAAGGATTTGAAGATTAAACAGTTAAAGCAAAAAGTTGACAGAGGTTATTGAAAGGGCCAAGCAGATTATGGGATGCAAACCTCCATCAAGAGTGTATGCACTATTTTTGAAGGAAAAATTTCTCAGTTTTTAGTTTAACAGGTTTATTAATGATCAACCTGATTTACATTCAAGATTTATCTTTTGTAATTACTTCTAAAAGGTCAGCTTAGAAGAACAAGACCAATTGTGTGAGTATTACCTACACAATTATATAATGGATGAAGATACACAATGGAATCCTTGTATTTATGTTGGAGACCTCCAGGTTAGAGCATTAATGTCATATTTTAAAAATGAGCAACTCAAAAGGGTTATTGGTGGACCAATATGAAGAACAGGAAAAGAAAGTATCACTGCAACTAAGGAAGGAAGGCTTGGAGCCTAAAATCATCTTAACCCAATGTATGACATTATTGTCTCATAAAGGACCAAGTAAGGTGATCATGGATTTAAGACTCAGGGACTACAGAAGAATACAGAGGATGGTAGTGTCTATTATCCAAAATTGTCAGAGGTATGTGCAGGGTAGATGGGACAGTTTAACTCCAGAGTTACAAAGGAACCCCATTCTATCCACAATTTCATGAATATGCTTGAAAGATTGCACAGATATATCTAGATATCATAACAGAAGGGAGTATCATGGTTACCTCTCACTTATCAGCCTCCTATATTTCTTCATCTAGTTCCACATTGGACAGGAGGGAAAAGTGAGTAGTGTAGGCATGTTAAGAAGATCAGGATGGAAAGACTTACATACTCTAATGTATTCTACCTCAAACAAGGAAAAGGAGTTGGAGAGGACACAGACCTTAGAAGAATTAACCTACATTATAACCTTTTTCCTTAGGTGTCTAGTTCTTTTCGCTTAGGGACAAGCAAAAGTCTAAGTTGAGGGGAATGTTGGGATGAAATATTGTCCTCCTTTTCTATTGTTTCCATATGTTTTAAAGACCTTTTCTATATGGTTCTGCAAAGACTTCACATACATTATCTCTATTTTATGATGTTTCATATATATACTTTCCAAAGACTTGGATCCTATGTTGATAAATGAAATTAGGTGGTTATATTATCAAATGGATGATTTGAATTATTAATATGCATGAAAAATAGATAGGATTTCATAAGTTTATTATAAGAGGTTGTTTTGTATATATATGTTGGAATGATTAACCCTGTGCAGCCAGAGAAAGAATCCAAGGATGAGTAATTGCAATAGAATGTAGAACAGAGGAATCTATGATGATGCAGTCTAAGTGCCAGACCCAGCGATTGGAGGAGACAAACATGGTCATCATGGGAGAATAAATGCAGAGGAGAAAGAAGACTTTTTCAAGGAATCTCACCGGAGTTTATGAATCTTATTTATGATCTATTATGGTTAGAATTTTTGTTTGGATAGAAATCTGTTTCCTTTGTTCTAGTTAATAAGTTGATCTCAAAAACAATATCCTGATGTCTAGGAATGAATTGATGATCACAGTTAGTTAGAAGGTTGAATAAGACTCTCCCATCTTTATATAGGGGAGGAGTTCGTTGATTAGGTGGTTGTTATGTTTTACTTTCAAAATAGTCGTTACTTTGTTACAGTTATCAATCATTTCCAGACATGTGATACTTTTGAATAAAATCTGAGTAAGATTCTATCCTTGATATGATTTGAATTCAATTATATGTTATGGGATGTGTGAAGATCTGAAGTAGATTTAATCTCCAAAAAAAGTGAGATAGTTCCCTGAGCTAGCCACTCAAGGTACTAACTCTCACTTTGCATGTTTTCTTATTTATTTTTGAATTCTTAGTTAATCTATTTTATTCTATCTTATGTGTTATACTACGAAGCAAGTAAGAACTATTGATTGATATTTCTAGTAATTGTGATTCATGAGTAGAGTGCACATTTTTAATCCTCTGAAGGTTAGTGTTAGCCTTTTTATCATTTTTGAGTTGTTAGATTAAAACTATGATTTTTTGTTAAATACAGTTATCTTCAGCTTCTGTTGAAGGTACCCGTAGCAACTGGAAGTTTAGATTGTTTTTGTTGTTTTACATTTCTGTTTATTGTTTTACATTCCTATGCATTCTAGTAAGTAGGACTAGGTAAAATAAGAATTGTACAAGATTAGCTTAGAGTAGAAATGAGTTTTGAAGGCATAGATATTGCAAGCATCATCATAAGCATATGCTCCTTGGTTGATAATTCAATGTAGGAATGCAATGGTAGTGGACTGTTCAGTTAGGCTAAAACCCTGAATTTTATTTAAGTCTACAACACATTAGTTTTCCTCTACATATATCAACTACACATGTATACTCTTTTTATGGCAAATTATTCTATGTATTAAAGTGATGGGTGTATATATATATATATACTATTTTTATTTTTGTGCTTTTTAAGTTCTTGGTAGAATAGAGTTACTGTGAAACTGATGTATATCCGTATGTGCATACACAAACACACACACACACACACACACACACATATCATGTTTACATATTAGAGACTACATTTAATAGAAAGAGTTTTATATAAAAAAAGAAAGAAATTCATATAACAAGAAATGCTGAGTTTAGGGCTTTAAGCCCCAAGTGGAGCGGCGGCCAAAAGGGCTGAAGAATGCTTTTTTTCCGCAGTCATTTTTCTTTTATTCAAGCGCTGTTTATTTTTTGTTGATCATAAAGGAGCCTTGGGTGGGGGGATGAATCCCCACCCACTACCCACCATTCAATGGGTAGTGGGTGGGGATCTGCCCCCCACACCCCCACCATGCCCTCCTCAAAACCTGCGGCTCCATTGGAGCTTCCCGCCGTCGTCCCCCTAGTCCATTCGACCTTGGCCAACGTGACCACTATGATTGTCTTTGCATTTTTTTTAACCTGCAATTTTATTTTGGCTACCATCAAAATATCTGTAGCTTGTATCATATACTCACTGTATATATAAAATGTGTGGATGTATATATATATACACACACATTCATAAAAAAAAAGATGGGGTTAGATTAAAATGAAAGAAATCACAGAAGGGTTTGTATATACTGATTATACCTCCACTTTAGTGGCAGCCATGGGGGTAAGTGCACAAATATGAGGGACCAAAATGGGGTCTTAAGATGCCACTTTTTTTTTAAAATCAGGAAATATTGATGTTGGATGAGAAATTGAAGATAGCTACACTCAAAATTTGAAGATGGAACAAAAACAAGAGTTGTAGTTCTCTGAATCTAGTTTCTAAACTACTAAATTTTTCCAAAAATGGTGTAGATTAAGGGGTTCAAAAAGGGGGAGCACACTAATTGGTACTGTTTTTCTCAAAAAAACATAACATAGCATCTGGTGTGCTCCCCCTAAAATGTTAACTTTTTTTAGTATTTCAATAATCGCTCTAGTGAGAAATTAGCTAACACCATTTAGTTTATCCCTAATTTTTCTAATAATTTTTTCATGAATAATTGATTTTTTAGTAATTTCTAAAGTGGACACATCCTGAAAAATAGAAATTTGAGTGTGCTCCCCCCTAAAATGTTTGAAAACTAATCGAAAATCAATTTTTTTTGAATACGTGTAGAATGGAGTCTAGTTTCTAAAAATCTAACTTATTTCAAATTTTGATGAATGGTTAAAAAACAAAGTCAAAAATACTAGACACTGGTTTTTGACAAAAAATGTACACACTAACAAAAGAAATTCAAGATGAAACCCTTAATGTACTCAAAATGTGAAAAAATTATATGGTTAGATAGCTAACAGAGAGATTAAGATTATGGTGGTATTTTTTTTGAGTTTTCATTGAAATAAGTGTAAACTTGATGGGGAGCACGCTCTAGATTATGTGGTTTTTGCTACAATCTAGAAAAACACGTCTTTGGATGTCCTAAACATAGTCGAAGACTTTGGGTTGGAAGCCCAAGACAAATCCAATCCTTAGGCTTGGAAATAACCAATGAAATGCATAACACGAGCACGTTATAATGTGCTCATGTTTTGTGCATTCACATAATGCAATCGTGTTATAACGTGAGCGCATTATGTGAATGCACAAAACATGAGTGCATTATAACGCGAGCACGTTATAATGTGAGCGCATTTTGTGAAAGCAAATCTCTCTCTCACTCTCTCTCTCTCCCTCTCTCTTGCTCCCTCTCTCTCTCTCCCTCTCTCTCTCTCTGAGAGGTAGAGAGATAGGGAGATAGGGAAAAAGTGATATAGAGGGACTCTCTCTCTCTCTGAGAGGCAGAGAGAGATAGGGAGATAGGGAGAAAGTGATATACAAGAACTGTCCCTCTCCCTCTCCCTTGCTCTCCCTCTCTCTCCCTCTTTGAGAGGTAGAGAGATAGGGAGATAGGGAGAAAGTGATATACAAGGATAGAGAGATAGAAAGAGAGTCATAGTTTTCTTTTTTCCATTTCCTTCATCCATAAGGGAGAGGGAGAGATAGGGAAATAGAGGAATGATAGGGGAGAAGGAGCTAAGAGATATGGAGATAGTGAGAGATAGATAGGTAGAGAGAGAGAAGATAGATAGGGAGAGGTAGAGGAGAAAGGGGGGAGAGATAGGGTGATAGAGAGTGAGTGAGATGTCCAGAGAGATAGGGAGATAAGGGAGATATATGGATATAGAGGTTTGGGGTTTCTCAGGTTTAGGGTTTATGGGTTAGTGGTTATGATTTAGGGGCATTATTTAGGGTTTAGGGGTTTAGAGAGAGAGAGAGACTACTTTTGACATGCAACCCTTAACCCAAGCAATCCTAAACTCCTAAACCCTAAATAATGCCCATAAACCCTAAACCTAAGAAACCCTAAGCCTCTAAACCCTAAATAGTTCCTCTAAAGCCTAACCCCTAAACCCTAAACCTAGAATCTCTATCTCTCTATCTTTATCATCCCTCTGCCTCTCAATCTCTCTCCTTAAACTTGAGAAACCCTAAACTTATAAACCCTAAATAATGCCCCAAAACCATAAACCTAAGAAACCTTAAACACCTCCCTCTCTCTCTAGATAGATAGTGAGGAACATGTCTAGAGACATAGGGAGAAAGACTAAGAGGTAGAGGGATGATAGAGATAGGGAGATAGGGGAGAGATATGGAGATAGAGGTTTAGGGTTTCTTGGGTTTATGGTTTAGGTGTTTGGGGTTTTGTGTTTGGGGGTTTAGGGTTGCTCAAGTTTAGGGCTTAGTGTTTAGAGCTTAGGAGAATTATTTAGGTGTTAAGGTTTGGAGGTTTAAGGTTTAGGGAGAGAGGACTGATAGGGAGATATAGAGGACACCAAGAGGAGAGATAGGAAGATAGAGAGTGATGGACATGGCCAGAGACATAGGTAGAGAGATTGAGAGGTATCGGGATGATAGAGATAGGGAGATACAGGTTTAGGGTTGCTTGAGTTTAGGGGTTGAGAGAGAGACCTATGTTTAGGGTTTCTCAGGTTTAGGGTTTAGGGGCATTATTGAGAGTTTGAGAGGCAAAGGGGTGATAAATATAGAGAGATAGAGATTTAAGGTTTCTTGGGTTTAGGGGAATTATTTAGGGTTTAGAGGCTTAGGGTTGCTTGGGTTTAGGGTTTAGGGATATTATTTAGGATTTAGGGGGTTAGGGGTGCTTGGGTTTAGGGTTTCATGTCAAAAGTAGTCTCTCTATCTCTCTATACCCTTAAACTCTAAATAATGCCCCTAAATCATAACCCCTAAACCTTAAACCTGAGAAATCCCAAACCTCTATCTCCATGCCTCTCCCTTATCTCCCTATCTCTCTAGACATCTCACTCACTCTCTATCACCCTATCTCTCCCCTCTTTCTCCTCTATCTCTTCCTATTTGTCTCCTCTCTCTTTCTACCTATCTATCTCTTGCTATCTCCATATCTCTTACCTCCTTCTCACCTATCATTCCTATATTTCCCTATCTCTCCCTCTCCCTTATCAATGAAGGAAATGGAAAAAAGAAAAGTATGACTCTCTCTCTCCCTATATCACTTTCTCCCTATCTCGCTATCTCTCTCTGACTCAGAGAGAGAGAGACATGTTTATGGTCTCTCTCTCTCCTAGTTTTCTTGTTTCTATTTTCTTTGTTGATAAGGGAGATGGAGAGGGAGTAAGAGGGAGAGAGGGGGATATGGAGGGGAGAGAGAGGGGAGAGATAGGGAGATGGGGAGAGAGAGAGAGTCCTAGTTTTCTTGTTTCCATTTCCTTCATCAATAAGGGAGAGGGAGAGATAGAGGGGAGAGATAGGGAGATAGAGGAATGATAAGGGGGAGAGAGAGAGAGGCAAGAGATAGGGAGATATGGAGAGATAGATAGGTAGAGAGAGATGAGATAGATAAGGAGAGATAGAGGATATAGAGGGGAGAAATAGGGTGATAGAAAGTGAGTGAGATGTCTAGAGAGCTAGGGAGAGAGATTGAGAGGTAGAGGGATGATAGAGATAGGGAGATAAGGGAGAGATAGTGAGATAGAGGTTTAGCATTCCTAGGGTTTAGGGTTTAGGGGTTAGGGGTTAGGGGTTATTGTTTAGGGTATTATTTAGGGTTTTGGGGAGAGAGAGAGAGAGAGAGAGAGAGAGAGAGAGAGAGAGAGAGTGCTTTTGACATGTAACCCTAAATAATATCCCTAACCCCTAAACACTAAAGCTAAGAAACCCTAAACCTCTATCTCTCTATCTCTATCATCCCTCTAACTCTCAATCTCTCTTCCTTTTCCTTTGGCCATGTCCCTCACTCTCTATCTCCCTATCTCTCCCCTCAGTCTCCTCTATATCTCCCAATCAGTCCTCTCTCTCCAAACCCTATACCTCTAATCCTTAACCCATAAAAAAAACCCTAGACCCTAAATAATTACCCCGAACCTTAACCCCTAACCACTAAACTCAATAAACCCTAAACTGCTAAACCCTAAACCCTAAACCTAAGAAACCCTAAACCTCTATCTCCCTATCTCTCCCCTATCTCCCTATCTCTATCATCCCTCTACCTCTCAATCTCTTTCCCTATGTTTGGCCATGTCCCTCACTCTCTATCTCCCTATCTCTCCCCTCAGTCTCCTCTATATCTCTACATCAGTCCTCTCTCTCTAAACCCTATACCCAATACCTCTAAACCTTAACCCCCAACCTCTAAACCATAAACCATAAACCCTAAACCCTAAACCTAAGCAACCCTAGGAGAGACAGAGACATATGAGATGAGGTAAAGAGAGGAGGGAGAGAGATAAAGATAGAGAGATTATTTTTGACATGCAACCCTAAACTTGAGCAACCCTAAACTCATTAACCCTAATTAATTCGCCTAAACCCTGACCCTTAAACCCCTAAACCCTAAGCCTCTATCTCCCTATCTCTCCCTATCTTTATCATCCCTCTACCTTTCAATCTCTCTCCCTATGTCTCTGGCCATGTCCCTCACTTTCTATCTCTATATCTCTCCCCTTGGTCTCCTCTATATCTCCCTATTGATCCTCTCTCTCTCTCTCTATCCCCCAAACACTAAACCTCTAAACCTTAACACCTAACCCCTAAACAATAAACCCTAAATAATGCCACTAAAGCCTAACCCCTAACTCCAAACCCTAAACCCTTAAACCCCCAAACCCCTAAACCCTAATCCCAAGAAACCCTAAACCTCTATCTCCATATCTCTCCCCTATCTTCCTACATCTATCATCTCTCTACCTCTCAATCTCTCTCCCTATGTCTCTGGACATGTCCCTCACTCTCTATCTTCCTATCTCTCCCCTCTGTCTCCTATATCTCTCCCAATCTTTATTGGTCTCCTCTCTCTATCTCTTTCTAAACCCTAACCCCTAAACTTGAGCAACCCTAAACCCCTAAAACCTAAATAATTCCCCTAAACCCTAAACTTGAGAAAACCTAAACTCATAAACCCTAAATAATGCCCCCAACCCCTAACCCCTAAACCCTAAACCCTGAACTCTCTCTCTCTCTCATTGGAGTTTGAATCACCCATGTCATTTGAGAGAGAGAGAGAGAGCAAGAACAAGAGGGAGAGAGAGAGAGAGTTTTACTTTTACAAAACATGCTCGGGTTATAACGCGCTTGTGTTATAACATGCTCGCATTATAAGGTGCTTGCGTTATAGGCTCGATAACACCGAGCCATAACGCGAGCTCATTTTAACGTGCTCGTGTTATGACTTGTATGGGACCAAAAAGTCATGTGGCAACTTTTTGGTCCCTCATCTTTGTGCATATACCCATGGCTGCCATATAGCTTTAACCTACAACAAAACAAGAAATGAAAATAGAGAGAAGAAGAACATTGAAGGAAAACAATAGAGAGGAGAATCACAAGATAGTGTTAGGGCATAATAGAGGGAAATGTAATGTTTGAGCTCTCATAAGGAAATTAGTTTTTTATTTAGAGAACTTTTAGGGATTTTAGGGTTGGTTAAATTTTATATTATATCTTTTGGAGGAGTAGGGTTTAAACTTAAATTTAAAATTGTGGGAGATGGGTGCACATGAACCCATATCTCTCCTTTTGTTCTTTTCCTTATTTTGGAGCTAATTTATGATTTAAACCTTGGATAGAGTATTTAAAATGGGTGTATGTTTTCATCCTTTTTTTTTAATTTCTCCTTTTAACCTTATGGGAATTAATTTAACTTGACTTGTCCCATTAATTTATCTAGGAAGAATAATATTATAGTGGAAATTGAAAGGGCTAGTAAGCAAATAATTATGGGAAAACTTGTCGTAATTAAATAATAGCAAGAGGTTGTTTACTAAACCTTAGCGTTAAGAATTTTTAAGTGAGCCTACTTGGAATGATGTTATTTAATTGACTTAATTTAACCTAGGTAGCAATTTAGAACCCTTAGTGCGGTTATTAGATCAACCTAGCATAATTTATAATTTGATCAATTTTATTAGATCTTGGTATATGCTTAGAAGGTGCTTTAATTTAAAATATATTCCCATGTACGCCCTAGAGGCGTTATGCTGCCAGATTTTTATGGGAACCTGGGTTGGTCATTTAACTGATTTATGTTAAGCTTTGATTAATAAGTTAATGTTTTTGCAAGACACTTATGGATTTTTAAGAGTGTTATTTAATCTTTTTATGTTCTAGCAATAGGGTTTTGATTTCGATTCAGGTCGAAATCACACCACTCATTTAGGAAAACTTAGGGTTTGGCTCAAATCGATCCTAACCCTAATGGTGATGCTCATTGCATCGCATAACCCCCTAGTTGGCTATCATCACGTAGGGGATTGCACATGTAATCGTACTACCTTGAGATTTAATTGACATGTTTACACCTTATGTGTATTGCCACCAAGCATGCTGAAGCGTGTGAGGGGGTTTCTACAGATGCTTGTAAATTTTTTTGATATTTCATGTCAGGACCACTTGACAAATGTGGACATGCCACGTGTGTTGTGTGTTGTGACCACATGGGAAATGTGGGCATGACATTTGGTATCAAAGCCCAAGTTTAAACACTAGGCAGTTTAGGGAAAATTATTTTTCTGCAAATTCATCTAATTTGTGAATACCTTGTTCTTGTAGGATGCCTCCTAGAGAGAGGCGAGTGTGATCACACACTACAACATCTATGGAGATACAGAACGAGTCTTCAGCAGAGGGTCAGGGACCACCAGCACCACAGGAACCATAGGCACCACCCACACCTGATTTAGGGCTATAGATTCTTCAGTCTTTATAGGCAATCTTAGAGAGGTTACCACCAGTCATAGTAGAGCCATGTGTCAAGCCCTGCGTTGAGCTGCAAGAGGCACCACGTGATGAGCCGCGTGCTGAGTCGCGTGTAGAGCCACGTGTCGAGCCCTGTGTAGAGCCGCAAGTGGAGCCACGTGTTGAGCCGTACATGGAGCCACATTTTGAGCCATATGTAGAGGTACCTAACACCACAACAAAGAAGGTCAGTTTAGCGTACAGAGCTCATAGAAGGAGTCCTCCGTGGCATACGAGGTGAGAGGAGGCTGTGAGGATAGAATAGGTTTATCATGGACCTTATGATTATGGACAATAAGAGGAGGTGGATGAGTCTATCAGAAGACACAGAGACCGAGGGGACCCCATTAGGGATTTACTTAGGCTAAATCCATCCACCTTCATAGGGACCACAAAGGGAGCCGAGGCTAAGGCTTAGCTCATCAGCTTGGATAGGTGCTTTGTGTTGCGTCCCTATGGGAGCAATACAAGGGCATGCGTAGCAGTTCATCTTTTGAGAGATGCAACGGCGACCTCGTGACACACTGAGGAGTGCAAGCGTCGCTTATCACTGGATACTCTTGCATGGGACACCTTCACCAAGTACTTTAATACACGTTATCTTTCGAATCACTACAGACAGCATCAGATTGACGAGTTCCATGACTTGCAATAGCAAGGTTCTACCATAGCATAGTATGAGGGTAGGTTCATTGAGCTATCACAGTATGCAAAGTACCTCCATGATGAGAAACTTCTGGTTCACAAATGTATCAGAGGTTTGAATCATGGGATATCAAGACCAGTGCATAGGGCAGACCCCCAGACCATGAGTGAGGCTTCTGAGAAGGCATACATCACAGAGGAGATTTAGAATCGGGGTCAAATCTCATGTCCTTAGTATCAGGATTGTAGCCATCAGCAGTAGTAGGGTTTCCATCGACCACCACCACCACCTCAAAGGGGAGGATTTAGTTCTACACTGCTACCTCCTAGGCCTCCACAACAGCAATAGCAGCATCAGTAGAGGTCCAGGCCACAACAGAGGACACATGGGGGTCATAATCATGGTTGGTAGCAGCAAGGCCCGCATAGGGATCAACAACAATAGGGACCACCTATGGGGCCTACTAAATCACAGTAGGCATTCAGAGGTTCACAGGGTTCCACGAGTCGACATGTGTAGCCACAGTCGAGTAGGACACAGTCGGTATAGGTGCAGGCTTGGGAACTATTACGTTTGTGGTGGAGTAAGTCATTTAGCTAGAGAGTGCCCACAAGGCTATATGACAGGGGGACAACCTCATGCAAGTGGATCAGAGCAGACAGTTGAGGATGTGGGTAGGTCCCACCATATGTTTGCAGCGGTTGATAACTGCCATGCTAACTTGTAGGCCTCAGTGATCAAGACTGCATGTATGATTGGGGATGTCCCCATTGCTATTTTATTTGATTCTGGTGCTATTGATTCCTTTATATCTCCATCATTAGTGGAGCGTTGCAGGTTGGTGGCCTCTAGGCAAAGCGACAGGTGAGAGGTTGAGTTGGCCACAGGGGCCAAGATGGTAGTGGATGCTTTATTTCATGACTATGAGATATCCTTGGGAGCCTTCACTACATTATGCAACATTAGGGTTATGCCCTTGGGATCCTATGGTGTGGTTTTAGGCATGGATTAGATTGCAACTCATAGAGCCAAGCCAGATTACCACCGAAAGGTGATTAGTTTCTTAGACGACCATGGCACGACAGTCGAGATAGTGGGCATTCAGAAGCCCACAACAATTCATATGATATCCATTCAACAACTTAAGCACTGCATACGGAAGGGATGTCAGATGTTCACCATTACAGTTAGTGATAGGTCCGAGGATAAGCCAGAGGCATCATTAGATGATAATCCCATCTTGAGAGAGTTTTTCGATATTTTCCCACTAGAGTTACCATGGATGCCACCTCGCAGAGAGGTAGACTTTCACATTGATCTAGTATCAGGTGCCGAGCCAGTGTCTTGTGCACCCTACAAGATGACTACCCATGAGCTCATGGAGCTCAAGCTGCAGTTAGAGGAGTTGCTTGAGAACGGGCACATCTAACCTAGCATTTCACCTTGGGGTGCACCGGTCATCTTCGTGAAGAAGAAGGATGGGTCTCTTCATCTGTGCATGGATTATAGGCAACTTAATAAGGTAACGGTGAAGAACCATTATCCTCTGCCTAGGATTGATGATCTTTTCAACCAGATGCAGGGAGCCAGAGTGTTCTCTAAGATAGACTTGAAGTCCAGTTATCACCAGTTGTGCATCACAAAGGTGTACATCCATAAGATCGCCTTCTAGACTCGATACGACCACTATGAGTTCACTGTGGTACCCTTCAGCTTGATGAATGCCCCTGCAATGTTCATGAGTCTCATGAATGGGGTATTCTGTACTTACTTGGATCAGTTCATGATTATATTCCTTGATGATATTTTGATCTATTCGCAGATCGAGGAGGAGCATGAGGAGCACTTACATCAGGTTTTGCAGTGCTTGAGAGAGCAACATTTATATGGCAACTTGGCGAAGTGTGCCTTTTTCAGATCCAAGGTGCAGTAATTGGGGCATATCCTATCTGGCAATGGAATCTCCATAGATCCATCGAAGATAAGGGCTATCAGGGATTGGCCAACACCCACCAGTGTGATAGAGGTCAAGAGTTTCATGGGGTTAGCTAGGTATTACCACAGATTTGTAGAGGGCTTCTCTAGGATAGTGCACCCCATCACTTCCCTTCAGCGAAAAGGGAAGAGTTTTTCTTGGACTGAGCAGTGCAAGAGGGCCTTTGGGGTCCTCAAGGAGCATCTTACCAACACTCCCATCTTAGTAGTTCCTGATCCAGCAATAGATTTCATGGTTTGTACTGATGCATCACTAGAGGGATTAGGAGTCGTACTTATGTAGGGCGGTAGAGCGATCACGTATGAGTCGCGAAAGCTCAAGACCCATGAATTGAACTACTACACACATGATTTAGAGCTCATAACGGTAGTTCATGCTCTTGTTCATTGGAGGCACTTTCTGCTAGGTCATCATTTCGAGCTTCATTCAGATCATCACAGTCTACAGTACATATTCACGTAACCCAATCTAAACACCTGCCAACAGCATTGGATGGAGTTCCTTTACGAGTACGACTTTGATGTCCACTACATCAAAGGGAAGGAGAACGTGGTTGCCAATGCATTGAGACAGAGGCACCATGAGATCCTGACCTTGACACTGAGTATGGACTTGAGAGACCATATCATATAGCATATGCCTGAGGATGAGTGGTTTCTTGAGGTGCAACATGAGATCCAGTCACAGAGGGCTCTTGTGGGCAAGTTTATAGGATATTCCTTAGAGGCATATGGGCTCCTTAGGCATCAACAATGCATCTATGTACCCCATGCAGGCAACCTACATGTAATAGTGTTATTAGAGGCTCATAGAGCACCTTATGTAGCACACCTGGGGGTGAAGAAGATGCATGCCGACTTGTGATAGCTATACCATTGGGCGGGTATGAGATGGGATATTGCAGAGTTTGTTGCTCGATGCCTTGAGTGCTAGAGGGTCAAGGCCAAGAATTAGCATCCAATAGGTCTTTTATACCCTCATGAGATACCAGAGTGGAAATATGACACCATTTCCATGGATTTTATTGTTGGTCTTCCTATGTCATCTCATCGCCATGATGCCATCATGGTGATGATTGACAAGTTGACCAAGGTGGCACATTTCTCACCTGTACGCATGACGTACAATGCACTGACAATGGCGAGAGTACTCTTAGATGACATTGTGAGATTGCATGGGGTGCCTCACTGCATTATTTCTAACAAGGACTCAATGTTCACATCAGCCTTTTGGAGGGCATTGCAGCAAGCGTTGGGCACACAACTCAACTTTAGTTCCACTTATCACCCCGAGAAAGATGGTCAGATAGAGAGGGTGAATCAGGTGTTAGAGGATATGCTCCACATGTATGTTATGGATCACCAGTCTAGATGGGAGGAGTATCTATATTTGTTTGAGTTTTCCTACAATAATGGGCATCACAGCTCATTGGGTATGCCTCCTTATCAGGCCTTGTATGAAAGACCTTGCAGGAAATCATTGAGTTGGGACCGTATTGAGGATAGGGTTGATATTGGGATAGAGCTGGTCTAGGATATGGAGAAGCAGGTGACCTTGATTAGCAGAGACTTGAGGAGGTGTAGGATTGACAGAAGAAGTATGCCAATGCTAAGAGACTAGATTGGAACTTCTTAGTCGGTGACAGAGTATTCTTGAGAGTGCAGCCACACAAGAGTCCAATCTATTATGGAAAGGGCTCTAAAATTGCATCATGGTTTGTGGGCCTTTTGAGATCTTGGAGTGGATAGGACCCATAGCATACCATCTAGCCTTGCCACCTAGCCTGTCACGCATCCACAATGTATTTCATGTGTCTGTTTTAGGGTGATATATATCTGATTTATCTCATGTATTGGACAGGAGTGCTCTATAGGTAGAGGTAGATGGGTAGTTGGCTTTGGAGCTAATTCACATATTGGCTTGTCAGACGCTGGGCCTTTGAGGTTGAGAGCTGGACCAGGTTAGGGTTTAGTGGGATAGGTATGATGAGGTCACGACGACATGGGAGGATGCAACAAGATTGAGGACACTTTATCCTCACCTCTTTGATGACTTCCAGGAGGAAGTTTAGTCATATGGGGGGAGGATGTGAGGCCTATTTATTTCACTCCTTTGTTTTACTTATTTCATAATGACAGTTGTTGACATTTTGGCATTTGGGGACTCTTGATCCCGATATGCAAATTCTCTAGACTATATTCCTTTACCTTGGTTAGCTATGTTTAGTGTGTTGTGATTTGATTATATCCTGATTTTGATCCACTGATGATGATTAGGCATGTGATATGCACTTTGATGATATTGGAGATGTTAGTTATGAAATCTTTATATGGATTTACTATGCGATTTTGATTTGGAGATAGTAAATAGAAATACAATTACGAATCTTAATTATGATGTGATTTTTATAATGTTTAAATGAATTATGCGATGGTGTGAGTGTATGCATTTCCTTGCTTCGGCTATGATATATATATGTTGGATTAATCTATTTGTTCTAATGCGCAGGTGATTTTCTAGGCCAGGAAAAATTGGAGATCAATCTCACACCTATGTGTTTTCTGTGTTAGACCGATTGGTGTAGGGGCACCAAGGAGATTCTACTTGTCTTTGTTTTGTTCATGCTTTGTTTGTGATGTATAAGGTTTTGAAAAACCATTTCCCATATTTTGTAATAAGGACTGTCCAAAAGATATTATGTTGATGTCATGTTTGTAAGAGGCATTCATAAGATGTAATAGAATAGTCATAGCATTCATGTTTTGTAAAGCCTTTTATGGCATGTAGGGGAGGTGTCAAGAGATCTAATGCCTTGTCAAAGGCTCATTTATCTTGTAATGATGTTTGAAAGTCTTGTTTGTCATGAAAAACCATGATACATATGACAAATCATTGTCATTAGTTCTAGACAATAACAAAACAGGGGCAGTTTAGTGGTTGTAGACAGTTTAACAGTCTCCCACTAATTCAAACTGCCCCTCCAACTACTCCACCCATCGATGTAGGCTTCTTAAAGCCTTGCAAATGTTAATTGTAGAGGAGAGAAGTGATTGGTGAAGAAATCAATAAGGAAAAACATAGTTTCTGCCTTTGTTACTTTGTATTTTCCCTGTTCTTACATGTACTCAGCCACTATACGAAGAAGCTGCAGAGGACCACGATGTTGGTTTGAAAGTATGGTGAGTCTGGAGTATTTTGTAGTTTAATTGGGCTCTTGAAACAACTATATAACGTAGATATCTGTAGTCTTCTGAGTTTGTTTTGATAAACCCTCACCTCTGGTTTTCTGATAGAAAACTATGAGTTTTTCACCATTCCATTGAATAAAATCGCCCTTGACCAGTTCAATGGATTTATTGATGTTTTTTTCAATGCTCTTTGAAGGTGTTTTTGGCAGGAGATTATTTTTGGTGGAGATTTCTTGAAATGACCTAGCAAGACTATGTGCTAGGTAAGTGTAGAAGGGAACAATATAAGACAAATCGGTTGCAGTCAATGGTGGGGCCTCAAAACCTAAAAAAGCCTTGGTTTGGACATGAAATTGAAGGTCCAACTACTTTAGAAAGTTTTGTGAGGCAAGAAAAGGGCACTTGCTTTGTAATCTAGGCCTAATTAGGGCTCTTGATACTAGGATAGTCTTACTGAAAGTGACACATGTTCTTAAACAACCCAGGTCAATCTTTTAACATGTTGTTAAACCTCATAAAGGGTATCTCAAAAAAGGTTGGTTTGGTCATAAAAGTGCCTGGTCTTCAAGAAATCCTCTGTTAGATCCTAAAATAGGGCTATAAGGATTAGGACAACAAATGAGGGAAGTGTTTTGAAAGAAGTCAAGACTTGTTGGTTGGTTTGGGGTTGTTCTCCAAGGTGTCAAATGTCCCTCTAGATGTCTGCCTTGAGAGAATCAGGTGTTTGGTGTCATGTCCCATGTGAGTCCTTTGGTATAGATTTATATCTCTCCTTGAAAAAAATAGTCCTCCTAAGTTGAATGTTTTGTCAAACTTATAGATGTTGTGTTAATTTCCATTGGCCTCTGCATCATAGTGGTATCAAAGCCATAAAAGGTTCTGTCAGTTGTTTGTGAGTAAGATCTGGTAAATGTCAGTAGAGGAGAGTGAAGGAGAGGCTAGCAACATGCCTCCAAAAGGGATGACCACTGAGGTGGTTAAGAAGTTCAAAGAGATGGAAGAGAAGATTAAGAGTGGAGTCAAGGAAGCACTCCAAGCTGAGTTGAAGGCATTGAGGATAGGGAAGAAGCTAGATGAAGGTTTTGATGGAGAGGAAGAAAAAGAGGAGGAACAAGAAGAAAATTAGGAAGAGGCAGAGATACCTGCAGATCAGAAACACTTCCTTGAAGCCATCAAGGCAATTGACAAAGATTCTTCAGAGGCCCGGATGGAGATCCCAATGTTTGGTGGCAAGATGAATGTTGATGAAGTTATGGAGTGGATTGAGGCCCTAAATAACTACTTTGAATACAAGGAAGTACCTAAGAACAAGAGGGTAAAGTTTGCCAAAACAAAACTCAAGGGTGTTGCCCTCACATGGTGGAATTACACCCAAGGTGAGAGGGTGAAGAGTGGGAGAAGTATGATCACTTCTTGGAGCAGGATGTTAGAGAGGATCAAATCCCAATTTCTACCAGTAGATTATGAGGTGCAAATTTATAGGAAGATGCAAAATCTCAAGCAAAGGGACATGGATGTGTCCACCTACACTGAAGAGTTTCATAAGCTTACTCTCAGATGTGGGCAAGTAGAAGATGAGAAGGGAAAAGTTGCAAGGTACATCAATGGCCTGAAATTCAGTATTTAAGATGAGATTAGTATTTTAACCCCTAAGACCATGGACAAATGCTTTCAAATGGCATTGCGGGCTGAAGAGAAGTTGAAGAGGAAAGGTGAGCAGCAAAATAGAGGTAGAGGGGGTAGAAATTTTAGAGGTAGGGGCAGTTTTGGAGGTATAAATTAGTTTCAAAGAAACCAAGGGGAGTCTAGTTCCCAAGAACAAAGTGGAGAATCAGGTTCTAGAGGAGGCTTTAGAGGAAGGAGACCCAATGGAAGGGGTAGATTCAGTGGACCAGGTAGAGGTCCTAGTGTCTTCACAGGGAGATGCTTTAATTGCAACCAAGTGGGACACCCAGCCTTCAAATGTCCTGAGAAGCAAGCCTCAAGCTCCCATGGTGGAGAGAGAAGGAACCAGTTGATCCAAGAGGAAGACTGCCAAAGTGTTAACTCTCCAATTGGAAGTGCAGCCCCAGTCCATGATGGAGAAAGTTTGATGATGAGGAGAACCATGTTGAAGGTGCCTCAAACACAAGAACCCCCTCAGAGGAAGACATTGTTCAGGACAACATGCAAGGCCTATGGTAAGATATGCAAGGTAATTGTTGATTCAGGTTCAACTAAAAATATAGATTCTATTGAGATGGTAGACAAGTTGAAATTGAAAAGACTTCCGCATGCTAGTCCATATAAAGTGTCATGGTTGAATAAGGGGCAACAAGCCTTAGTTGATGAACAATCATGGGTAGAGTTTGAGATAGGGGAGTATAAGGATAAGCTTTTGTGTCATGTAATCCCCATGGATGCTTGTCATTTGTTGTTAGGACATCCATGGCAATATGATGTTCAGTCCCAACATGATGGAAAGTCTAATTCTTTTGTCATAACCAAGAATGGTAGGAAGTATAGGATGGATCCTTTGTCGGATGAGAATATAGAGAAGAGTGTTAGGTCAAGTGTCATGATAGTGAGTGGAAGAGAGTTTTTAAATGCCCTTAAGGAGGAAGGAACAAAAGGGTATGCTTTGATTTTGAAGCCTAAAAATAGTCCTAATTTGCATGGTCCTAGTGAGGAAGAAGTTCCCAAGGAGGTGTAGCAATTGTTAGAGAAATACAAGGGTATCATGGTAGAGGAGATGCCCAATGAATTGCCACCTATTAGGGACATAAGCCATCAGATTGACTTCATACCAGGGTCTACTTTGCCAAACAAAATAGCCTACAAGATGATACCTTCTCAAAATGAAGAGATTGCCAAGCAAGTGCAAGAATTATTGGATAAGGGTTTGGTGAGAAAGAGTCTTAGCCCATGTGCTGTCCCAACAATCCTAGCCCCTAAAAAAGATGGTAAATGGTGACTATGTATGGATTCTAGGGCTATTAACAAGATAACCATAAGATATAGATTCCCTATGCCAAGGATTAAGGACTTAATGGACTGTTTGGGAGGGGCTAGATACTTTTCCAAGATTGATCTTAAGAGTGGGTATCATCAAATTAGGATAAAGCAAGGGGATGAATGGAAGACAACCTTCAAAACAAATGAGGGTCTTTATGAGTGATTGGTGATGCCATTTGGCCTATCCAATGCCCCAAGTACTTTTATGCGCCTTATGAATGAGGTGTTGCAAGATTTCATTGGCAAATTTGTTGTGGTGTATCTTGATGATATTCTTGTGTTTAGCAGGACCAAGGAAGAGCATTTGCAGCACTTGGACCAGGTTTTGAAGAAATTGCATGATGAAAAATTGATGATCAACATGGAAAAGAGTGTCTTCATGAAGGAAGAACTCACCTATCTTGGTTTTGTTTATTCTCAAGGTACTTTGAAGATGGATCTGGCTAAGGTAGAGGCTATTTTGTCATGGCCAACTCCTAAAACAACAAGTGATGTAAAAAGTTTTCATGGTTTGGAAACATTCTATAGGAAGTTTATAAGGGGTTTTAGTCATATTTGTGCACCTATTTTGGATACCATTAAAGGGGGGCAGAAATGTAAGTCTTCTTGGATGAAGGCAGCCAATGATTCTTTTAAAATTCTGAAACAAAAGGTAGCACAACAACCCATTCTTATTTTGCTTGATTTTAATAAGTTGTTTCTAGTGGAATGTGATGCTAGTAACCTTTCTATAGGGGTTGTCTTGAGTCAAGAAGGAAGACCAGTTGCTTTCTTTAGTGAAAAATTGAATGATGCTAAAAGAAAATATTCTACTTATGACTTGGAGTTGTATGCAATGGTGCAAGCTATGAAAAAATGGAGGCACTATCTATTGCCTAAGGAGTTTATTGTTTATATTGACAACCATGCACTTAGTTTTCTAAATTCACAGGAGAAACTTAGTCACAGGCATATGAAATGGGTTGAACAACTCCAAACATACACATTTTACATCAAGCACAAGAAGGGGCATGCCAATAAAGTGGCAGATGCATTGACTAGAAGGGTGTGTATGGTGCAAGAAATTTAGTTACAAAGTGTGGGAATTGATTCCCTCAAATACATGTACAAGGATGATGAGGATTTCAAGGAGGTATATGAAGTTTGTTCACAATTTTCAGACTCTTATCATTCTATTTTTTCTAAGTTTTTGTTGCAATAGGGGTTGTTGTTCAAGGGTAGCCAATTATGTGTTCCTAGGTGTTCCATGAGGGAGAACATCATAAAGGAAAAGCATTGTGGTGGTCTAGGAGGTCACTTTGGGCTGGATAAAACATTGGATCAAGTGAAAAGGTTTTATTTTTGGCCAAAAATGCAATTAGACATCAGAAAGTTTGTTGAGAGTTGTAGTATATGTCAAAGGGCAAAGGGTACTTCATCTAATACTGGTCTATATCAGCCACTTCCTATTCCTAATAGGCCATGGGAGAGTATTAGCATGGATTTTGTCTTGGGTCTTCCTAGGAATCAAAGAGGTTTTGATAGCATATTTGTTGTGGTGGATAGGTTTAGTAAGATGGATCATTTCTTGCCATGTAAATGCACTAATGATGCTTCACACATTGCTGGTTTATTCTTCAAGGAAATTGTTAGAATCCATGGTTTGCCTCTTAACATTGTGACTGACAGGGATCCAAAGTTTGTGGGCCACTTTTGGAGTACTTTGTGGAAGAAGTTAGGTACTCAATTGTCATTCACTTTAGCCTATCACCCTCAGACTGATGGCCAAACTGAGGTAGTGAATAGGTCTTTGGGAAATTTTCATAGATGCATTACAAAACAGTATGGAGAAGCATGGGATATGATCATCCCTCAAGCTGAATTTGATTACAATGACTCCACCAATAGAAGCATGGGAAGGAGCCCATTTGAGATTGTCTATGGGATTCACCCAAGAGGCATTCTTGAACTAAGAGATCTTGATGGATTGGAGAGTTGACGTGCTCAAGGAGAAGATTTTCCTTTGGCCATGAAGGACATCCATGATAATGTGAGAGAGACTCTTCAAAAGAACACTGAGAAGTACAAGGAGAAGGCTAATGAGAGGAAGAGAGATGTGCAATTCAAGGTTGGGGATTTGGTCATGGCACATTTGAAGGAAAGACTTCCAAAGGGGTAGCCAACCAAACTCCTCATGAAGAAAATAGGTCCTTGTCGGATTGTGCATAAGTTTGGGCATAATGCCTATGAGATTGAGCTTCCTCAAGGCTTGGCCATCCCTCCTATCTTTAATGTCTTAGATTTGTTTCCTTATAGGGGTGGTAATGATGCAGATTCAGAGGAAAGTGTGACAGCAGTAGGAAATACATAATGGGTTAAGGATCTTCCACCCAATCAACCCTTGACATTGGAATGCATATTGGACATTGAAGTCTTAAAGAAGACTAGAAGGAAAACTTACAAGGAGTACCTTGTCAAATGGAATGGTCTCCCTGCCGAAGATGCCACTTGGATAAATGACGAAGACATCTTGAAGCATGGAACCACAGTTGTTGATTTACTTCCTCAAGAGACTTGAGTTCTTTCCCACCCTGGGAGTATGGTGCAGGGGCACCAAGGAGATTCTACTTGTCTTTTCTTTGTTCATGATTTGTTTGTGATGTATAAGGTTTTGAAAAACCATTTCCCATGTTTTGTAATAAGGACTATGTCCAAAAGATATCATGTTGATGTCATGTTTGTAAGAGGCAGTCATAAGATGTAATGGAACAGTCATAGAATTCATGTTTTGTAAAGCCTTTTATGGCATGTAGGGGAGGTGTCAAGAGGTCTAATGCCTTGTCAAAGGCTCATTTATCTTGTAATGATGTTTGAAAGTCTTGTTTGTCATGAAAAACCATGATACATATGACAAATCATTGTAATTAGTTGTAGACAATAACAAAACAGGGGCAGTTCAGTGGTTGTAGACAATTTAACAATCTCCCACCAATTCAAACTACCCCTCCAACTTCTCCACCCATCGATGCAGGCTTCTTAAAGTCTTGTAGATGTCCATTGTAGAGGAGAGAAGTGATTGGTGAAGAAATCAATAAGGAAAAACACAGTTTCTGCCTTTGTTACTCTGTATTTTCCCTATTCTTGCACGTACTCTGCCACTATATGAAGGAACTGCAGAGGACCACAATGCTGGTTTGAAAATATGGTGAGTCTGGAGTATTTTGTAGTTTAATTGGGCTCTTGAAACAAATGTATAATGTATATATCTGCAGTCTTCTGAGTTTGGTTTGATAAACCCTCACCCAGGGTTTTCTGATAGAAAACTATGAGTTTTTCACCATTTCACTGAATGAAATCCCCCTTGACTAGTGGAATAGATTTATTGATGTTTGTTTCAATATGCTTTGAAGGTGTTTTTGGAAGGAGATTGTTTTTTGTGGAGATTTCTTGATATGGCCTAGCAAGATTATGTGCTAGGTAAGTGTAGAAGGGAACAATATAAGACAAATCAGTTGCAGTCAATGGTGGGGCCTCAAAACCTAAAAAAGCCTTGGTTTGGACATGAAATTGAAGTGTCCAACTAGTTTAGAAAGTTCTATGAGGCAAGAAAAGGGCACTTGCTTTGTAATCTAGGCCTAATTAGGGCTCTTGATACTAGGACAGTCTTACTGAAAGTGACACATGTTCTTAAACAACACAGGTCAAGCTTTTAACATTGTTAAACCACATAAAGAGTATCTCAAACAAGGTTGGTTTGGTCATAAAAGTGTCTGATCTACAAGAAATCCTCTGTCAAACCCTAAAATAGGGCTACAAGGATTAGGACAACAAATGAGGGAAGTAGTGTTTTGAAAGAAGTCAAGACTTGTTGGTTGGTTTGGGGGTGTTCTCCAAGGTGTCAAATGTCCCTCTAGATGTCTGCCTTGAGAGAATTAGATGTTTGGTGTCATGTCCCATGTGAGCCCTTTGGTATATACTTATATCTCTCCTTGAAAAAAGTAGTCCTCCTAAGTTGAATGTTTTGCCAAACTTATAGATGTTGTATTGATCTCCATTGGCCTCTACATAACCGATCCATTCCCAAGAGGGACAAGGATCATGTGTGATTGTATGATGTTTTCCTAAATGTCTTCATTTTATTATTTGTCCTAGTTTCACCCTTTTTATTTTATTTAACTGATGTGTTGTAAAATATGTGTTTTAATTTACACCACTTGGTGTCTTTTAATTTTAGTGGCTATTTTATGTGAATTTTTACCTCCTTAAGTGTTCACTAGAGGCTAAAATTAACCCTAGGTGGCACCCCAAGGGTCTAGGGCCCATTTGAGCATGCCAAACGCTAGGGTTACCTCTATCTAGTCACCTTAATCTTAGGTTAAAGAAAAGCAACGAAAATTCAAATTAGATAAGTGTGGGAGATGAGTCATGCCTTGAAAGAAGACCCATCTCCCTTTCCAATGCATGGAATTCCACCACCTTGAAGACTTGGGGAGTCTTCAAGATCTCCAAGTGTGTGGAACCCTCCTCCAATGATCTCACACATGTGTGAGAGCATCTTGGAGTGAAGGGGCTCCCTTTGGAGAATAAGGTGATGACATGTGTCATCCCTTATCTCTTGAAGCCCATGTGGTGACATGCCACCTCTCCACCCTTGCTCTCACACATGTGTGAGAGCACATGTGGAGAGGGCGAGGTTTAAATGGATGGGAGGGTGACACATGTCACCCTGACATTCCCTTTCCCTTGCAAGTGGGATGGGAAGAGGAAGGAGAAGGTGACATGTGTCACCTTCTCATTTGTCAAGGCCTTGGAATGAGGCCTATTTTAATTCCTCTTTGAGAAGGGAATGGGATTCTTGTTTTTGCTTAATTTTTCTTTGGAGGGATTTTGGGAGAGTTAGAGGGATTTTGGAGGATTGGAGGCTTGGAGAAAAATTGTGGGCTCTTCTTCAACTTGCATCCATTGTTGGGCTCTTAAGGTAAGCCTCATGGCATTTTAGTCTTCCTTATGCTTTGTTAAATTTTGGTTGTGTGCTTGAAATGCTTTGGTGTGTTTGTTTCTTCTTTGTTGTTGGGTTTTTGGGTGTTTTGGGATGAGACTACCAACTTTGGTGTGTCCATCCATGTGTGGGGTGGGGGAGGAGTGAACCTCCTCGAGGTCACCCTCCTGGTGTTGGTATTTTTTTGGCCTTGGGGGCAAGATATTAGAGTATGGAGTATTTTTGTTGGCATGAGTGCCATAGTGAGATTAATATATTCATGGAGTTATCATCTTGGGCTTGAGGCCTTATTTTTGTGTTGAGACTTTGGGATTTTTGTGGAGTGATCCTCTTGAGTCGAGTGATGTCCACTCCCCTACCCCTTCAAATCCATTTCTATAGATTTTGTGATGTGTAAACCTTATGGGTGTTCTTCATGATTTGTGTGGTTTGCTTATTGTTGTGATGTGGTATGAGACCCATGTGAAGATCAATCTCCCAACTCAGGGGTGACCCACTTGTGGGTCTATGGAAGGGACAAGAGCATATTTGGTGGCTTGGTTGTTTGTCCTTTGTTGTATTTTCTTGCAGGTTGTTTAATGATCTTTGGAGCTTGGGTGGATTTTAAATTTGGTTGTGTTGTAATGCTATTTTGGCTACTTGAGAGCCATGGGCAAAGGGATGAGCTATTGGTTGTTGAGCAAAAAAAAAGAGAGAGAGAACACTCTCTTATTATGTATTGTTTAAATGATTTTAATTATTATACTTCATCTTGTTGTAGTTGTAAAAATACATTATGTTGTTGGTTTCATTATTGTTGTGATAAGTTTTAGTTTGAGTGCGAATAAAAGTCATTGAAATATATTATTCAGTTGCTGGTTTCTAAAAGAAAAGATAAGAAAATGATATGTTGTTTAAAACTGATTGTTTGCACAAAAAAGAAAATGTACAGTTGCTGTTTTTTTACTTCAAAAAAAAGAGAGCATAGAAATGATTTCTGCAGTTTTAATTAAAAGAAAATTTTATAGTTGCTAGGAAAGAAAAGGAAATAAAAAAAAGATTTATGTATCTTGCTTATGAATAAAATAATATAGATATCCATGAAATTTAATTCTATCTGTATCTTTTAAATGAAGTTGCTGGTTATATTGTTACAATAGAAATACTTTACCAGTTTGATTAAATGGTGTGTGTGTATATATATATATATATATATATATATATATATATCCATTGTGCATATATAAATATATGTATATTTATCAACTACACATGTATAGTCTTTTTATGGCAAATTATTCTATGTATTAAAGTGATGGGTATATGTGTGTGTGTGTGTGTTGTGTGTGTGTGTGTCTACACACACACACACACACACATATATATCTACATATACACATACACATACACATATACACATACACATACACATACACATACACATATACATATATATATACACATATACTGTTGTTATTTTTGTGCTTTTTAAGTTCTTGGCAGAATAGAGATACTGTGAAACTGATGTATATCCATATGTGCACACACACACATAGTTGTATGTATGTATGTATGTATGTCATGTTTACATATTAGAGACTGCATTTAATAGAAAAAGTTTTATATAAGAAAATAAAGAAATTTATATAATAAGAAATGTTGAGTTTAAGGCTTTAAGTCCCAAGTGGAGCAATGACCAAAAGTGTCGAAGACTATTTTTTTTTCGCAGTCATTTTTCTTTTATTCGAGCGTTGTTTATTTTTTTTATCATAAAGGAGCCTTGGGTGGGGGGACGAACCCCCACCCACTACCCACCATTTGGTGGGTAGTGGGTGGGAATCCGCCTCCCCACACCCCCACTGTGCCCTCCTCAAAACCTGCGACTCCATTGGAGCTTCCCGCCGCCGTCCCCATGGTCCGTTGGCTGACATGACCACTATGACTGTCTTTGCATTTTTTTTAACCTACAGTTTTATTTAATTATATATATATCCTTTGGCTGCCATCAAAATATATGTAGCTTGTATCATATACTCACTATATATATAAAATGTGTGGATATATATATACACACATTCATAAAAAAAAGATGGGGTTAGATTAAAATGAAAGAAATTATAGAAGGGTTTGTATACACTGATTATACCTCCACTTTAGTGGCGGCCATGGCTGCCATATAGCTTTAACCTGCAACAAAACAAGAAATGAAAATAGAGAGAAGAAGAACATTGAAGGAAAACAATAGAGAGGAGAATTACAAGATAGGGTTATGGCATAATAGAGGGAGATGTAATGTTTGAGCTCTCATAAGGAAATTAGTTTTTTATTTAGAGAAATTTTAGGGATTTTAGGGTTGGTTAAATTTTATATTATATCTTTTGGAGGAGTAGGTTTTAACCTTAAATTTAAAATTGTGGGAGATAGGTGCACATGAACCCATATCTCTCCTTTTGTTCTTTTCCTTATTTTGGAGCTAATTTATGATTTAAACCTTGGATAGAGTATTTAAAATGGGTGGATGTTTTCATCCTCTTTTTTTAATTTCTCCTTTTAACCTTATGGGAATTAATTCAACTCGCCTTGTCCCATTAATTTATCTAGGGAGAATAATATTATGGTGGAAATTGAAAGGGCTAGTAAGCAAATAATTATGGGAAAACTTGTCATAATTAAATAATAGGAAGGGGTTATTTACTAAACCTTAGCGTTAATAATTTTTAAGTGAGCCTACTTGGAATGGTGTTATTTAATTGACTTAATTTAACCTAGGTAGCAATTTAGAACACTTAGTGCGGTTATTAGATCAACCTAGCATAATTTATAATTTGATCAAGTTTATTAGATCTTGGTATACACTTAGAAGGTGTTTTAATTTAAAATATATTCCCATGTACGCCCTAGAGGCATTATGCTGCTGGATTTTTCTGGGAACCTAGGTTGGTCATTAACTGATTTATGTTAAGCTTTGATTAATAAATTAATATTTTTGCAAGATACTTATGGATTGTTGAGAGTGTTATTTAATCTTTTTATGTTCTAGCAATAGGTTTTTGATTTTGATTTAGGTCGAAATCACACCACTCATTTAGGAAAACTTAGGCTTCAGCTCAAATCGATCTTAACCCTAATGGCAAAGCTCATCACGTCACATAACCCCCTAGTCGGCTATCATCACGTAGGGGATTACAGATTTAATCGCACTACCCTGAGATTTGATTGACATGTTTACGCCTTATGCGTATTGCCACCAAGCACACTGAAGCATGTGAGGGGGTTTCTAGAGATGTGTGTAAACTTTTTTGATATTTCATGTCATGACCACATGACAAATGTGGACATAACATGTGTGTTGTGTGTCATGACTGCATGAGAAATGTGGGCATGACACTTTCAATTTGGTTTATGGCCTAGAAGCTAGAATGCTAACTAATAACTTCTTGTAGGTGTATAAATTCATTCAGGAATATGATGAGAATATCATAGATGATATGCAACATAGGATCAATACTTGAACAGAGCTATATGAGGTTAAAAGGGATGCACAACAAAGGAATTAAAAGTTGCAGTTACAGGTCAAGAGGTTATATGACAAAAAATCTTCCCATAGAAATTTTTAAGATGGAAGCATGGTTCTGATGTGTTATGCCAAGGCTAAGGACAAAGGAAAACATGGAAAGTTTGATGCCTTATGGCTGGGTCCTTACATGATCAATAGTTCTCATGGAGAAAACTCATATTTTCTACAGTCTTTGATAGGTGAACTTTTGGAATTGCCTTTACATGGACAATTTCTTAAGCCATATTTCTCTTAAGGTATGTTGTTTTCCATGTACACTGTATCATATGTGCATAGGGTGTTTGTTTCTTTTTGGCGGTCTAGTTTTTGTTTCTCTATGTTTTTCTTTGGTCTGGTCTGCTCCACCTAAAAATTTTCTAGATTCTTTTTGCAAACAAGCATCCCTGAACATGAACCACTGATGGGACTCTAGTAAAAATCCTAATTTTTCATATCTTGTGAGTCTTTGGTTAGGGTCTAAATATTTTTGAAGGTCTTATCCCTTAAACCCTAACCTAGAATTTCATTAAAAAATGTCCTAATTCTTCAGCTACTCATTTTGAAAAATCAAAAAAATCAAAAAATTGTTTTTAAAGCCTTGCTAAGTCATTTCTAATCACAATTGTGTTATAGCTTTGTATTTTTCATCATTATCGCATCCCTGCGGATAGGCCAGACAAACCCTTACAGGCTTGCGGGAGTTAAAGAAGTGGGTTGAACCACTTACCATAATACTACAGTGGTCTGTATGAAGTATGGTGGGCTGATGGTAAGGATCTAACCATCACCACACTATCATGAAGGTTTGTGAAGAAGTGTGCAAGTCGGCAGTAGAAAAACTGAAGGTTCACCACATTACCGCGGGGAGTAAAGGAGAGGACCGCAGGATAGCGGTACGAACTAAGTTGTCACCGCTGTACTGCAACAGTTAGTGGGAAGGTCTACAGGACAACAATAAGCATTAAGACAGTCACTACATTACCGCGGTGGGTTGTAGAGAAGCCCACAGGATCACAGTAATAAACAAAGTGTTTACCATCATACCGCTATAGTCTGGAGGTATGTCAACGGGATGATGGTAAGACTTAAACTTAGCAACAAGGTGTTTATCACTATACTGCAAGAGTCTTTTCTCTGCTCTATAGGATGGTGGTAAAGGGATGGATATGGCATATATGGTGTTCCTTGTGGTCCCACATGGGTTCATGAAGAGGTGTGCAGGTTGGCGGTAATAGGTAAAAGGGCATAGAATACAATCTGCAACTCCGCAGTAGTTTGCCTAACAATAGATATGAAGCACGAGATTATGGTAATAGAAAGAAGGCCATTGACTTCAATGTGTAAACCCATGTAATACTTCAAAAGACTCATATCCTCTATGGAGACCGCCATGAGACTCCAGGCAAGAAATTCTTTGCATTTAGATTAGGTGGTGGAAGATCTAATCCTAAACTTTTATTGCAGTCTAGAATTTGAACCAAAATTTGATTATCTATCAGCACATTCCGTGGGAGCCATTACTCTACAACTAATTGCATTCAATATGTCTGAGCCAAGGTATTGATATCCGATTGCTTAGTAATTAAGGATCATATTTTATATGCTATAGTGGTTTCCAAATGAAATTGTAGCATGTGTAATGGTCTCAAGCTTGTTGCTCCTTGTTTATAAAAGGAATTCAAAGCCATTTACATGGGGTTGGTTGGTTGATTTTCTAAGAGAATTTTGTGCAGTTATACATAGAGAATAGAAGGTTTTTTTCTTTTTCTCCAAGTCCCGAGTCTGAATTGTATGTATTTGTAAATTTGTTTTAACAGTACTAGCATCCTAATGAATATACTTGCAAGTTTCTGAATTGAGTTGTCTCCTGAGGTGTGGTTTGCACAAATTATGAGTGAATAGATCAAAGATTGTTCATCTTGTCTCCATAAACTTCTTATGGATGTCTTTTTGTTTGGGGCTCTTATTCAAAGAATAAGTTAAATGTTTTACTAGGAATACAGATTTGTGTAAATGTATGCAAGGATATCATAATAATGAGTGATTCAGAAATACTGAGTATAATGTTGTAAGGCAATGTTATAAAGCTCTTTGATGCTTAGGTTAACTATTGTTATCAATTTTTAATTACACTTGGTTTGACTCTGTTGCCCAATGGACAAGGCACCGATCTCTTGTCTCTGTATCTAGCTTTCACACCCTAGAATCAGTCAGACACCCAAATACTTTAAAATCAAGTTGAAATCAATCTTAAGTGTTTGTTTATTTGATTTTTTTCCCTGTTCTATGGATTTAAGCAATGAAAAAGCTTGATTGATTTGAGCCAGGTCTTCATATTTTTATAATCCTTAGGCAAATTTGCATAGAACCAATCTACTTTTCATATTATTTGTAATAAATGGCATAAGAGGTTATTGAATACTATTTAAGGGATCACCTTCCTAGGTTTTGCAAAGCCTAAAGTGAAGAGGGAAAGTTATTTTAACTTTCACCTATGTGTTGTCCAGCCCCTCATGATAGCTAAACATTGAAAGTGGCTAAATCATAGGGTATTTCATAAGATAAGCTTGAGATTTAAAAAAAACAACAGGAATCATACAATGATTTAGGGTGACCCTTTTTCCTTCTTTGGACTATCGTCTAGGTTACACCATTAGCAAGGTCCTTAGATCTAAGAGAGGGGATATCCTCTAATGTTGTCTCCACTAGAGATGTCTCCCAATAGGAGGGAGACTGAAGGCCCAAGGAAGCTGATGATTGCCTTATTTCTGAAGATAATTCAGGAGAAAGAATCTCATCGCAACACATCTCAAGGGGGATATCAACCCAAACTAGAGCTAGAGAAAAAGTCCCTGTAGAGGACATAGAGATACCAACCACATGGGTCCCCACCTCAAGACGAGGAGATGAAGGTGAGGAACCATCATTCTGAGGAGAATTATCATCCTCAGAAGAACCCACCTCCTAAGAATTAGGGTCTTTAAATATCAAGTGTTCAATGTGAGCATTCCATCACCATGTCATACCAACTTTATGACAAGAGTGGGGGCAATCTAAAGCCAAGTTTCTAATAGTGAAGCATTGTCTACATCAAAAGGGTAAACCCTCATAATTGAACGGTTGGGACCATGGTCTATCCTCCACCATCAAAACTATATCTCCATGAAGGGCCTTGGATATATCAATATCCACTAGAGTATGAGCATAAGTACTGAGTCCCATGAGAATCATAGTTCTGTCCACCTTCAGGTATCAACCAATAGCATTTCCAATGGCCTCATAATAGGACTCCTCCCAGAACTAGAGAGGGAGATTGGGTAGTCTGACCCAAACTAACCTAATATTGAGAGGTTTTGTGATAGGATTAAATGAAGGAGACCAAGGTTAGAGAAAAAGGGAGTGATCTCCCCATATCCACAACCCTCCATCAAGCACTAAGTCCATAGCCTCGGTAGAAGCAAATGAAACAATGAAGAAACCCCTTGTACAGGGGTATAAATCAATATCACCCTAGACGATAGGTCTCCAAGATTATGAGATCCACTTGTTTAGTTCAGGGAGAGTGGGCCACAGACCATTAAACCTACTGACTAATCCATGCCTAACATAATGATCTTTATTTTCAATGATTTCATGTCAACACACCACCATAGGTGTGGGAGTAAGGAAAGGGTTGAGAATATTTGTCCCATAGTTACAAATGAAAAAGACCCCTCATGCCTACCATGGTAACATAAGAAGGCCCCTGTGATCCCAACAGACCTAAGGAGACACTATTTGACTGGGCCAGATCCCTTGAACCCCAACAACTACCTGAAACATCACCAAAAATAGAGATTTCACCATTATTTTTAGTTTCTAATGGAGGGAAGTCTATGATTGAAAGAAGCATGAGAAATGCATTTGCATGAAGTAGGAGTGTCACCGTGATTGCTAGGGCATTGTTGCCAAAAGATGACATTGGGATTTTTGTCGTACTAGTCCCGTCACCATAAACTAGAGTTCCAGAAGTAGGCGAGAGAAAGAGCAGAGCCATATTATTCCTCTAATGTTCCTTGTGTTAGAAGGTGATGTTATGCAAGTCTATAGTTAAAATATAAATTCAAAATTTTATTTTAAAATAAAGGAAAAGTAAATTTTGAATTTAAATTTGCATGTCATTAATCACCTTAAATCTTCCAATTTCTTGTATATAAAAAAACTAAATCAAGTGGAAGGTTATAAGTTATTTTCTTATCAAAATAAAAAGAGGTTATGCAAAGCTTTGGTGGACATTGTCCGAAATGGTAAAGTCCTCATGTCCTTCCAAATCTTACAATTCCACAAGGCACAAAAATATGAAAAAGTCTACAAATCCCTTCATAAGGGAAAAAATGTTGAAACCAATGGCATATAAGGAAGTGCAAAATAATCTTGGGTTCTTGCCCCTCATATCTCCAAGTACAACTATTCATTACAAGATTAGTTACATGTATTGTGTGGAATTTTGGAGGTTGTCCAGAAAATGTTTGACCACATGAAAGAATGAGACATCTCATAGAACATGATTATTACTTCATACATATGCAATAAAAAGAAAATAAATAAAAGGAATGCAGACTTAGGATGCACTTAAGGAAATGTGCAAACTTTTTGTCTCCTCCCACATCCTCCTTCTGGGTATTAGCTATTCTCTATAGAAAATGACATGCCTAAGTCATCATGTTAGCATGGTAACATACAATACCATATCATGATGACAAAAAATGACATGCCAACTAGCATGATGAGATGGAGAATAGATGTTAATGTGATATTTTTTCCTGTGACATTTCTAATGGGCAATTCCAATTATGATGGGACCTACCTTTCACTAGGACATTAAAAAATGTGGAGCTTTCAACCATCAACATCATTTCTTATTTATTTCAGCAAAAAAAATGCTCATGGAGCACTATTAGATGCATCCTTTCTAGCTTCAAGGAGCTTTCATAAGTTGTAGATAAAAATAGGCTTTGAGGAGCTTTAAGGAGTTGTAGTCATTATGTATGTGTTGTGGGTAGGTATCTACTCTTCATGATTGTGTGTAGTATGGAGAGTTTTGTATGGAGAATAGCTACAAAAAAATAAAAGTTTTAAAATTCATTTTCGTGTTTTTGTAGATGGTTATGGGGGGTTGAAAAGTATGAGTTTCCACTTCTCAAAATCTAAAAATGAGTTACAACAAGAAAATTTGGGTATGTATACCTACCATTTGTCATGTTTTTTGCTATTTTTTGTTGAAACTATGAAAAGTGGACTAATTTCATGTTGAAAAACTAAAAATCTTAGCACTCCTCATTACTTAAACCTTTCCATGTGACATTGTGAGTCTCTTGTTGATTATTTTTTTTGAATAATGCAAAAGTAAGGGTTTACCCATGGGTTGGATGAAATGGTTTGAGGGATTTAATGACAACTCTCATGGGATCATCTAGGTATTCAAAAAATATTTTTTTGTCATTTTCATTCAATTATGCAAATGTCAAGGTTTACCCATGGGTTGCATGAAATTGTTTGAGGGATTTCCTCAACCAATATCATGGGGCTCTCCAAGTCTTCAAAATATCTTGTTTTGAATATCATTTTTGCTTAATATCTTCATTTGCAAGGGTTTACCTATGGGTTCATGAAATTGGTTGAGGGATTTTCTCAACTTCTTTCATGGGGTCCTCTGGGTAATCAAAATATGTTCTTATGTATGCAATTGCAAGTAATTGGGTCTATCTATTTTTATTTTATTTTATTTTTGACAGGAATTTAGCTCTACCTCTTCACAATTTCAGTAAAATATATGCCTATTTTAATTTGATTATTATGTCATAGGAATGGTGACATACAATTAGGGGGAACTCTTCCTATTGTAACGCCCCGCCAAGGAACCCAGAGGATAACACAACTAAGCTTACAAAAAGGTCAAATATTTTTTTTTAAACGAAAGAAACAACAACAATCATATATTTATTCATAACATTTAAATTAAGCTTTATCCTCTAGGGTTCCATGGCTACATTACTAACGAACAAGTAACAAGATCTTAAACAACATTATGAACTAACTAACAACCATGGTTCATTCAAATTTAATTACATGGATTGAGTAAACACATACATTTCCATATTGTATCATCAGAAAGGTAGACATCAAGATCATGAATACAAGATTTCAAGTACATATACAATTTGTTTTACATGAGAGTACATCATTACAATGTTAACAATATCACTTTTACGAATACATTGGAGTACATACATCAAGACAATAGTACATGAATATCTATCTCCTCGAGCTAGAACATGATCAAAAATCTGCTATAAGAGATACATCTTTCTTGCACACAAATAATAGCAAGAGAAACCAATGGAGATATAAGCACAACCACCCGACCATGTGGAACCCTAAGGTCCACCCCCATGCTAGGAGATAACAATAAGGTTCCACAACATGAAATAGTTAAGAAGACAGCAACACAACACAAAAGGCTAAACTGACTCCAACATACAAATACACATGACATTCACAATAGAGTCACCATTTCCTCCAATAGTAAAAAAGACAATAGACTAACATGTGCAAGGACTACGCATGACTCCAAAACAACACCAGTCAATAAGGACATCACAAGTAACTCAAAAATCACTTCTAGAGGCATTCACAAAACAAAGGGGAGAACACAACTAGAGAATGCTAGACTGCAGTAGGGATGAGTGTCATTGCATGATCCTAGCTTGGGTTACCCTAACAGTCTCTAGCTAGACGTCGACCCCCATCCATGGGTTACCTTGATAGTCCCTCACTAGCCATCGGCCCCCATCTATGGTTACCCTGACAATCTCTCACTAAACGCCGGCCCCATAGGGTGACACATGCGGAACCAACATTCCTTTCGTGAGAACAAGGAAGTTGATTTTGCCAACCATGGCCTTCTCATCTCATCCTTAACCTAAATGAGCACTACAGACATGAGTGAATCATCCAATTATCTTGATTAGTGTGAAAACTACCCAACCCTCTAAATTTATTATTAAGTTATCACTAGATTAACAACTTCCAATGGGTTACCCTGACAAGCCACTTTGGGCGCTAGCCCCACATTGAAATCCACTCCCCCTTCACTGCATCTAGATTCTCAAACCCCAAAATGAAACCCAAGCATGAACTATCACATTTCTCATCATGATACATTTACAACACAAAATATACATCATTTCACATTACACAGAGACAGGCATTACCCATCTTGTATAGTTATCATAACCACATGAATAGGTACACTGAGCAAGGCATTATCCATCTTGTACAGTCATCATAACCACATGAATAGGTACACTGAGCAAGGCATTATCCATCTTGCATAGTTATCATAACCACATGAATCCATAAACAGAGGGGAGTCAACATATAACCAATACATATTCAACCATTAGAAAGATTACATAATCACAAGAGTCATACACACGACTACCCCTCTTGGCCTTTGGAATCAATTTTCTCAAATGACACAACATTTGACACACTGAACACTATGGTCTCACATCACATTCACTCTCAAATGCACATCATCACCTAATAGACCAAACTAAGATCCTTCATCAATAATTCAAATACAACACCACAATTGGGACATATGACATAATGCACTAATTATGGGTCTTGAAGAATGTAACATTAATTGAATCATGATCAATCATCTAACAATCATAAAGTGAATTTTCCTCAACAATATAGAACTATCATATTCCAACCACTAATAATAGTTACTTTTATGATCATAAGATATAAGAGTCCATGAGTAATAATATTTTAACTCATAGTTCCCAAGACTTATTTTAGTTTCATTTAATTAAAATAATTTTGAACAACATTTAAATAACCCTAAGCCATACAAATTAAACACAATAATTATTTAAATACAATCCTTATTACAGACATGAGCTATGTTAATAATATAAATTATGATAAACACATGGCATGAATAATAAAAGGAAAAGTGGTTGAATTTATTTAGACATTGATAAAATTCATTGCCTAAGTGGATTTAGAAACTTTCCAACAAATGCGAATGGTAGGTTTAAACCAGATTGGCAATCTTTGCCAGCATCCTAATAGCCTTCACCAAAATGGGAGCTTTGGAATGGGTAAGGACATCCTTCAAATCATAACGGTGGAGGAATTCTTGTTAGATATAATTGTTGGAACTGCTCAGGTAATGTTTTTGACAAATGCCTCAAAGGGACGGCATCTCATAGATATCAGCGATTGCAGGATCAACACAAAATTAATTTGTTGAGAAGGCTTTAGAAGCTACCAGCAATGCAAAATGTGAAAGCATAGACAGGGCACACAGTCTGATTGGTAGAATACTTCAAAGAGAGTCATATGATGGAAAGCAATGATTATAGGATATGCACAAAATGAATTTGCTAAAAAATTTCAGAGAAACCCAGTTCGAAAATATAGAGTTATTGGTGACACAACTAAATGTTTTAACAGAGATGAAATGGGTGAGAGGTAGACAGCCACAAAATATTCATATCTCTAAAATGACAAACTGGGTAAGGCTGATTTCTAGATATGATTTAGATAACTAGGTCATGCACCATATATAAAAAATTTAGAAGAACCGAGTTCATAAAACTAAAGTTATGGCTGACGAAACAGACTTCTAAAATAGAGACGAAATGGGTGAGAGATAGACAGTCACCAAATATTCATATTTTTAAAATGAAAAACTGGGTAAGGATAATTTTTTAATATGATTTGGACAACTAGGTTTTTCACCATATATAAAAAGTTTAGAGGAACCCAGTTTGTAAAACTAAAGTTATGGCTAACGCAATAGACTGCTAAAATAGAGATGAAATGGGTGAGAAATAGATAGTCACAAAATATTCATATCTCCAAAATGACAAACTGGGTAAGGATTATTTTCGGACATGATTTAGACAACTAGATCATGCACTATATATGAAAAAATTTAGAGGAACCCAGTTCGTGAAAATAAAGTTATGGCTAATGTAACATATTGAGTTCAGAATATGTAGAAGAGAATTCATAGAATAATATAAAGCTTGCATATTACAAATTCATTTCACTAAATCTAATGCAACAATAAATCAAATTAATATCTCAATCCATACCTAGAATATTATTTCTATCACATCTTCACAAAATTCCCAGCTCGCATCCATTTTTCCCCTAGTCTTTTCTTCTCGAAACTATGGTTTATGGTGCCAAAATATAAACTTCCTGAGAGAGAGATAATCCAAACATAAAGCATATTCTCCTCCTTTAAATGCATACTCCTTCCCCAAATTATATCTTCATATTTCAAACTAAAGTTGAGCATGCATAACCACCCCCATAATTTCTTCTAGAAGATTCTCCTTATTAAATGCAATAAATTCTGCCTTTATTACTTCCTCTCAAAAAGCAATTTTCTTTCTACTTACTAAAATTAGTCTCTTACTCAAAAGAACCAATTATTTTTAAGATTCCCTCTATAATGGAAAAAGATTCTTTCTTTAATACTTTTTTACAATTTTCTATTTAAACCAGACAATAATTTCTTTCTGATTTTATTTATTTTAGAATTTTCTATATATATAAGTTTTTATGACAACTCATAAATATTATAATTTTTTTTTTAAAAGAAAAAGTGGCAGAGCCACTAAAATTATATTAATTATAAAATAAAATTTACAAAATGCTAGATTCAATAAGGCATACCGGCAAGAAAGAATCGGGAAAGAAAAGCTCCAGTTGTAGCCCTTTAAAATAGATACAATACAAAATTGACTCAGAAGGATGAGTCAACCCAAAAAAAGTCTATGGCTTAAAGCCTTACAAGAATAAAACTTTGTGCAAACAGCACTATTACAAACTAACCAACTAATAGAGTCAACAGATAACAAAGCTGTCTACAAAACACAAAGATTTTAATTATCCTCCTGCCATTTTCATCAACAAGACCTTGCAGATCAAGAGCCTCTTCTTCTGCCAAATGCCTCCCCAACTATCGCCTATTAATTGGAAAGATCCCTGCACTCAAACAAACCTCCCACAAGAGTAGTACCCGAATGCAAAACGAAATCCTCTAAAACATTAATAAAATAATCTACAGGAAAAAGAGCATTTTGAACAAACATAAGGCTCAAATTTCTTACCATATCAAAGTTTTTGCAAAAAAAACCATAGCATTAAAAACTTCCTACAAAAAAATCAAGTTAAGAAAAACTTCATGCATAGATTTACCAAAGTGCAAAAGCTGCCACCCGCGGACATACTTCATGCCGAAGTGTCCATGACTCCTCCTTCACTGTGACAAACTTCTGTCGGCGTAATTTTAATCTTGTCTCCCGATCTCACATCTCTTACTTATGGAGATTCTCACACGAAATGATACTCACATTCATTAGCAGTATACACTTGAAATGTTCTCAACATACAATAACGATATATACATGGATTGTGTATTCAGTGTAACAACACAAAGAACTTACACTATCGGCCACCCAAAGACTTCCTTCGCCATGAGATACAAAGGCTTTATACATTGCATAGACCCAAAAAGTTATTAAAGATGATTAAGTCATTGTATGTTTTGCGCAATGTATATTAATTACATACATTGTGATGTGCATTGATTACATACAAGCCGCGGATCTGAAATTGATATGAAAAGTAGTTAAATGCTTGTATATTCCACATATTGCGATGTGTATTGATTACTTACAAGCCGCGAAACTGAAGTCATTATGAAAAGGAATTAAATGCTTGTATATTCCGCACCTTGTATATATGTTTTAACATATATATTGCTTTATACATACAGGCTGGAATTCAAAGGGAATTAATATACGGTATAAAGCATGCATCACATCCAAATGTATATTGTGTTAGTATTCATTTATGTTTACGATTTTAAGCTTGAATGTTTACAGGTTTTCTCTTTCAAACCCTGAAGTTTCTGTCTTCCTTGGTCTGTTGCATTATTTTATCTATTCTGATGTTGGCCTCCTGTAACGGGTTCCCTGCTACTAAGTTTCATCTCCATGCCTTAATGTTCATAGGTTAACCGGCCCAATGCAATGTGGAATCCACCTTCTCCTATTGCGAGTAGGAAGATTGTCATGTTTTTGTATGTGCAAGTGATCAAATCTATCGACAAGCTTGTGAAATCCCAATCGGCTTCCAGAAATGGTGAAAAATTTGAGTTATATGCATTTCTAAATGTATATTGGGTTGCATATGCATTGGGGGAATCTTCTGTAAGATTTCAAGAATATTTGCCATTTGTATATCGGCCCTGCTTGTATATCAGGTTTGTATGTAGAATATGCAAGCGAAACATACAAAGGAAAAGATACATTGCAAGAATAATCTGGAGAAGATTCCTTGCTTGTATGTGCAAGGGAATGTACATTGAAAATATATAAAGGCCCGCAACATGCAAAGTGAACAATGCCATGGATATACAAATGTGGAATGTGTATGCAATATACATTCAGACGCACATACAATGGTTAGATGCATTCATCGCATATTCTCTAAAGATTCCCTTTTTGCATGCAAGGGGCAAATGTATATTCGGTGATATACAATTGAAGATACAAGAAAAATATACAAGGGACCTTGTATGTTCCGCAACATACAAAAGTAGAGGGTGCATTTGATGGGGCCCGCCACTTGTATAAAGTGATTGTATGTTCGAACATACAATGGAAGTGCATTCCAAAGATGCAAGGCGGACCCGAAGTCATTTTCATTTTGTTCTAAAGCAGTGTGGCATCCGCGGCTTGGACATTGCATTTGTATATGCGATGTGCAAGGAAATGTGCAAAGGAAAGAGAAAATGGGTTAGGCCCACCACTTGTATATTTGCACTTGTATATGTGCCGATATGCAAACTCATGAGGATATAAGGCCCAGACGTGAAAGTTTTTCAAATCTGGCGGATAGATGTAGTGGAATCCACCTTGTATATATGTGCTTGTATGTGTGAAATATACAATACAGTGGGTGCAGGATGGAGATACAAGGTGGACCCGAGCTGAATTCTGACTTGTTCTATAACATTTGACGTCTGCCTTGTATGTTGTATATGCATTTGGGTTTGCATATACAAAAGTGATAAAGGCGAAATAAAAGGAGAAAAGGTCAGCAATAGAGGGTCAAGGTGCCTACGTGGCACAATATCATTGGTTGGCAACTCTTCATATATGTTTTGGGACCATTGATTTCGGCGATAGGTTTTTGATAACCGGTCAGGTTTTGAACCTTCGGCGATGGTTTTTTCCTTGTGTCTGTAGTCATTTTTTGAGTGGGAAATTTCCATGGGTGTGCTGCTACAATTTCCAAGAGGAGCTATGGGTGGTTGAGCCATTAATGGCAGGATTGCAAACAGGCATGGGCCGATGGTCGAACGGCCAAGTACCTGGTTTATGACAGAGAGTCTTCTAGCGGTGACACAGGGATCGAGCTCAACTACTCCTCACCTTCTCTTGCTTCTCCCCATTTTGTCCCCTGCTGCATTTATGATTTTGAGCGCCATTTCTGGTGCAGCGTATCTGGCAAGAATTTTTGACCTTGTCATGTAATTAATTTTGCTGAGTCCACAGTCTTAGTATAAAAGCCAAACTGTGTTACTCATTTGTTGTTGTTGAAAACTGGACAAATTTTGGTGCTGCAATAAGAATACAACTTTCTGGTGACTCTATTTCAGGTGTCTTTGTGAGTTTATGAGTTGTATGTTGTATGTGTTATGCATAGAATTCATCAGTTTCATGTTAATTTAAATCAGTAATGCTTTGTATCATGTGTTCTGTTATTTGTCTCTAAGTTGAATGTGTTTTTCTTCTAAATCTGAGCATCTAAGGGGTGTTAGAGATTCTAGGATATGGGTCTCCTATATTGAATGCTTAATCTTTTACTTCTGCTTAAGGAGTAGATCGAATGTTTAGGGTTAAGTGTTGGGAAAAATACATTGGAGTAAGGATATTTATAAGCAGAAATAATTGAATACTTTGTCTTGGGTATTGTCTATAAGGCAGACATTACGAAACCCCTTGGAATATGATTAGCATTGAGTCTATGATAAACATTCACATATATATGTCTATTGACTCCGAGCCCTGGATAGGCACCGATCTAGTCTTGTATCTCTAATGCAACCCAGAGTCCTAGTTTTGCATCCAAACATAAAATCAACTCAAACTTCATATACAAACCTCTTAGGACTTTAGAAGTAGTTTTAGGATCCAAAATCCTCTGTCTACAACTGAATATAGGCCTGAAGCTAGCCCCTTTGCACTTATCTCACAGTTTTGGTCTACATAATAGAGGATTTATCTACTTTATGACAGCATCCCAATCTTTGCACAGTTATATTTCATGGATGTTGAGTAGGGAATACCCCTTTTGGTTTTGCAGAGCCTAAAGAAGAAGAAGAGATATTTATAGAGTCTACCTCCTATACTGTTGGCCCTTGGCCTAGGAATCCTGTTGGTCAATGATGGCTACCTTGTAGGGATAACTGGGAACAAGCATCCAGTCTGGGAAAATTACCAACAGATTTTGGCGACTCCACTGGGGAGGTGAAGTGAAAGTATTATCTTTTCATCCCTGGTAAATTATTTCCCATCTGAGTCGCAACAGATTTTGGCGACTCTGCTGGGGACTACTTTGTAAAAGAACCTTGATTTTAAAAGAAAACAATTCCTAAGTATAGGTGGCGACTCTGAACCAATCTCCTAACTGGTAAAGTAAAAATTTGTATGCAAGGGAGAAGATCCCACCGTAATACTCTGTTTGAAGAGTTACCCATAAAAATGATGTATAGGAAAAAAGGGACTGTTCGAGCCAGTCAAGATGGTTCTCCTAGCCCCAGAAGTAATGATTTTATTCAAGACAATCCAGGATCTTCAGAGAGGACAATACCTTATTTTTTAAACACTAAGGCTGAGATCCAAAATGTATATGAAAGACAATAGGGTGATGGATTGAGAATAGGGTTAGAGGTGTTTCAAGAGCGCCCTTTCCATGATTCCCCTGACAGATTCGAAGCAGCTGAATCTCCAAGGGATGATAATGATGATCAGAATGTGATAAAACTGTCCTCTTATATGCCTAGAGAGGAGGAATTAGCTAAAGAAATTAAGAGCTTAAGGGAAGAATCAAAATATCTGCAGGTAGTAAAGATCAGAGATGACATGAGACAGAAAGTGCAAGCTCTGAGAGTTGTTCAGAATGATTCAATTCCTACCCTTGAAAATGTAAATATGCAGAGAAATCAGCAAAGAAATGAAGTCCAGGATTAGCGTAATGAACAAAGACAGAATGCAAATAATGCTAGAATACCATTAGATAATGTAAGAAATCAGAATGCAAATAGAAATGCCAATGCTAATCAGTTTTGTAGATAGTTGATGCAGCTAGACAGATTTAGATAGCTTGTGTTTGATGGCATTCCTGGTTATCCAAATACTATTGACAAACATGTGAGGCTGCAAGTGCCTAAATTCTTAGGAAATAATACCATATCAGGTGAAGACCATTTAAAAGCTTTTCAGAATATCATGGACAACTTTGAGATTGAGCATGAGGATGTTTTCATGAAATCATTTATGCAATCCTTAGTTGATGAAGCTAAGGAATGGTACAAAGGTCTGCCTGACAGGAGTATTTCATCATGGGAGGACTTCAGAAGAATATTCAAAGAACAATATGGTGACAAAACTGATCCAAGTTTCTTCATTAATGAATTTACTAGCATTACCAAAGGATCAAATGAACAGGTTGCTAATTTCAATGCTAGATTCATGAAAGTGTTGAACAAATTACCACATCACCTGAGGCCTAATGAACCTATGTGCATAGTGTTGTACATAAATACTTTTGATACCAAAATTGCTTATGGATTAAGAGATAAGGGTCCTCACAGCCTTAGGGATGCCTTCAAAATTGCAACAAATATTGAAAATAACAGAAAAGCATCTGGCAAGACAAACAGAAGAGATGATGTAAAAATTTTGCAAAATCCAAATACTAAATCTCAAAGTGTTCAGGGCAATGCATCTACTTCTAAGGATAAATTAGATAAGTTGACAACTATTGTCAAGGACCCGAGTTATAGAATAGCTAAAAATGAAAAAGGGATAGGTCCTGACAGGCAGGTTTACCAGAGGCAAGAAAGAAGACCATCATTACATGATATGCCATATAATACTAATTGGCATAATGGTAAACCCATCCTCTCACACCACAACACAAATCAAAGGACTCAAAATGTTAAAGAAACTCTTGATCCTTTGAAGAAGGCTGTAAATACTATTAATGACACCCCATGGTGTATCATATGCCAAATGCCTCACTCACAGTCACAATGTATGATTGCTCAGTCCTTATACAACAATGTTGTTGCTTGTGATGAGTGCAATGACCCGCATCGCATGGAAGATGATAATGCCAATATGCTATCTACAAACAGGGAGTATCCCTCTCATGATGATGATGCAAGTGCAAATGATGAGATTCAGGTCTATCAGTAGTTTCCATATGATGAGGATGATGAAGACAACTATGCCTATGCTTAGGATTCACATAATTTTCTGAGTAACTTGAGGAGACCTTCTGATGAAGAAATAAGAGCCTTCACAGATGCAACAGTGACTCAAGTCAAAAGCAATTATAACCTAAGAGGTAAAGCTCAAGTAAGCAATCTACACCAACCAGAGAATACTTCTGCAAGCCAGCCAGTGCAAAATTATAAGGGGACTGAAACATATAAGAAACAATGGAACAATAATAAGCAAGGTTTTAAGCAAAAAATAGGTCATGATCCTGAAGGACCAGAAAGCAGGATTCCCCAGGTTGAGAATCAAAACAAAAATTTTTAGATCAAAGATGACAGTCAAGGAGCCATAAAAGCTAAAGCTAGATCATCTCAGGATGGAAGTAAAACCGTGGAGCAAGCTATGACTGTCATACAAAATTATGCTCCATTTGACATCACTCAAGTCTTATCACAGATAAAAGTCTTCGTTCCACTAATGGAGCTAATGAAAGTTGAAAAGTTTAGATATAAAGCAGTATCCTTAATTTCAGGAGTACCCTATCAAGCCAAGTTGAGTGATGAACCTCAGGGTAAGAAACAGGCCCTGTGTGTTGATGAGGATGAAATTCCTGAGGTGTATCTGGGGATGACCATGACAAAATACCCTTCACAAGTGGAACCATTTTATGTCTCCCTTGTCATAAACAAAAAAATAATTAAGAACTGTATGCTTGACTCAGGAGCATCCACGAACATCATGCCGTTGGCTATCATGCAGCAAGCTGGGTTAAAAATAGACAAGGCATGTGGGAAATGTTATGCCATGGATGCTAGGGAGGTACTTGTCATTGGAATTATGAAGGATGTTGATTTCAGACTGGCAGCATATCCTGAAAAGACTTACAAAATGAATATAACAGTTGTTGATATCAAGCCACAATATGGCATGTTGTTGTCAAGAAGATGGGCAACATTGATTGGTGGGAGTATGCAATTGGACTTGTCGTATGCTATGATCCCTATGAATGGAAAGGATGTCAAATTGATCAGAGAAGAAAGATCATCAAAAATAGTTGAGGACCAAGAGTCAGAGGAACATATATATTTTGTGGACACTGACTATGAAAATTTCAGGGTTATCTCAGATGATAAAGGAAGTAAAGAGGGAGATATTTGCATTCAAGAGCTTGACCAACAGGGTCTCTGGACCATGTACTTTGATGGAGCCTATTCGAAGGAAGGATCTGGTGCTGATATTGTACTTCTGTCTCCAACTGGTAAGCTTGTAAAATTTCCATTTTTGCTGAGGTTTGCCTGTACAAACAACATTGCAGAGTATGAGGCTTTGCTATTAGGATTGAATGTTGCTTTAAGGCATGGAATCAAGATGCTCAAAGTATTTGGTGATTCAGAGCTTATTGTTTCCCAAGTTAGAGATAAGTATGCATCAAAAAATAAAAGGTTAAAACAATATAAGCATGTTGTTTGGGATACAATTGAATTGTTTGATGCCTTCTCAATAAACTGGATAGAGAGATCAAAAAATGTTAGGGCAGATTTTCTAGCTAATGTAGCCATAAGGCCAGATGACATCACTTTATTAGATGTCACAAATGTTGAAGTCAAGCTTAGACCTATAGTGCTAGACAATATGTGCAGCTGGCAAGTGTTTGATGATGATAAAGATTTACTGAGATTTCTACATTGTATTGATGAGTATGAGAACCAAGAAATGGATTTTCAGAACCTTGTAGAGGTTGTAGATGGAAAAGAAACTCTCTTAGGGAAGGAGGTAATTCAACTCAAGACAAATAAAATCCCTAGAGGGCTGGTTGCTTTAGAGAGAGCTTTTGACAATAGAGACCAATTTGTTACAAAGACATCTCCAACAAATAAGAATGATCTAGAGGAGATAAACTTGGGAACATCTCATGCTCTCAAAAAGGTATTGGCAAACAGCTCAAACCACATATCAGAACTATGCTGATTACATTACTAAGAAAGTATAAGCATGTCTTTGCCTGGTCATATGAGGACCTGAAAGCTTATAGAGAGGATTTATTCCAGCACAAAATCCCTTTGAAGCCCGGAGTTAAACCATTTAGACAAAAATAGAGACCTATTAACCCAACTTTAGCTCCTAAAATGCAAGAAGAGCTTATGACGCTTAGGGAGGCTGGAATAATTGTACCTATCAGACACTCAACTTGGGTGTCCAACCTTGTCCCAGTTCGAAAAAAGAATGGTGACATAAGACTTTGTGTGGACTTTAGAAATCTGAATGTGTCTTCTTTGAAGGACAATTATCCATTGCCAAACATGGAGGCCATGTTGTAGAAGGTGACCGGCTATGAACTTTTGTCCATGATGGATGGATTTTTAGGGTACAATCAAGTGAAAGTAAAGGAATCAGAACAATTCAAGACTGCTTTCACTACTCCATGGGGAACATATGTATATGTGAGGATGCCATTTGGACTGACAAATGCAGGTGCCACATTTCAAAGGGCAATGGATGTTGCTTTTGCAGGATTAATTGATTCAATCCTAGCTGTGTATCAAGATGATTTGACTACCTTTTCAAAGAAAGAAGAGCAGCACTATATGCACCTAGAGCAGGATTTTATTAGAGCATTAGAGTATGGCATCTCACTCAACCCAAAGAAGTGTGCTTTTGGGGTTGTGGAAGGAAAATTGCTTGGACACATTGTTTCCAAGGATGGAGTCAGGATTGATCCTGAGAGGGTGGTTGCAATAGACAAAATCCAGATCCCTAAAATAGTGAAGGGTGTTCAGTCCTTCTTTGGACAAATTAATTTTGTTAGAAGATTTGTGCCTAACTTTGTAGAGACCACCAAAGGCATCTCTAAAATGTTGAAGAAAGGTACAACTGTCAAGTGGGAAGAGGAAGCTACTAAATCATTTCAAAACATAAAAGAGGCAATAAAGATGGCTCCTATGTTAAAATCTCCTAATTTTTCTAAGCCATTTCAATTGTTTTCATTTGCTTCTTTCCACACTATTGATGCATGCCTATTGCAAAAAAATGAAGAAGGGTTTGAATAACCTATAGCTTTCTTTAGCAGGTCATTGCAGGCTACTGAATTGAAATATGACATCATGGAGAAGCAGGCGTATGCACTGGTTAGAGCAGTCAAGAAATTTAGGCCATATTTGGTAGGCTCTCGGATAGTTGCATATGTGCCTCATGCAGCAATCAAAGATATCTTTACTCAGCAGGAGGTAACTGGAAGAAAATGTAGATGGATAAATAAATTGCAAGAGTTCAATATTGAAATATAGATCACAAAACTGGTAAGAGGACAAGGTTCGGCAAAACTGATGACACAGTCAAATCTAGGGGCATGCCAAGTGAATGCAGTACATAATGAAGTTATAAACATGTCAAAATCTGAGTGGTATAAAGACATAGTGTATTATTTGCAGAATTTAAACTGTCCTACCCACATTAGTGATAATTAGATGAGAACCTTGAAGTTACAGGCTATTAAATACATCATTGTTCAAGGACAGCTATATTGGAAAAATCCTGATGGTGTATTGCTCAGGTGTATAGATGAGGATCAGGCTAAGGATATTTTAGGTGACATGCACAATGGAGTGTGTGGTGGACATTATGCTGCCCATACAACAGCCCACAAAATTCTTAGAGCAGGCTATTGGTGGCCAACTCTCTTCTCAGACATACACAAGATGGTAAGAAAATGTGAGTCATGCCAAAGGTTCTCAGGAAAGCTAAGATATCAAGGTGCATTACCCCTTAGGGCTATAATTGTAGAAGCTCCATTTCAACAATGGGGAATTGACTTTATAGGGGAAATCTCAGAAAAGTCCAGTGGAGGGCACAGTTGGATTCTGGTTGCCACTGATTACTTCACTAAATGGATTGAGGCCATCCCGACTAAAAAAGCTACAAGCAAAGTGGTGATGGATTTTATTCTAGAAAATATTATTATCAGATTTGGAGTACCAGTAAAAGTAGTCATGGATAATGCAATGTGCTTCAAGTCTGGTGAATTTATTGACTTTTGCAATAAATATGGAATGGATTTGTCTCATACATCACCATACCATCCACAGGGGAATGGTCAGGCGGAATCAAGCAACAAAAGTCTCATGAAAATCACCAAAAGGGTGATAGATAAAAACAAGAGGTCTTAGGATTCAAAGCTGAAGTTGGCATTATGGGCTGACAAGGTAACAGTGAAAAGAGCACCTGGGAGGTCACCTTATGAATTAGTATATGGTGCAGCAGCTAGGTTGCCTGTGAACAACCTCTTGCCAGTTTATAAATTCATCCAAGGGAATAGTGAGGAGATTGGAGACCCAATGATTGAAAGAATAAATCAGCTGGTTGCACTAGATGAGATAAGAAGGGAAGCACAGAAAATAAACATCAAGACATAGCAACAAGTGAAATATCTGTTTGATAGAAAAGTTATAGAGAGAAGCTTTCAGATAGGCGACTTGGTTCTTATGTGGAATGCTAGGAGTCAGGATAAGGGCAAACACAGTGAATTTGAGCCCTTATGGACTGGCCCATATCAAATTAGCAATATCTATGGAGATGATTCTTATTTTCTCCAGGCCCTAAATGGTGAATTACTGGAATTGCCAGTGCATAGTAAATTCCTTAAAACCTTTTTCTCATAAATGAATACTTTGTGTGCACACTGTAAACTATTTGTAAGTATTTTGTACATGCCTTGTATAGTCGGTCATGTTTTGAGTTTTGGGTTTTGTCTGGTCTGCCCCGGAGTAGTCTGGTCCTCACTATAGCCTTACGCCTGCACGTCCCCAATTGGAGCCTATGTTACTATTCATTTATGTTTAGGGTTTTAAGCTTGAATGTTTGCAGGTTTTTTCTTTCAAACCCTAAAGTTTTTGTCTTCCTTGGTCTGTTGCATTGTTTTCTCTATTCTGATGTTGGCCTCCTGCAATAGGTTCCCTGCTACTAAGTTTCATCTCTATGCCTTCATGTTCATAGGTTAACCGGCCCAATGCAATGTGGAATCCACCTTCTCCTGTCATGAGTAGGAAGATTTTCATGTTTTTGTATGTGCAAGTGATCAAATCTATCAACAAGCTTGTGAAATCCCAATCGGCTTCCAGAAATGGTGAAAAATTTGAGTTATATACATTTCTAAATGTATATCGGATTGCATATGTATTGGGGGAATCTTCTGTAAGATTATGGGAATATTCACCATTTGTATATTGGCCCTACTTGTATATCGAGCTTGTATGTAGAATATGCAAGTGAAATATACAAAGGAAAAGATACATTGCAGGAATATTCTAGAGAAGATTCCTTACTTGTATGTGCAAGGGAATGTACATTGAAAATATATAAAGGCCCGCGACATGCAAAGTGAACAGTGCCGTGGATATACAAATGTGGAATGTGTATGCAATATACATTCAGGCACACATACAATGGTTAGATGCATTCATCGCATATTCTCTAAAGATTCCCTTTTTGCATGCAAGGGGCAAATGCATATTCGGTGATATACAATTGAAGATACAAGCAAAATATACAAGGGACCTTGTATGTTCCACAACATACAAAAGTAGAGGGTGCATTTGATGGGGCCCACCACTTGTATAAAGTAACTATATGTTTGAACATACAATGGAAGTGCATTCCAAAGATGCAAGGCGGACCCGAAGTCGTTTTCATTTTGTTCTAAAGTAGTGTGGCATCCACGGCTTGTACATTGCATTTGTATATGAGATGTGCAAGGAAATGTGCAAAGAAAAGAGAAAATGGGTCGGGCCCACCACTTGTATATTTGCACTTGTATATGTGCCGATATGCAAACTCATGAGGATACAAGGCCCAGACGTGAAATTTTTTCAAACCTGGTGGATAGATGCAGTGGAATCCGCCTTGTATATATGTGCTTGTATGTGTGAAATATACAATACAGTGGGTGCAGGATGGAGATACAAGGTGGACCCGAGCTGAATTCTGACTTGTTCTATAACATTTGAAATCTGCCTTGTATGTTGTATATGCATTTGGGTTTGCATATACAAAAGTGATAAAGGCAAAATAACAGGAGAAAAGGTCAGTGATAGAGGGTCAAGGTGCTTACGTGGCATGATATCATTGGCTAGCAGCTCTTCATATATGTTTTGGGACCGTTGATTTCAGCGATGGGTTTTTGATCAACGGTCAGGTTTTGAACCTTCAGCGATGGTTTTTTCCTTGTGTCTACAGTCATTTTTTGAGCCAAAAATTTCCATGGGTGCACTGCTATGATTTCCAAGAGGAGCTATGGGTGGTTGAGCCATTAATGGAAGGATTGTAGATAGGCATGGGCCGATGGTCGAACAGCCAAGTACCTAGTTTATGACAGAGAGTCTTCCAGTGGCGACATAGGGCTCGAGCTCAACTACTCCTCGCTCTTCTCTTGCTTCTCCCCGTTTTGTCCCTTGCTGCATTTATGATTCTGAGCGCCATTTCTGGTGTAGTGTATCTAGCATAAATTTTTGACCTTGTCATGTAATTAATTTTGTTGAGTCCACAGTCTTGGTATAAAAGCCAAACTGTGTTACTCATTTTTTGTTGTTGAAAACTAGACAAATTTTGATGCTGCAATAAGAATACAACTTTCTGGTGACTCTATTTTAGGTGTCTTTGTGAGTTTATGAGTTGTATGTTGTATGTATTATGCATAGAATTCATCAGTTTCATGTTAATTTAAATGAGTAATGCTTTGTAGCATGTGTTTTGTTATTTGTCTCCAAGTTGAATATGTTTTTCTTCTGAATCTGAGCATCTAAGGGGTGTTAGAGATTCTAGGATATGGGTCTCCTATATTGAATGCTTAATCTTTTACTTCTTCTTAAGGAGTAGATTGAATGTTTAGGGTTAAGTGTTCGAAAAAATACATTGCAGTAAGGATATTTATAAGCAGAAATAACTGAATACTTTGTCTTGGGTATTATCTATAAGGCAGACATTACAAAACCCCTTAGAATCTGATTAGCATTGAGTCTATGATAAACATTCACATATATATGTCTACTGACTCCGAGCCCTGGATAGGCACTGATCTAGTCTTGTATCTCTATTGCAACCCAGAGTCCTAGTTTTGCATCCAAACATAAAATCAACTCAAACTTCATATACAAACTTTTTAGGACTTTAGAAGTAGTTTTAGGATCCAAATTCCTCTGTCTACAACTGAATATTGGCCTGAAGCTAGCCCCTTTGCACTTATCTCACAGTTTTGGTTTGCATAATAGAGGATTTATCTACTTTATGACAGCATCCCAGTCTTTGCACAGTTATATTTCATGGATGTTGAGTAGGGAATACCCTCCTTGGTTCTACAGAGCCTAAAGAAGAAGAGGAGATATTTATAGAGTCTATCTCCTATACTGTTGGCCCCTAGCCCGAGAATTCTATTGGTCAATGATGGCTACCTTGTAGGGATAACTAGGAAGAAGCATCCAGTCTGGAAAAATTACCAACATATTGAAAGATACATTGTGTTTTATACATGTCCCGAAACTGAAAGTGAATAAGTTGTGGTTTATAAGGAGCGATAAGTCCAAAGCACATACAAAAGAATTTGCATGTATCTTGCTCTTCGGTGTAACATTTGTTATCGATGAGGGTTGGATTTGTCTAGCCGACTGTTGTGATTACGCCAATAAGGAGATACAAATTACAAATACAAAGATCAGACGCGAAGAAAAGGTTAAATACAAAGAATCCTTGTATGTTTACTTCACCGATACACCAATTAACTAACCTTGAATATACGAGACTTGACTTGCTACAGCCAGTAAACTAATGTATCTTTCCCCAATGTGGCTGATACAGTCGGTCATCCATTGTATCTAACTCAAAGTATCTTGTCAATGTACATTCACAACATACAACCTCAACAAACAATTACAGGATACACACGAAATGATACTCACATACATTTGCGATATACACAAGAAATGTTCTCAACATACATTAGCAATATATACACAAATTGTATATTTGGTGAAGCAACACAAAAATCACTGACAACTTCCTCTACAACCTCTGTAATTACACATACCCTTTTCTCCAACAACCCCGATATAAACCTTGGTGACTCATGTAACCAAAACAGTTCATACAAAAACAACTACAACTAACAAAATAGAAAACAATCTAGCATTATGGAGGACATTCCACAAATTATTTAATACTTTCCTTGGCCAAGATGTTACCTACTCCGGGGATCAACAAAAAAGAATTAGAGTCCCATTCCTTAGAAGAGTCAATAATGCCAAAAGCAAAGTTAGCCAAGAAATCTGCTAATAAGTTACCTTCCCTGTATGTATGGATTATTTTAAAAGATTGGAAGAGGTCAAGTAGATTCCTTCCAAATTTTAAAGTATAATCAATTTTCTAGTTAGGAGAAGATTTAATTGAAAAATCTCTAATAATATTCAAAGAATCCCCTTCCACTATGAGATTTGCAATGCCACATTTTAAAGCTAAGTTTAAGCCTGCTATTAATGTCAAAGCTTTTGCCTCATTGTTTGAACACAAACCAAGCTTAACTAACAAAGCCCTTAGAACTAAACCATTATGATCTCTCAAAACACAACCAGCACTAGAATTACCAGGATTACCTCTGCTCGCATCATCAAAGTTTAGTTTTATAAAAGATACAGGTGGTGGAATCCATTTAATAGAGGATCTATCAATCTTGAAATCAACACTAAAATAGTTTGAATTAGGCAATTTTAATAACTTCCAACTTTTTAACATCAAATCATCCCAAGACGTAAAAACTAAAGAGCCTACCTTTCTGGAAAATAGCGAAGCTGACACTACTTCTGAAATGGATTTCTCAATTTTTCCAATAATTACATCAAAAGGATTGCTAATTTTTTTAAAAATTCTACTATTTCTTTCCAGCCACAGAGACCAAATTCCAATACTTGGTGAGACCAACCATAGTGCAGAAAATGTAGAATTTGAGAATAAGATGGGCCAGCTTTGAAACACTTGAAGGAGAGAGGAAGGAAGGGGGCCATGTCAAAACAATTTTGAAAGAAGCCAATACCAAACTTTTGATGAAAGATTACAACTTAGCAGCAAATGATTCACTGTTTCCTCAACTTCAGAACAAAAAGGACATAAGAAAGGATTAGTAACCCCAAGCCTGACTAACCTATCACTAGTAAGGATTCTATAATTCAGAGCTAACCAGGCAAAAGCTCCTGCTTTAGGCAGGCAAGGACCACTCCAACAAAGCTTATAAGGCCAATTAATAGGTTAATTAGAATCCTTACTAATGATACTTAGATATCCTTGTTTAACTGTATAACGCCCAGACTTTAAGGGGGCCCAAATAAGTTTATCCTTTCCTCCTGACATAAAAATTCTTCTTTCCTTCAAGATATCTTTAAGCAAGACCTTCTGCTCTTGGGGAATTAGAAAATTATCAAAATTTCTCCACATAACTTTATTAAAACCCAAGTTATAATCAATTTCAATATAATCTCTAACTTTTGTTCCCCAAGCTTGGCACAGAAATAGATTAATTTCTTGAAGGCCTTCTATTGTAGACAAGGGTTGATGACTATTCCAAGAATCATCCCAAAAAAGAGCAGAATTTCCATCAGGGAAATCACCTCTCTACATTTTATCAAAAAATTCCAAATATGAGAACCCACCTTTGGATTAAGAATAGTAAAGATCCTTTCAAGAGAAAAAGAATCTAAATATTTAGCAAACATAATTTTTCCCCACTTTGATTCTGGCTTTTCATACAAATTCCAAACCAGTTTGGCTCCATGGGCCTTATTATGTGCTTCAATGTTATGGATCCCAGTTCCTCCTTTCTACTTCGGAATGCAAATTTTGTCCCAAGAGATTAAAGGGATCTTTTTCCCATTCATATTAGAGCCATTCCACAAAAATTTTCTCAAAATACTCACAATGCAAGAAAGGATAGACTTGGGAACCATAAGCATTGAAAGCATATATACAAGCACTGCTGATAAAACTATTTTAATCATAAGAATTTTGCCAGCCAAAGTTAACCATTTACCTTTCCAAGAAGAAATTTTAGATTTGATACTTGTAATAAGCTTATCCCAAAACATATTTTTAATAGACCCTGAGAAAAGAGGAATTCCCAAATATCTAGAGGGGAGGACATCCACTTGGAAACCCAGAAAATTTGCAACCCTTTCTTGTACTAAAGGAGAAACAAAAAAGAAAAAAAAGTAGATTTGTCCTGATTCACTTTTTGTCCCGAAACTAAACAGTACTTAGAAATTACATCCTTCATAAATTTAGCTTCTGACATCACTAGTTGCCCAAACAATAAAGTTTCATCTGCAAACAAAGCATGAGTAATAGCATAAGGAACTATTTTAATCCCCTTCCAATTATCCAAGGAATTTTGCCTCATAATCAATCGACTCAAACCTTCAGCCATAATTATAAAAAGAAAAGGGGACAAAGAGTCACCTTGTCTTATCCATTGAGATGACTTGAAGAATTTAGATTGAGAGCCATTAATCAGAATAGAAAAACTTACACCAGAAATACATGAGGAAATCCACTTACACCATTTAGGAGAGAAGCCAAACTTAAGGAGAACTTGGAACAAAAAGTCCCAAGATACTCTATCATATGCTTTTAACATATCTAGTTTAACCAACATAGCAAGAAGTTTATGTTCATGAATTGAATGCAAAACCTCATGAGCCACCAGAGCACCTTCAGATGTTTCCTTGCCTGGAACAAAACCTCCTTGTTCATCGGAAATAATTTTTGGAATAAAAATAGCAAGTCTTAATGTAATTTCTTTAGAAATGATTTTATATAAAGTATTACAAAGAGAAATGGGTCTAAAATCAGCAAAGGAGGAGGGAGTAGCAACTTTCGGAATCAAAGCAATGAAGGTAGAATTAATTCTTTCAAAACAGTTCAATTTTTACGGGCTTCTTCTACTACCAACCATACATCCTTACCTACAAAATCCCAACATTTTTGAAAGAAAAGTGGGGTAAAGCCATCCAGATCAGGAGATTTGTCTGGGTCTAAGGAAAAAACCACTGCCTTAATTTCTTCTAAAGAAAATTGTTTCATCAATTCCAAATTATCTTCTTGAGAAATCAAAGTAGGGATATGATTTAAGACTTCTCGCACAATCGAAATGGGGACCGTAATATTTTCTTTAGAAAGGAGCTTCTGAAAAAAATTAACTTCTTCTTTTGAATAAAAACATCATCTTGCAAAATATTCCCCATAGAGTCTTTAATTGCATATATAGAATTCTTATGTCTTCTTACCATAGCCAATACATGAAAGAATTTTGTGTTTCAATCTCCTTCTCTCAACCAAGTCTCCCTTGATTTCTGTCTCCAAAAGATTTCTTCTCGAGCTAAAACTTCCTCTAAATTAGATTGAAGAGATTTTACACATTCAAAGGAAGCAATATCCATACCTTCTCTTATAATGACTGCATTCATCTGTTCTAGTTGAGATTGTAATGCTTCTTTTTGAGAAAAAATGTTACCAAACAAAAACTTATTCCATTCCTTAATTTTTTCCCTTATAAATTTCAACTTCTCATTAAGCCAGAACATGTGAGAACCTTTCACAAAAGGGGTATTCTTCCACCAAGATTCCAACAGGAGTAAGAAGTTATTATCTCTAAACCACATAGCTTGAAACTTAAAAGAAGATCTAAATTTCTTTCTAATCAAATCCAAATCTAGATGAAGAGAAATGGGAAAGTGATCGATGCAGAGAAAGGAAGAACAAAAGTACCTGAAATTTTAGAGTCAAAACACCATTCAGAAGAGAACAAAAATCTGTCCAACCTTTCTGCAATATTTAAAAAATCCTTTCTTCTATTAGACCAAGTGAAACTCCCGTTCAATAAAGGGCTATCAACCAATGCATTATCTGAAATAAAATCATTAAAATCTTCAATTACCCTCTAAGGAGGGCAAATCCCACCTGATTTCTCTGATAAACAAGTGATGGCATTAAAATCTCCCCCTAAGATAATTTTTTCTCCAGATAATTGTTCCAAAAGTGCATTTAAAATATCCCAACACCTTTTTTTTCACTAGTCGAAGTTGGTCCATAAATATTAAATAACCAAAAATTTAGCAAAGGGGAAATTATCTTAACTAATAAAAAGTTTGAAGTAGAACAAATTAGTTCTACATCACAGATTTTACTATCCCAGAGAATAACCAAACATCCTGAAGCCCCGTGAGAAGGAAAATGATGAAACTTCCATTTAAACCAATTTGGAAAAATAATATCATCTTGAGCTTGGGATAACTTTGACTCCTGAAGCAAAATAATGTCCATACCTAAAGAATCTATTTGATGCTTTACCAAGCGTCTCTTGTTAAGGGCATTAATGCCCCTAACATTCCAAGATAGGATCTTCATTGCTCTCGAGGAGAGTTTCTCACTCTCCCCGATCTCAGACAGGTTTCTAGGGTAGCCTACACCCCGGCCTCAATTTCTTCCTAAGTTTTGAAAGACTTTGGTTTATGACCTCTCTTGGAAGGAGAAGTAGACGTAGATTTTGAGGGAGAATCCTAACTTAAAGATTGGGAAATAGACATTTTAGTAGCAAAATCAAAAACCTCACTGCCTATCCCATCACCTAACATAATCTTCCAGTCTGACTTCCCCAAGTTTAATTGATTATCACTTACCAAGTTTGAATCAGAAATATTATTACCAATAGAAATATCTTCAACTATATGGGAGTCTTCTTCTGCAATTACCTCATCCACAAGTTCATCAATAAGACTAGAAGCAACTTTTTGAATGGTCTTATCAACAAAAGCTTTTGCTTCCTCCTCAGAAAAAGAGAAGTTGACCAAATTTGAAACATCCTGCTGATCACCATTTGGAATGCAATTATCTTCCTCTTTATTAAAAGAAGAGAGTAAATTCTTTTTTACTATATTTTTGTGAGAAAAATTAGGGGTATCTAATTCTTCATGTTTACCAATATCAAACTCAAAAGAACAGTCCTCTGAAAGATCATTAACAGAATGTTGCCCCTCATCCAAAATAGGGGAATCAATTAAATGGTTTAAAGATGCTTCCCCTAAATTAACAGAATCAAGATCTTCCCTTAAAAATTTATCTTTTTCCGAATCCTCACAAACCCATGTTGGTTCAAAAAGCTCTGACTTTTCCATAGACATAGGATTTTCAAAAAAAACTGATTGCTTCTAGGACCCATATTTAGAATGGAATTCCATAAATTTAGGAAAAGGAAACAAAGTATTTAGAATTAAGGAAAACCTTACTGGCAATTCTAGTTTTTGAAAATTAGACATATCATGCTTAATAAAGAAACCCATTTTCTTAGCACATAATTCAATAATGTTAAGATTTCTGTATTCAAGAGGTAAATTCGGCAATGTAATCCAAAAAGGGAAAAAATTCATGTTATCTTTAATTGGATCAAAATTAGGCTCCCATTTCTAAATACAAATCCCTTTACCTTGGTAAAACCATAATTTGTGTTTTAGGGTTTCATCACGAAAACAGCCGTTCTCAAAAATTACTGTAAAAACACATATCCTTTTGCAAGAAAAAACATATGAAACCCCTTTCCAAGAAACCTGAACCCAATTAAGGAAGATATTGAAATTAAAATTAGGATTCCATACCTTACTGATAATTGCCCTTGTAGCAAGATCTTGAATATAGGGGTTCATCATATTATCAGGAATTTGGACATTAACAATTTCTATAGAAACCCTTGCATCAGTTTTAGAAGCTTCTTCAAGAGTATTCTCTTTAGGAGGAACTTGTTTTTCCCTCCACACCTGGCAAATACCACTTCCAAATTCCACCTTTCTTGAAACTGAAGCTTGATTATTTGGAAAAAACAACTTATGTGCATTAAACCTTCTATTGTTATGGAAACCAAAAGAGCCATTGTTATGAAAACCAAATGAACCATATCGAGACTGGAAATGATATTGCCCATTATTTCAGAAAGATCTTTGAAACCCTTCTCCTCTAAAATCCTGAGAGCAAAATCACCTTCTTGCCCTAATCGCTTCAAAAAACAAACTCTGTTGTGAACGCAAAGGTCTTCTATAAAAGACCTCATTATTTTGTCGCATTATAAATTTATTTTTATTGCCACTAACAAAATATTTACTTGTTTATAAAATATTTTTATTTTAATTTTATCAATTATATTCCTATTTTAATAGCACTTTATTTTTCCTCATTATAATTATTATTATTTATTGACCGTAAAATATAATATAATATAATTTCCCATAAACTTAAATTTACATAAAAGCATCTATATTTATTTATTTATTAAAAGTGCCTTCTTAACTTAATAAATTTATTTTAATGCAACAACTAACCAAAGCACTAATCAAACAATTCCAAACAAAATAACTCAAATTTCAAACAATACCTGACACTATGCACGATCGAAAAACATGACCATAACGACAGCGACTGACTATCATCCCCATACAGACAACACTGACTGGGGGTAAAACTAGATACTCATCCTTTTCAAGGATGATGGCTAACTAGGGGACCATATGTTATCTTCGTTCAACAGTTCCATTGGTTTTAAGGCACGCTCAGACCTATCAATTCAGGTGGAGTCGATGCCTGATACCTACAACCTATAGCACACAACATGGTCTATGCACAAGTATAATAAATATCAAATGGCCACGGAGTGAAAGTGAATCGTAACGTCGCCGAATGCTCATGAATGAGTGGTACGACATTGTCTCTTTTCACACCACCCAATAATCAGATCATCCTATAATACAAAATTAGTCACATAAAAATCAATTCTAACTTATGACAATCATAGTAAGATCAACATCATAATCACCTAAATGTAAAACAATGTCAGAGCATATGAATTATCAGTGTCGCACCAAGGATTATCAATAAAACATGCTAAATGTCATATGAAACCACACATGAGGATAATCAGGAATGTCGCCAACATGAATATAGCATCTACCAATATCATATAATATACAACATCAACTATCTAACATACCCTAAATATTCCTATTATTTTACCTTCATCTTCATGCTCCTTAGCCAGACTATTTGCACATCCAAGATGAGAATGGAGGGGCACTACATCCTCCCCCCTAAAACTTGACTTACTCCTGGAAGTCACAGACTAGGGTGGAAACATAACATATTAGTATTGCAATTTTCTATTTCAAACATATGCATTCATATTAAGCAATTGTTCATAAGACAAGCACAATCATTCAATAAAGACAAGAAGGACATCAAATCATGACCTTTAAGGCATATCATATGATCTACTTATAACTAATCACACATATTTTGAGAATTTCAAATGATTTAGGGAATTGCATTCACATATTAACAAGGAAAAATACATCTCATCTCTTATTTCCGCTATGGTTCCAACTAATTACTAAACATGCAAGTATAATTCTCTGCGGAGTCTTCCCTTGTACATACTATTAGAGGCTCAAAATGAACATGATAGAAACAACACTTAGTATGAAATGGGGCCAACAAAAACAAATATTTAGAATAGCCACCATAGAAATTTAAAAAAATGCAAACCCAAGTGGGGAAATAATCAAATTCAATCTTAAGTCATAAAATGCCAGCAATTTTCAACAATAAATCAAGTATAAAGAAAAGAGTTTTGGTGACCACTCCTATCATAAGAGAGTTCAAAGAAAATGAATTCATTGTTAGCCCACCAACAACACATGAAGCAACTATCAAAAATTTCAAAACAACCAATATTACAAACAAATCCACATCACGGTGTGACTAATTTTAGCCACAAAAGGGAGTATCCACTACACAACACCCCAGGATTCAAAGTCTAGAATGCGTTAGAGAATGTACACCAAACACATGAACAACTAATTTTTCTACATCTTCTTATCTAAACAACTTTTATACAAGGATTTAAGGCAACACGGTCGCTACTTATTTACAAAAAAATTCTATCTTTAATGCAGTACAATTCATGTTTACCAAACTATGAACATATACAATTACTTCCTTATGCAAAAAGATACTCACAGAGGAAATGTATGATGTCACACACAAGAATAATTCAAAATTCTAATTGACTTACAATATCACATTCATGATCTCCTGGGTCCAACACAGGCTCCAATTTTGATCTCCTGCACACGTTTCTTACACAGGCATACACAATGATAACTTTCATAAACCACAATAGAACTTCCACATGATGTCATGGCCAACTAAAAAATAGATATCAGATTATCAAGCAACCATGCAAAGACAACCCACACACGACAACACCACATAATCCACATGATGCCACTGAGTGATTAAATCATTCCAATACTTACACATATAATGCAATTAACATAAAAATGGTATGGTGCTTCTACACCCATAGCTAAACATAACCCCTAAGTATGATTACTTCACCAAACCAGGGAACTCAAAACAACACTGGCCTTCCACAACACCCCACATAGAATAAGTACAAGATATTCACATCACTCAAGGGGGCAAATACCAAACTCCTAATTACATGCACTAGTAGTAACCATACTTCTTTCTTCTAAAGCACTAGACACCACAATAGGAACTCAAGGCCTCAACAAATCAACAAGCACTAACATACAGGAAACACATATTGTCAGATATAACATCACATTTTCAGAAAAGGAGCGAGAACACATAGCAGACACATAAGTAAAATAAGGCACAAAGAATTTATTTCTTCCTCAAACAAAGAACAAGTCTATAAATTTATCAAATTTCTAACGTCATACTAAGACACATAGGTGAGAGGTATTATTACCAACTTGCCACAAGGAGATAAACACTTAACCTAGAGCAACAAAAACAATCTAGAGATCCCAATGTTGCAACCTAGGCTCTGATACCAAATGTAACGCCCTGCCAAGGAACCCAGAGGATAACACAACTAAGCTTACAAAAGGGTCAAATATTTTTTTTAAATGAAAGAAATAATAACAATCATATATTTATTCATAGCATTTAAATTAAGCTTTATCCTCTAGGGTTCCATGGCTGCATTACTAACGAACAAGTAACAAGATCTTGAACAACATTATGAACTAACTAACAACCATGGTTCATTCAAATCTAATTGCATGAATTGAGTAAACACACACATTTCCATATTGTATCATCAGAAAGGTAGACATCAAGGTCATGACTACAGGATTTCAAGTACATATACAATTTCCTTTACATGAGAGTACATCATTACAATGTTAACAATATCACTTTTCTGAATACATTGGAGTACATGCATCAAGACAATAATACATGAATATCTATCTCCTCGAGCTAGAACATGATCAGAAATCAACTATAAGAGATACATCTTTCTCACACACAAACAACAGCAAGAGAAACCAATGGAGATATAAGAACAACCACCCGACCATGTGGAACCCTAAGGTCCACCCCCGTGCTAGGAGATAACAATAAGGTCCCACAACATGAAATAATTAAGAAGACAGCAACACAACATAAAAGGCTAAAATGACTCCAACATACAAATACACATGACATTCACAACAGAGTCACCACTTCCTCCAACAATAAAAAAATAATAGACTAACAGGTGCAAGGACTACACATGACTCTAAAAAAACACCAGTCAATAAGGACATCACAAGTAACTCAAACATCACTTCTAGAGGCATTCACAAAACAAAGGGGAGAACACAACTAGAGAATGCTAGACTATAATAGGGATGAGTGTCATCGCATGGTCCTAGCATGGGTTACTCTGACAGTCTCTAGGTAGATGTCGGCCCCCATCCATGGGTTATCCTGACAGTCTCTTGCTAGGCGCCGGCCCCCATCTATGGTTACCCTGACAGTCTCTCATTAGATACTAGCCCCATAGGGTGACACATGCAGAACCAATATTCCTTTCGTGAGGACAAGGAAGTTGATTTTGCCAACCACGGCCTTCTCATCTCATTCTTAACCTGAATGAGCACTACAGGCATGAGTGAAGCATCCAATTATCTTGATTAGTGTGAAAACTACCCAACCCTCTAAATTTATTATTAAGTTATGACTAGATTAACAACTTCCAATGGTTTACCCTGACAAGCCACTTTGGGCACTAGCCCCACATTGAAAGCCACTCCCCCTTCACTGCATCTAGATTCTCAAACCCCAAAATGAAACCCAAGCATGAACTATCACATTTCTCATCATGATACATTTACAACACAAAATATACATCATTTCACATTACACAGAGCAAGGCATTACCCATCTTGCATAGTTATCACAACCACATGAATAGGTATACTGAGCAAGGCATTATCCATCTTGTATAGTCATCATAACCACATGAATAGGTACACTGAGCAGGGCATTATCCATCTCGCATAGTTATCATAATCACATGAATCCATAAACAGAGGGGAGTCAACATATAACCAATACATAATCAACCATTAGCAAGATTACATAATCACAGGAGTCATACACACAACTACCCCTCTTGGCCTCTGGAATCAATTTTCTCGAATGACACAACACTTGACACACTAAACACTATGGTCTCACATCACATTCACTCTCAAATGCACATCATCAACTAATAGACCAAACTAAGATCCTTCATCAATAATTCAAATACAACACCACAATTGGGACATATGACATAATGCACTAATTATGGGTCTTGAAGAATGTAACATTAATTGAATCATAATCAATCATCTAACAATCATAAAGTGATTCTTCCTCAACAATATAGAACTATCATAGTCCAACCACTAGTAATAGTTACTTTTATGATCATAAGATATATGAGTCCACGAGTAACAATATTTTAACTAATAGTTCCCAAGACTTATTTTAGTTTCATTTAATTAAAATAATTTCGAACACCATGCAAATAACCCCAAGCCATACAAATTAAACACAACAATTATTTAAATGCAATCCTTATTACAGACACGAGCTATGTTAAGAATATAAATTATGATAAACGCATGGCATGAATAATGAAAGGAAAAGTGGATGAATTTATTTAGACACTGATAAACTTCATTACCTAAGTGGATTTGTTGAAGAGGCTTTAGAAACTTTCCAAAAAATGTGAATGGCAGGTTTAAACCTGATCGGCAACCTTTGCTAGCATCCTAATAGCCTTCACCAAAATGGGAGCTTTGGAATGGGTAAGGACATCCTTCAAATCATAACGGTGGAGGAATTCTTGTCAGATATAATTGTTGGAACTACTCAGGTAATGTTTTTAACAAATGCCTCAAAGGGACAGCATCTCATGGATATCAATGATTGCAGGATTAATTTGTTGAGAAGGCTTTAGAAGCTACCAGTAATGCAAAATGTGAAAGCATAGACAGGGCACACGGTCTGATTGGTAGAATGCTTCAAAGAGAGTCATATGATGGAAAGTAATGATTGTATGATATGCACAAAATGAATTTGCTAAAAAAATTTAGAGAAACCCAATTCAAAAATATAGAGTTATTGGTGACGCAACTAAATGTTTTAACAGAGACGAAATAGGTGAGAGGTAGACAGTCACAAAATATTCATATCTCCAAAATGACAAACTGGGTAAGGCTGATTTCTGGATAAGATTTAGATAACTAGGTCATGCACCATATATCAAAAATTATAGAAGAACCTAGTTCGTAAAACTAAAGTAATGGCTAATGCAACAGACTGCTAAAACAGAGACGAAATGGGTGAGAGATAGACAGTCACCAAATATTCATATTTTCACAATGACAAACTGGGTAAGGATATTTTTGAATATGATTTGGAAAACTAGGTCATTTACCATATACCAAAAGTTTAGAGGAACCCAGTTCACAAAACTAAAGTTATGGCCAACGCAATAGACTACTAAAACAGAGATGAAATAGGTGAGAAATAGAAAGTCACAAAATATTCATATCTCCGAAATGACAAACTGGGTAAGGATTATTTTCGGATATGATTTAGACAACTAGGTCATGCACCATATATAAAAAATTTAGAGGAACTCAATTTCTAAAAATAAAGTTATGGCTAACGCAATAGACTGGGTTTAGAATATGTAGAAGAGAATTCACAGAATAATATAAAGCTTGCATATTACAAATTCATTTCACTAAATCTAATACAATAATAAATCAAATTCATATCTCAATCCATACCTGGGATATTACTTCTGTCACATCTTCATAAAATTCCCAGCTCGCGTCTATTTTTCCCCAAGTCTTTTCTTCTCGAAGCTATGGTTTATGGTGCCAAAATATAAACTTCCTGAGAGAGAGATAATCCAAACATAAAGCATATTCTCCTCCTTTAAATGCATACTCCTTCCCCAAATTATATTTTTATATTTCAAAATAAAGTTGAGCATGAATAACCAACCCCATAATTTCTTCTAGAAGATTCTCCTTATTAAAAGCAATAAATTCTGCTTTTATTACTTCCTCTCAAAAAGCAATTTATTTCTACTTACTAAAATTAGTCTCTTACTCAAAAGAACCAATTATTTTTAAGATTCCCTCTATAATGGCAATAGATTCTTTCTTTAATACTTTTTTACAATTTTCTATTTTAACTAGACAATAATTTCTCTCTGATTTTATTTATTTTAGAGTTTGCTATATATATAAGTTTTTATGACAACTCATAAATATTATAAATTTATTTTTATTGCCACTAACAAAACATTTACTTGTTTATAAAATATTTTCATTTTAATTTTATCAATTATATTCCCGTTTTAATAGCACTTTATTTTTCCTCATTATAATTATTATTATTTATTGATCGTAAAATACAATACAATATAATTTCCCATAAACTTAAATTTACATAAAAGCATCTATATTTATTTATTTATTAAAAGTGCCTTCTTAACTTAATAATTTTATTTTAATGCAACAACTAACCAAAACACTAATCAAACAATTCCAAACAAAATAACTTAAATGCCAAACAATACCTGACATTATGCATGATCAAAAAACATGACCACAACAACAGCGACTGACTATTATGCCCATACATACAACATTGACTGGGTGTAAAACTAGATACTCATCCTTTTCAAGGATGATGGCTAACTAGGGGACCATATGTTATCTCCGTTCAACAATTCTATTTGTTTTAAGGCATGCTCAGACCTGTCAATTTAGGTGGAGTCGATGCCTGATACTTGCAACCTGTAGCACACAACACGGTCTATGCACAAGTATAATAAATATCAAACGATCATGGAGTGAAAGAGAATCGTAACGTCACCAAACGCTCACGAATGAGTCGTATGACATTATCTCTTTTCACACCACCCAATAATTAGATCATCCTATAATACAAAATCAATCGCATAAAAAATAATTCTAACTTATGACAATCATAGTAAGATCAACATCATAATCACTTGAATGTAAAACAATGTCAGAGCATATGAATTATGAGTGTTGCAACAAGGATTATCAATAAAACATGCTAAATGTCATATGAAACCACACATGAGGATAATCAGGAATGTCACCAACATGAATATAGCATCTACCAATATCATATAATGTACAACATCAACTATCTAACATACCCTAAATATTCTTATTATTTTACTTTCATCTTCATGCTCCTTAGCCAGACTATCTGCACATCCAAGATGAGAATGGAGGAGCACTACACCTATGGAATCTATAATTTCTTTTTTGAAATCCATGAAACTATGATGCTTACCAAAATAAATTGACATTATCTAAAGTTACAATTTTTTATTGATGTACAAAGTTTAGAAAAGATATTCAATATGAAAGACATTGACTGAAACCTAACTACTAATGATGTGGTTAATTGAAGTTATCTTTCAAAATCAATTATAGAAGAGTAATCTTGATGAATGAATACCAATTGAAAAATAGAACTTGCCAACTTAAAGCCTAAAAATCAGGGGTAGTCTTTTCTATGATGAGACTCCTATTTTAACATGTTTCTAGCATGTATCAATTGCTTCATTTTAGTCTCCAAAACTTCCTTAATCCAAACCTCTATCTTGTAAACTTGACTTGTCACTTTTTAAGAGCCCTTTCCTCATCTATAGTGTTTCCTTCCAAGTATTTGACTCTATGGAATTGATCGACATTGTTAACTTCAAGGTGAATGAATTGAGGATTAGGCAAGTTTTCAAAAGGTTTAGATCTAAACTACAAGAATATGATGTATCTATATGGAATTCAATTTCAATTTGGTGTCCAAAAGACCTATCAATTTCTTGGATCCTATACCATTTTCCTGGATCCACCTTACTTAAAAGATCATTCACAACATTTTCAAAAGAAACTCAAAGCACACAAAAGGACTTCCCCATCTAACAATCAACCTTAGTAGTTTCTTTACTTTTTCAATCTACATCCAAACAAATCTGCTTATGCCTATGCAGCATTACCTCATCGGAAGAGGCTCATTGAAAGTTTGTAAGGATTGGGAGAATATTAAAGGTTTGAAATTTTTTAATAGTAAAAAAATAGAAAATAAAAAATAGTTGACCCACACTAGCCAAGCATGGCACCTCTATGTTGCTCCGAGGAGCAGGTTTTTGTATCTCCGTTTATATTAATGAAAGGGAGCTACCCCCTAAGGTAGCACTTATCTATCAAAAAAAAAAAATAGTTGACCCATGTGAGTTCCAGGTATAATCAAGTTTCAGTACCTTGTAAGTTGTAGGTTGAAAACCACATGTATTTAAACTTATAATTTTGTATACAATCATTATCATTATTGGTGTTGTTATTTGAAATGTGGGCATAGTTATCTATAGTTGTGAAGACATTTGTCATATAATCAGGTTTCACAACCTTGTGAATTGCATATTGAAAAACATAATTTATATTTTTCAACCTATTTTTTGTATATAAACCACAATCATTATTGTTGTTTTTATTAAAAAAATGAACATAGTTATCTACAATTGTGAAGGTAGTCATTATTGTTGTTTTTATTTTAAAAACAAATGTACTTATCTATAGTTGTGAAGACAGTTGTGGTATAATCAAGTTTCAATACCATGTGAATTACAAATTGAAACATACAGGGTGTATTTAAACCTACAATTTTGTATACAAAACATTGTCGTTATTGTTGTTGTTATTTGAAGAATGGACAAATCTAATGTTATTATTGGTTGCAACACATTTTTGGCTTATGGTCACCTACAACTCATCCCTCATCAAGATAGTCAACTCCACTACTTACGCTTCAACTATAGAATAACAAAAAATAATGGAAAAAAGTTATATTTGAAAGTTTTGGTGAAGTGGGGGTCCCCTCACATCATTGGCGAGAAAGGGATAGTGGCTGGTGGGACATCTTGATCAGAAATTACAAGTAGTAGCCATTAAACATCCTAATATCAAGTGTGAGAATGTTAGGATAGTGTATATTTGTTTAATTGAGATTCTAATGTATTATTTTTTATGCATCTCCAATAATCTTGGAATGCATACTTGGACACCCATGTAGTTGAGATATATTCTTATCTTATTATTATTCTCCTTGTTGATTTGGATTATTAGTTGTAATGGCATTCATGAAAGAGGCGAAGTTGGTAGTGGTGGTTACAAAGCTATTTTAGTAGATTCCTCAAATTGGGCACTAGAATTTAATAGTGGAGTATATGGCATTATTAGTGGGGTCCACATGGATGTATGGAGATGAATTTGGATGCTTACCTTGAGATGTGTGGTATTATGGAGGTGTTACAAGTTAAATATGTAGTCTATTAGTAGTAGTAAGGTTACTTTTGGAATTCATGGCTCATTGAGAGTTACTTTTACTATTCTTGGAAGATCCTCTTCATTTTGGAAATGAAAGTTGTTGCATTTTAACATGGTTTGATGGTACATTATTTTGGAAAACCATTTGTGGTACTCCTCTCTCGTTTCTTTATAAATTGGAGACATGAGATAATAATTTCATGAGGTTATTTAAAAGATACATAAGTGTCACCAAAATGCTACCAGATTAAAGGGAGTTAGAGTGTTGCATATATATTCTATTCTCAAAGATTAATACATTCTTGAGCCTCTCTTTGATAGTGGAATTTTTTTCTAAAGTTTTTATCCAAGTAAATTTTGTGTTGTGTTTCCTTATTATGGTCTATTGATTTTCTTATTGTTGATTTTACACACTCACACAATCTTTTATGGGTATTCCAATGCTACATAACTAAAAATTAGATTTTCATCACTTTCAAAAAAATTGTTGCAAGAATTCTTCACCTTGATTTAACAACACTTATGAGTTGGAGTTGCCAAAAAAAGGTAGGATTCATAATGTTTTACACGTCTTTCCTCAAAAGTGCACTTGAACAGTGTGTCGCACCTTCAGTGAATTTTCCACCTTTGGATGATGAGGGAAAGTTCATATTGGTGTTAGATGCTATCATTAAGACCAGGGTGTAGAAATTGAGAAAGAGAAGCATTACAGAGTACCTGATTCATTGGAAGAATCTACCTAGAGAAGATACTACATGGGACATGTTGTGACCCTTCACAACACACCCCTATTTTATTGTCAAAATTAGGTACCATTTATTTCTTTTGATCTTTTCCCATTTTGACACTTTAATTTTCAAATCAATCTGGTTTTCATGTTTAGTCATCCCTTTGGATGCAAAAAGTATCATAAGGGATAATTTTTGAAGTATTTTAGGTCTTTGTTTTCAGTGAAAATCTTTAAAATTTAAAGGGTTAGTTTGTTGCAAATTACAAACTGGACCTAGACTTTAGTTTGCAATTTGCAAATAGGCCTGAACTTTGATTTGTAACTCTACCCTAATCACAAGCTTTTCACCCATGCACTATTTTTAGATTGTCGTTTCATTTTCTCATCCCTTTAGTTTCATTTTGGTGTTTTGTCTATCACTTTCACCTACACAAATTGGGTTTTCTTGAAATTTCGTTGTGTAAGATTAAGATTGTCTTTCAAGTTGGTTTGCATCATTTGTCTTGTGGATTGATTTTTTTCCTTCTTTGGATAGATTTTGTGGCAAGTTCATGTGTTTTCAAGTGTTTGTGTTTTCTTCAAGGACTTGCATCCTAAATGTGTGTTTTGGATTCATACTTGATTTTTTTTCTCATTTTTGATGTTTTCCTTAATTGATTTTGAGAGTTTGGAATGATTTATTGAAAATCTAGTTTAATTTTGATTTCCTAAAACTTTTTGTAATTTGTAAGTTTTTTGTAAACTTCAACTAGAGTTCAAGCTCTAGCTACATTTTACATTGTCAAAACATTTAGTAGTTTGTAACTTTTTATAAATTGCGACCAAACTCTAAAGTCCAGTTGCATTTCACAAACCCAACATTTTTTACAATTTGCAAGTTATTGTGCATCGAAAACTAGGTCTAATTTTTGGCTAATAATCATAGTTCATTTGTAATTTGTAGCTTTTTGTAAATTGCATCTAGAGTTTGAACTCAAACTGCAATTTTTGCACATTCATTTTGTAGTTGCAACCTTTTCTACAGACTACAAACTGAACCTGAACTCTAGTCTGTAATCTGCATCTTTCTTGTAAAATCTGAAACTCTCTCAAATGGTTCCAAATACATAAAATTTTAGGGAAAAAAATTAATTAAAAAAATGTTATACTAACCTATTAATGGATGCAATTTGGTAATTTTTGAGTAATTTCTATATTAGTTACATTTTGTAAGATAATGATTTATCTTGATACTAAAAGACGCATCTAGTTGTGGTAGGAATAATAATCAAGAATGTCTTCACCAACAAGGATGAAGTACAAGTACAAAGGTGTGGTACCACCTTCAAAGCTAGTATCTGATCTAGACAACAATTTTTTATGTAGATTTTGGGGAAGTGGGACTGGAGGAGTTTCACAAAAGACTATTAGAAAGTAAGAAGACTAAAATGTTATAAAATATTAAATTGAGTACCCTTGTCAAGGCTACATTCTTTCCAGATTCACTTTAATCTTTAAATCTTAGATCTTGACATGCATGAGATTTTACAATAAAAAGGACAAGGTGGGTAGAACAATTAACGAAAAGTTGATCATACAAATTCAACTACCTTATATTGAAGAAATGCTAAATCTTCCAATAAGGGATGCCTTTGTCAAGTTAACAATGGATTCATCTAGAGAATATTTCAATGTTCATGCTAACCAATAGATAGATGTCATCAATAAGAATTGATTAGCCAAGTTGAGAGCATCAATCTCTAGATTACCAAAGAATTCATTGCACAGTGAATTCAAGGAGGAGATTAATGATGCAATTACTCTCTTGAGTTGTGTTATCGCTTGGATTTGCACCCTTGTTTGAACCTTGTTCAACCAATCCAAAAATATAATGGGAGTGACCTCAAGGAGTGGGACCTTGCTATTTGAGGTCAAACCTCTAGATGAAGGGTTGGTTCCCTCTTCTACTCTAGCATTCACCAATGAAAAGGGATAGAAAGGAAATGACTAAAAATAAGGCAGTGATGCACCAGATGAATATAGATTTCTAGACTTGTCTCTAAGCACAACAATGATCTCAAAAGGTTGACCTAAACTCACACAAACTCATAAAAATTTCCACAAAGGTTAAGACATAAAACTGAAACTACAAAAGGGATTAGTCATCTGGAAGATAAGCTATCAATCTTCAAGAAATCACAATGTAGAAGTCTCAGAGAGAGATAACTATCAATTCCTTTTATTGATCATGAAGGCTAAATAGTTGTTATAGACTTAGTATATCAGAGTTTCTCACAGAAAATCCAAAGAAAACTGTTCTTTTTACATCTTGAGAACATACATATATAGCATTACATTTCACTATTGCATCTTGGACATGGATCTAGAGTAGTCAACATGTTTGCAAGTCACCCATAAATGCTACATCAGAACCACATGGGTTGTATAAGAAAACCCTACAAATTTAGTGTGTTTTCCCATACTCTAGTATAAAAATTCAATATGGAAAGATCCAAAACAACCCTGGGGTGGATGGAGCTCCCCTACCATACCATCGAGCTTCAAAATGATCATTAATGGCAACCTAAAGAGTTGCTAGAGCATCCCATCATGTATTGAAAGACCAATTCACTAGTAAGAAAAATTCCATCAGGGCCTAATAAATTAGGTTATCACCAAGTATTCTTCTTCGTTATCAGGTGAAGCAGGGTCCTCACAACTCTGAAAAACATGAAGGGCGCACCAAACGGGAAGGCAAAGCTATTGGGCTTTGGAAATCGGGCCTCCGTTGAATATCTATCCATTTGAGTAGGAGAACAAGCACTTCCTTGACACCGCAATCTCGAAAGACTTAGGCAAATACGTAATGTTGGGGATCAAGGATCGGGGCTACCACAAAACACATGCCCAAAAAGCAAGGAAAACTAAGGAAGACCAAACCCACAATCTCAAAAGACTTAGAAGTTTAAAATATCAGGGATCGAGGATTGAGAAGACACCCAAAAACATGCCCAAATGTCAAAGGGAAATGAAAAGTCCTTACACCATGATCCTGAAAGACTTAGGAAAATACCAAGTCACCAAGGCAAAGTTTCAGAGCTAATAAGGATGTCATGCAAGCACGGGAAACCTTGAAACTCTAAAAAGTCGACAATAGCCCAAGACCAAGGAAAAGGCCAGAAACATCCTAGAATTAGACTTTTAAGGATTTTTGAGTTAAAAAATTGGGTTTTAGGACTTGATATTGCTAAGGAATTTCATCCATGGATGTTTCAGTTTATTTCTAGTCATTTTTAGAAAATAATTAATTGATTGGGCAACCCTCATAAGTGATAACCTCTATAAGTAGCTGAGTGAAGTCATTCAATCCAAGATATTTTACATGACTTTGTATCTGGTGTATGTCTTAGCAAGGAGACAATAGTTCATTAGACTTAAACAAATTGTTGTCATGAGTGTAGATCAATAATTAGTGTATCAATATTATCTTCAACTAGAGATGAAGTAAATTCTCAAGCATTTCAAAAGAGTGAATGATGCTTTCATATTCTATATTATATGAATACTTGAGAATGATAGGGCAAAGAGAATATCTCTAGAATCTATGGAGAAAATTAAAAAATAAGGAAACTGGTACTACCAATTTGCCACCTTTACTTATATCAAGATTGTAGGTTTTACAGGGGCATCACTAAAACTCCTAGCTTATGTTAGTGACTGGGTAGCCCTATTAGAAGTATGTAGACAAGGTACTAAAGTTAATAATATTTGTGCTGAGAAGAAGGTGAAAGGTCTTCCTTTCCCTCTGTCAATTGGGAGATATACATGTCCAACAACACAAGAAACTATAAATAAGATGTAGAATTGTCACTCATGACACTAAGACAATATAAATCAAGATCTTATTTCAACCCCAAGAAGTGCATGGAAGGGTTGAAATCAACCATTGTTCATAAGCCCCATCTTGAAGACTATTGGGAAAATTGTGTTGATGACATAGAGGTTTGAAAAAGGTTTTATTCATTGATGATTGCATTATAAATGAAAATCTATCATATAGCTATGATACCTCTAGGATTACAAGATAATGGTGAAATTTTAGATCCTTCATTTGAGGTCTGTCATGCCCGCCTGTAAACACATGTACAAATTGGCATAAACACAACAAATATTTTTTTTAATCACTATGATACTAAGAATTACGTTACTCATATTCCTAAGTGAAAGTGGTAACTCCCTGGCACATTGGAGTGTCTAGGCAATAATTAAACCCAAATTTAAGTATAAGTTTTAACTAAACATATAGCTTAAATTTAACTAATAATTAATTAAATGCCTCTTTATCTCATTTTGCAATTAAATTTATTTGACAAATTAAAATTTTATCCATTGAAAAAATAAATTCAATTACAACCATGTTATTAATTTTTTATTTTTAAGACAATATTAAGTTAACTACAATAAATAAATAAATAAATTGAAATGGACATTTATTATAAAGTTCATATCCGCAATATTTTCAAAAGGGTAAATAAGTAAATAATGGCAATTAATTAATAAGTATCTTTATACACTATATAATACTCACTCATTAATTAAATAATACTTGCTAACTAAATATTCTAATTAATTACCAATTGATTAATACTTACTAATTTTTATATTCTTATATTTAAATTTTACCACAAACCAATCATGTCCACATCTAACAATTAACTCAAATTAACGATAAGAATTATTCTTCCCGGAATTGATTTCAAACTTTTAAATAAATAAAGCTTAAATTAAATTAAATAATAATTTATTCACAAATTTTCTTATGGCAAATTTAATGATAATAAAAATATCAAAAGGCATTAATCAAAATCTATTATGTATACATTCAAATAAATAAAGCTTAGTAATTTGCTCATCAAATAATGTGATTTGATTTTATATGGAAAATGTCCTCGCTGTCGAAGACTCTCGAAGCTAGGGTTTTTAGCAACCCATACCTGCAGATTCTAGTGTCAAACACTGCCAATGACTCTGGCCTGTGTCCACACTCCCCTCAAGAAGAAGATAATACTGCGGGGAAGGGCTCTACATCAGCCTTAGAGATTCAACAAAGGGATTCACTAACATAAGCAACATGTGCTGATGATAAAACCATGGCACCCTTTATTCAATCCTTCCCAAAATCCTTTGTTGTTATGCCTATCTAGGTTCGTATGCTGAATTTACCACTCCACTTCTCGTCTGACTCATGTTTCAAAGCCATTGGAGATTCACTTGGTTGTTTCTTGGAAATAGATAATGATTCTTCAGACTTCATGCACACAACCTTCGCATGCATCTTAGTGGATTTAGACACTTCAAAAGACTTTCCAGTAGAAATCATTTTAAAGGTACATGGTCGTAGTTGGTCCTAGCCTCTGGATTATGAAGGACTGCCATTTCATGGTAGAAAATGTTACAATACTAGCCACATTGCTGCAAATTGCCAGAGTACTAAAGTTAAGTTAGTCCACCCTGCCACATGGTGGAAAGACATAGCTCCTTACAATTACACTGTTGAGTGTGCAATATGTGCACAAGAGACCTCACACAAACGTTCGAATGACATGGATACGTTTTTGGTTTGACAGGATTCATTTTAGGCCAAGGAAAAATTAGAAGCAGAGCCACCTACTACGCTTGGGAATGGTCAACAAATTTCCATGAAAAGATGTGAGAAATTGACTGAAACAACTCAACCACCTCCTCCTACATCAGAAAATGGGAGCAACGAAGATTGGAAAGTGGTGTAAAAGAAAAATAAAACTCTCTACAAAGGCAATAATGTTCGACCAACATGCACCTGCATCCCCATTCGAAAAATAACACTAATGCACCAAGTTGAGGATTTGAAACTGGATTATAAGATTCTTTTGGTATGCACCCCTACTAATGGGTCTGATGCTTTGTGAGGGTCTGATGATTCGACCAATATGTTTTTAGGTTTTCTTTAATGGAATGGGAGCTACCCCACTGGTAGCATTTACTCATCAAAATAAATAAAGATTTGTAATTTAATGCTTTAATCTAAATTTAAATTGAAGTAAAATTTATAAAGCAAATTTATTTTAATCTATCATCCATTTTCACCCTAAAATTATTTTTGCTAGAGACTGATTTTTTGTTGCACAGGTGAAGGGAAGAAGCAGGGATGAAGGAGATTTCAAGAATCGAGTTCAAGGAATGCCTACTCCCACTACCACTCTCCAAGTAGAAAATTGTTCACAATTAATCGTGATTATTGTTTGATTTTTATATTTTAATTTATTTTTTTGAAGCCCAGACTTGTATTTATTGGTGAGAAAATTATAGATCCAGGTTATTATTTTGAGCCATAGGGACTTCATGATCTAGGCTTGCATGCAAGGTTTCTAGAATCTGTGCAAACCTTCTGTGGAGGACCAGATGGAGGATGTTTTTGCTTGAACAAAGAATGATTTTTTTCTTGGAAAGGAAATTAAAAAAAAAAGTCTTATTGTTCTCTAGTTTTCTTTGTGTTGAAGATTATTACAGTATATATATGTGTGTTCTACATATATAAGTTATGGAAAGATTTGAAATCCTCGTACAAATATGTTTGCCTTTTTTTTTTTACAAAGTCTAAAAAAGGAAAATTTTAGTTTAAATTTTATTTAAATTAAAATTTAGAATAAATCCTTTTTAATATTTATATTTTTTATGATTAAATTAAAATTACAGAAGAAATTAATATTTAAATAAAAAAAAAACAAAACAATAAAAATAAAATTTATGAGATGGGGGAGGGGACCACCATAGAAGGGTTGCATCACTCTTTGTGGGGAGCCATGAATTGAGGCTCATAATAAATAAAAACAACATCAATTTTTTTTAAAAAAATGATATACATTTTATCTCTCGTATTAAAAAAATTATATACAGTTTGATCTCTCGTATTTCTTTAAGGATTTTTATTTTTTTTACTCTGTTTAATTTGTTGTCTATTCAAATGATAAGGCTACGAATGTATACACACATATTCATTTATTTCATAATTTAAAAATTGGAACAAGAAACCAGTTTCATGAGCATGATTCAATTCTCAAATATATATACAATTTCATTTATAGAAAAATTCATATTGGATTTGAATAAATTTAAACATAGCAATACAGAAACTAAATAAAGATAATATATAAAACTAATTCAATGAGATTTTACTATTTGCGAATTGTTGTGAAGTGTATTTTATAAAATGAATTAGAAGTGATATAGTAAATTGTTTGAATACGAAATTTATGACTACAAAATTATCTTCATACAAAATTTATGTGGTTATAATAAAGTAAAATTTCCTATAGTTTAATAAGAAGGAAAGTAGTATATACAACTCATGATCTTCATACAAAATTTATGTGGTTATAATAGAGAGTAAAATTTCCTACAATTTAATAAGTAGGAAAGTAGTATATACAATTCATGGACTCATACATATTTTTTTTAGAAATAAGTTTCTTTCTATATAAATCTTTTGATGGGTTACAATATAAATTCACTTAAGGTAATATTTTTATTTTATTTTACAAGATATCTCATAGTAACTACCTATAGTAAATAATTATACAAAATTAATTTGTTGCATAACCTATGCAATAACTTGTAAAAATCTGAAAATTAAATATATCATTTAACTAGGCCAATACATTTATTTTGTTCAAGAAATCATACATAATTTAGAAAGGTATAATGAAAAATTTCCTTCCAAAAAATAGAATTTTATAGTTTTTACAGATTTAACAAAATGATACATATAATTGACAATGGGAAAATAATCATCATTTACTTGACTCCAACACAATATACAGATTGAGAGAGTTATCTCAATGTTCTCCTTTTACAAACCCATTACAATGGGGTCTTGAAGAGTAAAATAAATGTACACCAATTCTCTTATGAAGAACATCTTCCCAAAAAAATAGCCTCACATGACCAAGGCTAGCTCATTTCCCAATCGTAGGACTTGCAAGCAAGTCCACCCCCGAGTTAGGAGGCTCCCAAGAAAACAACTTGCACAACACACAAATCACATACATACATCACAAATATGCAAACTACCTATATGCCCAACACATACACAAATGGATCTTCACAAGATCCATAATCAAGGGGGACTCAATGGGACTCACTAACCTCTTTGGGAAACACCACATTGTTCTCCTCCCAAAAACACATAATCACCTCCACATAAATATGCTATAAAATGTATTCAATCTGCTCAATAATGTTCACCCAAATCACATGAATCAACTCAACTCAATATACCATAAAATGTATCTATTCCATCTCCATAACCAACCACCACAACCAAAACACTCATGCCAAACACATACTATAGAAAATTCTCTCCAAGAGAGGGTCCACACCTCTCTCAACCCTAACACATGGGTCTAGCTCTAAGCCCAAGTGGAAAGATCTGCACCCAATACAACCCATACCCAAAATGACCATTATTCGTAAAAATAACACACATATGGGGTTTTCATACACAACACATGAAGGTACTCAGAAAAATAAACAACTTTGTTTATTCATTTTTAACCACAAATAACATTACTACAATCTAAAAATGATAAAAAAAAGCCTACCTCTATGCTTCAACCAAGTCATATGAAGCCTTGATCCAAATTTATCTTAACCTTCCTCTCTCAAAGCTCTCAAGTTCTTCCAAACCATTGTCTTCTATTACGTCGGAAAATGTCCGGAAAATGTCTCCCTGGGATGTTTTCCCCTAAGTTTAGCTCCCAGGTCCCTTGTTTTGCATTTAGCATGTTCATTTTTACTCCCGATGGAAAATCCCTAAAAACCCATGTCAAAATGAACCTAGGGGACAATGATGAACTTGACCTTGCCTTGAAAATGGGGTTGAGGGATTGGGCACCCGCGCGCCCCAGTCCTGATTTATTTAGCAGGGTCCCAAATTTTAAATGTCAGTTATGTGACCGTTATAAGTGTTTGTTGCCAACCTCTCAAGTTTGAATTATGAAATTAAAGTGGGAATGTGTTTAGTTGCATATATAAGCATGTTTAGGGATTCATTTGTAAACTAGAGGATAATTATGAACTTTTGGTGTACTTATGATTTGAGAGCATTCAAAGTATTCATTGTTGTAGAGCAGACTTGTCTTGTTATTGTGTTTTGTTATGCAGATTTGGCTTCATCTTCTCATGATGTGAAAGGTTTTCATCTATATGCGAGCTACACCTCCAAGATGACATTTATTTGTGTTTTAAATCATTTATCAATTAGTTTTTACCTCTATCCCGTAGGGATACACACTCTCTATCTGACAATGGTGTTTGGAAGATTTGAATGTCCTTCTGGGGCTTGACTGAAGCAAGCTCCTAGACACCACAACCCCCAACCCCCTTTTCTGTGATTGTAGGTTACAGGTGTAGAAGCGAAAGAAGTGGAGTTGCAGGGGAGGCATAACATAGTGTCAGAATTGTAGATCAAAGAAGAAAAGTAGGACCTAGACTTAGGTGCTCGCTCTTTAGACCTCTAGATCTCTGAAGCAAAAAACCTTCCTGATAGTGGTGATTAGTTACAAACATGTTCTAGAGATCCCTGAAGAAGTTGCCACCTTAGACTCAAGTGCCCGCTCTTTCATCCCTGACTTTTTCAGATATGAAATCTCAAAATTTGGTATGTATCTAATTGTCATTTGATATCTCTATGTGCGAGCATTTGTCGTGATTCGTCCATGTATTTATAATTTTGTGAAATTAGGGTTTTAAGCATAATCAGGCTTTAATTAATCAATAAATCAGCAAATTCCAAGTTTCCTCTTTGTTACAAGTGACACTAAATCTAAAGCAGAGCCCTCTTGTAAAGATTGTGGCTTGACTCAATTTATGTCCTTGAATGTAAGGTGTGAAAGGAGGATTTAACCTACACTTTCATTGAAATTGAAAACCCCTCTTTTCCACTTAACATCTTCAAAATAGAAAGTTTCCAACAATAGAAAGACAACCCTCAAAACATGCTTCTAAAAGAGAATAAAAATAAATAAAACTAGGGTTAGGTTTTGACTTGCAACTCAAAATTAGTTTTTACTTCCCAAAAATTTGTCACCTATCCTCTAAGGTACTTTTTAAGTTTCTAGATACTTCCAAAATATTTTTTAAACATTCAAACATAGGCCTCACTCATAGGTTATCATTATAGGGGTTTAATTTTACACAAATAACAAAGAAAATAACACTTTATGACCCCTAAAACTCCATCTTAAGTTCAAATCCGAGAATTGACACTTAAGAGAATTTAACCACACCCCACATAAAATAATAAAGCTATAATTAGAAATCTATTTCACATTCACAAAATTTACATATGAAGACCTTAATCCTCTCTTAAGATAAGGACTAGGTGCATTGGGGAGACACAACAGTGGAGCTTCTTAGGAACCTCCATGATTTTTCCATTAGCCATAGAATTTAGCCTACACACTTACACACAAATGCTAATATATCAAAAATAATACCTGAAATAATATCGATAATAAAATTAATATACACATCATAAATATTTCATAATTAAATAAAAATTCAAACAAAACATTTAATCCATCATCTAGATCATACTAATACAAGATCACATAACCACTTCATATTTAACTAGATATGATACATGTTAAACATACACAATTACGTTCATAGAAAATCTATAATGGTAAAATAATTTTAATTCATAAACCCTAATCCAGAAATTATGATCAAATCAATAATCATAAATTAATCAAATTCATGATTAATAATCCCTAAAATGTTATTTCATACTTTCCTTTCCAAATCCCATAATAATAAAAATTAAATTAAATTAAAATTCATCATCACATGATTTGATCTATACAAAAACCAAATCAAAATGACAAGATGAAATATATACTTCTAATTCTATCATATCGATAATGTGAGTAAAGCTTAGTTACTAACTAACTAAATCAATATAACAAATTGATAAAATCCACTAATCTAGCCGTACTATTAGTATCCACAATAATCTCTAATCATAACGAAATATAGTAAGCACATCCCTAAATAATCATAAACCAAGCACTTGCCTATCCAAATACAAAAGTAGTTACAAGGAGGAATGGGCCTCACAAGGCCAGTAGGGTATTTGATCAACCTCTACCAACACATGATTGAACTTTAGGAGAATTTAAAATTTTGGAAGCTAGGACCTTCTCGATGATCAAAAGGAGAAAAAGATGGCTTGAGGAGACATTGAAGAATTTTCATGGGGAAATCCATCCTATTGTAGTAGTAATTGTAGGTGGAGATGGAGAAGAAGAGTAAGAGGAGGAATAGGTAAAGTTGATTCTAAAAAAGAAGTTGCCCAAGCTGAGGTTTGTGTGTTTGAGCTTGAATCGGCCTAAACAAGGGTAGGCACATAGTATGGATATTTCCCTTTTGAGGCCCTTTCTCACATTGTTCAAGCCAAAGTAACCCAAAACAATGAGCCTACACCTTTCTTCAGAGGAAATTTTTAGATCATCATCTCAATCTCCCTAGAATTCGCCTCTTATCATTCAACCACCAAATCTTTCTTTTGCAAGCCCTCTAAGATATGTTTCAAAGAAAACTCTAATCCATTCTTTAGAGAAGATACTTGATAAAGCTCTTTCTCCTCCTAAACATCCTTCCCCGTCTCTTTTTCCTTATGATCAAAACATACCACAATAATTTCAAGCGAGTATCCTATTAGGAGAAACACAAACTGTGGATATATTATAGTGGTTTGATCAAATCATTCAGAAGATAAAGAGGTTAGCAAAGCTAGCCTTAGATGATCTTGCTCAACTAGCTGCCATGTTTCCAAAACCCAATCTTCCAAAAAAGGTTAGAATAAGATCTTCCATCACCATTGACAACTATGGAAATAAGAAAGAACAAATTATTACACCACTGTCAAACACGCTCGAAGATGATATGCAACCATCAGATTATACAATCACTACCATTGCTTTGGTAAGGTCATCGAGAGAGGAAGGGAAACAACTCACCAGATCTTTAGTTGATTGGCTCATTTAGAAAATGGACAAGGATAAGGATATTAAGAAAGAATTGAAGGATAAGGTTGCACACCTTACTGCCTATATTGAATGTTTGGTTGGTCCCATTGGTTCATCTTTAATAGACACAATTCCCCAACACATTCTTAGTACTAAAAAAGAGAGCTGCCAACTACGGGAGAATTGGGGAATGTAATGAGAGTCATCCATGCATGGAACATAAAGTTGGTGAACTTAGCTCACAAGATAATGCAAGAAATAATTGAAATTATTATAGAATTATCTAAAGGAATGGAGTCTATAAAGACTTTGATGATAGGGGTAAAAATTGAATTAGAGGTAATATATAATATATTTATCCAAATAGCTTTGATGGTGGACATGGATTTTCTTTATTTGATGGATGAAGGCATTCTTAGTGATCAAGAGCCTAATGTGCATTAGAAGTGGAAGTTGGCTTACAAGTTTTGGATGAAGATCTGAAGCAGATGCCAGAGTAAGAGTCAAAAAGCATGGTCCCTGGTGCAAATTGTGTATAATTCCTTGAGCAAATTCATGGAAAAATTGGAATGTTCTTTATATGATAAGGATCAGAATCTCCAATCACTATAAGTTCTAAAAGATCGATTTCAATAATTGGTGAGAAAGGAGTCTCCTAAGGACCCAGGATTTGCTATAAATTTTGTCAACAATTTGATGAAAATAAAGGGTACTTATGAGAGTTTTGACCTCAACATAGTGAAATTCAATAATATTAAAAAAGAACTCTAGGATATTTTATGAAGATTAAAGTCAAATTCACCCATTTAGATGGAACTAATCTAAGATTGGTGAAAGTAGTGTTGGATAATTATGTTGAGCTTATTTGCAAGAGTTGGAGAACAAAATTGCTAAGAGCAACTAGTCAAAGTGTGCAATATGACATTCATTTGCACATCAAATTTTGTCTTGGATGTAATAGCGCAAAAGGACAAAAAGTGCTACAACACAAAAGTGTCTCTTGAAATTTCTATCTTTTTCTAAATTTTGGAGGGAATGGGTTTTCTCTTTCCTCCTTTTAGTCTATAAATAAATGTTTACTCAACATTGTAAAGGGTTGGAAAATCATTTGTTAGTAATACAATTTTTCTTTTTGGCTTCTTTGTAGTTCGTTTCCTTTTTGTTCAAGTTTTCAAAATCTGAGCATGTGGCTATCTTTTATGTGTTTAATTCATCAAATGTTTAATGAGTTTGAAGTGTGTTAGAGCCACTAACGCTTGGCTGATTATGAGGCATTTTTTGTAGTGATCTAAAACACATTATTGTGCCAAAGTTTACATATTTTTATTTCACACACACAAATTTTCCCTTTGAAGATCGCACCTTCTTACATGGTGATTGCAATGACATGTCACACGAGGAATTGTTTCACTTGAATTTGTCCATTCAAAGAACGACACTTGAAGGATAGGGATTGTACACTTGGATTTTCTCCCCCTTTTCTTCCTCCCCTCCTTGTTTTTTTTAAATTTCACAATTACAATAGGAGTAGTTTAGATTTTATTTTCTTAAGTTTTTTTTTTGCTTTAGGTTTTGTATAAAGAGGGCCATTGTTATTTGAAAGAGCATAAGTATTAATATCTTCAAATTTCATGCAATAAGTTGTACAAATTTTTAGATTGATTTTTTTGGTTTTGTGCAAATTAATTCGTGAAAACTCTTTGATTAATTGTTGCATAAATCTGAGAAAGGAAATTTCATATCCTAAGGTTTTTTCTTTGTGATTTTTTGTATACTTATTGGGACTATTGGTATTCTGGTGAACTTTTTTTTTTGATAGGTAAGAGAAAGTTTTATTGATTACAATTAAAACTTACAAAAGTGACCAGCCATGGCCAGCATACAAAATCCATGGCCAACATGCAAAATTTGCATCAGAAAGGTACAAACAGATCTCCTTATTCTAAGATGTTTTGTGGGCACCAAAATTGGTGTGAGAATGCAATTGCAATTTAATTTGATTCAATTCTGACTTGAGCATTTTCTTTTTCTTATTCTGAACTTCCTGTCACCCCTCCCTAACCACTTTCTGTTGCATTTTAAAGGTGTCCACAAATTCAGCTTGTGGAGAACTCCCACCACCTAGTGTTGAAGAACACCCCATACCCAATTGAAGATCGCATGTTGATGGGTTTAAATTTTCCTTATCTGATTGGAGACACTGCTTCTGTGCCAAACTCACTTCTAAAGAAGGTTTCGTAGTTTGATGTGTCTTAGCTATCTTAGAGCCAACATTTGGAGAGGGCCCAGGCTTTTGAAAGAGCTTTGATTTCTCCTCCTTCACCTTTGATGGGGTTGTGATTGAGTAATGATGAGGTAGAGCATTATCCCACCAAGACTGTTGAACCAAATTTTTGATGATTCTAGAGCAGGAATTGGCCATATGTCCAGTGTAGACACCTAAAAATGGTCACAACCAACTTCATCCACTCACACATTCAACCCTAATCCACCTACATTACTTTGTCCAATCCGATTATTAATTAAATAATTTTTAATTATTTAACTAATTTATTCTACACCTTTATCATGTCATAAAAATCAAATTCCTCTACTATAGTTTGAAAATTAAATATTTTTTACTATAGTCCATTCCAAAAGTTAAATAAATTACCATATTTATTTAATTCCCTATTTTGTGCACTTTTGATTACTTTTTGTAATCATCATTATTTTCTTCTAATCAGTGTGCACATGAATTAATTTTAATTAATTCATCATTACAAACCCCCATATTTCTAGAAGTCCACTTGTCATCCAATGTACACACATGTACATGACAAGTGGTACTTTGGAAGCATGGGCAAATATTCTAAATTGAGTACATTTGTCCTCTTTCTTCCACCCCACTCCATGTGTCACTATTCATCTCAATTTAAAATTCCATGTGGCACTATTTGAACACTATTCCTCTAATTTTAAATTCTACTTGTCCTCTCCATGGAATTTAAAATTCTTCACAAAGTTCAAGCCTTACCTTTTCATAAATGAGTCCTTACATGTCATACACCTACTCAATCCTAGCCATCCATCCATTCAAACTTACATTCTCATCCATTGTTCATCCCTTAAATCTTGGGGGAACTTTCTCATCCAATCAAAACATGCCATTTGTCCAATTCTCCTTGCTTGAGGATCCTCAAGCAATCTCAACCATTGATCCTAGCCCTCCAATCCCATCTCCAAAAATCTATAGATTGAGATCTCCACCTCCCATTTAGAACAAGTCATTTTTATGCAAAGTCATTCTGCCAATTTGAGTGCTCAACATATAGAATTAGTTCAATTCTAGCATAGTTTAGCAATAACATTTCATATCTTAGGGCATATCACTACTAATATGCTTATTTTAGGCTGCAATTAGATAGTTTAGTTTGTTAGTAGTTTAGCCCAATCTTGAGGTCCCTTGGACTTGAGATTGGGTGCATATTAGGTGTAATTTGTATCCATTTTAGGTCTTATTTTCATAAGTAGACATTTTGGCACGCCCAGTAGGACCCTCACCACCTTTTAGTTGATAAATTTATATGTTTTATGTGATTTTTCTTGTGACAGGTCAGATCATTGCCTAATTTCTGCAAATCAGTGCCTATCTAGTGAATCAGTGCCCAGCCCGGCAGATTAGTGCCCAACCAAAAGTAAGGTAAAATCCTTCTTTTCGCATGAGTTTTGGGTCAAAGTTTGCATTTTATGCTTCCGTGAGGTTTTAAATGATGTTTTACGGACTTTTTGGCCACCTTAGCTCTCTGTTTTGCAGGAAATATCAATTGTACAAGGAGGAGGTGCTGCCTGTCTCGCATTAGCGCCCAGTCCCTTGCATTAGTGCCCAGCCTTTTGAATCAGTGCCCGTCTGGACTTAGCATATAACTAACATTTCATGTGCCTTTTTGATAACTTTAGTGTTTTATAGTGATTTGTGAGCCTCTAACTATCATTTGTGCATGATTAACTCTCTATTTTGTAGGAAAAACACACCTTGGAAGGGGAAAACTCCATCAAACTCAGGATCAATGCTTAGTTCTTTGAATCAGTGCCCAGTCCCACAAAATGGTGCCTAACTAGGAATTGTGTTTTTTGTCTAACATTTGGTTTTGAAGCCTTATTCGACCGTCGAAGACTTGTCCACAACTACTAACTCCTTCTATGCAGGTTTGTTTATTAGATTAAAAGCATTTAACATTGTTATTGTTGTGTGAAATTGCTTGATCAATCAATAGGCACAATCATATGGTTTAAAATGAACAACAACTTGCATATACATTCATATGGTTTAAAATGAACAACAACTTGCATACACATTCATATGGTTTAAAACAAACAACAACTTACATATACATTCATATGGTTTAAAATGAATGACAACTTGCATATTTACTCATTGGTTAAAAAGAGCCATAAATTGCATTCTCACTCATCTAAGCAAGAAAATGAATAACTTTGTGTGAAGTGTCTTGTGATTGTGTTTGTATTGTGAAAGTGTATGCTCTTCCCTCGCACCATTTGGTGACCTTGGGAATCAAAAACTTCTCACAACACTTGCATAAATCACCCCCATCATAATCCAAGAACTAAAAATGAACCTTGTCTAGTGTGACCCAAGTCCAAAAATACGTATGCTCTCCCTTCGCATCTCCGTATGAACTTGGGGATCAAAACTATTTTTTCACTTGTGTTGCTTTTGTTGAACCTTTAGAGTGCCTTCCACCCTGCTTCGAAAGGTGGGAACGACCCAAGCGGCAACAAGCTAAAGTCAAGCTCATTCAAGCCGCTATATAAAATAATGTGTTTGTGATGAAAGTCACAAGTAACAGGTGTTGTTATGTCATACCGATGAATGTCTCCCTCAGTCCCCTTTATGGTGCATGAAAACTTGTAGAGCATAACCTCTACAGTTTGGGAGGCCTCCTAATTGGAGCGAATCACCACATGTATGGCCACCTGAATGAATGCACTTACTAAATACCTTTGGTTAGAAGCCTACCCTTTTTGGCCTTTTGGCATCTTGTTAAGACAAGGGCATCGTTGGCTTTGGCCCCAAGATTCTCACCATGTGGCTCCCTTGAGATGATATGGAAATCCTCAGCTTAGCATAATCTATACGTAGCTTTCCAGGGAGAGGGTGAGATATCCCTAGCCATTCTCTCTCGAGAAGATAATATAATGTAACATTGCCTATTTGTTAGCGTGTTGACATTTGAATCAGAGATTCCAAGTTGTGGGCTTGACAAGTCGACATTCACCTTGACCTTAGGTATAAATTGTCTTCAAGTGTTTTTGATTGTGTTATACCCGTGGAAATTTAGGCCTTGAGGGCATTCTTGAACATACACATTATGCTTAAATGTCACGTCAAACCTTTGGACATTGTATGCTCTTGTTTGGAATGTTTGTATCACTTGCCAAAGAAGACTATTTGAGCCATTCAAAACAAATCATTAGAACATTTAAACTTCCCAAATTCATCATTTAGCCTCCAACATTCAAAGACATCACATCCAAAGCCTAAAATTTGCCAAAAAATTCAATTCACCACCTCAAAAACCATATAAAACCAACATTGTCCCACATCAGCGCCTAGTTTTCCATATCAGCGCCCAGTTCCCCACATCAACACCTGATCATCCACATCAGTGCCTAATCCTCTATATCAGCGCCTAATCCTTCACATCAGCACCTAATCCTCCACATCAACATCTAGTTCTCTGTATCAGCGCCCATCTCAAAAATTCATCATAAAATTAAATTTTTGTCCTTGTGGTTGTCAACAACTCCCATTCCACATCATCCTTCGACATTACATGCCATCTCAATCCATGTCCTTGCTTGTTCATCACTCTTAGCTTGTGATCCATTCTAATCATTAATTGTTATCCTTGCCATTGGTCCTAAGACATCATTAGCTGGAACTTTGTAGACTTATTCAATCCTACCATCCTAAAACAATCCTATCGTCCTTAATCAATCCATAATCAATCATTTGGATCCATCAATACCAACCATGTCATCATCCAAATCCATCCTACTCGACTAATCAATCCAAACCACATCCAAATCCTAAGGAAAAAACTCTAGATCAATCATCAACTCCCCTTGGATAAGTTGTCTTAGGAATCTTGACAACTCCTAAGTTAGTGGATTCCAAGAAATCTCATTGTGCTTGGTGCATCTTGTCTACCCTCTTGTCTACCCCAAGTACAATAATCTTATTGTCCTCTTGCTTAGGCTCTTTGTCTACCCCAAGTATATAGGATAACCATTGGCCTTTAATAATCTTGATCTATATTTTGGACCTATCTTCATCATCTCATCATCCAAATCTGGCCCAAATTCACCTTTTATGCCTCCCATCACACAATCACAAGCTAAGAAAATGGACGCTCGTTACCAACCCCTCTCTCCTATTGGCTCTACCATGAGAAACATGGAAGAATATGTCAACCAACTAGAAATGGGTGAAGCATCCACTCATCCTCATCAAACTTATTCCCCACCTTTGTCGAGTTCCTTAATGAAAAGGGTTACATGACAAGTTTGACCAATCATTGACAACCACAAGGATGAATTTCTTCAACGTCTCATTGACCATGGCACATGCCTCCCATATACATATGACCATGACAAGCTCAAAACCATCTTTCAAGACAAACCACCAACACCCATCCGTGATCAACCATGGGGACGTGTCCCTAATCCTAATGAACCCATTTATGACAACCCATGGGCTAGTTTTGATTCCAACACCACCACTATTCACACCTTGGGACAAAACACGAGGGCTAGAAATGTTTCAAAACCACAAGCATCCAATTCCCCATCGAGTTACCTTGTGACATGCTACCCTCCGATGTGCCCATTTCTGGGGTACCTTCTAATGTCACCATCACCGCCATACCATCGCCACCAAACAATCAAAAAGAAGCCACCACGATTGTACCGCAACCTCTCCCTCCACTAAATATTCCACCAAGGTCAATCATCACACAAACAGTGGTACCACCCACAACTCAAACACCCATTGTGAATCCGCTCAACCAACCACAAAACCCATTGACAAGCTATGCCAACCCCACACACACATATCAATCTTCCACGCATCAACAACCTCACCATGGGTCATTGGTGCAACCTCCTTACGACACCCAACAACAACCACCACCCCAAAATCTACAAATCATTCCACAACAACAAACACATGGGTCCCATGTTTACATGCAAACCATAGGCCTTCTGCCACACACACAACAAACACAACAATACATCCATCCTCAACACAAATAATCATCATCACAACAACAATACATCCACCCCCAACAACAACAACAACAAATCCATCCTCAACACCAACAATCATCGTCATAACAACAATACGTCCACCCCCAACAGCAACAACAATACATCCATCCCCAACAACAACAACAACAATACATCCATCCTCAATATCAACAATCATCATCATAGTAACCTCTACTCCAACACACATCGCAACCACCTCTTGCTAACCCATTTAGAATAGCCACCATAGAAATTAAAAAAAATGCAAACCCAAGTGGGGAAATAATCAAATTCAATCTTAAGTCATAAAATGCCAGCAATTTTCAACAATAAATCAAGTATAAAGAAAAGAGTTTTGGTGACCACTCCTATCATAAGAGAGTTCAAAGAAAATGGATTCATTGTTAGCCCACCAACAACACATGAAGCAACTATCAAAAATTTCAAAACAACCAATATTACAAACAAATCCACATCACGGTGTGACTATTTTTAGCCACAAAAAGGAGTATCCACTACACAACACCCCAGGATTCAAAGTCTAGAATGCGTTAGAGAATGTACACCAAACACACGAACAACTAAGTTTTCTACATCTTCTTATCTAAACAACTTTTATACAAGGATTTAAGGCAACACGGTCACTACTTATTTACAAAAAAATTCTATCTTTAATGCAGTACAATTCATGTTTACCAAACTATGAACATATACAATTACTTCCTTATGCAAAAAGATACTCACAGAGGAAATGTATGATGTCACACACAAGAATAATTCAAAATTCTAATTGACTTACAATATCACATTCATGATCTCCTGGGTCCAACATAGGCTCCAATTTTGATCTCCTGCACACGTTTCTTACATAGGCATACACAATGATAACTTTCATAAACCACAATAGAACTTCCACATGATGTCATGGCCAACTAAAAAATAGATATCAGATTATCAAGCAACCATGCAAAGACAACCCACACACGACAACACCACATAATCCACATGATGCCACTGAGTGATTAAATCATTCCAATACTTACACATATAATGCAATTAACATAAAAATGGTATGGTGCTTCTACACCCATAGCTAAACATAACCCCCAAGTATGATTACTTCACCAAACCAGGGAACTCAAAACAACACTGGCCTTCCACAACACCCCACATAGAATAAGTACAAGATATTCACATCACTCAAGGGGGCAAATACCAAACTCCTAATTACATGCACTAATAGTAACCATACTTCTTTCTTCTAAAGCACTAGACACCACAATAGGAACTCAAGGCCTCAACAAATCAACAAGCACTAACATACAGGAAACACATATTGTTAGATATAACATCACATTTTCAGAAAAGGAGCGAGAACACATAGCAGACACATAAGTAAAATAAGGCACAAAGAATTTATTTCTTCCTCAAACAAAGAACAAGTCTATAAATTTATCAAATTTATAACGTCATACTAAGACACATAGGTGAGAGGTATTATTACCAACTTGCCACAAGGAGATAAACACTTAACCTAGAGCAACAACAACAATCTAGAGATCCCAGTGTTGCAACCTAGGCTTTGATACCAAATGTAACGCCTCGCCAAGGAACCCAGAGGATAACACAACTAAGCTTACAAAAGGGTCAAATATTTTTTTTAAACGAAAGAAATAATAACAATCATATATTTATTCATAACATTTAAATTAAGCTTTATCCTCTAGGGTTCCATGGCTGCATTACTAACAAACAAGTAACAAGATCTTAAACAACATTATGAACTAACTAACAACCATGGTTCATTCAAATCTAATTGCATGAATTGAGTAAACACACACATTTCCATATTGTATCATCAGAAAGGTAGACATCAAGATCATGAATACAGGATTTCAAGTACATATACAATTTCCTTTACATGAGAGTACATCATTACAATGTTAACAATATCACTTTTCTGAATACATTGGAGTACATGCATCAAGACAATAATACATGAATATCTATCTCCTCGAGCTAGAACATGATCAGAAATCAACTATAAGAGATACATCTTTCTCACACACAAACAACAGCAAGAGAAACCAATGGAGATATAAGAACAACCACCTGACCATGTGGAACCCTAAGGTCCACCCCCGTGCTAGGAGATAACAATAAGGTCCCACAACATGAAATAATTAAGAAGACAGTAACACAACATAAAAGGCTAAAATGACTCCAACATACAAATACACATGACATTCACAATAGAGTCACCACTTCCTCCAACAATAAAAAAATAATAGACTAATAGGTGCAAGGACTACACATGACTCTAAAAAAACACCAGTCAATAAGGACATCACAAGTAACTCAAACATCACTTCTAGAGGCATTCACAAAACAAAGGGGAGAACACAACTAGAGAATGCTAGACTGTAATAGGGATGAGTGTCATCGCATGGTCCTAGCATGGGTTACTTTGACAGTCTCTAGCTAGATGTCGGCCCCCATCCATGGGTTATACTGACAGTCTCTTGCTAGGCACCGGCCCCCATCTATGGTTACCCTGACAGTCTCTCATTAGATACTAGCCCCATAGGGTGACACATGCAGAACCAACATTCCTTTCATGAGGACAAGGAAGTTGATTTTGCCAACCATGGCCTTCTCATCTCATTCTTAACCTAAATGAGCACTACAGGCATGAGTGAAGCATCCAATTATCTTGATTAGTGTGAAAACTACCCAACCCTCTAAATTTATTATTAAGTTATGACTAGATTAACAACTTCCAATGGGTTACCCTGACAAGCCACTTTGGGCACTAGTCCCACATTCAAAGCCACTCCCCCTTCACTGCATCTAGATTCTCAAACCCCAAAATGAAACCCAAGCATGAACTATCACATTTCTCATCATGATACATTTACAACACAAAATATACATCATTTCACATTACACAGAGCAAGGCATTACCCATCTTGCATAGTTATCACAACCACATGAATAGGTATACTGAGCAAGGCATTATCCATCTTGTATAGTCATCATAACCACATGAATAGGTACACTGAGCAAGGCATTATCCATCTCGCATAGTTATCATAATCACATGAATCCATAAACAGAGGGGAGTCAACATATAACCAATACATAATCAACCATTAGCAAGATTACATAATCACAGAAGTCATACACACAACTACCCCTCTTGGCCTCTGGAATCAATTTTCTCGAATGACACAACACTTGACACACTAAACACTGTGGTCTCACATCACATTCACTCTCAAATGCACATCATCAACTAATAGACCAAACTAAGATCCTTCATCAATAATTCAAATACAACACCACAATTGGGACATATGACATAATGCACTAATTATGGGTCTTGAAGAATGTAACATTAATTGAATCATAATCAATCATCTAACAATCATAAAGTGATTCTTCCTCAACAATATAGAACTATCATAGTCCAACCACTAGTAATAGTTACTTTTATGATCATAAGATATATGAGTCCACGAGTAACAATATTTTAACTAATAGTTCCCAAGACTTATTTTAGTTTCATTTAATTAAAATAATTTTGAACACCATGCAAATAACCCCAAGCCATACAAATTAAACACAACAATTATTTAAATGCAATCCTTATTACAGACACGAGCTATGTTAAGAATATAAATTATGATAAACGCATGGCATGAATAATGAAAGGAAAAGTGGATGAATTTATTTAGACACTGATAAACTTCATTACCTAAGTGGATTTGTTGAAGAGGCTTTAGAAACTTTCCAAAAAATGCGAATGGCAGGTTTAAACCTGATCGGCAACCTTTGCTAGCATCCTAATAGCCTTCACCAAAATGGGAGCTTTGGAATGGGTAAGGACATCCTTCAAATCATAACGGTGGAGGAATTCTTGTCAGATATAATTGTTGGAACTACTCAGGTAATGTTTTTGACAAATGCCTCAAAGGGACGGCATCTCATGGATATCAATGATTGCAGGATTAATTTGTTGAGAAGGCTTTAGAAGCTACCAGCAATGCAAAATGTGAAAGCATAGACAAGGCACACGGTCTGATTGGTAGAATGCTTCAAAGAGAGTCATATGATGGAAAGTAATGATTGTATGATATGCACAAAATGAATTTGCTAAAAAAATTTAGAGAAACCCAATTCAAAAATATAGAGTTATTGGTGACGCAACTAAATGTTTTAACAGAGACGAAATAGGTGAGAGGTAGACAGTCACAAAATATTCATATCTCCAAAATGACAAACTGGGTAAGGCTGATTTCTGGATATGATTTAGATAACTAGGTCATGCACCATATATCAAAAATTTAGAAGAACCTAGTTCGTAAAACTAAAGTTATGGCTAATGCAACAGACTGCTAAACCAGAGACGAAATGGGTGAGAGATAGACAGTCACCAAATATTCATATTTTCACAATGACAAACTGGGTAAGGATATTTTTGAATATGATTTGGAAAACTAGGTCATTTACCATATACCAAAAGTTTAGAGGAACCCAGTTCACAAAACTAAAGTTATGGCCAACGCAACAGACTACTAAAACAGAGATGAAATAGGTGAGAAATAGAAAGTCACAAAATATTCATATCTCCAAAATGACAAACTGGGTAAGGATTATTTTCGGATATGATTTAGACAACTAGGTCATGCACCATATATAAAAAATTTAGAGGAACTCAATTCCTAAAAATAAAGTTATGGCTAACGCAACAGACTGGGTTTAGAATATGTAGAAGAGAATTCACAGAATAATATAAAGCTTGCATATTACAAATTCATTTCACTAAATCTAATACAATAATAAATCAAATTCATATCTCAATCCATACCTGGGATATTACTTCTGTCACATCTTCATAAAATTCCCAGCTCGCGTCTATTTTTCCCCAAGTTTTTTCTTCTCGAAGCTATGGTTTATGGTGCCAAAATATAAACTTCCTGAGAGAGAGATAATCCAAACATAAAGCATATTCTCCTCCTTTAAATGCATACTCCTTCCCCAAATTATATTTTTATATTTCAAAATAAAGTTGAGCATGAATAACCAACCCCATAATTTCTTCTAGAAGATTCTCCTTATTAAAAGCAATAAATTCTGCTTTTATTACTTCCTCTCAAAAAGCAATTTATTTCTACTTACTAAAATTAGTCTCTTACTCAAAAGAACCAATTATTTTTAAGATTCCCTCTATAATGGCAATAGATTCTTTCTTTAATACTTTTTTACAATTTTCTATTTTAACTAGACAATAATTTTTCTCTGATTTTATTTATTTTAGAGTTTGCTATATATATAAGTTTTTATAACAACTCATAAATATTATAAATTTATTTTTATTGCCACTAACAAAACATTTACTTGTTTATAAAATATTTTCATTTTAATTTTATCAATTATATTCCTGTTTTAATAGCACTTTATTTTTCCTCATTATAATTATTATTATTTATTGATCGTAAAATACAATACAATATAATTTCCTATAAACTTAAATTTACATAAAAGCATCTATATTTATTTATTTATTAAAAGTGCCTTCTTAACTTAATAATTTTATTTTAATGCAAAAACTAACCAAAACACTAATCAAACAATTCCAAACAAAATAACTTAAATGCCAAACAATACCTGACATTATGCATGATCAAAAAACATGACCACAACAACAGCGACTGACTATTATGCCCATACATACAACGCTGACTGGGTGCAAAACTAGATACTCATCCTTTTCAAGGATGATGGATAACTAGGGGACCATATGTTATCTCCATTCAACAATTCTATTTGTTTTAAGGCATGCTCAGACCTGTCAATTTAGGTGGAGTCGATGCCTGATACTTGCAACCTGTAGCACACAACACGGTCTATGCACAAGTATAATAAATATCAAACGATCATGGAGTGAAAGAGAATCGTAACATCACCAAACGCTCACGAATGAGTGGTATGACATTATCTCTTTTCACACCACCCAATAATTAGATCATCCTATAATACAAAATCAATCACATAAAAAATAATTCTAACTTATGACAATCATAGTAAGATCAACATCATAATCACCTGAATGTAAAACAATGTCAGAGCATATGAATTATGAGTGTCGCAACAAGGATTATCAATAAAACATGCTAAATGTCATATGAAACCACACATGAGGATAATCAGGAATGTCACCAACATGAATATAGCACCTACCAATATCATATAATGTACAACATCAACTATCTAACATACCCTAAATATTCCTATTATTTTACTTTCATCTTCGTGCTCCTTAGCCAGACTATCTGCACATCCAAGATGAGAATGGAGGAGCACTACACCTATGGAATCTATAATTTCTTTTTTGAAATCCATGAAACTATGATGCTTACCAAAATAAATTGACATTATCTAAAGTTACAATTTTTTATTGATGTACAAAGTTTAGAAAAGATATTCAATATGAAAGACATTGACTGAAACCTAACTACTAATGATGTGGTTAATTCAATTTATCTTTCAAAATCAATTATAGAAGAGTAATCTTGATGAATGAATACCAATTGAAAAATAGAACTTGCCAACTTAAAGCCTAAAAATCAGGGGTAGTCTTTTCTATGATGAGACTCCTACTTTAACATGTTTCTAGCATGTATCAATTGCTTCATTTTAGTCTCCAAAACTTCCTTAATCCAAACCTCTATCTTGTAAACTTGACTTGTCACTTTTTAAGAGCCCTTTCCTCATCTATAGTGTTTCCTTCCAAGTATTTGACTCTATGGAATTGATCGACATTATTAACTTCAAGGTGAATGAATTGAGGATTAGGCAAGTTTTCAAAAGGTTTAGATCTAAACTACAAGAATATGATGTATCTATATGGAATTCAATTTCAATTTGGTGTCCAAAAGACCTATCAATTTCTTGGATCCTATACCATTTTCCTGGATCCACCTTACTTAAAAGATCACTCACAACATTTTCAAAAGAAACTCAAAGCACACAAAAGGACTTCCCCATCTAACAATCAACCTTAGTAGTTTCTTTACTTTTTCAATCTGCATCCAAACAAATTTGCTTATGCCTATGCAGCATTACCTCATCGGAAGAGGCTCATTGAAAGTTTGTAAGGATTGGGAGAATATTAAAGGTTTGAAATTTTTTAATAGTAAAAAAAATAGAAAATAAAAAATAGTTGACCCACACTAGCCAAGCATGGCACCTCTATGTTGCTCCGAGGAGCAAGTTTTTGTATCTCCGTTTATATTAATGAAAGGGAGATACCCCCTAAGGTAGCACTTATCTATCAAAAAAAAAAATAGTTGACCCATGTGAGTTCCAAGTATAATCAAGTTTCAGTACCTTGTAAGTTGTAGGTTGAAAACCACATGTATTTAAACTTATAATTTTGTATACAATCATTATCATTATTGGTGTTGTTATTTGAAATGTGGGCATAGTTATCTATAGTTGTGAAGACATTTGTCATATAATCAAGTTTCACAACCTTGTGAATTGCATATTGAAAAACATAATTTATATTTTTCAACCTATTTTTTGTATATAAACCACAATCATTATTGTTGTTTTTATTAAAAAAATGAACATAGTTATCAACAATTGTGAAGTTAGTCGTTATTGTTGTTTTTATTTTAAAAACAAATGTAGTTATCTATAGTTGTGAAGATAGTTGTGGTATAATCAAGTTTCAATACCATGTGAATTACAAATTGAAACATACAGGGTGTATTTAAACCTACAATTTTGTATACAAAACATTGTCGTTATTGTTGTTGTTATTTGAAGAATGGACAAATCTAATGTTATTATTGGTTGCAACACATTTTTGTCTTATGGTCACCTACAACTCATCCCTCATCAAGATAGTCAACTCCACTACTTACGCTTCAACTATAGAATAACAAAAAATAATGGAAAAAAGTTATATTTGAAAGTTTTGGTGAAGTGGGGGTCCCCTCACATCATTAGCGAGAAAGGCATAGTGGTTGGTGGGACATCTTGATGGGAAATTACAAGTAGTAGCCATTAAACATCCTAATATCAAGTGTGAGAATGTTAGGATAGTGTATATTTGTTTAATTGAGATTCTAATGTATTATTTTTTATGCATCTCCAATAATCTTGGAATGCATACTTGGACACCCATGGAGTTGAGATATATTCTTATCTTATTATTATTCTCCTTGTTGATTTGGATTATTAGTTGTAATGGCATTCATCAAAGAGGCAGAGTTGGTAGTGGTGGTTACAAAGCTATTTTAGTAGATTCCTCAACTTGGGCACTAGAATTTAATAGTGGAGTATATGGCATTATTAGTGGGGTTCACATGGATTTATGGAGATGAATTTGGATGCTTACCTTGAGATGTGTGGTATTATGGAGGTGTTACAAGTTAAATATGTAGTCTATTAGTAGTAGTAAGGTTACTTGTGGAATTCATGGCTCATTGAGAGTTACTTTTACAATTCTTGGAAGATCCTCTTCATTTTGGAAATGAAAGTTGTTGCATTTTAACATGGTTTGATGGTACATTATTTTGGAAAACCATTTGTGGTACTCCTCTCTCGTTTCTTTATAAATTGGAGACATGAGATAATAATTTCATGAGGTTATTTAAAAGATACATAAGTGTCACCAGAATGCTACCAGATTAAAGGGAGTTAGAGTGTTGCATATATATTCTATTCTCAAATATTAATACATTCTTGAGCCTCTCTTTGATAGTGGAATTTTTTTCTAAAGTTTTTATCCAAGTAAATTTTGTGTTGTGTTTCCTTATTATGGTCTATTGATTTTCTTATTGTTGATTTTACACACTCACACAATCTTTTATGGGTATTCCAATGCTACATAACTAAAAATTAGATTTTCATCACTTTCAAAAAAATTGTTGCAAGAATTCTTCACCTTGATTTAACAACACTTATGAGTTGGAGTTGCCAAAAAAAGGTAGGATTCATAATGTTTTACACGTCTTTCCTCAAAAGTGCACTTGAACAGTGTGTCGCACCTTCAGTGAATTTTCCACCTTTGGATGATGAGGGAAAGTTCATATTGGTGTTAGATGCTATCATTGAGACCAGGGTGTAGAAATTGAGAAAGAGAAGCATTACAGAGTACCTGATTCATTGGAAGAATCTACCTAGAGAAGATACTACATGGGACATGTTGTGACCCTTCACAACACACCCCTATTTTATTGTCAAAATTAGGTACCATTTATTTCTTTTGATCTTTTCCCATTTTGACACTTTAATTTTCAAATCAATCTAGTTTTCATGTTTAGTCATCCCTTTGGATGCAAAAAGTATCATAAGGGATAATTTTTGAAGTATTTTGGGTCTTTGTTTTCAGTGAAAATCTTTAAAATTTAAAGGGTTAGTTTGTTGCAAATTACAAACTGAACCTAGACTTTAGTTTGCAATTTGCAAATAGGCCTGAACTTTGATTTGTAACTCTACCCTAATCACAAGCTTTTCACCCATGCACTATTTTTAGATTGTCGTTTCATTTTCTCATCCCTTTAGTTTCATTTTGGTGTTTTGTCTATCACTTTCACCTGCACAAATTGGGTTTTCTTGAAATTTCGTTGTGTAAGATTAAGATTGTCTTTCAAGTTGGTTTGCATCATTTGTCTTGTGGATTGATTTTTTTCCTTCTTTGGATAGATTTTGTGGCAAGTTCATGTGTTTTCAAGTGTTTGTGTTTTCTTCAAGGACTTGCATCCTAAATGTGTGTTTTGGATTCATACTTGATTTTTTTTCTCATTTTTGATGTTTTCCTTAATTGATTTTGAGAGTTTGGAATGATTTATTGAAAATCTAGTTTAATTTTGATTTCCTAAAACTTTTTGTAATTTGTAAGTTTTTTGTAAACTTCAACTAGAGTTCAAGCTCTAGCTACATTTTACATTGTCAAAACATTTAGTAGTTTGTAACTTTTTATAAATTGCGACCAAACTCTAAAGTCCAGTTGCATTTCACAAACCCAAAATTTTTTACAATTTGCAAGTTATTGTGCATCGAAAACTAGGTCTAATTTTTGGCTAATAATCATAGTTCATTTGTAATTTGTAGCTTTTTGTAAATTGCATCTAGAGTTTGAACTCAAACTGTAATTTTTGCACATTCATTTTGTAGTTGCAACCTTTTCTACAGACTACAAAGTGAACCTGAACTCTAGTCTGTAATTTGCATCTTTCTTGTAAAATCTGAAACTCTCTCAAATGGTTCCAAATACATAAAATTTTAGGGAAAAAAATTAATTAAAAAAATGTTATACTAACCTATTAATGGATGCAATTTGGTAATTTTTGAGTAATTTCTATATTAGTTACATTTTGTAAGATAATGATTTATTTTGATACTAAAAGACGCATCTAGTTGTGGTAGGAATAATAATCAAGAATGTCTTCACCAACAAGGATGAAGTACAAGTACAAAGGTGTGGTACCACCTTCAAAGCTAGTATCTGATCTAGACAACAATTTTTTATGTAGATTTTGGGGAAGTGGGACTGGAGGAGTTTCACAAAAGACTATTAGAAAGTAAGAAGACTAAAATGTTATAAAATATTAAATTGAGTACCCTTGTCAAGGCTACATTCTTTCCAGATTCACTTTAATCTTTAAATCTTAGATCTTGACATGCATGAGATTTTACAATAAAAAGGACAAGGTGGGTAGAACAATTAACGAAAAGTTGATCATACAAATTCAACTACCTTATATTGAAGAAATGCTAAATCTTCCAATAAGGGATGCCTTTGTCAAGTTAACAATGGATTCATCTAGAGAATATTTCAATGTTCATGCTAACCAATAGATAGATGTCATCAATAAGAATTGATTAGCCAAGTTGAGAGCATCAATCTCTAGATTACCAAAGAATTCATTGCACAGTGAATTCAAGGAGGAGATTAATGATGCAATTACTCTCTTGAGTTGTGTTATCGCTTGGATTTGCACCCTTGTTTGAACCTTGTTCAACCAATCCAAAAATATAATGGGAGTGACCTCAAGGAGTGGGACCTTGCTATTTGAGGTCAAACCTCTAGATGAAGGGTTGGTTCCCTCTTCTACTCTAGCATTCACCAATGAAAAGGGATAGAAAGGAAATGACTAAAAATAAGGCAGTGATGCACCAGATGAATATAGATTTCTAGACTTGTCTCTAAGCACAACAATGATCTCAAAAGGTTGACCTAAACTCACACAAACTCAAAAATTTCCACAAAGGTTAAGACATAAAACTGAAACTACAAAAGGGATTAGTCATCTGGAAGATAAGCTATCAATCTTCAAGAAATCACAATGTAGAAGTCTTAGAGAGAGATAACTATCAGTTTCTTTTATTGATCATGAAGGCTGAATAGTTGTTATAGACTTAGTATATCAGAGTTTCTCACAGAAAATCCAAAGAAAACTGTTCTTTTTACATCTTGAGAACATACATATATAGCATTACATTTCACTATTGCATCTAGGACATGGATCTGGAGTAGTCAACATGTTTGCAAGTCACCCATAAATGCTACATCAGAACCACATGGGTTGTACAAGAAAACCCTACAGATTTAGTGTGTTTTCCCATACTCTAGTATAAAAATTCAATATGGAAAGATCCAAAACAATCCTGGGGTGGATGGAGCTCCCCTACCATACCATCAAGCTTCAAAATGATCATTAATGGCAACCTAGAGAGTTGCTAGAGCATCCCATCATGTATTGAAAGACCAATTCACTAGTAAGAAAAATTCCATCAGGCCCTAATAAATTAGGTTATCACCAAGTATTCTTCTTCGTTATCAGGTGAAGCAGGGTCCTCACAACTCTGAAAAACATGAAGGGCGCACCAAACGGGAAGGCAAAGCTATTGGGCTTTGGAAATCGGGCCTCCGTTGAATATCTATCCATTTGAGTAGGAGAACAAGCACTTCCTTGACACCGTGATCTCGAAAGACTTAGGCAAATATGTAATGTTGGGGATCAAGGATCGGGGCTACCACAAAACACATGCCCAAAAAGCAAGGAAAACTAAGGAAGACCAAACCCACAATCTCAAAAGACTTAGAAGTTTAAAATATCAGGGATCGAGGATTGAGAAGACACCCAAAAACATGCCCAAATGTCAAAGGGAAATGAAAAGTCCTTACACCATGATCCTAAAAGACTTAGGAAAATACCAAGTCACCAAGGCAAAGTTTCAGAGCTAATAAGGATGTCATGCAAGCACGGGAAACCTTGAAACTCTAAAAAGTCGACAATAGCCCAAGACCAAGGAAAAGGCCAGAAACATCCTAGAATTAGACTTTTAAGGATTTTTGAGTTAAAAAATTGGGTTTTAGGACTTGATATTGCTAAGGAATTTCATCCATGGATGTTTCAGTTTATTTCTAGTCATTTTTAGAAAATAATTAATTGATTGGGTAACCCTCATAAGTGATAACCTCTATAAGTAGCTGAGTGAAGTCATTCAATCCAAGATATTTTACATGACTTTGTATCTGGTGTATGTCTTAGCAAGGAGACAATAGTTCATTAGACTTAAACAAATTGTTGTCATGAGTGTAGATCAATAATTAGTGTATCAATATTATCTTCAACTAGAGATGAAGTAAATTCTCAAGCATTTCAAAAGAGTGAATGATGCTTTCATATTCTATATTATATGAATACTTGAGAATGATAGGGCAAAGAGAATGTCTCTAGAATCTATGGAGAAAATTAAAAAATAAGGAAACTGGTACTACCAATTTGCCACCTTTACTTATATCAAGATTGTAGGTTTTACAGGGGCATCACTAAAACTCCTAGCTTATGTTAGTGACTGGGTAGCCCTATTAGAAGTATGCAGACAAGGTACTAAAGTTAATAATATTTGTGTTGAGAAGAAGGTGAAAGGTCTTCTTTTCCCTTTGTCAATTGGGAGATATACATGTCCAACAACACAAGAAACTATAAATAAGATGTAGAATTGTCACTCATGACACTAAGACAATATAAATCAAGATCTTATTTCAACCCCAAGAAGTGCATGGAAGGGTTGAAATCAACCATTGTTCATAAGCTCCATCTTGAAGACTATTGGGGAAATTGTGTTGATGACATAGAGGTTTGAAAAAGGTTTTATTCATGTATGATTGCATTATAAATGAAAATCTATATATAGCTATGATACCTCTAGGATTACAAGATAATGGTGAAATTTTAGATCCTTCATATGAGTCCCGTCATGCCCGCCTGTAAACACATGTACAAATTGGCATAAACACAACAAATATTTTTTTAATCACTATGATACTAAGAATTACATTACTCATATTCCTAAGTGAAAGTGGTAACTCCCTGACACCTTGGAGTGACTAGGCAATAATTAAACCCAAATTTAATTATAAGTTTTAACTAAACATATAGGTTAAATTTAACTAATAATTAATTAAATGCCTCTTTATCTCATTTTGCAATTAAATTTATTTGACAAATTAAAATTGCATCCATTGAAAAAATAAATTCAATTACAACCATGTTATTAATTTTTTATTTTTAAGACAATATTAAGTTAACTACAATAAATAAATAAATAAATTGAAATGGACATTTATTATAAAGTTCATATCTGCAATATTTTCAAAAGGGTAAATAAGTAAATAATGGCAATTAATTAATAAGTATCTTTATACACTATATAATACTCACTCATTAATTAAATAATACTTGCTAACTAAGTATTCTAATTAATTACCAATTGATTAATACTTACTAATTTTTATATTCTTATATTTAAATTTTACCACAAACCAATCATGTCCACATCTAACAATTAACTCAAATTAACGATAAGAATTATTCTTCCCTATTTAGTAAGGAATTGATTTCACACTTTTAAAATAAATAAAACTTAAATTAAATTAAATAATAATTTATTCACAAATTTTCTTATGGCAAATTTAATGATAATAAAAATATCAAAAGGCATTAATCAAAATCTATTATGTATACATTCAAATAAATAAAGCTTAGTAATTTGCTCATCAAATAATGTGATTTGATTTTATATGGAAAATGTCCTCGCTGTCGAAGACTCTTGAAGCTAGGGTTTTTAGCAACCCATACCTGCAGATTCTAGTGTCAAACACTGCCAATGACTCTGGCCTGTGTCCACACTCCCCTCAAGAAGAAGATAATACTGCGGGAAGGGCTCTACATCGGCCTTAGAGATTCAACAAAGGGATTCACTAACATAAGCAACATGTGCTGATGATAAAACCATGGCACCCTTTATTCAATCCTTCCCAAAATCCTTTGTTGTTAAGCCTATCTAGGTTTGTATGCTAAATTTACCACTCCACTTCTCGTCTGACTCATGTTTCAAAGCCATTGGAGATTCACTTGGTTGTTTCTTGGAAATAGATAATGATTCTTCAGACTTCATGCACACAACCTTCGCATGCATCTTAGTGGATTTAGACACTTCAAAAGACTTTCCAGTAGAAATCATTTTAAAGGTACATGGTCGTAGTTGGTCCTAGCCTCTGGATTATGAAGGACTGCCATTTCATAGTAGAAAATGTTACAATACTAGCCACATTGCTGCAAATTGCCACAGTACTAAAGTTAAGTTAGTCCACCTTGCCACATGGTGGAAAGACATAGCTCCTTACTATTACATTGTTGAGTGTGCAATATGTGCACAAGAGACCTCACACAAACGTTGGAATGACATGGATACGTTTTTGGTTTGACAGGATTCATTTTAGGCCAAGGAAAAATTAGAAGCAGAGCCACCTACTACGCTTGGGAATGGTCAACAAATTTCCATGAAAAGATGTGAGAAATTGACTGAAACAACTCAACCACCTCCTCCTACATCAGAAAATGGGAGCAACGAAGATTGGAAAGTGGTGTAAAAGAAAAATAAAACTCTCTACAAAGGCAATAATGTTCGGACCAACATGCACCTGCATCCCCATTCTAAAAATAACACTAATGCACCAAGTTGAGGATTTGACCCTGGATTATAAGATTCTTTTGGTATGCACCCCTACTAATGGGTCTGATGCTTTGTGAGGGTCTTCGTTTTTGGAGCTGACCAAAATATGTTTTTAGGTTTTCTTTAATGGAATGGGAGCTACCCCACTGGTAGCATTTATTCATCAAATTAAATAAAGATTTGTAATTTAATGCTTTAATCTAAATTTAAATTAAAGTAAAATTTATAAAGCAAATTTATTTTAATCTACCATCCATTTTCACCCTAAAATTATTTTTTTGCTAGAGACTGATTTTCTGTTGCACAGGTGAAGGGAAGAAGCAGGGATGAAGGAGATTTCAAGAATCAAGTTCAAGGAATGCCTACTCCCACTACCACTCTCCAAGTAGAAAATTGTTCACAATTAATCGTGATTATTGTTTGATTTTTATATTTTAATTTATTTTTTTGAAGCCCAGACTTGTATTTATTGGTGAGAAAATTATAGATCCAGGTTATTATTTTGAGCCATAGGGACTTCATGATCTAGGCTTGCATGCAAGGTTTCTAGATTGAGTGCAAACCTTCTATGGAGGACCAGATGGAGGATGTTTTTGCTTGAACAAAGAATGATTTTTTTCTTGGAAAGGAAATTAAAAAAAAAAGTTTTATTGTTCTCTAGTTTTCTTTGTGTTGAAGATTATTACAGTATATATATGTATGTTCTACATATATAAGTTATGGAAAGATTTGAAATCCTCGTACAAATATGTTTGTCTTTTCTTTTTTACAAAGTCTAAAAAAGGAAAATTTTAGTTTAAATTTTATTTAAATTAAAATTTAGAATAAATCCTTTTTAATATTTATATTTTTTATGATTAAATTAAAATTACAGAAGAAATTAATATTTAAATAAAAATAAAACAAAACAATAAAAATAAAATTTATGAGATGGGGGAGGGGACCACCATAGAAGGGTTGCATCACTCTTTGTGGGGAGCCATGAATTGAGGCTCATAATAAATAAAAACAACATCAATTTTTTAAAAAAAAATGATATACATTTTATCTCTTGTATTAAAAAAATTATATACAGTTTGATCTCTCGTATTTCTTTAAGGATTTTTATTTTTTTTACTCTGTTTAATTTGTTGTCTATTCAAATGATAAGGCTACGAATGTATACACACATATTCATTTATCTCATAATTTAAAAATTGGAACAAGAAACCAGTTTCATGAGCATGATTCAATTCTCAAATATATATACAATTTCATTTATAGACAAATTCATATTGGATTTGAATAAATTTAAACATAGCAATACAGAAACTAAATAAAGATAATATATAAAACTAATTCAATGAGATTTTACTATTTGCGAATTGTTGTGAAGTGTATTTTATAAAATGAATTAGAAGTGATATAGTAAATTGTTTGAATACAAAATTTATGACTACAAAATTATCTTCATACAAAATTTATGTGGTTATAATAGAGTAAAATTTCCTATAGTTTAATAAGAAGGAAAGTAGTATATACAACTCATGATCTTCATACAAAATTTATGTGGTTATAATAGAGAGTAAAATTTCCTACAATTTAATAAGTAGGAAAGTAGTATATACAATTCATGGACTCATACATATTTTTTTTAGAAATAAGTTTCTTTCTATATAAACCTTTTGATGGATTACAATATAAATTCACTTAAGGTAATATTTTTATTTTATTTTACAAGATATCTCATAGTAATTGCCTATAGTAAATAATTATACAAAATTAATTTGTTGCATAACCTATGCAATAACTTGTAAAAATCTGAAAATTAAATATATCATTTAACTAGGCCAATACATTTATTTTGTTCAAGAAATCATACATAATTTAGAAAGGTATAATGAAAAATTTTCCTTCCAAAAAATAGAATTTTATAGTTTTTACAGATTTAACAAAATGATACATATAATTGACAATGGGAAAATAATCATCATTTACTTGACTCCAACACAATATACAGATTGAGAGAGTTATCTCAATGTTCTCCTTTTACAAACCCATTACAATGGGGTCTTGAAGAGTAAAATAAATGTACACCAATTCTCTTATGAAGAACATCTTCCTAAAAAAATAGCCTCACATGACCAAGGCTAGCTCATTTCCCAATCGTAGGACTTGTAAGCAAGTCCACCCCCGAGTTGGGAGGCTCCCAAGAAACCAACTTGCACAACACACAAATCACATACATACATCACAAATATGCAAACTACCTATATGCCCAACACATACACAAATGGATCTTCACAAGATCCATAATCAAGGGGCACTCAATGGGACTCACTAACCTCTTTGGGAAACACCACATTGTTCTCCTCCCAAAAACACATAATCACCTCCACATAAATATGCTATAAAATGTATTCAATCTGCTCAATAATGTTCACCCAAATCACATGAATCAACTCAACTCAATATACCATAAAATGTATCTATTCCATCTCCATAACCAACCACCACAACCAAAACACTCATGCCAAACACATACTATAGAAAATTCTCTCCAAGAGAGGGTCCACACCTCTCTCAACCCTAACACATGGGTCTAGCTCTAAGCCCAAGTGGAAAGATCTGCACCCAATACAACCCATACCCCAAAATGACCATTATTCGTAAAAATAACACATAAATGGGGTTTTCATACACAACACATGAAGGTACTCAGAAAAATAAACAACTTTGTTTATTCATTTTTAACCACAAATAACATTACTACAATCTAAAAATGATAAAAAAAAAGCCTACCTCTATGCTTCAACCAAGTCATATGAAGCCTTGATCCAAATTTATCTTAACCTTCCTCTCTCGAAGATCTCAAGTTCTTCCAAACCATTGTCTTCTATTACGTCAGAAAATGTCTCCCTGGGATGTTTTCCCCTAAGTTTAGCTCCCGGGTCCCTTGTTTTGCATTTAGCATGTTCATTTTTACTCTCGATGGAAAATCCTTAAAAACCCATGTCAAAATGAACCTAGGGGACAATGATGAACTTGACCTTGCCTTGAAAATGGGGTTGAGGGATTGGGCACCCGCGCCCCAGTCCTGATTTATTTAGCAGGGTCCCAAATTTTAAATGTCAGTTATGTGACTGTTATAAGTGTCTGTTGCCAACCTCTCAAGTTTGAATTATGAAATTAAAGTGGGAATGTGTTTAGTTGCATATATAAGCATGTTTAGGGATTCATTTGTAAACTAGAGGATAATTATGAACTTTTGGTGTACTTATGATTTGAGAGCATTCAAAGTATTCATTGTTGTAGAGCAGACTTGTCTTGTTATTGTGTTTTGTTATGCAGATTTGGCTTCATCTTCTCATGATGTGAAAGGTTTTCATCTATATGTGAGCTACACCTTCAAGATGACATTTATTTGTGTTTTAAATCATTTATCAATTGGTTTTTACCTCTATCCCGTAGGGATACACACTCTCTATCTGACAATGGTGTTTGGAAGATTTGAATGTCCTTCTAGGGCTTGACTGAAGCAAGCTCCTAGACACCACAACCCCCAACCCCCTTTTCTGTGATTGTAGGTTACAGGTGTAGAAGCGAAAGAAGTGGAGTTGCAGGGAGGCATAACATAGTGTCAGAATTGTAGATCAAAGAAGAAAAGTAGGACCTAGACTTAGGTGCTCGCTCTTTAGACCTCTAGATCTCTGAAGCAAAAAACCTTCCCGATAGTGGTGATTAGTTACAGACATGTTCTAGAGATCCCTGAAGAAGTTGCCACCTTAGACTCGAGTGCCCACTCTTTCATCCCTGACTTTTTCAGATATGAAATCTCAAAATCTGGTATGTATCTAATTGTCATTTCATATCTCTATGTGCGAGCATTTGTTGTGATTCGTCCGTGTATTTATAATTTTGTGAAATTAGGGTTTTAAGCATAATCGGGCTTTAATTAATCAATAAATCAGCAAATTCCGAGTTTCCTCTTTGTTACAAGTGACACTAAATCTAAAGCAGAGCCCTCTTGTAAAGATTGTGGTTTGACTCAATTTATGTCCTTAAATGTAAGGTGTGAAAGGAGGATTTAACCTACACTTTCATTGAAATTGAAAACCCCTCTTTTCCACTTAACATCTTCAAAATAGAAAGTTTCCAACAATAGAAAGACAACCCTCAAAACATGCTTCTAAAAGAGAATAAAAATAAATAAAACTAGGGTTAGGTTTTGACTTGCAACTCAAAATTAGTTTTTACTTCCCAAAAATTTGTCACCTATCCTCTAAGGTACTTTTTAAGTTTCTAGATACTTCCAAAATATTTTTTAAACATTCAAACATAGGCCTCACTCATAGGTTATCATTATAGGGGTTTAATTTTACACAAATAACAAAGAAAATAACACTTTATGACCCCTAAAACTCCATCTTAAGTTCAAATCCGAGAATTGACACTTAAGAGAATTTAACCACACCCCACATAAAATAATAAAGCTATAATTAGAAATCTATTTCACATTCACTAAATTTACATATGAAGACCTTAATCCTCTCTTAAGATAAGGACTAGGTGCATTGGGGAGACACAACAATGGAGCTTCTTAGGAACCTCCATGATTTTTCCATTGGCCATAGAATTTAGCCTACACACTTACACACAAATGCTAATATATCAAAAATAATACTTGAAATAATATTGATAATAAAATTAATATACACATCATAAATATTTCATAATTAAATAAAAATTCAAACAAAACATTTAATCCATCATCTAGATCATACTAATACAAGATCAAATAACCACTTCATATTTAACTAGATATGATACATGTTAAACATACACAATTACGTTCATAGAAAATCTATAATGGTAAAATAATTTTAATTCATAAACCCTAATCCAGAAATTATGATCAAATCAATAATCATAAATTAATCAAATTCATGATTAATAATCCCTAAAATGTTATTTCATACTTTCCTTTCGAAATCCCATAATAATAAAAATTAAATTAAATTAAAATTCATCATCACATGATTTGATCTATACAAAAACCAAATCAAAATGACAAGATGAAATATATACTTCTAATTCTATCATATCGATAATGTGAGTAAAGCTTAGTTACTAACTAACTAAATCAATGTAACAAATTGATAAAATCCACTAATCTAGCCGTACTATTAGTATCCACACAAATCTCTAATCATAACAAAATATAGTAAGCAAGTCCCTAAATAATCATAAACCAAGCACTTGCCTATCCAAATACAAAAGTAGTTACAAGGAGGAATGGGCCTCACAAGGCCAGTAGGGTATTTGATCAACCTCTACCAACAAATGATTGAACTTTAGGAGAATTTAAAATTTTGGAAGCTAGGACCTTCTCGATGATCAAAAGGAGAAAAAGATGGCTTGAGGAGACATTGAAGAATTTTCATGGGGAAATCCATCCTATTGTAGTAGTAATTGTAGGTGGAGATGGAGAAGAAGAGTAAGAGGAGGAATAGGTAAAGTTGATTCTAAAAAAGAAGTTGCCCAAGCTGAGGTTTGTGTGTTTGAGCTTGAATCGGCCTAAACAAGGGTAGGCACATAGTACGGATATTTCCCTATCCACAACAATGTTCCTTTTGAGGCCCTTTCTCACATTGTTCAAGCCAAAGTAACCCAAAACAATGAGCCTACACCTTTCTTCAGAGGAAATTTTTAGATCATCACCTCAATCTCCCTAGAATTCACCTCTTATCATTCAACCACCAAATCTTTCTTTTGCAAGCCCTCTAAGATATGTTTCAAAGAAAACTCTAATCCATTCTTTAGAGAAGATACTTGATAAAGCTCTTTCTCCTCCTAAAGATCCTTCCCCGTCTCTTTTTCCTTATGATCAAAACATACCACAATAATTTCAAGTGAGTATCCTATTAGGAGAAACACAAACTGTGGATATATTATAGTGGTTTGATCAGATCATTCAGAAGAGAAAGAGGTTAGCAAAGCTAGCCTTAGATGATCTTGCTCAACTACCTGCCATGTTTCCAAAACCCAATCTTCCAAAAAAGGTTAGAATAAGATCTTCCATCACCATTGACAACTATGGAAATAGGAAAGAACAAATTATTACACCACTGTCAAACATGCTCGAAGATGATATGCAACCATCAGATTATACAATCACTACCATTGCTTTGGTAAGGTCATCGAGAGAGGAAGGGAAACAACTCACCAGATCTTTAGTTGATTGGCTCATTTAGAAGATGGACAAGGATAAGGATATTAAGAAAGAATTGAAGGATAAGGTTGCACACCTTACTGCCTATATTGAATGTTTGGTTGGTCCCATTGGTTCATCTTCAATAGACACAATTCCCCAACACATTCTTAGTACTAAAAAAGAGAGCTGCCAACTACGGGAGAATTGGGGAATGTAATGAGAGTCATCCATGCATGGAACATAAAGTTGGTGAACTTAGCTCACAAGATAATGTAAGAAATAATTGAAATTATTATAGAATTATCTAAAGGAATGGAGTCTATAAAGACTTTGATGATAGGGGTAAAAATTGAATTAGAGGTAATATATAATATATTTATCCAAATAGCTTTGATGGTGGACATGGATTTTCTTTATTGGATGGATGAAGGCATTCTTAGTGATCAAGAGCCTAATGTGCATTAGAAGTGGAAGTTGGCTTACAAGTTTTGGATGAAGATCTGAAGCAGATGCCAGAGTAAGAGTCAAAAAGCATGGTCCCTGGTGCAAATTGTGTATAATTCCTTGAGCAAATTCATGGAAAAATTGGAATGTTCTTTATATGATAAGGATCAGAATCTCCAATCACTATAGGTTCTAAAAGATCGATTTCAATAATTGGTGAGAAAGGAGTCTCCTAAGGACCCAGGATTTGCTATAAATTTTGTCAACAATTTGATGAAAATAAAGGGTACTTATGAGAGTTTTGACCTCAACATAGTGAAATTCAATAATATTAAAAAAGAACTCCAGGATATTTTATGAAGATTAAAGTCAAATTCACCCATTTAGATGGACCTAATCTAAGATTGGTGAAAGTAGTGTTGGATAATTATGTTGAGCTTATTTGCAAGAGTTGGAGAAAAAAATTGCTAAGAGCAACTAGTCAAAGTGTGCAATATGACATTCATTTGCACATCAAATTTTGTCTTGGATGTAATAGCGCAAAAGGACAAAAAGTGCTACAACACAAAAGTGTCTCTTGAAATTTCTATCTTTTTCTAAATTTTGGAGGGATTGGGTTTTCTCTTTCCTCCTTTTAGTCTATAAATAAATGTTTACTCAACATTGTAAAGGGTTGGAAACTCATTTGTTAGTAATACAATTTTTCTTTTTGGCTTCTTTGTAGTTCGTTTCCTTTTTGTTCAAGTTTTCAAACTCTGAGCATGTGGCTATCTTTCATATGTTTAATTCATCAAATGTTTAATGAGTTTGAAGTGTGTTAGAGCCACTAACGCTTGGCTGATTGTGAGGCATTCTTTGTAGTAATCTAAAACACATTATTGTGCCAAAGTTTACATATTTTTATTTCACACACACAAATTTTCCCTTTGAAGATCACACCTTCTTACATGGTGATTGCAATGACATGTCACACGAGGAATTGTTTCACTTGAATTTGTCCATTCAAAGAACAACACTTGAAGGATAGGGATTGTACACTTGGATTTTCTCCCCCTTTTCTTCCTCCCCTCCTCTTTTTTTGAAATTTCACAATTATAGTAGGAGTAGTTTAGATTTTATTTTCTTAAGTTTTTTTTTTGCTTTAGGTTTTGTATAAAGAGGGCCATTGTTATTTGAAAGAGCATAAGTATTAATATCTTCAAATTTCATGCAATAAGTTGTACAAATTTTTAGATTGATTTTTTTGGTTTTGTGCAAATTAATTCGTGAAAACTCTTTGAGTAATTGTTGCATAAATCTGAGAAAGGAAATTTCATATCCTAAGGTTTTTTCTTTGTGATTTTTTGTATGCTTATTGGGACTATTGGTATTCTGGTGAACTTTTTTTTTTGATAGGTAAGAGAAAGTTTTATTGATTACAATTAAAACTTACAAAAGTGACCAGCCATGGCCAGCATACAAAATCCATGGCCAACATGCAAAATTTGCATCAGAAAGGTACAAACAGATCTCCTTATTCTAAGATGTTTTGTGGGCACCAAAATTGGTGTGAGAACGCAATTGCAATTTAATTTGATTCAATTCTGACTTGAGCATTTTCTTTTTCTTATTCTGAACTTCCTGTCACCCCTCCCTAACCACTTTCTGTTGCATTTTAAAGGTGTCCACAAATTCAGCTAGTGGAGAACTCCCACCACCTAGTGTCGAAGAACACCCCACACCCAACTGAAGATCGCATGTTGATGGGTTTAAATTTTCCTTATCTGATTGGAGACACTGCTTATGTGCCAAACTCACTTCTAAAGAAGGTTTCGTAGTTTGATGTGTCTTAGCTATCTTAGAGCCAACATTTGGGGAGGGCCCAGGCTTTTGAAAGAGCTTTGATTTCTCCTCCTTCACCTTTGATGGGGTTGTGATTGAGTAATGATGAGGTAGAGCATTATCCCACCAAGACTATTGAACCAAATTTTTTATGATTCTAGAGCAGGAATTGGCCATATGTCCAGTGTAGACACCTAAAAGTGGTCACAACCAACTTCATCCACTCACACATTCAACCCTAATCCACCTACATTACTTTGTCCAATCTGATTATTAATTAAATAATTTTTAATTATTTAATTAATTTATTCTGCACCTTTATCATGTCATAAAAGTCAAATTCCTCTACTATAGTTTGAAAATTAAATATTTTTTACTATAGTCCATTAGAAAAGTTAAATAAATTACCATATTTATTTAATTCCCTATTTTGTGCACTTTTGATTACTTTTTGTAATCATGATTATTTTCTTCTAATCAGTGTGCACATGAATTAATTTTAATTAATTCATCATTACAAACCCCCATATTTCTAGAAGTCCACTTGTCATCCAATGTACACGCATGTACATGACAAGTGGTACTTTGGAAGCATGGGCAAATATTCTAAATTGAGTACATTTGTCCTCTTTCTTCCACCCCACTCCATGTGTCACTATTCATCTCAATTTAAAATTCCATGTGGCACTATTTGAACACTATTCCTCTAATTTTAAATTCCACTTGTCCTCTCCATGGAATTTAAAATTCTTCACAAAGTTCAAGCCTTACCTTTTCATAAATGAGTCCTTACATGTCATACACCTACTCAATCCTAGCCATCCATCCATTCAAATTTACATTCTCATCCATTGTTCATCCCTTAAATCTTGGGGGAACTTTCTCATCCAATCAAAACATGCCATTTGTCCAATTCTCCTTGCTTGAGGATCCTCAAGCAATCTCAACCATTGATCCTAGCCCTCCAATCCCATCTCCAAAAATCTATAAATTGAGATCTCCACCTCCCATTTAGAACAAGTCATTTTTATGCAAAGTCATCCTGCCAATTTGAGTGCTCAACATATAGAATTAGTTCAATTCTAGCATAGTTTAGCAATAACATTCATATCTTAGGGCATATCACTACTAATAGGCTTATTTTAGGGTGCAATTAGATAGTTTAGTTTGTTAGTAGTTTAACCCAATCTTGAGGTCCCTTGGACTTGAGATTGGGTGCATATTATGTGTAATTTGCATCCATTTTAGGTCTTATTTTCATAAGTAGACATTTTGGCACGCCCAGTAGGACCCTCACCACCTTTTAGTTGATAAATTTACATGTTTTATGTGATTTTTCTTGTGACAGGTCAAATCATTGCCTAATTTCTGCAAATCAGTGCCTATCTAGTGAATCAGTGCCCAGCCTGGCAGATTAGTGCCCAACCAAAAGTAAGGTAAAATCCTTCTTTTCGCATGAGTTTTGGGTCAAAGTTTGCATTTTATGCTTCCATGAGGTTTTAAATGATGTTTTACGAACTTTTTGGCCACCTTAGCTCTCTGTTTTGCAGGAAATATCAATTGTACAAGGAGGAGGTGCTACCTGTCTCGCATCAGCGCCCAGTCCCTTGCATCAGTGCCCAGCCTTTTGAATCAATGCCCATCTGGACTTAGCATATAACTAACATTTCATGTGCCTTTTTGATAACTTTAGTGTTTTGTAGTGATTTGTGAGCCTCTAACTATCATTTGTGCATGATTAACTCTCTATTTTGTAGGAAAAGCACACCTTGGAAGGGGAAAACTCCATCAAACTCAGGATCAATGCTTAGTTCTTTGAATCAACGCCCAGTCCCACAAATTGGTGCCTAACTAGGAATTGTGTTTTTTGTCTAACATTTGGTTTTGAAGCCTTATTCGACCATCGAAGACTTGTCCACAACTACTAACTCCTTCTTTGCAGGGTTGTTTATTAGATTAAAAGCATTTAACATTGTGATTGTTGTGTGAAATTGCTTGATCCATCAATAGGCACAATCATATGGTTTAAAATGAACAACAACTTGCATATACATTCATATGGTTTAAAATGAACAACAACTTGCATATACATTCATATGGTTTAAAATGAACAACAACTTGCATACACATTCATATGGTTTAAAACAAACAACAACTTGCATATACATTCATATGGTTTAAAATGAATGACAACTTGCATATTTACTCATTGGTTAAAAAGAACCATAAATTGCATTCTCACTCATCTAAGCAAGAAAATGAATAACTTTGTGTGAAGTGTCTTGTGATTGTGTTTGTATTGTGAAAGTGTATGCTCTTCCCTCGCACCATTTGGTGACCTTGGGAATCAAAAACTTCTCACAACACTTGCATAAATCACCCCCATCATAATCCAAGAACTAAAAATGAACCTTGTCTAGTGTGACCCAAGTCCAAAAATACGTATGCTCTCCCTTTGCATCTCTGTATGAATTTGGGGATCAAAACTATTTTTTCACTTGTGTTGCTTTTGTTGAACCTTTAGAGTGCCTTCCACCCTGCTTCGAAAGGTGGGAATGACCCAAGCGGCAACAAGCTAAAGCCAAGCTCATTCAAGCCGCTATATAAAATAATGTGTTTGTGACGAAAGTCACAAGTAACAGGTGTTGTTATGTCATACCGATGAATGTCTCCCTCAGTCCCCTTTGTGGTGCGTGAAAACCTATAGAGCATAACCTCTGCAGTCTGGAAGGCCTCCTAATTGGAGCGAATCACCACACGTATGGCCACCTGAATGAATGCACTTACTAAATACCTTTGGTTAGAAGCCTACCCTTTTTGGCCTTTTGGCGTCTTGTTAAGACAAGGGCATCGTTGGCTTTGGCCCCAAGATTCTCACCATGTGGCTCCCTTGAGATGATATGGAAATCCTCAGCTTAGCATAATCTATACGTAGCTTTTGAGAGAGGGTGAGATATCCCTAGCCATTCTCTCTTGAGAAGATAATATAATGTAACATTGCCTATTTGTTAGCGTGTTGACATTTGAATCAGAGATTCCAAGTTGTGGGCTTGACAAGTCGACATTCACCTTGACCTTAGGTATAAATTATCTTCAAGTGTTTTTGATTGTGTTATACCCGTGGAAATTTGGGCCTTGAGGGCCTTCTTGAACATACACATTATGCTTAAATGTCACGTCAAACCTTTGGACATTGTATGCTCTTGTTTGGAATGTTTGTATCACTTGCCAAAGAAGACTATTTGAGTCATTCAAAATAAATCATTAAAACATTTGAACTTCCCGAATTCATCATTTAGCCTCCAACATTCAAAGACATCACATCCAAAGCCTAAAATTTGCCAAAAAATTCAATTCACCACCTCAAAAACCATATAAAACCAACATTGTCCCACATCAGCGCCCAGTTTTCCATATCAGCGCCCAGTTCCCCACATCAACACCTGATCATCCACATCAGTACCCAATCCTCTATATCAGCGCCTAATCCTTCACATTAGCACCTAATCCTCCACATCAACGTCTAGTTCTTTGTATCAGCGCCCATCTCAAAAATTCATCATAAAATTAAATTTTTGTCCTTGTGGTTGTCAACAACTCCCATTCCACATCATCCTTCGACATTACATGCCATCTCAATCCATGTCCTTGCCTGTTCATCACTCTTAGCTTGTGATCCGTTCTAATCATTGATTGTTATCCTCGCCATTGGTCCTAAGACATCATTAGCCAGAACTTTGTAGACTTATTCAATCCTACCATCCTAAAACAATCCTATTGTCCTTAATCAATCCATAATCAATCATTTGGATCCATCAATACCAACCATGTCATCATCCAAATCCATCCTACTCAACTAATCAATCCAAACCACATCCAAATCCTAAGGAAAAAACTCTAGATCAATCATCAACTCCCCTTGGATAAGTTGTCTTAGGAATCTTGACAACTCCTAAGTTAGTGGATTCCAAGAAATCTCATTTTGCTTGGTGCATCTTGTCTACCCCAAGTACAATAATCTTATTGTCCTCTTGCTTAGGCTCTTTGTCTACCCTAAGTATATAGGATAACCATCGGCCTTTAATAATCTTGATCTATATTTTGGACCTATCTTCATCATCTCATCATCCAAATCTGACCCAAATTCACCTTTTATGCCTCCCATCACACGATCACAAGCTAAGAAAATGGACGCTCGTTACCAACCCCTCTCTCCTATTGGCTCTACCACGAGAAACATGGAAGAATATGTCAACCAACTAGAAATGGGTGAAGCATCCACTCATCCTCATCAAACTTATTCCCCACCTTTGTCGAGTTCCTTAATGAAAAGGGTTACATGACAAGTTTGACCAATCATTGACAACCACAAGGATGAATTTCTTCAACGTCTCATTGACCATGGCACATGCCTCCCATATACATATGACCATGACAAGCTCAAAACCATCTTTCATGACAAACCACCAACACCCATCCATGATCAACCATGGGGACGTGTCCCTAATCCTAATGAACCCATTTATGACAACCTATGGGCTAGTTTTGCTTCCAACACCACTACTGTTCACACCTTGGGACAAAACACGAGGGCTAGAAATGTTTCAAAACCACAAGCATCCAAATCCCCATCGAGTTACCTTGTGACATGCTACCCTCCGATGTGCCCATTTCTGGGGTACCTTCTAATGTCACCATCACCGCCATATCATCGCCACCAAACAATCAAAAAGAAGCCACCACAATTGTACCGCAACCTCTCCCTCCACTAAATATTCCACCAAGGTCAATCATCACACAAACAGTGGTACCACCCACAACTCAAACACCCATTGTGAATTTGCTCAACCAACCACAAAACCCATTGACAAGCTATGCCAACCCCACACACACATATCAATCTTCCACGCATCAACAACCTCACCATGGGTCATTGGTGCAACCTCCTTACGACACCCAACAACAACCACCACCCCAAAATCTACAAATCATTCCGCAACAACAAACCCATGGGTCCCATGTCTACATGCAAACCATAGGCCTTCCGCCACACACAACAAACACAACAATACATCCATCCTCAACACAAATAATCATCGTCACAACAACAATACGTCCACCCCCAACAACAACAACAACAAATCCATCCTCAACACCAACAATCATCGTCATAACAACAATACGTCCACCCCCAACAACAACAATAATACATCCATCCCCAACAACAACAACAACAATACGTCCATCCTCAATATCAACAATCATCATCACAGTAACCTCTACTCCAACACACATCGCAACCACCTCTTGCTAACCCTTTCGATCAAGAGTGGCAAGAATTGAAAAATGCACTTTAAAATATCCAACTAAGGACCCAAAAGAAGCATTATAAGTTCGAAGACTTATGTCCCTACCTATTTGATAGAAACATTGCCATCACACCTTTTCCTCAACATTTTGAAATGCCAAAATTTGATAAATACAAAGGAAAAGGAGACCCTCATGACCACATCAAGGAGTTATTCATGGCATGCCAAGAAGTCACCTATGATGACCAATTCATCCTTCATCTTTTTCCACAAAGCCTAGGAGGACAAGCCCTAGAATGGTTTATAATGCACTTGCCTTATGGCTCCATATCCACTTTTGTCGATCTTTCAGAGAAATTTGTTGCCCACTTCTCATACAACGTAGAACATGAGATCACCATGCTCGACCTTTACAACACCAAGCAATGAAGTGGTGAGAGTTTCACTGCTTGTCTACAAAGATGGAGAGCCCTTGCTAGTAGGCTACCATGGACAACCCCTGAAAAACAACTCGTCCATAATTTCATCCAAAACCTCAATCAAGAAATGGCCTTCCATTTGCAAGTACATTATGCATCAACCTTTGATGAAATCATAGAAAAGGGGGTCACTATTGAAAAGGCCCTTATTATGAAGGGTCTAGTCAAAATCTACATTAAGAACGACAATGACAAAACCTCCAATGACAAACCTAAATTTTGGGCTAAAAGCAAGAACACTGTAGGAGATGGTGCTACTGATTCCAAGCACATTCAAATCGCCACTACCAAACCAAAAGGGCCAAATGTAGTCCAAAATGTTTCAAACAATGTATCAGTTCCACCTACTCCTCTAAAGAGGAATCCCCCTAACAATCCAAAACATAAATATACTCCCTTGGGTGAACTACTCAAGGTTGTATTTCAAAAGCTACTCCATGCCGGCATGGGTGAGTTCCCCACAACAAAACCATTTGACAAAAACCAACCTAAACCCATGTGGTACAAATAAAATGAGTATTGTGATTATCATTACATCAAGGGCCATGCCACAAACAAATGCATGAAATTGAAAAACTATGTCCAAGACCTCATTGAACGCAGCAGAATCCAAATGTAAGACCACGACAGCACATCACCCAATGATGGCCTAGGCATCTACCAAGACTCTCTTCCCCACCACAATAATAATTAAACCGCATCCCAACCATCCTCCTCCAATGCTAATCCTAACAACCAAACCAACAACATCAACTACAACAATGTTCCACCTCCCTACGATAATATAGTGGGTAGAATTGATTTTGATTCTACTTGTGTTACCACCATCAAACTCAAAAATACCACTCTTGGATGTGTTGTCACCACCCGCCGTGGGCATATAACTGTGAAGGGACCATCCCCATCCTCTGCTACCACCACTTCCCAATACAACTTCCTCGACCATCTTGGAAAGACCCCCACTCAAATCTCCATCTTGGAACTCCTTAGGACATCCGCCATCCATCGGGAAATACTTGACAAGGCTATCCAAGAGTCTCATGTTCTTACCAACATACCTCCTGCCCAATTGCAAAACCTTATCGCTTAACTATCATCATCCTATCATCTCACCTTTAGTCATGCCGACATGCCACCTATTAACCCCGCACATAATAAAGCCCTTCATATTGAAGTCCAAATCGCCAACCATAGAGTTAAGAGGGCTCTCTTTGATAATGGATCTAGCTTGAACATATGTACATTAAAATTCATAAAACTCCTTGGGTATTCAGAGGCTAACTTGGAATCTTTGGTTATCTCCATCAAGGCATATGACAACACGAAGAGAAAATTTGAAGGCACTATATGCCTCCCTATCAAGGTAGGCCCACTCACCATGCCCACTCTATATCACGCGATTGATCTTGACCTTCCATATAATCTCCTCCTAGGCTGACCATGGTTGCATGCCATGCAAGTTGTTCCCTCCACCTACCACCAATTTGCCTCAAGTTCCCTCATAATGGTGTGGAAGTCACTTTTCCCACCGATCAAAAACCTTTTGAATACTACAAGGATTTAGAGGTTGTTTATGATAGGCAATTCCATTGTCTGAGAACCTATGGGGATCATGCCAAAGATCCCTCATCCACTCCATCCACATCGTCCTTCACGCTGCAAGTCACCGTCGAACAATCACAAGCTTCCACTTCATCTTCCACTTGTACACCTCAGAAGGTCAAGATCATAGACAAAGGGTGTGGCGAGTATGAGCTTCACAATGCCTTCCACATGGGACAATTACCATTGTCCCCCTGCTCTCATGGTCGTCATCTTTTGAAGAAGGAAAAAGAGCAGCAACACAGGATCAATGATAAAATTCCCTTTGTACTAGCATAGGTCTCTAGAGAAGAAGCTGAAGAAACAGCTCTAAGTGATTGGTTATATCGTGATCAAACCACCCCAGCACCTGTCAATCTAGAATACTTCAAAGAAAAATATCCTATACCATTTCAAATTTGTACCAAAATGCCTTACCATGGAATAGGACTTGGCGCCGATGAACAAGGTGTTACAGAACCCATACCAATTGATCCTACATCTCCCAAGAAATATGCTCAATACTTTAGTTTAGGATATGCTCCACTTACTGTGACAATTCGTAGACTAGTTAAAACCTCGATACAGGTAATGAATCCTCTTCTAGTGTTTAAAACATCACGCCGAGTGTCATCATAGTTTCATGCGAAGATCTGGACATTTCTTGCATCTTCCCTGATGATGCCATCTTCATTATTGACCTCCCCCTCATTCATCCCGAACTCATTGCTTGGGATTGTCAAGGACCCCCACCTCTCGACATATTTCCAAATGATGAGGCTCTCTCCGCATTTCTAGAACTTTGCAACACCTCACAATATGACATATGCTTGCACGATGATGCCTATTTTGGGGAAGAAGAGATCCTTAGTCCAAAAAAGAAAAAACCAAAAAATAGAAAATTGTCCCCTAGTGAAAACTTCTCTGAGGCACTTTCAGACACAAAAGAGAAAAATAAAGACATATCTTCTAGTGAAAACCTCTCTGAGGCACTAGAAGATGAGGATCTCCATGGGATTGTCAAAGACCCCCACCTCTTGATGTATTTCCAAATGATGAGGCTCTCTCCGCATTTCTAGAACTTTGTGACACCTCACAATATGACATATGCTTGCACGATGATGCCTATTTTGGGGAAGAAGAGATCCTTAGTCCAAAAAAGAAAAAATCAAAAAATAGAAAATTGTCCCCTAGTGAAAACCTCTCTGAGGCACTTTCAGACACAAAAGAGAAAAATAAAGACATATCTTCTAGTGAAAACCTCTCTGAGGCACTAGAAGATGAGGATCTCCATCTTCCCCCATACCATCTCAGTGGCAAGAGTGTTCTAACACTTTGATTGAAGGCACACAAGAAATCAACCTCGGCATGCAAGAATCACCTAAGCTCACACATCTAGTAGAAAGTCTCAATATAGAAGAAAAATCCAACATCTCCATAGTGCTTCATGAAACACTTGATTTGTTCGCTTGGTCCTATGCCGACATGCTAGGATTGGATCCGTCTTTGGTTGTTCACCATCTTGTGGTACATCTTGACGCAAAACCTGTTAAGTAGAAGCTCCGTAAGATGCACCCGCAAGTCACCTTGCTCATCAAAGAAGAGCTACATAAATTGTTAGATGTCGGCTTTATCTGCCCTATTGATTATCCAGAATGGGTCCCCAATATTGTTCCAATTGCTAAGAAACCTGGGGGCATCCGTTGTTGTATAGACTTTCGAGACCTCAATAAAGCATGTCTGAAAGATGATTTTCCACTCCCCAACATTGACATGATTGTAGATCTCACACCAGAACATGAGATACTTTCCCTTATGGATGACTTTTTGCTGTATAATCAAATTAGAATCACCCCTGAAGATCAACATAAAATAGCTTTTACCCAGGTCCTTGGGGCACATATTGCTGGCAAGTCATGCCCTTTGGTCTAAAGAACGCGGGGGCAACCTATCTATGTGCAATGACTACAATCTTCCATGACATGATACATAAGATAATGGAAGACTATGTGGAGGATCTCCTAGGGAAATATAGAACAAGGGAAGAACATCCTGAGATCTTGCGACAAATCTTTGTACGGCTCAGAGAATACAAGCTTCACCTCAACCCCAAGAAATGCATCTTTAGCATAACATCTAGTAAACTCTTGGGGTTCATTGTCTCCCATAGGGGCATCGAGGTAGATCCTGCTAAAGTCACGGCCATAATAGAAATACCTCCTCCAAAGATGCTCAAATAGCTCTGAAGTCTCCAAGGCAAACTATAGGCTATATGAAGGTTCGTTGCTCAACTCGCAGACAAGTGCCATCCTTTTTCTCATTTACTTCCCAAATACGTACACTCTAAGTGGGATAAGAACTATTAACAGGCATTCGACCGCATCAAGGAGTATCTTGCTTCACCACCAGTCCTAATGGCACCTATCCCTAGAAAACCCCTATTATTATATATATCAGCAACTTTAGTAGCACTAGGGGCACTCTTAACACAACAAGATGATACCGGCCGCGAGAGAACTATATACTACATCAGCAGGACTTTAGTCGGATATGAGCTTAATTACACCCCTATGGAACACGCATGTCTAGCTATCGTTTTCTGCTCTAAAAAGTTATGACACTACATGCTAAGCCATTCTATCAAGCTCATATCTAAGGTTGACCCCCTTAAATACCTCCTTTCCAGGACCGCACTCACAAGAAGAATGGCAAAATGGGTCATGTTGTTGAGCGAATTTGATATTGAGTATGTTGACAGGAAAGCAATCAATGGACAAGTTGTAGCAGATCAGCTGGCCGAAACACCCCTCATAGATTATCAACCGCTATCCATTGACTTTCTAGATGAGTCCATTCTAACCATGATAGAATCAACACATTGGAAACTATACTTTGATGGATCCTTCACCAATAATGGTTTAGGAATAGGGATAATGTTGGTGACCCCTCAAGGCGACTACATCCCTAAAGCTTACAGGCTTTCTCTCCCATGCACGAACAATGTGGCCGATTATGAAGCTCTAATCATTGGTCTCAAAATAGAAGCACAATGGAATATCTTACAGCTATGGAGACTCTTAATTGATCATCAACCAAGTGAATGACGAGTTTCCCACAAAGGATGATAAGCTAGTTCCCTACAAACAAATGGTTGATGAATATAAATTGTTATTCACCTACATACAATTTGAGCAGGTACCGCGCCTTCACAACAAAGCAACTGATGCCATGGCTACTGTGATGGGTAAAATGGGATAATCAAAATGAATTATAAAAACCCAAAAACATCAATGAAATGTGCAAGTAAAGAAGATTTCAAAATAAGAAGAGATGATACTCACAACCTTTTTACCTTGCGATTTCCATTGTTCGCCTATTCTCTTTTAATCTTTTGGTGATGAAGATGGCCCTCAAGAAGCTTGCTTCCTTGCTTCGATTCCTCAAGATGATAAGGAGAAACAACTTGGATACTTGTTGTGTTGAAGATGAGCTTCAATAGAATATGAGATGGATGATAGATGGTATGAGATTGGAGGTGCCAATGGCGCGCTATGGATTCTACAGCATAAGTTTACTCGAAAGCTTGATGATGTGAAATATAAGAAGAGGGTTGTATTTATAGACTCATGAGAGAGAGGATCAATGGTGTAGAAGAAATAAGAAGATCAATGGTAGAGGATGTTTGAGAGAATGTGACGGAATAGAAGAAGGACATGTGTCATAAAAAAAGCTATTCTCTTTGAGTTAATTGCTTTCATGACAAAGATAAGATTTTCTTTCACAAAATTAGAATATTTTATTCTAATTTAAGAGTTTGTTGATAAAAACAAGGTTGTTTTAAATCAATAACTCAACTTTTGCTTTTCCATGACAAGGAAGATTTATTTTTAGAAAATTTGGAAGATAAGAAAGCGAATTAAATAAATAAATTTATTTAATTACTTGCACATGATTTGGAAGAATAAATAAAATATTTAATTATATTTTATTTTTGGAGAGAGAGGATTTAAATAAATTTAAATGATTTATTTAACTTTGGAGGAATAGACTTTGACTTAATTAAATAATTTAGAATTATTTAATTGCTTGGAAGAATTTAATTAAGTAAAGGATTTTATTTAATTTTGACTTTAGAAGAGATAATTAAATATTTTGATATTTAATTAACTTAGAGGAATATGAATTGAATAAATAAATTTAATTATTTATTTATTGATAGAGGAAGGTAGACTTAAATAAATATTAAAAATATTTATTTAGACAGAGTCGTGTTATTTTTAGGTGTGTACAGCTACTATTGGCTCCCTTCTAGATATGCCTCATGATAGCCATCAATGTGAGTTTCTTGTCAAACAACTCTTAATGCCAGCATACCATGTCGCTGAGTTAAAATTCGTTTGTGACATTGTTGGTCTGGAAAACCCCTGGTACCATGACATTTACGCTTACCTCCACATCAAACTTTCCCTCCTAAATCCACCTGCAAACAACAAAAATCACTCATTCACCAAGCTGCCCGCTACACTATCCTTGTCGACACCCTCTATCGCCGAAGCTATGATGGCACTCTTCTTCGATGCTTAAACATAGAAGAAGCTTCCCTTGCCTTACATGAGGTCCACGCAGGTATTTGCGGAGCGCACACAAGTGGAATTGTCCTAGCCAAGAAGCTCTTGCGTACCGAATATTATTGGCCTACCATGGAACATGATGTATGTGAGTACGTGAAGAAGTGTAAGCCTTGTCAGCAGCATGGAGATCTCATTCAAGCTCTGTCTCAGGTGTTGCAACCTATTACTACACCATGGCCTTTTTCTCAGTGGGGCCTAGATCTCGTTGGCAAAAGCCACCCATCCTCCTCTAACGGACACAAATTCATTATCACTGCCATTGAATACTTCACTAAGTGGGTAGAAGCCATCCCCCTCACTTTCACTATTGGAAACCAAATCACCAAGTTCATCCTCTACCATATCATCTGTCATTATGGTATCCCATCCGCCATTGTCACTGACAATGGTAAACCTTTCAAAAACAATGATGTTCGGGACCTTTGTGAACAATTCCACATTCAACATCATTGGTCCACTCCATATTACCCACAAGGCAATGGACAGGCTGAGGTAGCTAATAAAACCTACTCAAAATCCTCAAGAAAGTTGTCAATGAAACTGGCCATGACTGGCACCTCCATATCCATCCCACCCTATGGACCTTTCGCACTAGTATCCACACACCTACAGGAGCTACACCATATTCCCTTGTCTTTGGAGTGGAAGCCATCCTTCCAATCAAGATTGAATTGCCCTCCTTGTGCATCTCCTTGCGTAATGTCATCACTGATGAAGAATACCGTGTTGCATGCCTCCAAGAGCTCGAGCAGTTGGATGAGCAGTGTCTCAACACCCTTAATCACCTCCAAGCATACCAAAATCAGCTTCACAGATCCTATAACAAGAAAATCTGTGCCAGGGAGTTTGCAGTAGGAGATCTGGTCCTGAAGGAAAATCAAAGGAATCTATCTGAGCAAGAAAAGAAAGGAAAATTTGAGCCTAATTGGCTAGGACCCTACATTGCCACTGCAAAGTATTGCTCTGGAGCATACCGCCTCTCCACCCTTGAAGGAGAAGAACTTGACGAGCCCATGAATATCATTCACTTGAAACGATTTCATAGTTAGTCCGCTAAATACCCTAGTCAAAAAAATACAAAAAAATTAGAAAAATATAAAAAATTACAAAAAAAAATAGTAAAGAGAAATAATCCATCCTATGGTGAAAACCACTCCTTGTGGCACCTTGGATAAGTACCATGATGAAAACCTTCTTGCAAGCGTCATGTGTAGGTTCAATCCAAATCCATTGTTCAAAACCACCTTCCCATCTTCATCTGCACTATCCACTCCACCTATCCCCTCATCTAAGCTTCAGAATAAACCCATCATCCGAGCTTCCATTGTCCATCATTCCCAAGACATATCTCATCTCCCAATTACTTAATTTCCATCTTTCTGCATCACCATTACATCACTCGCTTGACCATCCTATTCATCCATAACCTTGGTCCCTTTAATGTTTTCACCACGTTACACCCTTTACTACACCAATACCATTCCCTACCTATCATAGTTTTTAAACCATGCTACCCATCGACCAATTGACATCCACATACACTAAACCATATCTCATCATTCCACATGAACCAACCCCTATCCTTACATCATCAAGTCTCCTAGAACTACATATCATCATCACCCACATTGTAATGTGCCTTGATCCCGTGGATACAAGGTATGTAGGCAGTCTGGAATATGAAGGAAGTATCCAGTATGCAGGTACATATGATGCACCCATCCAACCCATTTGGATGGTCCCACTTTTCTAAGCTTGTTGATTACACTTGACCTGCGATCAATATACTTGCTGGGCATCTAATCAAAACATAATACTCTCATGAAAAATCTTTCACCAATATATTGGCCTTTTCATAACTAGCAGCATGTATCTCTTCGCCTATCCTTAGTTCAGTTTAATCCAACATCGATTCTTGTCTTATGATGCATCCTTCCTACAATGGACAAAATCATCAATCCTCCATCCATCCTTTGGCAAGAGATACAATGGCTGTGTGTTTTGGGTCAGTCAATCTTTTGGTCTTTGATTTTTATTTTATGCATCATTCTTGGACTATGTCAAAGCTGCCTTGATCTCATCATATCATGGCATGTGGAGAACTGTCTAGAATGGGGCATAGTCATTGCTTTCGTATGCCATTCTTGTGGGAGGTTCTCATTACTCCATATTAGTATTCATACCTTGTAGATTGTAGGGTCAGTTCTAGCATATTGTTCCCCTTCTGCATCTAAGGTTTGTCATACCTTTGGTGTATTAAGGACTTATGCTATGAGTCCTCTTCCCTCGTCTAGACAAGGTTGTATTATTATGGGCATGAATGGGTTCATCCTATTAATTGTAGAATCAAGTCCTATGCATGGATGCCTTGTCACCTTGGTTCCATATACCCTGGTGCATAACATCCTATGCTATATCAACAGTAGAACTCAATTTTTATTATTATTGGCAGAATATCTCAATATGATGAAGTTCCTTGCATTTACATATACCCTCATCACCTCATCTCCCTATTGTTGCTTCAAGATTCACTACACAATTACATTTCCATTCCCCCTACTTTCTACTATCTGCTACTCCCCTACCACTTTGTGACCATTTTCAGGGTCTTATTGACGTATCATGATCACTTGTCACCCTGCATCACAAACATGTTAGTAGTTCATCCTGCATCACAAATACATTAGCATATATCCACATATCACCACATAACATATACACATATGTCTGCATCATACATAAATCCATCTATCCTAACATCATATGCACATGACTGCATCATACATTATCCATCCATCATAACACGTATATGCATACACTCCATCCTAAATCCAAGCTCATGTCAAGTCATAATATTTCACATCTCAATCATCATAAACATATACATATCAAATAACATCACATATACATCATAACATCTAAATCCATCATATATACACATCCAATGCATCCAATCACATCTACCACAACATAAATCAATGCATCCATCCAGAAACATAGTCCATCTATCGAATAGTTCATCTCATTTATATGTATATATCAAAATGTGATCATGATACAAAATGTGGTCCTCAGACCTATCAAAAAATAGTACATGTATACATCATGCCCCTAGGTGGAGCTGTCCCTGCCTGACTCAGTTGGTCCTGAGTCTTTCTGACGTGGGCCCCCCATATCCTACTGACCTGCCTGTCCCGATGCTAGTGGAGGCGACATCTGTGCTGCTGCTAACACCTGTGATGGAGAGGGCTGTCGAACTGAGCTCTCTGACTGCCCTGTCCTCCTAGAACTAGAAGCCCCAGATCTACTACAATAACTAGCTCTCTGTCCTGCAGGCACTATAGCCTCATATACTGACCTATAGTGTTGTGCCTCCCTAGTGTCCTCCTCTATCTATTGTTGCATCACCTTCATCATCTCTCTCATCCCTAACCCCAATGCATGATGTGCTTGATCTCTCTCCTGTGCATATTGTTGTGATAATCCCTACAACTGTGTCACCTGTGCCTGCAATCCCATAACCTATTCCTGTACGGCACCCATCTCTGCCAACTCTCCCTGTAACTGGACTATCTGAGCATCTCACTACTGCACCAAAGACTGTAATCCTGACACATCTGCCAGATCCCTGATCTGTCCCTATAGCTGGGCCACCAATCCCTCCAGCTGAACTACCTGCCCCTCTCGCTGGGCTATCTGCACCTGTAACGAGGCTATTTGCTCTCATGCTCGGGCTAACTCCAATCCATCTGCACCATCACCACCAACTGCATCACCTCCGCTATCACGTCCAATATCTATATCCATCTCGGCTGCCTGTGCATCCTCCTCATCATCCTCATCCTCATCCTCATCCATCCCCTCTGCCTACCCCTCATCCTTATCCTCATCATCCTCATCATCCTCATCCTTATCATCATCATCTGCATCCTCATCGTCATCATCATCCTCCTCCCCTCCTGTTGCCTCCACTGACGTTGCAAACCCTATGGGCACTATGAGTCTCACTGGTCTTTGTCGAGCCCACCACTCCTCGTATGTTGTCGTAGTTCCTGCATCCACTATATCTTGTCTATCATCCCATGCCTGTGGCTGAAGCACCTCAAACTCCACTATGACCATATGTGCATCAGGCACTAGCCCCCACCACTGTTGCTCATCCCGTATCCATGCAAACCTTGCCTCCACCTGTGGTACATCCTGCACTAACCCAAACTATCATTGCACTCGCTTTGGTAGGTATCTGTCTATGATCAACTATGTCCACCCCATCAGGTATCGTGACTGCATCGCATAACCTAGTTGATCATCATCGTCTGACCACCTCTCCACCTCCCTCCAAGGTCGCCACACGAACTCCACCATCTCATCTATCACGCGTCTCCAATATCCCATGTTCCCCAACTACCGCCGCATCTGATGTCCTCTATATGCATAAACAAATGGCCAATGTTGGGGCCTATCTCTCACTGTCAATGGCCGAGTCACTAGGATATGCTCCCAGGCCCAGATATGCAACAATGTCACCCCATAACCAAGGCTCCCTAATTGCCTGTATACCATTGAATACATGTCATGATACAAATGGGCCAGTATATAGGGGCCCCATGCATACACCACTCCATCGGTTAGCATCCGATGCAATACCTCCCTCCAGCCCACTCAGAATCCGTGAGATCTCATGTCAGGAACTAATGTCCCTGCTATCAACCCTACCAAAAATAGAGCTAATGAATCCAATCCCCTCTCCATCGCCAACTAATATATCATCATTGTCCTATCTGCTACATACGACACCTGCCTCGGGGCAAACACCTAGTCCAGATACTCTCTCCCGTGTCCATCCCGATAAACCACTCTCTCCCCATGAAGGGGGACCCGTAGAATCTTCTACACATCCTCTAATGTGATAGTTGCCTCCCCTATCAAAAATAGGAAGGCGCAGCGCTCCGCCTGATATTGCTCCACCACTGATACCATCATCGCTCTATCCGCATGAATCCACGGCATATCCACAATGTGATCTAGTCCCAACACCCCTAGCACGAACCTGTCAGCCCGGTCTAGCTCCTCCCAAAGCCTGAATGTGGGCGGTCACCTCTCCTGAGACTGAAGAACACCCGTGTCCTCTTGCATCCCCCCAAACACATCATCATGTACGTTTTCTACCCCTTGATGCGTTTTCTAAATCACCCCTCCTATGACCTCGCAGCCTGAGTCGAGAACCACCCCGTCCCGCTCTATCCCTTCTCCAATCTACCTTGCCCGTTAAACCCCCCTCCCCCCCTCTGAGCAAATACCCCCCGATCCCGCTCAAACATCCCCCACCCACACTATCTAAAATCAAAAGAATTAAAAAACCATTTTAAAAAATCAAAAAAATCAAAAACATTTCAAAAAATCAAAAAAATTAAAAACATTTTTAAAAAAAAAACCATAATAAAATAATAAAAAAATAATAATAATAATATAATAAAATCATAAAACACAAACAACATAATTAATTTTTCAAAAAATCCAAAAACCCATTAAAATAAACCAAATTTTTCAAAAACTCCATTAAAATAAAACAAAAATTTTCAAACACCCACAAAACAATAAACATATTTTCCAAAAACCCATCAACACATAAGCACATTTTCAAAAAACCCACCAAAAATAATTCAAATTTTTAAACAAAAAACTCGAAACTTCATAAAAACAAAGAATTTTTTCAAACAAATTTAGCAAATAATTTTTTTTTTCACAAATTTCAAGAACCCAAAACACAAAAATTCAAAATTTTTCAAAAAATAAAGTCAACCCATTTGCTCATGCCCAGCGTCCACCCATATCTTTCAGTGCCCAAACCCACCCCCCACGCCATTCTCTCAAAATCCCCATTTTCCCAAACCCTCCATCATTACATCAAATCAAACCAAAACCACAAGGCAAGGTCAAAACCACTCACCGGCTCGCCAACTGTTGTGGGTCGTAGGTACTCCCGCACCCGCTCCACTCGGTGCTCCTCTCGAGGAATCCCCGCCATCGCTCCTCTTCCTCTCTTCTTTTCCCACCTCCACAATCACAAAAAAGTAAAATGAGCTTTTTAGCTTCCTTTTTACTTTTTAACCCCCTCAACTTTATTTTTTTTCATTTCTTTTTATCTATTTTTCACCTCTTTTTATCTTTTTCACCACACTTTTTATCATTTTTCCCTTTTTTCATCCACCCACTTCTTTTTTCCACTTTTTCCATCTACCCATCTCATTTTTTTTCTATTTTTTCACCATTTCTATCGTTTCTTTCTCGTTCTTTAGTCTTAGGACCACCTTTTCCACCATTTTTCGTCGTTTTTCATCATTTTTCGAGAAATCACCAAAAAATTTATTTTTTCCATCGATCTCTTGAGGGGGCATCACCTCACCACCCATTCAACTTTTTTTCACTCACCGGGGCATATTTATCAAAAAATATATATTCTTTGATATCCCGTCAACCCGCTAACCGCGATAGTCGTGACACCATATCAAAGAGAGGCAAAATGTAGACACCTAAAAATGGTCACAACCAACTTCATCCACTCATGCATTCAACCCTAATCCACCTACATCACTTCGTCTAATCTGATTATTAATTATATAATTTTCAATTATTTAATTAATTTATTTTGCACCTTTATCATGTCATAAAAATCAAATTCCTCTGCTATAGTTTAAAAATTAAATATTTTTTACTATAGTCCATTCCAAAAATTAAATAAATTACCATATTTATTTAATTCCCTATTTTATGCACTTTTGATTACTTTTTGTAATCATGATTATTTTCTTCTAATCCATGTGCACATGAATTAATTTTAATTAATTCATCATTACAAACCCCCATGTTTCTAGAAGTCCACTTGTCATCTAATGTACACACATGTACATGACAAGTGGTAGTTTGGAAGCATGGGCAAATTTTCTAAATTGAGTACATTTGTCATCTTTCTTCCACCCCACTCCATGTGTCACTATTCATCTCAATTTAAAATTCTATGTGGCACTATTTGAACACTATTCCTCTAATTTTAAATTCCACTTGTCCTCTCCATGGAATTTAAAATTTCTCACAAAGTCCAACTTTTACTTTTTCATAAATGAGTCCTTACATGTCATACACATACTCAATCATAACCATCCATCCATTCAAACTTGCATTCTCATCCATTGATCATCCCTTGAATCTTGGGGCAACTTTCTCATCTAATCAAAACATGTCATTTGTCCAATTCTCCTTGCTTAAGGATCCTCAAGCAATCTCAACCATTAATCCTTCAAATTGATTCTAGCCCTCCAGTCCCATATCCAAAAATCTATAAATTGAGGCCTCCACCTCCCATTTGGAACAAGTCATTTTTATGCAAAGTCATTCTGCCAATTTGAGTGCTCAACATATAGAATTAGTTCAATTCTAGCATAGTTTAGCAATAGCATTTCATATCTTAGGGCATATCACTACGAATAGGCTTATTTTAGGGTGCAATTAGATAGTTTAGTTTGTTAGTAGTTTAGCCCAATCTTGAGGTCCCTTGGACTTGAGATTGGATGCATATTAGGTGTAATTTGCATCCATTTTAGGTCTCATTTTCATAGGTAGACATCTAGTTGCAAAACACTTTCTGCAACAGAAGGGTAAACCATCGTAGTCTAAAAGTTGTGTCCAGCTACGGTCAACAAACTTGAAAGTGATGTCCGGAAGGTCTCTTGTGATATCCATATCTACCAAGATGCGGGCAAAGGTTGTGTGGGTAAAATTAGATGTATCTGAATCCACCGCTAGGAAGTTTCCCAAAGACTTACCAATCACTTGAAAGCATTCAACCAACCAAAATTGTAACGGAAGATTTGGAAGATGAATCCAAACAGGTTTTACAGAGAAAGATACAGTTGTAGGGTTAAAATATGGAAACTACGGCTTGAGGAGGAGAAGGCTTTGCCCCCAACACCATTTCTCTTGCAGAATTGCATCCCTGTCCTGTATACAATCAAACACCACATTAAAAAACCCTAAGCACAAGGGTAAATTTCTACATTACCTTTGAGTGAGGGTTGCCAAGCCCTTGAGATCCAGTCACACAGATCTGGTAATTTTGGCCATAGATGATTGAACTGGCCAATCAAACCGTTGGATGCAAAATACTTTTCGCCAGCGTTGACCTCTTTTTTTAGCTTCTCCAAAAATACTAGAACAGAGGAGGAGGATGCCTTTTTGATGAGGGTTTTTAGACAGCTCATGGAAATCTTATGCCCTTTGGAGAACGAGTTGTCCTTCAAAGGCCGAGCATCCAAGGCCACAGATTTGAATTTTTTCTCTTGACTCGAACCAACAAGCATGTCCCTAAATGACATGCTATCCCCATGCTTGGAGCCTGTCGATTCCTGAGACCCACCACCAGGATGGAGAGGAATTAAATCACCTGCCATAGAATTTTCTAAGCATCGAACTTCTGGAACCCTAGCTAAACTGGAGCACAAAATTGGTGGTTTAGAGGAGCCTCCTGCATCGCCAAAACCTGGCATAAACCCCCCTTGCGGACTTGAAGAGACTTGGCGGAAGCATTTTCCCAAGCAACTGGGAGACAAGGCTGCCCTTTGAAGCTCCTGCGAGTAGATAGAGGCTCAGCAATGTGTGTAGCCTTTTGCACCTATTTGTCCGCACTCCTAAACCTTATTTTCACTTACAATGCCAACAGCAACCAAAACCCTAGAAGTGCATAAATTCGGCATCGTCGACTATAGCGATTCTACAATAATTTTATTGATATTAATAATTTAGTATTCTGGTGAACTTTCGATAAGATGAATTGTTGAAATTAATTAATGTGGTTATCATTAAATTGTGGAAATCTTTGTGGTTGATTACTATCAGAAATTGTCCTTGAAATCTAAAATTTGGATTATAACAAATTTGTTCTAAAATTTTGGATTTTCTCCTCTAGGTTTGGAATCTTTGAAAACTCCACTAGAGCCCCTTGAATAGGATAGCTCGAAGCTCGCCTATTGAGATATTTTGGTCTTTTTATTAACAGAATATTAAAAGAAACTCTTTGGGAGTTTTGCCCTTCAAGTAGGGAAACTTTCATTGTTCCAACATGTTGGTATACTAAAACATGCATCAATAGGAGGGACCAAAGATCTTGGAACACTTGAATTTGTATTGCTTGTAGGCAAGCAATTTTGGGAAGGGAAGATTTGTTATGTCCTTTTTTTACTAAATCATCATATGAAGACCCATGAGTCCATTTCCATGAGTGAAAAGTGAAGCATGCATTAAAAAAGGCATGAATGCATAAAAAGGTTATGCATGTATTCGTAAAAAACAATGCATGCATGAAAAGGCTATGCATACATACAAAAAGCTTGCATGTATGAAAGAAGCATTTTATATTTTGTTGTCAATTAACTTAGCTTATTTGGGGCATTGGAATCTTGCTTGAGTTTGAATGCCCAAGTTGGCTATAAATTGGATGCTTGGATGCCTGTTTTCATCTCTTTGGCTTTTCTCATATTTCTCTAAATTAGTTGGGCATTGTGCTCATACATTGAATTCAAAGACAAAAACCTTTAGATTTTGGAGATTGGAGGATGAAAACCCTTTGATTTCTTGAGGGTAATCTCATATAAAGGTTGTATTTATAATACAAAGCTTGTTTGGATTTTCAACATATATTTTGTAATTTTAGCAAGTTTATATTTTGGATGAAGCTTTATTCATATTTGTGTTATCTATTTGAAGTTTCAACATATTTATATTATTCATGTACTCCATTGTTACATCCTTTTGGGTATTATTGTTATTGGAATAATATGTAACAATCATCCACCATATGCTCTCACCTTGCCCTCATGAGAACTAGATGATCAGAAAATGGTGAATATTTTATATTAAAATTTGTTGAGGACATTACAATATCTTTTCAAGAAAATGCAAGTATATCCTCAACTCTTTTTTCCACTCTTTTTCCCAAAGTTCAAAAATCAAAGGGGATTTTCAAAAACATACAATTATAGTTTGAAGTATTTCTCAAATGTGTGCTCCCCAATAGAATGCAATTAATATCATTAAGTAGGAGTTGAAGTTAGCTTTGAATTTGATGAAGGGCGTAAATCATAAAACACGCAATAACAGATATTGAGCACACCAAATAGAACTTTCTTTTATTGAACTGAGCAACTCATTACATTACAGAAGCTCCATTACAATCAAAGGATAAATCCTCTACTGACTGCAACACATTACAGCTTTCCCAACCTCAAGACTCTAGAATCTTCAGCCTTCTATAACCCCAAATCAGCTAGGGTTTCTATTTTCCCCCCTATTCTAGACTCTACACTGGCCCTCCTTAACTCTACCACTGCCCAGGGTTCCCAAAATAGTCATAAATAGCACTTTTTGGTGGCCTCTAGCTAAATTTCAAAATTTGCAACTCCCTCCAAAAGTAGGTCAACTTCCGGGAAGCATAACTTTTGATCTGGGTGTCTGATTGACGAACCGTTTTAAGTGCCGGAAAGCTTGCGATGTGAACTATCATGCTGAAAATGCGTAAAAGGATTTTTGTCAACTTTTCAAAATGTTATGAGAAGTTTTAGTGCCTCATATCTCATTCCGTAAATTTTCAGGGGCTTTTCAGAAAACAAAAACTTTAATATCTTTCAGCTCACAAATGATCTTTGCCTGATTCCTTCGCCAAAGGTCTTATATTTCCATTATGTAACTTTCTGAAAGTTTTTGCTTTATTACGTGCTCAAATGCAAACTTTCTAAAAATAGCAGGTACACTTTCCTAAATAGGCAGGTCGCTATTTTTAGCAGTTTTAGAAAAACTGAAAGTCCTACATTATTATTCTGGATATTATGGAATCAAAAACACTAATTACGGGAAGAAATGAGAACAACTACAATGGTTTTGAATTAACTTCTTTTTGGGTGATGCAAGATTGCCCTTACGCCTCTAGATGCTCCTGCATCAGACACCCAGGGTAATTTGAGAAGTGACCCTGTCACGTCTCATGTGTTTGTGTGAAGAAAACCCAAATAGTCAACCTCTACCTTAGACAACCAAGAAGAATCTTCAACAGGCTTTCCTTTCCATTTCACTAGATATTCTTCATATTGCCTGTTTCGAGTGCTCCTTCCCACACGGTTATCTAAGATCTCTTCTATCTCCTCTATTGAAGTAGATACCGGAATACTCCACTGCACTTCTATTGGTCCATTCTCTATTCTACCTTCATGATATTCTGATAAATCAGCAATGTTGAAAACAGGGGAAATATTGATCCCATTCGGCAGCTCTACCTCATATGCATTTCCTGAATCATGCTTCTTCATGATTTTGCATGGTCCAAATTTCTTCATTTTCAACTTATTGTATGTTCCAATTGGGAACCTTTCTTTTCTCAGGTGAACCATGACTTCATCTCCTACCTGGAATTCCTTACATCTCCTACCTGGAATTCCTTATATCTCCTCTTCTGATCTGCCTTAGCCTTGTACTAAATATTCCTTTTATTAATGTGCTTTCTCACCTCTTCATGCAAATTCTTCAGATGTTCTGCAAAGTTTTCAGCTTCGGCACTTGTCTTTTCTCCGTTGTCCAGCTTCCTTGACTCAGAAGCATTTCTTGGGCTATTGCCATATACAATCTGGAATGGTGATTTACTAGTACTCCTATTGATAGAATTGTTGTAAGCAAATTCTGCCTGTGGTAAAATCAAATCCCATCCCTTGGGCTTATCTCCTACCAAGCATCGTAGTAGGTTACCCAAACTCCTATTCACCACTTCAGTTTGTCCATTAGTCTGTGGATGGTGTGCAGAACTGAACTTCAAGTCTGTCTTCAACTTCTTCCACGATGTCCTCTAGAAATAACCAACAAACTTGGTATCGCGGTCTGAAACTATGCTTTTTGGTAGACCATGTAGTCTCACCACTTCCCTGAAAAATAACTCTGCAATATGAACAGCATCATTAGTCTTCTTACAAGGAATAAAATGTGCCATTTTTGAGAATCTGTCCACCACCACAAAAATAGAATCATGTCCTCTCTGTGTCCTTGGTAAACCAAGAACAAAATCCAAGCTAATATCATCCCATGGCTTCTCTGGTACAGGTAATGGTTGATACAACCTTGTATTCTGACTTGTTCCTTTTGCCATCTGACACACTCTGCAACTCTGCACAAATTTCCTCACATCCTGTTACAACAATAGCCAATAATAATTTTCACCAATAATAGCAATGGTCTTATCTCGACCAAAGTGTCCAGCCAATCCCCCACTATGCTTCTCCTTAATCAGGTTCTCTCTCATGGAACTCCTTGGAATGCACAACTGACTTCCTCTAAACAACATGTCATCTTGGATAATGAAATCCAACCATTTTGTCCTGTCTAAAGTAATAGGTTCCAAACAAGCTTTTCAGGCCTTTGCAAAATCTGCATCTTCAGGATACAAACTTTTGAGCTCATCGAACCCAACAACCTCTATCTTCATTTCTGTGAACAAATTTTGCCTTTTGCTCAAGGCATCTGCAACTCTGTTGGACTTCCCACTCCTGTGCTTCAAAACAAAAGTATAGCTTTGCAAAAACTCAACCCATTTTAAGTGCCTTTGGTTCAACTTCCCTTGGCTATTAATATACTGCAAAGCCTAATGATCAGTATATAAAACAAACTCTTTTGGCAACAAATAATGTCTCCATTTCTTCAAAGCCTGAACTATTGCATAAAATTCTTAATCATAAACAGAATACTTTTTCTTGGCATCATTAAGCTTCTCACTAAAATAGGCAATGGGCTTACCTTCTTGGCTCAAAACAGCTCCTATACCACTACCACTAGCATCACAATCTACTTGAAATACCTTATTAAAATCTGGAAGTGCCAAAACAGGTTGTTCTACCACTTTCTGTTTCAATATATCAAAGCTCTTGTCTACTCCTTTAGTCCATCTAAACTCTTTTATATCCCCTCTCATTGTCTCAGTTAGGGGTGCACAAATGCTACTGAAACTCCTGATAAACTTTCTATAAAAACTTGCCAAACCATGAAAAAATCTTACCTCTGTGACACTTCTTGGTGTAGGCCATTCAATAATAGCCCTTACTTTTTATGGGTCCATCTTAAGACCTTCTTCTGAGACAACAAATCCCAAGTACACCAACTCCTTTGCAAAACTACATTTCTTCAGATTAATCAACAACTTCTCCTCCCTCAACTTCTCTAGAACTCTTCTGATATGCATCAGATACTCATCCCAAGTCTTACTGAAAATTAAAATATCATCCAAATAAACAATAACAAAACTTCCCAAAAATTCCTTCAGTACCTCATTCATGAGCCGCATGAATGTGCTCGGTGCATTGGTTAGCCCAAATGGCATGACTAACCACTCATACAAACCTTCCTTTGTCTTGAAGGCTGTCTTCCATTCATCTACTTCTCTGATACGGATCTAGTGATATCCACTCTTTAGGTCAATTTTCGTGAAGTACTTGGCTCCACTCAAACAATCCATGATGTCATCCATTCTTGGCAATGGAAATCTATACTTGATCGTTACCTTATTGATGGCTCGAGAGTCTATACACATTCTCCATTCTCCATCCTTCTTTGGTGCTAGTACTGGAGGTACCGCACATGGGCTTAGGCTCTCCCTTATCAGTCCCTTCCTCAACAACTCCTGAACTTGTTTGTTCAGCTCTTCATTCTCTGCAGGGGTCATTCTATGGGCTACCTTGTTTGGCAAACTAGCTCCTGGTATCAAATCCATTTGATGACTTATCTTCCTTACTAGTGGTAAACCTTCTGGTACATTATCAGAGATAATGTCTTGGAACTCTTCCAACATATCTGAAACTTCTGCTGGTACATCTTCATAGTTCTCTTGACTAATCTTAGGAATCAATGCAAAGCAATGACGCTCATGCTTCATAGCCTCCAAAAATTTCCTACCATCTACCAAGCAAATTCTGACAGTACTACATACCTTTTCGTCCACCTCCTTCAAGGGCTTCAATTTATGACGAACTCCATCTTTTGTTAGGGAATATGTGTTTGCACGGCCATCATGGACAGCGCTCCTATCTACTGCCATGGCCTTCCCAACAGCATATGACATGCATCCATCAGTATGATATCACACAGTACCTCATCATGGCAGTCCCCAATCTTGAACTTTACTAAACACTGCTCATTGACCAAAGCTCTATGGTCTTTCTGCAACCATGCAATCCGATATGGATGCGGATGCTTTCTTCTTGTCAACTTCAACTTGTCAACCATCTCTTCTGAAACCAGATTATTAGTTCTTCCACTATCAATAATAATATCACAACACTTACCTTCACATTTGCACCTTGTGCGGAATAAACTCTTCCTCTAATTTGGTTATTTCTCCTCGTTCAACAAGGTTCTTCTGACAACTAGGGTTTCTCCCCTTTCAGCATCTTCAGAATGCTTAGACTGTGCATCTTCATCTACATGTGCAACTTGTGCATTACCTTCAGGTCTCCTATTCGTCCTTCCTTGATGTTGCGGACACTCATATGCTCGATGCCCTTCTTCTCCACATTGGAAACAGGTTCCTCTGAAACCTCCTCTTCCAGGTCCTTGCCCAGGTCTACCTCTTCCTCTTCCTCTTTGCTCACCATTGTTTTGGTCACGAGGACGGTAGGTGTTATCTTCTCTCTGATTTCGACTGGTGCCAGTTTCTTCACTTTTCTTTGCATCTTCATTTCGGCCCCCATAGGGTCTTCCACCAGTCCTTCCGCCTTGACCTCTTCCCCTTTGCTTGCTGTCAAATCTTTTATTCAGCTTCTCTTCCACCTTCAAGGAAAACTGGTATGCATCTTCTATGGTGGTCATTCTAACTAGGCTCAGCTCCTCCTGAATACTCGGCCTCAACCCATTAATGTAACGGGCTACCTTTTCCTTGTTGGGCTCTGCATGGCCTGTCATGATAGTAATCTTATAAAACTCTTCTGTATACTCCTTAACAGACTTGTTACCTTGCTTTAGTCCTTGCAGCTTCTTCAACAACTCCATCTCGTAGTCCACAGGAATGAACTGCTTATTCAGTTTCTCCACCATCCGATCCCATCTAGTGATCTTTCATTTTCCTCTTCTATTCCTCTCTAATTGGACCTCCTTCCACCAAATACTGGCATGGCCCTTCAACTTTGTTTTTGCAAACTTGACCCGATCTAGGTCCTCCACATGTTCATACTCGAAATACTCCTCCATGTCATTGATCCAATCAATGAGCTATTCCGGATTCAAATCTCCAGAATATGTAGAAACTTTGATTCTGGGCCTCTTTCCAATCTTTGAAATGGCCCTCAACAACCTAACCTCTGCAGGATCTTCTGCAGCTTCTTGTTCTTCCTTAGATAGCTCCTCTTTAGCTTCATCTTCGCTTTCTTCTCTTGTTCTCGGATCAAACCCTCTTCGCAGCTCCTCTTGCAATGCATCGACTTGCCTTTGTAGGGCTCTAAAACCTTCTTCCGTCAAAGCATTGCTCCCAACACGATTTCTTCGTGGAGGCATCTTGGTCTCTGCAGCAAACCCACAACCTCAGGTCTTGGTGCAAACTGCCTCACAGTCGGCGATCTGTCTACACACTCAGGAACCCTCACTCTGATACCACTTAATGAAGGGGGTAAATCACAAAACACACAACAACAGATATTGAACACAGCAAATAGAACTTTCTTTTATTGAACTGGGCAACTCATTACATTACAGAAGCTCAATTACAATCAGAGGATAAATCCTCTACTGGCTGCAACACATTACAACTTTCCCAACCTCAAGACTCTAGAATCTTCAGCCTTCTGTAACCCCAAATCAGTTAGGGTTTCTATTTTCCCCCCTATTCTGGACTCTACACTAGCCCCCCTTAACTCTACCACTGCCCAGGGTTCCTAAAATAGTCATAAATAGTACGTTTTGGTGGCCTCCAGCTAAATTTCAAAATTTGCAACTCCCTCCAAAAGTAGGTCAACTTCCGGGAAGCATAACTTTTGATCTGGGTGTCCGATTGACGAACCGTTTTAAGTGCCGGAAAGCTCGCGATGTGAACTATCACGCTGAAAATGCGTAAAAGGATTTTTGTCAACTTTTCGAGACGTTATGAGAAGTTTTAGTGCCTCATATCTCGTTCCGTAAATTTTCAGGGGCTTTTCGAAAAACAAAAACTTTAATATCTTTCATCTCACAAATGATCTTTGCCTAATTCCTTCGCCAAAGGTCTTATATTTCCGTTATGTAACTTTCTGAAAGTTTTTGCTTCATTACGTGCTCAAATGCAAACTTTCTAAAAATAGCAGGTACACTTTCCTAAATAGGCAGGTCGCTATTTTTAACAGTTTTAGAAAAACTGAAAGTCTTACATTATTATTCTAGATATTATGGAACCAAAAACACTAATTATGGGAAGAAATGAAAACAACTATAATGGTTTTGAATTAACTTCTTTTTGGGTGATGCAAGATTGCCCTTACGCCTCTGGATGCTCCTGCATCAGAATTCCTTCTCATGTGCTCTCTGTTGACCTCCATTTCAAATGGGACTTCTACAAGTTTTAGAGGGGATTTTCAATTATCATTAGATGTTTTCCTATAGCTAAGAGCCTTATTTTTAGAAGAAGGTAGATGGCATTGAGTGTACTCATGCTTGTATAAGCTTTGTAGGCTTATTATTCTTTCAATTTTATCATTTTCTAATCTTAGATAGCTTCTCTTCTTGTGTCCAAAAATACTCTGGTTTTTATGAGTATGTAATTGTGTTGAATCATCATTAATACAAAAGAGCTATGATTCATCTCTATCTTATTTCTTGTTATTGAGAATAAATGATCTTTTATTTACTTTGTTAAATGCCTAAGATATAAATCTATAGACTATTGAGGATTGTGTAGATTCTAAGAAAGAGAAACATTAAAAATATATTCTAGTAGATCACTTAGTTTGTTTTAAGTCATTTATTTCAACATTCTTTTAGAAATCCTTCTCTCTTTTCTCTATCAAGGTTAGAATAGATAAGGAGACAACCTTTTTAATCTTGTCAATTGTCTTACAATAGTCCCATCATTGTAAATTTTCCATGCTTGATGTTTTGTGTGGCACAAATTAGCATGAAAAACAAATCTAAACATCAAAAATAGCATTCCAACATTTCAAAATTAACTAATCAAAAATTGTTAGACACATGACTCAAAAGTCTTTGAGCCTTATGAATTGAATCCACTATTATAAAATTTTGGCATGAAACAATTGAAAAATTCAAGATTCTTAATGTAATTGTCATTAAGGATTGTAAACAAATATTAGATGTGACATATGCAGTTTAGTCTTTACTAGAATTTGCTATGGATGCAACTAATGCAAAATTATTCAATTCTTATCTTATCAAATGGAATTTAATAGTTATTACCATGTGTTAGGTTTGCCACATGCCAATAAATTAGTCAATTTGACTATATTATGAATATACCTATAATATTCTTTTTAATCCTATGGATGTCTCCCATTGTGTTTCTTTGAAATTATATAACGCTGATCCTTTTGAGTCCCTCCTATTTTAAACCCTCTTTCTGAACCACCTTAAAACCCTTGTACCATTAATATCAATTTATAAATCTCATCATGCATAATTCTCTAACACCATGAATGTGCAATTGCAATGCAATGTAAGTTGTGATTTTATTTTTACATATACAAATGTTATTCTCTTCTCTCTAACATCAATCTATAAACCTCATTATGCAATTTTTTCAAGTGCCATGCATTTTGCTAATTAGAACAAAAACACAATTATAATTTTTTTCATTTCTTCACATATAAATTATAATAGTTTATTTCTAATTAAAAACAAAGAGATTGAAATCAAATTAAATTAAAAAAATATTTGTGAATTCACAAATCTATTGGCTATCTCACCAAGCAAAGGGATATGAAGCAACAGAAAATATATCTAACCATAAATGAGACAAAATCTAAATGCAATTATATAAAATTACAGATCTAATCTAGAATGTGTAATTTAATTTCAAATGATTGACCTAACATAGGTAAAAGATAATACAAGTAATCCAAACAAAAGAACTACACAAAATTGCAAGGGTTGATTGTGACGCCTCATCTCCCATCTCCTGTTGGTCTAGCACCTTTCCATTTACTTTTAAATATCCCTCACCTTTTTCTTTTTCCTCGTTCTTCACCCCCTCCAGCTTTTCATTTCATATATATGCAGGTTTCCTGAAAACAATTCAATGAAATGCCTATGTTATCATAAAACAGGTCATTGGCAGATACCCCAATAGTGTATATAAGCAGTGTTCTACATTGCACTCTATGCATCTAATTTTACGAAGCCAACAACATGGTCTAGATTTCCAAATAACCAAAACCAAACAAAAAAACTTTCTAGAAATAGAAGATAAAACCTTGTCCCTTCATTATTACTGCAAGTCTGACCTGGTGCACATTATTATAGTGCAAGCCCATTTTTCAGATTGCTTCATTCAGCATCACCAATAATCTCCACAAGAATATTGACCCAATTTAAAATGATGGAAACTTGGAGATAAATTTCATTGCAATGTGGCAATCAGCACATACTCGAAAGTTCTTAACAACTCTAATAGTTGTTCTAGAGGGCATGTTCACAAACCAAAATTGCCAACTTTTCACTATGGTAGCAGAGAAAGAATTATCTTTCCTCCTCTTCCATATCATCAAGTAAATGTCTTGAATCTGGAAAATACCCTGCTGCCTTCATCTTCCAAGCCAATTTCTCCAATTTTGCATAGATCTCCTGTGTCTGTTGGGTGTGGTCTGTCTCCTACACAAAAAGCATGTAGCATTTTATGGCTTTCAATCCAACTACATCCAGGGATCTTTTTAATTCCCCTATCTTTCATCAATCTCCTTACCATTTGAACCTCACTCCACCTGCCCACTTCTGCATAGATGTTTGAAAGAACAACATAGGTTGCAGCATTTTTAGGATCCAAATCAAAAAGCAGCATCGCTGTAAATATTCCTAAGCCTATATTCATATGTGATCTACAGGCACCAAGAAAACACATCCACACAACCACCACAGGTTTAACTGGCATCTTAATGATAAAGTTTAGGGTGTCCTCAAGATACCCAGCACGGGCAAGAAGGTCAACCATGCAAACATAATGATCAACTGTAGGTGTAATGCAATAAGGGTTATCCATGTGATTGAAGTATGTACAGCCCTCATCCACTAAACCTGCATGGCTGCATGCACATAGAACACAAGCAAAGCTTACAATGTCAGGATATGTTCCAGAGTGCTTCATCAATTCAAAGATTTTGAGAGCATCCTTGCAAAATCCATTTTGTGCATATCCTGCAATCATGGCATTCCATGAGACCACATTTCTTTGAGGCATTTTGTCAAACAGTTCACGTGCCTTGTCAATGCTTCCACATTTTGCATACATGTCTACAAGAGCATTTCCAACTATAATATCAGACAAAAATCCCCCTTCCATGATGCTTTGATGGATGTCCATACCCTCTTCCAAAGCTCCCATTTTGGCACAGGCTGGGAGGATGCTGACAAAGGTTGTGGAGTCTGGCTTTACACCTGCTAATTGCATTTGCTTGAAAGTTTCTAAAGCCTTTTCAACAAATCCATTTTGTGCATATCCTGCAATCATTGCAGTCCATGAGACGACATCTCTTTGAGGCATTCTGTCAAACAATTCACACGCCTTGTCTATGCTTCCACATTTTGCATACATGTCTACCAAAGCATTTCCAACTATAATATCTGATAAAAATCCCCCTTCCATTATGCTTTGATGGATGTTCATACCCTGTTCCAAAGCTCCCATTTGGGCACATGCTGGGAGGATGCTGGCAAAGGTTGTGGAGTCTGGTTTTGCACCTGCCAATTGCATTTGCTTGAAAGTTTCTAAAGCCTTTTCAGAAAATCCATTTTGATAATATCCTGCAATCATTGCAGTCCATGAGACGACATTTTTTTGAGGTATTTTGTCAAACAGTTCACATGCCTTGTCTATGTTTCCACATTTTGCATACATGTCTACCAGGGCAGTTGCGAGTACAATATCTGACGAAACTCCTCTATCCTTCATGCTTTGATGGATGACCATACCCTGTTCCAAAGCTCCCATTTTGGTACAGGCAAGGATTATGCTGGCAAAGGTTGTGGGGTTTGGCTTCTTACCTGCCATTTGCATTTGCTTGAAAGTTTCTAAAGCCTTTTCAACAAACCCATTTTGTGCATATCCTGCAATCATGGCATTCCACGAGACCACATCTCTTTGAGGCATTCTGTCAAACAATTCACGTGCCCTGTCTATACTTCCACATTTTGCATACATGTCTACCAGGGCAGTTGCAACTACAAAATCTGACGAAATTCCTCTATCCTTTATGATTTGATGGATGTCCATACCCTGTTCCAAAGCTCCCATTTTGCCACAGGCAGGGAGGATGCTGACAAAGGTTGCGGAATTTGGCTTTACACCTGCCAATTGCATTTGCTTGAAAGTTTCTAAAGCCTTTTCGACGAACCCAATTTGTGCATATCCAGCAATCATGACATTCCATGAGACCACATTTCTTTGAGGCATTCTGTCAAACAATTCACCTGCCTTGTCTATGCTTCCACATTTTGCATACATGTCCACCAGGGCAGTTGCAACTACAACATCTGAAGAAATTCCTCTATCCTTTATGCTTTGATGGATATCCATACCCTGTTCCAAAGCCCCCATTTTGGCGCAGGCAGGGAGTACGCTGGCAAATGTGAACTGATCGGGTTGGAAACCTGTTCGTTGCATTTGGTGAAACAGTGTGACTGCCTCGTGAGGAAACCCATGTCTCCGGTATGCTGCAATAATCGTATTCCATGAGATGTTGTCTCGTTCTTGCATGTGGTCGAACACTTTACGAGCATTTACCAAACTTCCGCACTTGACATACATGTTAATAAGCTTATTATAAAAACTTGTGCGCGTAGCAAATGCAAATCGCCTGTGAGCGATGAAACAGTGTACTTTTGCCCCTTGTGAAAGCGCATTCTTGAGAATACAGGTCTGCAATAATTGAAGATATGTAGAGGAGTCTCCAGGGGGGTTGTGTGCAGTAAACAGAATGTGCAGCACCTCCTTCAACTGGCCCTCTCTACATAATGCTGTAAGACTCAGATGAGTAGTGGATGACAATAGCATTTTATGATTGTAATTGGGGTCTGCAAAATGTGCAGTGTTCTACGTATACCACAATGACATTGCCAGTGGTAAGCCTGGGAGCATTTTTAGTAGAACTGGCTTCATCTCTGCGACCAGGCCTTTGGATTAGACTACACACTGCTTCACAGGCGAAGGCAGAGGATCTCAAATATGATTGCGGGAAGAGACAGGAAAAGTTTGCTGCTCGTCTTCAGACAACGTCGCGCCTCTCAACCAAGACCATATTATCTTCGAGATTGTTCGAGTCCTTTCCAGAGAATGAAAATTATTACAAGTTAAAAAGAGGTGGTGGAAATTGGTAAACATTCTATCAAATCGAGGAGTTTACTGGGGTTCTTGAGATTCAATCCCTCCACCCTTCTTTCTTTGCTTTCCCTTCGTCCCTCTCCTCTTCTATCCTCCTTCCCCTTTCTTGTTTTTATCTTATTGTTGCCCTTGTGAACAGCTTGATGTACTATCTCCCTTAACCTTTTTTAGCCCACAAAATTTGGGTAGGACAAGTCATGTCATGGACCGACTCCATCATCTCCCCTCATAGGAACTATGAGATCATTTCAAGAATGCTTTCAACATTCAGGGTCACAGACTGACCATATATTCTAATTTGAGAAATGGAGTGCATTAGTTGTTCCTTCCAATTCTGATTTGAGAAATTGAATGCATTAGTTGTTCCTTCTGATTCTTATTTGAGAAATGGAGTGCATTAATTGTTCCGATTGAGCAAGAAGGGTCAGAGAAGGGCCCTTTTTTTAAAGACCAAAGAGTTAGGTTGAAAAAAGAAGAGCTTTTCATTCCTAGTTTTATCCTTCTTTTTGTGTCCTATTCATCCTCTCGTCTCTTCTTTGTGTGTGGCCTTCCCCTTCTTCCCATATCTTTTCTTTAACCCCCTCCCCTTTCCATAATTATCATTTCACTTTTTATTCCTCTTCTTAGTTATCATTTCATTTTTCATTCCCCTTCGTACACCTTGCTCTCTTTTTCATTTCATATGCCTACTTTTCTAATTTAAATATGGTCTCCCTTAGGTTGTTGTCTTCTTTATGTTTTTCTTGGCTAAATTTGTAATGATCCAAACATATAATATGGAAATAATATAATGTAGAAGATAGATCTCACACAACACAAGAGATGTTTGTGGGCCAATATGCCCTAATATCCAATATATGCAGAAATAGAATAAACCCTTGACGTAGGATAACACCATACAACACTCCTTATGGAAGAAGCCACTCCATGTTATATCTCCAAGCGATCTCCAATGCAATATCATACTCTACACATATTTTACAATGATATTCACCTCCTATATATACCACCTCCTAATAACATAATGCAGGGGTAATCCTAATGAGGGCCTACTCAACTCCTGATACAATTAATTATACAAGTTATCCATAGGACCTAATATAACTAACTTAAGGGATGTGTGCCATATGTCACCATCTCCATCCACCTAAATACATTATATCATATCCCTAGGTACATAACAAAATTCTTAGTGGGTGGCTTGACCGTCTATTTCCTTCTATAGCTTTTTGGTTATAGGTTGAGCATTACTTCACAGTTGTTTACAATTATGAATTGTTATCTTCCTTTCCTCATTCTTTATGGTTTAATTTGAATGGGCTCTCCATTTTTCTTAATTTAATGTCCTAAGAATTTTCTATTTGCATAACTTAATCATTTATAAGACCTTTATTATAATTTATTGTTATTGATGTTTATTTTTGAGTTGCGTTATTTCTATTATGCTATTTTTCTCAGTTGTTATTGTTAATAATTTTGTTTTGATAACATTAGGTCATTGTCATTATTAAGATTAATATTACTTTGATATTGTGTTTTAGTTTAATTGATATCATTATTAAAATTACTATTACTATGTCAAAGTGATTTAGTTTAATTTATTATTTTGGTTAATATCTTGGTTATTATATTACTTAATTGTAATTAACTATTATGATAATGATTTTTAGTTTAATCCATTGTTTGGTCAATATCTAGTTCATTATATTACTTATTATAATATAATTCCTCTCATTATATCTCTAGATTTGTTGTGACTCAAACAAATCTTTAGAAGAGGAAGATGTTGCTTTATTGAAAAGTGAGCCTATTGAGGATGCTTACATTTCTATGCATGCTCTTGCTAGATTCACTTCCCCCAACCATTTAAAGTTAGTGGCTACATCAAATATCAAATGTTGGTGGTTGAGATTGATGATGGTAGCACATATAACTTCATTAGTAAGAAACATGCTAGCCATCTCCACTACTATGTCCATGCCTACAACAATTTTCATTTTTTTGTGGCCAATGGGAATACCATATCATGTAGTAGCAAGTGATATAATGTAAAACTCACTATGGGAGAATATTGATTGACCATAGATATGTATGCTCTTTCCTTGGGTGGCACTGATGTAGTGTTGGAAATACAATGGCTACAAACATAAGGACTGCTCACTTGTGACTACTTCAACTATGGATTAAATTTAGTCAAATAAGAAAGGAATATACCTTACAAGGTATAAAGACTAGCAATGTTCAAATGTTAGTTGACATCGCATGCAGAAGCTATTAAAGGAGTGGTAATGCATTATTACACAATTCCAATCCATTGAAGGTCAACCTCCTTCACATTTTTCTCTTCTATCTAAATTGCAAGGCCTACTAGATCAATATCACCAAGTGTTTGAGGACCGCAAAGGGTTACCTCCCCTACAGTCCCATGACAATGTCATTCCCCTCATTCTTGGTAGTTAACCTCCAAATATTTGGCCCTATAGATATCCTTTGAACAAAAAGAATGAAATTGAAAAGATGATTAATGAGATATAGGAGGTCCAAGGTAGGTATCATCCAACCCACTAATAGTCCTTATTCATCACCAATGGTTATGGTGCCTAAGAAATATGGCAGATGGAGGATGTGCCCTAATTTATAGGACTCAATAAATTGACCATCAAGGATAAGTTCCTTATTCTAGTCATTGATGATTTGTTGGATGAGCTTTCTGGGGCCAAATTTAAATTACAAAACTAGATCTTTGCTTTGGCTATCACCAAATTCATGTCAAGGAGGAGGACATTCCAAAAATGGCCTTCTAAACTAAAGGTCACTAATTTCTTGGTAATTCCCTTTGGCTTAACTAATACCTTTCTACTTTTTAGAGTTTAATGAATAAGGTGTTCTAAGGTTGCCTCTTCTTTGATTACATTCTAATTTACAATCACCCTTAGTTGATCATCTAAGGAATGTGGAAATAGCTCTTGAGATTTAAAAGGATTATTCTCTTTTTTTCCAACTTCTCTAAATATGCCTTCAAAGTCCAATAGCTAGAGTATCTTGGCCACATTTTTTCACAAGAGGAAGTACAAGTTCATAACAAGAAGATTGAAGCAATGCAAGAGTGGCCTAAACCCAAATCCATCAAAATTTTATAGGGTTTCTTTCACTTGAGAGGGTATTAACACAATTTTGTTTGCAACTATGGTAAAACAAGTAGTCCCTTAACAACACTACTAAAAATGAATTCCTTTATCTAGATGGAGAGAGCTAATTTCACATTCCTTACACTTGAAGTGGTGCAGGGGCACCTAGCTAAGTTGCAATTTTGGTTTTGTGATAGGTCATTAGGTGTTTTTATGTCTTTTTGGTCATGAATAAGGTCCATTGAGACCATTTGTATGTAATTAAGTGATTTGGGGTCATTTGGGCAAATATTGCAAAATATTGTAAATAGTTGTCAAGTAAAAAGTGTAAAAATGCAAGAACATGGAAGTCCAACAGTCATAAGTTCAAAAGTTGGTTATGATTCATTGTTTTTAGTTTTTACGAGCATAAAAATGCCTCACAAACTTCGAGGCAAGGACTGGAGTTGATTTTTGTTGAAAAAGTAATAAGAAATCTCCATTTTTTTGTGTGTTTACAGTCAATTTTGTTGTTGCAGAAGACTTGTATGGCCTGTATGGATGTGTCAGGCCCTAAAACTGATGGGAAATGAAATATATAAGAGTCTATTACATTTCATCTTTTGGTTTCTTTCAATTTCATTGTGATACAAAAAACTTATAAGTGTTTTGCTAAAGACTAGTTTTTGGACTTCAAACCCTACCTAGGGTAAACAGTGAGCAAGAAGCATGCAGCTCAGTGACCTTTCTTAGGTGTATCCTCATGAAACCACATGGAATGGAATTTTAGAGGTATTTTTTGTTGTTTATGTGATTGACATAAGTAGGGGAGGTTGGTTGGTGAGTTTTGTGTTGCTGTCCTAGTTGTTTTCTTTCATATTTCAAGCAAAGAATGATAGTTAGAGGTTAGGGTTGGTTGAGAAACCCTTGGATAGAGATTTGTGAAGGTTGGAATAGCATAGGAAGACATACTAGAAGGTGTTTGAGGTGTTGTAAAGGTGAACCAAGGTCTGGAGTGTAGATATTCAATAAACCCTCATTGAAACAAGCCTAACTAGGCCCCCTAGAAAATGGGACAGTCAAATTTAGGGGCTTGTGTTCCAAAGTAATCCTGCCTGCACTTGAGATATGTCATAAAAGAGCCAAATGGGTATCCAAAATAGGTTTTATTTTGTGGGTTTGAAGTCTTTTTGGGAAATTATGTCCAAAAAACCCCTTTTGTTATCCTAATTAGGCATAATTGGAGAGTAACAGTCCATTTTTTAGGGTTTTGTCCCAAAGTAACCTACCTTGCAAATTTGGTATGTTGTAAAAATCCCACAAGGGTATCTGAAATGCCATTTGTTTTGTAGTTTTGATAAATATTCTGGAAGTTATGCTCAAATTTCACTGTTTGGAGGGCTACAAGCCAAGAATGGTGAAATGGTGAAAAGTTGATTAGATAGAGTTGTAAAGGCATAAAGATTGTTTGAATTTGATCAAATTGTGATAGATAGAAGGCTTGTCTCCCTGCTCTGCATCATGAAGCCACTGTGTGTTCAACTCCATGTGTTGGCCATGTTCAATTTTCACAAACCATGCATCGAGCATAGGTATGATTGTTTCTTTAATACAAGAACATTAGCCATTGCCCTTCACCAAAAATCAACTAATAAGGTGCAATCTAGCTAAATCCACATTTTAAAAAAAGAAATGTTGGCTATCCTCCATGTTATTCAATAATGGCATTCTTATCTCTTGTGCTAAAATTTCTAAATCAGAATTGATCATCATAGCTTGAAATATTTCTTGCAACAAGGAGAAGCCTCCCTTGAAAAACAAAAGTTGGTGACTAAATGCAAGGTTATGATTATGAGATCCTATGTTAAAATGGAAAAGATAATGTGGTGGTGGATGCACTCTCATGTAAATATGAAGAGGAAAATACAATATTTCCTCTTTTAGTGAACTAGCACCTACTTGGAATGAGGATATGAGTTAGGAATGAGCAACTAATCTAGTAATTCAAGCTATCATTCAACAACTAGAACATGATTTCTAGTATGTGCCAAGGTGTCATTGGAAGGGACAAGTGCTGAAATATCATGATCACATTTATTTATGTCTCCACTCCTTGTTTAAGCCTTAATTGCTCAAATAACTTCATTACTCCCTATTGTAAGTCTCCAAATCTCCAAGGTCTACACAACCCTTTCCTATTCTTGACATGGCATGGGCATATATTTCTATGGATTTCATTGTTGGGCTTTTAAAGTTAGGTGGTAAACAAGTCATTTTGGTTATTGTTGATTATTTACTAAGTACATGATCATTTTTGTGCCTTACCTCACCCTTACACAATTAGTATTGTAGCTTAACACTTCTGGACTCAATCATAACAATTTGTATTTGCGATTGGTGATTAGGTATTTTTACATCTCTAACTTTACAAGTAGATAACCTTGTGTGACAAGGTGAGTCATAAGTTGGGTCCAAAATCTTATGGCCCTTATTAGGTAGTGCAGTGCATTTGTGAGGTGACATACAAACTTGTATTCCCATCCTCTTCAAAAATCCACCCATTTTTAAGTGTCTTTTTCCTTAAGAAGAAAGTGATTGGGCATGCTACAAGATTCCCAACATAACTATCCACATGGATGAGGAAGGATCCATTTTTTAGAACCAAAGGCTATATTGGACAAATGCATCAAGAAAATTCACACATGTTCTGTTGAGGATATTTTAGTCCAATGGAAGGGTACCTCGCTTGAAGATGCCACATGGGAGCCAACCAAAATTATCTCCAAGTCCTTATTTCAAGCTTTAAGGACAACCTTTTGAAGGGGAACACAATGTCATGAACCCCCATATAGTTATAGGTATTAGTTATTAGTTAGTATTATATTGGGTGCATATTATTTGTAAGCCACCTATATGGCAAGCTGGAGTAAAAGTATTCATCCCACATTGGGATAGTAGTAGTTGTCTTCAGCAAGACTCTTTATATTATAGTAACTTTCCAAGTGGAAGGTATCTTGAATATTTATAATCAGAGTGTATGATCTATTGGAAGGTTGTTCCCTCAAAGTGGCACTATGAAGATAATATAAAGCATTATGTTGCTCTCTTTTCTATGTTTATCCATGTGTGTTGTCTTTATTTCTCTTATAGTTTCCTTATAGATGGAAAATTTGAAGTTATATGTTCTAAACCTTGACCAAGGGGATGAATTTATTGAGATGGTTTATTATGTTTTCTAAGAGTCAAAGTTAGCCTCCTACATTTGATTCTCACTTTCTTCCTATGTGGTACACTTTTTGTGACCTTGTTTGTTAAGGATATGACCCCACCTTTTGGGGTGACATGTAGGGGAGCTTGTATAACTTTTTGGTTGGTAGAATCTCTCTCTCTCTCTCTCTCTCTCTCTCTCTCTCTCTCTCTCTCTCTCTCTCTCTCTCTCTAACATGATGTAAAATATATATTTTTGGTATGAATGTATAAGTTTGTATTGAGTTAATAAGGATTTATTTAGTTGAATATTTTGTATGATGTTGATGAAGTAGTTCTAATTTCTACCTTGTTGTAGGTCTATATTTCAATGCATTATTTGATGCTATTTTATTATTTGAGAAAGAGGAATATATTCATGATTACATGACTTATTACTTGTAATGACAAAATAATTTGTATTGTATATCATTACATAAATAGGAAAATAAAGTATATATGTATGTTGTAGAAAGGACCGATTATTTTTGTTATTAGTTTGTTTTAAATGAAAGATGGTTTGATATTGTTATTGAAATTTTTTGTAATTGATGGTTTCTTTACTTCATTTAGTACTTGTTTAATCATGAATTACCTTTTCAAATTTTGTTACCTTTGAAATAATGTGTTATGAGGCTTGTTAGGTGTTGTATAATCTTAAATTATTTAATTGTTTTGTTTAACATAAAACATAACATTAGAAAATATATTTTCTTTTAGATAAATATAGAATAAATTAAAATCCATGACAAACAATAAACTTAAGTATGGTCCCTTCCACAATTGTAAACCCTAGTTAGTTTAAACATTACCTAGCACAAAATTAAAATAAAAAGGCTTTTTGCTTTGCAACTTTTCTCGCTTGCTACTTTGAATTTGAATTTGAATTCTGATGGCTGCAGGGGACTCGAGGGATCCCCCAGACCCTTTGGTTTAGGACCACCTTGGGCTTGCTTCAGGGATTGAGTCTGTCCTCGGTGCTCTGGATAGTTGTGTGGACCTTTCGGGTCACGTGCTCAGTGACAAGGACTGTGTGTCCTCTGATCACACGCTGCAAAAGGAGTTGGGACCCAAGACCTGGAAAAACTCCCTTTTAAGGGGGGAGACGGAGGAAACTCATGCTTCACCTCAATTTCATGATACGGCAGATAGGGCGGTGATTGTGCTCCCAGACATCACGATGGAAAGAGTTGTCTCCTCTATGGAGAATGCTCTGGTAGGAAAGTTTTTTTCCTTCAGACCCAACATTGATGCGGTCAGGAAATGGGTGACTACCAAATGGAGAGTGAAGGGAAGTGTTACTATGAGTGCTATGGTTGGAGGGATGTTTCTCTTCAAATTCACAGCTAGAGAAGACCTTGCCTCTGTTTTAGTGGGGGGCCCCTGGATGTACGGGAAACATAGTTTATCCCTTTGTAAATGGAAGCCAGGTTTTGAAATTGCAGTTGATCTCAACAAAATGGCACCGGTTTGGATTAGACTCTCGGGTCTTCCTTTGGAGTATTGGGATGAAGAGATCTTTATATGGATCACCAATACGTTTGGGCACTTCATAGCTCTTGATAGCACCACCAGGAACAAATCGAGGTTAGTCTTTGCTAGATTCTGTGTTAGTGTTGATATTAACAAGGTCCTACCTAACAATATTACTCTAGAATCTAAATTTGGTCAATGGGTTCAACCTATAATCTATGAAAAATCTACAACCTTTTGCCAAACCTATAATAAGAAGGGTCATCTAGCCTCCCAATATAGGGCTAGAAAGCCTACTCCAGCTTCAGAGGTCCAGACTATTGATAATGAGGAAGATTACCCTTTTAGAGAGGACCCACTGAATATAATTGGTTCTCCAAAGAATGATAATGTTGACAAGGATAAGGTAAAAAATTTCCCCCAGGAAGTCCCAAAGGCCCAAGGTCACCCCAACCTAGTGGGTCTGGAGGCTTCTCCCCTTCCTAGTGGGGAGGACTACACTGCCTCGTTGACCGCTAGGTTGGAAGATGGTGAGATTCATCAAGGGGAAATTCTAGAAAAGGAAGTTTTAGTGAAGGTGGATCCCTCTAGGTTAAACAACCCTTTAGTGGGTAAGAGAGGGAATCAAGTTGATGGTTGTGATGCTAGCCTGAGGGTGTCCTCCCCTAGTAGCAAAACCTTCGCCCTTACTCCTGGGGCTAGTTCCAGTGTCACTGACTCGGAAGGTTGGACTACTGCTAAAAGGAAAGGCAAAGGTCCCGTGAAGAAGATCCTAGATGTGGGAGTGGATACTAAGCAAAGAAGACCGTCTCAAAGAGAGACTAGGCATAAGGTAATTAATAAAGACATTGCAATGGGCAGATAGAAGACCTTGGAGATTGGCTCCAAGAAGGCCCCAAACAAATGAGAATACTATCATGGAATATTAGGGGGCTTAACAACCCCCATAAATAGTTCTTAGTCAAGAACTGTATCTTTGATAACAAAATTAACATTTTGATGCTTCAAGAAGTGAAGATGAAAAGTGAAGGTTTTGAGGCTGTTGCAATGAGTTTGTGGCCTAATGCAAAGCACCTTAGTTGTGATGCCTGTGGTGCCTCTAGGGGAATTGTCACTATGTGGAACAACAAGTTTGTCAAGGGAAGGATTATTGAAAAAAATAAAAACTTTATGGCGGTCAGAATGGAGTCTAACAACAATTCTTGGAACCTGATTAATATATATGCTCCTAATCAAAGGGGCCCAAGAAGGGAGTTGTGGGACCTTCTTTCCTCTTTGATTGCTAGTGACCCCTATAGCTGTTGGATGTTAGTTGGATATTTTAACACTCCACTCTTCCCCTCAGAGAAGAGTGGAGGGATAATGGACTACACTGACAGCATGATGGATCTGACTAATTTTCTAAACAAAGAAGGACTTATGGATCTTGATATTCAAGGAAATTAGTTTACTTGGTCTAATCAGAGAAAGGGGAGAAATTTGATTCAAGTCAATTTAGATAAAGTTTTGGTATCTTCCAACTAGGATTTTATAAGCTCACTCATTCTCTAGAAGCTTTTCCTTGAACTACTTCAGATCATAACCCCCTGCTTCTTTCTTGGAGAGGTGTGAATGGTAAAGGCCCCTACCCTTTTAGGTTTGAGATTATGTGGACTAAACACCTAGATTTTAAGGATAAATTAGCGAGTTGGTGGAAGGAAGATGTCCAAGGAATGCCTATGTTCAGACTAGCGCAAAAGATGTTGATGGTTAAAAAAAAGGTTAAAGGATGGAACAGGTTCAACTTCAGGAATATATTTGATGAAAAAAGGAGAATTAATGCTAAGCTCAGGGAGTTACAAAAGAGGATGGAGGATGGGGACACTTCAAAGGAGACTGCTAAGGAAGAAGATATTTTGAGAAGTGAATGGAAAGAGTTGTTGTTGAAAGAGGAGATTTACTGGAAATAGAAGTCAAGGGTGCACTGGCTGAAAGAGGGGGATAGGAACACTTCTTTCTTTCATCAATCCATGATGAAGCACATGAAAAGAAATAATATAACAAAACTTATGGATGACAGGGGTATTATGGTTGATTTGAACACTCAGATTGGGTAGGTGGTTGCTTCTTACTTTTAGAACTTTTTAGATGCTCAAGACAGTAGGATCAACCAAGAACTCATTGAAATCATCCCTACTCTTTTGAATGAGGAAGATAATGCACAGCTTGGTAGATTAATTACTGAGGAGGAAGTCTAGGCCAGTCTTTTCTCTATGGGAGCCTTTAAAGTCCCTAGGCTTGATGGCTTCCCCCCTGCTTTCTTCCAGGAATATTGGGACATAGTGGGTAAAGATGTCACTGAGGTAGCTAGGAATTTCTTCAAGATGGGTAAGTTGCTGAAGCAACTCAATCATACCTTCATTTCTCTTATCCCTAAAAAACTGGATCCTGTATGTATGGGGGACTTTAGACCCATAAGCCTATGGAATATTGTTTACAAGATTTTCTCTAAGATCTTAGTGTCCAGACTACAACCTATCCTGGTAAGCTTATTAGTAGCTGCCAAAAAGGATTTGTGTCGAGTAGACAAATTACTGACGCGGCTATTTCAACCCATGAAATTATCCACTCCATGGAAAGAAGAAAAATCTCAGGAATGGCTTTTAAAATTGACATCTCAAAAGCCTATGACATAGTTAACTGCGAGTTCCTTTTATAGTCCTGGGGAAGTTGGGCTTCCAAGGTAAATTCCTGCAACTTATTAAGATTTGTGTCACTAGTCAGATTCTCTATTTTGGTGAATGGTGTTCCCAGGGGCTTCTTCAATGCTGGTAGAGGGCTTAGGCAAGGTGACCCCCTGTCCCCTTACCTTTTTATCCTATTGGCTAAATCCCTAAGCAGATGCTTCCTCTATCTGTTAAACTCCAGAGAGATCAAAGGTGTTAAACCAACTTCAACAACTGCTCCAGCTGTTATTCAGCAATTCGTGGATGACACCATCTTGTTTGGCTCGGCTTCGGTGGTTGAGGCTAGAAAGTGGAAAAAAGTGCTACAAGATTTTCTACCTCAGCTGGCCAATGCATCAATTATGATAAAAGCTAGGTGTACTTCTTCAATACCCCGTTCGTGCTGCAACAAAAGATTATGGGGATTCTTGGTTGTTCTGTGGGTGTGCTTCCTGGTATATATCTTGGGCTTCCCTTCACGGTGAAAGATGTCTCTCATGAGTACTAGAATTCCATTTTGGAAAGGATTAAGAAGAAGTTGGCAGGGTGGAAAGGAAAATTACTGAGCCAAGCTGGTAAGTTCCAATTACTTAAGGCTTCTCTTCAAGGGATTCATGTTTACTTTTTGTCTCTTTTTAAAATTCCTAAGTATATAGCTAAGAGGTTGGAGAAAATTCAAAGGATTTTTTCTATGGATGGGTGTGAAAGTAAGAAGAGACCATCTCTTGTGGGATGGGATAAAGTGTACAGATTGAAGCTACAAGGGGATTAGGGTTAAGGAAGATGAACCTTCATAATAAAGCCCTTATTACTAAGGTCGGTGGAACCTTTTAGCCGGAGGCAAGGACTAGGGTAGCATTATGAGAGCCAAATACTTTGGGAACTTGGCTCATGAGGACCTTTTACTCACATTTGACTTTCCCAAAGGCTCTACGATTTGGAATAACATTCTGAAGTGTAGAACTGTGCTTCTGAGGGGTGTTAAGTGGAAACTGGGGGATGGTGAAACTATAAGGTTTTGGGAAGACAATTGGGCCAATGGAGGGCCTTTAATGAGGCTACAAAATATTCAAGGGTTGGTTAATTTAGCTGTGCACCACTTTGGTTGGCTGGTTCGGGACTATTTTCTTCCTGGTAAAAAGGGATGGAAACACCTGTCAGACTCCTGTCAGAGGCGGGTTGATCTTGTTAAGTTGGCTGATGAGACCCAACTTTCTCTAAAGGGGTGCATAATTCCTCATTTCCCACAAAAAGATAAACGTCTATGGGCTAAAGAGAAGTCTGGGTGTTTTACTGTTAAATCCACCTATAATCTTTTCTTACCTCAAGCTGGTGATAATTCATGGAGGAAAATATGGAATCAAAATCTTATTCCAAAGATTAATCACTTTTGGTGGTTGGCGGTGCAGAACAAAATCCTAACTATAGATAACCTCTGGATCAGAGGATTCCAAATTCCCAATAGATGTGTTCTTTGTATGAAAGATGAGGAGATTGTCTCACATATACTTTTACACTGTGACTTCTCATGGGAGGTTTGGTGCTTTGCCTTGAATATCCTTGGAGTTTCTTAGTGTTGGAACGGGGATCTGGAAGATTGCATTAGGTCTTGGTACCCTCCTTTCTCCAAATCCTATTTGTAGGGAAATTTGGGCCCAGGTCCCCCCCATTATGTCATGGGGCCTTTGGAAAGAGAGGAATAATAGACTCTTTCGGGAGAAGTTTAGAGATCCCAAGGAAGTGTTCTACTCAGTTGTCAAACTGTTGCAAGACAACATCACCAACAACTCTCTATAAGCAGTGGAAACTCCCCCTAATGCTTTGGAAACAAACATTATTAATCAATGGACCATCCCGATAAGCATTTGCAAGGTGGATGATAGTAAGAAAAGAGCTAGGGCTAGCACTAAATGGTCCCCACCCCTAGCTGGTTGGTCTAAGCTCAACTTCGATGGTGCTGCTAAAGGCAACTTGGGGTTGGCGTGTGGAGGGGGAACTATAAGGTCAGATAAGGGTGCCCTTATGGTTGCTTTTGTGGGGGGCCTAGGAGAAAATACCAACAATGTCATAGAGGCCACAACTCTCCTTTGGGGCCTTAAAATTACCTTAGCTTTAGACATCAAATATATTATAGTGGAAGGAGATTCCAAAATTATCATCGAAGCTGTCAAAGGAAATGCTAAAGTCAGTTGGCAGATGGAAGATATTGTTGAGGATATAAACTTGCCCTCCTCTTAAGTTTCGAAGGTAGTGAAGTGAGGCATATATAGAGAGAGGGCAATAGAACTGTTGACCTTATGGTGAATCTTGGGATTAGTCTTAATTCCCTAAGATGCTAGAGAAACATTGATAATCTTCCCCTGAATGTTAAAGTTAGCATTCAGAATGAGGCATCTCACTAACTATTCATGGTTATTATCATAATTTGTATTTCTTTGTGCGAGGTCTTTTCGGGCTTCCCTCACCTCGAAGGAAGACGTGGCATTGATGATGTTAGTTGGAGCCCCACTCACCCTGTGGTGATGTGGACTGTGGAGACCTATGTGGACCTTAGCTAACTCAGCAGTAAACATGTTTGGTGGCATTGCAGATTTAAAAGGTCTTTTCACTCACCTTTAGAAGGGCTGGTAGCAGTGGGCTTGCACGAGCCGATCTCTGAAGGAAATAATGACTCTAACGTGCTCAGGAATGGGAAGGACGTGCTTGGGAATTCGAGTAGAGAAATGGGCTTAAAGTTTTATAATTACCTTTCTAGATTGTTTGTTCTGTGTTTCTCTATTCTCTGCAACTGCCTTGCTTGTGTTGAGAACTACTTGATTAGGATAATGGGTGGTGAGAAAATAAGAATAGAGCCTATGAATTGTGGTGAACTCAAGGAAGATTTATAGGTCTGGAGAATAGCTTATGAGGGAGGGGTGACCCCTTTTCTTGAAGTCCTGAATGGCTATGATGAGCACCTTTCAGCCCAATTTGCTGATTCTTGGGATGGGAATCGAAGGGTGAAAGTGCACAGAGTTCAGTTTGTGGTGTCTGAGGAATCCATAGCCAATGTTATGGATCTGCCTCAAAAAGGAAATAGGATCAAGAAATAGACGAGAGTTCAAGATAACGAAGGCTTGAAGTTGTTCTACTAGGAAGGGGAGAAGCAAATTAGACTCCAAGGTGGTTTTGAACGTGAGAGCTTGATCAACCCTTGGGATCGAGTATGTTTCTTAATCATGAAGTTTTTTACTCTAGAAGGGAGATACAAGATTTTTTATAATTATCACTTTGCATTGTTAAACCACTTCCGCCATAAAATCTTGGTCAATTTTCCTTTTTATCTTCTCTCTAGTCTTGAGTCTTCTATGCTCCAAACCAAAAAGGCCTGCGAGGGTAATCTTGAGGTGGTTGCCTTGCCCCTACACCAGGGGCTCATCTTTCACCTTTATCATTACCATCTTGCTTTGTGCCCTGCTAAACCCCTTCAGTCTAGCTCGTGGAAGATAGTTCCAATGAAGATCTTGAGGATAAGGTTCCCCTTAGTGTTAGGATTGGAAAGCCATCCAAATTGAAAACCTCATTGCCCTCTAGTCCTAATTCTCCTACAAACCCTCATGTGAGTTGTCCTTCGGCCCCTATCTCTAGCCCTCATGTGTCTAAGGCCACTTTTCTTTCGAAGGCTCAAGATGGAAGCTGTGCTCTGGGGATCTCTGTTTCTGTTGAATTGGAAGGATCCCATGGTCAGTCTCGAGAGGAAGCAGTGGAGGGTCTCTGCAACCTCGGGAATAACCCGCCCAAACAGGGCAGTAAAAAATGTAAAGGAGTGAAACATTCTGTCAAAAGCGGCAAGAAAAGTTGCAGAAGTGTTGAGGGGTAGGGGAATGATGAACAACAAGCTCAGGATAAGATGGAAAAGCAGGAGAAGTAGATGAAGGAGGATGTAGTGTTTGTTAAAGAGAGGGCTGTGGGAAAAAACAATTCTATGAGAAGACCAAGTATTAGGAGATCTTCTAGGTTGGCTGGGGAAAGGCCCCAAGTGTTGAAGATAGTCGATTACTCCTCTGCCTCAGATCAGGAGGACATTGAGCAGGATATTGAAATAAAGGAAGTGAAAACCACCCCTGTGCAAGATCAGGAGGGCGCTAGTCATTTCGAGTCTATGAACAACTCATTTTATGACACGAACCCTGAGGATACTGAAATTCAAGAGACCTCGGATAAGGAAGTAATGAGCGCTAGAATGGAGGTGGATAACAGGAAACTTGAGAAGGAGCTCGTGGAGGTTAACACCCATCTCTCAGCCATGGAGGACAAAGTCAAGGCGCTGATCAAAATGGTTATGAAATCCTCTCACAGGACTGTTGCTGCCTTCTCTATTCTGCAGGAGGACCAGAACTATGATGTGGATTCTCTGCTCGAGGATAAGGAGAAAATGCTTTATCTGATCACTGATGATTGGAAAGAATTGCTTAGTTAGCTTTATCTTTAGTTTATGTTTAAAAACTTAGATTCTGGTTTTATTATGATTTGCTGTTAGTCTATTATGTTTTGGTTGTTTGTAGCTTTGGGCCTGTTTTGTTGCCTTTTTGGCTTTTGTCATCAGGACCTACACCTAGGTTTGCAGCTTATTAATATCAAAAACATTACCTAGCACGATGAAAATTAAATTATTAAGAAAACAAACAATTACTCTATGTATATGTATATGTATAGATTGCAACCTCTGGTATGCTTGTAAAAGTTTGGCTTTCCATGTCACATGTTATCTACACACTTAAATTAAAAGACGATGACATCAAATGGGATAAATTAAAAACATGAATTTAAATCTAGAATTTTATGCATTGGATTAATCAAATTATTCACATTTTGAATCAACACACACTTATATTCATACTCCTAATATTTAACACTTAAAATTCATAAACAAACTTAGAAATCAAAACTCATAATCCTAGTTTAAGTCACTCATACAAGTCCTTAGCTTAGATGGAATACACAATCAAAGTTAGATAAAGATCTTAATTTAGACTGAATACTTAGTTTATTGTTTGATAAGTGCATTAAGCATCATAAATTTTAAGGTTCCATGACTTAGGTAGTTCTCACGCCTTCCAACATACTACTTTGAGAAAGGAGTGTTGGGCTTTGGGTTGTTACATAAACTATAATTTAGAATATAAAGTAATGCAAAATACACTAAAGGGGATCAAAGATTCTTTACTCTAGCTTAATTCGATCTTCAATATATAAGTTGGACTTATACATATTTTGAAGACAACTTATTACCATTTGTGCATGTTTTGACATATAAATTTTTATATTAACTAGAGGAAAGTAGAAATATCATTTTGCTAATTTTTCCAATGATACATGTTCTTGTTTTAGGTTGAAAGAATATAATGTGATTTCATATGCCCATTCACGGTTTCAACATTAAACATGCAAGATAGTCTTAGAGTCTTAATATTTGCAAGATCTCTAGATCTGCTCAGATGCTAGGGCCAAGAACATGAACTATTAACAAGGTGCCTCCTCATTGCCTTACTTCTCCATGCAAGAGATATGGTAATAGAGGCAAGTACAATAGGCCTAGAAGTGACCATCATCATGCAGCAGTGTTTCCCTACAAATGGTCCCTCTTGCTCTAATAAGCAAAGTGTTCAGTACCTAAGGACAATCATCAAAACCAAATTCCCATATTCATTGGTAAAACTTCATATCGAGACACGTAGTTTGAGCATGGTGAGCTAATGCACTAGGCACACAACATTGGATGGGATTAGTCCCCCAAAACTCTTCCTAATGGGTGTCAAGGAAAAAACACAAACCACTATCTCCCATTTTGAACTTCTTAAGACAACTCTAATTAAGCTTTGTGATGTTCATGCGATCCATCTTTTTGTGATTTACAATGTGAATGCTTGGGAGACATTTCCACATATTTACAACATTAACATTTATATGTACCTTTAGGGGCATGATATTACTAGTGATAGTTGCATATTGATTTAGCATTTACAAGAATAGAAGGTACTTCATAGCAGATTCCCTTCTTCTATTGTAAACATTGAATACACACATTATAAAGACTTATAATGACTTACAAATGTATGTTTCCTTATGACCGCAAAGTTTTCAAATGCATTTGCATGAGATGAATTAAAGTTCATCATTCTAGATTCTTCCCAAAAACTATCTTGTTCTACTTTCATTGTATACAAAATTATATGCTTATGATAACATTCCAACATTTTAAAATTGACTAAACAAAAATTGTTAGCCATATGACTCACAAGTCTTTTAACATTATGAATTGAATCCTCTATTATAAAATTTTGACATGAAGTATAAAAATTCAAGATTCTTAATGTAGGTGTGATTAAGAATTGTAAACAAACCTTAGATGTGGCATATGGAATTTAGTCTTCACTAGCATTTGCTAGGTATGCAATAAATGCAAAGAAAAAACCCTATCTTATCAAAGAAAATTTAACCTTTATTGTCGTTTGTTAGGTTTGCCACCCATGAGTAAAGTAATCAATTTGACCATATTATGAATATAATTGTAATATTATTTTTAATCCTATGGATGTCTCCCATTATGTTTCTTTGGAATTCTTAAAGGCCTGAACCTTTTGAGTTCTTGTTTTAAACCTATTGTCACTACAAACACCTATGAAATGCCCTATTTAGCTCCCTCCCAATCACCTTCAAACCCTCATCTCATTGGTATCAATCTATAAATCTCATCACAAACAATTTTGTAATACCATGAATGTGGGATTCCAATCATGTATAGTTTGTGATTTTGGTTTTACTCTCTCTAAACTTCATTGTGCAATTTTTCAAATGCCATGCATATCTGCTAATTACAACATAAACACAATTGTAAAATATTTTACTTCATATATAAATTATAATAGTTTGTTTCTAATTAAAACCAAACAGATTGAACATAAAATAAATTAAAAAATAGTTGTGAAATCACAAATCTGTTAGCTATCTCACCAAGCAAAGGGATGTGAATCAACATTAGAAATATCTAACCATAAATGAGACAAAATCTACATGCACTTATATAAAATTACATACCCAATCTAGATTGTGTAATCTAATCTCAAATGGTCTACCTAACATAGGCAAAATGTAATACAATTAATCCAGACAAAAGAACTACACAAAATAGCAAGGATTGATTGTGAGCCCTCCTCTCCCATTTCCTCCTAGTCAGACATCTTTGCATTTACTTGAAGTGATCCTCATCTTTTTCTTCCATTCTCCACCTTCCCCTCAAGCTTTTCATTTCATACATATGCAGGTTTCCTGAAAACAATTCATTGAAATGCCCATGTTATCATAAAACATGTCTTTGGTAGATACCCCAACAATGTATATAAGTAGCAATCTGTATTGTACTCTATGCATCTAATTTTTAAAAGCGAACAATATTGTTTAGATTGCCAAATACTCAAAACAAAAAATAAGCAATGGTCTGCATTGCACTCTATGCATCTAATTTTAAAAAGCCAATAGCATGGTCTAGATTGCCAAATACTAGAAACCAAAAAGACAAATTTTCTAGAAAATGAAAATATAACTGAGCCCTCCTCTCCTATTTCCTCCTAGTCAAGCATCTTTCCGTTTACTTGAAGTGATCCTCACCTTTTTTTTCCCTTCCCCATTCTCCACCTCCTCCTCAAGCTTTTCATTTCATACATATGCAGGTTTCCTGAAAACAATTCAGTGAAATGTCCATATTATCTTAAAACAGGTCTTTGTGACAAATATCCCAACAGTGTATATAAGCAGTGACCTGCATTGCACTCTATGCATCTAATTTTAAAAAGTCAACAACATCGTCTAGATTGCCAAATACTCAAAACAAAAAATAAGCAGTGGTCTGCATTGCACTCTTTGCATCTAATTTTAAAAGCCAACAGCATGGTCTAGATTGCCAAATACTCAAAACCAAAAAAAATTAAAACAAATTTCTTAGAAAATGAAAATAAAACCTTGTCCCTTCATTATTACTGCAGGTCTGACAAGGTGCACATTATTATAGTGCAGGCCTATTTTTCAGATTGCTTCATTTAGCATCACCAGTAATCTCCACAAGAACATTGTCCTTGTTTAAAATGATGGAAACGGTTCACATCTCTCACAACAATTTCTCTCACAACAATCTTGGAGATAAATTTCGTTGCAGTGTGGCAATCAGCACATACTCGAAGGTTCTTAACAACTCTAATAGTTGTTCCAAGGGGCATGTTTAACAAACCAAATGCAATTGCCAACTTTTCACTGTGGTGGCAGAGAAATAATTCCTTTTCCTCCTCTTCCACATTATTAAGTAAATGTCTTGAATTTGGAAGATACCCTGCTGCCTTCATCTCCCAAGCCAATTTCTCCAACTTTGCATAGATCTCCTGTGTCCGTGGGTGTGATCTATCTCCTACACAAAATGCATGTACCATTTTATGGCCTTCAATCCAACTACATCCAGGGATCTTTTTAATTCCTCTATCTTCCATCAATCTCCTCACCGTTTGAACCTCACCCCACCTGCCCACTTCTGCATAGATGTTTGAGAGAAGAACATAAGCTGCAGCATTTTTAGGATCCAAATAAAAAACCAGCATCGCTGTAAATACTCCTAAGCCTATATTCATATGTAATCTACAGGCACCAAGAAAACACATCCACCCAACAGCCACAGGTTTAACTGGCATTTTAATGATAAAGTTTGGGGTGTCCTCAAGATAGCCAGCACGGGCAAGAAGGGCAACCATGCACACATAATGATCAACAGTAGGTGTAACGCAATAAGGGTTACTCATGTGATTGAAGTATGTACAGCCCTCATCCACTAAGCCTGCATGGCTGCATGCACATAGAACACAAGCAAAGCTTACAATGTCAGGATATGTTCCAGAGTTCTTCATTAATTTAAAGATTTTGAAAGCATCCTCGCAAAATCCATTCTGTGCATATCCTGCAATCATGGCATTCCATGAGACAATATCTCTTTGAGGCATTTTGTCAAACAGTTCACGTGCCTTGTCTATACTTCCACATTTTGCATACATATCTACCAGAGCATTTCCAACTATAATATCTGAAAAAAATCCCCCTTCCATTATGCTTTGATGAATGTCCATACCCTGTTTCAAAGCTCCCATTTTGGCACAGGCTGGGAGGATGCTGACAAAGGTTGTGGAGTCTGGCTTTACACCTGCCAATTGCATTTGCTGGAAAGTTTCTAAAGCCTTTTCAACAAATCCAATTTGTGCATATCCTGCAATCATGGCATTCCATGAGACCACATTTTTTTGAGGCATTTTGTCAAACAGTTCACGTGCCTTGTCTATGCTTCCACATTTTGCATACATGTCCACCAGGGCAGTTGCAAGTACAACATCTGACAAAATTCCTCTATCCTTTATGCTTTGATGGATGTCCATACCCTGTTCCAAAGCTCCCCTTTTGGCACAGGCTGGGAGGATACTGGCAAAGGTTGCGGAGTCTGGCTTTACACCTGCCAATTGCATTTGCTTGAAAGTTTCTAAAGCCGTTTCAACAAATCCAATTTGTGCATATCCTGCAATCATGGCGTTCCATGAAACCACACTTCTATGAGGCATTTTGTCAAACAGTTCGTGTGCCTTGTCTATGCTTCCACATTTTGCATACATGTCTACCAAGGCAGTTGTAAGTACAACATCTGACGAAATTCCTCTATACTTTATGTCTTGATGGATGTCCAGACCCTGTTCCAAAGCTCCCATTTTGGCACAGGCTGGGAGTACGCTGGCAAATGTGAATTGATCGGGTTGGAAACCAGTTCATTGCATTTGGCGAAACAGTGTGACTGCCTCGTGAGGACATCCATGTCTTTGGTATCCTGCAATAATCGTATTCCATGAGATGCTGTCTTGTTCTTTCATGTAGTTAAACACTTTACGAGCATTAACCAAACTTCCGCACTTGACATACATGTCGATAAGGTTATTATGAAAAGTTGTGTGTGTAGCAAACGCAAATCGCCTGTGAGAGATGAAAGAGTGTACATTTTTCCCTTGTGAAAGCGCGTTCTTGATAACGCAGGTCTGCAATAATTGAAAATATGTAAAGGAGATTCTCTCTACTTCGACAAATACCGGCAGATCCTTTCCTGCAACTCCTAGTAAGCTCATGAATCTAGCCGTTTCTCTGCGCAATCTCCGGATAATCACTGTATTCTTCCAACAAAATGGATAAGTGAACTTAAAAGTCACTGAATTACTCCTGTTTCTTGCTATCTCTTGGAGATGCAGCAACTACCAGTATGGATAAGTGAACATAAATGTCTTCAGCATGCCAAAGGTAATATCAAAGCTGGTCTCTTTGAGAACACTGCGATGAGATTTGTTGCATCTCTCCATTGAAGAGGACGAATTCATGAGGTCAGAGGATTTTGCCACTATGATTCAGCTTCAGGAACTCATCTTCAAAGTTAGGGATCAACTGGAGTTGAAAAGGATGGAAGAAGGGATCCTTGCGCGGCTGGTGAAGATGCGTCATCTGGGCAGAGAAGATGAGAGCAATGAAACATCTGGAAAGTCTTAGATTAGACAGGTTTGCAGTGCCAAGTCCGATATGTGGTTTGGCAAATCTCAGAGAACTCAAGTTAATTGACTGTAATTGCAGTGATTATCCGGAGTTGCAAATCAAGGTAGCTGTTCCTTTCTTCCATCTCAAGAATCCATTAAGTCCTCTGTCCAACATCCCCATTAATACTCATACTAATGCTTTTAAGTTTCTTAAAAAAGGCCCTGTACAGGTCGCTTATAATATATGAGACTGCCTCGTACTTCCAGTATGTAGGAGGCACCTAACTATGCTTCTCATATAAGACATACATACCCTACCCCTTGTAGGATTTGAACTTGTGACCTCTCTTTCAAAAGGGCAAGTTTTTTATCAAGAGGCCAACTCACGCTGTATAGACAATGTCGTTAGATCTCTGGGAGACAATATGGCAGAGAAGATGTCTAGACAATATGGCAGAGGAGATAAGGTAAGCCTATGCCGTACTTTTAAGACAGACAAACCCTTCATTTCTAAGGTTCTTAAAGTTGAATTAGTTGCTTCCAAAAGATTAATGAGAAATCAAGACATCGTCATTACCAAAGTAGACAAGGGAAATGTCACAGAAGTTTTAAGCATATAAGACTCTCTCTCCAAGATGCTTGACCATCTTGTTGATACTGGGAGTTCCAATATCTTGGACCATAACTCTATTTTCAAGATTGTGAAAAAAATCTATTAGTGAGTTTTATTTAGATGACAACATTAAGAAGCATCTTATTCTAAATAAAGATATCACCTCTGCATTTAGGGTGATTCTAAAATTCATAAGGTTGACATCCCTCTTAGATCCATTGTCAACTCTACAAACTTCCCTACCTATAAGCTAGCTGCCTACTTGCCAAGTTAATTTCTCCCCTTTTGGAAAATCTAATTAATTCATCAAGGATTCCACCCATTTTATTGAGTTCATTAAGGATAGAAAGGTGAATGGAGACAACATCCTAGTCAATTTCAATGTTATGTCCCTTTGTACTAAAGTCCTCGTTAATGCCTCCATTGAAATTATCAAGCATAAGACCAATGATGAGACAACTTCCTTTATAGATTTGTGTCACAGGTCCACATTTTTCACCTTTAAAGATGTGGCCTATGAGCAATTTGATGGGGTGACCATGGGATTTCCTTTATCTCCAATTGTGGCCAACCTTTTCGTGGAGCATTTCAAAGAAATATCCCCCAATTCTTTCCCCCTTAAGCCCAAATGGTTAAAACACTATGTTGACAATACCAACATATGCTAATAACAAGGCATTCAAAAATTGGAAGAATCCCACTCACTTAAATAGAATTGATAAGTGCATCAAGTTTATTAAAGAACTTGAAAACAACAATCAACTCCCCTTTGTGACATTCTTCTTATTAGGAAACCAAATGGTTCCTTAGCTTGTCAAGTCTATGGAAAAACTACCCATATAGACCTTTACCTTAACACATAATCTCATCACCACCCTTCCCAAAAAGTTAGTATGTTAAAGACTCTGGCCACTGGGGCCTTTTGGATTTGTGATGCAGAGCATATCAATCAAGAAATTTCCCACCGACACCAAAGTCTTTAAGTTGAATAAGTATTAGAACTAGCAAATTATGAGGGCACTTAGACAAGACAAATCTCCTCATAATCTTCTTCACTAGAAAGATGTCTCTTTGGTGATTTCAGATGCTGGGTAAAAGTTCAAGGCTGTGTCACACTTTGGGCCAACTTATCAGCATAAACAAATTTAAGTATTTCCAACTAAAAGTTAATTTTGGTGAAACTTATGTTTATCTGGATTCATTCTAGCTAAATTAGATCTAGGCCACAACTTTTCCAATTGGAACCATCCACTAAAAACATATATGTAACATCACTTTGAGGCTCATTTACCAAAAAAAATAAATCATTTAAAAAACTTGATTTTCTAACAAATCATACTCATGTAAATAATCATTTTAAAAGAATCTAAAAATACCCTTTTGTAGATCTATAAGTCTACTTTGTAAATATATAATTTTTTAAATATTTCAATTAGTATTTATATTTTATATTTTATTTCTACAAAAAGTAGGTCATCAGCACCAAAATATGGTGTTAAATGTCCTCTCAAGAAACAATAGTAAAGTTTATCAAAAAAATTTTAAAAAAATATGATGCACTAGAGGAGAGATTCCTTGTCAAGATGATATAATTTTTTTTCCTATTTTGGATAAATAATCAAGATAAAAGTTGATGTCCCATCGAAATAGTTGTGTTTTCATTACACGCAACTTCCAAGATTTATTTTAAAATATATATTTATCAAATTGGGGGAAAAATTAATCCATGCACTAAAGTTTTGAGTTATGAATACACAAATAAATATAGAAGGAAAATAAATAAAATTTACTATATAAAGTGTGACGTCCCATTCAACCTTATTTTTTAGCATTTTATCAACAACTAAATTATAGTGTCAATTTTATAAAATACTACACTTAAATAATTTTTTATTTTTATTTTTACAGTACAAACATAAAATACACTAAAGAATCTACATTTTATTAGTTTACATCATTTTAAAATTTAAAACATATACACCACTTTGTAGTGATTCAAGTTAAAAAGTTAAATCAGTGTTGGTCGTTTCCTTTATAAAAGTGTGACACAACTTTGAACTTTCACCCTACTACCCTCTTATATGTAAAAGGCATATCCAACAAAGTTTCCAAAAATTCTTTACAAAAGAGGCCTCAAGTGTGCCTTTAGACCCTACACTACTATGAGCATCCTTATCCCTTCTATTGAAGATTGTAGAGGCTTTCTCAATTCTAGTGTCTATAAGATTAAATGCTTTTTTGGTACTCCCCACATTCATGAGATTGGTCACTCTATTAGCACTAGGATAAAGGAGAAAAATGTTAACATTACACATGATTGCATTGTAAAATCCATCCTTGACAAACACTCTTCCAAAACCAAACAGCACATTAGCTTCAAGACTACTCAAGTCCTTTTGGAAGTAAAATTATTACAAGAGAAAGCTAAAAGAGATGAAAATTGGTAAACACCCTATGAACCTTAACTATTCAAATGAAGAATGGAGCTTAAGTTTCTCTTGGAAACCCTTTTTGAGGTCCATTGGATCCAATCTCTCAATTCATCCTTGATTGCTTTCCCTTCTCCCCTCTCTCCTTCTATCCTCATTCCGCTCCTTCCCCCCTTTTTTAATCTTGTCACCCTTTTCTCCAGCTCTTGCATGTTAGCTTTGTTTTTGTCTCCTCTTAATCTTCCCATCTTTTCTTGATGTGTGGTCTTACCCTTCTTCCCATATCCTTTCTTCAAGCCCCTCCCCTTTCCATAGTTATCATTTCACTTTTCATTCCTCTTTTAACACCTTTCTATCTTTTTCATTTCATGTGCGTACCTTTCTAATTTGAATATGATTTCCCCTAGGTTATTGTCTTCTTAGTACTTTCCTTGATTAATTTCTTAATGGGTGGCTTGATCATATCTTTCCTTCATTAGCTTTTTGGTCACATGCTAAGTATTACTTTATAGTTGTTTTCATTTTATGAATTGTTATCTTTCCTTCCTCATTCTTTATGGCTTAATTTGAACCATCTCTTTCTTTATTTTCCTCAATTTGATGTCCTAAGATTTTCTATTTTCTTTTTTTCATTATTTATAAGACCTTTATTATCATTTATTGTAATTGGTGTTTTTTTTGTTATTTCTATTATGGTTTTTTCTTGGTTGTTGGTGTCAATGATTTTATTTTGATAACATTAGGTCATTATCATTATTAAGATTATTATTACTTTGATATCATGTTTTAGTTTAATTGGTATCACTATAAAGATTACTATTACTATGTTAATCTGTTTTAGTATAATTTATTGTTTTCGTTGATATCTAGGTCATTATATTATGTAATTGTAATATGATTAATATGATAATGTTTTTATCTTAATCTATTTTTTTATTGCATATGTTTTACTGAAAGCATATTATAATATATTGACCATTTAGGCCATTACAAATTACATCATAGTATCAATTATTTGAACCAAAATCAACCCAAGAATGGATATACAATATAACAAAATGCTTGGGAGCTTCAAACAACTATAAAATTACATATTATGCATATGAGTTGTAACTATATAAACTATAATATGACTATGGGTATGGAGCGAACTGAAAAAAAGCAGGCAAGAGCAGAAGGAGGAAACTGGGTAGTGGAGGTTGAGAAGGCATGGCCGCTGGATCGCTAGGCAAGGAAGGATCCGGAGACGACAGCGATATGTTTTCAAGAGAATGGGTGGAAAAGGAAAGATCAAGAAGTGGCTACAGGGGCCAACTTGGTGCCATTAGGGCAAAAAAATCCAGTACCCTACAATGATCCGAATCCCCAGAGGAAGATAAGGCAGATTGATCTGGATGTAGCGGACGCATTAGAAGAAGACATCAAAGATCTGGAAGAAACGACAATAATTGGATGGTTTTTCGGAAGGAAATTTGCAAGAGCAGAGATTAGGACATGGGTGATGGCGAATTGGGAAGAGGTCTCTTGGATAAATTTTCTACCAAAACATTTTTTGTGGTGGTATTTAAGACAAAAGAAGAAAGGGAGAAGGTGTTTCAAGTGGATGAATGGAAGAATGGAAATTCACACCTGTACATCCAACCATGGATACAAAATTTCAATCCCCTCAGTAGCAACCCCAGGGATGGCCCCATATGGCTCAGACTATACAATCTATCGTATGAATATTGGTCTAGAAAATGTCTGTGTAAGATTGGAAATGCAATAGGGAGAACAATGGAAGTCAATTTGAGAAATGGAGAATCGTTGATATATGCCAGAATTAGAGTGGCAACAATAAAAGAAATTCCCCAATCCATCAACTTAACTGTTGGTGAGACAGTATGGGCACAACAAATCAAAGAGAAAGAGCGCAAACTATATTGTAGTTTTTTTCAGAGGCGGAACCATAGCACAGAGGACTGTAGAAACAAGCCCAAACTGCAAGTGGAGGGCACCAAAAAGGACAAAATCCAAGCCCTGAAATTGACGGAGAGTGCAAGGGAGAGCAGAAGCAAGGAGGGCAATACCGTGGCCGTTGAGAAGGCGGCGAAGGAGGTAAGCTTAAAGGATAGCCTCAAGCAGAAGGAGATTAATGATCCTCAGGAAAGAGAAAGAGAAGAAGAAAGAGAGAGAACACAGAGGCTACCTCCAGGTGAGTGTACTGGTACAGAAGGAAGGTGCGATAGATTGGAAAATAAGCCTAATACTTTGGATGTGGAAAACACTCTAGAGCGGGAAGAAGTCACGGAGAAGGAGCAGGAAGAAACAAAGGAGGATGGATGCAGTGGGGAAGATTCACAAAAAAGTGATGAGGAAGATGAACTTGACATTTTAGAACCAAGACATATTAGCCAAATTGCAAGCAAAGCGCTTTCCTCTAGCATATCCAAAAAATCAGGACGAAAGATGAACAAACAAAAATGGGAAGAGGAGGCCAAAGAGAAACGTTTCACAAACATAAAAGAGTATGTGCTTAGGTCAAGGGGAGGCTCGACCTCCCTGAAGGAGTGATGAAGCCAGTCACCTGGAAAGTTAGGGGCTTAAACACCCCTAACAAGTGATGTTGCATAAAGCGTCAAATAGAACTATTGCAGCCAGAGATTTTGCTTCTACAAGAAACCAAATTACAGAAAAAAGAAGCGGAAGCATTCATAAAGCAGTTACGGAAATGGGAAGGCTCTTGGGTAGAAGCCGCAGGAAGTGCAGGTGGAATGATAATCCTTTGGATCCCATCAAAATTCAAGGTGACCACTGGTTAAACAGAAGAAAATTTCATGATGTGCGAAGTGAAAGAACATGATACAAATTGCAAGTTCCTGCTAATCAATATATATGGCCCTGTGAAGATAGAAGCAAAAACACAACTATGGGACAAGATCTCGATCACGCTACATCAAAGAAGGGATGATCTAATCATACTTGGGGGTGATTTCAATGCCACAATGGGGGTGGAAGAAAAAAATGGTGGAGTTCTGAGGGTGACTCTAATGATAAGAGATTTTAAAAATTTTGTTGAGAAGAACAAGCTGGTGGATGAAAAAACAAAAAAAGGTTGGTTTACTTGGACTAATAGGTGGATAGGATTTGCAAACATAACAGAAAGGATTGATCAGTTCCTATTATCCCAAACATGGATGGATCAAAACATTCTTTGGGAAGCAAAAGAATGTCCGAACACAGGATCAAACCATTTCCCTGTTGCCCTAACAATCAAAATGGATAAACCGTCGATGAAGAAGACCTTCAAATTTGAAAGGATGTGGTGGCACAACGAAAACCTCCCAACGCTATTAGAAAAGTGGTGGAAAGAGGCATCTGAGTGCAAAGGTCTGAAGAGTTTTTTATTCATGTCAAAGCTGGAGCATATCAGGAAAAGCTTGAGCAAATGGAATAAGGAAGTGTTTGGTAATATCTTCAAATAGAAAGGATAGATAGAAGACAAATTAGAAGACTTAAACAAGGAAGGGATAGAAAAAGAAATGATAGATTGGGAGTTTAAGAAGGAAAAAGAGATGATGGAAAAATATGAGGAAGTTTTGGCAAGAGAAGAGTTATTCTGGAAAGGGAAAGCCAAGGAGACATGGTTAAAAGTGGGGGACCAAAATACAAGCTTCTTCCATAATACAACGCAGGAAAAAAGGATAAAGAATAGGGTGGATAAAATATGCCTAACAAGTGGAGAGCTAATTTTTGAGGAGAAGAGGATACAGGAGGAGTGCGTGAAGTATCTCGAGAGCATGTACAACTCAGAAGAGGACTACAAAGTGCTGAGTTTGAATGACATAACCGATTGCTCTAATGGCTCCCTTTTCAAAGGAAGAGATAAGGAGAGATGCCTTTGACCTCAACCCAGATAAATCACCAGGACCGGATGGTTTTCGGGCATGCTTTTACTAGAAGTGTTGGAATTTTGTTGGAGAAGAGGTATGGGAAGTGGAGGATTTATGAAAGAAGCATAAAATGCTGAAGAAAATAAATATGACTAATATAGCGCTGATAAAGAAGAAAAAAGATGCAGGGGCTTTAATGGATTATAGACCTATAGCACTATGCAATACAATATACAAGATAATCTTGAAGGCATTGGCAAATAGGCTGAAAAAGATACTAAACACAATAATATTGAAAGAACAAACGGGTTTCACCCCGGGCAGAGAAATAATGGAAGGGATAATCATGGCAAACAAGGCAATACACTCGGCTCAGACATAAAAATCTAGCTCGATGCTAATAAAGCTTGATATCAGCAAAGCATACGATAGAGTTAGATGGCGGTTCCTCTTAAAGGCAATGGAGGCTTTTGGTTTCAGTAAAGAATGGCTAGAATGGATCTTTGCTTGTATTTCCATGGTGCATTATTCAGTCTTAGTTAATACTTCCTCATGTGGATTCTTTGGTTGCACTCGAGGCATTCGATAGGGAGACCCCCTGTCCCCCTTCCTCTTTGTCATCATGGTAGAAGCCCTCAGTCACCTAATCAGAAAGCAAAAAGAAGCTAAAAAGTGGAAAGGACTGAACATAGTAAAAGGAGTGGAAGCCCTCTCCCACCAACAATTCACAGACGACACATTGTTGTTCGAGGAAGCAAACTTGACGGAGGCAGAAGTGTTGGAATAAGGTGCTATTAACCTTGTAAATTCCAATATTGTATTTTATTCTATTTATTATTTGTTATTTGTAATTACCCATAAGGGAATGAGGTAGTCTCATTGACAATTATAATTTCAGAGTTACTGATGGCAGTTACGGAGTGACATTTATGGTTGACAAATGTAAAAACTCAAAGTAAATGAGGGCAGACATGCTCCCTTGAGGAATCTACTATTTTTGGCATGTATGACAACTATCATAATATTTAGTAAGTGAATCTATGACAACTACAAGTTGTCATAAGATTTTGAGATTCTATGACGCATATGACAGATATGTTAGTTGTATATTTTTTCTATATTTAGCCCAAGGCTCCTATCTTGGAAAGATACTCTTTTATGGAATCTATGATGGTTATGATATGTCATAATATGTTGTAAAAGGCCAGATTTAGTCTTGGGCACCCAACCTTTGCATGACTATTTTTGGACAAGTGTAAGATGCTTGTAAGATGGTAATTAATGTTTACAGGTTGGAGAATTTTAGGAGAGAGAATGTGAATGCCTAGAATGGGTTGGAAAATATTTCTATAAGTATTTTCCATGTATTTGTTGCTGCAATACATATTTTAGGTACTCAGGTGCTGCCGAAATGCTATCGGATTGAAGACTTGTGGAGAGAGTTGTGTAGTTGATGTATTGTACAATCTTGTTGAGATTAATACAAACTTGTGCCTCTTTCCTGGTGGAGTTTTTTACCCACAAGGGTTTTATCCACGCAAGCACTGTGTTATTGTGTTGAGTTCTTCATGTTTGACATCTTTTCTATAGTGGGTTTTATGTTTTGTTACAATCTCCATTGTTAAAGCACACTTAAAGATTGCTGAAATTTAACTTGAATTAGATTTCTATTAAAGTAGTGTTGCTTTCATTTCTAACATTTGGTATCAGAGCCTGGCCAGCTTTGACTCTTGGGTGGTAGTGTGGAAGCTGTAGCTATAGTGGAAGATTTGGTTGTGTTTATTTTGCAGATCTTGTGTTGTTACTATGGCTGCATCCACTATTGCATCAACCTCTCGATTGGACATTGAGAAGTTCAATGGAATGGGGTGTGAGTTGTGGAAGCTGAAAATTGTTGGAAGAAAGAAACTAGTGGTTGGCTATTAAAAAAGAGAAGAAACTTGACGATGTATCTCAAGATGAGTGGGATAGACTGGATAAGAAGGCATGGGGAACCATCCAGTTGTGTCTTTCAGACTCTGTCCTGTTGAATGTTGCAAAGGAGGAGACCGCACACAAGTTATGGAATCAGTTGGGTGAGATCTATCAAGCCAAGAGTATGGTAAATAAACTTTATTTAAAAAGAAAATTGTTTTCCATGAAAATGCGAGAAGGTGAATCAGTTGCAGAGCATTTAAATTCTTTTAATTTGTTATTGAGTCAGCTTGATTCAGTAGATGTTGAGGTTAGTGAGGAAGATGAATGTATCTTACTTCTTTATTCTTTACTTGAGTCTTGGGAGAATGTTATCCTTGCTATCACTGCTAACCTTGAGGATTCGAAGTTGGATGCTCTTGTTTCAGTGCTACTGTCACAGGAATTGAGGAAGAGGAGTTCAGATAGTTCAGGGGATGCTCTCAGTGTCAGGGGAAGGTCTAAGGAAAGGGGACCTAAAGGAGATCAAAAAGGGGCTAAAGACAAGTCCAAGGGCTGGTCTAAAACTCCTAGTAAAAAGAACAGAGTTAAGTGTTTGAACTGTGGTAAAAGGGGACATGTGAAGGAGTGTAAAAACCCAAAGAAACAGTGGGAGAGTGCTTCAGATAAATCCTCGAATGTAGGTGAAGATGTTTTTCTTTCTGCATGTAATCTTGTTTCTAATGATCACTAGTTGGTTGACTCAGGATGCTCATTTCATATGACCCCACATAAGGAATGGTTCTCCTCATATGAAGAATATGATGGAGGTAATATCTACCTTGGTGACAACTCTTCATATCTGATTGTCGGGAAAGGAAAGGTATTGTTGTGTTTCAGTGATGGGAGGATTAAAACCCTCCCTAGTTTTTGCATGTTCCTGGATTAGCTAGAAATCTAATTTCAGTTTCAAAGTTGAATGATTTGGGAATGCATGTGACATTTGACAAGCATGGTTGCAGATTGGTGAGAGGGAACTTGGTGGTAGCGAAAGGGAAGAGATTCAGGAACTTGTTTACGCTTGAAGCCACTACAGTTTGTAATGCCTCCTATGTATCTGAGGCCACTGCTAAAAATACATATATGTTGTGGCACCGTAGATTGGGCCACACAAGCAATAATATATTAAAAACTATTAAGAATAAAGAATTGTTGGACGGTTTCTCTTATTCTAATGAGCACTTTGATTTCTATGAGAATTGTGTGTTTGGTAAACAAAATAGAAAATCTTTTCCTTCAAGAAGCAATAGAGCAAATGAGAAGTTAGAAATTATTCATACGGATGTGTTTGGGCCTATGGATAATGAATCTATCATAAAATCTCGTTATATTGTCACCTTCATTGATGATGTATCCAGATTTACATGGATTTATTTTATGAAACATAAATCTAAGGTTTTCACTAAGTTTAAGGATTTTAAAGTCTTAGTTGAAAACCAAACGGGATTGAAGATAAAAATATTAAGATCTGACAATGGAGGTGAATATTGCTCTAAGGAATTTGATGAGTTTTGCAAGCATGCAGGTATTTTTAGACAAAAGACAACTCCGTATACACCACAACAGAATGGTGTTGCAGAAAGGATGAACCAAACAATTATGGAAAGGGCCAGAAGTATGCTTAGTAATGCACAGTTGGATAATTTTTTTTGGGCAGAGGTTGTGTGTACTGCTTGCTACTTGATAAACATATCTCCTTGTAAGGCTCTTTATTCGACACCTTATGAAGTGTGGACAGGTAAGAAACCTTCTGTTTCACATTTAAGGGTTTTTGGCTGTGAGGCTTTGGTTCATGTGCCTAAGGAAAAGCGATCTAAGTTGGATCCAAAGGTTGAAAAGTGTACATTCATTGGATATGGTGATAATGTCAAAGGTTATAAGCGTTGGAATCCACTAACCCACAAGATTATTTTTTCTAGAGATGTTATTTTCAGGGAACTTAGAGCTATTTTTGAACCTGAGCAGCCAAAAGAGAAAGAAGAAAAGGTAAAGAAGGTGCACTTTGATTTAGAGCAGCAAGATGTACCTCAGGAAGACCAGAATGATGGATTGGGGGGTGAAGAAGAAGAAGAAGATTCAAGTAGTTCTGATGAAGATGAATATGTTGTTACAGAAGAAGTTGGTGCAGATGATCATGTAAAATAACGAGTAGAGTCTCTTACTCCACCCTTGAGGAGATCCACAAGACAACAGAATCTAGTTGATAGATATAGCCCACAAGATTTCCATTGTGTATATGCTTTATTGAGTACTAACGATGAACCTAGGTCCTACAGGGGAGCTATTTCTACAGATGATAGTGAGTCTTGGTAGCTAGCCATGTAGGAGGAGATGATGGCTTTAGACTCTTGTAACACCTGGGATCTTGTTTGTTTTCCCAAAGGAAGAAAGGTCATAGGATGTAAGTGGGTCTTCAAGAAGAAGTTTGGAGTAGATAGGTCATTGGAGAAGTACAAGGCTAGATTGGTAGCCAAGGGCTATTCCCAGAGAGAGAGAGTTGATTTTGGTGAGATATTCTCTCCTGTTGCTAAATTGACTTCTATTAGGTTTCTCTTATCCATTGCTGTAGCTTATGATCAGGAGATTGAGCAAATGGATGCTAAGACTATGTTCTTACATATTGGAGATCTTGAGGAAGAAATTTATATGCAACAACCTACAGGTTTTGAGGTACAAGGAAAATAACATTGGGTTTCTAGGTTAAAGAGGTCTCTCTATGGTTTGAAACAGTCCCCCAGAATGTGGTATCAAAAGTTTGATTCATTTGTGTTGAAATTGGGTTTTGTTAGAAGCAAAGAGTATCATTGTGTTTACATTCATTGTATTGATGATTCCTTACTAGTTATTGCTTTGTATGTTGATGACATGTTATTTTTCAGCAATACTAAGGGCATGATTAGTGAGCTTAAAGCCCAACTTTCAGGTGCATTTGATATGAATGATCTTGGAGCTGCCAGGTATATTCTGGGAATGGAGATCAAGAGAGACAGAGTTAACATAAAGCTTTGGTTGTCACAAAGTAAGTATGTGAATATTATTTTGTAGAGGTTTAGTTTGCAGGACTATAACCCAGTTAGAGTTCCTTTACCCATTGGTACTAAGCTTTCATTAGATATGTGCCTAAAGACTGAGGATGATCTTGAGGATATGTCTAATGTGCCATATGCTAGTGTTGTAGGGAGTTTGATGTATGCAATGGTTTGCACTAGACAAGATATTGCCCAAGCAGTGGGAGTTTTGAGCAAATTTATGTCTAACCCTGGTAGACAGCATTGGAACTATGCAAAGATGGTGTTTAAATATCTTGCAAGTACTCTTGATTATTGTTTGATTTATTCTGGTACTGATAGTGCTAACAAATCTTTGGACATACAAGGTTTTGTTGATGCAGATTGGGCAGGTGACTTGGATAGTCGAAGGTCCACTAGTGGCTATGTGTTTACTCTGTTTGGAGGTGCAGTGAGTTGGATGAGTAAGGGGCAGCCCATAGTTGCTTTGTCCACCACAGAAGCAGAGTATATGGCTGCTACTCATGTCTCTAAGGAGGCATTTTAGTTGAGGAGATTGTGTACAGGTATTAGTTTTGATTGCAGGATAATTCAGATTGGTTGTGATAGCCAGAGTGCTATCTGTTTGGCCAAGAATCCCATGTATCATGCTCAGACTAAGCATGTTGATGTTCAGTATCACTTTGTTTGAGGGTTGGTTGCAAATAGAGAGATTGTGCTGAAGAAGATAAACACTGAGGAGAATGTTGCAGATTCATTGACCAAGCCTATGAGCACAGAGAAGTTCGTGTGGTGCAGAGAGGCCATGGGCCTTGTTTCTAGTGCCTGATTATTTTTTCATTTGATTTCCTATGGGCTGATTTACAATGTATAATGTCAAGTGGGAGAGTGTTGGAATAAGGTGCCATTAACCTTGTAAATTCTAATATTGTATTTTATTCCATTTATTATTTGTTATTTGTAATTACCCATAAGGGAATGAGGTAGTCTCATTGACAATTATAATTTTAGAGTTATCGGTGGCAGTTATGGAGTGACATTTACGGTTGGCAAATGTAAAAACTCAAAGTAAATGAGGGTAGGCATGCTCCCTTGAGGAATCTACTATTTTTGGCATGTATGACAACTGTCATAATGTTTGGTAAGTGAATCTATGACAGCTGCAAGTTGTCATGAGATTCTAAGATTCTATGATGCATATGACGGATATGTTAGTTGTATATTTTTGCTATATTTAGACCAAGGTTCCTATCTTGGAAAGATACTCTTTTGTGGCATCTATGACAGTTATGACACGTCATAAGATGTTGTAAGAGGCCAAATTTAGTCTTGGGCACCCAACCTTTGCATGGCTATTTTTGGATAAGTGTAAGATGCTTGTAAGATGGTAATTAATGTTTACAGGTTGGAGAATCTTAGGAGAGAGAAGGTGAACACCTAGAATGGGTTGGAAAACATTTCTATAAGTATTTGCCATGTATTTGTTGCTGCAATACAGATTTTAGGTACTTAGGTGTTGTCGATGCTGTCAGATTGAAGACTTGTGGAGAGAGTTGTGTAGTTGATGTATTGCACAATTTTGTTGAGATTAATACAAACTTGTGCCTCTTTCCTGGTGGAGTTTTTTACCTGTAAGAGTTTTCTCCACGTAAACACTATGTCATTGTGTTGAGTTCTTCATGTTTGACATCTTTTCTGTAGTGGGTTTTATGTTTTGTTACAATCTCCATTGTTAAAGCACACTTAAAGATTGTTGAAATTTATCTTGAATCACATTTCCATTAAAGTAGTGTTGCTTTCATTTCTAACAAGAAGTCATCAAAGACACTCTTGAAAGGTATGCATATAAATCTGGTTAGAAAATAAATAAGGATAAATCGACAATTATTTTCCTCAATGTCGCTAACAGACCGCAGAGAAGAATTGTGGAAGCTATGGGATTTGTAATAGGCTCCCTTCTGTTGCAAGTATGAGCCTAACCAGTGTTGTCATTAATGTCAACATACTCCTGTTGTAGTGATGACAAGGATTGGATGAGCTATGTGCTGAGGATATTGAGAAAATTAGTCCTAATCAGAAACAGAGAAGAACAGTAAAGACAGTGAGGTAAAGATCCTAGCTAAGATGAAGATTAGAGGGTGCGCTTCAAAGGGTTTGTATATATGTATCTTAAGATGATCCAGTAAATATTTCAGAGGTCTGCATGAAGACCTAAAGAAGTTATGGCCACCTAAGTAAAACCGGTTCCGGCAGGTGTTCAGAGGTGATAGAGTGACACAGATAGGTCCGGTGAGATCTAGAAATAAAATATCTCATTCTACGGATTTGGTGGAGTGTTTGGGAAGCCAATATGGATTGACAACTCAATTGGTTCATGGTCCGGAGGTCCGCAAGCATCTATTCCAATATGACAATGATGACATACTGTGTTCTTGAGGTTCTGGATGAAGGAGAGAATGATTTCAGTAGGCATAAGTAGTGTGGATGTTCTTGGTGATTCAGGAAAGCTTGTGGAGGTCTTTGGATTGTGTCCAGTTTGTGTTGGTGGTCCGCAATGAAGATTGAGCTCGTAATTAAAGAATTAGTTCTAGATGATGGTGTTCTTCCTAACCCTGACCGACTAGATGAGTTACACATCTTGTGGATGATCTTGAAGATGCTATGTGAGGATTGGCGTGTTCCTAAATGAAGATTGAAGCCTCAGATCTATGTGGCAAACAGTATGTTGATCTGGGTGAAGTCTTTTTGTAATTAGTCATGTTTTATTTATGTATTTGCTCTGTTATGTATGCTGACTTGGATGATAATTCCTAAGTCCATGTCTTGTATAAATAAGGAGTTGTAAAGTCATTTCAAGGTGTGTCTTGTTGAGATGAGAGTGTGGTAGAGAGGAGTAGAGCAAAAGGCAGAGCAGAAGTATTGGGCTTAAATGGAACTGACTCAAGCATGGTGAAGATGCTATTCTTCAGTTCAAGTATGTAATACTTATTATTTTGTAGACAATGTGTTCTCCCGTAGGCAATGAGCCTCTTGTGAGCAGTGTGCTCGGGCAGTGAGCCCTAATTGGCATGTGCCATTTTCTTCTTTCTATTCTTCTAATAGAGAATACAATCTTTGGTTAGTCACTCTGTGGTTTTTCCCTAATCCGGGTTTTCCATGTCAAAATCTTGGTGTCTTATGTGTTAATGTGTTTCTTCTCTTGATTTAATGCATTATGTTTCCATGATTGATTTATTATTATGCTGCTGAATTACAAAGTGGATTTAAGTGTTTAATTGGAAGAAAGTTTTAGACAACTGATTCACCCCCCCTCTCAGTTGTCTATAATGAATCTAACAATTGGTATCAGAGCTAAGTTCCTCTAAAAGAGCTTAACCGCTTGAGGAGATCCAAGATGTCGTCCTACAAGAAGGATAGTCTGAGGTTTGATGGAACCAATTTCACTCTTTCGAAAAGTCACATGGAATGTCACTTGCAATGTATGGGAATGCAATATTGGATCATGGCTTCAAAGAAGTATACTCCTCCACAGAATGGTTTGAGAACCATAGATGAAATTAGAGATGCTGAAAATAATCTGCGGACTAAAGAAGCTCTTCTAAGTGCCTTGTCTGATTCAGAGCTAACAAATGTTGTTGACCTACAAACTGCTTTTGAGATTTGGGAAAAATTGGAACTTCTGCATGAAGGAGACAAGTATGTCAAATGTGCCAAGCTACAGAGTCTGAAAGGAAAATTCAAAAATCTGAAGATGAGAGAAGATGAAAATATCACTACATTTATGCCAAGAGTAAATGAGCTTGTTTGTGGCATTAGATGTGCTGGTGGAGTCTTGGATGAAGATGAGATTGTTGGCAAAGTTCTTAGATCCCTTCCTAATTCTTACAAGTACAAGGTTGCTGCTATTGAATAATGCAGATCTATTTTAGGTATCACAAGAGATCAATTGGTTGGTAAATTGGCTGCATTTGAATTGACTGAGTTTGGAGATGCCCCCCCAAGACTAAATTTGCATTAAAAGCTAGTGCCTCTGTTAAAGGAAAACAAAAGTTTGATTCGAGAGAGAACTCCTCAAAGAAACTATCATGGTATGAGAAAGCAAGAAAAGACCTGGAAGAAGATGAAGCAGAAGCTGCTCAACTTGAAGCCCTTATTGCAAAAAGGCTGCCAAGAGGATCCGGTAAGTATGAAGGGAAATTGCCTTTTAAATGTTTTAACTGCAATAAGATTGGTCATTTTTCCTCAAGGTGTCCGGAAAGATTTTCAAGGCCAAATCCTAACAGATCAAGGTTCCAGAAGAATTGTTACTATGTTCATGAAGATGATGATAATGAAGGAGTAACAGATGATGAATCAAAGATAGGAAACAAATTCGGAAGTGACTGGGTGTTTATTGCCATCAAGGAAGAAGATCCAATGCCCTCTGAATCTATCAATCATAAAATTGTTGAAAGAGCTCTGGCTGCCCAAGTTGAGGAAAATGATGATTGGGTCATTGACAGTGGATGCTCTCACCATATGACAGGTGACAAAAATAAATTCATAGATTTGGAAAGGTATGAAGGAGGAGTGGTAAAATTTGGTGATAATTCTACTGGCAGAATCAAGGGTAGAGGAACTATTTCTTTTGATGGAAAGAACAAAACCAGTAATGTACTATATGTTCAAGGCCTGAAGCACAATCTTCTCAGTGTTGGACAGTTGGTGGAAAAAGGCTATGATCTCTGATTCAAAAATGGAAAATGCAAGATCTTTGAAAGTTTCAGAACAAAGATTACATCCAGTACTCAAACTAAAGGTAACATCTTCCACTTGGTTGGTACTAGTAAAAGTTACTTATTTGTTCAAATTGATAAGAGTTGGTTGTGGCATAGGAGAATGTGTCATGTGAATTTTGATAATATCATCAAGATAAGCAACACTCAGGCTGTAAGAGATCTTCCAAGATTGGTAAAACCTACCAATAGTTTGTGCAAGGAATGTTAGTTGGGTAAACAAAGCGGAGTCTCATTCAAAAGCAAGGAACAATCTTCTACCGGATTATTGGACTTAGTTCATACTGATCTATGTGGTCCGGCAAAAATCAGGAGTGTGCAAGGTGATAGATACTTCATGTTATTAATTGATGACCATTCCTGGATGATGTGGATGACTTTTTTGAAAGAGAAATCAGAAGCTCTTGAGAAATTCAAAATATTCAAAGCTATGGTAGAGAATGAAACTGGATTAAAATTAAAATGTCTGAGGTCTGATAGAGGTGGAGAATTCACATCAGGTGAGTTCATAGAATTCTGTGAGAAACATGGAATAAAAAGATAGTTGTCTGCTCCTAGGACTCCACAGCAGAATGGAGTAGTGGAGAGAAAGAACCAGACCATCCAGGAAGCATCTAGAACCATGATGATGGAAGTAAATGTTCCTCAGATCTATTGGAGAGAAGCTGTAAGCAATGCAGTCTATACTTTCAATCGAGTACAAATCAGAAGCAATACCAGTAAGACTCCTTATGAACTTTGGTTTGGCATCACTCCCACTGTGAGGTATTTCAGAGTCTTTGGTAGCAAATGTTACATTAAAAGAGATGAAGATCTAGAAAAATTTGATGCTAGAAGTGATGAAGGAATATTTTTGGGTTATTCTACTCAAAGCAAAGCATACCGGTGTTATAACAAAAGATTAAGGAAGATTGTTGAAAGTACAAATGTGAAGGTTGATGAAGGTGTTGAAAAATCCTTAAGGTTTTATGAATATGATGAAGATGATCAAAATGATGTTTTTCAAGAAGTCTAAGCTCCCTCTAAAATTTAGATTCAGACTGATCCAGTAAATCAGGAAGAAGAGATAAGTTTGAATGAACTTGTTCAAGAATCAGAAGTGCAAGAAACTCCCAAAGTTCCCAGGTATGTAAGACTGAATCACTCTAAAAATTAGATCATAGGCGATAAAAGCAAAGGTATGCAAACAAGAAGGATTGCTCAAGATTCAGAAGAGTATTGTCTGATTTCAAAGATTAAACCTAAGACAGTGAATGAAGCTTGCAACGATGAAAACTGGACTAAAGAAATGAAGGAAGAGCTGATGCAAATTGAGAAAAATCACACTTGGGATCTTGTTCCCAGACCTAAAAACAAGAATGTGATTAGAACCAAATGGGTCATCTGAAACAAACTGAATGAAGATGGTGAAGTAGTCAGAAACGAAGCCAGATTGGTCTGCAAGGGTTACTCCCAAGTAGAAGGAGTTGATTTTGAAGAAACTTTTGCTCCGATAGCAAGAATTGAAGCAGTCAGATTATTTCTTGCTTTTTCTGCCTTCAAGGATTTCAAAGTATATCAGATGGATGTCAAATCTACCTTCCTAAATGGTGACTTGGAAGAAGTATACATTAAACAACCGGATGGATTTCAATTATTTGATCATGGCGATATGGTCTGCAAATTGAAGAAAGCATTGTATGGACTCAAGCAAGCCCCAAGAGCCTGGTATGAGAGATTGGATAAACACCTTTTGAAGATTGGTTTCAACAAAGGTACTGCTGACAGTAATTTGTATTTCAAAATTGATCATGAAAATATCTTGATTGTTGAAGTGTTTGTTGATGATATCATTTTTGGAGGAAGAGATAGTATGTGCAAAACCTTTGCAAATCAAATGAAAAGTGAATTTGAGATGTCCATGTTTGGGGAAATAAATTTCTTCTTGGGTCTGCAAATCACTCAAACAAAGAAAGGAATCTTCATTTCTTAGACCAAATATGTGAAAGAATTGTTGAAGAAATTTGTGATGGAAGACTCAAAACCAATGAATACTCCCATGGCAACCGGATGCAAATTGAGAAAAGATGATGACTCTCCTAAGGCTGATCAGAAAAAGTACAGGTCAATGATTGGAGGATTATTATATCTCACTCAAACTAGACCTGACATTATGAATGTTGTTGGTCTTGTTGCTAGATTCCAAGTTGATCCTAGAGAATCTCATGTCATGACAATCAAAAGAATTTTTAGATATCTGAAAGGGACAGTTGAGTACGGGTTGTGGTATCTTAGAGATCATGATTTCTCTCTTCATACATATACAGATGCCGATTGGGCAGGAGATGTAGATGACTGGAAGAGTACCAGTGGTGGAGCATTCTTTTTAGGGAAGAGATTGGTTTCTTGGCTGAGCAAGAAACAAGAGGCAATATCTCTGTCCATTGTAGAAGTAGAATATGTTGCAGCAGCAGGTAGTTGCACTCAAGTATTGTGGATGAAGCAAATGCTAAAGGATATCAGAGTGGAGTATAAGGAACCTATCACAATCTTTTGTGATAATTCAAGTGCAATAAACATATCAAAGAATCCGGTGTTGCATTCAAAGACTAAACACATATCCATCAAGTTTTACTTTTTGAGAGAGCAAGTGAACAAAAATGAAGTCAGATTGGATTTTGTGCCTTCCAAGGATCAGATTGTAGATATTTTTACTAAACCTCTACCTAAGGACTCTTTTGAGTATCTCAGGGAGAAGTTAGGGGTTAATGCCCCTCCAGTTCTGAATTAAGGTGCACTGATGTGCATCAGTCCGGTGGATATCACAGTCATATCTTGTGGTCCGGATTGATGTTTGGGAAGCTGTTACTCAGGGGGAGTAGCTGATATGGTTTTGAAATAATGCAAGTATGCGCCCTTTGCCATTAATGTCAAAGGGGCAGAGAAGACATGTGAAAAACAAGTGGTTGCTGATCAAAGGGGGAGCAGTAAAGGAAGAGAAGACATGTGAGTGGTTGTTGTTAATAGGGGGAGTTGTGATAGTATGGAGAAGTTCTTGTCTTGATGGTTAAAATAGTTTTTCACATCATATGTTGCCATCAATGACAAAGGGGGAGATTGTTGCAAGTATGAGCATAACTGGTGTTGTCATTGATGTCAACATACTCCTGTTGCAGTGATGACAAGGATTGGATGAGCTATGTGTTGAAGATATTGAGAAAATTAGTCCTAATTAGAAATAGAGAAGAATAGTAAAGATAGTGAGGTAAAGATCCTAGCTAAGATGAAGATCAGAGGGTGCACTTCAAAGGGTTTGTATATATGTATCTTAAGATGATCTAGTAAAGATTTTAGAGGTCCACATGAAGACCTGAGGAAGTTATGGCCACTTAAGTAAAACCGGTTCCAACAGGTGTTCAAAGGTGATAGAGTGACACAGATAGGTCCGGTGAGATTCAGAAATGAAATATCTCATTCTATGGATTTGGTGGAGTGTTTGGGAAGCCAATATGGATTGACAACTCAATTGGTTCGTGGTCCGGAGGTCCACAAGCATCTATTCCAATATGATAGTGATGACAGACTATGTTCTTGAGGTTCTGGATGAAGGAGAGAATGATTTCAGTAGGCATAAATAGTGTGGATGTGCTTGGTGATTCAGGCAAGCTTGTGGAGGTCTTTGGATTGTGTCCAGTTTGTGTTGGTGGTCCGCAATGAAGATTGAGCTCGTAATTGAAGAATTACTTCCAGATGATGGTGTTCTTCCTAAGCTTGACCAACTAGATGAGTTACACATCCTGCAGATGATCTTGAAGATGCTATGTGAGGATTGGCGTGTTCCTAAATGAAGATTGAAGTCTCAGATTTGTGTGGCCGATAGTATGTTGATCCGTGTGAAGTCTTTTTGTAATTAGTCATGTTGTATTTATGTATTTGCTCTGTTATGTATTCCGACTTGGATGATAATTCCTAAGTCCATGTCTTGTATAAATAAGGAGTTGTAAAGTCATTTCAAAGTGTGTCTTGTTGAGATGAGAGTGTGGTAGAGAGGAGCAGAGTGAAAGGCAGAGCAGAAGTATTGGGCTTAAATGGAACTGACTCAAGCATGGTGAAGATGCTACTCTTCAGTTCAAGTATGTAATACTTATTATTTTATAGATAGTGTGTCTCCCGTAGGCATTGAGCCTCTTGTGAGCAGTGTGCTTGGGCAGTGAGCCCTAATTGGCATGTGCCATTTTGTTCTTTCTATTCTTCTAATAGAGAATACAATCTTGGGTTAGTCACCCCGTGGTTTTTCCCTTAACGGGGTTTTCCACGTCAAAATCTTGGTGTCTTATGTGTTAATGTGTTTTTTCTCTTGATTTAATGCATTATGTTTCCATGATTGATTTATTATTATGCTGCTGAATTACAAAGTGGATTTAAGTGTTTAATTGAAAGAAAGTTTTAGACAACTGATTCACCCCCCCTCTCAGTTGTTTGTCCTGAATCTAACACCTTCCATATACATATTTGGGTGTGCCAATTTTCCAGGGAATAACAAAGATTAAGCATTGGGAGAAGGTGTTGGACACTAGCAGAAAAAAGGCTACTAGCTAGAAAGGGAAATGGTTATCGCTTTCAGGAAGGATAACCATGCTCAGAGCGGTCTTGAGTGCAGTACCAACATATGCCATGTCATGCCTCAGGCTAACAAAGAAAGTAGAGCAGGAGTTGAATAAGATTATGAAAAGATTTCTATGGGAAGGGGCTAACAAAGAGAAATGACTTCCACTCATAAACTGGGAAGTAGCAAAAGAGGACAAGGAAAATGGCAGAGCAGCTCTGAAAGATATGAATTGTCAGAACCGTGCACTAGGAGCCAAATTGGTTTGGCGTATGTTCTCCAAACCAAATGCATTATGGAGTAGAATTTTATAGGCCAAATGTCTTGATAATAATGAGCCGCAAAGAATATTGACAGTAGCTAATGCTAGAAAAGGATCCCATATTTGGAACTTTATGTGGGAATGTCACCCAATCATTACGGACCACGTATCCCGGCAAATTAATGATGGTAGAAAAGCCTCATTCTGGTGTGACTCCTAGGGAGGACAGCCCCCTCTTAGCAGCATGGAAGAATTACCAGGTTGCAAGGAAGTTGCAGAGATGCAGAGGCACGTTAAAGTAGTAGACTCCTTTTCACTTTCCTCTACTTTGGGTCAAGTATGGAACAGGGCCCTCTTCGCAGCATGGGGATTAAGAGAAAATGAAGTTGACTGGTTGTTGGAAGAATTGAAGAGAAGAAAAGTGGCACCTAACCAAAGGAAAGACAAATTGATTTGGTGTGCAACAAACTCAAGAGAATATTCAGTTAAATTGGGATATAAGACTATTAAGATACAACAAGAGAGCAAAGATTGGCCGTCCTTATTATGTTGGAATAACGTCACTCTCCCAAAAGATGGCATTTTCTCATGGACTGCCTTGCATAAGTGGATTCTGACAGGAGACAGACTACATTTGGTAGTAATTCATGGGCCGCATAGATGTCCAATGTGTAGAAAAAATGAGGAGAACGTTGATCATTTACTCCTAAATTGCAAAGTGGCATTGAAGATATGGAATTGGTTAAATGAAAGACTCAGTTGGGCTATTGTTAGGCTAGAAGATTTAAGAAAGCATTTCATGAGCTGACCGATCATGCACAAAAATGACTTCTGGGGAGACATATGGAAGGTGTGCCCCTCGATGGTCATCTGGCATTTGTGGTGCGAGAGGAATAAAAGGATTTTTATGGGAAAAGAGAGAAACATAGAGCGGTTAAAAAACAACATTGAACTGGGGATTTTTGAAGTGTTAAATGTGAAGGCAAGGTTCAAATCCAAAACAAAATTCTCATCCTGGGATGATTGGCTGATGCACCACTGGCTAAAACTGAGAGTCCCCCCAAATCTTCAATGTAATGTGAAGGCAAGTCTATCCAAAAGAGCAGAGGTCAAATGGCAGAGACCGAAAGAAGGCAGGTTAAAATTAAACTTTGATGGGGCATCGAGGGGGAATCCGGGAAAGTTTGGTGTGGGTTGTGTGATAAGAGATCACAATGGAAACTTTGTTTGGGCGATTTCAAAAAAGTTGGAAGAGGGAACAAATAATGAGGCCGAGTTTGTGGCTCTTGACATTGGACTCGCACACATGCTAGAGAAGGAATGGGCAAAGATTGATATAGAAGGGGATTCTATGATATGTATCAATGCCTTGAGAACAAAAAATATCATGAGATGGCGCCTACAACCTAGTTAGACAGAGTGCTTTCTAAATTGGAAGAAATTCTAGATTTCTCAATTAATCATACATACCGTAAAGGCAATAGAGTAGTGGATAGGCTGGCCAACTTGGCCATCGAAGGCAGTGAGGAACTGTCAAGTTCAAATGATGTGTCAGTGTGGCAAGGACTGAAGGAGCTGGTGGATAAGGACTAAACTAGGAAGCATATTAGAAATCTTCTGAAAAGGAATGTACGGGCCTAGCCCAAAAGGACACCAAGCAAGAAGTCTTGAGCCCACAAGAATTAAGACAGGCGGTGCGACTATTCAGGGAAGTCATTGCGAGAGGAAATATGGAGACATTTGTATTTTACATTGGGAACTATGAGAATTTTCTCACTCCCCCTCAGCTGGTTCGACTGGCTGAAGTTATTGATGTTATGCTGTATCTGACATCCCACTAGATGGGCCTGAAGATGTAATGTTTTTTTTGTTAGATTTTAATAAAAGAGGGAGCTGCCCCCATATGGCATAAGCTATTGCATAAAAAAAAACTATATAAACTATAAAAAATATCTATAGCCACTTAGGTGGGCCTACCATTGTTATCAATATTATCATCAATAGTTATAGTCACATTAATCGAGATAGTATACTTTGCTTTGTTAGGAAATATGGCATTTTCAACCAACTTAGGGACAACCCAGTTAAATTTGCATTATTATTTTCCTCATATTTGAGGTCTAAAGGTAAGGTGTCATGACTATTTTAAAATATGATATTAGATATCTATAATGAAATCCACATTATTGTACCAATGAATGTGCATGCATTCTTCTTTGAGTTCTTCATCATCACCGCTTTCTTCATTTTAGCCACCACAACATTCAATGTTAGACCACCACTTAACATGTATAATATTAATTTTTTGTAACTATGTAATGACTCCTTTGTCAAGTAGTGTGTAGAACTTGTACTTTGGGATCTTTGTGATGATTGTAACCTACATCATAATACAGACTCATAGTGAGAGTTTGTAAGGCACCTCCCTTTTCCTTAAAATATATCACAATTCTAAAATTTCCATATGTGCCAAATTATTTCAAATAGTTTAAAAAGCCAGTATTTATCTAATTCTTTGTCAAATTTTCAACAAAACCAAACAAAATTACTTGCTATGAAATACCAAATTTATTATCCCATTGCAAGACATTGCCATAAAACATGGATCAAACATTTTTAGCACATTGACAATTAAAAGAAGTGTTAAAAGGTTTCAAAAACATTACAAATATGACACACATATGGGATCAACCCAACATATTTAAGGATGGTTACCTATAACAAGCCTTTTAAGGATTAATAACCATCAAAAACAAGATTTCTTAGCATCTAGCCAATTGGAACAAATATGACAAAGGATAAATTTCTAATCCCTAACAAAGAGAATAAACTTATAATTATAGTTTAATGATTCTAATACCTCCTGGGTGTTAGATTGCATGAGGAAGATGAGTAATATCAACCCACTTTATATTGTCCATTATCTAAGTGTTAAATCCTAGCTTGATTAGATGCTTAACACTATATAATGTTTAATAGTATATCTTTGAATTCTTTTATGCCTAAGTTCCCTATCAAAGATTTAGTAGAGTATCCTTGTATTAATAAGATAGGCTTATTACCCCAAGCCAAATTCCACCAAATAGACCTAAAAATGGTAAAATTCCCTTAGCTCCTACAAAGAGCTCCATGCCTAGAGATTAGATGCTTCATAGACTCCTAAGACCTCTAAATACTATAAAAACTATAGATATTGAAGTCTTAACATTAAAATTACTAAAGGTAAGATCATGAGGATGGAACCCTTTCTAGTTCATTTCTTTTTAGGAATAGCTAATAGTATTACCAATTAAATCTTTCCAAGGTTCAAACCCCTCAAAGGATTTTAGAATCCACTTAGCTGCAAGAGTTAATCCCTACAATTTTAAGTGCTTGAGCCCCAAGCCCTCTTTATTTGTAGGTAAATAATACTATTTTCAATTCATTGCGTGTTGCTTCTTATTACCGTTTCCATTAGACCACAAAAACTACAAATTCATTTCCAAAATTTATCTACTTAAGAGATACCAAAATGCCAAGAGGAAGCATAGAAAGTACTTAATTAGAATAAACATTTTGACAAACTTGCAATTTTATAGAAATATATAGAAGGTGATCCTACTAGGTCTTTTTATGGAACTAAAGAGTTATATAACTAGAATAATGATATGAAGCTAACTTCCTAGAAGCCTTTTGATTAGTCATTAGATTCTAGCCACTTAAAAAATCATCATTCTCATAATGTAAGGGTTCTAAAATCTAGGATGTGTCCTCTTCATCAAATACCTTAGGAGGCAAATCTTGCTCTAAATTTGAATTCATAAAACTATCTTAAAGCTCCTTAAAAACACGGGGCACTAGCTCATCCATCGGGGTGGTCAAAGGACCACAAGGAATAACCAAACTTATAGAAGGGGAGGAAGGTACTTTTCTAATCTTGAGAGGAGGGTGAATCTAGAGAGACCAAAGTCTTACTCACCAAAAGAAACTTTGCCACATCTAAAAATATGGGGAGGAGTGTGCAAAAGTGGCTTTCATCCCTAGGCCTACAAGAGGCCTATGAGAGGACTATCCTATTTTTGGGACTTCAGTCTATGGATCCTAAAATGAAGGAGATGAAGATCACACATAAGAAACCTTGGGTAAAGATGATTAGATAGGGAAGGTGCAAAGAGATTACAACATACAATGATCTAGATTGACATCTTTTCGCCAAGTAGGATATTGCAAGACATAATCAGAAGGGAGATCCAATGCCATGTTCTCATGAGAAAAACAAGATAGACACCTAAATTCTAGTTTCGTACAATCCATAGCCTAGACTGAAATATTATCACCAATTTGTAGCTTAATTATCTCCATAAGACCATCAAAAAATATAGTTCCACTACTATCCTTGCGTAAGTGGTTAGGGTTCATGCTAGCATCTCAGGAGTTAATTAAATGTATCTACCTATGGCATTACTATGGATTTTAGACTATCCAGATGCCAAAAGTGGATCAAAAAATTAGGGAGCCACACCCAAAGTGGAGAGAGAGAAAATGAAGTAGATGTGGGGATAAAATCAAGGTACCATGGCTTCATCTCAAGCATGGTTGAACCCTAAAACTTTATCCCTCTTTTAGATGGAAAAGTTGATCCTTAGGAGAATCATAGATAATAATGAAGAAAAATTGAGCATCAAGATATAAAACCATTACCTTCAAGAGTAGAAGCTACCAAAACTTGGTAATCCAAGCATTGAGCTCAACTAGACTTGAATAGAGACCCTAGAATATATAGACTAATCCAACATTGGAATAATTAACCACATCCTCCATAGCTTCCTAACATAACACTATAATTAGGATTCAATCCAAATTCTCCACCATCTGCAACTACTGATCTCATAAGGAGCACATAGAGTCCATTAGTTTTTGTGGATTGATGGATGCATTATTGTAATTGAAATTCATATTGTATTCCTCAACCAAGATCAAGCACTAGAATATATAACCTAATTAACTATAGAATCCATCATAATAGTTAGAATTCACGATTAGTTTAGCTTCATCAAAAAATGATCAATGATCTAATAAAACTCATAAAGGAGGAAGCATTTAAGAAAATCATGTATTATTTGGTCTAACACTACATGTTCAAATAACATACAACTTGAGGGAGGAGATCAACTAAGAACATACCACATTATAAAATAATTAGGAAATCCATTATGTTGGGAAACACAATATAATCAAATTTGGGTGAATGCACATAATTGTTGTTGCAATCGAGGGGGTCTTATAGGTAAATTGGAGAAATTGAGGATGGTGGATATGGTAACTTATAAGGGTGGAATATTGGGATGAAGGGGAACATACTGTGAGGTAACTAGGATGGTGGAAGGGTCAACATGAGGTACATGTGAGGTAGGAATGACGATGGGTTAAAAAGCATGAGGCATACCATAAGAAAAGCTAGGTGGCTAGGTGATTTGGGAATGAGGAACTTAAATGGAGTTATCACTACCATTATGGCACTACCATGTGATTCACGAGTATTAGACTATCATAATGTATAAACTAAATGCAAAGACTAAGTACCTATACTCAATCTTAGACATATCCTATCTAAGCTTGACTAATCTATCAGTGATAAGTTATTGCCTACATGTATTCATTTGTGTTATATGGGCATCATGATTAAAATCCTACTCATCCTCCTCTTGAAAAAAACATGAACATGAACTAGCTCCTTAGTGGCCATAGATAAAGAAGGATTGGGCCTAAGGCTATGACAAAGGGGAATATGTTCTCTAAGGTGTGGATGTTGTACACAATCCCAAATATAAGATAACCCCACACAAAGAAATACAAGGAACAAGAAAAATAGCATGGCACTCCTAAGAAAGGAAAAACATAAAATATGTAGGAGGCATATAATAAATCAAGCTCATGAGTTAAGACTTTAAAAGATATATGCATATATTGAACATCAGGTTCACCAAAATGAAATGAAGGTAAAACGTTCTATGTACTAATAGACTACTTATAATCACTTCATTTAATAGAAAGTACTAGAATGACTATAAAAAGTAAGAAACCATAATGTAATAGCTACTATAACACATATTTATTAAGAGATGAGAAGAATATAGGACCAATGGGACTGAAATAAGAATCAAAACCAAATGATAAATAAGTACTTACCCTTGTGATCTAAGAATGAGTGCAACATGAATCATACATAGGTTCTAAAACTTGTAAAATACTCTAGTAGACAAGATTGGGGCTCTAGAACATGAAGCAATATAAATTGGAAATCTTGGTGGTACAAGGACACCACCATCAATCCTAGAGGCCACCACAAGGTATTAAGATATCTATTCTTGAATGCAAGTTCTAGTAGTAGAAATCTCGCTACTAATTGATTGCTAAAATAATTCTTTAAATGTTTGTAATGAGATGTAGAATGATGTCTAAAATGAAATTATGGGTTTAATTTAAACACAACTTCCTAGTGCATGTATTTGTACCATTCATACACATGTTAGCATGGAATATAAGGGAAAATGGATTTGGATTGGGGCCATAAATAAAAAGATGTATTACATCATGTTCCTTTCATCCTTTGAGAATGTTTTGCTAGTAATTTGTGCACATCACCATTTAAACAAAATTAAATTAATGAGTATGTATGTCATGGGATATTGTACCATATATTGTACATGTTTTTTGTTAAAGGGTAAATGAAGGGGTTTTGAATGGTCCTCAAACCTTATACACTATTAGAATATAGATAAAAGTAGTAAAATTCTAGAATAGAGAAATACAAATTAAATTGATTGCATAGTTACAAAAAATAAACACAAAAGCAATATACCATAACACAATTATTTATGTGGGGAAAACCCATTCAGGAGAAAAAACCCACACTCTAGAGGAAATCAATGTATTATTAAACAATCAAAGGTTACAATAAACTTGAAGATCCTAAGCCTTTACAAGAGTATCAACAACTAGAGATCTAGAGTAATTTTTGCAACATAATAATACCTACAAAATTCACTATCAAAACCTCCATCTGAAGCACCCAATAAATTGGAGAATATATACATGAAACCATCAAATGGTAATTAGGAAACCATGAGCTAAAAACACCCAAAATGTGGTACCTAAATCCCTAGGTAAGAATCCAACACTCAAATCTCAAGATGAGTCCATAGGCTAAAAATAGCATATTCCTTCCACTTACCATAAGTCCATCATAATACACTCACCAAATTGGGCACTCCATCTTGTCTTTATTATCTCCATTCAAGGATGCTTTATGACACATCATAACATACATCATAGATTGTTCAACAACTGTAACTCCCTCTTACAACTCTTTTATGTTAGGAAAGGTGTCTCAACCTTGCTCCTAATGTTAAGATCACAAAAAATGAAAATTTTCAGGCTATAGAACAAAAAACTCATTTTTGGAATATAGAGGTTGTTTATGGCCAAAATAAATATTTTGGGTTGTTTGGATTTGGTTCTTGGATGCCCAAGATCTACACCTTTTCAAGCTCTACAATTTAAAAAAAAAAAGGCCCCAATCGACCTCTTAGATCAAAAGTTATGGCCTCTAAAAGTTGGGCCTCCCACATTGGAAATGTAAAAACATCTATGCCACATAAAAGAGATGTAAGAGGGAGTTACACTTGTTGACCAACTTATGATGTGTGTTATGGTGTGTCATAAGGATTCTTTGAATGGAGATAATTATGTTGATAACTGAGAGGGGGGGTGAATCAGTTATCCTAATTATTTCGTCTTTCTTAACTTTCTTAATAATCAATGCAACATTAATTCAATTAAGCAAACATAACCATGAAATGGAAATACACATGACACAATATTTTTGACATGGAAACCCTATTAAGGGAAAAAAAACCATGGGGTGATTAACCCAAGATTGTATTCTCTGTTAGAAGAATGGAAATACAAAATGGCACTTGCCAATTGGGGCTCACTGCCCGAACACACTGCTCACAAGAGGCACACTACCTACAAGAGACACATTGTCTACAAGAAAGGAAGATAACATAATGTTTCTACTGATGAGAAGCATCCACACATGCTGAGGTTCAGTTCTGGTTAAGCTCAGTAAACTGATCTGCTGCACTTCATTCCTACTCTCTCTTGATGCAGCTGTACTGTCACATTCCAGACCTCTTTTACTATCTTCAATCTACTCTTCTGCTTTTCTTCGCACTACATCATACACCACACCTATTCTCACATCTAAATCAATCCTATATATATATCCGCAAAAGTGATTTCATCACCTTTCTAGTCGGCATCCAGAACAGTTAATAATTTCCTCAAACTCTGATCTGTCGGTTGAATCCTTGCACACCAAGTAATGCGGATCAAGCATATACTTGTAGATGCCATCAATTACGTCGGCCAAACATAACTTATGCCTTAAGAACCTTTTCTATCATTAGTAACACATCCAGAATAATGCCTGATGTTCTGCTAGTCAGTTCTTCCTCTGTTCACAGTGTCACTTGGGAACCTGACACTCAAGCATCCATATTTCTTTATCCTGTCCACACCGGAGGCTCAAACCCTGAAATCTATTAGTAAAGATACTCCTCTTGACTTCCCCAGATCTGCACTTCACTGAGATACTTCTACTGAGAGATCCGGACCTGTCTGTCGGACCTTACTAACTGCTCTGTTCTTGCTTCCCGGACCTCAACACTTCTTCAATCTGACTTCTATTGAGGACCTATCATGTCTTGCGGATGTGTGGGATAACCTTTGTTGCCATCAATGACAACAATCATGAATCCATATAGTGTCTCTTGCCAACAATCTCCCCCTTTGGCATTGATGGCAACACTTAGTGAACAATAACTAAGTGTTTACACTATGCTCCCCCTTGGCTGATGCTCTATTTTTATATACATTTTTCGGAGCTCCCCCTTAGTTGGATTCCTCATTTTTCACTTCTCTTCACTCCCCCTTTGACATCAATGGCAAAGGGTGGGCTCTGCACACCAAAAAGATTTTTTAAAAATACTTCTATACTTAGCCGCATAAGTATTTATACATGCTATACTTTACATAAACTGAAGGATATCTGCAAAAGATGTCTTCAACTGGACAAATTCTATTGACCAATTCTGCTTCATTTTGTCCAAAATTGATATATGACTGCTCAACAGGAATGCAAACGCATCTGTCCTTTTTAGATCTGTTGGATCATTGGTCTGGGCTGTGATTTGAGCTTCTTTTATGGCTTCATGCATGGCCTCTAACTTAGGGACAATTATCCCTTTGAGCTCACTCATCCTACTGATTCTATTTTTCTTCTCTTTTTCAAGCTTCTTAATTTCATTCAAAACTGCAACCATTTGACATTCTTGATTTATTATGGATGTAGTAAGTGGATCAAAATTTTGAAAAAGTTTTATCAGTTTATCCCCCTGTTCTTCCATTTTCTTCTCAATCTCCACTGTTGTTTTAGACCAGGATATACAAAATTTGTATACATCACCTCCATCCTTAAGGGCATTTTCCAAACTTTTTATCCCAATACTCATAACTCTTCTGTCATTTGATATTAACCCTTGCAGCTCTGAGAATCGCTTATCCAAAAATTCTTTCCTGACCTTCTCCTCAGTTGATTTCTCTAGAGAATTAAAATGTTTGCTAACACTATTGACTAGAGTTTTGAGATTACCGGAGGAAGAGGCTGTGGGATCCTTTTGAAAAGATGGCATGATCTTTTCCAACACTCTGGATGCTACCTCTATAAGCTCACAGTCTTCCATGTGAGATTTCAGTAGTTTCTCCTTAGCCTTCGCATTTGCAAATGAAGCTATCTTCATTGTTTGTACCAGAGATAGAGAGCAAAATCTAATGGCCCTTTTAGTAATTCTGGTTCATCCATCTCATTAGTTTCTTTTGTCAAGAAGTCCTTGACAGATTCTGCAGTGTCTCTTGCCAGAGACAGATTCTTCTTCTCTTCTGCAGTGTCACTTATGTTCTTTTCAGGTTGATTTCCTTCTTTATTTTTCACCTCTTTTTCTTTTTCCTTTATTATTTCTTCTTCTTTAGATCTAGGGTCAATAGGGGAATCCAGAGGAGAAATGTTAGTCTGTTCATGGGCCACCTCTTCTGGAGTAGAGGATTCCAAGTCCTTAGCTATTTCTACACCGGTATTCATTGTCATTTTCTCAATAGACTCTTCTGTAACACTTGTGGTCGAGGGGTTAGTACCCAAGTCCTCTATAATTAGAATGTTGAATCTTTTGAATGCATTCTGGAGGATCTCTTCTGTCTCGTTTGCAACTTTGTCAGTCTCTCCGAGCATAAGTTGACTCATCCTTGCTTTGCTCCTGAACTCATACTTACAATCTTTGAATACCATATTCATTTTCTTGGGATCGATTGAAGGATATAGCTGGATTGCTATCTGTTCCCAGATTTCTAGGTCTTTGGCTTGGGCATTGTTCTTTCATATTTCTAGTTCCTTCTCCAAGCTTTTGGGGATTAGAGATATAATTTCAATAAATGCTCTGTTGTAGATATTTAGGTACCTGACTGTGGCATCTTGTAATATCTTCTGATCTGCTTCACCATAATCATCATAGTACTCAATCATTGGCTGAAGATTTCCGTCCACTGTGACTGATTTGATTATGTCATCAATGTGAAGAGTGGGTTTTTCAACATATTCCTCTGTCTTTTCTTCTTCCTCTTGTCTAGTAGAGGGTTCACCGGATGTTTTCTTCTTTTTCTTCACTTTCCTGATTTCTTCATCAGATTCAGTCTGCTCTTCATCCCGTTGACTAGCATAAGCCCTTGTGGCTTTTGTCTTTGTTCTTTTCTCTCCTTTGCCGGATAATTTTGCTTCCAGTTTTGATGGCCTTGAGCTTTTGGTAGTGGTAGGTGCAGATCTCTTTGATGATCTGGTCCAGGTGGAAGATTTTACCGAAACACTTTCCTCACTTTTCTTTTCTGCCTTTTTCTTCTCTTCCTCAGCCCTTTCCATCTTTTCCCTGTTGGCATCAAGTGCCTCCTTTGATATGCCAAAGCCTTTTGCAATATCTTCAACTTCTTTTCTTACCTTCCTTTTGATCTCTGGTTGTCTGAGTTCCATGTGAATCTTTACACTTAGCTCCTCAAAGGTTCCAAACCTTTCTGCCTTGGGATCTTTTGGCTGACTTAACATGTGTTCAATATGCAACTCAACAATTTTCTCATCAACTTCATACCCCATCGGCAGATCCATACTATTCTTGGTTCCACTACCTCCATAAGGCACTGATCAGTTTCTACAATGAAGCAAATAGTATCCTTATACTTTTTAACTAGAGCTTGGGGGATTCTCTCTCTTGCTTGCATCATACTCTAAAAGTTCTTGAAATAGCCCCAGAGTGTTGTATTTTGTGCCTTAACATCACCAAGTCCATGCAAATAATCCCTATTTGTATGGCAACCGGTCTGTCATTTTGCCATATCCAGCCACTAGATCCGGGTAGCTCATTCATATAATAGAAGAACAGACATAGTATCAAGCCACCGTATTTGAAGGAGTTCTTGTCTTTCTTTATCTTCTACAGATTTTCCAGAAGTAGGTTTAGAAGGAGCTCACATAGATCATAGTCAGCATTCTTTCTTAACATTTCATAGGTAGTATATATTGCAGTTCTAGGAACTGAGTTTTCCCTGCTAGAGTGATATATTTTGTATCCGATGATCATGGATGCAAACTTGATATTCGGATCAGTGATGTCCTCAATTGTCATTGCCCTCTTATCAAACTTTGATCCGGTAACCTCAGTCACCGTTTGATTTTTGACAGATTTTAGAATAGGTATCCCACCGGATGAGTGCAATCTAGTAACTGCCCTAATGGCATCTTTTGTGAGCTTGAATGGTCTATTCAACCATATGAAGTTATCATGTATTCTGCTTAATATGTACTGGACCCATTCGTCTTCTGCAAAATAGGGGAAGTGAATGCACTGTGCAAAATGCTTGTCCCGGATAGCTTTATACTGAGGTTTGAGCTTAAAAGAGTCATCTATCAGGTGTTTGTGATAGATATCAACCAGTTTGGATTCCCCAAATTCTTCAATGCTTGCATGAACATATGCCCTAACATCTTCTACATGTAAAACCCCATGCATAATACTTGAAAATGCACCTAGGGGATCAACTTCTAGGGATTTATAGGGATGCTTTCTAAATTTAGGGCGCGGCCTATCAGAGATTTTTAAAACATTTGGTGTGTCCATCTTAAAAGAATTTAGAAATGGATTTCAAAAGTGGAAAATACCTCTTAAGCTTTTAGGGTTCCCAGAATGAGCTGAAAAGATCGCCAATTGACTTGAATTCTGCGATTGATCCTTGTGAGAGATGAAGGAGACTTGTTTGTGAAGCTCTTTTCCTCTTCTACTTGAATGTGAATGTGCAAATGATGAGTGAATGAGCCCTTATACTTCTGTGCAAACCCTAATTCTTCATTGCAATAAATGCGTAACTTAAGTTGTCCGGTTGCTCTGTTTTCTTTACTCTGAAATATGTATCTTTCCGGATCACAGTGATATACTTAGAGTTGTCCTCAATGATTTCCTACAGGCTTTCTTACCTTCCTCAATCATTTGATTTATCCATAGATCAAGATGTCTCAATTTTAGAATCATACCGGACCAATCTTGTGAATAACCTATTTTTACCGGAAGACTGTTTTATCGGATCAATTCTGGAAAGATTAGACTCTTCAAATCTTTTGCAGATGTATCAAATATTCACCATACCTTATTTAGATGTTTCTCTAGGAACCCTTTGATCCACAGCTTCCTATGTGCCAATTTCAGGCACAAATTGACTGGCTAGGGGAATTGGCTTATCTTTTGTTGCTCCCCCTGAGCAAGAGCTCACCTTTTAGTTTCCGAAAGGAATATCAGCACCAGAGTTTGGTGCGGATCCATTTCCAACATTCTCTGTACTTTTCTTTACCCAAATCTTGTTCATCTCACTCTAAACTTCATCCGCATTCATTTTTCTTTTGCCTTTGTCTTGATTCTGATTATGATGCACCAGACCCCTTTTGTCCTGATTCTTGCTTCTACAGAATTTGGCAATATGACCAGATCTATTGCAATTATAACAAATAACATTTCTTTGCATATTTGATTGATATCCTCTTGATCTGCATTGACTAGCCATATGTCCCATTCTATTGCATCCAAAGCATCTACCATTGAATGAATTGTTTATTTGCATATCTCTACATTCATGAGATTTGTGACCATACCTTTTGCAGTTGAAACATTGTCCGAAGAAGGATGTAATAGTTTGATTCATTCTTCTTCTACACTGATTTGCTTTATGACCAAAATTATTGCAGTTGTGGCGGTATCCATTGAAGGATGGATATCTTTGAGCATTTGGTTGCCTTACCGGAGGTCTTCTAGGTCTGTTTCTTGGAGTGGAGTTCTTCTGACTAGATCCGAAGCTTTCCCCTTTTTCATATCTCAAACCACACTTGTCATCTACCCTCTTTTGACTTTCAAGAAGAACTTCAAGTTGAGTAGAACTTATCTTGAATTTCTCTTTATATTCATTTGCTGTTTGAAGATCCCTTTTAAGAGAGATAATTTGATCCTCAAGTTTTTCTTCATTATCTTTAGCATCTTCAAGTTTAGATTCAAGATGTCTGATAATTCTATCCATCTTGTGGCAATCTTCTGATTTCTCCTTGAGGGATTGTCTTAGATCATCTTCAGTTTTTCTTTTCTCTTCAACCTCTTGGGTAAACTTCATAACTCCTGATTCCATTTCATGTCTTACCATAATGATTTCTTTTGATAACTTTTCACATAACTTGGTTTTCTCCTTCAGATCTTCATTTGTATTATTGGCTTCACCTTGACTTGCCAATTGCTGAAGTAGCTCCTTTCTCTTTTTCATAGAGAGACTTAATTTGACTTTTAGTTCTTTCATGAAATCATCAACCTATTTGAGTCTTTCCTTTAATTCATTGACTTCAGAGTTTGACTGCTCAAGATCATCAAGGGCAGTCTTGAATTGCTCCCTTAACCCATATACATCCATTTGAATTTCCAGATCTTCCTCAAGCTGTTAGACTCTGTTAGGAGGAACTTGGCTCTGATACCAATTGTTAATAACTGAGAGGGGGGGTGAATCGGTTATCCTAATTATTTCTACTTTCTTAACTTTCTTAATAATCAATGCAACGTTAATTTAATTAAGCAAATATAACCATGAAATGGAAATACACATGACACAATATTTTTGACGTGGAAACCCTGTTAAGGGAAAAAAAACCACGGGGTGATTAACCCAAGATTGTATTCTCTGTTAGAAGAATGGAAATACAAAATGGCACTTGCCAATTGGGGCTCATTGCCCGAGCACATTGCCTACAAGAGACACACTGTCTACAAGAAAGGAAGATAACACAATGTTTGAACTGATGAGAAGCATCCGCACATGCTGAGGTTCAGTTTCGGTTAAGCTCAGTAAACTGATCTGCTGCACTTCATTCTTACTCTCTCTTGATGCAGCTGTACTATCACATTCCAGACCTCTTTTACTATCTTCAATCTGCTCTTCTGCTTTTCTTCGCACTACATCATACACCACACCTATTCTCACATCTAAATCAATCCTATATATATCCGTAAAAGTGATTTCATCACCTTTCTAGTCGGCATCCGAAACAGTTAATAATTTCCTCAAACTCTGATCTGTCGGCTGAATCCTTGCACACCAAGTAATGCGGATCAAGCATATACTTGTAGAAGTCATCAATTACGTTGGCCAAACATAACTTATGCCTTAAGAACCTTTTCTATCATTAGTAACACATCCGAAATAATGCCTGATGTTCTGCCAGTCATTTCTTCCTCTGTTCATAGTGTCACTTGGGAACTTGACACTCAAGCATCCATATTTCTTTATCCTTTCCACACCGGAGGCTCAAACCCTAGAATCTATCAGTAAAGATACTCCTCTTGACTTCCCCAGATCCGCACTTCATTAAGATACTTCTACTGAGAGATCTGGACTTGTCTGTTGGACCTTACTGACTGCTCTGTTCTTGCTTCCCGGACCTCAACACTTCTTCAATCTGACTTCCGGTGAGGACCTATCATGTCTTGCAGATGTGTGGGATAAGCTTTGTTTCCATCAATGACAACAATCATGAATCCATATAGTGTCTCTTGTCAACAAATTAAGCCAAAATGGAGTGTCCAATTTGGTGATTAGATTATGACGAACTTATGGTAGGTGGAAAGAATATGTTCTTTTTAGCCTATGGACTCATCTTGGGATTTGGGAGTTGGATTCTTAACTATGGATTTGGATGCCACATTTGAGTGGTTTTAGCTAATTCTTTTCTAATAATCATTTGATGCTTTCATGTATAGCTTCTCCTATTTATTGGGTGCTTGAAATGGAGGTTTTGATAGTGAGTTTTTTAGGTATTGTTAAGTTGCTAGAATTACTCCGTATCTCTAGTTGTTGATACTCCTATAAAGGCTTATACTCTACATGTGTATTGCAACCTTTGGTTACTAAATAATATATTGAGTTGCTTTGGAGAGTGGTTTTTCTCTTGAAAGGGTTTTCCCCACATAAATCAATGTGATATGATATTGATTTTGTGTTTATTTCCTTGTAAATGTATGATTAGTTTATTTATTTTTACATATCTCCTCTCCTAGATTACAACATGAAGTGTATTCCACACCTCTACTTCCTTTCAATCATAGCATAGATAAAATTAGTAAAAGTCTAGAACAAAGAAATAAAAAGAGAGACTTGACCTTAACTAGCACTAGCCCAAACCCATAATAAGAGAGGATAGCATAATAATAGTATGCAATAAAATTACAATAAAGAGATAGTAGAATCCCAACTAGGGAGAACCCAAAACATTCATGGATTTGATCACCTCCTATTCTTCTACCATGAAATTAATATAATATTTTGTTAATTCCAACTCAATCTCCCTTTCCTCCATCATCTTCCCTTTCTCCTAGGTTTTATTTCTTTTGCTACATCTTGTTTCCATAAAATTATCCTATTTAGCCTTGAACCCTTCCTTCAACATGTTCATACTCAACACACAATTCTTGACGGTGATCCTACTTAGCTAGGCAACTTTTTCCAAGTTCTCTTTGAGCAATTTTTCTTAGCCTTTATTTGCTTCATTCTTTCCTCGAGGATAGACACCTTATCCTTAAGCATACAATCCTTAGGCAAATGAGGATTATTCCCCATTTTATTCATCCATAATGATTATTTCCTCACATTTTCTCTGATTTCTTTGTTTTCCTTCAAAATACATTTCATTATACCCTTATGAAGATTTACATCATTCTCCAAAGAAAAACTTTATTTTGGACATTTTTGGCACAATCTCATCGACCCTTCTCCTATTGTTCGAGTATTCCCACTCAACCCTTTGCTTGTGGAATTTTTTAACAACATTCTCCTAAAAAACCCTTCATTTCCCTTTCTTATCCTTGCAATGAGCACTTGAGTCTTCAAAGGACGAGGGATACCGTTTAGAATTAGAAGAGCTACTTTGCAATTCATCTACATCAATAACATGGCTCTTTCCCTCTATCTTCTTAAGCTAAGAAGCTCAGGTTCCTCTTTTGATGCAAGAAGAGCCACCAATTGGATTTTTTCATGGTGGTTTATTTTGGGATATTTGGGGAGGGCCTCTTACCCTTCCTTGGGGGATTAGTTTCAATAGAGTCCATAATAAGAATAATCTTTGTGTGCTTCACTCTAGGGTTAGATTTAGGGCCCTAATTCAAGTTTTTGTTAGGAAAAGGGTGTGTTGTACAACTCGCATAAAAATGAAATATTTTAATTATGTAAAATAAATATTTATTTGTGGTGCATCTTAGGGGATGTGTTTATCAATATTAAATATTTATTTGGGTCCACTTGTAAATTTGTATGTAACATTGGGTTAGTTATTTTATGTGTGGGAGACATAGAATAATTAATTAATACTTGGAAATAAAGTGAAAACTTAGTAGCAACAATTAAATTAGGGGTCAATGGTTTTGTGTACTCATGGTTTTGAGACACATGGTTTTCCCAATACCAAAAGTTGTATTTGTGCGAGCTTGAGTCTATAAAAGAAAGAACATGGTTATTGGTTTGGGTTGGCTGGTTGAGTGGGTTGTCATTGTATTGAGTTTCTCTTGTGAGTACATATGTAAAGCATGGCATGGGATGTGTGGTTACATGCTTGGACACATGGAGGATACATTAGAGGAGGTTGATGTTTCAAACGTATTCATGAGACTTTGTAAGTGTATTGTAATGTTTTATTGTTGAATAATACAATGAGTGTGGATGCTTTTGGAGGATGGGCTTTTCCCTCTTAACGGTTTTCCCAGGATATATCTTGTGTTATCTTGTGGCTTGTCTTTTGTTCTTTGCATTATGGTTATTTTGTAAGCTTGTATGCATCATTATCTCTCATAAGGTTATGTAGGAATGGTTTGATCAACTTGGTAATTTTCTAACAAGTGGTATAGAGCTATATTCATGGTTGAGGGAGGTGTGAGCTCCCTAGTTTTGCATAACCCTTGTTTGAGTAGATTTGGTGCAAAGTTGAATCCATGGCAATGCAAGAAAGATTTGAGACATTTCAAGATATAAGGGTTTTGTGCAAGTTGTTATTTTGTAAATTTGGGATTTGTAAATTTGTTGTGTTTATTTCAGATCTAGGGTTTTAAATGATTTGGCAAAAATGGGTTTCTTGGGTGTGCTTCATATGGGTGTTTTATAGTGGAGGTTATAAAAATGAACTCATGGGATAAAACTAACCTCACCATTAGATCCGAGAGGCCTGAGACATGAAGATGACATAAAATTGTTAGAACACACAAAATCTACTAAGAGGGGGGGTGAAATAGTAGATCAATAATACTTAAAAAATTCTAATCTCTAGAAAGCAGACTGAAATAACTTTTAGTGCTTAAGAAAGAACAATAAGAGATCATACAGACATGAACACCAGATGTACATGGAAAACCCAAAGATGGGAAAAACCATGGTCATAAAATGTTGCTAGGATCTACTGTCCTAATCCAACCTCATGGAATAAACCATTGATTACAATGTTTTAAGGGCACCCACCCTAAGGAGTCACCGAACCCCTGATTTAAGAGCCCCAACTCTAAGGAGACTACAATCCCCTGAACTAAGCACCAACTCAGTCCACAAGAGGCGCTAACCTCTGAATCTTTAAAAATTCTAATATGTAGACATTTGGTTCTTCACAAACCTTAAATGCACCTATTCAATTCATACATAGTCTTCTCCTCTCACTCAACTCACCTAGACTCTCTATGTTCTCATTAACACACACTCATACAATACACACTCAAAGTGTCATTACACTCTCTATTCTGATTAACATAGTCACCTATCATGCACACGAACAAGAGCACAACAAAAATACAACTCAGCCCGCCTTATTTAACATTTTCATGAGAAGAAACTACCCACGTATTCTCAACTACCCATAATCTTTAGAACTGATTATTGGAAATCCAACACGTGTCCCATACAGTTTGAACCAAAACAACAACCGAAGATCATCTGTATCAATACAACTTAACTATAATTTGTTGAGGAAGAACTGAAAGAAAATATCTCAACAGATCTTCGAATTGATCTAACCATTAGCTCAACTAGACATATTGCACTTAGAGATTTGAATCTTGAAAAATTGTGCTTTGAAACTTCTCCTTTTTCAAAAATTGAAATTGTGAAGCTTCAGAGATTGGGCTTCCGATCTACCATCTTCCTCCATGAAAGCCTTAGAAGCTCACCTCCAATCTCGTTGTTTCCTTCCTTGGTAATTGTATAAGCACCGAGCTTCCTATCTTTCGTCTTCTTTATTGGACGTTGGGCTTCCTGTCTTTTGCCTTCTTTATCAGGCACCAAGCTTTTTGTCTTTTGCCTTCTTTATCAGGCGCTAGGCTTTCTGTCTTCCAACTTCCATTTTGGAATGGATCAAAGAACATCTCCGCTCTCTGATCTCTAATTTCCTTAGCTTTTTTAGATTTCGCTCATCAGGCATTCTTTCTTCCATCTTCCATCTTGGAATGAGTCAAGGAGAAACTCTGCTCTCTGTTCTTTGATCCCTTAGACTAAATTGAATTTTGCGTGTTAGTGATTCTTTCTTTTGTCTTCTATTCTGGAATGAATAAAAAAGCAACTCCGCTCTCCGATCTCTGACTCCTTAGACTAAATCGGATTTCGCTCGTCGGGCATTCTGTCTTCCGAATTCCATATTAGAATGGATCGAGGAACAAATCCAAACTTTGATCTTTGATTTCCTTAGACTAAATCAGAGCTTTGCGATTGATCCTTCCTTATCAGGCCTTTCTTCTTTCCTCGACAAGGATAAAGAGTAAGTCTGAAACTTTGAACTCCAATGATCTCCAGAAAAACAAGTAAACTGCCCTCTATCGCCTAGTTGGCGAATCGGTGAAAAGATGAACTCATGAACTAGTTTGCAAACTATAAGTTTTTCTAATAACTAAGCCTCTTTTCTTTAGCCTTTCATTTTCAATGCCTCCTTCATTGTTAGCAAATCAGTAAATTGTGAAACTGGTGAATCGACGAATTTTGAAACTAAACAAAACTTTTGCTGAGACTTAACACATTTTCTATCTTCCAAATCTTCATTGAAAGCACTTCCCCTTTCTCTTCTGTCAGTGAATCATCAAATCAGAGAACTGACGAGACTTGAAACTGGTGAACCAGTTAGCAAACAAAACATTTTTCTGACTGAACTTAGAAAATGTTTCTTCCTTTCTGCCTTAGATACTTCAATGACAATATTTTAACAAAAACATGGTATATTTTAGCCACTAGGGCTTAGAGAAAAAAATTGTCCCCTTTGCCCTATTCAACCATACAATTGTGAAATTTCTACAGAGTTGAAAATAAAAAATAAAAAATTATCCTACGCTGCAAAAAGTTTCTATAGTTTTTGGAAAATTTTATTGAATTTTTGTTTAATCTTCAAATCATGTTTAAAAACTATAGAGGAGATTATAATGTATATAGGCGAGGGTACGAGATTTGTAGACTACCGTACCCTGACCCTTACATAGACAACACACAGTGGGTAGGGGCTATCAACCCTGGTCAGCCTTGGCCCCCAGTTATAGGCCCTAACTAGGTAGGCTTAGCCGAGCCCCTGGCAGGTAGTTTAAACCAAAAATATCTAGATTCAAAAAACCTTTAAACTAAATATTAATGTCAATTTAGGTCTGTAAATAGGTAATGGAAAATTAAACAATTTGAAACCTTTTTCAAATCTGTCGCACATGCTAGAAATAACTAGCCTACGTCAGCACCACCTCGGCCAACCGTATGCCACCACTACCCTTGCACGGATGCAATGTCATGTTGATTGATAGGGCCATCATAGTCATTCAAGTTTCCTATCATTTAATTCTTATCAATCCAGGGTGGTTTCTGGAGCTATCTGCAGTAAGCTCATCCTTCTTGGGGATTTTCAAGGTTGTGATTGTGATCCTACTCTATGTAAATGTAAAGACAATGCTGAATTCCAAACTACTGATTAAAGCACTCATGCAGAATTAAAATGAATGAAAGCAACTATGCTACTGTAAAATGGAAATACACACTCATAATTAACTAATGAAAGAAACTAAAATTTATACTACTGTTGAATTATATCACGCATATAGAAATACATGAAAAGAAATAGAATTAAAGAACTACTAAACTGAAATCAAAGCTGGATCATTCAATCTATGCTTCAACAACCATGCTTAATTGAATTAAACAAGATTGTCATTTAACAAGATAAATACAACAAAGGATTTTTTTTGTAATTTTCTCATTTAAAGAATAACCTGCATGTGAATGATGATATAAGAACAACACAAAATCTGTTCTAGTGCAAAGAAATAAATACAATCATGAAAGATAAATATCGAGAGATCTCCTCCATTGGGTGGAGTGGGCCCAACTCCCCACCTAGAAGGATCCTCCTAAATTAACATAGAATCAAAAGAATTTCCCCTTTTATTACCATGTAGTGAAAACCCAAATGGGCATGTGACACAATGAAGAACAGAAATAAATGATGCTTGGAAAATAATGATTTTTGAATAGAAAATGGAACTAAATCTATCTATCTTTCTGGCTCATTTTTATACATTTGAGCCTTATTTTCAAACTGAACTAGACTGAACTATGGATTGCTAAAAAATTGGACTCTTCCTACGTTTTATTCCTAAACTAAGAGTCTCTTATTAAAAAATGGAAATGTCATCATATGTACCACGATTGGCGGTAGGAGACATGCAAGGCAAAGCCTAAATTAAAGGGAACTAAGCTTAAGTGGAGCTTCACTTATTCAACAGATTATACATTGAACTAAAGTTACAAGGCATGAAGAAAACTGAGGTGATAGCTGGGCAATTTAGAGTTACCTGATTTCTTGTGTGGCATATATTGGGACTGAGGTTAGCATGAAGCTTGCTAACTAACCATTGACTTAAGGGGAAGATGATCTTATTATGGCACTAGATGGTACTTTGGAGTTATCTGGAGCTAATAGTCTTCTTTTTGAAAGGTGGCTCTAGAGAGCTCTAGCAGCTCTAGAGGGATTCGGGCCACTTGGTTACCAAGTCCAATCAATTATCTTTGTCATAAAACCTGTGTATGAGGAAAAATTGATTAAATAAAAACTAATAAAACCAAAACCAATCACATAAAGCGAACCAATCTAAGTAAAAGCCAATATCATCAAATCACAGAAAAATGAAAGCTCTTACCAAAATCTGTATTGTTCCCTTTGGAGAAGTGTAGATTGCTTAATGAAGTTGCGAAACCATGGCTGCAACAAGCAAGTAGAGTGCTCAGTGTGCTCAAAGACCAATGTTAAGAGATCGTGAGGTTGCTCAATCGACGCGTTTGTATGCTCAAAGCGCTGTTAAGTATGCCTGAGAATAAGATCGAAGAGAGAGGCTCAATGAAGGAGATGAGGGGGGTTTATATAGGTTTCATCAGAGATCGATCAACGGTCCAAATATTTTAGAAGAATCAATGGAGGAGAATAGTTGAGGAACGTGCAACAAATAAAAAGAAGACAAGTGTCTTGCTTTCTTTTGCATGAGAGGAGTTATCAAGAATAGAAGAATGAGTTAAAGTAATTAACAAAATGTAATGATCAGTTAAGTGATTTAAAACAAGAAGAAGAGATTTGCATGAGAATGAGAAGATATTTTGCTTTATTAAATATTAGAAATATTTAATTGCATGAGCAAGAAAGCTTGAGTTTTTTTAGAGATAACTCAAATTTAGAAGAAAAAGCAATTTAAATAAATAATTGATTTATTTAAATTTAGAGAAGATATTATTGGAAGAAGTAACTAAATAATTAGAATTATTTAATTTAGAAGATTTGAAAGCAAATTAAATAAATAAATTTATTTAATTGTTGTGCATAATTTTGGAAGAATGATTTTGATTTAATTAAATAATCAGGAATTATTTAATTGTAGATAAGATAGAATTTGTTGAATTAATTAAATAATGGGATTTATTTAATTAATGGAGACTTGAGATTTGGAAAGAAGATAATGATTTAATTAAATAATATAAATTATTTAATGGAGACTTGAGATTTGAAAGAGGATAATGATTTAATTAAATAATATAAATTATTTAATGGAGACTTGAAATTTGAAAGAGGATAATGATTTAATTAAATAATATAAATTATTTAATTAATGGAAGAATAAGGTTGATTTTACTGAAATTAATTAAATAAACGGGATTTATTTAATTAATGTTGAATTTTGAAGTTTTGGAAAAATTTGATGAAATTAATTAAATAATTAGATTATTTAATTAATGTTGAAATGCAGGTGATTCTATAGATCAGATGAAATGCAAGTGATTCGAAGACATGGTCATTTTAGGGTGTCTACATTTTGTCCCTCTTTGATGCAATGTAGTTTACAACGTTGCTTTAAAGAAATCGATAGTTGAAGACATGATACAATTTTTTGATGCCCCAGTGTAGGTAGTTGCCCCAGCGTAGCTAGCGTAGGGTGCCCCCTTGAGAGGAAAGACAGGGAAGTGACAGAAGAACTGTGTTGAAGCTCGACTAGAAGATTTGTTGGAGATAGGCGAGGTTGAATAGAAGAAAGTGGAGATAGAAAAGAACATGAGAGAAAGACTGCTGATTGATCATTGCTGGAAAACTATATAAGGCCATGGGTAAATGGATGGGTAAATGAATGAGCTTGTTGCAATGGTTTCACAACTTCATTGAGCAATCTACACTTCTCCAAAGGAAACAATACGGATTTTGGTAAGAGCTTTCATTTTTCTATGATTTGATGATATTGGCTTTTACTTAGATTGGTTCGCTTTATGTGATTGGTTTTAGTTTTATTAGTTTTTATTTAATCAATTTTTCCTCATACACATTTTGGCGTGCTAGAATGTGTATGAGAAAAAAATGATTAAATAAAAATTAATAAAACCAAAACCAATCACATAAAACGAACCAATCTAAGTAAAAGCCAATATCATCAAATCACAGAAAAATGAAAGCTCTTACCAAAATCTGTATTGTTCCCTTTGGAGAAGTGTAGATTGCTCAATGAAGTTGCGAAACCATGGCTGCAACAAGCAAGTAGTGTGCTCAAGAGATCAATGTTAAGAGATCGTGAGGTTGCTCAATCGATGCGTTTGTATGCTCAAAGCGCTGTCAAGTATGCCCGAAAATAAGATCGAAGAGAGAGACTCAATGAAGGAGATGAGGGGGGTTTATATAGGTTTCAACAAAGATTGATCAACGGTCCAGATAATTCAGAAGAATCAATGGAGGAGAACAGTTGAGGAATGTGCAACGAATAAGAAGAAGACAAGTGTTTTGCTTTCTTTCCTATGAGAGGAGTTATCAAGAATAGAAGAATGAGTTAAAGCAATTAATAGAATGTAATGATCAGTTTAGTGATTTAAAACAAGAAGAAGAGATTTGCATGAGAATAAGAAGATATTTTACTTTATTAAATATTAGAAATATTTAATTTTTATGAGCAAGAAAGCTTGAGTTTTTTTTAGAGATAACTCAAATTTAGAAGAAAAAGCAATTTAAATAAATAATTGATTTATTTAAATTTAGAGAAGATATTATTGGAAGAAGTAACTAAATAATTAAAATTATTTAATTTAGAAGATTTGAAAGCAAATTAAATAAATAAATTTATTTAATTGTTGTGCATGATTTTGGAAGAATGATTTTGATTTAATTAAATAATTAAGAATTATTTAATTGTAGATAAGATAGAATTTGTTGAATTAATTAAATAATGGGATTTATTTCATTAATGGAGACTTGAAATTTGGAAAGAAGATAATGATTTAATTAAATAATATAAATTATTTAATGGAGGCTTGAGATTTGAAAGAGGATAATGATTTAATTAAATAATATAAATTATTTAATTAATGGAAGAATAAGGTTGATTTTGCTGAAATTAATTAAATAAAGGAGATTTATTTAATTAATGTTGAATTTTGAAGTTTTGGAAGAATTTGATGAAATTAATTAAATAATTAGATTATTTAATTAATGTTGAAATGCATGTGATGCTATAGATTAGACGAAATGCAAGTGATTCGAAGACATGGTCATTTTAGGGTGTCTACAAAACCATTAGAATACATGCATATAAAATATAAGTCATAAAAATAACCATAAGATTCCACCTTTAGAAAATAAATACCAAAACACAATATTCATCTATTTTATAAAATAGTTATAGCTATTAAAAGAGTATTTAAAGATGCCAATCCATGGAAATACTAGGTATTGTAATGTCTGATACGGAATTTAAACATATATTTATCAAAACTCAATTTATCATTTCCCGCCAACTAAAACTGCACCATGTCCTCATGGTGAAAGCTGCACCACATCTTCCTCTTCTAGGTTCTTTCCCTCTAGAATCCTACTGTAGTTGTAATATTCTTCCCATTTGTATAAGACATAATGCCTCCCTTGTGTTGTGAATCCATATTTTTTAGTAATTTTGGCATACCATTTACCCATTTTTATTTGTGGCATATGTCCTTTTGCAATAAAAAGTGAGGCAGGTGTGAGAAGTAGGGGAGGCCAAAGCCTCATTCCTATCCAATCATGTTGGTGCTCTTGAATGAACATGATGAGGTGACAAGCTCTGCTATCCACCGTAGATTTATTGGGAAAATATGCTCTCACCGCCATAAACATTGCGGCAGATCCTCCCATCTTCCAAGACAAGCCCTGACAGCTACAAATGGAAGGTAACCTTCATGATCTTGCATAGTAGCAATGCTTGACTTCAAATTTTCAATGTATTGTTCCTTAATGCCTTGCCTATATGCTTGTGCCTTAAAGCATTTAGTGAACTAGGTTGATTTGGGGAATTCATGGTGTATTGAAAGGCCATTATTGGTAGCAACATTATTGTATTCATTCATCTGATTTTCCCATTTAGTGAGGTGTCATAAGAGTGACACAAAACCCCTTAGTTGAAGCTCCCCAACATATAAGTTTAACATTGAAGTATTGCTATGTCCCACCAAGTATCCATGTTGGAAAAACTCACATAACATATCTTGCTATTCTTTGGGGTTTTGAACATAATTCTCCATAAATTCTTTATCATTTTCAAAATAAATAGGCAAATTACAACTAATTCTTAAGATTTTCTATCTCAAAAACTTTTCCCTTAGAAACAAGACATACACACTTGCTAGTTGGCATTGAGCTAGGAGGGCTTTCCCTATTTCACATGCCTAAATAACATGCTCCTTTGTAGTATCCTTTTCTCCTTGTAGGGTCTCCAAGTCTCTCTGGAGCCTGACATTTTTCTCTCGGAGCTTGGCATTTTAGCCAGATTGTGGTATTTAACATAGATGTAGACTGGGACCACTACTGACCAAGGGTGGATATTTGGGCATCTTTGCTTGCCATATTGGCCCTTTCTTGTTCAATATTTTGCCAAAGTATAGAGACCACCCTATTTTGTTCTTCTTTGTCCTGAGCAGCCTTCTGTCGGGTCTCTTCTACTTTTGCAACCCTTGCTACAAGCATTTGCTTTAATTCCTCTATTTTCCTTCTGCATTCCATGAGATCACTCTCCTCCTTTGAAAGGGCTACAAGTATATTTGAAATCTTTTGTTGTTTGTGGGGATGGGAATCAATGCCTTTTTCCACCAATGATTCATGCCTTGTTATTGTCCTTTCTTTTCCTTTCTTATTTTGCTTTGCATGATTAATGAGCCTTTCATAATGAAATGGGATACTTCTCATCGTCAACACTTTCTCTTGCTTTGAGTGATTACATATAGGTTGCTCTATTTCCGTATCTTGTGCATTTTGGTTATCTCATGATCCATAAAGGGATAACAGAGGAGGAACCTCAGCATAGATACCTTTTCCTCATGGGTGAGGTTGATCTTCATTTGTGTCCTTATCCACTTCTATCATCCCAACTATTTCATCATAGTCGAGATAGTCATCTTCAAGCTCTATTATATTGTGTTCCACCATATTATGATCGCTATGCTTAGGAAAAGGATCAATGAAGATTTGTAAGTTTTGATTTGGAGGCGCTACTGACTTATTTCCACTGTCATTCACACCAGTAACCTGTATCATGTTAGAAGCGATGATGTCTTGAATTTCATGTTTCAAACGCATACATCTTTCGGTATCATGTCCCGGTGAGTGGTGATAGTGACAATAAGCATTAACATTAAATGAAGGTCCTTGTGGCTTACTACTGTCGAAAGGATGAGTAGGAGGAAGCTTCAAAAGATTTTTTTTCACTGCTTGAGTCATTATCGAACGGAGAGAATTTGATAATGGAGTAAATTGTCTCTGTTCCTGTCTGAATTGAAATGGTGTCTGAGGAGGCTTTGTAATAGTGCACACTTGTGAGTGAAAGTTGTTCAAATTTTTCCCATTGATCTTGATGAAATTCCTGTTATTCTTCTTGAATGAATTTTGAGATGAGCCAGATGTGGATTGACCAACAAAAGCTGATGAGGTATGATTCTCATATTGACTAGCCGAAAGTTGGTAATCTCAGAGAGCTGTGCATAGATGTTGAAAAGAATTGTACTTCATCAACAATATCTTGTCACATATGTTTGGTTGTAGATTCGTAATGAATACTTTTTGAAGATCCTCATCTTTAATCAGATATTGTGTTTGTGCAATGAGAGCTTGGTATCGACTGATGAATTCTATTAATTTTCTTTTGGACCTTGTTTACAATGAACCAAATCAATCAATGAGACCGTAGGTCCAATGTTTGCTTGGAAATGTTGTAAGAACTGATCAACTAGTTGTGAGAAGGATTGTATTGAATTAGGAGTTAAAGAAAAAAATCATTCCAAAGCAGTATCTTTGAGAGATTGAGGAAAGAGTTTTGCTAACAAATCCTCATTGAAGAAGAAATCACTACACATCACTGTGAATGTCGCCACATGAGTATTAGGATCACCTTTACCACTGTACTTTTCAAAGTGAGGAGTCTCAAATTTGTCAGGCATTTGAGCTCTTAGAATTAAATAAGATAAAGGATTGCAAGCACGATATGTTGGTAAAGTAGGTTGAGAGGAAGCATTAGTCAAATTTGTCACTTTTTGCTACAATGAAGACATACTCTACAAAAGATGGTTTAGGAGAGCATCATTGGATGAAGTGGTTTACACATTTGAGACAAGAGTATTTGATGCTGCAGTTGTGAAATTGAAAGGTGGTCGGTAATAAGTGGAGGTGATGGGTGGTTGAGAATAAGTAGGCATGGGTATAGAGACATGAGGTGCTAAGTTTTGATAATTGAATGCAATAACTTTGTAATTATTTCTAATAGATGTTCCCATGGTAGTGGTGGCATTACTACAGACTTGTGGATTAGTGGTGAGAATTGATGATGTAAAAGTGGATATTCCAGTAGTCGGTATGGGTGTCGATACTTGTGAGTTTATATACTTTGGTAGTGACACATTTTCAATGTTATTCATGCGGCTAGCTGCATGCATAATGTTATGATCCACTATGTGGGCTAATCCACGGAGCATGTCAACACCTTCTTGCCTTTCTTGTAACAATCCTCTTATACCTTCAACAATAGGTACCACTTCTTGAGCTAGATGTGCATGTCCTACAATTTGTTGAAATTTAGCTAGTTGTTTGTCCAATTTCTTGAGATTTTTGTCAAGCACATGTATGTCTATGTTACCCATATCTTTGAAAGGAGAAATTATTTGTTCTTCTGAGTTGTCATTTATGATATCATGCAAAGGTGTTGACTCACCTTTCGTAAAGTAGTTGTGTAATGGATTTTTCGATGTTTGCACATCGTTGCTATCAATAGTATTAGAACCCATTAGTCTACAACTTATCCTTACAAAGATGTTTCTAGTAGGGCAGCGGGTTATACAACTCATGAAAAGTCCTATAACACTCAATGCACTAACCAATAGTATGATCAATAAGATTAAGGTAGTTATGTTTGTTGAAATACACAATGTGTAAAATTTACAAACATTGAAAATTTGAAAGCAAGGATGTCAAATGATGCAACACTACAATTCAAAATCAGATTTGAATGAATGTTTATGATAGTAGCAAAATCTGAAATAAGATTTTGACTACAAACCCTAGCTTTGCGAATAACTAGGTTATAGGAAAAGATGCAAATTTTCAAAAAAACCCTAGCAAATGAGATCTTCAAATGCAAGATGTGATATCATGAAAAGATTAATTTCTGTAATATGACTCAAATCTGATGTATAAACCATATTTTCAAATGTTTCCAATGATATGCAATGAAAATAATGCAAAACTATGCCTTTATGCAAGCCTAGAATGCTTTTTTTTTTTACTTTTTTCAAAATGTATGCAAGATTTTTCAATGAAGAATGATAATTATGATGCGAATTAATGCAAGATTTGATTTCAACACTCAGAAAGATGCAAATGCTTGATGCTACGGGTTCACCAAAATGTTAAGTAGGAAAAAGGGGTTGAATGCAAGCATGTAAGTACACTAGATCAAACCCTCTTTCACTATAACATTCAAGGACAAAACTAAGCTCAGTCACTACAAGATGAAAGAGGACTCAACTACTGATTTTGTGCTCTTGTTTGCTATGGAAAGATGTGATTCAACCAAGCCTTTTATCAAACGCTAAGTTAAATATAAGCAAAACCCCAGTTATGAGATAATCAGCTTGTAACAGATGAACAACAATAGAAACTTAGGATTTAATGTACCAGGATGATCAGTGAGATGTCATAACCTATGTCATGAAAGCTGAAATGTTGAAGGACTTCGGAGTGGGTGCCCAAGTCTTGGAAGTCTAAATCTCTCAAAACTTAGAACTGGATAAATATCGTAAAGAGTGCCCAGATGCCAGTTCCAGTGTCTATTTCAACAGGAGGGTGCCAGTGCAAGTGCCCAAGTCTTCTGCAGAGGAATTTCCACAAATTATTTTCAGATCTCAAAACCCTTTCTCTTGAACAACCTCCCTGTACCTTCACTTCTTCAGTCCTCACACCTGTAACCTGCACACAAGAAGAAAAGGGGTTTTGGGGTTGTGGTGTTTAGGGATTTGCCTCAGTCAAATCCTAGGGTAGCATTCAAGCTTCCCAACACCGTTGTTAGAGAGAAAGCATGTCCTTGCATGACTTGAAGGCTAAATATAATCCAAATGATGAAATGATTCAAATAACAATGATGTCACCTTGGAGGTGAAGTCCTTAGGAGAATGAAGATCCTTCAACTCATAAGGAGATGGATGATGATTCCAAATCTGCAATAAACACATATTACATACACAACTCTGCAATAATAACACAATGAATGCCTTGAATGCTCTTTGCTCCAATATAATAAGTTTGCTATCATCAACTTGTACTAAAATGAATTTAAACACTCACTTATATATGATTTCCCATTAAACATTCACAAATTAATTGAAAGAGCCGACAAGGAGAGACCCATTTAAAGGCCCTATGCCAACATGAATTAAATTCCACCCTGACCAATCAGGGAAGACTTGGATGCAGGTACCCAAGTCCCAAGGAGCCTGTTTGGTCCAGGGTAAGGCATTAAATGGGCCCCTAGTTCCCATTTGTCATGGGTTTCAAGGGATTTCTCATTGGGATGAATATTTTTCTTGTAGACTGTTAACATGGGGACCTAGGAGCTAAACTAGGAGGTAAAAAAGTATGTGTCCAATTTTTACTCCATAACATCTATATATATATTCCAAAAAATCAGAAATATTCATTAAGAAATATTGCATTTAATTGATTTATTCATTGTGACTAAATAATGGACTAATGCAATTTAAAAATAAATGCAAGTATTTTTCACGCTCACACATATGAATACAAATAAAATGAAGGCAATGTAATTCAACTAATTAGTGTGTGCATAGGTTCCTTCAACACAAGTCACCATCAATCAGATAGATGTCCTCTGCCTCGATGATACTCTCTCCATTGAGAGAGTGAGAGGGTGTTCTTGTCGCACACACAAGTCGAAATTAGTTGACAGTCATTAAAATAATAATTTTTAAACTCATAATTAATTATTGAAAATAAGGGTTGTGACAAAGGCTCGATATAAAATTGGTTTAATCCACCTAGGGGTGGGACACCTTCATTTGACCATCTTCCTATCAATCTTGTTTTGAAGCTTATCGTTGATTTCCAAATCTAAGATATTCCACTTAGCAACTATTTTTAATTCCTTCTCTTGTATCCTTTCCTTATTTTTATTCTTAATTTCCAAGAAGTTCTCATAAATAGACTCCACAATTCTCAAAGAAACCCTATCCACATTTTTCCTTTTATTCTGAAGGATTCAAAAATTCCTTTCCCACCATAGGCCCCAAAAGACATGAGAGAGTGTTAGATTCCACAATTTCTTAAGACTGTCACTAAGTAAAGGAGGCTCCCATTGGGTAATGAGGTTTAGAATAGAATCTAACCAACACACCTCAAATTTAGATAGAATGAGACCTAGGATATTTGAGGCAAAAGAGCAGTCTAAAGGAAGATGGGAAATAGTCTTAGCATCTTTCTTACATAAAGCACATCTATTAGGTATCATCAAACCTCTTTTAGTCAAACTGTTAATAGTAAGGATTTTGTTTTGAACTATTTTCTAAAAAGAATAGATCTTTGGAATAAGGTCTTGTTCCATATTTTTTGTAAAGAAAAACCATTCGATTTGATGTTGAGATTGATTCTATAACCTAATTTAATACTTATAATTATCATCCCTTGAATGGGCCCATATCATTTCATCATTTCTATCTCCTTGGCTAATGTGGAAGTGTTTTAAAAGATCATTCAATTTGGCAAATATATCCATAAAATCCTCATTGGAGGAGTTCAAGGAGATATTTTTCCAACATTTGCCTAATTCATTCTACTCTAAATAATCAACCACTTTTCTCCCATCACTCTTTTCAAATTAATACTATTTTTATCCCAAGGGTAGATCTATTTGATTAACTAAGTATCCTTCCAAAATAAGGCACGATCTCCCATGTACCTACATTCCATTTGCAACCTTTCCAAAGCAACTTTATACTATCTTTTTTGTTTATATAACCTAGTTTAGGTCTAGGAAACAACAAAAATGGGACAAAACCCAGAGTTCGAATAATGAACATATAACAAGGTATCAACCGTAACATACTATATTGAACTACCCAGTCTACCTTACTATAAAAAATATCCATAAACCAAAAACTTATAAACCACCCTACACTGCCAAGAGTTCAAGGAATAAAAACAAAAAACATTATTTTTGAGGTTGGGGCAATTTACATAGGCCCCGAAACCCCAGCACATACACAATTCTATTTTTTGCATACCATTTTTTCTTCAGCTCAGGTATCTCTTCCCTTTTCCTTCTTCATCTTTAGAGTTGCAACATTCAAAAAATAAAGGGATAGCCTCCTCCAAGAGATCCACCTTCATCTTCTTCGCAATCGCCTCCACTGCAAGTTACAAACATATCTTCCTTTTCTTAATTGCATGAAGATACTCCATAACATAGTCGAAGTGAGACCCAGATTGGTAAACAACATCCCCCACATCATCATGCAGAAGGAATGAATAGGCCACAGTGGAAAGCATAGATGCACATGACAAGGACCGTGTAACATCAAAAGTATTCTAGCGGCCTCATGAATACCTAGGATTAAGTAGTATCTTGGCTATTATAGAGCATAAACTAAATCCTGACTAGCCATCCAACTCTTTCAACTATTCCCAAACCTTCATCATCCACCGCCTCAAATCTAGGTTCATAATTTCCATATCAACAATTTAAGCAATGAAATTAGTGATAACTTCCTCACTAGACACTTGTTTCTTCTGATGCCTCAGTGTCGACTCTACCTACTTCCCCTTACCGCCCCCACTATTAGCCATAATTTATCCCAAATGATGCTTGCCAGCTACAGAAGCCATTATCGTCAGCACCCACCAAAACGCTGCACCGAGAAGAATGACACACAAAAAGTCGTTCAAGCCTAATATCAACCAAATATATTTCCTTCACACAAAGAAACTCTTTATTGATTTCTCACGTGTTACTAGTTAACACCAACTGTCACCCTCTCATCACACTCTCAACTTTGTACTATCTTATAGATGATTCCAAAAGTGAGATACATTCAGGAAAGACATAATAGAAAGCAAACTCTTAGATTCTGGTGAATCTATATATTTATCTTTAATATATCTATCCATTGATTTGTCTCCATCAAAAATCTCCACCTAAGCTTGGTAATAAGGGTTTTATTAATAGGTTTCATTTTTTGAATCCCTGAACCTCCCATACCTTTGGGAAGGAAAACCTTGTCCCAAGCAACCAAAGCTAATCTGGATTTTTCTTCAAACCAAACCAAAGGAATCTTTAAATTGAACCTACTCAATTTTGTCAACTATACCTTTCAACATCTTGAAATTGACATAAGGTACATAGAAAGACTTTCACGAGTAGTTTTAATAAGCTAAATTTTACTTGCCTGAGGATGCATCCTTCCCACCCAATGAGTTTCTTTTGAAATATATCAATAAGAGGATTCCAAATAATATAATTCATTCTACCCAAAAAAGAGGCATACCAAAATAAGTAACAAGGAAACTCTTTTATTTGGCAACCAAAAATTTGGAGATCTTTTGTTGTCTCAACAAAGGGGTGTTGATAAAAACTATAATGAACTTTTGTCTAAGTTAATTTTTTGCCCAAAAATATTAGCATAGGTATTTAATAATTTCTTTCACATCCTTGGCCTCCTTCACTAAAGCTTCCCCCTTTATGAGCATATCATCAACAAATTGTTAGTGAGAAATTAAAGCAAAATTAGATGTTGGTTTTATTCCTCTTAACCTTCTTTTTCTAATAGTAGAAAAAATTCTCCTAAATGCTTCATCATTATATTAAAGAGAAAAGGAGACAACAGACCTCCTTGTCTAATACTTATTTCAGTAGCAAAAAACCTTTAGGGGATCCATTAATCATCACATAAAACATCAGAGAAGATGTACACCTACTAATCAAGTTTCTACATTTGAGATTAAAACTAAATCTTTCTAGGACTTTGTCCATGAAGATCTAGGAAACTCTGTCATATGCTTTATTCATGTCCAATTTCAATAGCATCCCATTTTTTCCCTTCTCCAAAGAATGAATAATTGTTTTGGGTCCTAAAACCACAGGGCCAAAATCCTAGAGTATGTTCTCACCTTCAAGGTTAGGGGTTGCCATCAAGAAGGTAGAATAGGGTTTCACCCACAGATTGAGGATGGTTAAAAGCCAACTGACGACACTGGATAATCTCTCCTTAACTTTGGACTCATCTAGACCAAGAGGATGTTCCTAGAGGTATCCTTAACAACATTTTAAACCAATTAAGATGAAGCATGAATAAAAAACAATAGTTATACCCAATGTACACTTGACCCCTGTATTTGTCACTTAATCAAGACTAACTAGTTGCATACAAGACCTCTTATTAAGATGAAACTACATATTGCATATGCACCCATAGATGACAATATTATATCCCCCATAATTTGAATCCACTTAACATCTCATTAATAATGGCAAGATGTAGGAAAGCAAGAACATGATTACCTAATGATTTAAATTATTAAAGGTCACTTAGGATTATTTCCTATTAAAAATCTTAAAGGTCCATGGGAGGAATACATGAGCTAAGTAGTAAGGAATATGAATGCCTACTATTGATGGGAAAAGAAATGAGCTTGGGGCTTAGAGAGATTTGATACTAGTTATGTTAGGGAAGAAGGAGGAATTATGGATTGGGATTACTTCTTGTAGTATATACTTGGTTCAGTGAATGTTCAAAGGTTTGGTCCAATTAACATAAAGTTGACAAGAAGTGGGAAAAATGGAAGTGAGGGGAAAAGAAAGAAGGGATATACCATTATGCAAATGCTTAAAACCATAGTAGTTAAGAAGGGGAAAGATATAAGTCGAAGAAATATAATTTAATCTATCCAAATAGTTAGGTAAATAAAATCATGTACCCCAATGACATTTTACTATACATAGTTCGATAAATTGCTCAAGAATTATGTGACATGTATTTAAGAATTGTGATAATTATTAATTATATACCTACTTAATTATAGGTCCTAAGAGGGGTTTTGTGGTTTAGGGTTTTAGGTTTAGGTTTTAGGGTTTAGGTCCTAGGGTTAAGGGTTAAGGGTTTTAGTTTTTAGGTCTAAGTTTTTTGGAACCTAGGGTTTAGGGTTTTGATTTCTAAGTCTAGGTTTTGTGTGGTTTAGGGTTAAATTAGTTAAATTAGGTATAAATTTTGTGGTTTTCAATTTAGAATTTAAGGTTTCTCGTTTGCGTTGATGATTTTGTTTCCAAATACAATTTAAAAACTATAAATTAAACAAGCTAATTACAAACAAAATAAACAAACACTAAACTATAATTACAAATAAAAAATACAAGATATAAAGCCAAGAAAATGCAGAATTTAACCAACATGGAGGTTGCTGAGGTCACTTGTGTCGACGGGAGAAGGTAGCAACTAAAAATGGGCTAGTATCGACCCTCAAAAACACGTATGTGTAAGCCTCTGTCGATGTTCCTCTCTACCAAATTCACAGGAAGAAATGAAAATGACAGTTGTTTATTTAAAAAATTAAATACATTTAAGAAATGTGTACATGTTTCGTAGTGCGTACCCGAAGCATAACGCATACGCATTTTGATTTAGGCTCAGGTACCTGTAGCTAGGCGCGTACACATTTTTTCAATAATGCCTACGTGTTTCTTGCGAGATTTTTTTTTGGCCGAAACTTCCCCTCTTCATGGACCCAACTTCTTGCTTTTACCCACACATCATATGTCTTGTACACATGTATGTATGGATAAATTATATATGAGGATAGAATGCTAGATAATTTTTTTCATACAATAGTCAAATATTATTCCATTGAATGGTTTTATACATTGCCTCATGGATTTGTTCACTCATTTAGTGATTTGGATATATTTTTTTAAGAAATTCAAAATAAATATGGGTCGTATAGTTACAATTGCCCCCAAGGGTCAAATGAAGGAATACATGATTATGTGATGAGATTCTCTTCTACATGTTCAAAATTGATTACACCTTTGCATGATTCAAAGATTTAAACTATCTTTTATCAAAGGGCTTAACAAATCAATTCAAGATAATGTCTATCTCAATAGTTTTGTTTCATTTATGGATCTATGTTCTTTGATTTCATGCATGCTCAAATTCAAATCATAATATGTTCTCGATTTGAAATCCATAGTTCCATTTGCAGTCATATCTTGTAGTGCAAATGCATGTAACGACTATGTTCATGGCTTATAAATTCCTAACTTTCTCTACTTAACATGGGATCAATAGTCTAAAATTCCCTTCAAATATAGTGGATAGGATTGTGAACATATTTCTTGTCCCCAAGTACCAAATTATCCCCATTGAAGCCCTTTTATTTAGTTAAGTGTTCCTGTTGAAGATTGATGATAGGGAAAAAGAGGATCCAATCTAATGGTAGGGGTTTACCTACCTAAGATAAAGTGTCATCATTTTAATAAGTACATTTATGCCCAGTGCCAATACCTAGATCCATAGGTAAGCCTTAGCTAACACCCAAGGTATCTACAAATCTAACTGTTATGTTAGAAATTGTACTCTTGTATGGATTAACATAATTTCACATAGTTTAGCTCCTCTCCTTTTGTGTCCTCTTGCCCTTTTTGTTTCTAGCTTACCTAAACCCTGATTGACTTGTTACTTATTGAAGATATGTCATATTCTAAAGAAATAACTAACTAAACTTGAAAAAAAAGTTTGGATTTTGGATATTCTAGACCTCCTAAAAATAGACCTTAAGTGAAAATTAGGGTCTACAATAGGGCACCCGCGCCCTAGTCTAGCTCTATTTTTTCAGGTCCTGAATTTTGGGGTGGTTGTCAGATTGTTTCGTGCACCTTAGGATTCCGATTTCAAATTTTGGTTTTTCCATGATGTCGGTGTATTATTTTGAATATTTGAATTTCTAAGGTTAGGTATTTAAAGAGAATTGAAAATCATTTTATCACACACAATCTATATGCAATCTTACTATGCCAAAATTCTGTCGCTTTTGCTATTGAAGATCAACACTTTGTTGAAGCTCTTTGAAGTTAATGATACTTGCTATCATGGAGATATTCGTTGGAGATTAGGAATCAAGATCTTGAGTCTATCTTGCTCTTCCTAGGGTTTTGTCAAGCCCTTTATATGATCGAGAGAAGGGTTGAAGCCTCCAACTTGATCTTGGGAATCCTTCGCGAATACGGCTACTTCACCTTCTTGTTCTACAAGTCTTCATTGATATCATCTCCTTGAGGTGATGTTGTTGTTTCCTTGAGTGAAACGTTGTGTTGATCTCTCTTTGATGCTTGAGTCTAGGGTTTTACATTTTTGCATACACATATGATCTATGAGCACACACATCTACAAATATTTATCATTAGCTATTGTTGAGGTAGAAATACCAAAGATAGGGTTTGACTGAGGCAAACTCCTATATAGCCACAACCGTTTTTCTCCTCCTTTTGTATGTGCAGGTCATATTCGAAAAGATCTGGTGAAAAAGAGTAGAAGGAGAACAAGTATTGCAGATACAGTCGTCACAAAACTTTGAGTTTTGACATCATGAAATAATTGGGACACCGGGGCGGGTGCCTTAGTCTAACTGGGCATTTAATGGACTGGATTTAGAACCCTTTGTAGAAACTTTGACACCAGGTACAGGAGATTTCAGCTGTCAAAAACTTTTGGGACACTGGGGCAAGTGCCCTAGTCTAACTGGGCATTTAATGGACTGGATTTAGAACCCTTTGTAGAAACTTTGACACTAGGTACAGGAGATTTCAGCTGTCAAAAACTTTTGGGACACTGGGGTAAGCACCCTAGTCTAATAGGCCCTCAATTTCTTGGTACATACTCTCTGTGATCCCTGCTTTGCATTTCAATAATTTGTTTGTTAGTATTTGTGCCAGAAATTAGTCTATTATCACATACATTGCAATTAGAGTTTCATGCTAGTTGGTTGCTTGAAGCTTGTAAAAACCTAATTGAAACATCTATTTAGTTACAACAAGCATAAAAAGGTCATAGGAATCGGTAGCTTGATCCTTCATAGTGAGCAAGCTTGGTTTCTATTTCCTAATGTGATGTGAGTGAAAGAGGGGCTTGATTTGGTTTATGCAAACTATCATTTTCCCACTTTTTCAACATTACATTTTGGTGAGCCCGTGCTTTAAAGAATTTGCATCCTTTTTAACATCAGATCTGAAAAAGTTTGATGTCCTAAAAAACATTTAGATTGCAAACCCTCTTTTATGAAAAGTTTATGTATTGAATCTTGATTGATAACTTTGGCTTTTCATTAAAAGAGTTTGAAATTACAACGTTGTGACTTGCATAGTATATCTTGTTTCATTTTCACAAAGTTTATGCTATCTTGCTTTACATTTATGTCTTGGGTCAATTAGAACATGTTATAATGTCAAATTACTTTTTACAAGACTTTAATGTGTATGATGAACTATTTAGTTGTGATGACTTCAATATGTTAGATGAATCCCTTGAGGACTTTATCTCGATTAAATATTCCACTACGACTTCTAAACCATTGTTGTTTCAAAGAATAGTAAATGCAATCTATGTTCCTAAATCTCAAGAAGAACTTGTGAAGCTGAAAATAGTGGTCAACCTATGTTTAGATGTGGGTCAATCACAATCTAAACTGGTGCTCACTAGTAGAGGTCTTTTGTCTTCTTCTTGACCTCCCGATTACATCTATAACTATGCTAAACAAATAACACATTGAAGTCAACAAGAAAGATTACAACAACCTAGTCATACTATGGTTGTGTTGTGCCTTGCACACATGTCCCATTTTACCAAATGGAGACTCCCTCTTTTGCTTTGGCTTGAGGTCTCAACCTTTGATACTTATGATGATGAGAAGGTGAATTTGTGCTTAGAGGCATGATTTGGTCATTTGAGTATTTTGCATGTTTGGAGTGATTTGATGTCATTTGGAGGTGTCTTGAGTGGTCTTGTGCTTAAAAGATTTCCATTTATTGCCTTTTGCACTGAAATTGGGTGTTACTGCATTCTGCTCCAAAATCCTGTGTCACCGGATATTGCCCTTGAAATTGCTACTGCAAGATGTGTCATGTTGAAATTCTTAGTTTCCAAGTCTTAGAGTTACAAAATCATGTCAAAATTTCACAAGGTTTCACTAAGGGGTTCACATACTTTCATTCTGATACATGTTCCTGAAAACCCTGATTTGGCTAAGTCTAAAATCCTGGAAACCCTGAAAAATGGCTAAGTCTGAAATCTAGTGGAACTTCAAAAATCTAGAATTTGCATATCAAATTCTATGGATTTGGAACCTATCTCAAACATCCTGACAGTATATTTCAAAATATTTAAAGTATATGAAACATAAACTTAAATATATTTTGAAATATCCTATCATCCAGGGACTTTCAAAAACTGGCACTAAAAATGCCCCCTACTGCCAAAAGCACTAAAAACACCTCCACTTCCTGGTGCTAAAAACTTGATTCACTGACTTCGGCGCTAAAAACAGTCGCTATCGACTCTCGGCTCTAAAAACATTGCTCATGGACTTTTGCGCAAAAATCATCACCTACTGATCTTAGCACTAAATTCACCTCTGACCAACTTTTGGTCAGTAGCACCTAAAATCCGCACAAGTTGGTGGCACCCAAAAGTAGCGCAAAAGCCAATCACGCTGAAAACAAACCTCTTCGACTTTGCGCTAAAACAACCTTTGACCGACTTTTAGGTAGTGACTCCTGAAATCCACACAAGTCGGTGACCCATGAAATCCTTGCTAAAGGTGTTTAGTGCTAGAATTGCACGTCACTGAATTCAGTGTTAAAATCACTTCCAATTGACTTTTAGTCAGTGACCCCCAGAATCAACGTTTTTTGGTATTTTGGCCTAAAAATTGAGTTTTCCAAGGTTCAAATTGGATTTTCTTGATGGATTTGAATTGCACAATCATTTGTCACATCATGATGGACATTTTTAGCATGTTTGTGTGGATTTTGAGCACATTTAATGAAAATTAATTGCAATGCACCTAAAAAGTCAGTACCCCCCAAAATCCTACTTTTTGCAAAAAAAAAAAGGCTATTAAAACATGAAATAAAAGTCCTCAAATGGATTCAAATGACAACAAAACTTCCTAGATCTATATATTGGCCAAATGGGTACTTGAAAATGGTAAAAAACTTAGAAAATCATGTAAAAATCATTGGATTTGTGAAGATGGGCATAAGGAAGTGACATTGACAATGAGATGTCCTAAACTAATCTAAGGCTGCAAATGGACATATCTTGATCTAAATTGATGGAAAATGATTTTTTATGAAGAAATTGATGCTTTGCCTTGTGAATTGTAGGTCTTGGAGGACATAGGACCTTGTTGGAGCTATCTTGGAAGGTGAACACACAAAGATACCCTGCTGACCCAGAGATGCCGCATCAACATTCTATCAACCAAATTACTGCTACACATGCAAAATGAAGTCAATATGATGTCCAAGATGATGGAGATAAGCTACAGGAGTTTGAAGACATAAGAGATCATGCTTACATCTTGTTGTTCCTACAGATCTTGTTCAAATGTCCGAGACTTGTTCATAGTTGTCTACACTTGTTCCAGCCGTCCAAGTCATCAAATGTCCATCCAACAAGCATCTAGCTAGATGTGCCTTGATAAAAAATGTGCCATATACTTGTCTTGATCTAGTCAGCATTTGGAATCCCATGAATCCACATCAGCTCATATTTTCAAGTGTCATGTGACTCTATTTTGGCTTTATTAGGCCTTGAAAATTGACTTTTGATCATATACAACTAAATGGGTATCCATTATGTCCAGATTCAATTTATTTGCAAGCTATATTTTGTATTTTTCCTAAAGGACAAATGAAAATCTGAAAATGCAACAAACTGATGTATCTCATTAAATGCCATGTAATCTGGACCATTGGTGTTGAGTTAATCTCCACCATCCATTAAAAAACTCATTATGGTGCCTCTCCTATATAAAGGGCCATTGTTCCTCTCATTGTAAGACAATCTTGATGCTGAATTGTTGACACTCTGCCAAATTTTCTGGTTAATACAAAAGCAAGTTGCAGTATTTTTCTGAGAATTTGTTTCAATGTATTATCAATTTGGTTTCATGGTTCACATCTTGATCTTCATTAGTTAAATCATGCTTTGCAATGTTATTGATTTGATTAAAGGTATTTGATGAGCATTCTAGTCCATACTATTAGTTGCTTGATGATTGTAAGTAGTTGTACATAGTTAGCCTAGGTTATTCAATTGAGCTAAGTTCAATTGCATTACAATAGTTAAATCATGCCAGCACTTGGGTATTTTATTAATGTATGTAATCTAAAAATCTGGAGAATCCGTAGAAGATAGCACTATTTTTTATAGCACTGTAGCAAAGTCTTTAGCTTGGTAAAATAGAAAATTGGTTTAATTTCTGAATGTTTGTCTACCTACAACAATCTTTATATTGTGAATGTCACTTATGATCTCTCTAAACCCTACTTCCTTTTGTATTTTCTTATTAACTAGTTGTTAGAGTTAGGTTCCAACAGCATTTCATATCACCATATCAGCTGAAACGATATAAGGGTTTGCATGTATTGATGTCCTGACCTATCAAACCTATTCTATTGCATGTAAGACCCCTTATAGGCATAGCTAGAACATCCAACTGAGAAATTCCAAGAAAGCTAAGACCTAGCTATATTATCCTTGGAGTAGTCTTACCTAGGGTAAGATACTTTTCAAGAGAGGTGTGATACCAGCAATCACACCTGCATTGTTGTGTGCTAGAGCCACCATCAACAGGTTTCTCATACATATAATACATGAAATAACAAACAAAGTAAACAACAATCAAGCATTCTGATATCTTTACCAACTTCTCAACCTATGCTTCGTCAAGCACCTCGTTTAACACATAAAGTTGGTCAAGATTATGATCTTGTTGAGCAGCTTCGTGCTACTCTTGCTAAGATTTCTCTTTGGGAACTTATACAAACTTTGCCTTTGCCTACATACCATGGAATGCTCCAAGAATCTTTATAAAAGGTGATTGTACCACCTACTATCAAGCTGAATGTTGTGGTATCTCTTTAGATTGTATGCATGCGATAAAAATAGACATTTTGTTTCAACAACATGAGTTGCCTTCTATTGAAGTTTAAAATCAATATGATCCTTTAATTATCTTCATTACAATAAACAAGAAATTGATCAAGTGAGTTATAATTAATAATGCATCGGCTCCTAATGTTTGTGGTATTAATTTGTTACATAAGATTAAGATTGATACTTCTTTGATTAAACTGGATAGAATTAACATTCGTGGCTTTAATAATGTCAGAAGACAGTCTATAGGCACTATAAATTTACTTGTACAAGTTGGGCCTATGACTTTATCTACTTGATTCATGTTATGCCTAGTTCCTTATCATACAACATGATTCTTGGTAGACCTTGGATTCATGCATTGGGGGCAGTTCCATCTACCCTTCATCATCAATCAAGTTTATTTATAAAAAAAAACTTCATATTGTTGAAGCTGATCCTAAACCAAATAATTGTTTACATATTGAAATGCAAAAACAAGTTGTTCATCATAAGATTCTAAATAACTTGAAGGTTGATCCATCAACTCCTCTTGCCATAGCTAATGTTGTGCAAGATTCTCAACAATCAAATGCATTCTGTGGTGATAATTGGGGTTCATTAGATTTTACTCCTATCTCTATGGGAGAATACACGCTTAACAACCCTAATCTTGAAATTTCAAACATTGCATCGATTTCATCTAAGAACTCTATTTAGAAACCTAAAGTTTCTTTGGTAACAAACATAGATAACACTCTTACTTACACTATAGATTATGAGACCTATGAGGCTCCACCTTCTTCTAGAGAAATGGCCTCTCTTTATGGTCAGGGATTTTATATTCTCTATAAGAATTGCAACTATGTAGGTAATGGTTGTGGTATTAATCAACAAGGAATTCAAGTACCTATAGAAGCTGCTTCGTGATACTACTCGAGTAGCATTGGATATAATCCTTTCAAGGAAACCAAATCCCATAGTGTTGGTTTTACGATAGACAACTGAGAGGGGGGTGAATCAGTTGTCACAAAACTTTCTTTTCTTTGAACACTTAAATCCATTTGTGTTTCAACAGTATAATAATGATTCAATCATGGAAGCACAATACAATAAGAGCAAAAACACATTAACACATATGACACCAAGATTTTAACGTGGAAAACCTAGTTAAGGGAAAAACCACAGGGTGACTAACCTAAGATTGTATTCTTTGTTAAGAGAATAAGAAGAAAAAAATGGCACTTGCCAATTAGGGCTCATTGCCTGAGCACACTGCTCACAAGAGGCCCACTGCCTACAAGAGACACACTGTCTACAGAATGATAAAATAAATATTACATACTTGAACTAGAAATTAGCATCTTTACCATGCTTGAGACAATTCCATTTAAGCTCAACACTTCTTCTCTACTTTTCTCTCTTCTCCTTTCTACCACACTCTCATCTTCACCCCTGGATACTTTGAAATGACTTCACAAATCTTATTTATACAAGACATCGACTTTGGGATAATCATCCAAGTCGGCACAATACATACTTTATTTTATTACAAAGCAATTACACAAATACAACTTGACTTATTACAAAACTTCATGCGTATCACCACACTGTCAGCCACACATATCTGGGACTTCAATCTTCTTTGAGGAACATGCCATGCTTTGTAGAACATCTTCAAGATCATCCGCAAGATCTGTAAAACATCCGGTCGGCCATGATTAGGAAGAACACCATCACCTGAGAGTAAATCTTCAATTACGAGCTCAATCTTCAATGCAGACTGCCAACACGAACTGGACATAGTCTAGAGACTCCCACAAACTTGCCTGAATCACCAAGAGAATCCACACCACTTCTACTTACTAAAATCATTTGCATCTTCATCTGGAACCTCAAGAACACAGTCTGTCATTACTGTCACATTAGAATAAATGCTTGTGGACCTCCAGACCATGAACCAATTGAGTTGTCAATTCACATTAGCTTCCTAAACATTCCACCAAATCTGTAGAACAAGATATTTCATTTCTGGATCTCACCAGACCTATCTGTGTCACTCTGTCACCTTTGAACAGTTGCTAGAACCAATTTTACTCATATGGCCATAACTTCTTCAAATCTTCATGCGAACCTCTCAAATCTTTATTGGATCATCTTTAGACACATATCTACAAACCCTTTGATGTGCATTCTCTGATCTTCTTCTTAGTTGGGATCTTCACTTCATAGAGCTTCACTGTCTTCACTATTCTTCTCTATTTCTAATAGGACTAATTTTCTCAATATCCTCAGCACACAGCTCATCCAATCCTTGACATCAATGCAATAGGAGTATGTTGACATCAATGACAACATCGGTTAGGCCCATACTTGCAACAATCTCCCCCTTTGTCATTGATGGCAACATATGATGTGAAAAACTATTTTAACCATCAAGACAAGAACTTCTCCTCACTGACATAGCTCCTCCTATCAACAACAACCATTCACATGTCTTCTCTTTCTTTATTGCTCCCCCTTTGATCAACAACCACCTTTTGTTTTTCACATGTCTTCTCTCCTCCTTTGACATCAATGGTAAAGGGCACATACTTGCATCAATCTTTTGAATCATACAGACTACTCCCCCTGAGTAGCAGCTTCCTATCATCAATCCGAACCACAAGATATGACTGTGAGATCCACCAGACTGATGCACATCAGTGCACCTTAATTTAGAACCGGAGGGGTAATAACCCCTAACTTCTCCCTGAGATACTCAAAAGAGTCCTTAGGTACAAGTTTAGTAAAAATGTCTGTAATCTGATCCTTAGAGGGCACAAACTCCAATCTGACTTCATTCTTGTTCACCTGCTCTCTCAAAAAGTGAAACTTGATGGATATATGTTTTGTCTTTGAATGCAACACTGGATTTTTTGATATATTTATTATACTTGAGTTATCACAGAATATTGTGATAGGTTCCTCATACTCCACTCTAATGTCTCTTAGCATTTGCTTCATCCATAATACTTGAGTGTAACTACCTACTGCTGCAATATATTCTACTTCTGCAGTGGAGAGAGATATTGCCTCTTGTTTCTTGCTCACCCAAGAAACCAATCTTCTCCCCAAAAAGAATGCACCACCACTGGTACTCTTCTGGTCATCCACATCTCCTACTCAATCTGCATCTGTATATAAATAAAGAGAGAAATCATGATCTCTAGGATACCATAAACCATACTCTACTGTTCCTTTTAGATATCTGAGAATCCTCTTGATTACCATGACATGAGATTCTCTAGGATCAGCTTGGAATTTGGCAACAAGACCAACATCATTCATAATGTCAGGTCTAGTTTGAGTAAGATACAGTAGTCCTCCAATCATTGACTTGTACTTTTTCTGATCAGCCTTAGGAGAGTCATCATCTTTGCTCAGTTTACATCCAGTTGCCATAGGAGTATTCATTGGTTTTGAGTCTTCCATCCCAAATTTCTTCAACAATTCTTTCACATATTTGGTCTGTGAAATGGAGATTCCTTTCTTTGTTTGAGTGATTTGTAGACCTAGGAAGAAATTCATTTCCCCAAACATGGACATCCCAAATTCACTTTTCATTTGATTTGCAAAAGTCTTGCACATACTATCTCTTCCTCCAAAAATGATATCATCAACAAATACTTCAACAATCAAAATATTTTCATCATCAATCTTGAAGTACAAGTTACTGTCAGCAGTACCTTTGTTGAAACCAATCTTCAAAAGATGTTTATCCAAGCTTTCATACCAGGCTCTTGGGGTTTGTTTGAGTCCATATAGTGCTTTCTTCAACTTGCAGACCATATCACCATGATCAGACAATTGAAATCCGTTTGGTTGCTCAATCTATACTTCTTCTTCCAAGTCACCATTCAGTAAGGCAGACTTAACATCCATCTGATATACTTTGAAATCATTGAAGGCAGCAAAGACAAGAAATAATCTGACTACTTCAATTCTTGCCACCGGAGAAAAAGTTTCTTCAAAACCAACTCCTTCTACTTGAGAATAACCCTTGGAGACCAATCTGGCTTTGTTTCTGACTACTTCACCATCTTCATTTAGTTTATTCTGAAAGACCCATTTGATTCCAATCACATTTTTGTTTATAGGTCTGGGAACAAGATCCCAAGTGTGATTTTTTCTCAATCTGCATCAACTCTTCCTTCATTGCTTTAGTCCAGCTTTCATCATTGCATGCTTCACTTACTGTCTTTGGTTCAATCTTTGAGATCAGACAATACTTTTCTGAGTCTTGAGCAATCTTTCTTCTTGTTTGAACACCTTTGCTTTTATCACCTATGATCTGATCTTCAGAATGATTCAGTCTTACATATCTGGGTGTTTTGGGAATTTCTTGCACTTCTATTTCTTGGATAGGTTCATTCAAACTTATCTCTTCTTCCTGTATTTCAAGATTCTCCAGATCAATCTAGATCTAAATTTCAGAAGGGGCTTGAACCAAAACATCATTCTTATCATCTTCTTCATATTCATAAAACCTTGAGGGTTTTTCAATGCCTTCATCAACCTTCACATTTGTACTTTCTATAATCTTTCTCAATCTCTTGTTATAACACCGATATGCTTTGCTTTGAGTAGAATAACCCAAGAATATTCCTTCATCACTTCTAGCATCAAATTTTCCAAGGTCTTCATCTCTTTTAATGTAACATTTACTACCAAAGACTCTAAAATACTTTATAGTGGGAGTGATGCCAAACCAGAGTTCATAAGGGGTCTTACCAGTATTGCTTCTAATTTGTACTTGATTAAGAGTATAGACAACCGTGCTTACAACTTCTCTCTAGTAGATCTGAGGAATATTTTCTTCCATCATCATGGTCCTAGATGCTTCATGGATGGTCCGGTTCTCTCTCCACTACTCCATTCTGCTATGGAGTGCTTGGAGTAGACAACTGTCTTTTTATCCCATGTTTCTCAAAGAATTTTATGAACTCTCTAGATCTGAATTCTCCACCTCTATAAGACCTAAGACACTTTATGTTTAACCCAATTTCATTCTCTACCATTGCCTTGAATATTTTGAATTTCTCAAGAGCCTCAGATTTCTCTTTCAGGAAAGTCACCCACATCATCCGGGAATGGTCATCAATTAATAACATGAAATATCTATCACCTTGCAAACTCCTGATTCTTGCCGGTCCACATAGATTAGTATGTACTAAGTCCAACAGTCTGGTAGAAGATTGTTCCTTACTTTTGAATGTGACTATGCTCTACTTACCCAACTGGCATTCTTTGTACAAACTATTAGTAGGTTTCACCAATCTTGGAAGATCTCTTACAACTTGAGTGTTGCTTATCTTGATGATATTATCAAAATTCACATGACACATTCTCCTATGCCACAACCAACTCTGATCAATTTGAACAAATAAACAACTTTTGCCAGTACCAACCAAGTGAAAGATGTTAGCTTTTGTTTGAGTACCGGATGCAATCTCTGTTCCAAAACTTTCAAAGATCTTACATTTTCCATTTTTGAATCAGAGATCATAGCTTTTGTCCACCAATTGTCCAACATTGAGAAGATTGTGCTTTAGACCTTCAACATATAGTACATCACTGGTTTTTTTCTTTCCATCAAAAGAAATAGTTCCTCTGCCTCTGATTCTTCCAGCATAATTATCACCAAATTTTACAACTCCTCCTTCATATCTTCCTAGATGTATGAACTTATTTTTGTCACCAGTCATATGGTGGGAGCATCCATTGTCAATGACCCAATCATCCTTTTCTTCAACTTGGGCAGCCAGAGCTCTTTCTATCATTTTATGATTGATAGATTCAGAGGGCATTGGATCTTCTTCTTTGATGGCAATAAACACCCAGTCACTTCCAGATTTGTTTCTTGTCTCTAATTCATCATCTGTTACTCCTTCATCATCATCATCTTCATGAACATAGTAACATTTCTTTTGGAACTTGATCTGTTTGGATTTGCCCTTGAAAAACTTTTCAGACACCTTGAGGCAAAATGACTAATTTGTTGTAGTTGAAACATTTGAAGGTTAATTTTCCTTCATACTTACCAGATCCTCTTGGCAGTCTTTTTGCAATAAGGGCTTCAAGTTGAGCAGCTTCTGCCTCATCTTCTTCCAGATCATTTCTTGCTTTTTCATACCATGATAGTTTCTTTGAAGAGTTCTCTCCTGGATCATACCTTTGTTTACCTTTTACAGAGGCACTAGCTTTGAATGCAGATTCAGTCTTGGGAGGTGCATCTCCAAACTTAGCCAATTCAAATGCGGCTTATTTTCCAACCAATTGATCTCTTGTGATATTTGATAAGGATCTGAATTCTTCAATAGCAACAACCTTGTGTTTGTAAGCAGGAGGTAGGGATTTGAGAACTTTGGCAACCATCTCATCTTCATCCAAGGTTTCACCAGCACACCTAATGTCACAAACAAGCTCATTGACTTTTGGCATAAAAGTAGTGATATTATCATCTTCATTCATCTTCAGGTTTTCAAATTTTCCTTTCAAACTCTGTAGCTTGGCACATTTAACATATTTGTCTGCTTCATGCAGAAGTTCCAGCTTTGCCCAAATCTCATATGTAGTTTTTAAATCCATAAAATTTGTCAGCTCTGAATCAGATAAGGCACTTAGTAAGGCTTCTTTAGCTCGAAGATTATCTTCAGCATCTCTAATTTCATCTACATTTATCAGACCATTCTTTGGAGGAACATACTTGTTTGAAGTTATGGTCCAATATTGCATTCCCATACATTACAAGTGACATTCCATGTGGCTTTTCCAAAGAGTGTAATTAGTTCCATCAAACCTTGGAATATCCTTCTTGTATGAAGACATCTTGGATCTCCTCAAGCGATTAAGCTCTTTTTAGAGGAACTTAGCTCTGATACCAATTGTTGGTTTTACGATAGACAACTGAGAGGGGGGGGGGGTGAATTAGTTGTCACAAAACTTTCTTTTCTTTGAACACTTAAATCCTTTTGTGTTTCAACAATATAATAATGATTCAATCATGGAAGCACAATACAATAAGAGCAAAAACACATTAACACATATGACACCAAGATTTTAATGTGGAAAAACCAGTTAAGGGAAAAACCATAGGGTGACTAACTCAAGATTGTATTCTTTGTTAAAAGAATAAGAAGAACAAAATGACACTTTCCAATTAGGGCTCACTGCCCGAGTACACTGCTCACAAGAGGCCCACTGCCTACAAGAGACACACTGTCTACAGAATGATAAAATAAATATTACATACTTGAACTTGAAATTAGCATCTTCACCATGCTTGAGATAGTTCCATTTAAGCTCAACACTTCTTCTCTACTTTTTGCTCTTCTCCTTTCTACCACACTCTCATCTTCACCCCTGGATACTTTGAAATGACTTCACAAATCTTATTTATACAAGACATCGATCCAAGTCGGCACAATACATACTTTATTTTATTATAGAGCAATTACACAAATACAACTTGGCTTATTACAAAACTTCATGCATATCACCACATTGTCGGCCACACATATCTGGGACTTCAATCTTCTTTGAGGAACACACCATGCTTTGCAGAACATCTTCAAGATCATTCGCAAGATGTGTGAAACATCCAGTCAGCCATGATTAGGAAGAACACCATCACCTGAGAGTAAATCTTCAATTACGAGCTCAATCTTCAATGCAGACCGCCAACACAAATTGGACACAGTCTAGAGACTCCACAAACTTGCCTGAATCACCAAGAGCATCCACACCACTTCTACTTACTGAAATCATTCACATCTTCATCCGGAACCTCAAGAACACAGTCTGTCATTACTGTCACATTAGAATAAATGCTTGTAGACCTCCAGACCACGAACCAATTGAGTTGTCAATTCACATTAGCTTCTTAAATATTCCACCAAATCTACAGAACAAGATCTTTCATTTTCGGATCTCACTGGACCTATCTGTGTCACTCTGTCACCTTTGAATAGTTGCCAGAACCAGTTTTACTCATATGGCCATAACTTCTTCAAATCTTCATGCAGATCTCTCAAATATTTACTGGATCATCTTTAGACACATATCTACAAACCCTTTGATGCACATCCTCTGATCTTCTTCTTAGCTGGGATCTTCACTTCATAGAGCTTCACTGTCTTCATTGTTCTTCTCTATTTCTGATAGGACTAATTTTCTCAATATCCTCAGCACATAGCTCATCCAATCCTTGACATCAATGCAATAGGAGTATGTTGACATCAATGACAACACCGATTAGGCCCATACTTGCAACACGTAGATGTCCTAAGCTTAATGTGAACACAATATCAGCACTCAATCTAATATTTTCTGAGATGATATACATGAATTGTCCTCCAGGAGATATTCATGATGAAGCAATAATTGAATTCTTGGGAGCTTATGACAATGTTCCTCGTTATCATCACAAGTATGGATTGCCTTATTGTTTAAATGTTGATGCATACTTTAGAAAATCTACCAACTTGATAAACATTACTAATGAAGAGTCTGAAGAATCATCATAATCACCCAATCTCATAGACCCCAGTACTTTACTTAATGGAAAGACTAGAAGTTTTTATGGACAAAGATAATACTGAAAAAGTTATTCCTATAGGTGATTGTTTGAGTGCTGAATAAAAAGAAGATATGACCAAGCTTTTACATGAATTTTTTGAATTATTTTCTTGGAATTATTCAGATATGCCCGGTAGTGATCCTCAGATTGTAACACATAACATCGTATTACAACCTGATGCTAAGCTGTTTAAAAAAAGATCTGTAAGATGAATCCTAAGGTTGCATTGTTAGTTAAGACTGAGATATAAAAGCTTCTACAAGCTAGTTTTATTTGCCCTATAGATTACTCAGCTTGAATATCGAATATTGTGGTTTTTGTTAGACCTGATAATCGTATTTGGATGTGTACCAAATTTAGGGATTTAAATCTCTTCTTTGAAAGATGATTTCCCTCTTCCAAACATCGATATGATTGTGGATTCAATAGCTGGCCATGCATTACTTTCCTTCATGGATGGTTTTTTGGCATATAATCAAATCTTCATCAACCCTCAAAATCAATATAAGACAACTTTTATAACCTCGTAGGGAACATTTTGTTGGGTCATCATGCTATTTGGATTAAAGAATGCTAGAGCAACTTACCAACGGGCTATGACTCTTATCTTTCATGATTACATGCATAACATCTTAGAGGATTATGTCGATGACATTCTTGCGAAGTCTATTCGTCACCAGGATCACATCACAATCCTCTGTCAAATCTTTGAGTGAATAAATAAATACAACATGTGTTTGAATCCTTGTAAATGTGTCTTTGGCGTAGACATTGGAAAACTATTAGGATTTATAGTCTTGCATCGTGGTATTGAAGTAGACACAAATAAAATTGATGCGATTGTTAATATGCCAACACCTAATAACATATCTCAACTTCATAGTTTGCAAGGGAAGATACAAGCCATTCGTTGATTTGTCTCACAACTTGTGGATAGGACTCACCCTTTTACTCAACTCCTGAAGAAGGATTTGAAATTCTGATTGTCAGAAGGATTTTGAAGACTTAAAAAGTTATCTAGCTAATCCTCCTATTTTACAGCCTGCTACAACTGATAAAGCTTTTCTTCTTTACACCTCAGCATCTAATAATGCTTTCACAACTTTATTAGCACAACATGATACTAAAGGCAAAGAATGCATTGTATATTACATCAGTCAAACTTTGCTCGATTATGAAGTGCAATATACTATATCAAGAAGCAATACCTAGCTCTTGTGTTTGTAACACAAAAGCTTAGGCATTATCTCTCAAACGCTGAAGTTCATGTCATGGTGAAATTTGATCATTTGAAACATCTTTTCAAAGCTAAAATAGACCTTTTAGGTCGCCTCACTAAATGGGTTATGTTATTAACATAATTTGATCTCGAATTTATTTCTCAAAAAGTGATTAAAGGACAAGCATTAACCGACCATTTAGCTGAACCACCTTCACCCTTTTCTATACAAAATCAAGAGACATTTCCTGATGATCAACTTCTAAATATAAATACAGATGATAAATGGGAATTGTATTTCAATGGTTCACGATGTTGAATTGGCTTCGGTGCTGGTATCATACTAGTATCTCCTTCTGGTAAGTTGATTCCTATGTCCTACCGTCTGAACTTCTCATGTACAAACAACATTGGTGAGTACGAAGCCCTCATCACAGGAATTCATGCCTCTTTGGCTCTCAACATTAAAACATCACTATATATGGTGATTCACAATTAATTGTGTGACAAATAATTGGATCATATCAAGATAAACATGATAAGTTATCTCAATATCGTGATCTTGACTTATCTTTATTAAAATAGTTTACATTATTTTTAATTGATACTAGTCGAAGGAAAGATAATTGACATGCGGATGCAATGGCAAGTGCAGCTTCCATTATATCCCCCATTGATTCACCTAACGGATATCTCTTTATCAATCATAATCTTAAAACACCTACACTAGATGAGGCCACACCCTCAGATGCTAACCTTTGTTGTAACACAAATTTGGATGAATGGTTCTCCCATATATTCTATTATTTGCATGATGGTACCATTCCTAACTCAAAATCTAAGAATGCATGAGTTTTCTTATGCAAACTCATGACACGTTACATCATTCTATATAATGTCTTATACAAACAAAGCTATAATAGTGTTATTCTTTGATGTCTTAGTAATTTAGAGATGTCTAGGAACTTACAGGCCAAGTTTCACCTTGACTATTTTCTATTTGGGGCTTGGATCTAATTGGTAAAATATCTCCACCTTCTTCTCAAGGACATACTTTCATCATTACCACTACTGATTACTTCGCAAAGTGGGTTGAAGTTGTTCCATTGTGATCCACAACTGCTAAAGTAATTTGTCATTTTATACAGGATAACATCATCTCTCAATTTGGTATACTTTCCTTAGTTTCTGATAATGGTACACCATTTAAGAACAAACACGTGAAGAAATTCCTTGAAAAATATCATATCCAACATCGCTTCTCTATGCCTTACTATCCTCAATAGAATGACCAAGTAGAAGATTCAAATAAGGTTATTGGACAAATTCTACAAAAAACCATTAAAAAACATCAAAAAGACTGGCATACTCAACTCTCCTACGCGTTATGGGCTTATAGAACAAGTATTTGCACAACTACTGGAACTACACCATATAATCTTGTCTATGGCGCTGACACGATAATACCTTTAGAACTAGAAATTCCTTCATTACGAGCTTCCCTAAAGGACATTATTGACAATGACATGGAATAGGAGAAGAGACTACAAGAACATGAGATTCTCAGTGAACAATGTATCAATGCTCTTGAGCACCTTAAGGCCCATCATAAAAGTATCCAGCAATCATACAATGAGCATGTTATACATTGTTCATTCGACGTTGGAGATTTGGTATTATATGAGAATCAATGTAATGTGAATGCACCTCCTAGAGAAAAAGGAAATTTCAACCCTAATTGGCTTGGACCGTATGTTATTACTGAAGCCTTTGGATCAGGAGTGTATAAATTAGCTGATGAACAAGGTATGCCACTTAAAGAACCTATTAATGTCACACATCTCAAGTAATTCTATGCTTAAGATTGTATGTTATATGTTATTTCATAAAGCAAATTTGTTAGTTTAGCTTCAATTTCGACAAGGTAAATTATTTTGTCTTAATTCATTTAACATAAAATCTTTTTTAGTTAGTCATTGTTGTATCTTGTTTAAACATATTTTATTTAAGATCACCTTTGCATTAACTGAACCTAGCATAGTATTTTACTTATGTGTGAAATTCATTAATCATTGTGGGTTTTTACTACATATTCTGCAAAGAGTTGTTTAGTATATATCACATTAGCATAAATTACATTTCCACATAATCATTAACATTTATCACTAGTTTCATTTTCTATAAATCACATGTGATAAATCAATAACATTACAAGCATTAATAGAAAACATCATATATATAAGCATCAGTTTGAATATACATCATAGTCGACTATCCTGTACATCAAAATGGGATGTCGTAGCATATAAGATACATCACATAGATGAACCTCGGTCACTAGTTCCCTCAGGACCTGGTGGTGTGTGTGTGATGGAGGGCTACCCATGTGTGGCCACAGACCGCGAATGACTCCTAGAGACACTTTACGACCATAGACCCTTGAGCTCACCTCTCAGACCCATCACCTCACCCTACAATTTTGTATACATCTGGTGGTACTAGTCTCTCTTTCATTGGGCCTTGTCCCTATTAGTTCTCACCTGATGTAACTTAGGAAGTAAGACCTGAGTCATGACAGGATCTTTCTTAGATGAAGGTACTACTACAACTTGTTCTCGTAGCGCCTAGAGCTCAGCCTCCGCGCTCTCAGCTTTCTGGATTGTTTGATCTCTATTCTCTATAGCATGATCTAAAGTGGACTCCATAGCCACTCTATATCTCATAAATGGCATAAATATCTCTACATGCTGCCTTGTAGAGTGCTGTGGACAATACCCTGTCCACACTTGCTAGTCGGCCACATTAGTAGGAACTATCTCTACTATAATGCGACTCACAAAATCATGCCATGAATCAGTACCAACTACAAAAAGCAAGACAAAGTCGATATCAATACCTCACATATATATATATATATATATATATATATATATATATATATATATATATATATATAACATCATAGATAATCATCAAAACAATATATCAACATAACACTGTCTCACTTGGATCTCAATCTCGCCAAGATGGATCCTGAACCACTGCTGGTTTAATGAACTCTACAGTTGGGGGCATATGACTACTCATCTCCCCTTGTTCGAGATGGCTCGATATCATAACACCAGTAGAGGCTGGACCACAAGCTCTCGACTATGGCCTCGACTCTGTCTCCTCGTCATTGTCTACCTCCTAATGATCTCACCCTAGTCTCACTCTGAAGATGTATTGCATCAGGCTCTCCTCCTCCTCCTCCTCATCATCATCCTCATCCTCATCAAGATCATAGTATCCAAAAAAATCACTAACATCATCCTCAACTCTTGTGTCACTCTTATGACCTGCCCATGGTTGTGGGTCGCCTGTGGAGTGACCGGTAGGGAAGATAGGAGCAGGTCATGTTGTTTGCCACCAAGCCTAATATGCTTGGGTAACACCGATGTCGTTTGCATTAGATAGTGGCTCTGCATCCTCTATACCATCATTGGTCATGGGGTAACATTCACCCTGGCTGCACTGTGTGTTGAGTGTGCATAGCTCAGACACATCCTAGGAACATCCTATATGCATCTAAACTACAATGCTACTCTATCAAAATATAATCAGACAACTCTATGATCAAGGCGACCAACCATCAATTGATCCCTTTGAACCCTTGCTAGCTATTTGTGTTTCTCCATCCATGGTCTCTAGCTGTGATATGGTCTTTGATGGCACCTTCAAATTTTGCAAATCAAATGTCAGCTCAACATGCTGCTCAATGTACCCTGGAGCCCATCTTCACTGATTAGAATCTTGCAAATCAAATGTCATCTTGCAAATCTGTATGGTAGGAAGTTTTTTGGTACATATGGTAATGTGCCTATTTAGTTTTACGCTTCCAAGACAAGTTTTGATGGGCTATTTAATTCTTTTCTGATTGCGACCGAGCTAGATTTGGTGTTCCAAAAAGTTGCAAATCTCACAATATTGAAGGTGACCCATTTCTCATTTTGGTCCAAAACATCTCTAGTTCCAGTTTCATCAAAATTAGAGACCATACGATATAGCATTTAATGTATTTTGATTGCAGTGAACACATTCGGGAGGCTAGTTTACAAAGGAGGTCCCAAAAATCTTTCTAAGATGCGGATTTTGAGGAAATGGGTATGTTATAAATAATTAATAATAGCCCTATCCAATTTTTCATGGCCTCTGAATATCCATTGTGCCTGCAGTGAACATGCGTCGTTTGCCCAGGAGGAGGAATTAAATATTTTCTATTTTCCTAAGTTAAAAAAAATGCAATTTTAAAAGGTAATTATTGACATATTTGTTAATTTAAATGCAAATATTATAAATCAAGCATTATAACATTATGTTCTAATGTTTGGGGTAAAAATAAAGGCATTTTATTGGCTGCCATTTCTTCCTCTCTTCTGCTGTTGTGCGACAATGCGATATGGCTTCTTTTGGGCAGATTTTGGTCTAAAATCTATTTTGCTATGATGGATAGTGTGTTTCCTTCCCCTTGGAGGTCTCTCTGAAGCATCTTGAGCAGATTCAAAAATGTATTGTTGTGAAGTGGAATGCAAATGATGCTTGGACTTATCCACATGTGTTGGGAACACTTTCATCACTGTTCTGGCCATTTTCTGGGTACTTGCAACCATAAAAATGCCCCTGCATCAAGAAAAATGACCCAACAATAAAAAATGAATTGGAAGTTGTTGTAATTTGTTCTCTGTGATCCTAAGAGGTAGGGTGCAATCAAAGAGCTTGAGATGAGGCTACGTGGCCTCATATCGTAGCATCGCAGAGGGATGAGGAGCCCCCTAGTATGGTTTATGACAGTGCAAAATCAAAGGTTTAAAGTAAAAATTGATGCCCGACAATTGCAAATTAAGAAGTGGACAAGTCAAAAGGGGAAAACAAATTAAAAACATTTGGCTCCATACTTTATTTATTATTTTGTCTTCTCCTCTTTTATGTGTAATTTGTAATTTCCCCAGGCTCATTGGCAACAACTTGTAATGCAAGACTCACCTAACTGCTATGATGTAATAAATTTTAGGGCAACATGTTCTTGTGTCTATAAGAGGGCATGTTGTTCCGTTTTGTAGGTGGATTCTTCTGGGCTTTGGATACAAGGTGTCCACATTTTTGGGAAGTAGCTTTCTGTAGGAGAAGGTGACTGGATTTTGGGTTGCAGAGGCATATTTTGCTATGTAAATGAATAATTTATGAATGATAACTTTATTTCTAGGTTGAGTTATATGAGTAAGACATTATGTGTGGATTATTTATGACTATCTCCTTGGGTATTAGCATTTTTCTTTTGAACAAAGTTGCTAAGGGTTTCTGAGTTCTTCAATATACATTTGCTATGTTGCATGTTTGATTTTGTGCATCTATTCAAGGAGTAGATTAAATTTTCTTTAGATCAGACATGGAGGAAAATGTGTAATATTTATGGTCATAGATGATTCTCTTTCTTGGACAAATTACTGTAAAATAGTAATTTCATTGTTTTCAGTCCTCTGGTTATGAGTTTCTGCTGTCATAAGGAAACATTTACATTGTTGAGTCTAACTTTGTTGCCCAGATAAAGCACTGATCTGAAATCTGTCTGCCCAAAGGTCTAGGAAACCCAACAATTTAAAAGAAAATCATATAAACCATTTTATGTTTTATTTTGTTTTAGTTTAGGTGCTGCATGTTCTCTGAGATAAATAAGTGAGATAATCCAAGAATATTGTCAGTCTGGGGTTAATCTTACAAATCTTGGTGCATACATGAGAGCATTCTGCATGAGTTAGTCAAAGATAAATCTTTTGGTTGTGAATAAGGGAATACCCCCTAAGTGCAGCAGAGCTTGAAGTGAAGGGGAGATAAGTGTGGGAAAATCCCTCACCTTGTTTCTAAATCTCCCACTATGTTGGTTGAGTCTTCCTTTAAACTAGAGGATAAGAAGTGGCAAATCTTTAGAGTTTGATGTGTGCAGGTTTGGGAACCAACAGGATTAGTGACTCCGCTGGGGAGAATGCAGATGCTCATCTTTTGGGAGAGTCAAATGAGTTAAAAAGTTTTTACGGTCGGAAGTGGAAGGTGTTGTAGCATGTCTAAAGACTTTTGAAAGGTGCTTTGCTGGTGAAATGAATCCCAAATGAGGTGGCTTAGGTGAGATCTTTTGGCTTCTTGATGTTTTGTCCTCTTTGGAGAGGTGGCGACTCTATTGTAGAACCTATTTGAAGCTACAGTACATTCCCAGGTATTTCATCCTTCCATTCAAAATGATTAGATTAGAAAAACAATCTTTGTCATGTCCTCAGAAAAGGTTATTCTCTGTTGAAAGATACAAAGCCCCGAATTTCAATGGTATTGGTGGTTACCCAAATACTATCCCTAGTGAGATTAGAAAATGTGTGCTAGAGTATAGTGGAAATAATTTTGAGTCTATAGATAGGCATTTGCAATATTTTTATGATATAATAGGAGACTATGAGATTGAGGATAAAGATGTCATGAAACTTTTTTTCAGTCATTAAAGGATAATGCTAGGGATTGGATTTCATTCCTGCCTAAATGTTCCATTTCCTCATGGGTTGAGCTCAAAATTGCATTTCTTGAATAGTTTGGTGAAAGGACTAATGTGATTTCATTAGTTAATCAATTTATGAGCATTCAAAAAGAAAATGATGAGTTGGTTCCAACCTTCAACCTAAGATTTTCAAAACTGCTCAAACGTATTCCAGAATATATGATGCCAAATGATGCATTATGTTTAACACTCTATCTTAGTGCATTTGATGAGGAAATGAGTTATGTGCTGAGGGATAAGGATCCTGCTACACTTCATCAAGCTTATAAAATTGCAATGGATATTGAGAATAATCAGGAATATGGAATGCCAATAGGATACATGTCTGCAAGTGTTGGTTATTGCAAAGCATCTTATGCAGATGAGCTATGTAAAACAGAGAATCAGAATAGTTTTCAAAATGAATGTATTCCCACTATTCCAGTTTGTTCATCATTGCCTCATGTGAATCATAGAGAGTTTTAAATAACTTGTGAACAAAATGCAAGTACTGCTGATCCTAAGTTTTTTGTTCAATCATTGCTTGATTTGAAGAAACAGGAAGGGGAATCACCCTATGCTCTGTATACACGATTCATGAAGATTTTAATGGAAATTCAAGAGTATTGCAGACCTGAGGATTCTTTGTGTATTGAATTATTTTGTGAAGTATATGAATCAGGTTTGAGCACTTTGCTAAAGGAACTGAAGCCTCAAAATCTTGATAAGATATTATCTTGGATTGGGATTATGGAAAGAGCTAAAGGTGATTATGCAGAAAGAGCTATATTTCATAACACTAAAAGTAGTCATGGCACAAAGTATGCAGATGAGGAAATTGTTACAAAAAATAAAAATACATCCTGTAATGATAAAAATGAAGTTTGTGATCAGCCCATAAGGGAAGAATATGTAGATATAGATTGTAGAGATATACATGAGGTTACCTCTTGTAGTAATGTTGTCATTGAAGAACCACAGGAATGCACGAGTGTCAGGTTTGATATCTCAACTTATGATTCAAATAATGGTAATGACATTCTAGTTGTAGATAATTATTTGCACAAAGCAAATATGGAAATGCTCACTTTGAATGAGGAGGGTCTTGATTTGCATAATAACAGAAAATGTGTTGATATTTGTCAAAATTCATACCTATATGTGAAACCCTCAGGTGATGAAATATGTGTAGATGTTGAATATGAATGTTTCCTTGAGGATGATAATCATTTCTACAATGCAGAAGTGGAAATGTTTACTTTTAATCATGAATGCATTGGTGAAAAGGAAAATCAAGGTCATTATTCATATGTGAATGGACAAATTTTAGATGTTCATATCGATGCAACAGAGGATAGTATTGACTATGATATACATGGTAAGGGTGACTATGAAGCTTTTGACAATGGGTTGTATTCTAAAATTTTCAAGCCTTCTTTTGAAGTAGTCCAGGTGGAGTTTAATGATGAAATTGTTGAGCACAATAATGAGGGGTATGAAGATGTTTCTAAAAGGTTGAAAGGTTTATATGAATGTGAGAGTTAGTGTTCAACAAAGCAAGTGGAAATGCTTCCTGTGTATGACTATTTCATGTTCAATAAATAAGGTGACTTGTTGCTTGAAAGAGGGCAAACTCCAAGTACAAATTCACTGGTTGTGTATGATTTTTTCATTTTTTCCTAATTTGGAGTTGAGGTGTGATAGAGTTAACCTGTAGCAGGGGTCATCAGAGATATTTTATGAAGATTTTAGTTTTAGTATGGAAATGAGCAATGAAGTTAGATCTTGTGATGCTTGTTATTCAATGGGTTATGAAGCAGTTTATTTTTCAGATCAGTGGGAGGGACATTTAGTAGTATATGAATATTTAGTAGTATATGACAGTGATCTATGCTTTCCATTTGATGGTACTTTTCACTTTCTTTCTGATTTCAAATCATAGATTTTTTTTGGTAGCAAGGACAATTGCATTGGTATGATGACGAGTGTCAGTAAAAATATCTATGAGTAAGAAATTTGCCAATATGTTTTCAAACTAGACTTGAAGTAGTCTACTAAGAATATGGTGTTTGATAGAGGTAAACATTGGGTTTTCATTTTTGGGGGCCTGGGGCCACCAAATCAAAATGGAAGGTATGAATTTTGATGCAAAATGGAGCAGCTACACAGCAGGACAATGGATTAGGCACATACTCTACTCCCTAGAGATCTAGAATCTCACCATGCCTGCAAGGGGCATGCGTCCCCGAACATGAGCCACTGATGGCACCTTCAAATTTTGCAAATTTGAAGTGCCTATCTCCTTTCAATGTGTTGACAAAGGTCAGGCCAGCATGCTGCTAAATCTACCTCGGAGCCCATCTTCGTTGATTAGAATCTTGCAACTCAGAGTTCATCTTGCAAATTAGTATGGTAGGAAGTTTTTTGGTACATATGGTAACGTACCTGTTTAGTTTTGCGCTTCCAGGATGCGTTTTGATGTGCTATTTAATTCTTTTCTAACTGCGACTATGATAGATTTGTTCTGGAAAATTACAAATCTCACAATTCTGAAGGCGACCCATTTCTTGTTTTGGTCCAAAACATCTCTAGTTCTAGTTTCATCAAAATTGGAGACCATACGATGTAGTATTTTAATGTATTTTGATTGTGGCGAACACATTCGGGAGGCCAGTTTACAAAGGAGGTCCCAAAAATCTTTCGACGATGTGGATTTTGAGGAAATGGGTATGTTGTAAATAACTAATAATGGCCTTATGCAAATTTTCATGGCCTCCAGATATCTAGTGTGCTCGCAGTGAACATGCATCGTTTGCTCGGGAGGAGGAATTAAATATTTGCTATTTGCCTAAGTTAAAAAAATGCAATTTTAAAAGGCAATTATTGACATATTTGATAATTTTAATGCAAATATTATAAATCAAGCATTATAACATTACGTTATAATGTTTGGGGAAAAAATAAAAATATTTTATTAGCTGAGCGCAAAAGCGCACAATCATTTCTTCCTCTCTTCTGCTACTGTACGACGGTGCGATATGGCTTCTTTTGGGCATATTTTGGTCTGAAATCTTTTTTGTTTTGATGGATAGTGTGTTTCCTTCCCCTTGGAGGTCTCTATGAAGCATTTTGAGCTAATTCAGGCATGTATTGTTGCGAAATGGAATGTTCACATTTTTGGCTCTAGGGTAGATTTTTGAAGTTGTATATGTGTTGCAAATGATGTTTTTCACCTTCCAAATGATACCTGGACTTATCCACATGTGTTGGGAACATTTTCATCGTTGTTCTAGCCATTTTTCAGGTGCCTGCAACCATAAAAATGCCACTGCATCAAGAAAAATGACCCAACAATAAAAAAAATGAATTGGAAGCTACTACAATTTGTTCTCTGTGATCCTAAGAGGTAGTGTGCAATCAAGGAGTTTGAGATGAGGCTATGTGGCCTCATATCACAACATCATAGAGGAATGAGGAGCCCCCTGGTATGGTTTGCAACAGTGTGAAATCAAAGGTTTGAAGTAAAAATTGATGCCTGGCAATTGCAAATTAAGAAGTGGACAAGTCAAAAGGGGAAAACAAATTAAGAACATTTGGCTCCATGTTTTATTTATTATTTTGTCTTCTGCTCTTTTATGTGTAATTTGTAATTTCCTTAGGCTCATTGGTGGCAACTTGTAATGCAAGACTCACCTAACTGCCATGATGTAATAAATTTAGGGCAACATGTTCTTGTATCTATAAGAGAGCATGTTGTTCCATTTTGTAGGGGGATTCTTCTGGGCTTTGGATACAAGGTGTCCACATTTTTTAGAAGTATCTTTCTGTAGGAGAAGGTGATTGGATTTTGGGTTGCAGAGACATATTTTGCGATGTAAATGAATAGTTTTTGAATAACTTTCTTTCCAGGTTGAGTTATATGAGTAACACATTCTGTGTGGATTATTTATGACTGTCTCCTTGGGTATTAGCATTTTTTTTTTGAACAAAGTTGCTAAGGATTTCTAAGTTCTTCAATATACATTTACTATGTTGCATGTTTCATTTTCTGCATCTATTCAAGGAGTAGATTAAATTTGCTTTAGACTAGACATGGAGGAAAATGTGTAATATCAAGGGATTAGTGAAGCTTATGGTCATAGATAATTGTCTATCTTGGACAAATTACTATAAAATAGTAATTTCATTATTTTCAGTCCTCTGATTATGAGTTTCTGCTATCATAAGGAAACATTTACATTGTTGAGTCTAACCCTATCGCCCAGATAAAGCACTGATCTAGAATCTGTTTGCCCAAAGGTCTAGGAAACCCAACAATTTAAAAGCAAATCATACAAACAATTTTATGTTTTATTTTGTTTTAGTTTAGGTGTTGCATGTTCTATGAGCTAAATAAGTGAGATAATCCAAGAATATTGTCAGTCTGGGGTTAATCTTACAAATCTTGGTGCATACATGAGTGAGAGCATTCTGCATGAGTTAGTCAAAGATAAATCTTTTGGTTGTGAACAAGGGAATACCCCTAGGTGCGGCAAACCCTGACGTGAAGGAGAGATAAGTGTGGGCAAATCCCTTACCTTGTTTCTAAATCTCCCACTCTATTGGCTGAGTCTTCCTTTAAACTTGAGGATAAGAAGTGGCAAATCTTTAGTGTTTGATGTGTGCAGATTTGGGAACCAATAGTCTCCAAACAATGTCGACATGTTGTAGCATATCAAATACCACTCTCCAATATAATAGGTCACCATGTCGCATGCGCACATGGATCTATCCACATCAGCTCTATGGGGAAACCTATAGGCCATGTGCACCTGATATTCTCAAACATCCATACTTGTAACAAGGTGCACACCATCAAGATCTGTGTCTCATAATGGACGTATCGTCCCAAATCACGGTAGAGGTGTGCAAGCATACTGCACCCCCATGCGTACACCATCCTATGCTACTCCATCGATCTGATAGTGTGAATGAGTCCCCCATGAAGGTGAGTGCCTTGTCCATCTTGTGTGATTGCCAGGGCAATGGTAGCAATCATGATACACCATACTAAGGGAATGTCAACACATCCTTGCTCTAGCCAGGGGAGTATGATGTGTCCTTGTCCTGCTTGAGTGACGACATGACCTAAATAGTATAGGTGACTCTCTCAAGTGTACTCCTTTGAGCCATGCTATATGATCCTCACTATCTCTCCTCAGACTAACAGTCATAGGATACGATACACATCCTCTAGAGTAACCGTCATCTCACCTATGGGTAGATGAAATGTAGACGTATCTTCATCCCACCTCTCCATGAGTTCTATTAGCATACTATAGTTGAATCTCATGGTGGGCATCTGTTGTGTGGTTACACAACACGCCCCATTTTGACTTGGCAAAACAGGGACCCAACTTTTTGGCTTTGCTTGTGTTTTCTGCTTGCTGGCGGTCTGGTAAAAGTAAGTCAATGCAAGTGATCCTGCATAAAAAGAGAGACTAGGTAAGTCATCATGATAAGGTCAGTTTTCAAAAGTTAACATTTCATGTCAATAACCTCAGGGGTAGATAAAGTACAAAGTTTCATGCAGGTTTGCCTTTTGGATCACCCAGATATTCCTTATGGAACAAAAGTTATAATGAGTCAAAGATCTGGTCAAACTTGATATTCCGAAGGGAGGATCATATTTCTCAACATCAGTCATCTTACAAAAGATCACCCCGATATAATATTATCACCTGATAAAATCACTCGATCCAAATATCCAGACGTCAACTTTAGGTGATAACGATATCCACCCGACAAACAACGTTATATATTTTGCGAAGGTCATATTCCCGAACATCACCTTGATATTTAAATATCATCCCAATATTTGAATATCGGCCTATCGCAAAATATCACCCAAACCAATATCCTGCTGACGTCATCCAAACTCGATAATTGAAGAAGTAAAAATGATGATGACGTCACCATTTTTTACCTCGAGGAGGTATATTTCCAAACATGACCCTTCCTGCATAACATGACGATGATGTCATAAAGTCGCAACGCTGAACCAAGTCATTATCCCCTGACGTCATCCTGATATTTCGACGGTAGGTTATCTTAGTCTGAAGGGGGGTGATATTATAAACATCACCAAACATTTCGAACATCCCCTTACATTTTGAATATCACCCGATATTCTTAACCCAACCTGATGTTTCGACATCAGTCTTTTCACCTAAACCGGATAATCATGTTATACCAAGAGGGTGATATTCTCAATATCACCTGATCTTCAGAGATCGCCCCGCGCCTTGCCACCATAACATTAAATACATGCAGATGTGGTAGGTGGTTCCCGCCGATTACGAACCCGATACATACACATGGCGAGATCTGGCAGTTTCATACAAGAAAATTAGCTGTTGCATTTAATTTGCCCTAATCTACCTTAGTGAGGAGGTTAAAGATGATTTATAGGTTCATTTTGCACTTATCATGTGATAGAACGAGTTTTACAGAGCAGAGCTTATGAATTCTCATAAGGCTGCCTATGGACGACTATAGCTTATACCAGAGCGGGATATGAGAGCATTGCTGGTAATTAAATTCATTTCAGACAGATATCAACGTAATTAAGAGATAAGTGCATTAGGTAAGTAATTGAAACCCTCTGGTTATGATGTTCTGCGTATCCAGACATCATGGAGTCTTATGGTTTGAAATTTCAAATTCATGCATGTTAGGATAGATGAAATGTGGAAGAACAGTAGTATGCATGATGAATAATGAATATGTAATGTATATGCATGCTGGTATATGTATCAATTGTAAGACCAGGTTGTGTTAATTGCAGGCATCCATGACAGACAAATGGTTAGCTAGGTCAGAGGCAGAATTCCTGAAGCCGATGTTTGCTTCTCCTGAAGGTGTTCAATTCAAATACGGAGTCATCACAGATACACACCAGGGGAATACGGATCTAGCTGCCTAGTCAGTTAAGATGAATGATGAGAAGAATACCAGTGCCCTGCTAGATGCGGTCTTCATATCAGAAATGTGGAATGCAGCTGGTTTTCCTTACTCCATGGAAACCCCTGAGCTGGTGGTAGAGTGTGCAAGGAATTATAACTTGCGGACGAGGAAGGTAGAGAAACATGGCAAGGTGTATGCAGATCTGTCGATCAAGGGCATTGCCGCTACTTTCAGTTTGTCAATGGGCAAGAAGGTTACCAGCATAGATTTGAAGAAATCAAAGGTAGAGTATGAAAATAATAGGAAGACTACCAGGAAGAAAATGTATCAATGGAGGGCAAAGAACAGTCCCTATCCTGCAACAGCCAAACTTCCAGTGCATCTATATAAATATGACTTTGACGATGAGTATCAATACATGATAGCCCTACTAAGTAGAGTGACAAGCTAGCCTGATGCTGGAAGTTTCAAAGACTGGATGTATGCAGTCATCCTGATGTGTGTACACATGGATAACAAGCCCATGTGGGCCAAAATAATAAGTGATGCTCTAGATGAGCAGCTGATGAACCTAGGAGGTTCAGATTGTTCTTTTTACATGACATCATATATAGTATATTCATGTACCTACAAGGGTACATTTGATGCACTGGTTATAGATGGGAAGATTGGAGGCACAACCAATGATGTGCATATATGGGATCATCATCCCTAACTGCAAAGAGTTAACTACCTCCAGGATTAAAAGTTAGTAAACGATGCATTCTCTATGCACCTGGTGAGGACAATGGAAGAAGATAGAAATAAGAGACTGAGCAGGGAGGCTCAAGAAGTTATCTACAGGCATGGAGTCTAGTTCATTCAATTTGCCACTTTCTCCTATATTAGGATTGAAGGTTTTGAGGGGGAGCCTCTCATGCTCCCAAGGTATCCTACAGATGTAGTCATCTTAATGGAGTTTTTAAGACAAGTCTCCACAATATTGAATGCCTATAAGGCAAACAACAAGCTGCCACCAGTGTTGTTTCCAGTTGTAATGGGCTGGTATATGTGCCCAGATTATGAGAGTATCAAGAAGGCAATAGCTAGTCTAGATATGATGAATTTCTAGCCTTTTCTATTAGTAAGGTCATATGACCCTTATGGGAGGATGCAGAGAATCATGGGGAAGCCTATCCATTGAAGAAACCTTGAAGACTTCTGGGTAGATTGTGAAGATGAAGCTGAAGCCCGAAGAAGAAGGTATCAAAGGTTAACCCTTAATCAAATCAAGACATTTGATTGCATCTCCATCCCAACGCAACTTAAGAAGGATGATAGAAAGACTATGGTTGATGAGTATGAAGAGAAAAAGATATACAATGATACCATCTCTGCACTAGATCTCACTATACAGGAGGATATCTCCTTAGATCCATTCACAGGCAGGATATTGTAGCTAACCCAAGCTTGGGTAGATGAACAGATTAATATGCTAAAGAAAAAGGGTGTTGTCATCACAGTGGACAACAAAAAGAAAAGGCAGGAGATTGCTGAAGATGAATATGATGACTTCTTAATTGAGAAGAGAAAGACTAAAGGAGAGAAAGCTTCACCTCCTGAGAAGGGCAAGAAGTCTTCAAAAGGTAAGAAGGCTAATACTGAACCAAAAGGGGTTGTAGTGGAAAGAGTGATAGTACCAGCTCAGGAAGCGGCAACATTAGGAGAAGCATCAGCAGCAGGCCAGGTTTCAGCGTCATCATCACAGCCTCCTCAGGATAAACAAAAGCCTAAACAAGTCCAGAGGCCAACTGCACATCCTGCTGGTACATCTGAGGAGGGACAGACCTCTCAGAAGAATAAAGAAAAGGATATTCCTTTAGAAGAAGAATCTGAAGAAGAAGAAGGCCCTTTGTCCTTCACAAGGAAGAGAAAAGCACCTCAGGTGGTAACCACTACACCTAAGAAACCGAGGACTGCTATGAGAGGAGAAATAAGACAAACTCCCATAATGCTAAGGGGAGCAGGTGGGGATGTATTCAAGAAGGAGCTGCAGCATAATGTTCCACTCCCCACTATTGTAAAATTCAAAATGAAATTAGCAGAAGAACAAGTAAAAGAAACCTCTAGGATACTCCAAAGTGGTATTGTTTCATTGGAGGAGACAGTTGACCTATCTGATGATGAGGTAGTGAAGGATGTAGCTTCACAAAAAATGGAAACCCTTGCTGCTGGCACCAGGATAACTCCTCATGGGACTCCATCAGTACAAACAGTGTTGGAGGAGATAAAGCAAGTGGAATCAGAAAAAGAGAAAAGCCCAGAAAAGATAGCTCAAGAGATAGGGCTGGATACATTGATTAAGCAGGTAACTAGTCCTGCAATAATTGACCTCACCTATAGACAGGATGCAAGTCCTGAAAATAGAGGAAATGTTCAGGACAAAGAAGAAAATATTGAAGAAGTAAAGGTGGCAGAGATAGAAGGCCATACTTTGGATATGGGTGAGCAACAACAAGAGGAAATACCTATTGGGCCCAGGATAGTTGAAGTACAAGACAAGGGAGGAGAAAAGACAGATATATCAGATGATCCTACCCTAAAGGTACAAGAGGCAATTGTTACACCTGCAGAACAAATTGCAGCTGTGGATCAGGTGGACAAGCCTAAGGTAGATACAGAAATATCTACGGAAACAAATATGCCTCAGGATGAGGAAATCATTAATGTAGATAAGATACCTGTGGAGGAAGCAAAAGATCAAGATCATGGTAAACATGTAGATGATCAACAGGATCACCCTCCAGAGAAGGAAATTCCTCAACAGGAGGATGTACCCAAAGATCACCCTCACGAGGAGCATCATGAGGAAGAAATAAGGAGATCACCCTCCCCATCGAACATTATGGTGGATACCGGAGATCAAAGTGATCATCATGATGGTGATGGAGACTAACAGCCAAAAGATCAAGTTCCTTTGTGGTTGAAGAAAGAAATTGGCAAAGAGTCAGACATAGGGATACAAGAATTTCATGTATCCACATTGTTTTCAGAAACATTAATAAAGCCAAAGAGAAAGGCTAGAATAACTTTTGCAATACAAAGGGATCCTGATACAGGCAGGAGAACAGCGCAGGTAGCTATTCCTATAGTTGATAAAGAAAAAGGCAAGATCACTCTGGATGAATTCCAAATTACTACAGTAGATTTGGGATTTGCCAATGAGGATCAGGAAGGCCAATAAGGCAGACATTATTGATTCATTGACTCAAAGGGTGAAAAGAGAGAAAGAGAAAAATAAGCAGCATAAAGAGCACATTGCTCGGCTGCATGCATAGATAAGAGGGTTAATTAACCCTGATGATACGTCAACTGATCATGCAGTCCCATTGACTGCTATTTCTCAGGAGGAGGTTAATAAATTGAACCTCATGAGGCATGAATCAACAGTAATGTTGAAATGGATGTCATCCGAACTCGATGCAGCTGAGGAAGTGGCAAAGGACTGTTTGAAGAGGTGGAATTCTTTGGATACCTCCAGGAGAAAAGTGGATAAACTATAGATGGAGATCGGTAGGAGATCATTTCAATTGGAGAAGGTCATCCACATTTTAGATGGAATGAAGTGGGTTGATCCACATATCCTAATAAAGAACCAGGTACTAAATAATAACACAACCCTTTTGATGGATATCTGGAATAAGGATGTCAAATTTGAATGTGATGTACTCAAAAGATGCAACAGTAAATTGCAGAATATCAACATGAAGTTACATGATATGATGTCCCATGAGGCTGAAGTTTTGGAAATTTTGGAAGGAGATGCAGAAGGCAAGATAGAAAATCAAGATGAAGAGTTTGTCATCAAAGCTCTGCATAGTAATTTCCAGCTAGTTGCTGAAGACCTTCTCAACCACTTGATAGAAGAAGTGTTAGATAAGGTAATGAGGATAAAAGTCAAGGTGGAGGATTATAATGAAACTACCAACAATAGGAAGAGTAAGTTGGAATCTCTCCGGAACAAATATCAGGTGCATAAACATGCCATCACCAAAGCAAAAACTCAGGATGGCAGAGAATTGGCGAAAATGGTGCAAGCATACAAAAGTATAAGGACAACTATGCAGGTCCATATTAAAGAAGACCATCATCATGATGATGAAGAGTGCGAGACTGGTGAAAGTGATGATGATGACAAAGAGCTTGATGAGGATGCATCATGATGGGAAATATATGCATCAAATGCTTATCAAAGTATAAGTTGTTTAGATGGTTGCCGGCTGGCAACCTGTGCCATGTAAAAAGATTGACAAAGTCAAAGAGGAATGTGAACCATAGATTTTAATGGATAAATCCTGATCATAGATCAATTGTAATGGCTCCCTCATCTTGTTTTATAAAAGGTGCAGGAATGCCTCATTTTTGATTCATTCGAAACTTAATTGAAATCTGTTTGCTGAAGTATTCAGGACTCATTTCAAAGGTATTGTATATGTACATATCTTTTGCATACTTAATGAAAGAGAAGAGCATTTTGATTACAAATCTTCATAAATCTTGAGTAATCTGTGTCTGAATTCTGGATATGTGCTTTGATTTGCCACGTCCCTTGGAGTGCTCATCATGTTACATGTATTATTTTCATTCACCATCCTCTGATGTTTGCATCAACTATGTCTAGCTGTGGAACATCCTGGTGAACACATGGTTTGATTTCTTCTCATAGTGATAGTATCAAGTGTGTATGTGGATCAATAGCTGAAGATTCAACTTTAATTTGAAGTATTTCTTGCAATTTCTTTCAATTTCAGAACATTTCATCATCATAATTGCAAATAATTGACAATCTTAAGCAAATAATGCAAATATGCAGACATCTCGTAGATAATTGAACACATTTAGCATATTTGAGGGTAAAGCATGTCAAAATAATAAATATCATGCAAATATTCAAAGATAAACACAATATTTGAAGTATATCCTGTGTAGAAATAACTCTCTGTGCAGCACCATTATAGGAAACATCATCTTACTGAGAAGATCTATGTAAGGCCCGAAAATGGAAACAACAACACACATCAACCTCTAAGTAACGTCAGAAGATTAAGACCTAATCAGCGAAGACTTGGGATCATGAACTCTTTGAATTCATTGTATCTTTCAAGATGAGTAAAGGTTGTTGTGTAACTTTTATTCTATGTTTGTTTATGACTAACATCATGATCAACATAAATTGGTGCTAGAAGGAGGGCGATCTTAAGACGAGGATCATCATCAGTAGTTCAGGTAATGATAAAGATTGTAAGGTAACACTCGGACACCACTAAATTTCCAAGCTAGATGCAAATATTTGCTGTTCTAAGTTGATATACACTAATCCTGTATAAAGTTTTGAAGTCAGTCATAAATATTGCAATCTTTATAGTAGATCATCATGTATTTGCAAAGATCGGCGTATTTCAGGTAAATATGTCAAAGCTTTGAGGTATCCTGTCTTAGAAACCTAATATCAACTTGCTAAGTGTTGCCAAACCAAGATATCACCTCATATTTGCAGTATAGCTGCAAATATTCCGTAAATATTGGGTCAATTTCCAATCCTGACCATAAATATTGTCACTGCTGGTATATTCCAACTGATATTTACAAAGATCCAGCCAATTTGCCTTAAAATTGAGAAATCTTGGCTCACAGGATAAATACTAGGTCACAATCCTCCGGACCTTTTGAAGAATTACCTGTTAGAGGGTTCAGACCTAAAACTGTAGACATCCACCACACTCCAGGATCTGGTGCATCAGGAGCTTCACCAGAACCTCCTCCTGTGACTCCTATCGGTTTGCAAATACCTTCAGGGTTATCTGTGACACCTCCTGTCCAGGCTCAACCCCAAGTTCAACCTCAGCCAACTGTACCACAGGCTCAGCATCCTCTGGCTGCAATGTCTTTCTTTG